>CM057476.1:35866324-37116324 GCA_030035585.1 Dugong dugon | reverse complement strand
GAAAATATGGCCTTGGTGATAGAAACGACACTGGAGATAGCATGAAAGAATTTTGCAAGACCAACAACTTATTCATTACAAATACCTTTTGTCAACAACATAAATGGTGACTATACACGTAGACCTTGCCAGATGGAATACACAAGAATCAAATCGACTACGTCTGTGGTAAGAGATGATGAAAAAGCTTAATGTCATCATTCAGAACAAGGTCAGGGGCGACTGTGGAACAGACCATTCAATTACATATATGCAAATTCAAACTGAAGCTGAAGAAAATTGGAACAGTCCACGAGAGCCAAAATATGACCTTGAGTATAGCTCATCAGAATTTGGAAACCATCTCAAGAAGAGATTTGATGCATTGATCACTAATGACCGAAGGTCAGATGAGTTGTGGGATGACATCAAGGACATCAGACATGAATGAAACAAGAGATCATTAAAAAGACAGGAAAAAAAGAAAAGACCAAAATGGATGTCAGAAAAGACTCTGAAATTTGCTCTTGAATACAGAGTAGCTAAAGGGAATGGAAGAAATGATGAAGTAAAAAAGCTGAACAGAAGATTTCAAAGTTACCTAGCCAACTCACTGGAAGAGATCCATATTTGTGGCCATTCCAAAGAAAAGTGATCCAATAGAATGCAGAAATTATCGAACAATTTAATTAATATCACTAGCAAGTTAAATTTTGCTGAAAATAATTAAAAAATGGTTGCAGCACTACATCAACAGGGAACTGCCAGAAATTCAAGCCAGATTCAGAAGAGGACGTAGAACGAGGGATATGATTGCTGATGTCAGATGGATCTCGGCTGAAAGAAGAGAATACCAGAAAGATGTTTACTTGCATTTTATTGGCTATGCAAAGGCATTCAACTGTGTGGATCATAACAAATTACGGATAACACTGAGAAGAATGGTAGTTCCAGAATACTTAATTGTGCTCATGGGGAACTGTACATAGACGAAGAGACAGCCATTCAAACACAACAAAGGGATACTTCTGGTGTAAAATCATAAAAGATGTGCTCATTAACAACCTGTGACATACAGATGACACAACCTTGCTAGCTGAAAGTGAAGAGGACTTGAAGCACTTACTGATGAAGATCGAAGACTACAGCCTTCAGTATGGATTAAATTTAACATAAAGAAAACAAAAATCCTCACAAATGGACCAGTAAGCAAATCATGAGAAATGGAGAAAAGATTGAAGTTGTCAAGGATTTCATTTTAGTTGGATCCACAGTCAATGCCCATGGAAGCAGCAGCTAAGAAATCAAAAGACAGATTGCATTGGGCAAATCTGCTACAAAAGACATCTTTAAAGCATCAAAAAGCAAAGAAGTCACTTTGAGAACTAAGGTGCGCCTGATCCAAACCACAGTATTTTCAATCACTTCATATCCATGTGAAAGCTGGACTATGTATAAGGAAAACCTAAGAACTGATGCCTTTGAATTGTGGTGTTGGCGAAGAATACTGAATATACCATGGATTGCCAAAATAACGAACAAGTCTCTTTGAAGAAGTACAGCCAGAGTGCTTCTTGGAAGAAAGGATAGGGAAACTTCGTCTCACATACTTTGAATATGTTATCAGGCAGGACCAGTCCCTGGAGAAGGACATCATGCTTGGTAAACTAAAGGATCAGGAAAAAGAGGAAGACCCTCAATGAGATGGATTGACACACTGGCTGCAACAATGGGCTCAAATATAGCAGCGATTATGAGAATGGCACAGGATCGAGCAGTGTTTTGTTCTGTTGTACATAGAGTCGCTATTCACTGGAACAAACTTGACGGTACCTAACAACAGGACCTAACAGTTAAACAGGTACCAACAACAATAAGAAACAGGGCTCTGAGGGACCTTAGACAGAGCCAGCCCCAGGGGTAGACTTCCATGTAGAGCTCTTTTCCCTCAGTGTTTGGAGAGGTTATAAGAGTCAGAGGGCCATTGGATTCATGCTTGGCCTCTGAGGGAATAGGTCTTGAGATACATGGGGCATGTGTCTTCTCAATAAGCACATGAAAAGTTGCTCAACATTATTAATCATTATGGAAATGCAAATGAAAACCACAAATAGGTGCCACTTCACACCCATGAATCACAAAGAAGAAAAGAAGAAGTGCTGGAGTAGATGTGCAGAATTTGGAACACACATACATTTCTGGTGAGAAATGTACAGTGGTACAGCCACTTCAGAAAACAGTTCAACTTTTCCTCAAAAGTATATAGAGTTACTATATACATAGAAATGCCTCTCCTAGGCATATATGCAACATAATTGAAAACACATGTCCACACAAACACTTGCACATGAATATCCATAGCAGCATTCTTCCTAATAGACCTCCATCTCCCTTTACTTAAGGGGAAGTCACAGGAAAACAAAATGCTTATGAAAATGATCTGAATTGAATAAAGTAGAGCAATAATAAGGAAACTGAGGCAAAGTTTTCTTTATAAAAGTTTGTTGTTATTGGATAAGATGGAAGAATCTATAAAACATTTACTTTGTGATTTTGCATGATTTTAAAAAATATAATAATATCTCAATGGAAAGCAAAGTGTTAAAAAGCAGTAAAGTAGTTTAACCTTATGGCGGGCTACATTATTCTAAAATTAAATATTGATTTTGGTTATGCTTGCAGATTAACTGAGGGGCTAGTTATTTATCTGGCTAAGTATACTTACCTTCACAAATTAGTGTTTATTTAATGTTACAAAGCAATAAACACTGATTCTAAAAAAAAGTCTCTAGGCAAATAAAAGACAATAGTGTGCTTTCTTCCCCCATCTCCAGTCCCTCTTTTGAAAGAGTTATGTGGAGACTTTCAGAAGTTTTTATACACGTACATACTAACAAAATGTGTTTGTTATCTTTTGTTCTATTTATTTTTCCTAACAAGGTCATGTTTTCAGCAACTAGATTTTTTCACACAATAACAACTCTTGAAAGCCTTATACATAAAGATCATATTAATATAAGAGCAGCATAAATTCCATTAAATACATGTACCATAATGAAATTAAATATTGCTTCCCCAATGGGGCTAGATCGTAAACGATAACAATATAAATCTAATAAATCTACAGATATATTATGGGACAGATAATGGTACAAGGTATTTATGCCAATTAACTCATTATATATTGCATACTTCTCTGTGTTTTAACAAACTTTTTTATTGTTTTTAGTTGCTGTTGGGTAGATTTCAACTCAAGGCAACCAACCCCATGTGTTACAGGATAGAACTACTTCACAAGGTTTTCTTGGCTGTGATCTTAACAGAAGCAGATTGCCAGGACTTTTCTTCTGCAGTACTTCTGGGTGGGTTCAAACTTCCCGTCTTTAGGTTAGCAGTGGAGCACAGACCATTTGTGTCATCTAGGGACCTTTAACAAACTTTAGTGTGTTTTTAAGTAGGAAAGATTCCTAGCAGTCAATTGATTGTTCAACATGTGTACACAATTATCATTTGAAGAAGTGTTGCCAAACTTATTGATAAAATCTGGTACCAATTTACAGCCCACCATCACTGCCTGTGAGAGGCCTTTCCCCCACACCTTTCCAACAATGGCTATAGAAAGACTCCTCTACTTGGATGAGGGAGGTGGTAGTCCTGGGAAAGAAGAGTTGGGGACTCATCAGGTGAGGATCAAAAAGAAGGAAGCCTGGACACCTGAGCAGACTTGAGGTGAGGCCCTGGGGGCCTGTCCGTGCTCTGTGATTCCTGGTTGCTACTCTGCAAGTGTTTGTATGTGAGTCTTCCCCTCTGAGTTCACCATGAAAGCATAGCGAGCAGCGGGGCCGATCAAACTGGGAGCCCAGAGTGGAAGACTAAACACTGACCTGAGAAATGAGGTTCTCCCAAACGAGAAGGTCCTTGGCTTTGCCTTTGGGCTAGAAAGGGGCAGTTACTGGGCAGTGGTCAGAGCAGGACCCTCTCTCTAATGGGCTGCTAACAACTCACCATAGACTGGATGTACCTGAGCTTGGGGCAGCAGGGGACACTGTGGGCCTGTCCCTGAGTGGTAGGTGGGGCCATCATAGTTGTGAATCAGCCTACCTGCTCCTTCTCTGTGCTCAGGACTCTCTGTGAAGCAGTTGCCAAGTTCTTCCTGAGTCCTTGGGGAGCCCCTCCCCACATTAGTAAGACCTTTCCCCTCCCCCAACTTATTTATTCTGGGTTTTCTAGAGGAGCAAAACCAGTGAAGCATATATAGATATATATAGAGAGACTTACTTTAAGGAAATACCTCACTAGATTTTCCAGCAATAGTGGGGCCTGGAAAGTCTCAAATCCATCGGTCAGGCAACAGGCTAAAGGCTTCTCTTGACTCACGTGGTTTGGTCTGATGAACCCCAAATCTGGAGGTCAACTTACATAAATGGAAAAACATACCATGCTCATGGATAGGTAAACTCAACATTGTGCAAATGTCAATTCTACCCAAATCAATTTACAAATACAGTGCTATCCTGATCCAAATGCAGCAGAATTATTTAATGAGATGGAAAAACAAAGTCTTCCCCTGGTCGAGGAGCTTCTCAGCTTAGGTATCCCTGGTCCAAAGGATGCACTTATTCTCCTAGCTCTTGTTTCTTGGTGGTTTGAGGTCCCCCTGTCTCTCTGCTCACTTTTCTCTTTTACATCTCAAAAGAGATTGACTTAAGACACAACTTAGTATTGTAGATTGAGTACTGCCTCATTAACATAACTGCCTTTAATCCTGCCTCATTAACATCATAGAGGTGGGGTTTACAACACATAGGAAAATCACATCAGATGACAAAATGATGGACAATCACACAATACTGGGAATCATGGGTTGACACATATTTTTGGGGGCACAATTCAATCCATGACTTGTTCCACTGAGTTAATTCCAACTCCTAGTGACCCCACTTGCAGAGAACTGCCCACAGGATTTCCTTGGTTGCAATCTTTATGGAAGCAGATGGCCAGGTCTTTCTTTCTCCCAGGAAGCCACTGGGTAGGCTCGAACAGCCAACCATTCAGTTAAGCGGTAATTCCCAACACCATTGATATTTTCTGAGGATGTCACCAGGAGGCAATCTTGATCTTCTCAGAGGTGAGCAAGGTCAAAAGCAAACTCAAGAGGTTCAAATTTAAAGGGCCATAGACACTTGCTGACTGACCCAAGTAAGAGGATACAGCAGCTGCTTCCTCATAAAGGGCAAACTCAGAGGTCACAACAACTTCACCCTCTCCCTGCCAGTGGAGCTACTCCTTGGACTGAGGTGCCAGAATTGGGTGGTGGTAGTGGTGGTAATGAGTCCGAATCGACTAGATGGAAACAGGTTTGGTTTGGTTTAGTCACGGTAAACAAACAAAAAACCCAAACCCATTGCCATCGAGTCGATTCTGACTCAGTGACCTAATGGAACAGAGTAGAACTGCCCCATAGGGTTTTCAAGGAGTGCCTCGTGGATTTGAACTTCCAACCTTTTGGTTAGCAGCCGTAGCTCTTAACCACTATGCCACAAGTATTTCCTAGTGGTGGTAAAGGACTCGGATTTGCTTAACGCTCCACACACACACCCTTCACCCAGGGAGATGAGAAGATAAAAGAGGCATTAGAGAGCCAAGCAGTAGGGCCAGGAAGTCTTTGGGAAGTCTTCAGCATGACCTGGACTCCTCTGCTCTTCCTCCCCCTCCTCACTCACTGCCCAGGTTCGTGGAGATTTCAGAGAATGGTCTTTGGAGTGTTCCTTCCTTCCTTATTCCATTTTGGAGTGGTCCTTCCTTCCTCATTCCTAAAGTGTGCCTGTTTTTCTCTCAGGGGACAGTTCTCAGGCTATAGTGACTCAGTAACCCTCACTAACAGTGTCCCGAGGAGGGACAGTCACTCTCACCTATGGTTCCAGCCCTGGAGAAGTCACCAATGGTCACTATCCATACTGGATCCAGCAGAAGTCTGGACTAGCTCCTAAGACATTGATTTATGACACAAACAACACTCATGCACCTCCGCCTGGTTCTCAGGCTCTATCCTTAAGAGCAAAGTGCCCTCACCCTCTCGGGGGCCCAGCCTGAGGATGAGGCCAAGTATTAGTGTGCTCTGTGGTCCAGCAACCATTTCCACAGTGACAGGTGCACATGGCGAAACAAGACACAAACCCCCTGGCTCAGCATTGGTCCCTCACTCCTGATTCCTTCTGTCTCTTTTTCTCAGAGACTGGATACAACCTAGTGTGAGTTCAGGAAGCTTGATCTCTAAATTCAGAGAAGTTTTATTTTTAACTCACCATTTTATGATTTTAAAAATGTGATATAAAGAGCCAGTACAAAGATATATCAACTCTGGGAAAGGAAAAGGACAGGAGTTCATTGGACAAGAGTTCGTGACACAAGAGAAAGTATATGGTATATGGACAAGAAAATGGACAAGAGTTCATGGCACAAGAGAAGTATATGGTATATGTGTGTGTGTGTGAGTGTGTGTGAGTGGGTGTGTGTGTGTGTGTGAGTGAGTGTTTGAAGTCACAGTTCAGATTAGTCATCATTTTATTACCAAGAGAAAAGTTTGGTATTATAGTGATAAAGGAGCTAATTTTAATAAAATTATAATTCTCTATCTAAAGCTAAACATAGCAGCAAACTACATAAAGTGAATCATAAGGAACATTAAAAAGATGAGGGGGAATGATATTCCTCTGTCACTGATTATTTAGAAAAGCTATAAGAAATCTGTGATGGCTGAGATCGTGTATCAACTTGGCTGGGCCATGATTCTCAGTGTTTATATGTGACCACTCCCATGATGGGATCTGTTGTGAGTAGCAAATAAGTTGAAAGGGAGTTTCCTTGGGTGTGTGGCCTGCATCTGAATATATGCAGATGTTCTGGGGTTTTGCTTGCTCTGCATCCTGCAGCTGCCTCCTGTCTGTCTGACCTCTGGTTCTTGGGACTTGAGCTAGCAGCTTACCTGTAAAACTTGGGATTCACTGATCTTCACAGCCTGTGAGCAAGAGCCTTGCAGCTAAGTGAATCAGGAGAAGCCTCTATCCTGATCCACAGACTTGGGACATTCCAGCCTCTACAACCACGTGAGCCATTTCCTTAATGTAAATCTCTCTCTATATATATATATTTATATGCTTTACTGGTTTTGCTTCTCTAGAGAACCCAGCCTAAGACAAAATCCAAAAACAATAGAGCTAATTTTCCAAATATAAATACAAAATGTATATACATCTATGTAAGTATGAGGCCTTTTATACTCAAGAGGATGTAGCTTCTCTCCCAGCATCTATATCCATCTCTGTACTTGAGGCAAATATCAGAGTCACAGAACAGGAGCACATCTATCCTTGTGACTCGGTGCATCTCCTTGGAAGACTCACAGCTCCTCCAGGGAGTGTTTTGGGGTGACACATGGCAGTATGCAGGGCAGCTTCTCTAGAAAGACAGGTTTCTTTCTAAACCAGGCCTATTTCACATGTTTTATCTTTATTATTTTCCATCCCTCCAAAAAAAATCCCCTAAAAGAATAGCAAGGGAATATTTAACATTGAAACACTGTAAAACCCAAGAGAAGAAAGATATTGGACAGGAGTCAATTGTAGAATGAAAATATCAAAATATTTTAGACAATTGAGAGCAGATGAACAAATTCTAATTTCTAACTGACTTATCAGAGTAGAAAATTCGAAATCCACATGCCTGCCAAGGGAGGTGCCATGAGTTGTGCACCAAGACTCCCTACAGTACCCAGAAGAACTCAGGGGTGGAGTTCCAAGGAGCAGTGTGAAATTCGTTACAGAGAAGATGACTCTGTTTGCATGAATTTATAACCCCCCCTCAGTAGTTTGTAAAGAGATTAAGAAACCTGAAGGCAGTTCAGTCAGCTGTGGGGCTGCAGGAAGCAGAGCTCTTGGGCATCTCCACCATGACCTGGGCCCCTCTCCCCATAGCCTCCTCACTTGCTTCACAGGAGACTGGATACCCTAAGACAGGAGAAGGGGCTCTGCAATTCTATTCTTATCAGCCTGGATTTTGGGGATCTGTGTCCACAATCTCACCTTTTCTGCATCTTCCCAACTTCAGGATCCCGGGCTCAGTCTCTGCTGGGTCAGCCACCCTCAGTGTCTGGGGATCTGGGCCAGTGGATCACCAACTGCACTGGAATCAACACCCGTATTAGCGCTGCCTATCATGCACCAACAGCTCCTGAGCAGCACCCCCAAACTTCTCAACTAAGCTGATGGTAATAAAGCCTTTGAAGTCCCCAATCAATTATCTGTCTCCCAGTCCAGTAGCTCCAATTTTCTGACCATCACTGGGCTCCAGGCTGATGATAAG
Organism: Dugong dugon; assembly: GCA_030035585.1. Taxonomy (NCBI): domain Eukaryota; kingdom Metazoa; phylum Chordata; class Mammalia; order Sirenia; family Dugongidae; genus Dugong; species Dugong dugon. The sequence continues at coordinate 37,107,984 of CM057476.1, read as the reverse complement.
GCTGATTCTCATGGCCAGTCCTAGATGACAGTCTTGAAGCTGACGTGGTGGTCCAGGACTATGGAGATCAGAGACTGTGATGGTTAAGATTTTATGTCAACTTGGCTAGGCCATTATTCTCAGTGTTTTAGCAGTTGTATAATGTGATCACTCCCATGATGGAATCTGCTGAGTGGTACTGGCGGAGGCGGGACCTGTGGCAGCTCACGGCCCTCTCAGTTTCATCTCTCTGCCTTCCACTGGTTACTTTCTGCCTGCTCACCTTGCCAAAGTTTTTGGCTTGTTCCAGACTCAGCAGTTGCCTCTTGTTGTCTCGTCTCTGGTTCGTGGGACTTGAGCTAGCAGCTTACCTGTTGATCGTGGAATTCGTCAAACTTCTCAGCCTTTGAGCAAGAGTCCGGTTCCCCCACCTGCTGACCTTGGGTTCGCCAGCCCCTGCAGCTACATGAATCAGGAGAAACCTTGCGGTCTTGTCTTCTGATCCTGGAATTCATTGACCTTCACAACCTGTGAGCGGGAGCCCCTCTCCAACCTGATGACCTTGGGTTCACCAGTTTCTGCAGCTACGTGAACTGGGAGAGGCCTCTACCCAGATCTGTGGACTTGGGACGTTTTAGTCTCTACAATTTCGTGAGCTATTCCCTTGATATAAATCTCTCTCTATATATGTTTATACTCTTTACTGGTTTTGCTTCTCTAGAGAATCCAGCCTGAGACAGAGATATGGACCTTTCTAGTCACCCGGCAGCTGTCTGCTTAGGACCAGTCTGGACATGGGCTGTGTCTTTTGCTGATACCCCCAAGGGAGGTGATACAGGGATTATAGTCTCCTGTCTCCCCTCTTCAACCTCAGACATCCCACTCACAGCAAGACAGCCCACTCACAGCAAGACACTTCTAGTCCAGTTGTATTGAAGAAGAGAAAACCTCCCTATGTTTAAGCTGTTTAGGATTCAGAATTCCATAAGCACAAAATCCGATTACTGAGGGGAACAGAAATCAGTTATGTTCAGGTCATATGGGAGAATTCTAGGAATGCATTAATGATTTCTTTCCTCCATCTACAGCCATTTCCAGCATCAGGAGCACTTCAAATGAGACCTCCAATATGACTCCCTTTTCTTCTTACTCTTTACTGTTCCTATTCAGCCCAACTCCCTCATCTCTGAGTTCATTGACTATCTAAGGAGGGAAGAGATGCATTCAGCGTTTGGATTTCATCTCTATGTCAACAACTTCTCCCCATGTAACATCTTACCCACCAGGCTCCAGATTCCCTCCCCCTCAGTTCCCTCATGTCTCACACAGGACTTTGAAATTTCAGAGTCAGAGAGAGCAGTTGCCATGTGGTATGTGGGGTCTGCCTTGTTAGATACTCTCTGGTAGACCCTGCTGTGAAGATGGTGCCACTTCGAAGAGCTCTTTTATTTGAGGATAAACAGCTGTACGTACGATGAAAGATGATGAGACCTGGATAAGCTAGGCTGGTTGCAGGGTTGCCTATTGGGCTTTCATGGAATAAATTCTCCTGAATTTGGAGTCCCCTATGGGTCAGCATGGCCTATGTTTTTCTCCAGGCACATCGAGTCGGATGGATGCCAGTGAAAAGTAGATGAGAGTTTGCTTTACACACATGGGGTTTTGTCAAGTAAGTGCACTGAAGCCACAAAGTAGTCAGAAGCAGGAGGGAGCTTGCAAAGGAGTGATTGTAATGATGGGAAAGAATGGACTTCAGGACAAAAGGACAGTGCAGGGGATGAACATTTTATCTCAGGTCATGATGAGGCCCGTGTGTTCCTTCATTCCCAAGCTCTTCATGATACCCACAGTTGAAGGCAACTCAACCTGACTTTGGACACTATGCCCTCTTGCTCTCTCCGTCACTCATCCTGGAGCTGCCTCCCAGAGTAGAAAAATCTGCAAATATCGCAAAAAAATGCATCTTTAGTGTGTCATCCCTCTCTGCAATATTTGCTTGACAGTAGACAAAAGGGTGCCAGTCTCTCCTAGTCCAATAGCCACCTTACCAGTTAGGACCCAGAGCAGAAGATACTTAACAACAATATAATGTAATAATATAATAAAATGTATTGAGTAAGTGATTAAACAAATAAGTGTATATACAAGGAAGAAAAAGCCTTAACCAACGAAATATGTTTTCGGGACACTTTTTACCCATTCTATAAATGCCCAGGGTTCTTTCACAAGTCTTTCTCTCTTCTATATATATACACATCTCCCCATTACTGACTCCACATAGCACACAACCACACCTTCAACATCATAGTAATATCTCATTACCTGACACGGATGGAGCCAACAATTTCTGAATATGGTAGTCAGTATTTTGAAATGTATCCCAGATGTTCAACAACTTTATAGAGAAGCATCATATTTACCTTATTCTCTACTGCAGTAGACAGTAACACCATCCACGTGGTGGTCCAAACTAGAAACCTCCAGTTTATAATATGTTCTCCCTCCTTTCTCACCCCAGAGGTCCTCTGCTTCACTGTCCTGGAGGTTCTACTCTTGAACATCATTCTAACTCATCTCTTTCTCCTACTTTTTCTTCTAATTCCTGCTTTCAAGACAACATCCTTTCTTAAGTGATGCACTGCTCACTCCAGCCCTTCCTGTCGCCTGTCTGCAACATCTCCTCTATAGTTTTCTAGTCTGTAAAAATGCCACGTTTCTTCATGGTTTGAACATTGCCATACTGATTTTCTTTCTATCCTCTACTTCTCCATCTGAAGAACCACATCCCTACTCATCATTCAAGATGAAGCTTAAAGGAAGCCTCCTTGAAGAAGGTGACTATATATATTAGGTAGTGAAAGAGTCTTGCTCTTTGATGTTTTATAGTGCTTCTCATATTCACAGGATTGTCTATCTCTTGACATTTTCCCCTCTATATCACAAGTCACTCTAAACCACAGACAGATTGTTAAAATTCATCAAACTGGAGCTGAGCACAGTGCTTCACACAGTTGTCCCAGTCTCTTTGGTTGAATAAAGGTGACAAAATTCTGGGACAGAAAGCTGAGGACATCTGAGGACATTGAAGATGGACAGGTGATAAGCAGGGGTTACTTTGGTGCTGTCCTTGGGCACTGCATGGGGCATATCACAACTTAGTGAGCCCTATGGGGCAGAGGCTGAGCCCCTTCTGCTCTCATTAAGGAAACTCAGCAGCTATGCTCTCTCTTGTCTTGGGTGTGTCCTCAATAGCTGTTCCCTTTGTGACTTTCCTGGGGGCCACACTCAGAGCAGTCTCCCTCAGCCTCCTCTATCCTCAGGTACCCTCTCAGTATCCTGCATCAGTGATTAGGTGGGGTCTAAGAGAGCCAGGAGGGGGAAGCAAATTTGCATAAACAACCCCTCCTTCTCCCTGATGGCAGTAGGGAGGATAAGACAAGCCTGGGAGCAGCCCTGCTCCACTGTGGAACATCAGCAGGGCTCTGTCAACCAGGCCTGGACCCCACTGCTCCTCATGCTCCTCTCTCACTGCACGGGTGAGTACGGACCTCAGAGACACAGGAAGCCCTAAGCCTGTCACCCCTTTGGCTTAGATCCCCAGCAACTTCACCCTGGCCCCTGCCCCATCACCCATGTGTGTCTGTGTTTGCAGGTTCCCTCTCCCAGCCTGTGCTGACTCAGCCACCCTTCCTCTCTGCTTACTGGGAGCATCTGTGAGACTCACCTGCACCCTGAGCAGTGATGTCAGTGTTGGCAGCTATACCATACACTGGTACCAGCAGCAGCCAAGGAGCTGCCTCTGCTACTACTCAGACTCAGACAAGCACCAGGCCTCTGGGGTCCCCAGCCACTTCTCTAGATCCAAAGAGACCTCAGCCATTGCAGGGCTCATCTCTGGGCTGCAGCCTGAGGTCGAGACCAATTACTACTGGCACAGCAGTGCTTTTCACAGTGATATAGGCAGAAGGGGTAGTGGGACAAAAATCCTAGCCTATGCAGGATCTCTGATGCTGAATCTTTTTTAGTATTAAAAATCTTTCATGTACGATGACTATACCTGGAGACAGCTTCTTGGTCACAATGGCTTTCCCCCCAATTTCCCATTCAATGTTTCTGAAGACCCAATAAAACAAAATATAAATAAACAATCAAACAAACTAGAAAAAAAAAAAAAACCACACACAATAACACTGAAGCTACCCCTTGGGGCCTATATGTGATAAAAAACAGAGCCCATAAGCTGTCTCTGTTCTCTTGAAAGAAAGCCTGTCTGCTGGTCAAAGCTTTCTTCTGGGTCAGAAGCCCAGAGATGATCCCAGTAGATGGACTGTCCCTATATAACATATACTCTGCTCTTGAAGGTCAGAACAGGGACGTTTTCTCCCACCTTCCCCCACAATCACCTGTGATCAGGGATGGCTGAGGCTCACTGTGTCCAGAGATGAGACACTAAGGTGTGGAATCTGGGGACGCAGGACTGGGAGGAATTCTAGGCACAGGGCTGGCCTAGCACTCTAGCTGTATGCCCACACCCTCAGATGTGAAGTTAGGGAGAAGGGGATTAGTCATGGAGAAATTTGAGCCCTTAGGCCAGCACAGATCTTTGTGGGGTTTGGGAGGGAGAAGGTGATGCTCAACCACTGCTGGGAGAGAACTGAGCCAACTGCAGGGGAGGTGGGTGAACTATGTCCCATGAATGTGACTTTCCTACAGCTGATCCCACTCAGAACCTATGGAAATTCACCTGGGTGGGTTTCCATGAGCCTACAGGAACTGACTTGAGTCCATCTCTCCATTTGTACCCCATTCGAGCTGTTGAACAAGACGGGGTGTAGGGGAGGGGATGTGGAACATCAGGGAGCAGAAGCTCCCCAATATTTGCATGGATAACTCCACCCTGTGAAGGTCTTGAGAGGCAATGGATGCCAAGGTCACCATCTCCTGCATGGAACAGAAGAGACATTGGGAGTTACCATAGCAATTGTATCAAGGGTCATGGCAGAGCCCTTAAGTTTGTGACCTAGGACAGCAGTGATCAACCTGAGAGGTTCAGTCTGATTCTCCTTTTCTAGGTTTAGTAACTTGGCCTTCTGGGTCACCTCTGGGCTCCAGCCTGAGGAGGACACTGATTACCACTGTCAGAAGCTAAATAGAAACCTAATGCCATGCAGAGCTCCAGTCCTATGAGGGAATGAGATAAGGATCTGCCCTCCATTCCCTCTTTTTGAACAATACTTCCTTGTCCCTGCCTGTGACCAACACCTGCTCAGATTTTAGCATCAGCTGTCACTTGTGCTACTAAAACCAGAGTGCCTGATGCTGTAAACTGTCTATCTTTGTAAAGTCAATGGAAAATAAACCTTTCTTTACTGTCTGTCAGTGCAGACAGAATCACTTTTTCTCTAGAAGCGAAAAAATCCCCATGCGTGCTGGGTGAGAATGACATGAAGACATCAGTCCAGTATATGTGACCGGAGATATCCCTCTGTCTGGCCTGGGATATCCCTGTCTGGCCCCCAGGATGTCTCTGCTCCTTGTCCAGGCCTTGATGACCATTCCTTGAGCACTGATACCTCGGGAAAGTTCAGCTTCTTTCTTCTGAGATTACGCACTCAAGGAGCTCCTGAATTCCCAGGTACAGGATGACCCCTCCCATTAGGGACCTGGCTCTCAGACCCATCACCTGCTCACTTTCCTCTTTTAGTCCCAGATTCTTAATTCTTTCTACTCTATGCTTATGTGTTTAGGATGATGTGAGATACATCTTAGTTCTTTGGGGGTCTAGAACTTACGAACCCAAAGCCCGTTATCACAGAGAACCTCAATATTATAGGAACATTTCCAGAAGTAATTCTTCTTAGTTCAGTGTAAATCCATGGAACATTTAACAAATAATCTTGATCATAACCAAATGTGGCTGGAATAGCAGACTATCAATGCCCTTTAGTTCAGGAGTGGAAAAAGATCTTCTACAAAAGGGAGAGGGTTTGTACATGCTAGTGGGTCTTTTATATTAATCTTAGTAATAATGAATGTTATAATCTAGACTAAAAGAATCCTAAATATACTAGAATCATGAGGCAATGAAACTCCAGGCTAACAATGAAGGGCAAATGAAATGTCAGAGAAGAAGGAGCAGAGGACTTGGTTCCCAGACAACACTGTACTCTCACAAAAAAAGACAGACGCCAAAAGCCAGAGTTTATACGATGGAGGTTGAGGATCTATAGGAGATCCTCACAAAAACAACAAGAACGTTATCATTATCAACAACAACAAAATAAGTCAACCTGTAAGAGTAACCAATATAGAAGTATTACCAGGTATGAACCAGCAAGGAGCACTAGTAGCACAGTAATTAAGAATGCAGCTGTTAATTGAAAGGTCAGAAGTTCGAACCTACCAGTCTGCTCCACAGGAGAAAGATGTGACAATCTCTTTCTGTAAAAATTACATCCTCGGAAACCCTCTAGGGCAGTTTTACTCTGTCCTATAGTGTTGTTATGAGTCCAAATCGACCCAACGGCAACAGGTTTTCTTGGGCTATTTGGTTTTTGTTTTGGATGAACCAACAGCGTACTCTCGGGGAATTTTAAGCCTTGAGCTTGATTCAAGATTGTCCTAGATTGGAACGATCCTAAAAACCTCGTAGAAGCAAACTAAAATTTCAGACAATTTGGAAAAACTTGGTTCACTGTGTCTGTACAATACACCCATATTTAGCAATCTGAAGGTCATTACTAACCTTGAGAAAAAGAATATCTCAGCCCCGAACACTATGAAGGGAACCTCCTCCATCTTCTGTCCTGGATAGTAACATTAGAAAGATCCAACTGCCAAAGTCAGGAAACCCTTCCAGGAGTGCTGGGTAGTGTCTGAGGGGCTGAAGAGTCTGAGCTCTGAGAACAGCAGGAGGCGCTGCTGTACTAGTCTTGAAAGCGCAAGGTTCTGGGCCAGGCCAGTTAGGACAATACTCTACTGACTAGCATACTTGGGCAAGTAGTGTCCTTATTGAAGTGTTATTTTCCGTCACCTGGATCGCCCAGGAGCCACATGAGCACTCAGCTCTGACTCACACACTTGCTTCATATTTCATCCTCCACCCCTCGTAAATTTATTGCCCAGGCCTGATATACCCAGAAAGGGTGAAAAGGACAATCACATCCCAGGAATAAATCTCATGGAGCAACTTGACCAATAAATTTGAGCAGAAGATAAGTGACACGTGGGGAGGAGTTCACCTCAATTCCAACAATGAGGCTTCAGCAAGCAGAGCTCTGAGAGCATATCCATCATGGCCCCATACCTCTCATTCACCCTTCTCACATATTAGAAAGGGAGTTTCCATTAGAGGACAGGTGAAAGGATAGTGGGAGCACATCTGCACTGACTTTTGCACCTGGCATGTGGGTAGAGATGGTCAGTCATCCCATTCTTTCTGCCACATTTTCTCCTGATTCCAGTGTTCTGGATTAGACTATACTGACTCTGCCATCCACAATGTATGGGACTCTGTGGAAAAAAATACAAATGTGCATACATACAAATACACATGCATACATACATAAGCACATACCCGAAATCAGTGATTAAATATTTTTTCCTCTAACAAAAGTCCAAGCCAGGAGGCATCATGAGAAACTTCTATCAAACGTGTGAGAAATTTTCCCAAAGACTTAAAATAGAAGCACGTGGGATAAACTCATTTCCTGGCTTTAGCAAAACCATGACATGCAACCCAACAGGAACTATATAAGGTTTGAAAGAAAATTTACAGGAAAATCTCATTTATGAATATAAATGCAAATGCTCTCAACATATTAGGAAGTAGAATCCATGTTAGATTGAGACAGATTCACCTTAAAAACAGGGAGGATTTGGACTGATCTGGAAATTTTCGATGGCTCTGGGGGATGGTTAACATGGGTTTTGGAGGACAGCAGATATGAAGAGTTACTGGCCAGCCTGTACTGCCCAACCCCCCTCTCTGCCACTATCTTGATCATCTTCCATTCACTCACTCTGCACAGATGTCACTGACTTCCTTGTTGTTTCATAAACACATCAAAATAGCCATTTTTAGATTTTGTACTCTTCCCTAATTTTTCTTGTTTGGAACATTCTTATCCTTGATATCCACATGGCTATTTCCCTGAAATCTCCTTTTATGGTTGGAATACTTTGAACCTTCTTAATTGGGCTTTTCTGTTTTCTGTAAATTTGCAGCACCTAGAATAATCTATGCCCCTTTTCTACTTCATTTTTATCTAGATAATTCAAAAACCGTTGCAGCAGTACATCGACAGGGATCAGCCAGAAATTCAATCCAGATTCAGAAAAGGACATGGAACGAGAGATACCATTGCTGATGTCAGATGGATCTTGACTGAAAGCAGAGAATACTAGAAAGATATTTACCTGTGTTTTATTGACTATGCAAAGGCATTTGACTACCTGGATCATAGCAAATTACGCATAACATTTCGAAGAATGAGATTTCCATAATACTTCATTGTGCTCATGAGGAACCTGTACATATACCAAGAGGCAGTTGTTCAAACATAACAAGGGGATGCTGCATGGTTTAAAATCAGGAAAGATGTGTGTCACAGTTGTATTCCTTCACTGTACTTATTCAATTTATATGCTGAGCAAATATTCTAGAAGCTGGACTATATGAAGAAGAGTGTGGCATTAGGATTGGAGAAAGACACGTTAACAACCTGCGATATGCAGATCACACATCTGTGATATGCAGATGCTTGCTGAAAGTGAAGAGGACTTGAAACACTTACTGATGAAGGTCAAAGACTACAGCTTTCAGTATGGATTATAACTTAACATAAAGAAAATAAAAATTCCCATAACTAGACCAATAAGCAACATCATGATAAACACAGAAAAGATGGAAATCATAAAGGATTTCATTTTACTTGGAACCGCAATCAAAGCCCATAGAAGCAGCAGTCAAGATATCAAAGGATGTATTGCATTTGGCAAATCTGCAGCAAAAGACTTCTGAAAGAGTCTAAAAGCAAAGATGTCATCTTGAGGACTAAGGTGTGCCTGACCCAAGCCATGGTACTTTCAATCGCCTAATATGCATGCTAAAGTTGGACAATGAAAAAAGAAGATCAAACAATAATGCCAGTGAATTATGGTGTTGGTGAGGGATACTGAATATACCATGGACTGCCAGAAGAACAAACAAAGCTGTCTTGAAGAAGTACAGCCAGAATGCTCCTTAGAAGCAATGATTGTGAGACTTGATCTCATGTACTTTGGACATGTTATCAGGAGGGACCAGTTTCTGGAGAAGAACGTCATGCTTCGTAAAGGAGAGGGACAGCAAAAAAGAGGAAGGCCCTCAGTGAGATGGATTGGCACAGTGACTACAACAATGGGCTCAAATATAGCAACCATTGTGAGGATGGTGCAGGACCGGATAGTGTTTTGTTCTGTTGTGTGTGGGGTCACTACGAATTGGAACCAACTCGATGGCACCTATCAACAATAACAACAAGCATACTACATGCTTACTCTTCTTTAAAATCTCTCTTATTTTAACAATTTTATTTTCTGTTGTTGTTAAGAATATACACAGCAAAATCTTACACCAATTCAAGTTTATACATGTGTAATCTAGTGACACTGATTACATTTTTCAAGCTGTGCAATCATTATCATCCTCCTTTTCTGAGTTCTTTCTTTATCGTTAACATAAATTCACTGCCCCCTGAGGATCCTTTCTTATCTTTTGAATACTGTTATCAGTTTGATACCATATAGATAGATCTTAAAAGAGAATAATGCTCAAGGCAGACATTCTTTACTAGTTAAGTTATACTACTGTCTGAGTTTGAGAAGAATTCAGAAGACATTTTTGGTTTAAGGTTTAAAGATTATCTTAGGGTAATAGTTATGAGGGTTCTTCTAATCTCCATGGCCCCAGAAAGTCTGGCACCTATGGGAATTTGAAATTCTGTTCTTCATTTTCCCGCTTTTGGTCAGGATTATCCTACAGAATCTTTGATCAAATGTTCAGTAATTGTAGCCAGGCAACATCCAGTACTTCTGGTCTCATGGCAAAGGGGGCCGTTTTTTATGGAGGCATATATACTTACGCTTTGATTTTATTTGTTGTCTGCTTCCCTACTTGACTGACATGAAGCTTTGCGAGTGCACGATTTTTGTCTACTTGGCCATCACAACATCCAGTGCCCAGAAAAGTGTCTGGCACATGGTAGGTCCTTGTCTTAGGCTGGGCTCTCTAGAGAAGCAAACCCAGTAAAGTGTATATATATATAGCTATCAATATACAGATAGATATTATATATGTATATGTATACATCATCCATGTTATGAGATGCTTCACAGATTCATCATTGTTCTTTATTGTTGCATAATACTCCATTGTGTGTATGTACCATAGTTTGTTTATCCATTCATCTGTTGATGGGCATCTAGGTTGTTCCCATCTTTTTGCTATTGTGAACAGTGCTGCAATGAACATGGGGGTGCATATGTCTATTCGTGTGACGGCTCTTATTTCTCTGGGATATATTCCTAGAAGTATGATTGCTGGATCATATGGTATTTCTATTTCTAGCTTTCTAAGGAAGTGCCATATCATTTTCCATAAAGGTTGTATCATTATGCATTCCCAGCAGCAGTGCATAAGAGTTCCGATCTCCCCACAGCCTCTCCAGCATTTGTTATTTCCAGGGTTTTTGATTCACGCCAATAATGCCGTGGGGAGATGGTATCTTATTGTGGTTTTGATTTGCATTTCTCTAATGGCTAGTGATCGCGAGCATTTCCTCATGTGTCTGTTGGCCATTTGAATGTCTTCTTTGGTGAAGTGTCTGTTCGTTTCCTTTGCCCATTTTTTAATAGGATTATTTGTCTTTTTGCTGTAAGAGGATTGGATTTTCTTGTAGATTTTAGAGATCAGACCTTTGTCTGACTTATAATGTCCAAAATTTTTTCCCAGTCTGTAGGTTCTCTTTTTATTCTTTTGGTGAAGTCTTTTCATGAGCATAAGTGTTTAATTTTAGAAGATCCCAGTTATCTAGCTTATCTTCTGGAGGTTGTATGTTGTGGTTTATGGTTTGTATCCTGGTGTTGGTTATGGTTTTTATCCTGTTAATGCCATTAGGGCTTCTAGTGTTGATCTTATTTTTCTTCTATGAACTTTATACATTTTGGTTTTAGATTTAGGTCTTTGATCCATTTTGAAGTAGTTTTGTGTATGGTGTGAGGTGTGGGTCCTGTTTAATTTTTTTGCAGCTGGTCATCCAGTTTTGCCAGCACCATTTGTTAAAAGACTGTCTTTTCCCCATTTGATGGACTTTGGGCCCTTGTCGAAGACCAGGTGACCATAGGTGGATGTATTTACATCTGGGTTCTCAATTCTGTTCCATTGGTCAATGTGTCTGTCATTATACCAGTACCAGGCTGTTTGACTACTGTAGCTGTATAGTAGGTTCTGAGGTCAGGTAGTGGGAGTCCTCCTACTTTATTCTTCTTCAATAGAGCTTTACTTATCGGAGGCTTCTTCCATTTCCATATAAAGTTAATGATTAGTTTTTCCATCTCTTTAAAGAATGTTGTTGGTATTTGGACAGGGATTGCATTGTATTTGTAAATTGTTTTGGGTAGAATTGTCATTTTCACAATGTTAAATCTACCTATCCATGATCACGGTATGTTTTTCCATTTATGTAGATCCATTTGGATTTCTTGCAGTAGTATTTTGTAGTTTTCTTTGTATAGATCTTTTACATCCCTGGTGAGATTTATTCCTAAGTTTTTTTTTAGGGGCTATTATAAATGGTATTGTTTTCCTGATTTCCTTTTCGTCATTCTCTTTATTGGTGTATAGGAATCCAACTGATTTTTGTATGTTTGTCTTGTATTCTGCTACTCTGCTGAATCTATTAGTTGCAGTATTTTCTTGTGGAGTCTTTATGGTTTTCTGTGTATAGTATCATATCGTCTACAAACAGGGACAATTTAACTTCTTCATTATAAATTTGGATGCCCCCCCCCCCTTTTTTTTCCTTGCCTTATTGATCTAGCTAGGACTTCCAGCACAATGTTAAATAGGAGTGGAGATAAACGACATCCTTGTCTTGTTCCTGTTCTCAAGGGGAATGTTTCCAGCCTCTTTCTGTTAAGAATGATGCTGGCTGTTGGTTTTGCATAGACACCATTTATTATGTTGAGAAATTTCCCTTCTACACATTTTTTATTGAAAGTTTTTATCAGGAATGGGTGTTGGACTTTGACAAATGTCTTTTCTGCGTCATTTGAGATGATCATGTGATTCTTTTCTTTCCTTTTATTTATGTGGTGGATTATGTTGATTGATTTTCTAATGTCGAACCATCCTTGCATACCTAGTATGAATCCTACTTGGTCGTGGTGCATTATTTTTTTTGATATGATGCTGAATTCTATTAGCTAGAATTTTGTTGAGAATTTTTTCATCTATATTCATGTAATTTTCTTTTTTGTGGTGTCTTTGTCTGGTTTTGGTATCAGAGTTATGCTGGCTTCATAAAATGAATTCGGAAGTGTCGCTTCCTTTACTATATTCTGAAAGAGTTTGGGTAGTACTAGTATAAGCTCTTCCTGAATGTTTATTAGAATTCTCCAGTGAAGCTATCTCAGCCAGGGATTTTTTCATTGGGAGTTTTTTTCATTACCTTTTCAATCTCTTCACTAGTTATGGGTCTATTCAGATTTTCAACATCACTTTGTGGTAGTTTGGGTAGGTAGTGTGTTTCTACAAATTTATCCATTTCCTCTAGGTTTTCAAATTTGTTTGAGGGTAGTTTTTCATAATACTATGTTATAATCCTTTTTATTTCAGCTGGGTCTGTTGTAATGTCCCCCATTTCATTTCTTATTTGGGTTATTTGCATCCTTTCCTGTTTTTCTTTTGTCAGTCTGGCCAGTGGTTTGTTGATTTTGTTGATCATTTCAAAGAATGAACTTCTTGTTTTGTTGATTCTTTCTACTGTTTTTGTGTTCTATATTTCATTTATTTCTGCTCTGATATTTATTATTTTTTTTCTTCTAGTGGCTGTGGGCTTTTTTTGCTGTTCTCTTTCTACTTGTTGGAGTTGTGTAGTTAATGTTTTAATTTTGTCCTTTTCTTCTTTTTTGATGTGTGCATCAATTACTATAAATTGTCCTCTGAGGACTGCCTTTGTTGTGTCCCAAAGGTTTTTGTATGATGTCTTTTCATTTTCGTTTGATTGTAGGTATTTTTTATTTTATCTCTTATTACTTGTATTACCCAGTGATGTATAAGCAGGGTGTTATTCAGTTTCCATGTAATTGACTTTTTTCCCTTGTTCCTCCTGTTTTTAATTTCTGCCTTGATGGTGTTGTGGTCAGAGAAGATACTTCGTATTATCTCAACATTTTGGATCTTCTTGAGGATTGCTCTGTGGCCTAAGATGTGGTCTATTCTGGAGAACATTCCATGTGCATTGGAAAAAAATGTGTACTTTGCAGCTGTAGGGTGGAGGGTTCTATATATGTCTCTGTGGTCAAGTTGGCTGATTGTGCCCTTTTGGTCTTCTGTATCTTTTTTGAGTTTCTATCTAGATGTTCTGTCCTTTACCAAGAGTGGTGTGTTGAAGTCTCCTGCTATTATTGTAGAAATGTCAATTTCTCTTTTCAGTGCTGTTAATGTTTGTTTTATGTATTTTGGAACCCTGTCATTGGATGGATAGATGTTTATTATGCTTATGTCTTCATGATGGATCATCCCCTTAATCATTATATAGTGTCCTTCTTTATCTTTTATGGTGGATTCTGTTTTAAAGCCTATTTTATCTGAGATTAGTATTGCCACTCCTGTTCTTTTTTTGGTAGCTCTTTGCTTGATATATATTTTCCATCCTTTGATTTTTAATAAATTTATGTCTTTGTTTCTAAGGTATGTCTCTTGTAGACCGCATATTGATGGATCCTGTATTTTTAATCCATTCTGTCACTCTCCATCTCTTTATGGGTGCACTGAGTCCATTTACATTCAGTGTAATTATTAATAGATGTGAGTTTATTGCTGTCATTTTGTAGTGCTTTTTTGTGGTACTGACTTTTCTTTGTTCCTCTTATTCTCCTGTGCTGAATTCTATATCTATACTTTTTATTCCCTCTTTGATTGTTCTGATGCTGTTGTCATTTACAGATTAACCTGTCTGGTTCCCTGTTTTAATTCTTTTGGTTTTGGATAGTCCTTAAGAGTTCATTTCCTGGGTTTGTATCTGACTAGTACAATCCTGTGTCCTAGATTCAGTCTGAGTCTGATGTTTGTTCTCAGACTGAAAGACTCCCTTTAATAATTCCTGTAAGTTTGGTTTGGTTTTTACATAGTCCCTTAATTTCTGTTTATCTGGAAATCACCTAATTTCACCATCATATTTGAATGAGAGTTTTGCAAGATGTATTATTCTTGGCTGGCAATTTTTTTCTTTCAAGGTTTTATATATGTTATCCCATTGCCTTCTCGCCTGCATGGTTTCTGCAGAATAATCCGAGATTAGTCTTATTGTTTCTCCTCTGTATGTGACTTTTGGTTTTTCTGGAGCTAATTTCAGGATTCTTTGTTTGTCTTTGGTTTTAGCTAGTGTGATTTTGATATGCCTTGGTGATTCTTTCGGAGTCTATCTTATATGGTGTTCAATGAGCTTCCTGGATAGTCAGCTTCTCATCTGTCATGACATTGGGGAAGTTTTTGTCTGCAATTCTTCAATGCAATGATCCTTTCTGTGTTTTCTGTTTTCTCTCCCTGTTGTGAAACTCTGATCACTCTCAGATTTTTGCTTTTGATTGTATGCAACATAATTTTTAGGGTTTCTTCATTTTTCTTCCTTCTTTTTTCTGATTTTTCCTCAGAGTTGTATCCAAGGATTTGTCTTCAATTTTGCTGATCCTGTCTTCCATCATTTCAAACCTGCTCCTCAACCCTTCTATGACACTGTCCATTTCTGAAATCTTGTTGTTTATCTTTTGGCTTTCTAATTGTTGTTTTTGTATGATTTCCAGTTTATTTTAACATTTTGTTCCTGTATTATTTTCTTGAGTTCTTCCATTTTTTTGTCTGTATTTTCCATGAATTTGTCTGCCATTTCCATGAATTTGTTTATTTTTTTCCTCATTTTTATCTGCTTTTTGCTTCAGCTCTTGGATAATTCTGCATATTAGAGATTTGAATTCCTTATCAGATAGTTCTAGTGCCTTTTCTTCTACTGGAAAGTCATCTGGTGTTTTATTTTGGACACCTACTAGAACCATCCTGTCCTGTTCTGGTATATGTTTTGATATTGTCTGCTGTCTTTGAGGCATTCAGTAGTTGTTTTCCTCATTTATTGATTGTAGATCTTTTTGTTTCGTCCTGCTTTTTGTTTTATTTTGTTATGTCTGAGCAGGCAGACTGTGTATTCTTTGTTGTTTGCTCATCTGTGGGCACAATACTTCTCACTTCATCCAATGGGCAGGGTCAGTCACTCAGGTATGGGACAGCAGGGCAGGTCCAGCTGAAGGGGTGTTTCTGGGATGGGTTGTTTGTGGCACTTACTAGGGCTGACAGGTCATGCTGTGAATCAGTGCAGGACAGGTTCCAGTAGGCTGTGCCTGTGCTGCTTGGGAGTGTGATGTTCAGTGTATGGTGCAGGTAGGCAGGAAGGAGGGGGAGATTGTGATGAGTGGAACTAATATGGGTATGGGAAAGAGGAGACAGAGAAGAGTAACAGGTATGAAGAACATATTCTCAATCAAACAAAATAGAGTGCTAAGGGAGCTTGTTGTTAGTGGAGAGATGAGAGACTGAGAAATGGAGAAAAATAAGAAAAAGGGTAAAACCAATAAATGAATAAACAAAAATTAGAGAGAAAAAAAAGAAAAGCCCCCAGGGATCCCACCAGTGCAGCTGCTAGGATTGGGGAAGTTGCTCCCAGACCATGAAGTATAGCCTGGCTAGAAGGAGTAGACGTGTCACACAGCACGAGGTATTCAGGAGACAGGATGAGAAAGTAAGCATAGAGAGATGAGAAACTGGAAAGGGAAAAAGAAAGAGAAGAAAAGATAACAAAGAACCAAAAAAAAAAAAAACCAAGAAAAAATAAATGCCCCCACTGATGTCACTGTGCATCTGCTCAGAGTAAGGGAGTAGCTCCTAGCTGCACATTACTGCCCAGCTGGAAGGGGCTCCCAAGCCAAGAAAAGAAAAAGAAAACAAACAAACAGAGCAAATCAGAACAAACAAACAAAGCTCTGGGGGGTCCCACCAGCATGGTGACACAAGCCAGGAAGCAGTTTCACAGTCAAGCAGTGTTTCACAGCCTTTCAGGAAGAAGCAACGACAGCGCACGGAGCCACATATTTGAGAGAAAGGAGAGAGAGGTGGTGAGAGGTAAGGAAGAAATCTAAAGAGGTGGAAAAAGCAACACCAGCAGCCAACACATGGCACTCAGGGAGCCGGCCAATGCGAGCGGAATCCAAGCAACACTGGGGTGAAGCCGGTGAAGCCATCCAAGTTCCTGACTATCCAGTCAAACCATTGGCCACAGCCCAAACTGGTGCACTTCTCAAAGTTATGCCCATTGGGAGGATTTCCTTCACCACTATCCTTCAGAGAGGGTCCAGAAAGGGGCTGTGTTGCTACTGCTGTCCACTTTCAAGTGGTGTCTGCATATCACACAGAACCATCTGTAAACCAGGCACAAGTTTTCTCTTCCTCATAAAGCCATAGATGTAGATTGCGAAAGGGCAGGTAATGTGACAGAAGGTGAACCCATGGGCATTTGGGATTATTCATTATGCAACTTACTTTTGCCTTCAGGTCCTGTTTGGGCCTGATCTGCTATATACCACTTCCATTTAATGATGGAGTGCTGCTGCACACCTCCGACTTTATGGCTCTGTGGGGCAGACAGCAGTTCATGATGGGCAGTTAAGGCTACATGGTGACTTGGCGGACTGTGCTCAAGCGTTCAGTCTCTACTAAGGCCCAGTAACAAGCCAAAAGCAATTTCTCAAAAGGAGAGTAGTCATCTGCAGAGAATGACAGAGCTTTGCTCCAAAATACTAATGGTCTGTGCTGTGATTCACCAATGGTGGACTGCCAAAGACTCCAAACATCTCCTCTATCTGCCAGTGACACTTCAAGCACCACTGGATCAGCCAAGTCATATGGCCCAAGCTTCAAAGTGGCTTGAATGTGGCCTGAACTTGATACAGAGCCCTATCTTGTTCAGGGTCCCTCTTAAAACTAACAGTTTTTCAAGTCACATAATAAATAGGCTGGAGTAGCACTTCCAAATGAAGGATATGTTGCGTCCAAAATCCAAGGACGCCCA
The DNA here is from genome assembly GCA_030035585.1 of Dugong dugon. Lineage (NCBI taxonomy): Eukaryota > Metazoa > Chordata > Mammalia > Sirenia > Dugongidae > Dugong > Dugong dugon. The sequence goes on along the minus strand of CM057476.1, from coordinate 37,090,627 downwards.
CTAGGTGTCGTGCTTTTTTATTACTTGGGGGAGGGGCCAGATGCAATAACTTATCCTTAACTTTAGAAGGAATACCTCCAAGTGTCTCACACCTCTGGGTCCCTAGAAATTTCAGAGTTGAAAAGTGCCTGAATTATTGTAGGGTTAATTTCCCACCCTATAACACGCAACTGTCCTACCAATAAGTCTAGAGTCATTGATACTTCTCAGTTCATGTGAGTGCTCTTCTCCCCTCACCTCTCTGACAGAGGCTACAGAAAATCACTCTCCTCCAATGAGGGGGTGGTCATCCTAAGAAGTAAGACCTCAGGCCTCATCAGGTGAGAATCAAGCAGGAAGATGGGAGCTGGACACCTGAGCAGTCTGGAGGTGATATCAGGTGGACCTGGTCCTATTCAGTGCTTCCTGGTTGCTCTTCCACAAGAGTTTGTATTTCAGACTTCCCCTCTGAGTTCACCCTGAAAGCAGAGTGAGCATTGAAACAGATCAGACTGAAAGCCCAGGATGCAAAACTAAAGACTGAATGGAAAAATGAAACTGAGGCTGTTATGGGACCACAGGAAGCAGAGCTCTTGAACATCTCCAGCATGGCCAGAACCCCTCTCCTCCTCATCTTACTACTGTACGGGTGACTTGATCCCTTGGGGCAGGAAAGAGGCGCTACCATTGTACTCTTCTCCCTCTGGTTTCTGGAGATCTGTATCCCCAACCTCACCTGCCTGTGTCTCCCCCACTTCCAGGATCCTAGACCCAGTCTATACTGCCTTAGCCATCCTCAGAGTCTGGAGCCCTGGGCCAGGAGGTCATCATCTGGGACTATGTATTAAATATAGAGCCACAAGAAGAAAGAATTAAACACCAGGTAACAATAAAGGGCAAATCAGAACCATAGAGGTGAGCAAGAGCAGAAGACAATTTTTCCCTGACAGCACTGTATTCTCATGGCAAAGACAGACGTCAAAAGCCAGGATCAGCAAACTTCCACCTTGGGAACTCCTCAAGCAGAACTACCTCTGAGTTTGCATGCACCCTCAAGATGGAGGCCAGAGAGCAATGACTGGCCTCAGAAAGAGAGGCGTGTGTATGTGTGTGTATGTGTCTATGAAAAAGAGAAGAGAGAAAATGCTGTGATTGTGCCTCTATACTGTTTGATGAGATCCATTCAGGTTCCCCAAGTATCTGTTTTTATTCCCACCTTTCCTATTGTTTCAAACCATCACTTTTTTGTCTTTGGGAAACCACAAAGAACTGTTTCTCTGGGGACTAGGTCACATCTCTCTCCTCTCTCCAGCTCATTTATGTTCCAGCTTCTTCAAACTGTGCAATCTTTCAGTAAGAATTTCCTCTCTCTTCTCAGTAGCTTTTAGTCGTAAGCTTTGCAAGGAGAGGGGTACAACTGTATCTTTTCCTAATCCCATGTGTGTCTGTAGTGTGCTTTCCTTGCCTTATGTACTTCATACCCCAGGACTCCTTCTGCAGCATCAGGGACCCTGGAGCATATGAGAGTAGGCAGGAGGGTTTCTGGGTCCACAACTTCCCTACATTTGACTATGCCAAAGTTAAGCCCCAACAAATGAGGGGGAAGCTGTTAACTCCCAGCAATATGGACTCCTGTCCCCCCCAAACTTTCCTGCTCAGATCCTCTCCCATCAGAGATTATGGGTACTTGCACTGAGGAGATGGGATCTGGCTGGCTCAAGCAGAGAGCTGAGGCATCCAATAAATGTTCCCTTGGTGAGGGAGAGGTTACCAGATGAGGTGGAGCATTCCTTGTACTTCTGGCAGCACTGAATAGCCACTGAAGAGGGTAAGGAGCAGTGTAGGTCCTGGGGCAGCTTTCTAGTCCTTTGTGCCCCTTCTTTCCCATAATCTATTTCTAAAGTCGCCTTTTCTGTCAGATAAACCTCAAAACTTCTTATTTTATTTTTATTGCTTTTAAATAGGAGGTGGATTGAAGAATATTTGAATTGACTTTAAATTATGTGTAAATATTTGTATTTTATCTAAATAACTCCACTGTAACAAATATTGTGTTAGTTAAATATTTGGAACTGTTAGAGTAGAGGGCCCCTCCTTTCCCCCATGACAGTTTGCCCCTAGTATAAAATAAGTTAAATTAATTTTATTGTTGGAGGTGAAGTGGATAGGAGGAATGAAATCTCAGTTGTTTCTACTTTGTGTTCCTCTCCCAGATCCACCTCTTTCCCTAGGGACTAGGCACTCCTGAGACAGGGCGTGGGGTCCTAGCTTCAGCTTAAAGAGTTAGGGTCTGAAAGAGGTGGAGTAAGAGTAGGGCTTGATCAAAGGGGACATTTTTCACTTTTCTTTCCTCATCTTCACTGCCGCTTGAGCTAGGTGGATTTTTCTCTTCTTGACAGATAATAGTATTTTTGTAGGGGAAACTCACCTCCCCCCCCCAAAAAAAACAAAAAACATTGAAGTCAAGTCAATTCTGACTCATAGTTACCCTATAGGACAGAGTAGAACTGCCTCATAGCTGGTGGATTTGAACTATGACCTTTTGGTTAGCAGTCAAACTCTTAACAACTGCACCACCAGGGTAGGGAAGGTAGATTTTACAAAAACTTCTACCCCTTGCCCCATCACTTTTCCTCCCCTCATCAGTCTGGTAACAAGAAGAAACACCATCAACATCAACATGTTTCTATGTTCCTTTTACAACAAAAGGGATTGACTTTTTATATAATCAAATGTGGTGTTCTAGTGACATTTTGGTAATGTAGTTTTTGGTAGTGTAGTTTTTGTAATGTAGTTTTTGTGAATTTAAATTTATTTCTTTCTGTATTGTTAAGGCCAATTTCCTTTTTAATAATATTTTTAAAAAGGGGGGAGTTTAGAGAAAAAAATCTATTTTTGCCATGTGATGTTCAACAGTGCAACAGTAGAAAAGTGCTTGTCAGCGGAATAAAAATCACATTTGATAGAGAGTAAAAAAGGCAAGATTTGTACAGTGGGGTTCAGGGAATCTAACAGAAGATCCTCAAAACAATAACAATAAAATAAGGCAACATGTAAGGGTGACCTATGTAGAACTAGTACTAGATATGAAGCAATGGGATACTCTGGAAAAATTTAAGCCTTGAACTTTGTTTAAGATGGGCACAGACTGGTAATGACCCCAGGCACCTGGGTGAAACAAACCCAAATGCCAAGTAATCCTGAAATATATGGTACCATAAGGACTATACAATCCACCCTGTATTAGGCAGCCTGGAGGTCATTAGTGGCCTAGAGACAATTAATTTTTAATCCCCAAATTCTATGGAGAAGATTTACTCATGCTGTTGCCCTGGAGAGTAACATCAGGAAGATCCATCTGCAAAAATCAGCACTCTCTTCTATTAGTGCGGGCTAAGAGGGGCAGAAGGACACAGGTTCTGAGGCCAGCAGGGAGCATAGCTGCACTAGAATTGAGAGAGTAGGGTTCCGGGTCAGGCCATCTAAGAAAATACTCTACTGGCTCTGGCATACTTGAGCAAGGAGTAGCCTCACTGAAGTGTGACTTTCTTGCACCTGGACTCCATAAGCGCTCGGCTGTGAATCACACACTTTCTTCATGTTGTATCTTACACCCTTCATGGAGTAGTTGTCCATGACTGAAGTCAAGGTACAGCTAAAGGAGCAATCACACAATTATGCATCAACAATCTTGACTGAAAAGACTGTCTGGACAGAGAATAAGAGACACTTGACAGAGAGTTGGTCTCAATTCCAACAATGAAGGCTCAGCAAGAAGAACTCTGGGGGAAGCTCCACAACAGCCCAGATTCCTCTAGTCTTTACCCTCCTCAGGATCTCTGGTGGCAGAGTGGTTAAACACTTGGCTGCTATCTGAAAGTTCAGTGGTTCAAACCCACCAGACACTCTGTGGGACAAAGATGTGGCAGTTTGCTTCCATACAGATTTACAGCCTTGGAAACCCTATGGGGCAGTTCTACATTGTCTCTGTCCTATAAGGTCACTATGAGTCAGAACATACTTGACGGCAATGGGTTTTACACATCTCTCTCACTGGAGAAAGAGTTTTTATTACAGGGAAGTTAAACAATACTGGGGCACACGTTTGTGCTGCCTGTTGCTCCCGGCATCTGGACACACATGGTAACTCATTCATTCTTTCTACCACCTACTTCTTACTTCCAGTGTCCTGGGTCAGATTATGCTGACTCTGCCATCCAGAATGTCTGGGTCTGTGTGTGTGTGTGTGTGTGTGTGTGTGTGTGTGTGTGTGTAAAAAAAGGTCATCCTTTTTCTGTCTACAAGAAACGCATCAGTCGTAAGGACATAAACAGACTTAAAATAAAATAATGGAGAAAAAAACTCCATGCAACTAGTAAGCAAAAAACAGCAAGCGTGGTCATAAGGATATCAAATAAAATAGACTTTAAATCAAAATCTATTACAAGAGATCAAGAATGACATTGCATAATAATAAAAGGGTCAATCCAGTAAGAAGACATAACAATTATAAATATATATGCCTAAAAGCAATGCACCAAAATACATGAAATAAATACTGATTAATGTAAAAAGAGAAATAAACTCCACAATAATAGTAGGGGACTTCAAAACACAACTTCCAGTTATAGACAAAATAACTAAAAGAAGATCACAAAGGACACTGAGAATTTAAATAAAATGATAAGCCAATTGGACCTAACAGACATGTATAAGATGCTCCATACAGCATCAAGACAATACACATTTTTCTCCAGGGCACATGGATCATTTTCCAGAATGGACCATATGCTAGGATAGAAAACAAGTCTCACAAATTTTAAAAGATTGAAATCATACAAAGCATCTTCTCCAACCATAGTGGTATGAAGCTAGAAATCAACAACTGAAAAATAAAAAGAATACATGGAAATGACATAATACACTATTAAAAAACTATTGGGTCATAGAAGAAATCAAAAGAGAAATTAAAACATTTCCTAGATTAAACCTAAATGAAAACACAACATATTTTGGGACAGAGTAAAAGCAGTACTCAGAGGGAAATTCATAGCAATAAATGCCTACATTAAAAAAGAAAGATCTGTAGACTACTGAACATGGTGCTATAGACAGAAGAACCACACCATTCGTCCAGAGCAAAGACCTGAAAAACTAAGTAAAACAGAGACAAAAGTAAATCCTGGAACCCTAAGTGTCAAATGAAGAGATAAAGAACTCAGCCAGGCACAGAATGGAATAAGAAACTGACAGAGAACAGAAAGTGAGGAGAGTTACGAGTGGAGGTCCCCTATCAGCTAACACAGAACGGAGTCACCATCTTGGACTCCTGTCAGAGATCCTCTAACAGGGAATACAAGAAAGCAGCTTCGTGGAGCTCCTAGCAGGAGACAGAGCAACCGGTAACAATCGAGATATGCTTTCCCACAACAACCCTGCCTCCTCCTGCTCGAACTTCCAAGATGGTCAATCCACTGCTTCCTGGCAGGAAGATTCCCAGCTTCCTGGAGCACCAATTCACTGTACCCCCAGAGGGCCACAACCATGGCATGGGAGGTGCCAGTTCTGTGCCACCCAAATTCGACCCACCCACAATGGCTGGCTTCTTCAGTGCCATTTCTTTGTTGCTGGTCTTGCTTTTTTTGGCCTTTTTTGTTTCTTCCATGCCTCTCACCTCCTCCTTCTCCTTTCTATGGTACACCTGACTTTGTGGGCCGTCTTTGCCTCTTCTTGACATGCTGTGAAGTACTGCTCAACTGGGGAACTTCTTCCCCAGACTGTTTCCCCAGTCCGAGTAGCCATGCTGGTGGGATACCTGGGAGTTTTTTGTTTTTTTCTTTTCTTTATTTGTTTTCTCTTTCTTTTTTCCTTTTTGTTTTTCTTCATTTCTCGGTTTCTCATCTTTTTCTACTTACCTTCTTTTACTGTCTCCTGAATACCTGTTGCTGTCTATCATCTCCACCCCTTATAGTCTGGCCATACTGTGTGGCTTGGGAGCCACTCCCTGGTCTGCACCGCTGCACTGGTGGGTTCTCTGAGGGCATTTTTTAAAATTTATTTATTTATTTCCTTTTTGTTTTTCTCCATTTCTCAGTTTCCTGTGTCTCCACTTCAATAGCAAGCTCCATCAGTACTTTTTTTGGCCTGTGTTTCTCTCTCCTCTCTCTCCTTTTCCATACCCAACCTAGCTCCACACATCACAACCTCCCCCTCCCCCTACCTCCTGCCTATCTGCACTGTATGCTGAACATTGCAGTCCTGAGCAGCACAGGTATGACCTACTGGAACCTGACTTGCACTGACTATCAGCTCACCTTATCGGCCCCAGTATGTGCCACAAACAGCACATTCCAGCCTCTTTCCTTCAGCTGGACCTGACCTGTTGCACCATAGCTGAGCCACTGGCCCTGCCCTTTGGACAAGAAGATGAAAAATATTGTGTCCACAGATGACCAACAACAAAGAACGCACATCCTGCCTGCTCAGTCATAAAAAATAAAACAAAAAAGCAGGATGAAACAAATCTAGAATCAATAAACAAAGAAAATAACTACTGAATGTCCTGAAGACAGCAGACAATATCAAAACATAAAAAAGGATAGGATTGCTCCAATAGGCATCCAAAATAAAACATCAGATGAATTTCCAGTAGAAGACAAAGCACTAGAACTACATGATAAGGAATTCAAATCTCTAATATTCAAAGCTATCCAAGAGTTGAAGCAAAAAGCAGAGAAAAATGAGGAAAAAATAGACAAATTCATGGAAAAGGCAGACAAATTCATGGAAAATATAGACAAAAAAGGGAAGTTTCAAGAAAATAATACAGGAACCAAATGCCAAAATAAACTCACAACTGAAAATAATTAAAAAAAGAACAGTTAAAAATACAAAAGATCAACAACAAGATTTCAGAAAAGAACAGTGTCATACAAGGGCTGGGGAACAGGGTTGAAGGAATGGAAGACACGATTAGCAAAATTGAAGACAAACACTTAGATACTACTTTGACTGAGGAAAAATCAGAAAAAAATAGCAAAGAAAAATTAAGAAACCCTGAGAATTATCTGGATACAAGCAAAAGTAAAAATTTACAACAGATCGGAGTTCTAGAACGGGGGAGAAAACAGAAAACACAGAGAATCATTGAAGAATTGCTGACAGAAAACTTCCCAAATATCATGAAAGATGAAAAGTTGACCATCCAAGAATCTCAAGAACCTTATATAGGATAGACCCCAGAAGAAAATCAGCAAGTCATATCATAATCACACACGCTAAAACTAAAGAAAATCCTGAGAGCAGCTCAAAAAAAAAAAAAAAAAAATCACATAAGACGGGAAACAAGACTAAGCTCTGATTACTTGGCAGAAATCATGCAGGCAAGAAGGCAATGGGATGACATATATAAAACCTTTAAAGAAAAAAAATTGCCAACCTGAAATAATATATCTTAGAAAATTCTCAGTCAAATATGATGGTGAAGTTAGGACATTTCCAGATAAACATAAATTAAAGGAACATGTAAAAACCAAATGAAATGTACAAGAATTATTAAAGGGAGACCTTCAGCTTGAGAACAAACAATATCAGATGACAGCATGAATCTAGGACACAAGATTGCACCAGCCAGATACCAACCTAGGAAATGAACTCTCAAGGAGTTTATTCAAAAACCAAAAGATTTACATCAGGGAAAAGAGACGTTAATCTGCAAATGACAAAAACGTCAGAACAATAAAAGAGGGAATAAATGGTGTAGGTATAGAACTTTCTAATGCAGAGGAAGACAAGGTGATACCAAGAAAAAATAGACTGGTTTAAACTTAGGAAGATAAGGGTAAATATCAAGGTAACCACAAAGAAAGTTAACAAAAACAATTTATCAAAACGAAGAAAAACTTAAAATCTCAGTAAAAACAAAATCGACAAAAATTAAAAAAATGAAAAAATCCACAAACAAAAGGAAGTCAGCACAGGAGAGTAAGAGGAACAAAGAAATTTTCAGCCCCACAAAAAAAGCACTACAAAATGACAACAATAAACTCACACCTGTCAATAATTACACTGAATGTAAACGGCCTAAATGCACCCATAAAGAGACAGAGAGTGAAAGAATGGATAAAAAAACAGGATCCATCAATATGCTGTCTACAAGAGACCCACGTTAGAAACAAAGACATAAATTATTTAAAAATCAAAGAAGGGAAAAAATATATCAAGCAAACAGCCACCAAAAAAGAGAAGGGGTGGCAATACTAATCTCAGACAAAATAGACTTTAAAACAAAATCCACCATAAAAGACAAAAAAGAAGCACTACATCATGATTAAAGGGACAATCCAAGATGAAGACATAAGGATAATAAATATTTGCACACCAATGACAGGGGTCCAAAATGCATAAAACAAACTGTAACATCACTGAAAAGAAAAACTGACAGTTCCACTATAACAGTAGGAGACTTCAACACACCACTCTCAGGAAAGGACAGAAGGTCTAGAAAGAAACTCAACAAAGATACAGAAGATCTAAAGGCCACAATCAGTCAACTTGAACTCATAGACATATATAGAACGCTGCACCGAACAGCTGCAAAGTACACATTCTTCTCCAATGCACATGGAACATTCTCCAGAATAAACCACATCTTAGGTCACAAAGCAATCCTCTACAAAATCCAAAACACTGAGATAATACAAAGTATCTTCTCTGATCACAACACCATCAAGTAGCAATTAACATCAGGAAGAGCAAGGAAAAAATCAATTACATGGAAACTAAACAACACACTGCTTAAAAACCCCTCGGTAATACAAGAAATCAAAGATGGAATCAAGAAATTCCTACTGTCAAATGAGAATGAAAACACGTCATACCAAAACTATTGGGACAAAGCAAAGGCAGTGATCAGAGGTCAATTTATAGCAATAGATGCACATATCAAAAAAGAAAGGGGCAGGATCAAAACATTAGCTACACAACTAAAACAAATAGAAAGAGAACAGCAAAAGAAGCCTACAGCCACCAGAAGAAAGGAAATAATAAAGATCATAGCAGAAATAAATGAAATAGAGAAAAGAAAAACAATAGAAAGAATCAACAAAACCAAAAGTTAGTTCTTTGAAAGGATCAACAAAATTGACAATCTCCTGGCCAAATTGGCAAAAGAAAAACAGGAAAGGACACAAATAACCCAAATAAGAAATGAAATGGAGGACGTTAAAACAGACCTAACAGAAATAAAAAGGATCATAACAGAGTACTATGAAAAACAAATTTGAAAATCTAGAGGAAATGAACTAATTTCTAGAAACACACTACCTACCCAAACTATCTCAAATTGATGTTGAAAATCTGAACAGACACATAACAAGGGAAGAGATTGAAAAGGTAATAAAAAAGCTTGCAACACAACAACAAAAAGCCATGGCCCAGATGGCTTCACTGGATAATTCTACCAAACATTCAGAGAAGAGATTACTCCAGTACTACTCAAATTATTTCATAACATAGAAAAGGAAAGGATACTTCTGATTTCATTCTATGAAACCAGCATAACCTGGATACCAAAATCAGGCAAAGACACCACAAAAAGAAAATTACAGACCAATATCTCTCATGAATATAGATGCAAAAATTCTCAACAAAATTCTAGCCAATAGAATACAGCATCATATCAAACAAAAAAAAATACACTACAACCAAGTAGGACAAATACTATTTATGAAAGGATGTTTCAACATTAGAAAATCAATCAACGTAATCTACCACATAAAATAAAATAATCACATGATCTTCTCACTTGATGCAGAGAAGTCATTCGACAATGTTTAACACCCAATCCTAATAAAAACTCTCAATAAAATGGGTTTCTTGAGAACAGTGTCATTTATCACCACTCCTATTTATCATTGTACTGGAAGTCCTAGCTAGAGCAATAAGGCAAAAAAAGAAATAAAGGGCATCCAAATTGGTAATGAAGAAGTAATACTGTCCATATTTACAGATAATATAATACTATATATAGAAAACCCAAAAGACTCCATGAGAAAAATACTGGAACTAATAGAAAGATACAGCAGAGTAGCAGGATACAAGATAAACATACAAAAATCTGTTGGAGTCCTATATAACAACAATGAGAATGACGAAAAGGAAATCAGGAAAACAATACCATTTATAATAGCCTCTAAAAAAGTAAAATACTTAGGAGTAAATCTAACCAGGGATGAAAAAACCCATACAAAAAATTACAAAACACTATTGCAAGAAACCAAGAGATCTACATAAATGGAAAAACATACCATGCTGATGGATAGGTAGACTCCACACTGTGAAAATGACAATCCTACACAAAGCAGTCTACAGATACAATGCAATCCCCATCCAAATACCAACAACATACTTTAAAGAGATGGAAAAACTAACCATTAAATTTATATGGAAAGGGAAGAAGCCCCAGATAAGTAAAGCACTACTGAAGAAGAATAAATAGGAGGACTTACACTGTCTGACCTCAGAATCTACTATACAACTATGGTAGTCATAACAGTCTGGTTCTGGTACAACGACAGATACAGTGACCAATGGAACAGAACTGAGAACACAAGTGTAAATCCATCACCTATGGTCACCTGATCTTTGACAAGGTTCCAAAGTCCATCAAATGTGGGAAAATACAGTCTTTTGAGCAAATGGTGCTGGCAAAATTGGATGTCTATCTGTAAAGAAATGAAACAGGACCCATACCACACACCATACAAAAAAAACTAATTCAGAATGGATCAAAAACCTAAAACTATAAAGATCGTAGAAGAAAAAATAACATCAACACTAGAGACCCTAATACATGGCATTAACAGGATACAAGCCATAATCAACAACATACGAACTCCAGAAAATAAGCTAGATAAGTGGGTTCTTCTAAAAACTAAACACTTACGCTCATCAAAAGACTTCATCAAAAGAGTAAAAAGAGAACCCACAGACTGGGGAAAAAATTTTGTACATTATAAGTCAGACAAAGGTCTAATCCCTAAAATCTACAGGAAAATCCAACACCTCTCCCACAAAAAGACAAATAACCCATTTAACAAATAAGCAAAGGAAGTGAGCAGACACTTCATCAAAGACATTCAAGCAGCTAAAAGACACATAAGGAAATGCTCGCTATCACTAGTCATTACAGAAATGCAGATCAAAACTACAATGAGATACCATCTCACCCCAGCATTACTGGCACTAATCAAAAAGACAGAAAATAATAAATGTTGGAGAGGCTGCAGGGAGATCAGAACTCTTATACACTGCTGGTGGGAATGCAGAATGGTACAACCATTTTAGAAAACGATATGGCATTTCCTTAAAAAGCTAGAAATAGAAATACCATATGATCCAGCAATCCCACTCCTAGGAATATATCCTAGAAAAATAAAAACTGTCACATGAATAGACATATGCACACCCATGTTCATTTCAGCATTGTTCACATTAGCAAAAAGATGGAAACAACCTAGATGCCCATCAACAGATGAATGGATAAACACTTATGGTACATACACACAATGGAATACTACACAATGATAAAGAACAATGATGAATCTGTGAAGCATCTCACAACATGGATGAATCTGCAGTGCATTATGTTGAGAGAAATAAGTCAATAACAAAATGACAAATATTGTATGAGACCACTACTTTAAAAACTCATGAAAAGGGTGGGGCCAAGATGGCGGAGTAGTCAGATGCTTCTAGTGGACCCTCTTACAACAAAGATCCGGAAAAACAAGTGATTTGATTATGAATGGCAATCTCGGAGCCTTGAACACCAAACGCAGAGTTGAGGAACTTGACTGAGTGGCAGGGGGAGGGAGAGATAGTTAGAAAGCAGCAAGGAGTTGCCAGACCTGACCCAGCAAAAGCCTGAGCCCTTCAGGCCTGATCACCTCGGGGGTGAGGGGTGAGGCAGGCAAGCAGCAGTGCTCAGGAGGCGCGTTTACCGCACCAGGAGAGACTCAGCACCAGAAAGTCTACATGACCACAAAGAACCAGTGAGAAGCAGCCCTCATTGGTGAAAGATAAGTACTTGCATACGGATTACTGTGAGGATCAAAGATACCCCCTTTAGGGAAAAACCTCTCTCCCATTTACCTCCTCGCTCCCTGCTCTGCACTGAGTTCCCGACTGACATCAGCAATTGCTGAGTCCCCTGGGCCAGAAGTAGGATCTGGCACACACACGGAGCCATTTTCCTTGCCTTGGAGAGTGAACAAATTAACAAACAAATAAGGGAAAAATAAACTGCCAGCTCCCCTAAGCCAGGAACCCAGGATAGGCACAGCTCCTTTGCCTAGCACAGGCATAAGGGATCCAAGGACTTTGAGTGCCTTTCCTCCTGCATAGACCTGTGTGGGCCCATCTCAACAGCATAGGCCCTCATTACCACAGTAGAACAGGGTATACACTTGAGGTCTAACCTCAACTGCTTCAGCTGTGAAGTGCAGGTTCTTGACATTTGACACAGCTCTGCCCATTAAATGGGGTAATCACCTACCCACATCAGGGGCTTAAGGACTGGTAGCTCCACCCACACCACCTAGCCACCTGTGATAGGGGCCCATGATTAAGAGATGCCCCCCAGTCTTTACAGCTAACAGAATTAGGTGCTCATAATCTGGCTGCAAAACTCAACCACGTATGCACTCTAGGGAACAGGGCCACACCTTCCTCCTGGACAATCGGGTGGCCATCAGCCCATTGTGTTACTCAAAGGTTTGTCCCCCTGTTGCAGCCAGATACCTGTGCCTACACCAATCACCCATGCCTGTCTAGGACCGTGAGAGCTGACACCACACACTTGGTGGCTATCTACCTGGGCACCTGAGCTGAATCCATACAGGAGGAGTGGATGGACTCCTGAGCTCACATACCTAGTAACAGATATAACCACCTGGTGACAGGACATTAGAGCTTCAAAGGTGTCAATAATCAAACTAGCTCATATGAGCTGCCTATCTGGGCATATCAAAACAAAACAAGAAGCTAAGACAGAGTAAGCAAACATAAAATAAATAAATCTAATAACTTATTGATGGCTCAGAGACAACAGTTGTTATCAAATCATATAAACAGGCAGTCCATGATGGCTTCAGCAAGCTCCCAAAATAATCTAGAAATTTTCCAGAGGAAGACTATTTCTTGGAATTAAAGGAGGCAGAATACAAAAGATTAATATATAGAACTCTTCAAGAGATTAGGAAGGAAATTAAGTGAAAATCAGAACATGCAATAGAGGAAATTAAAAAGATTAGAGAAGAGCATAATGACAAATTTAACAGGCTGCAGGAATCCATAGACAGCAATCAGAAATTCAAAAGATTAACAGTAAAATTTCAGAATTAGAAAACTCAATAGAAAGTCATAGGAGAAGCATTGAGGCAATGGAAGTTAGAAATAGTGATACTGAAGATAAAGCACTTGACACCAACTTATTTGAGGAATAATCAGATAAAAAGATTTAAAAAATGAAGAAACCCTAAGAATTATGTGGGACTCTATCAAGACGAACAACCTAAGAGTGATTGGAGTAACAGAACAAGGGGCATAACAGGAAATCCAGAGAGAATTGTTGAAGATTCTTGGCAGAAAACTTCCCTGATATCGTGAAAGATGACAAGATATCTATCCAAGATGCTCATCCAAGTCCACATAAGGTAGATCCCAAAAGAAGGTCACCAAGACATATTATACTCAAACTTGTCAAAATCAAAGATAAAGAGCAGCTAAGGATAAACAAAAAGTCATCTACAAAGGAGAGTCAATAAGAATAAGATCAGACTACTCAGTGGAAACCATGCAGGCAAGAAAGCAATGGGATGACATATATAAAGCATTGAAGGAAAAAAAAAAAACAACAACTTCCAGTCAAGAATTATATATCCAGCAAAACTCTCTCTCAAATAAGATGGTGAAATTAGAGCATTTCCAGATAAACAGAAGTTTAGGGAATTTGCAAAAACCAAACCAAAATTACAAGAAATACTGAAGGGAGTCCTCTGGTTAGAAAATCAGTAATATCAGATAACAACCAAAGATTAGAACGCAGGTCAAAGCAATCAGATATCAACCCAGATAGGGAAGACACGAAAGTAAGTCAAACTAAAACACTGAAAATAGGGAAACAGATGTCAATATGTAAAAGATAACAACATTAAAACAAAAAAGAGAGACTTAAAATGTAGACATAGATTTTTCTTATGGAGACTGTGTCAAGGAGATATAAATAAATAAAAGAATGGCATAAACTTAGAAAAATAGAGGTAAATATTAAGGTAACCACGAAGGAAACAATCTTACAAGTCAAAATAAAAAACTAGAAAAATATAAAGACTTAACAAACACAAAATCTACAACAATGAAAAAGATGAAAAGAAAATACATAAAGAAAAATGACTCAGCACAGAAAATTAAGTGGAACAAAGAAACTATGAACAACACACACACAAAAAGAACATCAAAATGACAACATTAAACTCATACCTATCAATAATTGTGCTGAATGTAAACGGACTAAATGCACCAATAAAGAGACAGAGAGTGGCAGATTGGACAAAAAAAACATGATCTGTCTATATGCTGCCTACAAGGGACACATCTTAGACTTAAGACCATAAACAAAAACTCAAAGGATGGATAAAATTGTGAAGCAAATAACAGTCAAAAAAGAGCAGGAGTGGCAACATTAATCTCTGACAAAATAGACTTTAAAGAAAAATCCACCACAAAGGATAAGGAAGTACACTATATAATGATTAAAGGGTCAGTATACCAGGAGGACATAACTATAATAAATACTTACTGACCCAACAACAGGGCTCCAAAATACATAAAACAAACTCTAACAGCATCGAAAAGAGAGATAGACAGCTCCACAATACTAGCAGGAGATTTCAACATGACTTTTGGTGAAGGACAGAACATTCTGAAAGAAGCTCAACAAAGACACGGAAAAGCTAAATGCTAGAGTCAACCAACTTGATCTCATAGACATATACAGAACACTCCACCCAACAACAGCCAGATATACTTTCTTTCCCAACGCACATGGAACATTCTCAAGAACAGACTACATATTAGGCCATAAACAAGCCTTAACAAAATCCAAAGCATCGAAATATTACAAAGCATCTTTTCTGGCCATAAAACCATAAAAGTAGAAATCAATAACAGAAAAAGGAAGGAATAAAAATCAAATACATGGAAACTAAAAAACACCTTGCTCCAAAATTACTGGGTTATCAAAGAAATTAAGGATGGAATGAAGAAATTCACGAATCAAACGAGAATGAAAACACATACTACCAGAACTTCGGGGACGTAGCCAAAGGAGTGCTCAGAGGTCAGTTTATAGCAATAAATGCACACATCCAAAAAGAAGAAAGGGCCATAATCAAAAAGAAAAAAAAAAAGAGAGCAGCAAAAAAAGCCCTCAGGTGCCAAAAGAAAGGAAATAACAAGAATTAGAGCAGAATGAAATGAAATCGAGAATAGATAAACAATTGTTAAAGTTAACAAGACAAAAGCTGGTTCTTTGAAAAGATCAACAAAATTGATAAACCACTGGACAAACTGATGAAAGAAAACCAGGAGAGGAAGGAAATAACCCATATAAGAAATGAGATGGGTGATATCACAACAGACCCAACTGAATTAAAAGAATCATAACAGAACACTATGAAAAATTGTACTCTAACAAATTTGAAAACCTTGAGGAAATGGACAAATTTCTAGAAACTCACTACCTACCCAAAGTAACAAACAGAGGTAGAAAAACTAAATAAAAGAAGATATTGAAAGGTAATTTAAAAACTCCTGACAAAAAAAGCCCTAGCCTGGATGTCTTCATTGGAGAATTCTACCAAACTTTCAGAGAAGAGTTAACACCACTACTACTAAAGGTATTTCAGAGCATAGAAAGTGATGGAATACTCCCAAACTCATTCTATGAAGCCAGCATAACCCTGATAGAAAAACCAGGTAAAGACACCACAAAAAAAGGAAAATTACAGACCAATATCCCTCATGAGCATTCACGCAAAAATCCTCAAGAAAATTCTAGCTAATAGAATTCAGCAAAGTATCAAAAAAATAATTCATCATGATCACGTGAGATTTATACCAGGTATGCTGGGATGGTTCAACATTAGAAAAACAATCAATGCAATCCATCACATAAACAAAACTCCAGACAAGAACCACGTGATTTTATCAATCAATGCAGAAAAGACATTTGAAAAAGTCCAATACCCATTCATGATAAAAACTCTCAACAAAATAAGAATAGAAGGGAAATTCCTAAATATAATTCAGGCCATTTATACAAAGCCAACTGCCAAAATAATCCTAAATGGAGAGATTTTGAAAACATTCCCCCTGAGAAAGGGAAGCAGACAAGGATGCCCTTTATCACCACTCTTATTCAGCATTGTGCTGGAGATCCTAGCCAGAGCAATTAGGCTAGAAAAAAGATATAAAGTACATCTAAATTGGTAAGGAATAAGTTAAAATATCTCTATTTGCAGATGATATGATCTTATACACAGAAAACCCCAAAGAATCCACAAGAAAACTACTGGAATTAATAGATTTCAGCAAAGTACCAGGATACAAGATAAACATACAAAAATCAGTTGGATTCCTTTACACCAACAAAGAGAACCTCAGAGTAGAAATCATCAAATCAATACCATTTACAATAGCCCCTAAGAAGATAAAATACTTAAGAATAAATCTAACCAGAGACGTAAAAGATCTATACAATGAAAACTACAAGACACTACTGCAAGAAACCAAAAGAAACCTGCATAAGTGGAAAAAGATACCTTGCTTATGAATAGGTGGACTTAACATTGTGAAAATGTCAATTCTACCCAAAGAGATCTACAGATACAATGCAATCCCAGTCCAAATTCCACCGGCATTTTCTAATGAGATGGAGAAACAAATCACCAACTTCATATGGAATGGAAGGAGTCCCCAAATAAGTAAAGCATTACTCAAGAAGAAGAACAAAGTGGAAGTCCTCACATTATCTGATTTTAGAACTTATTTTACCGCCACAGTGGTCAAAACAGCCTGGTACTGGTACAACAACAGATACATAGACCAATGGAACAGAATTGAGAATCCAGACGTAAATTTATCCACCTATGAGAAGCTGATATTTGACAAAGGCTCAAAGTCCGTTAATTGGGGAAAAGATAGTCTTTAACAAATGGTGCTGGCATAACTGGATATCCATCTGCAAAAAAACTGAAACAAGACCCATACCTCACACCATGCACAAAAATTAACTCAAAAAGATCAAATACTTAAATATAAAATAAAAACGATAAAGATCATGGAAGAAAAATTAGGAACAACGCTAGGAGCCCTAATACATGGCGTAAATACAATAGGAACCATAGGTCACGATGCACAAGCATCAGAAGAGAAACTAGATAAATGGGAGCTCCTAAAAATCAAACACTTATGTGCATCAAAAGACTTCACCAAAAGGGTAGAAAGACATCCTACAGACTGGGAAAAATATTTTGGCTACGATAAATCCGATCAGCATCTAATCTCTAAAATATACAAAATACTGCAAAACCTCAACAACAAAAAGAAAAATAATCTAATTAACAAATGGACAAAGGATGTGAACAGACACTTTGCCGAAGAAGATATTCAGGTGGCTAAGAGACACATGAAGAAATGCTCACGATCATTGGCCATTAGAGAAATGCAGATCAAAACTGCAATGAGATATCATCTCACCCCAACAAGGCTAGAATTAGTCTGAAAAGCACAAAATAATAAATGCTGGAGAGCTTGTGGAGAGAGTGGAACACTTACACACTGTTGGTGGGAACGTAAAATGGTACAACCACTTTGGACATCGATTTGGTGCTTCCTTAAAAAGCTAGAAATAGAAATACAATCCAGCCATCCCACTCCTTGGAATATATCCTAGAGAAATAAAAGCAGTCACATGAATAGATATATGCACACCCATGTTCATTGCAGCACTGTTCACAATAGCAAAAAATGGAAACAAACTAGGTTCCCATCAACAGATGAATGGATAAACAAATTATCGTATATATATACAATGGAATACTGCATAAAGATAAAGAACAATGAAACCGTGAAACATCTTATAACATGGAGGAAGCTGGAGGTCATTATGCTGAGTGAAGTTAGTCAGTCCCAGAAGGACAAATATTGTATAAGACCACTATTATAAGAACTCAAGTAAAGGTTTAAACACAGAAGAAAACATTCTTTGATGGTTACGAGGGTGGGGAGGGAGGTGAGGGTTATTTACTAACTAGATAGTAGACAAGAATTATCTTAGGTGAAGGGAAGGACGGCATACACTACAGAGGAAGTCAGCACAACTGGACAAAACCAAAGCTAAGAAGTTTCCTGAATACAATCAAACACTTTGAGGGAGAGAGTAACAGGGCTAGGGTTCTAGGGACCATGCTTTCAATGATCTTCTAGGTCAATTGGCATAACAAAGCTTATTAAGAAAATGTTCTGCATCCTACATTGGAGAGTGGCATCTGGGGTCTTAAAAGTTTGCAAAAGGCCATGTAAGATGAATCAGTTGGTCCCAACCACCTGGAGTAAAGGAGAATGAAGAACACCAAAGACACAAGGAAAGTATTAGCCCAAGAGAGATAAAGGGCCATATAAACCAGAGACTTTATCAGCCTGAGACCTGAAGAACTAGATGGTGCCCAGCTACCACCAATGACCACCTGACAGTAACACAACAGAGAGTCCCAGATGGAGCAGGACAAAGGTGGGGTGCAGAACTCAAATTCTAGTAAGAATACCAGAATTAATTGTCTGACTGAGACTGGAGGAACTCTGGAAAGCATGGTCCCTGGATTTTCTGTCAGCCCAGAACTAAAACAATTTCCGAGGCCAACACTTCAGACAGGGATTGGACTGGACTTTGGAACATAAATTGATACTCATGAGGAATGTGCCTCGTAGCTCAAGTAGATACAAGAGACTAAATGGGCAGCTTCTGTCCAGAGGTGAGATGGGCAGGCAGAGGGGCTGAGGAGCTGGTTGAATGGACTTGGGGAATCGGGATGGAAAGGAGGAGTGTGCTGTCACAGTATGGGGAGAGCAATTAGAGTCAGATAACAGTGAATGTATAAATTTTTGTATGGGAAAAAATTTAAAAATTTTAAAAAGACAACCTGGTATTTAGTAAAAAGAAACTCATAAAAAGGTTTACACACAAAAAGAAACAATCTTTGATGGTTATGAAGGAGGGGAGTGATGGGGTGGAAAATGTTTACACACAAAAAGAAACAATCTTTGATGGTTATGAGCGATGGGAGAGGTAGGGTGGAAATACTAAATAGACAATAGATAAGTGGTAAATTTGGTGAAGGGTAAGACAGTACAGAATACTGGGGGAGCCAACACAACTTGTTCAGGGTAAGGTCATGGAAGCTCCATGGAAAAATCCAAACTTCCTTAATGACTTAATTATTAGGTTGAGGTCTGGGGGGACTATGGTCTCAGGGAACATCTAGCTTAATTGGCATAACGTATTTTATAAAGAAAATGTTCTACATTCTACTGTGGTGAGTAGCATCTGGGGTCTTAAAAGCCTGTGAGTGGCCATCTAAGATACTCCACTGGTCTCACCCCTTCAGGAGCAAGGGAAAATGAAGAAAACTAAAGACACAAAGGAAAGATTAGTCCAAAGGGCAGACCAACTACTATGGCCTCCACCGGACTGAGTCAGGTACAGCTAGATGGTGCCCGGCTACCACCACTGACTGCTGTGACAGAGATCACAGTAGAGGGTCCCAGACAGAGTAGGAGAAAAATGTAGAACAAAATTCTAATTCAAAAAAAGACCAGACTTACTGGCCTGACAGAGAAAGGAGAAACCCTGAGACATAGCCCCTGGACACAGTTGTAGCTCAGTAATGAAGTCAGTCCAGAGGTTCATCTTCTACCCAAAGATTAGACAGACCCATAGGATAAAAAGAAAGTAAAGGGACATACTAGCCCAGAACGCAGGAGGGGACAGGAAAGCTAGTAATATGGAAACCAAGGTCAAGAAGCATTGTTAACCAATGTCATAAAACAAAATATATAGTAACTGTTTAATGAGAAGCTAGTTTGTTCTGGAAACCATGTAAAGTTCAATAAAAAAAGAGAAAAAGGAAGAAAGTTCCAAAATCATTACCTTAAACTGAAAACTTGAACAAATAGAAAAGGAAGAGCAAAAGAAGCCAAAAATCTATCAGAAAAAATGAAATAAAGATCAAAGCAGAAATAAATGAAACTGAAAATAGTAAAACAATAAAAAGGCTCAACAAAACTAGAAGTTGGTTCTTTGAAAGGATCAATAAAATAGACAAACCACTGGCTAGACAGACAAGAGAAAGGAAAAAAAAAAAAAAACCAGAGGAGGGGAATAACCAGATTAAGAAATGAAATTGGTGACATTACAATTGATCCAACAGAGATAAAGAAGATCATAACTGACTACTTTGAAAAATTGTACCCCAACAAATTTGAAAACCTAGATGAAATGGACAAATTTCTAGAAACACCTACCCAAACTAACACAGAGTTAGAAATTTTAAACATACCTATTACAAAAGAAGAAATTGAAGATGTCATTAAACAAAACAAAACAAAAAAAGCCCTGGACAAGATGGTTACACTGAAGAATTCTACCAAACATTCAAAGAAGAGTTGACAGCAATCCTTTCAGTCTCTTCAAGAACATAGAAGCGGAAGGAATACTACTGAACACTTTTTAGGAAGCTAACATAACCCTGGTACTTAAACCTTTCAAAAACATAACAAAGAAAATTACAGACCAATATCCCTTATTAACACAGATGAAAAAATTTTCAACAAAATTCTAGCCCACATACTTCAGGAACGTATCAAAAAAAGAAAAAAATCTTACACCATGATTAAGTAGGATTCATTCCAGGATAAAAAGTGTGGTTCAACATTAGAAAATCAACCAATATAATCTACCACATAACTAAAACAAAGGAAAAGAAAAATATGATCATATCAATTGATGCAAAAAAGGCATTGGATAAAATTCAACACCCTTGCATGATAAAAGCTCTCAGCAAAATAGGAATAGAAGGTAAATTTCTCAACATAATTGAGGGCATATATGCAAAACCAACAGCTAACTTTATACTCAACAGAGAAAGTCTGAGAACCTTCCCTTTGAGAATGGAAACAAGACAACAAAGACTATTATCACCACTCTTATTCAGTATTGTACTGGAAGTTCTAGCCAGAACAATGAGACAAAAATGAGAAATAAAAGGTATTCAAATTGGAAAGGAAGAAATAAAAGTATATTTGCAGACGACATGATTCTACACATAGAAGACCCTAAAGATTCCACAAGAAAACCGCTGGAACTAATCAACACATAAAAATCAGTTGGGTTCCTCTACACTAACACAGAAGGCTTTGAAAAAGAAATCAGGAAAACCATACCATTTACATAGCCCCCAAATCGATAAAATACCTAGGAATTAACCTAACCATAAAGACATAAAAGACTTATGCAATGAAAATTATAAAACACTACTATAAGAGACTAAGAGACCTACAAAAACAGAAATACATCCCGTGCTCATGGATTGAGAGAGTTAATACAGTGAAAGTATCAATTCTACCTAAAGAAAACTCAGATACAATGCAATCCCCATATAAATACCAAAAACATTCTTTACTGAAAAGAAAAACTAATGATCAACTTAATATGGAAAGGAAAGAAACCCCAAATAGCCAAAGCAATATTGAAGAAAAAGAACAAAGCAGGAGGCCTCACACTCCCTGATATCAAAACATACTATTAAGCCAGTGTAATCAAAACAACCTGGTTTTGGTTCAACAATACAGACATAGACCAGTGTAATAGAATTGAGAACACAGAACTAAACCCAGCTATCTATGAACAACTGATTTTAAACAAGAAGTCAAAGTACATTCAGTGGGGCAGGAACAGTCTGTTTAATAAATGGTGCTGGCAAAACTGAATATCCACCTGCAGAAAAATGAAACAGGACCCATACTTCACACCATAAATAAAAACTAACTCAAAATGGATCAAAAACCAAAATGTTAAACGTAAAACCATAAAATTCCTGGGAGAAAACTATGGGACATAATCTTTTGTAAAAATAAGATAACAAACATAACAAATGCACGAATACAAGAAGAAAAAATATATAAATAGGACCTCATGAAAATTAAAAACTTATGCTATCAAAAGACTTTATCAAAAGAATAAATAGACTACATAAAAACTGGGAAAAAATCTTCAGAAAAGACTTATCCTGTAAGGGTCTAATCTCTAAAATCTATAGAAAATTGCAACAACTCAACAACAAAAAGAGAAACAACCCAATCATAAAATGAGAAAAGAGCATGAACAGAAGCTTCACCAAAGAGGACATCCAAGCAGCCAGCAAACATAGGAAAGAATGTTCACGATAGTTAGCCATTGTAGTTGTTGTTGTTAGGTGCCATCGAGTTGGTTCCAACTCATAGCGACTCTATGTACAATAGAACAAAACACTGCCTGGTCCTGCTCCATCCTCACAACATTTGTTATGCTTGATCTCATTGTTGCAGTCACTGTGTCAATCCATCTCATTGAGGGTCTTCCTCTTTTTCGCTGACCCTCTACTTTACCAAGCACGATGTCCTTCTGCAAGGACTGGTCTATCCTGATAACATGTCCAAAATATGTGAGAAGTCTCGCCAATACAATAATCCAAAAGCATCAATTCTTATTCAGTCTTCGTTATTCATTGTCTAGCTTTCAAGCGCAAATGAGGTGATTGAAAACACCATGGCTTGGGTCACGCACACCTTAGTCCTTAAAGTGACATCTTTGCTTCTTAAAACTTTAAAGAGATCTTTTGCAGCAGATTTTCCCATGGGCGTTGATTGTGGTCCCAAGTAAAATGAAATCCTTAACAACTTCAATGTTTTCTTCATTTATCCTGATGTTGCTTATTGGTTCAGTTGTGAGGATTTTTGTCTTCTTTATGTTGAGGTGTAATCCATACTGAAGGTTGTGGTCTTTGATCTTCAGTAAGTGCTTCAAGTCCTCTTCACTTTCAGCAAGTAAGGTTGTGTCATCTGCATAACGCAGGTTGTTAATGAGTCTTCCTCAAATCCTGATGACTCTCTTTTTCATATAGTCCAGCCTCTCTGATGATTTGCTCAGCATACAGATTAATTATGGTGAAAGGATACTACCCTGACACATAACTGTCCTGACTTTAAACCACGCAGTATCTCCCAGGTTCTGTTCAAAACTTGTACTTAAGCCTCTGGGTTTAAGTACAGGTTCCTCATGAGCATAATTAAGTGTTCTGGAATTCCCATTCTTCACAATGTTATCCATGATTTGTTATGAAACCCACAGTCAAATGTCTTTGCATAGCCAATAAAACACAAGTAAACATCTTTCTGGTATTCTTTGCTTTTAGCAATGATCCATCTGACATTAGCAATGATATCCCTTGTTCCACGTCCTCTTCTGAATCCGGCTTGAATATCTAGGAGTTCCCTGTTGATGTACTGCTGCAACACTTTTGAACGATCTTCAGCAAAAATTTACTTGTGTGTGATATTAATGATATTGTTCAATAATTTCCGTATTCTTTTGGATCACCTCTTTTTGGAATGGGTACAAATACGGATCTCTTCCAGTTGGTTGGCCATGTAGCTGTCTTCCAAATTTCTTGGCATAGATGAGTGGGCACTTCCAGTGCTGCATACATTTGTTGAAACATCGCAATTGGTATTCCATCAATTCCTGGGGACTTTTTTTTTTTTTTTTTTTTTTTTTTGCCAAGGTCTTCAGTGAAGCTTCCTTCAGTACCATCAGTTCTTGATCATATACTACCTCCTGAAATGGTTGAACGTTGATCAATTCTTTTTGGTACAGTGACTCTATCCCTTCCATCTTCTTTTGATGCTTCCTCTGTTGTTTAATATTTTCCGCATAGAATCCTTCAATATTGCAACTAGAGGCTTGAATTTTTTCTCCAGTATTTTCAGCCTAAGAAATGCTCAAGCTCTTCCCTTTTGGTTTTCTAACTCCAGGTCTTTGCACACTTCATTATAATACTTTATCTTCTTGAGCTGCCCTTTGAAATCTTCTGTTCAGTTTTTTAACTTCATCATTTCTTCCTTTGGCTTTAGCTACCTGTCATGGTTTGAATTATGTCCCCCCAAAAATCTATCATTTTGGCCGGGCCATGATTCCCAGTGTTGGTGCTTGGCCTCCATTTTCTGATTGTAATTTTATGCTAAAGAGGATTAGGGTGGGATTGTAACATCACCCTTACACATCTCTGATCCAATGTAAAGGGAGTTTCCTTGGGGTGTGGCCTGCACCTTTAATCTCTCAAGAGATAAAAGGAAAGAGAAGCAAGCAGAGAATTGGGGACCTCGTACCATCAAGAAAGCAGTGTCGGGAGCAGAGCACGTCCTTTGGACCGGGATCCCTGCGCTGAGAAGCTCCTAGTCTGGGGGAACACTGATGAGAAGGCTGAGAGCCTTCCCTTGGAGCTGACACCCTGAATTTGGACTTTTAGCCTACTTTACTGTAAGGAAATAAACTTTTCTTTGTTAAAACCATCCACTTGTGGTATTTCTGCTATAGCGGCACTAGATAACTAAGACACTATTCTACGTTTAAGAGTCTGTTCTGACATCTATTTTGGTCTTTTTTTCTTTCCTGTCTTTTTATTGACCTCTTGCTTTCTTCACGTATGATGCTCTTGATGTCATTTCACAACTTGTCTGTCTTTAGTCATTAGTGTTCAACATGCCAAATATATTCTTGAGATGGTCTCTAAATTCAGGTGGGATATACTCCAGGTTGTACTTTGGGCCTTGTGGGCTTGTTCTAATTTTCTTCAACTTCAACTTGAACTTGCATATGAGCAACTGATGGTCTGTTCCACAGTAGGCCTTTGGCCTTGTTCTAACTGATCATCTTGAGCTTCTCCATCATCTCTTTCCACAGATTTAGTCGATTTGATTCCTGTGTATTCGATCTGTCGAGGTCCAGGTGTATAGTCACTGTTTATGTTGTTGAAAAAGGTATTTCAAATGAAGAAGTAGTTGGTATTGCAAAATTCTATCATGTGATCTCCAGCGTTGTTTCTATCACTAAGGCCATATTTTCTAAGTATCAATCCTTCTTTGTTTCCAACTTCCACAATCCAATCACTAGTAATTATCAATGTATCCTTTCCTCTCTGCTTGCTTCTATCTCCTTTTACCTGTTGTAAGATAAAAGATGTGAGTTAAGTAAGTGTGGTGACTTCAGTAAGGGTTGTGATTCAAGATGCATCCCACCTTAACACATAGAGATCAGAATGTTAATGCAACCCTCATTAATACATAGAGGTCAGAAGTTGCAGGAGTTGGTAAAATCTTCAGTTTCTTCCTCTTTGGCCTTACTGGTTGGTGCATAAATTTGAATAATATTCATATTAACTAGTATTCCTTGTAGGTGTATGGACATTATCCTAACACTAGCAGCTTTGTACTTCAGGCTAGATCTTGAAATATTCTTTTTGACGATGAATGTGATGCCATTTCTCTTCAATATGTCATTGCCAGCATAGTAGACCATATGATTGTCCAATTCAAAATAGCCAATGCCAGTCCATTTCAGCTGACGAATGCCTAGGATACCGACCTTTATGCGTTCCATTTCATTTTTGATGACATCCAATTTTCCTAGATTCATACATCATACATTCCATGTTCCAATTATTAATGGATGCTTGCAGCTGTTTCTTCTCATTTTGAGTCATGTGACATCAGCAAATGAAGGTCCTGAAAGCTTGACTCCACCCACATCATTAAAATTGACTCTACTTTGAGGAGGCAGTTCTTCCCCAGTCATATTTTGAGTGCCTTCCAACCTAAAGGGATCATCTTCCGGCACTCTATCAGATAATGTTTTGTGCTATTCATAAGGTCTTCACTGGCAAATTTTTTCAGAAGTAGACTGTCAGGTCCTTCTTAATCTTAGTCTGGAAGCTCTGCTGAAACTTGTCCAATAAGGTGACCCTGCTGGCGTTTGAAATATGGGTGGCAAAGCTTCCAGTATCGCAGCAACAAGGAAGCCACCACAGTATGACTAACTGACAGACATGTGGTATAATTAGCCATTAGAATAGAATTATCCTCTAGAGAGGTGAAAATCAAAACTACAACGAGACAGTGGAGGGCAGGACCATTGCCCAGATGGTCTCAGAGAAGAGAGGATTATTTTTTCAAGACTTGAGAGATATTGTAAATTGTTCTCCTGGGTTTTGGACTTGCTTGGTGTCTCTTATCCTTTCTTTCCCTCCAGTTTCTCCCATTTGCAATGGAAATGCCTATCTTATACTGTTCCACTATTGTACTTTTTTCTTCTTTTCCTATATTTATTTATTTATTATTGTACTTTAGATGAAGCTTTATAGAGCAAACTAGTTTCTCGTTAAATAATTGCTACACATTTTGTTTTGTGACATTGGTTGTCACACTTTCAACATATCAAAACTCTCCCTTTCTCAATTACCAGCTTTACCAGCTAGGTTCCCCATTACCAGCTTTCCTGTCCCCTCCTTTCTTCTTGTCTTTGCCCCTGGTCTGGTATGCCCATTTAGTCTCATTTTGTTTTATGGGCCTGTTTAATTTTTGGTTGAGGGGGTGAAAGTCAGGAGGTACTTCATTACTGAGCTATAAGGGTGTCCAGGGGCCATACTCCAGGGGTTTCTCCAGTCTCTTTCAGAGCAGTAAGTCTGTTTTTTTTTTTTTTTGTGAGTTAGAATTACGTTCTACATTTTTCTCCAGCTCTGTCCAGGACTCTCTATTGTAATCCCTGTCACAGCAGTCAGTGACGGTAGCTAGGCACCATCTAGTTCTGCTGGACTCAGTCTGGTGGAGGCTGTGGTACTTGTGGTCCATTAGTCCTTTGGACCAATCTTTCCCTTGTATCTTTGGTTTTCTTCATTCTCCCTTGCTTCAGATGCAGTGAGACCAGAGAAGTATCTTAGTTGGCTGCTCACAAACTTTGATTGTGTCCCCCCAAAATATGTGTCAGTATGACTAGGCTAATGTTTTGTAAACTAATGTAATTATCCTCCATTTTGTGATGTGTTGTAAATCCTGACCGGTATGTATTAACGAGGCAGGATTAAGATGGGATAATTCTTGAGTCACAACCCTTACTCAAGTCACACCCTTAGGCAAGTCATCACCCTTACTTAAGTCACAACACTTACTGAAGTCACCACCCTTACTTAAGTCACATCTTTTATCTTACAAGAGATAAAAGGAGATACAGTCCCTCAGGGAGTTTGGATGTGTCTGAGGGGCTTCCATGACCTTTCCTAGTACAAGTTGTGCTAGTTCCTCCGCTGGGCGGAGGGCTGTGGGGACCATGGTCTCAGGTAACATCTAGCTCAATTGGCATGACACAGCTTATAAAGACAATGCTCTACATTCTACCTTGGTGAGTAGTGTCTGGGGTCTTAAAAGCCTGTAAGCGGCCATCTAAGATACTCCACTGGTCTCATCCCTTCGGGAGCAAGGGAGAATGAAGAGAACAGGATACAAGGAAAAGATTAGTCCAAAGGACTAATTGTTCACAGCACCAAGGCCTCCACTGGACTAAGTCCAGTACAGCTAGATGGTGCCCGGCTACCACCACTGACTGCTCTGCCCAGGATCACAACAGAGGGTTCTGGACAGAGCTGGAGAAGGATGTAGAGCATAATTCTAACTCACAAAAAAAAGACCAGATTTACTGGACTAAAGGAGACTGGAGAAACCCCGAGAGTATGGCCCCCAGACACCCTTTTAGCTCAGTGGTGAAGTTACCTCCGAGGTTCACTGTTCAGCCTGGGAGTGGACAGCCCCGTAAAATCAAATGAGACTAATGAGGTACAGGAGTCCAGTGACAAGGGCCAGAAAGCAGAAGGGGACAAGGAAGCTGGTGATAGGGAACCCAAGGTTGAGTAAGGGTATTGTTGATGTGTTGTGAGATTGTTAACCATTGTCATAGGGCAACATTTGTAGTAACTATTAAATGAGAAACTATTTTGTTCTGTAAGCCTTCATCTTAAGTGAGAATAACAGCACAATTGGAAGAGCGTAGTCAATGTCACTGAACTGTGCATGTAGAAATTTTTGAAATGGTGTATCTTTGGCTATGTGTATTTTCACCAAAAAAAAAAAAAAAAAAAAAAGAGGTGGAGAAGTTAGAGGGTTGATATGTTGTGGGGTTGTTAACAAATGTTATAATACAACATGTGTACTTCTGTTTCATGAGAGACTATTTGTTCTGTAAGCCTTCACTTGAAATACAATTTTAAAAAAAAAGGAGATAGAAGTAAGCAGAGAGGAAAGGGATCTCACTACCACCAAGAAAGAAGAGCTGGGAGGGGAATGCATCCTTTTGGTTAGCAGGCTGATCTCTTAACCACTGTGCCACCAGGGCTCCTTTGAAGTGTTAAAAAAGTAAAGATGTCACCTTGAAGACTAAGGTGTGCCTGACTTAAGCCATGGTGTTTTCAATCGCCTCATATGCAAGCAAAAGTTAAACAATGAATGAGGAAGACTGAAGAATAATTGATGCCTCTGAATTGTGGTGTTGGCGAAAAATATTGAGATATACCATGGGCTGCCAAAAGAAGGAACAAATCCGCCTTGGAAGAAGTACAACCAGAATGCTTCTTAGAAGCAAAGATGGCGAGACTATGTCTCAAATACTTTGGACTTTGTATCAGGAGAGATCAGTCCCTGGAGAAGGACATCATGCTTGGTAGAGGGCCATCAGAAAAGAGGAAGACCCTCAAGGAGACGGATTGATACAGTGGCTGTAACAATGGGCTCAAGCATAACAATTGTGAGGATGGTGCAGGACGGTGCAGTGTTTTGTTCTGTCAATATGAGTTGGAACGAACTTGACAGTATCTAACAACAACAATTTCACTCAGCATAACGCCCTCCAGATTCATCCCTGTAGTGAGCTGTTTTGCGGATTCATCATTGTTTTTTATTGTTTCCTAGTATTCCATTGTGTGTATGTACAATAATTTGTTTATCCCTTTCTTGGTTGATGGGCATCTAGGTTGTTTCCATCTTTTTGCTATTGTGAACAATGCTGCAGTGAACACGGGTGTGCATATGTCTATTCGTGTGACAGCTCTTATTTCTCTAGGATATATTCCTAGGAGTGGGATTGCTGGATCGTACAGTACTTCTATTTTAGCTCTTTAAGGAGGCGCCAAATTGTTTTCCAAAGTGGTTATAACTTTTACTTTTCCCACCAACAATGCTTAAGTGTTCCAGTCTCTCCACAACCTCTCCAACATTTATTATTTAGTGTTTTTTGGATTACTGCCAGCTTTGTCGGGGTGAGATGGTATCTCATTGTAGTTTTGATTTGTATTTCTCTAATGGCTAATGATTGTGAGCATTTCCTCATGTGTATGTTAGCCACCTGAATGTCTTCTTTGGTGAAGTGTCTGTTCATATCCTTTGCCCATTTTTAATTGGATTTTTTTCCCTTTTTGTTGTTGAAGTATTGCGGTATCTTGTAGATTTTCAGAGATTAGACCCTTATAGGATATGTCTTAGCCAAAATTTGTTTCCCAATCTGTAGTTTCTCTTTTTATTCTTTTGGTGAAGGCTTTTTTTTTTTTTAATTGAACTTTAGATGAAGGTTTACAGAGCAAACTAGCTTCTCATTAATCAGTTAGTACATATATTGTTTTATGGCATTGGCTAAAAAATCCACAACATGTCAGTATTCTCCTTTCTCAACCTTGGGTTCCCTATTAACAACTTTCCTGTCCCCTCCTGCCTTCTAGTCCTTGCCCCAGGGCTGGTGTGCCCCTTTAGTCTCCTTTTGTCCTATGGGTCTGTCTAATCTTTGGCTAGAAGGTGAATCTCTGGAGTGACTTCACTGCTGGGATAAAAGTGTATCCGAGGGCCATGCTCCCAGGGTTTCTCCATTCTGTGTCAGGCCAGTAAGTCTGATGTTTTTGTTTTTGTTTTTTTTTTGAGTTAGAATTTTGTTCTATATTTTTCTCCTGCTCTGTATGGGACCCGCTATTATGGTGATAAAGGATATCCTTATCTTGTTCCTGTTCTCAAG
The DNA here is from genome assembly GCA_030035585.1 of Dugong dugon. Classification (NCBI taxonomy): domain Eukaryota; kingdom Metazoa; phylum Chordata; class Mammalia; order Sirenia; family Dugongidae; genus Dugong; species Dugong dugon. The sequence continues at coordinate 37,060,392 of CM057476.1, read as the reverse complement.
AGGAATGTTTTCAGCTTCTTTCCATTTGGAAAGATGTTAGCTGTTGGTTTTGCATAGATGCCCTTTATTATGTTGAGGAACTTCCCTTCTATACCTATTTTATTGAGAGTTTTTTTTTGTCAGGAATTCGTGTTAGACTTTGTCGCATGCCTCTTCTGTGTTGATTGAGATTATCATGTGATTCTTTTCCTTTATTTTATTTATGTAGTGGATTATGATGATTGATTTTCTAATGTTGCACCATACTTGCATACCTGGTATGAATCCTCCTGATCGTGGCATATTATTTTTTTTGATACAATGCTGAATTTTATTGGCTAGAATTTTTTTGAGAATTTTTGCATTTATATTCATGGGAGATATTGTCAATAATTTTCTTTTTTGTGGTATCTTTGCCTGGTTTTGGTATCAGGTTTATGCTGGCTTCATAGAATGAATTTGGAAGTATCCCTTCCTTTTTCTGTGTTCTGAAATAATTTGAGTAGTAGTGGTGTAAGCCCTTCCCTGAATGTTTGGTAGAATTCTCCAGTGAAGCCATCTGGGCCAGGGCTTTTTGATGTTGTTGTTGTTGGAGGTTTTTTTTTTTTTTTAATTATCTTTTCAATCCCTTCTCTTGTTATGGGTCTGTTCAGATTTTCAACATCATTTTGTGATAGTTCTGGTAGGTAGTATGTTTCTAGATATTTATCTATTTCCTCTAGATTTTCAAATTTGCTGGAGTATAGCTTTTCATAATACTCTGTTATGATCCTTTTTATTTCAGTTGGGTCTGTTGTAATGTCCCCCATTTTGTTTATCATTTGGGTTGTTTGCATCCTCCCCTATTTTTCTTTTGCTAATTTTGCTAGTGGTTTGTCAATTTTTTTTTGTTTATTGTTGTAGCTTAAGTGAAAGTTTACATTTCAAGTTAGTCTCTATACAAAAATTTATAAATACACTTTTATGTGACCCTAATTGCTCTCCCTGTACTGTGACAGCACACTCCTCCTTTCCACCCCTGATTTCCCATATCCATTCAACCAGCTCCTAACCCTCTTTGCCTTTCATCTCACCTCCGGACAGAAGCTGCCCGTTTAGTCTCATACATCTACTTGAGCTAAGAAGCACACCATTCACAAATATCCTTTTATGTCCTACAGTCCAGGTCAATCCCTGTCTGAAGAGCTGGCCACGGAAATTGTTTTAGTTCTGGGGTGATACAAAATCCAGAGACAATGCATTCCAAGGTTCCTCCAGTCTCAGTCAGACCATTGTCTGGTCTTTTTACGAGAATTTGAGTTCTGCTCCCCACCTTTCTCCAGCTCCATCAGGGATCCTCTGTAGTGTTCCCTGTCAGGGTGGTCATTGGTGATATCTGAGCACCATCTAGTTCTAGTCACAGGCTGATGAAGTCTCTGGTTTATGTGGTCCTTTATGTCTCTTGGGCTAATACTTTCCTTGTGTCTTCGGTGTTCTTCGTTCTTCTCTACTCCAGGTGGGTTTGGACCAATTGATGCATGTTAGATGGCCGCTTGCTAGCTTTTAAGAGCCCAGACATCAGTCACCAAAGTAGGATGCAGAACATTTTCTTAATAAACTTGGTTATGCTGATTGACCTAGATGTCCCCTGAAAACATAGTCCCCAGACCCCCACCCATGCCACTCTGTCCCTTGAAGTGTTTGATTGTATTCTGGAAACTTCTTGGCTTTGGTTTAGTCCAGTTGTGCTGAATTCCCCTGTAAAGTGTGCTGTCCTTCCCTTCATCTAAGATAATTCTTGACTACGATCTAGTTAGTGAATAACCCTCACCCTCCCTCCCCACCCTCGTAACCATCAAAGAATGTTTTATTCTGTGTTTAAACCTTTTCTTGAGTTCCTATAAAAGCGGTCTTATACAATATTTGTCCTTCTGTTACTGACTAAATTCACTCAGCATAATGCCCTCCAGCTTCCTCCATGTTATGTTTCACGGCTTCATCATTGTTCTTTATCATTGTGTAGTATTCAGTTGTGTGGATATACCATAATTTGTTAATCCATTCCTCCGTTGATGGGCACCCAGGTTGTTTCCATCTTTTTGCTAATGTAAACAGTGCTGTAGTGAACATAGTTGTGCATGTATCTATTCATGTGACGGCTCTTTTTTCTCTAGGATATATTCCAAGGAAAGGGATAGCTGGATCTTATGGTGCTTCTATTTCTGCCTGTTCAAGGAAACGCCAAATCAATTTCCAAATTTGTTGTACCATTTTACATTCCCACCAACAGTGTATAATGTTCCAGTCTCTCCACAACCTCTCCAGCATTTATTATTCTGTGTTTTTTGGATTAATGCTAGCCTTGTTGGGGTGAGATGATATCTCATTGTAGCTTTGATCTGCATTTCTCTAATGGATAATGATCGTGAGCATTTCTTCATGTGTCTCTTAGCCACCCAAATATCTTCTTTGGCAAAGTGCCTGTTCATATCCTTTGCCCATTTGTTAATTGGGTTATTTGTCTTTTTGTTGTTGAGATTTGCAATATCTTGTAGATTTTAGAGATTAGAAGCTGATCAGATTTTTCTTAGCCAAAATTTTTTTCCCAGTTTGTAGGTTGCCTTTTTACTCTTTTGGTGAAGTCTTTTGATGTGCATAAGTGTTTGATTTTTAGGAGCTCGCAGTTGTCTAGTCTCTCTTCTGGTGCTTGTGTGTTGTTACTTACAGTTTGTATTCTGTTTATACCATGTATTAAGGGCTCCTACATTGTCCCTAGTTTTTCTTCCATGATCTTTATCGTTTTCGATGTTCTATTTAGGTCTTTGATCCATCTTGAGTTAGTTTTTGTGCATGCTGTAAGGTATGGGTATTGTTTCAGTTTTTTGCAGATGGATATCCAGTTATGCCATCATCATTAGTTAAAGAGACTGTCTTTTCCCTCAATTAACAGACTTTGGGCCTTTGTCAAATATCAGCTTCTCATAGGTGGATGAATTTATGTCTGGATTCTCGGTTCTGTTCCATTGGTCTATGTATCTGTTGTACAAGTACCAGGCTGTTTTGACGACCGTGGCAGTATAATAAGTTCTAAAATCAGGTAGTGTGAGGCCTCTCCCTTTGTTCTTTTTCTTGAGTAATGATTTATTATCTGGAGCCTCTTCCCTTTCCATATGAAGTTGGTGATTTGTTTCTCCATCTCATTAAAAAAAGTCATTGGAATTTGGATCGAGATTGCATTGTATCTGTAGATCGCTTTGGGTAGAATTAACATTTTCACAATATTAAGTCCACCTATCCATGAGCAAGTTATCTTTTTCCACTTATGCTGGTCTCTTTTGGTTTCCTGCAATAGTGTCTTGTAGTTTTCATTGTATAGGTCTTTTACGTCTCTGGTTAGATTTCTTCTTAAGTGTTTAATCTTCTTGGGGGATATTGTAAATGGTATTGATTTGGTGATTCCTTCTTCGAAGTTCTTTTTGTTGGTGTAAAGGAATCCAACTGATTTTTGTATGTTTACCTTGTATCCTGAAAATTTGCTGAAACGTTCTATTAGTCCCAGTAGCTTTCTTGTGGATTCTTTGGGGTTTTCTGTGTATAAGATCACATCATCTGCAAATAGAGATACTTTTACTTCTTCCTTACCAATTTGGATGCACTTTATTTCTTTTTCTAGCCTAATTACTCTGGCTAGGATATCTAGTAGAATTTTGAATAAGGATGTTGATAAAGGGCATCCTTGTCTGGTTCCCGTTCTCAAGGAGAATGCTTTCAAAGTCTCTCCATTTAGGTTGATTTTGGCTGTTGGCTCTGTATAAATGCCCTTAATTATATTGAGTAATGTCCCTTCTATTCTTATTTGGTTGAGAGTTTTTATCATGAATGGGTGTTGGACTTTTTTCAAGTGTCTTTTCTGCAGCGATTGATAAGATCATGTGGTTCTTGTCTGTTGTTTTATTTATGCGATGGATTACATTGATTGTTTTCCTAATGTTGAATCACCCCAGCATACCTGGAATAAATCCTACTTGATCATGATGAATTATTTTTTGATATGTTGCTGAATTCTATTGGCTAGAATTTTTTGATGATTTTTACTTCAATGTTCATGAGGGATATTGGTCTGTAATTTTCTTTTTTTGTGGTGTCTTTACCTGGTTTTGATATCAGGGTTATGCTGGCTTCAAAGAATAAGTTGGGGAGTATTCCATCCTTTTCTATGCTCTGAAATACCTTTAATAGTAGTGGTGTTAACTCTTCTCTGAAAGTTTTCTAGAATTCTCCAGTGAATTGATCCGGGCCAGGGCTTTATTTTGTTGGCAGTTTTTTAATAACCTGTTCAATCTCTTCTTTTGTTATGGGTTCATTTAGTTGTTCTACCACTGTTTGTGTTAATTTAGGTAGGCAGTGAGTTTCTAGAAATTTGTCCATTTCCTCTAGGTTTTCAAATTTGTCAGGGTAAAATTTTGCATAGTAATCTGTTATGATTCTTTTAATTTCAGTTGGGTCTGTTGTGATATCACCCATCTCATTTCTTATATGGGTTATTTCCTTCCTCTCCTGGTTTTCTTTTGTCAGTTTGTCCAATGGTTTATCAATGTTGTTGATCTTTTAAAAGAACCAGCTTTTGGTCTTGCCACCTCTTTCAATTGCTTTTCCATTCTCTATTTCATTTAATTCTGCTCTGATTCTTATTATTTCCTTTCTTCTGGCACCCAAGGGCTTTTTTTGCTGCTCTCCTTCTACTTGTCCCAGTTGTAGGGTTAATGTTTCGATTATGGCCCTTTCTTCTTTTTGGATGTGTGCATTTATTGCTATAAACTGACCTCTGAGCATTGTTTTTAATGTGTCCCAAAGGTTCTGGCAGGATGTGTTTTCATCCTCATTTGATTCTTTGAATTTCTTCATTCCATCTTTAATTTCTGCTATAACCCAGTGGTTTTCAAGCAAGGTGTTATTCAGTTTCCATGTGTTTGATTTTTTTCCCTTGCTTTTTCTGTTATTGATTTCTACTTTTATGGCTTTATGTTCAGAAAAGAAGCTTTGTAATATTTCTATGCTTTGGATTTTGTTAAGGCTTGCTTTATGGCCTAATATGTGGTCTGTTCTGGAGAATGTTCCATGTGCATTGGAAAAGAAAGTATGCTTGGCTGCTGTTGGGTGGAGTGTTCAGTATATGTCTATGAGATCGAGTTGGTTGATTGTAGCATTTAGCTCTCCAAGTTTTTGTTGAGCTTCTTTCTAGATGTTCTGTCCTTCACTGAAAGTGGTGTGTTGAAGTCTTCTACTACTATCGTGGAGCTGTCTATCTCTCTTTTCAATGCTGTTAGAGTTTGTTGTATGCATTTTGGAGCTGTATTGTTGGGTGCATAAATATTTAGTACAGTCTTGTCTTCCTGGTGTATAGACACTTTAATCATTATATAGTTCCTTCCTTATCCTTTGTGGTGGATTTTACTTTAAAGTCTATTTTGTCAGAGATTAATATTGCCACTCCTGCCCTTTTTTGAGTGTTATTTCCTTGATCTATTTTTTCCATCCTTTGAGTTTTAGTTTGTGTCTTTATGTCTATGGTGTGTCTCTTGTAGGCAGCATATAGATGGATCGTGTTTTTGAATCCAATCTGCCACTCTCTGTCTCTTTGTTGGTGCATTTAGTCCATTTACATTCGAAGTGTAATTATTGATAGGTATGAGTTTAGTGCCAGCATCTTGATGTCTTCTTTTTGTGTGTTGTTCACAGTTTCTTTGTTCCACTTAATTTTCTGTGCTGAATCATTTTTCTTTATATATTTTCTTTTCATCTTTTTCTTTGTTGTTGATTTTGTATTTGCTGAGTCTTTATATTTTTGTTGTTTTTTATTTTGACTTGTAGGATTGTTAGTTTCCTTTGTGGTTACCTTAATATTTACCCATATTTTTCTAAGTTTATACTAGTCTTTTATTTCTTTATACCACCTTGACTTCCTCTCCATGTGAAAAATCTGTGTCTACATTTTTTTAATTCCCCCTTTCTTGTTTTAATATTGTCTAGTTTTACATATTGACATCTCTGTTTCCCTATTTTCAACGTTTTAGCTTTGATTTATTTTTGTAACTTCCCTATCTGGGTTGATATCTGGTTGTTCTGTCTTGTGTTCTAGTCTCGGGTTGTTATCTGATGTTACTGATTTTCTAACCAGATGACTCCCTTTCGTATTTCTTGTAATTATGGTTTGGTTTTTGCAAATTCCCTAAACTTCTGTTTATCTGGAAAAGCTCTAATTTAGCCATCCTATTTGAGAGACAGTTTTGCTGAATATATAATTCTTGGCTGAATTTTTTTTTCTTCAAGGCTTTATATATGTCATCCTATTGCCTTCTTGCCTGCACGGTTTCTGCTGAGTAGTCCAACCTTTTTCTTATTGACTCTCCTTTGTAGATGACTTTTTGTTTATCTCTAGCTGCTCTTAAAATTCTCTCTTATCTTTGGTTTTGGCAAGTTCGAGTATAATATGTCTTGGTGACTTTCTTTTGGGATCTACCTTATGTGGGGTTCAATAAGCATCTTGGATAGATATCTTGTCATCTTTCACGATATCAGGGAAGTTTTCTGTTAAGAAATCTTCAGCAATTCTCTCTGTATTTTCTGTTATCCCCAACTGTTCTTGTACTCCAATCAATCATACGTTATTCCTCTTGATAGAATCCCACATTATTCTTAGGGTTTCTTCCTTTTTTTAAAGTCCTTTTAACTGATTTTTCCCCAAATAAATTGGTGTCAAGTGCTTTATCTTCAATCTCACTAATTCTGACTTTGATTGCCTCAATTCTACTGCTATGACTTTCTATTGAGTTTTCTAATTCTGAAATTTTATTGTTAATGTTTTGAAATTCTGATTGCTGTCTCTTTATGGATTCCTGCAGCCTGTTAAATTTGTCATTATGCTATTCTCTAATCTTTTTAATTTCCTCTATTGCATGTTTTGATTTTCACTTAATTTCCTTCCTAATCTCTTGAAGAGTTCTATATATTAATCTTTTGTATTCTGCCTCCTTTAATTCCAAGAAATAGTCTTCCTCTGGAAAACTTCTAGATTCTTTATTTTGGGAGCTTGCTGAAGCCATCATGGACTGCCTGTTTATGTGATTTGATAATGACTGTTGTCTCTGAGCCATCAACAAGTTATTATATTTGTTTACTTTATGTTTGCTTACTGTGTCTTAACTTCCTGTTTTGTTTTAATATGCCCAAATGGGCTGCTCGTGTGAGCTATTTTAATTATTGGCACCTTTGAAGCTCTAATCTCGTGTCACCAGGTGCTATACCTGTTACTAAGTATGTGAGCTCAGCATCCACCCACTCCTCCTGTATGGATTCAGCTCAGATGTCCAGGTAGATAGCCACCCAGTGTGTGGTGCAGGCTCTCACCTGCAGTCTTAGATAGCCATGGGTGATTAGTTTGGGCACAGGCATCTGGTTGCAGCAGGGGGACACACTCTGAGCATGCAGGGGGCTGACTGCTGCTCCCAAGTGTCCAGGAGGAAAGCCTGTCCGTGTTCCCTAGAGCACATACATTTGTGGGTTTGGCAATTATGGACTATGGACTATGAGCAGCTAATGCTGTTGGCTGTAAGGATGGAGGGCACCTCTTATTCATGGGCAGGTGGCTAGGTGGTGTGGGTGGAGCCACCAATCCTCAGGCCCCTGATGTGGTTAGGTGAAAACCCCTGCTTAATGGGCAGAGCAGTGTCAAATGTCATGAATTTGCCACTTTACAGCTGAAACAGTTGAAGTTAGACTTCAGGTATATACCCTGTTGTACTGCAGTAATGAAGGTCTATATGAAGTTGGTGATTTATTTCTTCATCTCCTTAAAAATGTATCTGGAATTTGAATTTGGATTGTATTGTGTCAGTAGATCACTTTAGGTAGAATTGACATTTTCACAACGTTGTGTCTTCCTATCGACGAGCATGGTTTTTTTCCCCACTTATGTAGGTCTCTTTTGGTTCCTTACATTAGTGTTTTTTAGTTTTCTTTGTATAGGTCTTTTACGTCTCTAGTTAGATTTATTCCTAAGTATTTTATGTTCTTGTGGGCTATTGCAAATAGTATTGATACGGTGACTTCCTTTTCGATGTTCTCTTTGTTGGTGTAGAGGAATCCAACTGATTATGGTATGTTTATCTTGTATCCTGATACTTTGGTGAAATCTTCTATTAGTTCCAGTAGTTTTCTTGTGGTTTCTTTGGGGTTTTCTGTGTATAACATCGTATCGTTTGTGAATAAGGATACTTTTACTTCTTCTTACCAGTTTAGATGTCCTTTATTTCTTTTTCTTGCCTTGTTGCTCTGGCTAGGAACTCTAGCACAACGTTGAATAAGAGTGGTGATAGAACGCATCCTTATCTGATTCCCACTGTCAAAGGGAAGGCTTTCAGTCTCTCTCCGTTTAGAATGATGTTGGCTGTTAGCTTCGTATAAATGCCATTTATTATGTCATGGGATTTCCCTTCTATTCCTATTTTACTGAGATTTCTCATCAGGATGAGTGGTGGACTTTGTCAAATGCCTTTTCTGCATAATTGTTAAGATGATATGTTTCTTTTATATATGTAATGAATTACATTGATTGATTTTCTAATGTTGAACACCTTCCCTGCATACCTGGTATGAATCTCACTTGGTCGTGATGAATCTTTTTTTATATGTTGCTGAATTCTATTGGCTAGAATTTTGTTGAAGATTTTTGCATCTATGTTTATGATGGATATTGGTCTGTAATTTATGTGTGTGTGTGTTTGTAGTCTACCTGGCTTTGGTATCATGGTTATGCTGTCTTCATAGAATGAGTTTGAGAGTATTCCTTCCTTTTCTATGCTTTGAAATATTTTCAGTACTATTAGTTTTAACTCTTCTCCAAATGTTTGGTAAAATTATCTAGTGAATTCATTTTGGCCAGGGCTTTTTTTTCTTTTTTTCTTTTTCTTTTTTATGCTGGTAGTTTTTTTTACCTCTTCAATTTCTTCTTTTGTTATGGGTTTATTAGTTTTTCTACCTCTGTTTGTGTTAGTTTGGGTAGGTGGTGTGTTTGTAGAAATTTGTCCATTTTCTCTAGGTTTCCAAATTTGTTGGAGTACAATTTTTCATAGTATTCTGTTATGATTCTTTTTATTTCACTTAGGTCTTTTGTGATATTGCACTTCTTATTTCTTATCCGGGTTGTTTGCTTCTTTTCCTGTTTTTCTTTTGCCAGTTTGGCTAGTGGTTGGTCGATTTTGTTGATCTTTTCAAAGAACCAACTTTTGATATTGTTGACTCTTTCAATTGTTTTTCTATTCTGTTTCATTTAACTCTGTTTTAATCTTTATTTTCTTTCTTCTGATGTTCAAGGGCTTCTTCTGCTGTGCTCTTTCTATTCGTTCCAGTTGTAGGGTTAATGTTTTGAGTTTCACCCTTTCTTCTTTTTATATGTGTGCACTTATTACTATAAATTGACCTCTAAACACTGCTATTGTTCTGTCCCAAAGGGTTTGATAAGATGTGTTTTCATGCTTATTTGAATCTATGAATTTCTTTATTCCAGCCTTGATTTCTTCTATAACCCAGTCGTTTTTGAGCAAGGTGTTCTTCAGTTTCCATGTATTTGAGTTTTAGCTTGATTTTTTTCTGTTATTGATTTTTACTTTTATGGCTTTATGGTAAAAAAAAAAATGCTTTGTAATATTTCGAAGGTTTGGATTCCATTAAGTCTTGCTTTGTGGCTTAATATGTAGTCTATTCTGGAGAATGTTCCATGTGCATTGGAAAAGAAAGTATACTTGGCTGCTGTTGTGTGGAGCATTCTGTATATGTTTATGATTCACTGTGGCACTTAGATCTTTCATGTCTTTATTGAGTTTCTTTCTAGATGTTCTGTCCTTCACCAAAAGTGGTGTGTTGAAGTCTCCTACTATTATTATAGATCTGTCTATTTCTCTTTCCAATTCTGTTAGAGTTTGTTTTATGTATTTTAGAGCCCTGTCATTGGGTGCATATGTATTCATTATGGTTATGTCCTCCTGGTGTATTGACCCCTTATTCATTATATACTGTCTTTCCTTATCCTTTATGGTGGATTTTGCTTTGAAGTTTATTTTGTCATAGATTTATATTGCCACTACTGCTCTTTTTTGGTTGTTATTTGCTTGATACATTTTTTTTTTCCATCATTTGAGTTTTAGTTTTTTTGTGTCTTTGAGTCTAAGGTATGTCTCTTGTAGGCAGGATATATGCAGATCATGTTTTTTAACCCATTCTGCCACTTTCTGGCCCTTTATTGGTGCATGTAGTCCTTTTACATTCAGTCTAATTATTGATAGGTATGAGTTTACTGTTGTCATTTTAATTTTTTTGTGGCGTTCAATGTCTCTTTTTCCACTTAATTTTCTGTGCTGAGTTCTTTTTCTTTATGTGTTTTCTTTTTATATTTTTCATTGTTGTTGATTTTGTGTTTCCAGAGTCTTTATGTTTTTCTTGTTTTTTATTTCTATGGATAGATTTTTTAGCTTTCTTTGTGGTTACCTTAAGATTTACTTTTATTTTTCTAAGTTTAAACCAATCTCTTATTTCTTGGTATCATCTTAACTTCCTCTCCCTATGTAAGTTGTATCAGTACAGTAGTCATTCCCACTTTTTTGTTTTGATGTTGTCATCGTTTATATTTTGATGTCTCTATTTTCCTATTTTCAGTCTTTCAGCTTCAACTTGTTTTTTCAACTTCTCTATCTGGGTTGATAACTAGTTGCTCTGTCCTGTGTTCTAGTCTTGGGTTGTAGCTTGATATTGTTGGTTCTCTAACTGGAGGACTCACTTTAATATTTCTTGTAATTTTGGTTTGGTTTTTACAAATTCCCTTAACTTCTCTTTATCTGGAAATTCCCTAATTTTGTCATTGTATTTGAGAGACAGTTTTGCTGGATGTATAATTCTTGGCTGGCAATTTTTTTTTTCCTTTAAGGCTTTATATATGTCCTCCCATTGGCTTCTTGCCTGCATGGTTTTTGATGAGTAATCAGAGTAGTTTATTGGTTCTCCTTTGTAGGTGAGTTTTCATTTAACCCTAGCCACTCTCAAGATTCTATCTTTGTCTTTGGTTTTGGCAAGTTTGATTATAATAGGTCTTAATGACTTTGTTTTGAGGTCTACCCTCTGTGGGCTTCATTGAGCTTTTTGGATAGATATATACTCATCTTTCAAGACATTAGGGAAGTTTTCTGCCAGCAAATATTCAACAATTCTCTCTGTGTTTTCTGTTATCCTCCCCTGTTCTGGTACTCCAATTACTCACAGGTTTTTCCTCTTTATAGAGCCCCACCTCATTCTTTGGTTTACTTCATTTTTAAAAATTCTTTTGTCTGAATTTTCCTCAAACTAATTGGTGTCAAGGGATTTATCTTCAATCTCACTACTTCTGATTTTCATTGCCTTAATTCTACTCCTGTGATCTTCTATTGAGTTGCCTAATTCTGAAATTTTATTGTTAATCTTTTGGATTTCTAGTTGCTGTCTATTTTTTCTAGCAGTCTGTAAAATTTGTTGTTCTCTTCTTGTATTGTATTCGTGAATTTCTCTATTGCTTTGTCTGCATGTTCCTTGGCTTATCTGAGTTTTGCATGATCTCCTTCCTGATATCTTGGAGGGCTCTGTATATTAATCTTTTGAATTCTATCACAGGTAATTCCATTGCCTTATCTTTCTCCAGAAGATTTCCTTGTTATTTTGGTCACTTGCTGGACCCATCTTAACCTGCTTCTTCAAGTGATTTGATATTGACTGTTGTCTCCAAGGCATCAATAGGTTATTGTATTTATTTATTGTATTGGGTGTTTGCAGCAAGCACTGGTACCTGGCTGCAGTAAGGGGCTATATGTGAAGCAAGGCAGGGGGCTGATGGCTGCCCCAGGTACTGAGGTAGATGGCGTGTCCTTGACCCATACAGCACATAAGGGGGTGGGCATTGCAGCCAGTCCTTGGTCACCTGATGCTGTTGCCTGGAGGGACTGGAAGGCACCACTTATTCTCAAACATCTGTCATGGGTGGCTAAATGGAGTGAGTTGTACTCTCAGCCCTCAAGCCCCTGATGTGGGTGGGTGAAGTCCCTGTTTGTTGGTCAGGATGGTGTCAAATGTCACGAATCTGCAACTACCCCTTGGCTGCTGCAGTTGAAAATAGGTTTCAGTTGTATGCCTTGTTGTTTTATGCTAATGAGGTCATTCAGTGTTGAATTGGCCCACACAGGTCTAGGCAGGGATGAAGGGTGCAACAAGTCCAAAGACCCCTTATGCCAGTGCTTAAGCAAAGGGGTAGGGCCTCTTGACCTAACTTGAGTTCCCAGCTTAGGGGGTGGTGTTTTATAAAGCCGTGAGACTGATTTGGGCATGGATAACCTGGAGTTCCAGCTTAGGGGGCTTGGCAGTTGTTGAATACTGTCTGACTGGTGCTAGAGTGGAGCAAGGTAGGAGATGGGTGAGGGGAAAGAAGCACTTCTCCACTGCCAGTGGGGGAGGGATTATTTAGTCCCCATGCGGTAGGTTAGATGCTTGCACTTAACTTTCACAGGTACAGTGTCACTTCTACCTGGTTCTGGAGGCTTGTGCAGACTTGCTGCTGCTCGGCCTCACTGGACATGGTGAGATGCATTGCAAACACTACTGTTCACCTCAGCCCACATGCACTGGCTGATCCAGCCATCAGGGCCCCAGAAACTTCAAGACTGGCAATTCTTAGCTGTTTTTCAACTATATCTCCTTCCCCCTGCTGCTCAGTCCGACTCTTCAGCTTTGTCTTTGATGATCAGAGCTCCTAGATTGTCATATATAATCAATTCACTTGTTTTTTCAGGTCTTTGTTGTAAAAGGGACTACAGGAAGCATCTGACTATTCTGCCATCTTGGCCCCACCCCCTTGGAAGAATTTTAAAGTGCCTAATAGTAAAAGCTTAAATTGCCTTGAAGAGACTGTTAGTGGACTTATGGACATCAAAAACAATTCTGGTGGGGACTCAGAAGGAAGTGAGGAAAAGTGTCATTACGGGAGACAGTGCAGATGGTAAGAAACAGCAGCAGCAGAACCAAAAGACCAGCACCAGACAGCACTGGAACCAACCTGTGGAGCAAGATTGCTGAATGACTTTGGCAGAAGGTTTCATGGTGGAGAGGAATGCCTTCAGGCAGTTATTGATGGAGCTAAAGAGCTTTGGAACACTTGTCCCACCAGAGCAGACGTGGGCGGTGATGCCCAAAGAGTCAATAGGCCAAGAAATCTGGAAGCAGAAGCTGAAGAGACAAGGAAAACAGGAAGCAGAGCTACCTCAGTCTCAAAGGGTAGGACCACGACCTCTGGGGTCTCAAAGGGTGGAGTTGCCACTCAGATGGACTAGGACAATGGGGCCACCCAAATTAAAACGAGCAGAGTTGCTGTCCCAGTGGGCCTAGAAGGTGGAACTGAAGTCCAGTGTCGAGGGGTCTCCACTCAGAATTCTGAGAGTGTGGCCGATACCTAGAGTCTGGAAGTCAGGGCCATTGTCTAAATGGTCTTAGAGAACAGAGGATTATTTTCAAGACTTGAGAGCTAATGTGTTTTGATGACTTGCTTGATGCCTGTTATCCCTTCTTTCCTTCCGATTTATCCCATTTGTAAAGGAAATGTCTAGCTTGTGTCTATTCCACCATTGTACTTTGGAAGCAGATAACTTGCATTCTTGATTTCACAGATGAAGAGTTTTTGGATTTGGAGTTAAATTAAGACTTTTGCTATGATATGATGGGGTGAATATGTTCTACATGTGACAAGGACATGAATTTTGGAAGGCCAAAGGGTGGAATGTCATGGATTGAATTGTGCTCCCAAAAATGTGTCAACACGGCTAGGCTATGATTCCAAGTATTGTGTGATTGTCCACCATTTTGTCATATCATGTGATTTTCTGATGTGTTGTACATCCTGCCTGTATGATGTTGATGAGGCAGGATTAGAAGCCCTTATGTTAATGATACAGTACTCAATCTATAAGATTAGATTACGTCTTAAGTCAAGCTCTTTAGAGATATAAAGAGAGAATTGAGCAGAGAGACATGTGGACCTCACACCACCAAGAAACAAGAGCCAGGAGAATAGTGCATCCTTTGGATCCAGGGTCCCTGTGCTGAGAACCTACTAGATCAGGGAAAGATTGATGACAAGGACCTTCCCCCAGAGCCAACAGAGAGAGAAAAACCTCCCTGTGGAACTGGCACCCTGAATTCGGACTTCTAGCATCCTAGACTGTGAGAGAATAAATTTATGTTTGTTGAAGTCATCCACTTGTGGTATTTCTTTTATAGTACCACTAGAGGACTAAAACAGATAACAACAAATGTTGGCTAGTATGTGGGGAGATTGGCGTCCCTTTCCATTGTTGATGAGACGTAAAATAGTACAACCACTGGGAAAAAGTTATGGCAGTTTCTCAAAAAACTAGTAATAGAACTACCCTATGATTCAGCAATCCTACTCCTAGTTATGCACCCTACAAAAAAACAAACATTGTCATTGAGTCAATTCCGACTCATAGCGACCCTATAGGACAGAGTAGAACTGCCCCCATACGGTTTCCAAGGAGCTGCTGGTGGATTTCAACTGCCAACTTTTCGTTAGTAGACAAGCTCTTAAACACTGCATCACCAGGTCTCCTAGGTATATACCCTAGAGACCTGAAAATAATAACATGAAGAGACACATGCACACCTATGTTCACTGCTGCTTTATTCACAAGAGTAAATATATGGAAACAACTGAAGTGCCAGTCAATGGATAAAGGGATAAGCAAATTGTGGTACATACATGTAATGTTATACTACACAACCATAAAGAGCTTGATGAATCCGTGAATCATAATATGACATGGATGGACCTAGCAGGCATAATGCTAAGTGAAATAAGTCAAGCATAGAAGGGCAAATATTGTACAATACCTGTACAATAGCTATATACAGAGAGAACAAGTTTTATTGGTTGTTACTAGGGAGAGGAGGGGGTAGGGGAAAGCACACTTCAGATTGCAGCAACTTGTATTTTTTTTTTGTGATGGGAAAAGTGGCAATAAATAGGTATGTAATGAGCACACCACAATCAAAGTAAAAATAAATGTTTAAGCACATATGAATGGGTATGGGCATATTGGTATACAGGTAGATACAGATGTGTACATAGATGAAAACAGAGAGAGGTATCTATATGTATGTGAAAATACAAATATGTGGGTGCAGGCACGTATATTCATCAAAAATGCAAGTACATATATTGCACAGACGTAAAGAAACACCTTCCAAGATTAGTTTTTCTGGGATTGAAAGCTTAGGACCATAGTCTCATGGGACAACTTAGTCAATTAGCATAACATAGTTCACAAAAATCATGATCTGCATCCTGGTGAAGTGGGTAGCATCTGGGGTCTTAAAAGCTTGAAAGTGGCCATCTAAGACACAGCTACAGGTCTTTACTTACCAGGAAAAAAACAGTAAGAAGATAACCAAAAGATCAGAGAAGAAACAAGTCTACACAAGCCACAACCTCATTTACTCTGAGGCCAGAAGAACTAGATGGTGCCTGGCTACCACCACTGACCATTCTGACTGGGGTCACAGTAGATGGTCCTGGATAGAATGGGAGAAAAATGTGGAGCAGAACTCAAATTCTTATTAAAAAAGAAAAAAAGCTAGACAAACAGGAACAGTAAAGAACAGAGGACTCTCTGAGACTATCACCGTGAGACACTTTTTAAACCTAGAACTGAGCCTATCCCCAGAGATCATCTTTTAGCAAAATAACAGAGTGGCACCCAAAATAAAGGATATTACCCGTAAAATTGGTGCTCTACTTAAAAACCATCAGTATGAGACCAAAAGGTCAGCAATTACCCAAAAGCAAAGATGGGAAGATAAGGGGACAGGGAAAATAGAGCATTGGAAGTGGAACAAACAGAACACAATTAAAGAGAATATTGACATATTGTGATAAATGTAACTAATGTCACTGAACAATTTTGCTGAAATTGTCAAATGAGAAACTAACTTGCTGTGTAAACGTCCAGCAAAAATTTGACAAGTTTTTTTTTTTTTAAATGAGAGGACTAGATATGTTTATTTAATTTCTGAGTTCTTTTCATAAGGTGTCTTTGTTATCTAGTGCTGCTATAACAGAAATACCGTAAGCAGATGGCTTTAACAAAGAGAAATTTATTTTCTCACAGTGTAGAAGGCTGAGTCCAAATTCAGGACATCAGCTTCAGGGGAAGGCTTTCTCTCTCTGTCGACTCTGGAGGAAAGTCCTTGCATCAATCTTCCCCTCGTGTAGGAGCTTCTCAGCCCAGTGACCCCAGGTACAAAGGACACACTCTGCCTCTGGTACTACTTTCATGATGGTAAGAGATTCCCTCGTCTCTCTGCTCCCTTCTCTCTCTTATATCTCAAAAGAGACTGACTCAAAATACAACCTAATCTTGTAGATTGAGTCCTGCCTCATTAACATAAATGCCTCCAATCCTGCCTCATTAACATCGTAGAGGTAGGATTTAGAACACATAGGAAAATCACATGAGATGACAAAATGGCAGACAATCACACAATACTGGGAATCGTGGCCTAGCCACGTTGACACACATTTTGGGGGGACACAATTCAATCCCTGACATAAGGGAAGTATTTTAAAGTACCGTATTTTCTCAAATAACGTGTGCCTTCTAGGTTGGTTTGCCAACTGTTGCTCCTCTCAGGAGTTATTTTCATAAGCACAACTATTCCAAGAGTTTATTTATTTATTGCATGTTTCTCATAGCCCATTTACAAAAACACCTTTTGTGGGGGAAGGCGTGATTGGCAAACAAATGTAGAAGGTGCACGTTATTTGTGTAAAATAGGGTAATGCAAGAAATAGCTAAAGGACTATTTACTTACTCAACCTATTCCTAAAAATATTTTAATTCTATGTAATCACCACTATTCCACTGTGTGAATGAGCCACCATTACAACATAGATTGACCACTTCCCGTGACTGCTAACAATGGAGCACCGACGCCCCAGCAAAGCTACTCTAAAAGTGTGTCTTAAGTTTTCAGGATGCAGTCTTCTCAATTGTTTCTTTAGAGGCCCACCTCCACTTTTGCCTACCAGTCCCTGAATGGAGCTGTGTGAGAATTGAGGAGTGCAACGGGAACATCTCTTCAGGTACTTCCTGGGAGGTTTGTACTGGGGAAGAATTTGGGCCACAGAAGCCTGACCAGAGAGTTGATATATAATCTAATGTTTCTATGATTAATGAGAATGAACTAGGTGGAGGGACGAGGGGAATAAGAACGTGTCAAGCATGTGTAAAAGCATGTGCTAAGAACCAAAGATAAGAAACTTTGGCTGTTCATCCAAGTAAAGGAGAGAACTCGCATTTGACCTGAGCAGAGAGGGCTGGAGTGGATACGGGGTCAGAGAAAAGAATCTAGATGAGTCTAGGGTGAGATGAAGGAAGGATGCTGCTAGGTCATTAAGGGAACACATCTTTCATGGATTGGAAGGCTTAATATAGCAATCTATAAATTTAATGCAATCCTCATCAAAATTCCAACAACTTTCTTTGCAGAAATGGAAAAGCCAATCCTCAAATTCATATGGAAGGACAAACGACCCCAAGTTGCTAAAGCAATTTTGAAAAAGGAGAATATAAAGATGACTCACACTTCTTGATGTCAAAACATACTTTAAAGCTACAGTAACTAAAACGGCCTTGTACAGGTATAATAATATACACATAGACTCATTGCCAGCTCATCAATTTCGATTTATAGCAACCCCCTAGGACAGAGTAGAACTGCCCTATAGGGTTTCCAATTTTGTAAATCTTTATGGAAGCAGACTGCCACATCTTTCTTCTGCAGAACGGTTAGTGGGTTCGAATGGCTTACCTTTCAGTTAGCAGCCAAGTGCTTAACCACCATGCCACCAGGGCTCCTAACAGACATACGGGCCAATGGAATAGAATGAAAATCCAGAAATAAATCCATACATCTATGTTCAACTGATTTTCAACAAGTCCATTCAATTGGGGAAAAGAGTCTTTTCAATAAATGGTGCCAGGAAAATGAGATTTCCACATGGAGAAGAATGAATCAGGATCCATGCCTCATACCATGCACAAAAGCCAATTCAAAATGGATTAAGGATCTAAATGTGAAAACTAAAACTATAAAACTCTTAGAATAGGTAGCAGTGTGGCTACAGGACCTAGTTTTCTACAGTAGATTATTAGATATGCAACAAGAGCACCAACAGCAAAAGACAAAATACATAAATGGGACCTCATAAAAATGAAGTACTTTTTGTTTATCAAAGGATTTTATCAACAAAGTGAAGAGATAACCTAGAGACTGAAAGAAAGTATTTGAGAACCATATATCTGGTAGTAGTTTAATATCCAATATGCATATATATGTATATATATATTCTACAACTTAACAACAAAAAGACAAGCAACCCAATTTAAAAAATGGCAAAGGAAATGAACAGACATTTCACCAAAGAGGATATTCAACTGGCTAAAAGCACATGAGAAGATGCTCAACATCACAAGCCATTGTTGTTGTTAGGTGCTAACGAGTCAATTCTGACTCATAGTGACCCCATGTGACAGAGGAGAGTTGCCCATAAGGTTTTCTTGGCTATAACCTCTACAGAAATAAATTGCCAATTTCTCCTGTGGAGCGGGTGGATAGGTTTGAACCACCAACCTTTCAGTTAACAGTCGATCATGTAACCATCAGGGCTTCTTCATCAGCCATTATGGTCAGTCTTGTCTGTGTTCTCACTTGGAGACATATTTCATTTCACCTCTCTCTTATTTCCTCTGCTACTTCTTCCTCCACCTTCCCATGCATCTCCCCTTGCCGGGTCTTTCTTAGAGTTCCCCCAGAGATAAATTTGTAATATGCAGAAGTGATGACAGTCAGAGCTGTGATTAAAAATATCCCTGGAAAATAGAGGAAAATGACACCCCACACAGTCTGCCCTCCTATAAGCCCATCATTCTCCACTCTGTCCAGCAGTCACATTGGTATTAGACCATCTCCCCTCCAGGACTAGCTCTAGGAGGGACTAAGGGTTGTCTCCCTTCTATTTTCTCTTCTATTAAAGTCTTTTTATCATCAGCAGAAACTTATTCATACTTGAGGATTCAGAGCAAGAGTCACCTCCTCTATGGGCTGTGTGAAGGCAGACTGGCTCTGCTACCTTCCCCTATTTCACTGTGCCCCAGCTCCTTAGCAGCTCACAAGTCCTTCAGAGGCCATAATTATATGTGCTCTTTCCCCGGTAGATCACCACTCCTCACAGTTAGGCCTCATGTCAGTGATGGCTACACCAGGATTACACCTCCATTGTTCCATGCAGGGATTACTATTAAGTGTTTGAAACATAAGAGTCAAGGGGACAAAGTAAACTTGAGATTTTGGAACAGTTTGAAAGAAGAAAAGTCTCAGAGCTTTTGGTGTAGAAAGAGGGTGAGGTTTGACTAGAGACCATCAGGAGGTTCTGTGAGGTGGTCCCTGGGAGTCTCCGAGAAATAGGTGCCCAAAGCTGGTGGTCCTCAACTGACATGAAGCTGAGGGATGGCCCAGGTGTTCCCTGTGGGGACTTGGCAATGCTTTCCTCTCCAGGTGGCGGTGTCTGCTGCACACGGGACCTGTGTTGTCCCACCAGCTTCTCCTCCCAGGCCCCACCCAGGGCAACTAGAGTGCCATGGCCAGCCTCCCTGTCCACAGGACCAGTTCGGGATCTAGAACCAGATCTCTGTGAGAGGGGCTGGGTCAAGAAGTGAGTGGGCCTGGATTTGCCTATGGAGCTCCTCCTCCCTTAAACAAGTGGGGATGGGATAAGTGAGGCCTGGACAGCCCATCTCCAGGCCTGGGATCTCAGGAAGGCTGTGTCCACCATGGCCTGGACTCCTCTTCTTCCTATGTGCCTCTCTCACTGCACAGGTAGGGGCAGGCCTCAGAGACTCTGGCATAGACTTCCAGCCTGTGTCAGTCCCTTCTGGTTCAGAATTCAAACAGTGATACCCTGGCCCCTGACCCATCATCCACGAGTGTCTGTATTTTCAGATTCCCTCTCCAAGAATGTGCTTACTCAACCACCCTCCCTCTCTGCATCTCAGGGAACGTCCATGCGACTCACCTGAAACCTGAGCAGTGACATCAGTGTCGATAGATAAAACATATGATGGTACCAGTAGAAGCCAGGGAGCCCTTCCCAGTACTTCCTGGACTTCTCAAGTACAAGTTTGGGATCTGGGGTCTCCAGGTGTTTCTCTAGATCCAAAGATGCCTCAGCCAATGCAGGCCTTTTGCTCAAGCCTGGGTTGCACCCTGAGGATGAAGATGATTATTACTGTGCTATAGGTTACAGCAGTGGCAGCAGTTTTAGTTACTCACGGTGGCTCAGAAGATTAGTGAGACAAAAACTCCTGGGCCTCTTTTCATTGATAGGCTGCTGTGGAAGATATGTAGTGGGGACTTCTTTTTGGCAAGACCTGTCTTTGAAAGGGGGAAAGAGAAACACACATGTTATTCCTGTAAAGTGAGACAGAGGAGGGCATCTCAGGAAGGTATAGTCAGGTGAGGTAATGGGACCTAAGTGCACAGTGCTATAAGCTCCAGAATAAATTAACAAGAATAAAAGCTGTGTGTGAAATTTCAAATGCTGACCGATACAATCTTGTTCAGCCACAAGTCACTTTGATCATCTTATTCCACAAAGTATGAGACTTGTTTCACTAGTGATATGTCCAAGTTAATATATTGGTACTTATCCTAGTGAAAGACATTTTCCTCTCTCTCTCTCTGAACTAGCCTATACATCAAATTAGTTACACTTCTATAGACTCTCAGTGATAAACATCCTTCAAATCCATCCTCTTCTCTTCTCTCCTCTGCCACTGCATTCCCTGGGAACTACTGATCTTGCATAGGTGGTGGTGGTGGTGGGTTCTTCAGGTCTTAACCCATCATCGCGGGCAGTTTTC
Organism: Dugong dugon; assembly: GCA_030035585.1. Classification (NCBI taxonomy): domain Eukaryota; kingdom Metazoa; phylum Chordata; class Mammalia; order Sirenia; family Dugongidae; genus Dugong; species Dugong dugon. Next base: position 37,039,372 of record CM057476.1, on the reverse strand, counting down.
AGAGAAAACTAAAAATGTTATTGCTTTAGTTTCTGTTCTTTAGGGACCCTCTCCTCTATGAAGGATACTTTCCAAAACCCTAGATCAACATAAAATCTTCTTCACCATTTTCATACTGTCAGCGCATGCTCTGGTTATCTGATTTCACCACCCTCAATAAAACTCTTTAATATCACAATAAAAATATTGTGTTTTCCTAAAAATGGTGGATTTATCTTGCCTTTAAAGATTTGCAGATGGAAGATACTGATTTCTTTTTTTGCCTCCTGCATACTTATCTCTGGTCCTAGACAAGGTGCATCTTCAATGAGTTAATACACCAGGAATTGACTGTGTATCTCAAGACAGGCCATTATCTTTCTTCTGCTCTAGAGCGCCTCTTTCCAAGGAACTCTCAGGGCAGTATCTCCAACATAGATACATATTTCCCAGGTTCCTTAAGTCTCAAATATTATCTGTTTCCAAAATAAAGTGAAGAATCACTCTTAATCATCCCCAAGGAGACATTTGGGGACTGCAGTGGTGCTGTGGAGTGTGGTGCAACAGGAAGACAGGGGGTGGTGTGTCATCCCATGTTTTGTGCTCCCTGAAACCTGAAGATCCCACAGCTGCGGGGCTTGTGCCTCCCATCCCTGTCCTGCAGGGAAGCCAGTGGCAAGACCTTTTGCACACAAGCTGTTGTTGTTAGGTGATGTCATGTTGGTTCCGACTCATAGTGACCCTATGTACAACAGAACAAAACACTACCCGGTCCTGCACCATCCTCAAAATTATTGTTATGCTTGAGCTCATTCTTGCAACCACTGTGCCAATCCATCTCAATGAGGGTCTTACTCTTTTTTTACTGACCATCTACTTTACCAAGCATGATGTCCTTCTCTAGGGACTGGTCCCTCTTGATAGCGTGTCCAAAGTACATGAGACAAAGTCTCACCATCCTCACTTCCTAAGAGTACTCTAGCTGTACTTCTTCCAAGACAGACTTATTTGCTCTTCTGGAAGTTCATACAATATTCTTCATCAACATCATAATTGGAAGGCATCGATTTTTCTTTGGTCTTCCTTATTCACTGTCTAGCTTTCATATGCATATGAGGTGATTGAAAATATCATAGCTTGGGTCAGGTGCACCTTAGTACTCAAAGTGACATCTTTGCTTTTAAACACTTTAAAGAGGTCTTTTGCAGCAGATTTGCCCAATGCAACGCATCTTTTGATTTCTTGACTGCTGCTTCCATGGGTGTTGATTGTGGATCCAAGTAATATGAAATCCTTGACAACTTCAATCTTTTCTCCATTTATCATGATGTTGCTTATTGGTCCAGTTATGATAATTTTGTTTTCTTTTACATTTAAGTGTAATCTGTACTGAAGGCTGTAGCCTTTGACCTTCATCAGTAAGTGCTTCAAGTCCTCTTCGCTTTTAGAAAGCAATGTTGAGTCATCTGCATATTGCAGGTTGATAACGAGTCTTCCTCTAATCCTGATACTTCATTCTTATTCATATATGGCACGATTTCTGCACATAGAACACTGATTAAGTAGAATTTTAAAAGAGCTATTATGATCCCTAAAGCATCCTCCCTGCGTAAGCTTCATCCTGATTAAGAGGTATAGTGGCCAATGGAGTGGGAGCTTATGCCTTCATTAGCTCCAAGTTCCTGGGAGAACTTATTCTTTCTCACCCAGAACCAGGAATAGATTTTCATGGCGATCCTTCCCCCATCAGGGTATGGAGAAGTCAAAAATGGGCCAGGGGGCCACTAGGCCTCAAGTTTGGCTTCTTTTGGACTAATTTCTAAGGGTACATAGGGAGTTTTCTTCTCAATATGCATATGAAGAGATGCTAACATCATTAGCCATTAGGGAAACCCAAATGAGAACACAAAGAGAAACCACTTCACACCCACTAGAATATTAGAACCAAGAAAAGAGGAAAAGAACAAGTGCTGGAGACAATGTGGAGAAATAGTAACCTTCATACATTCTGGTGGGAAAAAATGGTGTAACTGATTTAGAAAACAGTTTTGGCAATTCCTCAAATGTTAAACATTGAGCTACCTTAAGTCTCAGCAGTTCCATTCCTAGGTATATACCCAAGAGAATCAAAAACATACACCCATGCAAAAACTTGCATACAGATACTCATAGCAACATTATTCATAATAGCCAAAATGTGGAAATAATCCAAATGTCCATAAACTGATGAATCGATGAACAAAAGGTAGTATATCCATGTTGTTGTTGTCAGGTGCTATTAAGTCCATTTTCAACCCATATCGACCACATGCGACAGGGTAGATCTGTTCCATAGGGTTTTCTTGGCTGTAATCATTACAGAAGCAGACTGCTAGGTCTTTCTCCTGTGGAGCCACTGGGTGGGTTTGAACAGCCAGCCTTTGGGTTAGCAGCTGAGTGCTTAACCATTTATGCCACCAGAGCTCCTTGTAGTACATCCATACAATGGCATATTTGACCATAAAAATGAATGATACATTACACAATATGCATGAACCTTGGAAACATTAGGGTAAGTGAAAGAAGTCACACACAAAAGGCTACATATTCTAGGATTCCATTTACTATAGGCAAATCCATGGAAACAGAAAGATTAGTGGTTGCCATTGTCTGGGAGGAAGTAGGAATGGAGAATAACTGCTAATGGATACAAAATTCTCTTTTGGAATGATAAGAATGTTCTGAAATTAGGGGTTATGGGTGTACCACTTGTATATATACTGAAAAACAATTAATGGAACCTTTGAAAGAGTGTATTTTATAGTATATAAATTACATGTCAAAATAAAAAAAAAAAATAAATTGTGGTATGTTATTCAGCCCTGACAGTAACTAACAAAAAATTAAACAGACATCTTACTTTGATTTCAAGGGGTTTCTCTTACCCACGTGTTACTGGGGGAAACCCCAGATTCTGCTCGGTGTGACTCATATTGGCCAATAAATGAGAGACCGAGATGAGAGAGCAGAAAAGTCACCTTTATTTCGTTGCACAAGGAAAGGAGTCAGTCAGAGCTGCCACAACCAAGACTGCTCAGAGAGGGCGAGGGGAAAGGTTACTTTTAAGGGGTTTACAAGTAGGAAGTTCACACAAGTTACATCAGCAACATTCTTAATCATGCTACACAGGTGCAATGGGGTTTGCATATAACTTCATGCATCACCACGATTTTAATGTAAAATCACAGGTGTGCCAAGCAAAGGGATACAAAGCAGTGGTGGGGGGAGGAGCAAGGAAAGAAAACAGGATTCTAATGCAAAAGCTGTGGGGCGACCTATGCAAAGAAAATAGGATTCTGATGTAAATGTGCTTGAGGTAGTGGAATTCTCCACAGCCTGGGGATCTCTGTTTTAACAAGCCCAACATTAACAGTAAAAAGCCTAACCAAAAAATTGCAAAACTATTAACTTTTTTTTAACTTGGAACTATTAACTTCTCTATAGCACTGACAATTTGCCTTTTCTGGCTCAGAGGGGTAGTCAATAACAAACCAACTACTACATGATTTAATGAAAAAACTGTTTCCTTAATTTTAATTTCAAGAGTTTTCACAACTGCAAATATGTAAAAGAAGAAATTTTCTGGAGTTAATTTTTAATGCTGAATCAAAAACTGTTATGTACTTTGCATAATGGAAACTTTTGTTCATAAAGCAAAAAGAAAAAAAGACAAGAAAAAGAAAATAACCTGTATTTAAATGTCTGTAAAATCTTTTGTCCCCGGGAATCTTTTTCCCTTGCAGGTAGACGTAGTCCTCCGATTTACAAATTGTTTATTAAATCATAGAGTATTCAAAAATTGTGTTATTCAGTTTATAAACAAAATGTTCTACATTCTACCTTGGTGAGTAGTCTGGGGTATTAAAAGCCTGTGAGCAGCTTTCATGGATTGAATCGTGTCCCCCCAAAAATGGTGCATCAATTTGGCTAGGCCATGATTCCCAGTGTTGTGTGGTTGTCCTCTATTATGTGATTGTAATTTTACATTAAAGAAGATTAGGGTGGGATTGTAACACCACCCTTACCCAGGTCACAGCCCTGATCCAATGTAAAGGGAGTTTCCCCAGGGTCTGGCCCTGCACCACCTTTTATCTCTCAAGAGATTAAAGGGAAAGGGAAGCAAGCAGAGAGTGGGGGACCTCGTACAACCAAGAAAGAAGCACCGGTAGCAGACCGCCTCCTTTGGACCCGAGGTTCCTGTGTAGAGAATCTCCTAGTCCGCTGGAAGACCAATGATGACAAGGACCTTCCTCCAGAGCCGACAGAGAGAGAAAGCCTTCCCCTGGAGCTGACGCCCTGAATTTGGACTTCTAGCCTACTAGACTGTGAGAAAATAAATTTTTCTTTGTGAAAGCCATCCACTTGTGGTATTTCTGTTATAGCAGCACTAGATGACTAAGACAGCAGCCATTTAAGATACTCCACTGGTCACATCCCTTCAGGAGCAAGGGAGAATGAAGAAAACAAGATACAAGGGGAAGATTAGTCCAAAGGACTAATGGGCCACAACTACCAAGGCCTCCACCACACTGAGTCCAGTACAATTAGATGGTGCCCGGCTACCACCACTGACTTCTCTCACAGGGATCATGACAGAGGGTCCCGGACAGAGCTGGAGAAAAATGTAGAAAAAATTCTAACTCACAAGAAAAGATCAGGCTTACTGACCTGACAGAGACTGGAAAAACCCCAAGAGTATGGATCCCAGGTACCCTTTTAGCTTAGTAATGCAGTTACTCCCAACGTTCACACTTCACCCCAAAATTAGACAGCCCCATAAAACAAAACAAGACTAATGGGGAACAACAGTCCAGTGACAAGGACTAGAAGGCAGGAGGGGACAAGAAAGCTGGTAATAGGGAACCCAAGGTCGAGAAGGTAGAGTGTTGACCTGTCGTGGGGTTGTTAACCATTGTCTTAAAACAATACGTATACCAACTGTTTAATGAGAAACTATTTGTTCTGTAAAACTTCATCTAAAGTACAATAAAAATAAATAATTGTTTTAAAAAATTGTGTTATTGCTTTGAGCTAATTCAAGAGTTAATTTTTAAAATATATATATAATTGTAATAATGACATAATCTTGCTTGATGAGAGTGAAGAGGACTTGAAGCACTTACTGATGAAGATCAAAGACTACAGCTTTCAGTATGGATTACACCTCATTGTAAAGAAAACAAAAATCCTCACAACTGAACCAGTAAGTAGCATCATGAAAACCGGAGAAAAGATTGAAGGTGTCAGAATTTCATTTTACTTGGATCCACTGTCAACACCTCTGGAAGCAGAAGTCAAGAAATCAAATGATGCATTGCATTGGGCAAATCTGCAAAAACCCATTGCCATTGAGTCAATATGACTCATGGCAACCATATAGGACAGAGTAGAACTCCCCATAGGGTTTCCAAGGTGAGGCTGGTGAATTTTCAACTGCCAAGCTTTTGATTAGCTCTTAACCACTGTGCAACCAGGGCTCCTTTAAAGTGTTAAAAAGTAAAGATGTCAACTTGAAAATTAAGGTGTCCCTGACTCTAGGCATGGTGTTTTCAATAGCCTCATACACATGCAAATGTTGGACAATAAATAAGGAAGATCACAGGAGAATTTATGTCTTTGAATTATGGTGTTGGCGAAGAATATTGAATATACCATGAACTGCCAAAAGAACGAACAAATCTATCTTGAAACAAGTACATCTTTGGACATGGTATCAGGAGGGCTCAGTCCCAAGAGCAGTATATCATGCTCGGTAAAGGGTCAGCGAAAAAGAGAAAGACCCTCAACGAGATCGATTGACACAGTGGCTGCAACAATGGGCTCAAGCATAATAACGATTGTGAGGATGGTGCAGTGCCGGGTGGTGTTTCATTCTGTTATGCACAGGGGTCACTATGAGTCGGAACCGATTTGACGCACCTAAAAACAATAACAGACTACTCTGAGACACTTGTTTTTAGAAACAAAATGATTTCCCTGCATGCATACAGAATGTCTGCTTGAAATAAAACTTTTTTTTTTTTTTATTGTACTTCAGGTGAAGGCTTACAGAACAGTTTCTCATCAGACAGTAGTACACATATTGTTTTATGACATTGGTTAACAACATCACAACATGTCAACCCTCTAACTTCTCAAACTTTTTTTTTTTTGGTGAAAATATGCATAGCCAAAGATACACCATTTCAAAAATTTCTACATGCACAGTTCATTGACATTAACTACGCTCTTCCAATTGTGCTGTTATTCTCACTTAAGATGAAGGCTTACAGAACAAAATAGTTTCTCATTTAACAGGTACTACAAATGTTGCCCTATGACAATCTCACAACACATCAACAATATCCTTACCCAACCTTGGGTTCCTTATCACCAGCTTCCTTGTCCACTTCTGCCTTCTGGCCCTTCTCACCAGACTACTGTACATCGTTAGTCTCATTTGGTTTTATGGGGCTGTCCACTCCCAGGCTGAACGATGAACCCCGGAGATAATTTCACCACTGAGCTAAAAGGATGTCTGGGGGCCATACTCTCGGGGTTATTCCAGTCTTCTTTAGGCCAGTAAATCTGGTCTTTTTTTATGACTTAGAATTATGTTCTACATCCTTCTCCAGCTCTGTACAGAACCCTCTGTTGTGATCCTGGTCAGCACAGTCAGTGGTGGTAGCCGGGCACCATCTAGCTGTACTGGACTCAGTCCGGTGGAAGCCTTGGTAGCTATGGACAACTAGTCCTTTGGACTAATCTTTTCCTTGTATCCTGTTCTCTTAATTCTCCCTTGCTCCCGAAGGGATGAGACCAGTGGAGTATCTTAGATGGCCGCTCACAGGCTTTTAAGACCCAAGACACTACTCACCAAGGTAGAATGTAGAGAATTGTCTTTATAAGCTGTGTTACGCCAATTGAGCTAAATGTTCCCGGAGACCATGGTCCCCACAGCCCTCCATCCAGCAATTCAGTCCCTCAGGGAGTTTGGATGTGTCTATGGAGCTTCCATGACCTTTCCTTGTACAAGTTGTGCTGGCTTCCCCAGTATTGTGTACTGTCTCACCCTTCACCCAAGATACCACTTATCTATTGCCTATTTAGTATTTCCCCCCACCCCTCCCATCCCTGGTAACCAACAAAGATTGTTACTTTTTGTGTGTAAACTTTTTCATGGGTTTCTACAATAGAGGTCTCATACAATATTTGTCCTTTTGTGATTGACTTATTTCACTCAGCATAATGTCCTCCAGTTTCATCCATGTTATGAGATGCTTCACAGATTCATTGTTGTTCTTTCTCATTGCATAGTACTCCATTGTGTATATGTACCATAGTTTATCCATTCATCTGTTGATGGGCACCTACATTGTTTCCATCGTTTTGCTATTGTGAACAATGCCGCCATGAACATAGGTGTGCATATGTCTATTCGAGTGACGACTCTTATTTCTCTAGGATATATTCCTAGGAGTGGAATTGCTGGATAGAATAGTACGTCTATTTCTAGCTTTCTGAGGAAGTGCCATATCATTTTCTTACATGAATGTATCATTTTGCATTCCCACCAGCAGTACATAGAGTTCCAATCTCTCCGCAGCCCCTCCAACATTTGTTATTTCCAGTGCTTTTTGATTCGTGCCAGTAATGCCGCGGTGAGATGGTATCTCATTGTGGTTTTAATTTCCATTTCTCTAATGGCCAGTGATCGCGAGCATTTCCTCATGTGTCTGTTGGCCATTTGAATGTCTTCTTTGGTGAAGTGTCTGTTCATTTCCTTTGCCCATTTTTTAATAGGATTATTTGTCTTTTTGTTGTACAGATGTTGGATTTTCTTGTAGATGATGGAGATTAGACCTTTGTCTGACTTGTACTGTCCAAAAATTTTTTCCCAGTCTGTAGGTTCTCTTTTGACTCTTTTGGTGAAGTCTTTTGAAGAGCATAGGTGTTTGATTTTTAGAAGATTCCAGTTATCTAGCTTATCTATTGAGGTTTTGTGCACTGATGGTTATGGTTCATACCCTGTTAATGCCATGTATTGAGGCCTGAAGTGTTGGTCCTACTTTTTCTTCTATGAACTTTATGGTTTTAGGCTTTATATTCAGGTCTTTGATCCATTTTGAAGTAGTTTTTGTATACAGAGTGAGCTATGGGTCCTGTGTCATTTTTTTTGCAGATGGATATCCAGTTTTGCCAGCACCATTTGTTAAAAAGACTGTCTTTTCCACATTTGATGGACTTTGGGCCCTTGTCGAAGATCAGGTGACCGTAGGTGGATGGATTTACATCTGGGTTCTCAATTCTGTTCTATTGGTCAATGTATCTGTCGTTGTACCTGTACCAGGCTGTTTTGACTACTGTAGCTGTATAGTAGGTTCTGAAGACAGGTAGTGTGAGTCCTCCAACTTTGTTCTTCTTGTTCAGTAGTGCTTTACTTATTTGGGGCTTCTTCCCTTTCCATATAAAGTGAATGATTAGTTTTTCCATCTCTTTGAAAAATGTTGTTGGTATTTGGATCGGGATTGCTTTGTATTTGTAAATTGCTTTGGGTAGAATTGTCATTTTCACAATGTTGAGTCTGCCTATCCATGAGCATGGTATCTTTTTCCATTTATGTAGATCCCTTTGGGTTTCATGCAGTAGTGTTTTGTAGTTTTCTTTGTGTAGGTCTTTTACATCCCTGGTCAGGTTTATTCCTAAGTATTTTATATTTTTAGGGGCTATTGAAAATGGTATTGTTCTCCTGATTTCCTTTTTATTGTTCTCCTTATTGGTGCATAGGAATCCGACTGATTTTTGAATGTTAATCCTGTATCCTGCTACAGTGCTGAATCTTTCTATTAGTTCCAGTATATTTCTCATGGAGTCTTTAGGGTTTTCTGTGTATAGTATCATATCATCTGCAAACAGGGACAGTTTCACTTCTTCAGTACCAATTTGGATGCCCTTGATTTCTTTTTCTTGCCTTATTGCTCTAGCTAGAACTTCCAGCACAATGTTAAATAGGAGTGGTGATAAAGGGCACCCTTGTCTTGTTCCTGTTTTCAAGGGGAATGTTTTCAGCCTCTCTCCGTTTAGAATGATGTTGGCCATTGGTTTTGCATAGATGCCCTTTATTATGTTGAGAAATTTCCCTTCTATACCTATTATATTGAGAGTTTTTATCAGGAATGGTTATTGGACTGTCAAATGCCTTTTCTGCGTCAATTGAGATGATCATGTGATTATTTTCTCTTTTATTTATGTGGTGGATTACACTGATTGATTTCCTAATGAAGAACCATCCTTGCATACCTGGTATGAATAATTCTTGGTCGTGGTGTATTATTTTTTTGATATGATGCTGAATTCTATTGGCTAGAATTTTGTTCAGAATTTTTGCATCTATATTCATGAGAGATATTGGTCTGTAATTTTCTTTTTCCCAAGACCCTGGGAAAAACTATGATGAACAAAAGATTATAAACACACTCAAATTATGAAACAGGCTTGTCTTTATAAAGATAAAGGTTCTATTCAAAAATAAAATAAAACAAAAGCCACATCAAAAAAACCTTTTTTAAATTTCTCCATTTGTCATATCTAGTGTAATGAACAGGAGCCCTGGTGGTCCAGTGGTTAAACATTTGCCTGTTAACCAGAAGTTTGGCAGTTCAAATCCACCAGCTACTCTTTGGAAACCCTATGGGGCAGTTCTACTCTGTCCTATAGGGTCACTATGAGTTGAAATAATACTGCTTTAAAAATTCAGTATAAAAAAGAAAACTTTATTTAATATATAAAATGATGAGGGCTTAGTTCCCTTGTTTGCAGGCATAAGAAATCATAGGAAGATGGTGGTTGATTGTTTTCTTTGAATTATAAAGTAACAATTCTGCATTTCCTGGACCACCTCCTATCAAATCATTGAGTATTTTCCTCCATAATAGGATTCAAGCAAGACAGGAACAATTTTAACTTCCTTGTTTATTCATTGTCATTACAAATGGCAAACTTTTAGTATGCCTTGATAGTTGGGGTTCTGATCATATGATCCCCGTATCTTATGATTATATTTGTACTCAGGCTAGACCAAAGACAAGTTTATGTCTTGGTTCCTCATCTAAGCCTATCACTGTGTTGAAACCACTGTAGTACTGTAAGCTCTACTCAGTCTCATCTTCAGGCTGGGCCCCTGAGAGAGTGAGGGCAGCTTTGTCCCCAAGGAGGGAGCTTGAGAACTCGGGGGAGGTCCATGAGTGTTTGTTGTTTGTGTCATAAATCAATGTCCTGGAGACTTGGCCAGATTTCTACTGGAACCAGTATGGATAGTGACCATTGGTGACCACTCCAGTGCTGGAGCCACAGATGAGAGTGACTGTCCTTCCTGGGGACATGGTCAGGGAGGGCTCCTGAGTCACCACAGCCTGAGAACTAGCCCCTGAAATAAAAACAGTCACAAGTTAAGAATGAGGAAAGAAGGCAGACGGACCACTCCAAGGGCCTGTCTCTGAAATCTGCACGAACTTGGGCAGTGAGTGAAAAGGAGGGAGAGAGGAGTCTAGGCCATGGTGAAGATGTTTCAATGATTCCCTTGCCCCAAAGTTTGTGCTAAACCCTCCAATGACTCCTTTTTCTCCTCAGCTCCCTGGGTGGAGAGTAGTGCGTTTGTGTGAAGCATTATGCAAATTTACCACCCTAATCACCACCACCCAATTCTCAGTCCTTGCCCAGGGACCAGCTCCACTACCAGGGGAAGCTCTGGAGTGGCTGTGAGCTCTGGGTTTGTCCCCTGAGTGAAAGAAGCTGCTGCAACCTCTACGTATGTCAGTGAGCAGGGGTTCCTCGGCCCATTAAGTTTGAACCACTTGAATTTCCTTCAGGCATTGCTCTACTCTGAGAAGACCTGGAACACCCCCTGCTGACATCCTCAAGAGAATGCCAGTGGTGGTAGAAATTATGCAGTGTGAATGGTCCCCTTCTTCGTTCAAGAAATACAAATTGTTTAACATTTTATACTTTATATTTTACATCAAACCAGTATTATTACTTATTATCTGTTGTTTGCTAACTCTTGTTTTTATTTTTCTCCAATTGTATTAAATATTCCCCCAAAATGTCTAAATTTCTCAAGAAGTGTTAACTCTACTTGAGGCCATCTGTCAAGTTTTCATTTCATTTATTATTATGTGTTGCAGTTCTATAATTTCTTTTTTTTAATTCTTTTTTCATGAGAGTTTAGTTTTTCATTATTTCCAATATAATTCGTAATTATTTTTTGAAGCATTTTTATCATGGCTCTTAAAAATCCTTGACAAATTCCAACAACTGATTAATCTCAGTGTTGTCATTTGTTGATTGTTTTTCTCATTCAAGTTGTGATTTTCCTGAATCTTAGTAATGAAAAGTGATATTATTTATTCTGGATTTTTTTGTATTCTGGACGTTTGAATATTATATTATGAGGCTCTGGACCATATTTATTAGCATTCATCATCTCTGGTGAGGTATAATGTAAGGACTCAGTTGGTGTGTATGTTCAGCTTCCCACTGGACCCTCCTGACATCACTCCTGCATAAGTGGAGCACTGATTCACACCACCTTGGCACCAGAGATATCTTGCTAGTGAAACTGGGTCACTGACTCACATTGCCTCATCACCTACAAGTGTGGGTGTAAGATTATCTCTCACTGACACCAGGAGTATGTGAAACATTAGGATGTCACACCACTTTATTGCTGCAGGGTAGAGGTAAAAACTCCACTCTGCTGCGCTCCCTTGGGTTCTTCTGACACCAGATGAAGGGAAGGGGTGAACTAGAGTGACAGCTTGGCCACCTCCCACCATCTTATTCAATCTCATTGATGCTGGGTGGAGGTAAAGGCTCAGCTCCCCACTAGACACTACTACACCAGGGGAGAAGGTGAAGTAGAAGCAAAAATTCTCAACAAAACACTGGTGAGCAGAATCCAACAGCATATTAAAAGGGTAATATGCCATGACCAAGTGGGATTTATTCCAGGACTGCAGGGATGTTTGAGCTTTAGAAAATCAATCAACATAATGCACCACATCAATAGCACAAAGGAAACAAACACATGATCATCTCTATGCATGCATAAAAAGCATTTGATAAAATCCAACACTCTTTCTTGATGAAAACACTAAAGAAGATTGAGATAGAAGGGAAATTCCTCAATATGATTCAAGGTATATATGGAACGCCAGCAGCCAACATTATACTTAATGGAGAAAGAGTGAGAGCTTTCCCCTTGAAATAGGGAATAAGACAAGGATGCCCACTCTCACCATTTCTATTCAATATTGTATTAGAAGTCATAGCCAAAGCAATAAGTCAAGAAAAAGAAATAAAAGGCATCCTGATTGGAAAAGAAGTAAAATTATCTCTATCCATGGATATGATCCTATATATAGAAAATTTCAAATAATCTACAAGAAAACTTCTAGAGCTAATAGAGGAATTTAGGAAAGTTGCAGGGTACAAGGTCAACAAAAAAATTAGTTGGATTTCTATACACCAGTGTCATGGATTGAATGTGTCCTGCCAAAAATACGTGTATCAATTTGGCTAGGCCATGATTCCCAGTATTGTGTGCTTGTCCACCATTTTGTCATGTGATGTGATTTTCCGATGTGTTGTAAATCCTATCTCTATGATGTTGATGAGATGGGATTAGTGGTAGTTGTGTTAATGAGGCAGGACTCAATCTACAAGATTAGATTGTGTTGTGAGCCAATCTCTTTTGAGATATAAGAGATAGAAGTGAGCAGAGAGACAGAGGGAACTCATACCACCAAGAAAGCCGCACCAGGAGCAGAGTACATCCTTTGGACTAGGGATCCATGTGCCTGAGAAGCTCCTAGACCAGGGGAAGATTGATCACAAGGACCTTCCTCCAGAGCCAACAGAGAGAAAACCTTCCCACTTGGAGCTGATGCCCTGAATTTGGATTTCTACATGAGAGAATAAACTTCTGTTTGTTGAAGGCATTCACTTGAGATATTTCTGTTATAGCAGCACTAGATGACTAAGACAAGCAGCAGTGATAAATTCGGAAGGGAAATTAGGGAAACAATTCCAGTTATAATAACATCTAAGAGAATAAAATACCTAGGAATAAATCTAACCAGGGACGTAAAGGACTTATACAATGAAAACTATAAAACACTGCCGAAAGAAATTAAAGAAAACCTAAATAAATGGAAAGATATTCCATGTTCATGGATTGGAAGACTTACTATTGTTAAAATGTCAATATTACCCAAAACTGTCTACAGAGTCAATGCCATCCTGATCAAAATTCCAGCAGCCTTCTTTACAGAATGGAAAAACCAATCCTCAACTTTATATGGAATGACAAGAGGCCTCAAATATCTAAAGCAATGTTGAAAGAGAAGAGCAAAGTAGGAGGACTCACTTTCTGATTTTAACCACATAATATACAGTTACAGTTATCAAAACAGACTGGTACTGGTATAACAACAGACACACAAGCCAATGGAATAGAACTGAGAGTACAGAAATAAGCCCACAAATCTATGGCCAACTGATTTTTTACATAGGTTCTAAGTCCATTTGATGGAGAAAGAAGAGTCTCTTCAATAAATGGTGTTGGAAAAATTGCATTTCCACATGCAAAAAAATGAAGCAAGTTCCATGTCTCACATCATAACAAAAACAAATTCAAAATGGATTAAGGACCTAAATGTGAAAACCAAGCCCATAAAATTATTAGAAGAAAACACAGGAACAACACCGTCGGTCCTAGCTTTTAACAATAAAAAGACAAATAACCCAATCATAAAATAGGTGAGGGACTTCCATAGATATTTCATCAAAGAGGGCATTTAAATGACCACCAAACACATGAAAAAATGCTGATTGTCATTAGCCACCAGAGAGATGCAAATCAAAACCACAATGAGATACCATTTCAATCGCACTAGGATGGCTAAGGACCCCTGGTGGCTCAGTGGTTAAGGGTTAGGTTGCTAACCCAAACATTGACAGTTCGAATCCACCAGCTGCTCCTTGGAAACCCTATGGGGCAGTTCTACTCTTTTGTCGAGTCTAACCGACTCAACAGCAAGAGTTTGATTTGGTTTAGGATGGCTAAGATTAAAAACAAACAAAACAAAAAATAACAAATATTGACAAGGATGTGGAGAATTTGAAACCCTTATCCAGTGCTGGTGGGAATGCAAAATGGTACAGCTGCTGTAGAAAACAGTTTGGTGGTTCCTCAAAAAACTCAAAATAGAACTACCATAAAAACAAAGACCAAACCCATTGCCATCGAGTTGCTTCCGACTCATAGTGACCCTTTAGGACAGAGTATAACTGGTGGATTCAAACTGCTGACATTTTGGTTAGCAGCTGAACTCTTAACTACTACGCCACCAGGGTTTCCAGAACTATCACATGACCCTGCAATTCCACTCCTAGGAATATACCCAAAACACAGACTTGAACACCAATGTTTATTGCAACACTGTTCATAATAGCCAAAAGGTGGAAAAAACCTAAATGCCCATTAACAGATGAATGGATAAACAGAATGAGGTACACAGAGGTGCTGTAACAGAAATACCACAAGTGGTTGGCTTTAATGAACATAAATTTATTTCTCACAGTTTAAGAGTCTATAACTTCAAATTCAGGGCACTGACTCTAGGGGAAGGCTTTTTCTTCCTTTTTAGGGGGAGTCCTTGTCTTAGATTCTGTAGCCCCAGAGTTCCTTGGTTCCTTGATGATATCCACGTGGCATCTATCTTTTTCCAATTTTGCTTCTTTCTATGTCTAATCTGCTCTTTTAATATCTCAAAACCATTAGGCTTAAGACACACCCTACACTGATATGGCCTCATTAACATAATGGACAAAACTCTATTTCCAAGTGGGATTACATCCACAGGTATAGGAATTAAGATTCCAACACATATTTTTGGAGGACACAATTCAATCCAACAAACCATTTCCGTCATGGAAGGGACAGCACTTTGTTCCCACTGCAGTAGACATTTATGCTATATGTGGCTTACCCTTGCCTACCTACCAACCACCCTCTTTGATTTTACAGAATTTCTTATTCACCATCATGGAATTTTTTCCAGCATTGTCTCGGAACTGGCAACTATTTTAAAGTGAATGAATGCAACAATAAACCCTGCTTTTTCTCTCCTTGTTTAATACGATGGCTCCAATTAGATGTTCTTGATTTCATAATTCCTCCTCTATCCTCGACAGACTCCATTCTTCACACATCAGGCAACAGTGAGTTTTCAAGGAACAGTTCTTCTGCTTCACGTTCTTTTTGTTATTATGTTTAATATATATGTAGAATTATGAAAATACAGTCGGCCCTTCATATCCGTGGCTTTCACGGATTCATCCAACCAGGGATCAAAAATAAAGTAGTCCCCCTTATCTGAGGTTTCACTTTCCACAGTTTTAGTTACCAGTAATCAACCTTGGTCCCGGTGGGCTGGAGCCATCATCGCTTCAGGCACACCTATTGGGTGGTCTGCTGGGATCTGGCTTCCCACAGTCCTCAGACCGTCACCTCCTAGTCTTCCTTTCTGCCTCGGGCGGGGCTTCAGCGGGGAGTAGGCAGGGTAGGGGCAGGGCCAGTTCTTCCTTCTTCCCTACCGAGAACTATGCTGAATCCTGTTCCAATGAAGTGATGTGTAGGCCTACCCTGCTGTAGCCTCCTGCCATTTCACAGATCCTCAGTCTCTCTCCAGAACTCCTTGTTTGAGCACTGTTCACTTTGCATCTCCTCTTGTGTTGTGTTCACCCTTTGCGTCTGTGAAAAAAAAAAGGCTCCTAAAAAGCAATGAAGTGATCAAAGCAATCTCTCAAAGGCTAAGAGGGAGCATAAAGTACTACCTCTCGACAAGTAAATAAAAATGTTAGATCTTTTGAAAAATGGCATGTCTCTTGCTGAAGTGGGCTGTAAGGTTGATAAGAATGCATAGAGCATTCCCACAATAAAATAGAAAGAAACTGAAATTAGTGGAAATGTTAGTGCTGCCCCTACAATGGTAAAAATGGTCTCTCTGGTTCTTGATAAAGTGCTTGCAAAGACTGAGAAAGCATTAAGTGTATTGTTAGAGGACATGTCACAGAAGCATATCCGTGTTGATGGCAAAACTATGCATGAAAAAGAACTTAGCCTTTATGGCGCCTTAAGGATGGTTCAAACATCTATGATAGGAGATATATTTGACATATTCCACATGTTCTGCCAAGATTATATAATACTGCTGTAACTGTCAAAATGTCCAGTTTCTTGGAGAGCAAAACCAGTTTCACTATTAGTAAATTGTTTTAAAATCTATCGTGTTGTCGAAGTTAAGTTTTAGAGCAGTTACAAATAACTTTTTTAAAATAGATAATCCTGTGTCAGAGGTAATTACATAATGTCTCAAATCAGAAGACCTGAGAAGTTGTAAGATGGATATTCAGAAAACATTGAATTTCCCTCTGATATGATTACAATACAACTTTCCCAAAGGCATATTTTCCTTCATAATCTTTGTGGACTGACTATAAGCACCTGGTATACAAAACAAGGAAGCAAATGTTATTTATATTTATAATCTAGCTTATTTGTAATGAAGAAATGAAAATTAAATATTAATTTGGTCTTCATCATCAAATTAGTAAATGAATATATGTTGTTAATGCTCTTTTAATAAGAAGACTCTTGCTGGAAATGGCAGGGTTTGTCAGCCCTACTGTAAGTTTGGAGCTGAGTCTACCTTCCCTCCTTCATATTGGCAGAGAAGGAAAGAGGATGAAAAGTCTAGGGGGAGACTACTGGAGAGACAGACACACCCTGGAAGAGACTGGTTGAGGCATGTGTCCATGAACCACTGGGTAGGAGATTGGGGCCACGGAACCCCCTTTCCTATTGTACTGTTTATCATTTCCACCCTCTCTCTTTTTCTCCTCTTTCTGAGAGCTGAGTCACTCTGGGCATAGCAAGAGATTTTGATTGCACTTTCCCATAGGTTTAAATCACTGCAAATGCCATTCCCATATACAGTGCACAGTAATATTCATCCTCGTCCTGTGTCTGGACCCTCGTGATGGTGAGGGCACAGCTTTATTCCCAGAGATGGAGCCTAAGAAGTGATCAGGGACCCCAGAGGGGCGACTGTTGGTTCTGTAGATAAGCATGTTCAGAACCCAGCCTTGTGTCTCCTGATACCAGCTAAGGTACTCACTGGTAGTGACTTACCCAGAGCTGAGGCCACAGGTAAGTGTGACCATCCCTTCTGGAGACACTGACAGTGGTGACTCCTGGGTCACCACAGTCAAACAATCTGCCCTTAGAATCGACAGACGAGACCCAATTACTGTTGTGGGAGACAAACGATGAGACTCCTGCTATTATGTGCACTCCCAAGAATACAGAGTCCCTTCCTCCTACCTGAGCTGTAAGCAAGGAGTACTAGTAAAAGAGCCGTCCAGGCCATGGTGGGGACTTTCAAGAGCACTCGATGTCCTCAAGCTCCTCATCTAGAATTGGGCATTCTCGGGACACTTTCATGTCCTCCCCAGACCGATTAAACCAAAACAAACCGTTGCTGTCGAGTTGATTCTGACTCATAGAGACCCTATAGGACAGAGTAAAACTGACCCATTTGGTTTCCAAAGAGCGGCTGGTGGATTCGAACTGCCTACCTTTTGCTTAGCAGCTGCAGCTCTTAACCACTGCTCCACCATTAGGAGGAGAAAATTCTTCATGAAAATCTTCTTCCTTTCTTTTTCTGCCCCAGTGTTCACCCTGAAGTGCCCCCTGGGAAAAACCTCAAAAGAAACAAATACGGAGACCTCACATAGACCAATGATGAAATGCTGACTGAGAAATAGAGTGATGTTGGTTGCTGTCTTTTACCAAACTCAGCACTATCCCGCCCCCCATCCTACATTTATTCTTTGAATGCCTAAGGGCTGAATGATGAGATGAACGAGATCTCAGGCTCCTAATCTCAACAATCTAGTCTTTCCCAAAACTAATATCATCCTCACGAAAGTTGTCTTCTTTCTCCAGTGAAATCACTTCTTGTGTTCATTCTGGGTGCTTCACAGGTAATCCTCAGTACTCCTCATTGGAGCAGGTGAGCTCACTGGGAAATCACAGATCCCCTATCTAGAAGTGTGAAGAGATAAGAACCTCCCAATGACACAATTCTGGAAACCATCCCCAGTAGAGCAGTGGATCTGGTCAGGGCAGGGGGTGCTGACACACAGAGCAGCACTCTTAGGCTCGCAATGCCAAATGTCCTTTGCTCTAAGAAGCCTTCAAATATTTGGAGTATCATTAATGTAATTTCTGATTTGAGGAGAAAGGTAACTGTATCATCATCCAATTATGAGACCCCGCTCAACATCAAACAAAAAAATTTAGGAAAACATGTCCCTCTTAAACAGAAATAAAAATAATACTGCATTTGAAAAAGTTTGTGTGAACATTCTGAAACATTTTAAAACACATTTCCCTTAGCAACCTTGTATGCAGCAGAAAGTACAGGAAAAGTGGAGGGAGGGATTTGGGAGGTAAGGCAGGCTAGTAGGAAGATAAAATCTCTTGAGTCTAGTTGTTGAAGATAAGACACAAAATTGATATTCATCACAGTGCAAAGTAAAAATATGATTTGATATTCATTTCTGAATTTATAGCAAATTGTATGATTAATAATATTTGCATGGTTATTCTTTCTTATCTATGTTGGAGAAGCTTAAGTCATATCAGACAAAAAGACTCATGCTAAATTATTATATGCCAAATAACCGAAGTTATCTCTGGTACAGTAGAGACAAATGTAATTTTTATGTATCAAATTTTAGAAGCCCTTGTGGAGCAGTGGTTAAGCAGTTGACTGCCAACTGAAAGGTCAGTTGTTCGAACCTGTAACCAGCAGGGTTAAACTGTTCCCCCTCCTGGAATGTAACCAATAGGGTTAAACTGTTCCCTCTCCTCCCATCACACCCTGGGTCTGTAAGTTCCTGATAAGGAATCTTGTGTAGCAGCTCAAGGCTGCTTCACTGCTCCCCTTCCATTCGGACATGCTCAATAAGCCACAAAGCTGTTCTTAGATGAACCTTATGCATCACACCCTGAAAAAAAAAAAAAAAAAAAAAAACACTTCCTGTAGCTGCCATATTGCACCCCATACTGCATTCCAACACATGTTAACTAGTTCCTGGAATTGCCAACCTATTCTCAGAAGCTTCATAAATTATGCATAACTTCCTTATCCCGAGCATTTTGATTACCCTGGAATCCCCAAACTCGGGGAGCTTGATTTGAGACTTAGTTTCCGAGCACCTTGCTTGATTGGCTTTCAATAAAATGTACTTTCTCTTTCTCAAAGGCCTGGAGTCTCTTAATTGACCTGAGGTGTCACACTGGGCAGGACCAACCCTCATCAGGCTACAAATCCACCAAGTGCTTCACAGGAGAAAGATGTGACAGTCTGCTTCTGTAAAGGGGAGAATGATCTAAAACTTAAGAGAAAAAGAAAGATTTAGAAAGAATAGTCAAAATATCTGAAAACATATCAGTGCATGTAAGTCACTTTAAAACTCACTCAGATAAAATGATTTAAAAAAACTAGTAAGAAATACAATCTAAAAATATGACAGACAAAAGACTGTAACATTTGTTACATTTTTCACCATGAATATATTAGGAAATCATAGTTACTTGCAAAGGAGCCCTGATGGTGCAGTGGCTAAGTGCCTTGCTGCTAACCAAAAGGTTGGTGGTTCAAACCCACTAGCTGCTCTGTGGAAGAAAGATGTGTCAATCTGCTTCCATAAAGATTTACCACCTTGGAAACACCATGGAGCAGTTCTACTCTGTCCTCTAGGGTCACTATGAGTCAGAATTGATTCAACAGTCACCAGAAACCCTGACCTCTGGAGAGAAGTCTAAGCTACCTCTGAAAATTGTCTCAGGCATACTTAACGTACCATGGGTCACTTGGTGAAGGTCTGGGTGGCATTTAGGAGCCAGTGGTGAATGGAGGGACTGGTAATTAGATTTGGGAAAACCCAGGGCTCTAGGAGACCATCACAATGCAGGAAGGAGCAGAGAACAGATACTGCTGTGGCTCTTGGGTGATGCAGCTTGACCCAGGTATGAAGTCTTTGGGCTGTGCTTTTCATCCCTGAAGTACCATGCTGATGCATGCTGCCAACAGTGGGTAGGGTATCAATGAGTTCCATTGCAGTGTGTCTGGTAACCTCATCTTTCTCTTCTGCAGTGTGTCAGGGTATCATGGCTGAGATCTCAGTAACTCTTCATATTTGGTCTCCAAACTCATGTTAACCATCCCACAGAAACCTAATAAATATTTTGTTCTCAGACCAAATCTTACCTGGTAGTCAAAATTTTTGTTTCTTCATACAAAAATCAATTGGTTTCCCCTACACCAACAGAGAGAACTTCGAAGAGGAAATCATGAAATCAATACCATTTACCCCCAAGAAGATAAAATATTTAGGAATAAATCTAACAAAGAGACCTATACAATGAAAACTACAAGACACTACTGCAAAAAACCAAAAAAGACCTGCATAGGTGGAAAAACATTCCTTGCTCATGTGAAAATGTCATTTCTACCCTAAGTGATCTACAGATACAATGCAATCCTGATTCAAATTCCAATGGCATTTTTTAATGAGATGGAGAAACAAATCACCAACTTCATACTGAAAGGGAGGAGTCCCTATAAGTAAAGGATTACTGAAGAAGAATAAAGTGGGAGGACTCACACTACCTGATTTGAGAACTTATTATACTGCCTCGGTAGTCAAAACAGCCTGGTACTGGTACAACAGATACATAGACCAATGGAAGAGAATTAAGAATCTAGACATAAATTCATCCACCTATGAGCAGCTGATATTTGACAAAAGCCCAAAGTCCATTAATTGGGGAAAAGACTGTCTCTTTAACAAATGGTGCTGGCATAACTGAATATCCGTCTGCAAAAAACTGAAACAATACTGATACTTCACACCATGCATAAAAACTAACTCAAAATGAATCAAAGACCTAAATATACAATCAAAAATGGTAAAGATCATCGAAGAAAAAAATAAAGACAATGCTAGGAGCCTTATTACATGGCACAAACAGAATATAAAACATTACTAACAACGCATAGACACCAGAAGCGAATCTAGATACTGGGAGCTCCTAAAAATCAAACACTTATGCTCATCAAAAGACTTCACCAAAAGAGTAAAAAGACAACCTACAGATTGGGGAAAAAAAATTGACTACAAATCCTTTCAGTGTCTAATCTCTAAAATATGTAAGATACTGCAAAACCTCAACAACAAAAAGACAAATAACCCAATTAAAAAATGGGCGAAGGATATGAACAGACACTTCACCAAAGAAGACATTCAGGCGGCTAACAGATACATGAGGAAATGATCACTATCATTAGCCATTAGAAAAATGCAAATCAAAACTACAATGAGATACCATGTCACCCCAACAAGGCTAGCATTAATCCAAAAAACACAAAATAATAAATGTTGGAGAGGTTGTGGAGAGACTGGAACACTTATACACCGCTGGTGAGAATGTAAATTGGTACAATCACTTTGGAAATCAATTTGGCGCTTCCTTAAAAAGCTAGAAATAGAAGTACCATACGATCCAGCAATCTCACTCCTTGAAATATATCCTAGAGAAATAAGAGGTGTCACATCAATAGATATATGTATACCTATGTTGATTGCAGCACTGTTCACAATAGCAAAAAGATAGAAACAACCTAGGTGCCCATCAACGGATGAATGGATAAATTATAGTATATTCACACAATGGGACACTACATGACAATAAAGAACAACGATGAATCCATGAAACATCTCATCACATGGATGAATCTGGAAGGCATTATGTTGAATGAAATTAGTCTGTTGCAAAAAGACAAATACTGTATGAGACCATTATTATAAAAACCAAGAAAAGGTTTAAACACAGAAGAAAACATTCTTTGATGGTTATGAGTGTGAGGAGGGAGGGAGAGCGGTATTCACTAACTAGATAGTAAATAAGAATTATCTTAGGTGAAGGGAAGGAAAACACATTACACGGGAAATCAGCACAACTGTACTAAACCAAAAGCTGTGTTTCCTGAATACAACGAAACACTTCGCGAGACAGAGTAGTAGGGGCAGGGGTCTGGGAACCATAGTTTCAGGGGACATCTAGGTCAATTGGCATAACAAAGTTTATTAAGAGAATGTTCTTCATCCCATTTTGGTGAGTGATGTCTGTGGTCTTTAAAGCTAGCAAGCAGACATCTAAGATGGATCAATTGGTCCCAACCCACCTCAAGCAAAGGAGAATGAAGAACACCAAAGACACAAGGAAAGTACTAGCCCAAGAGACATAAAGGGCCACATAAACAAGAGACTCTGTCATCTTGAGACCTGAAGAACTAGATGGTGCCCAGCTACAACCAATGACCACCCTGACAGGGAATACAACAGAGATTCCCTGGCGGAGAAGGAGAAAATTGGGGCACAGAACTCAAATTCTCTTAAAAAGACCAGACTTAATGGTCTGACTAAGACTACAGGGATCATGTAAGATATGGCCCCCGGACTCTCTGTTAGCCCAGAACTGAAAGCATTCTCGAAGTCAACTCTTCAGACATAGATTAGACTGGACTATAAGACATAAAATTATACTCTTGAAGAGACTGCTTCTTAGTTCAAAAAGATACATAAGACTAAATGAGCAGCTCCTTTCCGGAGGTGAGATGAGAAGCCAAAAAGGGACAAGAGCTGGTTGAATGGACATGGGAAATCCAGGGTGGCAAAGAGGAGTGTGCTGTCACATTATAGGGAGAGCAACTAGAGTCACATAACACTGTGTGTATAAATTTTTGTATGAGAAACTAACTTAAATGGTAAACTTTCACTTAAAGCACAATAAAAAAAACAATAAAAAAATAAACAAAATCCAACAACAACAAAAAAAGTTTTTGTTTCTCAATCTAACATAAAATCTATGTTTACAAGTGAGGTAGACCTACAATTTTTCAAATCTGATACTATTTTGTTGGGTTGTGTATCATGGTTGTGATCATTAAGGTTGTGTGTTAACTTGACCAGGCCATGATTCTCAGTGTTTTGGTAGTTATAATGTAGTTTGGCAGTCATAAGATGATGTCATCTCTTCCAAGATAAGATTTGATATAATGTGATCACTTCCATGATGATATCTGCTGTGAACAGCCAATCAGTTGAAAGAATGTTTCCTTGGGGGTGTGGCCTGCACCGAATGTAAGTGGACTTTCTGGCAAGCTTCAAAGGCTTTTGCTCACTCTTGATCCTGCAGCTGGCTCCTGTTCATCTGACATCCAGTTCTTGGGACTTGAGCTAGCAGCTTACCTGCTGTGTTATCTGACATTCTTGGGATTCGTCGATCTTCATAGCCTATGAGCAAGAGCCCTGCCCTCTGACTTGCCTATCTTGGATTCGACAGCCCCTGCAGCTACATGAATTAGGAGAAGCCTCCAGCCTGATTCACATTCCAGACTGCAACTATGTGATTCATTTCTTTGATATAAATCTCTGTGTATATATTTGCATGCTTTATTGATTTTCCTTCTCTAGAGGACCCAGCCTAAGATATTGGCACCAAGAGTCGTTCTAGAGAAAGAACATTGTAAGAATGGGTTTTCTAAATTGGTTCTCAAGTCTGGTTAGTCTTAAAGATGTTGATGACTCTGCTTCCAGTAGTCAAGGGGGTACTGCTAATCTGTGGCATGAGGTGGCAATAGAAATATAAAAAATACCACCACCAATAGGTCAGGTATTGGTGAGGGACGAGGCTCTGAGTGATTGCATGTTTAATACCTTTGTACAATTTTATCATAATGAGAAGTATAAGGAAGTTGGTTGATTGGTCTTAGTTTTGTGAGACAAACTGGTGAAAGAAAGAGATAAGCTCAGGGCTTCAGAGTCAAAGCTCAAGCACCTCATAAATGACTTCTATTTTCCACTAGTGCTTTGAAAGAAAGCTTTATTTCTTGTAGT
The DNA here is from genome assembly GCA_030035585.1 of Dugong dugon. NCBI lineage: Eukaryota > Metazoa > Chordata > Mammalia > Sirenia > Dugongidae > Dugong > Dugong dugon. The sequence continues at coordinate 37,015,282 of CM057476.1, read as the reverse complement.
AACAGAGCTAATATTGCCGAAAACCAGACCCAGAGTCTTACCATAAAAGTGGCTGAATTATAACATCAACTCAACTCCCAACTTCGAGTGGTGTCTGAAATTAAAGTGAGGGCATTGATGTGGAAGAAATGAGGTTCTGATACTTGGGATGGACATATGGGCAGATAATCAGGAAGCTGGGGACTCTGAGCTCCTAAATTGCATTGTATTGGTCCTGCCAACAGAACCAACCCTACCACTCCCATCTAAAGAGATTACTCCATCTTTGTCTGCTAAGCCTCCTTCCCCAGTAAAACCATTAGCCCCTCCACCCTCATCTGATGAGATTAACCCAGCTATATCTGAAGAGCTTTTGTCTGAGTCTTTGCCTGGGGTATCGCCTGAGGCAGATGCCCTACAAGACTATGCTGAATGTTCTAAAAACACAACCCCACCAGCCATTTTGGCTTCTAGACCTATAACTAGACTTAAGTCCCAGCGAGCCAGAAAAGGTGAAGTACAAAGTGTGACCCAGAAGGAGCTACGCTACACTCCAAAAGAAATGTTTGACTTTTTTAGTATGTACAAACAGAAACCTGGGGGAATATGGGAATGGCTATTAAGCATGTGGAATAATGGTGCAAGGAACATAAAGATGGATCAGTCTGAGTTCATTGATATGGGACCACCAAGTACAGATTCTTCATTCAGTGTTTCAGCTGAAAAGTTTACGAAAGGATCTAACAGTTTATTTAGTTGAGTTGTTGAAGAATGGATTCTGTGGTGGCCTACACTAAATCAAGTTGAATACCAGATCTGCCTTGGTATAATGTAGAAGAAAGTATCCAAAGGCTTAGGGAAATTGGCATGTTAGAGTGGATTTATCAGTTTAAACCAACAGATCTACACATGGAGTGCCCAGAGGACACACCTTTTACCAAACGGTGAGGAACAAATTTGTGAAGGGAGCCTCGGTATCCTTGAAGACTGCTGTGGTTGCTATTTCATGTAAATCAGATTTGACGGGGGAACTGCCCTAACTGAATTAAGACACCTAATTAAAATGGGGTTGATTGAGCCCTGTGGTGGTAAGGACCAGGTGGCGACACTCAATTGACAAAGGCAAGGTGGGTGTGGTTACTGTAATGGACAGTGGAGTCAAAGCTGTAGTCAGAATAATTAGACTCATATGGATTTATGGCATTGGCTACTTAGTCATGGTGTCCCCAGAGTGAAATAGATAGGAAATTTACTGAATATTTACTTGATCTATACGAGTTGAAGAGTTCTAGGTCAAGTGAACAGCAGTTTAACTCAAATAGCCAAAATAGAGTCACAGCCCCTCAATCAATTCCCAGACTTGAATGAGTTTAAAGACCCACAACCCCTTGAATGAAGGGGAGGCTGGGTCTCCTTGAGGAAGGACCTCACTACACTGCAAAAAATTTATAGCATTAATTTTTCTCCCAGCCTTCCCCAAAGGGATCTACGGTCTTTTAGTAAGTGACTGTTCATTGGGGAAAAGGAAATAATCAGACTTTTCAAGGATTACTGGATACTGACTCTGAACTGACAATAATTCCATGAGACTCAAAACCTCACTGTGGTCTACCAGTTACAGTGGGGGCATACGGAAGTCAGGTTATTAATGGAGTCTTGGCTCATGTACATCTGAAAGTAGGTCCAGTGAGTCCCTGAATCCATCCTGTAGTGATTTCCCCAGTTCCAGAATGCTTATTTGGAATATATATACTCAGCAAGTGGCTAAAACCCCATGCTGGATCACTGACAAGTGGAGTAAGGGATATTATGGTAGGGAAAGCCAAGGGAAAGCCATTAGAACTGCCCCTGCCTAGGAAATTAGTAAACCAAAAGCAATACCACATTCTTGGATGGATTTCAGAGATTACTGCAACCATCAAGGAATTGAAAGATCTAGGAGTAATGATTCACACCACAACCTCATTCAACTTGCCTATTTGGCCTGTGCAAAAACAGGTGGATCTTGGAGAATGACAATGGATTATCAAAAGCTTAACCAGGTGGTGATTCCAATTATAGCTGCTGTTCCAGATGTAGTTTCTTTACTTGAGCAAATAAATACATCTCCTGGTATGCAGCTGTTGATCTGGCTAAAGCCTTTTTCTCTATACATGTTTCAAAGGACCACTAGAAACAGTTTGCCTTCAGCTGAGAAGGCCAACAATACACCTTCAGTGTCCTACCTCAGGGGTACATCAACTCGCCAACCTTATGTCATAGTTTAGTTTGCAGGGACTTTGATTGCCTTTCCATTCCACAAGATGTCACACTGGTCCATTACGTTGATGACATTATGCTGATTGGACTTTGTAAGGAAAAGTGTCAATGACTCTGGACTTAGTGGCAAAACATTTGTGGGCCAGAGGATGGGAAATTAATCCAACAAAAATTCAGGCACCTTCTACCTCAGTGAAATTTCTAGGGGTTCAGTGGTGTGGAACACTTGGATATATTCCTTCTAAAGTGAAGGATAAGTTGTTGCATCTGCCCTCTCCCACAACTAGAAAGGAGGCACAATACCTAGTGTACCTCTTTGGATTTTGGTGGCAAAGTATCCTCATTTGGGTGTACTACTCTGGCCTATTTATCAAGTGACTCAAAAAGCTTATAGTTTTGAGTGGGACCCAGATGAAGAGAAGGCTCTGCAACAGGTTCAGACTGGTGTGTAATTAGCTCTGGCACTTGGGCCGTGCGATATGGCTGATTTAATGGTGCCTGAATGTCAGTGGCAGATAGAGGTGTTGTTTGGAGTCTTTGGCAGAGACCTATGGGTGAATCACAGCACAAACCCGAGGATTTTGGAGCAAAGCCCTGCAATCTTCTGAAGATAACTACTCTCCTTTTGAGAAACAGCTTTTCACTTGTTATTGGGCCTTAGTAGACACTGAATGCTTAACCATGGGCCACCAAGTCACCATGAGGCCTGAGCTGCCCATTATGAACTGGGTGTTGTCTGACCACAGAGCCATAATGTTGGATGTGCACAATAGCACTCCATCATTAAATGGAAATGGTATATATGAGATCGGGAAAGAAGAACCTGAAGGCACAAGTTGCATGAGGAAGTGGTCCAAAAGTCCACGGTCTCCACTTCTGTCACATTACCTTCCATCTCCCAGTCTGCACCTATGGCCTCTTGAGTAGTTCCTTATGATCAGTTGACTGAGGGAAAGAAAACTCATGCCTGGTTTAGAGATGGTTCTGTGCAATGTGTAGGCACCACTCAGAAGTGGGCAGCAGTAGCACTACATCCTCTTACTGGGACCTCCCTGAAGGACAGAGGTGAAGGGAAATCCTCTCAATGGGCAGCACTTCAAGCAGTGCACTTGGTTGTTCACTTTTCTTAGAAAGAGTAATGGCCAAATGTGCGATTGTATACTGATTCATGGGCTGTGGCCCATGGTTTGGCAGGATGGTCAGGGACTTGGAAGGAACATAATTGGAAAACTGGAGACAAGGAAGTATGGGGAAGAAGTACGTGGATAGACTTCTCTGAATGGGCCAAAGAAGTGAAGATATTTGTGTCTCATGTGAATGCTCACCAAAGGATGACCTTGGCAGAGGGGGATTTTAACAAGCAAGTGGATAAGATGATGCATTCTGTGGAAACCAGTCATCCTCTTTCCCTAGCCACTCCTGTGATTGCTGAATGTGCTCATGAACAAAGTGGTATGGTGGAAGGGATGGAGGTTACGCATGGGCCCCACAACATGGACTTCCACTCATTGAGGCTGGCTTGGCTACAGCCACTGCTGAGTGCCCAATATGCCAGCAGCAGAGACCAACACTGAGTCCCTGATATGGCACTATCCCTAGATGTAATCAGCCAACAACCTAGTGGCAAGTTGATAACATTGGACCACTTCCTTTATTTAAAGGGCAGTATTTTGTTCTTACTGGAATAGATACTTACTCTGGATATGGATTTGCCTTCCCTGTAGACAATGCTTCTGCCCAAACTACCATCTGTGGACTTACAGAATGCCTTAGCCACTGTCATGGTGTCCCAAATAGCATTACCTTGGATCAAAAGACTCACTTCACTGAAAATGAAGTGCAGCAACGGGCTCATGCTCATGGAATTCACTGGCCTTACCACGTTCCCTATCATTCTGAAGCACCTGTCTTGATAGAACAATGGAATGACTTTCTAAAGACACAATTATGGAACCCCCTAAGTGGCAATACCTTGCAGTGTTGGAGCAATGTTCTCCAGGAGGCTGTATATGCTGTAAACCAGCATCCAGTATATGGTGCTGTTTCTCCCATAGCCAGGATTCATGAGTCTAGGAATCAAGGGGTGGAAATGGTAGTGACATCACTCACTACTACCTCTAGTGATCCATTCACAAAATTTTTGCTTCCTGTCTTTGCGACCTTATGCTATGAGGGTCTAGATGTCTCAGTTCCAAAGGGAGGAATGCTCCCACCTAGAGACACATCATTGATATCATTGAACTGGAAGTTAAGTGTGCCACCTGGCCACTTTGGGCTCCTTATGCCTCTGGATCAACATGCAAAAGAAGGGAGTTAGCATATTGTATGAGGTGATTGATCCTGGTTACCAAGAGGAAATTGGTTTGATTTTATATAATGGAGGTAAAGAAAAGTATGTCTGGAATGCAGGAGATCCCTTAGGGTGTCTCTTAGTACTACCATGTCCTGTGATTAAAGTCAATGGAAAACTACAGCAACCTAATTCCGACATGACTACTAATGGCCCATATCCTTTAGGAATGAAGGTTTGAGTCACCCTACCAGGCAAAGAACCACGACCACCTGAGATGTTTGATGAGGGCAAAGGGAAAATAGAATAGATGGTGGAAGGAGGTAGTTCAAAATACCAGTCACGACCATGTGACTAGTCACAGAAACGAGGGCTGTAATTGTTATGAGTATTTCTGCCTTGTATGTGGGTTTGTTGTATCATGTTAGGTGCAAGTATGACTTTATTGTTGTCTTTATTCAGGATTATGTATGGTTTAAGGAGATGTGTACAGGTGTCAAGTTGAAAAGGGGTGGACCACAGTTGCTAAGGTAGTGTGTCAACTTGGCTAAGCCATGATTTTCAGTAGTTTGACAGTTATGATGTAGTTTGGCAGTCGCATGATGATGTGATCATTCCATGATGACATTTAATATAATGTGATCACCTCCATGACGGGATCCTCTGTAAGTAGCCAATCAGTCGAAAGGATGTTTCCTTGGGAGTGTGACCTTCATTTGATATCCGTGGGCTTTCTGGAAAGGCTCGTGGGCTTTTGCTCATGTTGGATCCTGCAGCTTGCTCTTGTTCTTCTGACCTATGGTTCTTGGAACTTGAGCTAGCAGCTTATCTGCAGTCTTGCCGATCTTGGGATTTGTTACTCTTCACAGCCTGTAAGCAAGACACCTGCTTTCTTGGGTTTGCCAGCCCCTGTGGCTTCACGAATCAGGAGAAGCCTCTAGCCTGACTCATGTTCCAGCCTCTATAACCTCGTGAGCCATTTCCTTGATATAAATCTCTCTATATATATTTATATACTTCAGTGGTTTTGCTTCTCTAGAGAACCTATCCTAAGACAATTGTTTTTCTGGAATCAGAAAATGGAACCGGGTTGAATGTCTTTTATTTTAAGTCTTTGTAAAAGTTTCTTACACATTTGTTAGAACTCTCTCATGACGACTTCTGGCTTGGACTTTGAGGGAAGATGTTTTATCACCGAGACACACACCCATAGACCCCGACACTTTGCATGGCAAAGTCAGCATAGTCTGACGCAGGAACTTGAAAGTAGAAAGATATGGTGGTAGAAAGAGTGAGTGACCAACCATGTGTGTCCAGATACCAGAGCAAGAAGCAGCACAAATGTACCCCCCTCCCCAGTATACTTTCATTTCTCTGTAATAAAAACTCTTTCTCCAGTGAGTGAGAAGGGTAAAACCCATTGCTGTCTAGTTGATTCTGACTCGTAGCAATCCCATAGGACTGAATAAAACAGCTTCATAGATTTTCCAAGGCTGAACATCTTTACAGAGGCAGACTGCCACATCTTTCTCCTACAGAGTGGCTGGTGAGTTCAAACTTCTGACCTTTCAGTTAGCAGCCAAGTGCTTAACCACTGAGGAGAGTACAGAGGAAAGGAATTTGGGCCGTGGTGGAGCTGCCCCCGGAGCTCTTTTTGCTGAGCCTTCACTGTTGGAATTAAGACCAACCCTCTGCCGGGTGTCTCTTATTCTCTGTCCAGACAGTCTTTTCGGTCAAGATTATCGGTGCAAAATTGGGTGATTGCCCCTTTAGCTATGCCTAGACATCAGGCCTGGACATCTACTCCATGAAGGTTGGAAGATGAAACGTGAAGCAAGGGTGTGAGTCAGAGCCAAGTGTTTATGGAATCCAGGTGCAAGAAAGTCACACTTCAGTGAAGATACTGTTTGTTCAAGTATGTCAGAGCCAGTAGAGTATTTTCCTAGATGGCCTGGCCCAGAATCCTGCTGTCTCATTACTAGTGCAGCAGCATCCCCCACTGGCCTGAGAGCCTAAGTTCTTCTGCGGCTCTTACCTAGCACTAATAGACGAGTGCTGACTTTTTGCAGATGGATCTTTCTGATGTCACTACAGGGTAATAGCATAAGTAAGTTTCCTCCATAGAATATGGGGCTTAGAAATTGTCTCTAGGTCACTAATGACTCCAGGCTGCATAATACAAGGTGGATTGTACATCCTTATAGTACCAGATATTTCAGTATTACTTGGCATTTGTGTTTGTTTCTCCCAGGTGCCTGGGATCATTACCAATCTATGCCCGTCTTAAACAAAGTTGAAAGCTTAAATTTTTCCAGAGTATCCTATTTCTTCATATCTGGTACTAAGTCTACATAGGCCATTCTTACAGGTTGCATTATTTTGTTATTGTTGTGAAGGTTTTCTGTTTGTCTTAGTTATCCAGTGCTGCTGTAACAGAAATACCACAAGTGGATGCCTTCAGCAAACAGAAGTTTATTCTCTCACAGACGAGTAGGCTAGAAGTCCAAATTCATGGCATCAGCTCCAGGGGAAGGTTTTCTTTGTCAGCTCTGGAGGAAGTTTCTTGTCATTAATCTTTCCCTGGACTAGGAGCTTCTCCATGAAGGAACTCCGTGTCCAAAGGACGCACTCTGCTCCAGGAGCTGCTTTCTTGGTGGTATAAGTCCCCAACTTTCTGCTCTTTTCTCTTTCCTTTTATCTCTTGTAAGAGAGAAGGTGGTGCAGTCCACACCCCAGGGAAATTCCCTTTACATTGGATCAGGGATATGACCTTAGTAAGAATGTTATAATCCCACCCTAATCCTCTTTAACATAATCTAATTTTGCTTCATTAACCACAAGCAGAGATTAGGATTTACAACACATACAAAAATCACAATCACAAAATGTAGGACTACCACACAATACTGGGAATCATGTTCTAACCAAGTTGACATTTTTGGAGGACACAATTCAATCCATGATACTATTAGATCCTATGACCCCCTTTGTACAGATCCTGGCTTTTTTCTTCTTCTCTATAAAATGTAGTTTTTATTCCACTGACAAGCACTTTTCTACAGCTGCACTTGTGGAGCATCACATGGCAATAATTGGAATTATTTTCTTCTAGACATCCCCTGTATTAACCTTATTAAAAATGAGATTGGCCCGAAAAATATAGGAAGAAATACATTTAAATTCCCAAAAATTACATTATCAGAATGTCACTAAAACACTACATTTTGTTACATAAAAAGTTAGTCCCTTTTGTTGTAAAAGGAACATGGAAAACGGTTGGTTTTGAAGGTACGGTTTCTTCTTGTTACCAGACTGATGGGGGGAGGAAAAGTGAAGGGGTAGGGAGTGGGCTTTTTTCTTAAACTTGCCTTCCCTACCAAAATACTCTTATCGCTCAAGAAGAGAAAATCCACCTAACTCAAGGGGCAGTGAGGACAAAGAAAAGTGAGAAATTGCCCCTTTGATAAAGCTCTATGCCTACCCCACCCCCTTCATCCCCCAGCTCTTCAAGCAGAAGCTAGGACCCCCCCTCCTCACACCTTAAGAGTGCCTGGTCTCTAGGGAAAGAGATGGAGCTGAAAGAAGAACACAAAGTAGAAATAACTGAGATTTCACTCCTCCTATTCACCTCACATCCAGCAATAAAATTAATCTAGCACATTTTATACCAGGGGAAAACTGTCATGGGGCTAAAAAGAGCCCCCTACTCTAACAGCTCCAAATATTTAACTAACATAACATTTATTACAGTTCAGTTATTTAGATAAAATATAAATACTGATGCGTAATATAAAGTCAATTCAAATATTCTTCAATTCACCTCTTATTTAAAAACAAACAAAAACTGAAATAAAATGAAAAAATCTGAGGTTTACCTGATAGAAAAGGTGACTTTAGAAATAGACATGGGGAAGAAAGGGCACAAAAGAATAGAGGACTGCCCCAGGACCTACACCGCCCCCCCTTCAGTGGCTAGTCAGTGCTGCCAGAAGTACAAGGAATGCTCCACCTCACCTGGCACCCCCTCCCTCACCAAGGAAACATTTCTTGGATGCTTCAGCTCTCTTCTTAAGCCAACAAGAAGCCACCTCCTCAATGCAGATACCCATAATCTCTGATGGAAGGGGCTTTACTGAGCAGGAAAGTGTGTATGTGGGGACCAGGAACCCATATTGCTGGGAGTTAGCAGCGTCCATCTCAGTTGTTGGGGGCTTAATTGGGGCATCGTCACATGTAGGGCAGTGGTGGACCCAGAAACCCTCCTACCTAATCTCCTGTGCTCCTGGGTCTCTGCTGCTGGTGAAGGAGTCCTGGGGTATGAAGTAGATAAGGCAAAGAAAGCAACTAAACCCACAGAAGCTCATGGGATTAGAAAAGATCCAGTGGTATCCCTCTTCCTGCAAAAGTTTAAGACTCAAAGCTACTGAGAAGAGAGAGGAAGTTCTTGCTGAAAGAATGCACAGTTTGAAAAGGCTGAAACAGAAATGACCGAGACAGAGAAGAGAGACACGATCTTGTCCCCAGAGAAACTGTTCCTTGTGGTTTCCCAGAGACAAAAAAAGTGATGGTTTGAAACACTGAGAAAAGTAGGAATAAGAACATATACTTGGGGAAAATGAATGGATCTCACCAAATAATAAAGGGGTACAATCACAGCGTTTTTTCTCTCTCTTTTCCACACACACACACACACACACACACACACACACACACACACCTCTCTTTCTCTCTGTGGCCAGTCATTGCTACCTGGCCTCCCTCTTGGGGGTGCATCCAAACTCAGCAGTGGTTGTGCTTGAGGAGTTCCCAAGAGGGAGGTGTGCTGGCCCTGGCTTGTGATGTCTGTTTTTGCCATAAGAATACAGTTCTTTCAGGGAAAATGTGACCTCTGCTCTTGCTCACCTCTATAGTTCTCATTTGCCCTTTATTATTACCTGGCATTTAATTCTTTCTTCTTGTGACTCTGTATTTAATATTTTTTCAATTTTTTGTGTAATTTTATATTTGCCATCAGTACATAAATTGATACAAAAAGACCACTACTATAAATGACCCTCCTCTTCAGAGAAGCTTCCTCCACTGCTGGACTAATGGGCCCTTATTGACTGTTACCCCATCCACTTTGGGTTGTGATCAAATTTATTTGATAAATGCTCCATGGATTGACACTAGAGAAAGAACAGAACTTTCTGGATCTTTTCCTGTAATATTAGGTTTCTCTGAGATAAATGTGATTGTACCATAGGCTCTAACCATCTCAAGCACAGAATCAGAGAGAGAGAGTGAGAGAGAGAGAGAGAGAAGGATTAGCAGTTGTGAGATTAAACAGTGGAAAATGAACAGGTGATTGGTCTGAGATCCATATTCCTAATGGGGAAGAGTCATCCTGTACTTGTACCCATACCTCTCTAAGGATGTGATGTCAGAAGAAAGAGAGAAACCAGGTTTCCCGAGGTTTCAGAGCTTGGAAAATGTCAGCAAACCCTGGGTCAGGAGCAGGGACATCAAGGGGGTTGGGAAGAGGGCACTTGGGTATTCCAGGTCACACCTGCTGGACTTCTGCTTTCTTGTCATCCTCCCCCAACATATGTGGGTGGCTACTTTTGCATCTAGGAGCCCTGGTGACACAATGGTTAAGAACTCAGCTGCTAACCAAAAGGTTAGTGGTTCAGATCAATCAATTGACTCCATAGAAGAAAGACCTGGAGATCTGCTTCTGTAAAGATTACAGCCTAGAAAACCCTACTGGGCAGTTCTACTTTGTCACATGAGGTAACTATGAGTAAAATCAACTTGACGGAACCCAAGAAAAATAATAACAGAGTTGTAGGGGAGGGACCAAGATGGCAGAGTAGTCAGACACATCTGGTTGTCCCTCTTACAACAAAGAACTGAAAAAACAAATGAGTCGATTATATACAACAATTTAGGAGCCCTGAACATCAAAGGCAAAGTTGAGGAACCAGACTGAGTGGCAGGGGGTGGGAGAGACGGTTCAGAAGCAGCGAGGAGTTGCCAGACCTGACCCAGTGGGAGCCTGAGCCCTTCAGCCCTGATCAGCTCGGGGGCAAGCAGTGAGGCTGGCAAGCAGTGGTGCTTGGAAGGCCTTTTCTACATTGGGAAAGACTCAGCAGCACAAAGTCTACTCAGCCATCCAGAACCATTGAGAAGTAGCCCTTGACTGGTGAAAGATAAGTACTTGCGTCTGGCCTACCGTACAGATCAAAAACACCCCCCTTTGGGAAAAAACTTCTCTACCATTTACCTCCCCACTCCCTGCTCTGCACTGGGTCCGGGACTGGCTTCAGCAATTGCCGAGTCCCCTGGGCTGGAAGTAGGACCCGTCACATGCCCTGAGAAGGAACAAATTAACAAACAGAAAAACATAATCTGCCAGCTCCCCTAAGCCAAGAACTCAGGGTAGGCACAGCTCCTTTTCCTAGGCACAGGCATAAGGGGTTCAAAGACTTTGAGAGCCTTTCCTCTGCATAGACTTGTGTTGGCCCATTTCAACAGTGTAGACCCTCGTTACTGCAGTACAGCAGAGTATATACTTGAAGTCTAACTTCAACGGTTTCAGCTGTGAAGTGGTAGGTTTGTGACATTTGACACTACCCTGCACATTAAGCAGGGTCTTCACCTACTCACATCAGGGGCCTGAGGACTGGTTGCTCCACCCACACCACCTAGCCACCTGTGAAAATGTCCCCAGAATAAGAGGTGCACCCCAGTCCTTACAGCCAACAGCAACGGATGCTCATAGTCTGGCTACAAAACCCACCAACCTATGTGCTGTAGGGAACAAAGATATGCTTTCCTCCTGGACACAAAGGGGAGGCTGTGAGCCCCCTGCCTTGTTCATTGCGTGTCCTGCTGCAGTTGGATGCCTGTGCCTACACCAATCACCCATGCCTGTCCAGGAGTGTAGGTGAGAGCCTGCACCACACACTTGGTGGCTGGCTACCTAGAAACGTGAGCTGAATCCATACAGGAGGAGTGGGTGAACTCCTGGGTCTGCATACTTAGTGGCAGGTCTGGCCACCTGGTGGCAGGACATTGCAGCTTCAGGGGTGCAGGTGATAAGGTCAACTCACAAGTGCAGCCTATTTGGGTGTATCGAAACAAAAGAAGAAGCTAAGACACAGTAAGCAAACATAAAATTAATAAATATAATAACTTATAGATGGCTAGGAGACAACAGTCAATATCAAATCACATATAGAGGCAGACCATGATGGCTTCAGCAAGCTCCCAAAATAAAGTATCTAAAAATTTTCCAGAGGAAGAAAATTTATTGGAATTACCAGAGGCAGAATACAAAAGATTAATATATGGAATTCTTCAAGATATCAGGAAGGAAGTTAGGCAAAACAGAGAACAGGCAATAGAGGAACTTAAAAAGATTAGAGAAGAGCATAATGATAAATTTAACAGGCTGCAAGAGTCCATAGAGAGACAGCAATCAGAAATCCAGAACATTAACAATAAAATTTCAGAATTAGACAACTCAATAGAAAGTCATAGGAGCAGGATTGAGGCAATGGAAGTCAGAATTAGTGAGACTGAAGATAAAGCACTTGACACCAACTTATTTGCAGAAAAATCAGATAAAAATATTTAAAAAGATGAAAAAACCTTAAGAATTATGTGGGATTCTATCAAGAGGAATAACTTACGAGTGACTGGAGTACCAGAACAGGGGTGGATAACAGAAAATACAGAGAAAAGATATGTTGGCAGAAAACTTCCCTGATATAGTGAAAGATGAGAAGATATCTATCCAAGATGCTCATCGAACCCCACATAAGATAGATCCCAAAAGAAAGTCACCACGACTTATTATAACCAAATTTGCCAAAACGAAAGATGAAGAGAATTTTACGAGTGGCTAGGGATAAATGAAATGTCATCTACAAAGGAGAATCAATAAGAATAAGCTCAGACTCCTCAGCAGAAACCATGCAGGCAAGAAGGCAATGGGATGACATATATAAAGCCTTGAAGGAAAAGAAAAAGAAAAAACAAACCTGCCAGCCAAGAATTATATACCCAGCAAAACAGTCTCTCAAATATGATGGTGAAATTAGGGCCTTTCCAGATAAACAGAAGTTTAGTGAATTTGCAAAAACCAAACCAAAATTATAAGAAATACTAAGGGGAGTCCTCTGGTTTTAAAATCAATAACATCAGGCAACAACCCAAGACTAGAACACAGGACAGAGCAACCAGATATCAACCCAGATAGAGAAGTCATAAAAATAAATCAAAGCTTAAACACTGAAAATAGGGAAACAGAGATGTCAATATGTAAAAGAAGACAACATTAAAACAAAAAAGAGGGTCTAAAAATGTAGACATAGGATTTTCATATGGAGAAGAGTAAAGGCAATATAAAGAAATAACAGACTGGTTTAAACTTACAAAAATAAGGGTAAATATTAAGGTAACTAGAAAGGAAACTAACAATCCTACAAGTCAAAATAAAAAAAACAATAAAAATATGAATATTCAGCAAATATGAAATCAATGACAATGAAAATGATGAAAAGAAAATACACAAAGAAAAATGACTCAGAACAGAAAATTAAGTGGCACAAAGAAACTATCAACAAAACACAAAAAAAGACATCAAAATGACAGCCTTAAACTCATACCTATCAATAATTAAGCTGAATGTAAATGGACTAAATGCACCAATAAAGAGACAGAGAATGGCAGATTGAATAAAAAACCATGATCCATCTACATGCTGCCTACAAGAGACACACCTTAGACTTAAAGACACAAACAAACTAAAACTCAAAGGATGGAAAAAAATATATCAAGCAAACAACACTCAAAAAAGACCAAGAGTGGGAATATTAATCTCTGACAAAATAAACTTTAAAGTAAAATCCATCACAAAGGATGAGGAAGGACACTATATAATGATTAAAGGGTCAATACACCAGGAGGACATAACTATAATAAATATTTACACACCCAACAACAGGGCTCCAAAATACAAAAAACAAATTCTAAAAGCATTGAAAAGAGAGATAGCTCCACAAAAGTAGTAGGAGACTTCAACACACCACTTTTGGTGAAGGACAAAACATCCAGAAAGAAGCTCAACAAAGACAAGTGAGAGCTAAATGCTACAATCAACCAACTTGATCTCATAGACATATACCAAACACTCCACCCAACAGCAGCCAAGTATACTTTCTTTTCCAAAGTACATGGAACATTCTCCAGAATAGACTACATATTAGGCCATAAAGGAAACCTTAACAAAATCCAAAGCATTGAAATACTACAAAGCCTCTTTTCTAACCATAATTCCATAAAAGTAGAAATCAATAAGAGAAAAAGCAAGGGGGAAAAAAAAAAAAAACCTCATGAAAACTAAACACCTTGCTGAAAAACTACTGGGCTATAGACGAAATTAAGGATGGAATAAAAAAACTCATAGACTCAAACGAGAGTGAAAACACATCCTACCAGAACATTTGGGACACAGCAAAAGCAGTGCTCAGAGGTCATTTTATAGCAATAAATGCACACATCCAAAAAGAAGAAGGGGCCATAATCAAAGCATTAACCCTACAACTGCAACAAGTAGAGAGAGAGAGTAGCAAAAGAAGCCCTCGGGCCCCAGAAGAAAGGAAATAACAAGAATTAGAGCAGAATTAAATGACATAGAGACTAGAAAAACAATTGAAAGAGTTAACAAGACCAAAAGCTCGTTCTTTGAAAAGATCAACAAAATTGATAAGCCATTGGCCAAACTGACAAAAGAAAAACAGGAGAGGAAGCAAAATAACCCATATAAGAAGTGAGATGGGTGATATCACAACAGCCCCAACTGAAATTAAAAGAATCATAACAGAATACTATGAAAAACTGTACTTCAAAAAATTTGAAAACCTAGAGGAAATGGACAAATTTCTAGAAACTAACTACCTACCTAACTAACAAAAACAGAGGTAGAACAACTAAATAAACCCATAACAAAAGAAGAGATTGAAAATGTTATTAAAAAACTGCCAACAAAAAAGAGCCCTGGCCCAGATGGCTTCACTGGAGAATTCCACCAAACTTTCAGAGAAGAGTTAGCACCACTACTACTAAAGGAATTTCAGAGCATGAAAAAGGATGGGATACTCCCAAAATCATTCTATGAAGCCAGCATAACCATGATATAAAAACCAGGTGAAGACACCCCAAAGAAAATTACAGACCTCATGAACATTGATGCAAAAATCCTCAACAAAATTCTAGCCAATAAAATACATCAACATGTCAAAAAAAATTCACCATGATCAAGTGAGATTTATGTCAGGTGTGCACGGATGGTTCAACATTAAAAAAAAAACAATGTAATCCATCACATTAATAAAACAAAAGACAAGAACCACATTATCTTATCAATTGATGGAGAAAAGGTATTTGAAAAAGTCCAACACCCATTCATGATAAAAACTCTCAACAAAATAGGAATAGAAGGGAAATTTCTCAGCATAATTAAGGACATTTATACAAAGTCAACAGCCAACATCTTCCTTAATGGAGAGTTTGAAAGCATTCCCCTTGAGAACAGGAACCAGACTAGGATGTCCTTTATCACCACTCTCATTCAACTTTCTGCTGGATGTCCTAGCTGAACCAATTAGGCTAGAAAAAGAAATAAAGGGCATCCAAGTTGGTAACAAAGAAGTAAAAGTATGCCTATTTGCAGATGATATAATTTTATACACAGAAAACCCCAAAGAATCCACAAGAAAACTACTGGAACTAACAGAAGATTTCAGCAAAGTATCAGGATACAAGATAAACATACAAAAATCAGTTGGCTTCTTTTACACTGACAAAGAGAACTTTGAAGAGGAAATCACAAAATCAATACCATTTACAATAGCCCCAAGAAGATAAAATACTTAAGAATTAGTTTAACCAGAGAAGTAAAAGACCTATACAATGAAAACTACAAGACACTACTGCAAGAAACCAAAAGAGACCTGCATAAGTGAAAAAACATACCTTGCTCATGGATAGGAAGACTCAAAATTGTGAAAATGTCAATTCTACCCAAAGTGATCTACAGATACGCGTGCAATCCTGATCCAAATTGTAATAGCATTTTTTAATGGGATGGGGAAACAAATCACCAATTTCATATGGAAAGGGAAGAGGCCCCGGATAGGTAAAGCATTACTCAAAAAGAAGAACAAAGTGGAAGGCCTTAGGCTACCTGATTTTACAACCTATTATACCGCCACAGTAGTCAAAACAGCCTGGTACTGGTACAACAGATACACAGGCCAATGGAACAGAATTGAGAATCCAGATATAAATTCATCCACCAATGAGCAGCTGATGTTTGACAAAGGCCCAAAGTCTGTTAATTGGGGGAAAAACAGTCTCTTCAACAAATGGTGCTGGCATAACTGGATATCCATCTGCAAATCTTAAACAAGACTCATACCTCACACCATGCACAAAAACTACGTCAAAATGCATCAAAGACCTAAATATAAAATCAAAGACGATATAGCTCATGGAAGAAAAAATAGGGACAATGCTAGGAGCCCTATTACATGACATAAACAGAATACAAACCATAAGTAACAAAGAACAAGCACCAGAAGAGAGACTAGATAAATGGGAGCTCCTAAAAATCAAACACTTATGCTCATCAAAAGACTTCACCAAAAGAGTCAAAAGACAACCTACAGATTAGGAAGATATTTTTGGCTGTGACAAATCCAATGATAGTCCAATCTCTAAAATCTACAAGATACTACAAAACCTCAACAAAAAAGACAACCCAATTAAAAAATGGGCAAAGGGTATGAACAGGCACTTCGACAAAGAAGACATTCAGGCATCTAACACACACATGAGGAAATGCTCACGATCATTAGCCATTAGAGAAATGCAAATGAAAACTACAATGAGATACATTTCACCCCAACAAGGCTGGCATTAATCCAAAAACCACAAAATAATAAATGCTGGAGAGGTTGTGGAGAGATTGGAACACTTTTCCACTGTTGGTGGGAATGTAAAATGGTATAACCACTTTGGAAATCGATTTGGTGCTTCCTTAAAAAGCTAGAAGTAGAAGTACCATACAATCCAGGAATCCCACTCCTTGGAATATATCCTAGAGAAATAAGTCATCACGTGAACAGACATATGCACACCCATGTTCATTGCGGCTGTTCACAATAGCAAAAAAGATGGAAACAACCTAGGTGCCCATGAACGGATGAATGGATAAACATGGTATATTCACACAAAGGAATCCTACCCAAAGATAAAAAACAACAATGAAGCTGTGAAACATAACATGGAGGAATCTGGAGGGCAATATGCTGAGTGAATTTAGTCAGTCACATAAGGACAAATATTGTATAAGACCACTATTATAAGAACTCAAGGAAAGGTTAAACATAGAATAAAACATTCTTTGATGGTTACGAGGATGGGGAGGAAAGGTGAGGGTTATTCACTAACTAGATAGTAGACAAGAATTATCTTAGGTGAAGGGAAGGACAGCACACACTACAGGAGAAGTCAGCACAACTGGATGAAACCAAAGGTAAGAAGTTTCCAGAATACAATCAAACACTTCGAGGGACAGAGTAGCAGGTGCCGTGGTCTGGGGACTTTGGTTTTAGGGGAAATCCAGGTCAACTGGCATAACAAAGTTAATTAAGATATGTTCTGCATCCTACTTTGGTGAGTGGCATCTGGGGCCTTAAAAGCTAGCAAGCAGCCATTTAAGATGCATCAATTGGTCTCAACCACCTGGAGCGACGGAGAATGAAGAACACCAAAGACAAAAGGAAAGTATTAGCCCAAGAGACAGAAAGGGCCACATAGACCAGAGACTTTATCAGCCTGAAAACGAGAAGAACTGGATGGTGCCTGGCTACCACCAATGACCGCCCTGACAGGGAACACAACAGAGAGTTCCTGATGGAGCAGGGGAAGGGTGGGGTGCAGAGCTCAAATTCTAGTGAAAAGACCAGACTTAATGGTCTGACTGAGACTGGAGGAACCCCAGATATCATGACCCCTGGACTGTCTGTTAACCCAGAACTAAAACAATTCCCGAGGCCAACTCTTCAGACAAAGATTGGACTGAACTGTGGGACATACAATGATACTCGTGAAGAGTGTGCTTCTTAGATCAAGTAGATACATGAGATTATATTGGCAGTTTCTGTCCGGAGGTGAGATGTGAAGGCAGAGAGGGTTAGGAACTGGTTGAATGGACACGGGAAATCAGGGGTGGAAAGGAGGAGTGTGCTGTCATAGTATAGGGAGAGAAATTAGGGTCAAATAACAATGTATGTATAAATTTTTGTATGAGGGACTAACTTGAATTGTAAATTCACTTTAAACTACTACAATAAAAATAAATAAATAAATACCAAGATAAAAAAAAATAACAGCAATGATTTTTACTTCTAGAAGTTATGATTCTGTTGGCATTGGAGACAAGTAAGAACGGTGTTATTTTAACTGGCCAAGTTGAGAGGACCAAATTTTCAGGTTTTAGTAGCACAAGAGACCATAGCAGTCAAAACCTGAGCTGGTGTCCGTCATAGTCAGGGACAGAGGAGTGTTGTTCAGATAGGAAGAGTGAAGGTCAGATTCTTGCCTCACTTCCCAATGGGACAGGAGTTCTTGATGGCGTCAGAATTGTAGTCAGCTGTCTACAGTTGTAGTCAGTTTCTTCCTGAGGCTGGAGCCCAAAAGTGGTCAAGGATGTCATATAGCTAGGGTTTTTGTCCCATTTCATTTGCCTGTGTCATTGTGATAAGCACTGTTGTGGCTGATCAGACAGTGGTAATTGGCCGCGTCATCAGGCTGCAGCTCTGAGATAAGCAAGAATTCTGCATAGGCCGAGACATCTTTGGGCCCAGAGAAGAGGCTGGGGATCCCAGAGCCCTGGTGCTTGTTTGAGTCTGAGTAGTAGTTCAGGAGATACTAGGGAAAGCTCTCTGGCTTCTGCTGGTACTAGTGTATTTTTTTTTTCCCACCAACACTGATGTCACTGCTCAGAATGCAGTCTCACACAAGTTCCCAGGGATGTAGAGAGGGAGGGTGGTTGAGTTATCACAGACTGGGAGAGGGAACCTGCAAACACAGATATTCATGGGTGATAGACAGTGGCCAGGGTGAAGCTGTTGATATCTAATCCAGAGGGGCTGACAGACTGGGGAGCTTCCCTGGGTCTATGAGTTGTATCCCTACCTGTGCAGTGAGAGAGAAGCACACAGAGGAGAGAGATCCAGGCCATGGTGGATACAATCCTGTTGAGGCCCCTCAATGTGGCTGGGCTGCTCTAGGCTTGTCTTATCCTCCCTACTGCTCCCAGGGAGAAGGAGGGGCTGTTCATGCAAATTTCCCCTCTGGCTCTCTCAGAACCACCTGATCACTAATGCAGGACCCTGAGAGGTGATCTGAGGACAGAGGAGGCTGAGAGAGAGGAATGCTCTGAGTGTGGTCCCCAGAGGTTCACAGAGGGAGCAGCTATTGGGAACACACCCAAGACCCTGCCCAGGAGCCTCTGCACACAGCTGCTGAGTTTTCTTAGTAAGAGCAGAGGGGGCTCAGCCTCTGCGCCCAGTGGGGCCCACTCAGCTGTGAAACATCCCATGCAAGACTCAGGAACAGCTCCACAGGACCTCAGCTGCCCATCTGTCAATCTTCAATGTCCTCAGAAGTCCTCAGCTTTCTTCCCCAGAACTTTGTCACCTTTATTCAACTGACAGTGAATGAAACACTTTTGTGAGGCACTGTGATCCAATATAACAAATGTTAATACACTGTGGTTTAGAGGGGCATACAGTTAGAGGGGAACATTGTCAAGAAACAATCTGTGACAATGAGAAGCTCTATAGAGCATATTAAATAGTGAGACTATCTCACTACATGGGATATTCATTGAGCCTCTCAGAGTAAAAACAGTAGGAGGAGATGCATTGGAAGGATGTTCAAAGGTAAAACCTCCAGGACAGTTGAGCAGAGGACGACTAGGGTGAGAAAGGAGGGAGAGCACATTATGAAGTGAAGGTTCTAGTTTGGACAACCAGGCAGATGGTCTTCCTGTTTAATGTAGTAGATAATAAGGTAATTAGATTGCTTCTATATTTATAAAGTAGTTATAAAGTAGTTGAACATCTGGGATGCAATTAGAAATGTGAAAGCCAAGTTCAGAAATGGTCAACTCCAATTTATTAAGTAACAAGATGTTACCATGGTGTCTAAGATGGTTTCCATGCACTATATTCAATCACTAATCAGATGATGTGGCTATATGTGAGCTTGGATAAAACTTTTGGTGACATTCCCACTTACAGGATGGGTAAAAAGAGTTCTGAAAACATCTTTCATTAGTTAAGGCTTTCTCTTCTTTATATAACATTTCTTTAATTACAAGAGTGAGAAGAAAAGGGACACACATTAGAGGTCTCATGCGAGGGAGCATCTGGCTCTGGGAAAGGATGTAGGTGGAGGAAAGAGATGAATTCATTCCCAAAATTCTCTCATTATGCGCTGGATTCTGAATCCTAAGCAAGTTAAACCCTGGAGTCCAGTTAAATACAACTGGACTAGAAGTGTCCTGCTGTGAGTTACCTATCTGAGGTTGGAAGGGGAGAAAAGCTTTAATCCCCATCTTAAAGGAGCCCAGGACCTTGGGGTGGCAGCAAATGACACATCAGATGTCCAGGCTAGGTTGAGCAGGCAGCTGCTGGGTGACTGGAGATACCTAGAAAGATCCATGTCTCTGTTCCCCATAGTCCTGGAGCACTGTGTCAGCATCCAGACTGTCATCATAGGACTGGCTGTAAGAATCAGTCCTGTCCTTATCCTGGAGTCCACTGATGATCAAAGAATGGAGCTGATGGGCTTGGAGGCAGAAAATCAGTCAGGAACCTCTGAGGCTCTACTGATATCAGCATAGATGAGGAGTTTGGGGTGCTTCCTGGGAGCTGTTGGTAACAGTGTACATGAGCGCCACCTCCAATATTGGTGCTTCTTCCAATGCAGAAGATGATGACCTCCAGGCCCAGGGCTCCAGATACTGAGGATGGCTAAGGCAGCACAGTCTGGGCCCAAGATCCTGGAAATAGGGGAGACACAGGCAAGGTGAGATTGGGGACACAGATCCCCAGAAGCCAGAAGGAGAAGAGTAGAATGGCAGAGCCTCTTTTTCTGTCTTAGGAGATCCAATCACCTGTGTAGTAGTGAGGGGATGAGGAGCGAGGGGCCCCAGCCATACTGGAGATGTCCAAGTGCTTTGCTTCCTGCAGCCCCATGCAGACTCACTTCATTTCTTAGGTCAGTCTTTAGTTTTGCATCCTGGGCTCTCAGTCTGATCTGCCCCACTTCTCACTCTGCTTTCAGGGTGAACTCAGAGGGGGAATCTCAAATACAGTCTCTTGTGGAATAGCAACCAGGAAGCACACAGTAAGGACAGGTCCCCCCTGACCTCACCTCCAGACTGTTCATGTGTCCAGGCTCCCACTTTCCTGCTAATCCTCACCTGATGAGGCCTGAGCTCTTCTCAGGATGACTACCTCTTTATCTGACGAGCGGAGTTTTTTTCTAGCCACTGTAAGAGAGGTGAAGGGGGAAGAGTGCTCATATGCACTGATGGTGAGTTTTAAATTGGTTAAATTGATATCAGCTTATTATCAGTGTGTCTTCAGTCAATAAATCATAACTGCGTACACATGTTGACCAATCAATCGAAGTCTAATGATCTTCCCTACATGAAAACATACATAAAGATTGTTGTATTACTACATCCTGTTTACACACACATACACACACACACACAGTAGCAAAAACTCCAATCAAACCGAGTATAAAGACTCCCTCAGTTAATTTGCATAAAGTTCTTGGTTGCTGTCCCATTGGATGTAGACACTCTGGGCAAGGCAGGCTTTGAGCAAGACCACTCTCTGCAGCTGAACCTAAACTTGACAAAGCTGACGGTTTGAAGCTGTCTCCTGATACTCCTCCCAACTGCAGGGACAATGATCATTCCTTGAAGGGATCTTTGGGTGGCACGTCCACCACGTGGAGTGAGTGAGACACAGTCACCAGGATATATTGCCTGGGGCTGGATTCCCAAGGGTCCAACTACTCCTCATGAAGCATCTTGACCGAGGGTCTTCTTTTCTGTAATGAATTTCACACCACCCTTTGGAACTCCACCCCTGAGCTATTCTGGGTGCTGTAGGGAGTTCTGGCTCACAACTCATGATGCCTCCCACCCCTGGCAGGCATACAGATTCAGAATTTACACTTTCAATAGTCTAAGATTCTTATACCATTGCTGCCCCATTGAAAGTAACCACTCTGGGCAGGGCAGGCTTTGGACGAGACCACTTTCTACAGCTGAGCCGCACCTTAACAGAGCTGATAGTTTGTCTGGCACATATATTCAGAATTTACACTTTCAATGGTCTCCATTTCACAACTGTCTCCTCTGCATTGCTGTTTTTTCTCTTGGGCTTTTACAGTTTTACAATGTTAAATAGCCCCTTGCTGTTTTTAGGTGATTTTGGGGGGGGGGGGTGGATAGAAAAGAATAAAGATAAAACATGTGGAATAGACCTGGTTTAAAGAGAATTACCCTTTGTCTTTCTAGAGGAGCTGTCCTGCACACCCACTCTGCATCACCCCAATCCACTCCCTGCTGGAGCTGCGAGTCCCGCATGAAGCTACCCTGAGTGAAGTCTCTGCCTGTGAATCCTCACTGAGTCACAGGAACAGATGCATCTCTCTGCTTGCGACTCTGATGTTTGCCTCAAGCACACAGGTAGGTCCGTTTTGTTAAACTGGATTAAGAAGTTGGGAGAGAAGCTATAGTCTCTGGAGTATAAATAGGCTTGTACTTACATACACATTCACGTTTAGTATACATATTTTGGAAAGTAGCCCTGTTCTTTTTTGGATTTTTAAAAAGTATTTCTAAACATTCAGCTACAGAGGGATGCCACTTTCCCCATTTTTCTTTATGTTTCTTGAATTTCTTAGATTCACTTTATGTAGTTTGGTGCTATGTTTAGATTTACATATAGAATTATACTTTTATTGTAATTGGCTAGTGAATCACTATACTGTCTAATGTTTCTCTTGGTAATAATATGATGGATAATCCAAATTCTGACTTGAAAAATACACACCCACACACACATATAATATGCTTCTTCTTTTGTCACTCCTGTTCATTTCCTTTGCCAGTGCTGACATGTCTTTGTAATGGCTTTTAAGACCATATCTTTTTAAAAGCATAAAAAGACCAGTTAAAAATTTTCTGAACTGAAAATATCATTGTCCATCATCTCTGGGTCTATGGAGAGAAAGCTTCCTGAGCCCACATTATGCTGTAACCAGTCTCTGAGAAAAGAAGACAGAAGCAATCAGGAGAGAGGGGCTGAGGCTGAGCCAGGGGGTTTGTGTCTCACTTCCCCATGTGCATCTGTCACTGTGGTGATGGTTGCTGTATTACAGAGCACAGTTAAACTGTGCCTCATCCTCAGGCTGGGCCCAGAAGAGGGGGATGGCAGCTTTGCCCCCAAGTGGGAGCCTGAGATCAGGGTGAGGGTCCATGAGAGTTTGTTGTTTGTGTCATAAATCAATGTCCTGGGAACTTGTCCTGACTTCTGCTGGAACCAGTATCGATAGTGACCATTGGTGACCTCTCTTGTGCTGGAATCACAGATGAAAGTGACTGTCCCTCCTGGGTTTCTGAGTGACCACAGCCTGAGAACTGACCCCTGAAATTAAAAAAAAAAACAGACCCATGTTAGGAATGAGGAAGGAAGGTGAGGGACCACTGCAAAGGCAGTCTCTGAAATCTCCATGAAACTGGGCAATGAGTGAGGAGGATGAGGAAGGGAAGGAGGAGTGGAGTCCAGGCCATGGTGAAGGCTTTCCAGCTGGTGCTTGGCTCTCTAAGGGCCGTTTTATCTCCTTCTCAGCTCCCTGAGTGGAGAGTGCTTATTTGTGGGAAACATTATGCAAGTATAAGCCCTTTACCACTACTGTTGTTGGGTGCTGTTGAGTTGATTCTGACTCACAGTGAACCTATACCACAGAGTAGAACAGACCCGTAGGGTTTCCTAGGCTGTAATCTTTATGGGAGCTGATAACCAGGTCTTTTCTCTCATGGAGCTGATGGGTGGGTTCGATCAGCTGACCTTTCGGTTAGCAGCCATGTGCTTAACCATTGTGACACCAGGGCTCCTTTTACTGCCACAACCACCACTACCACCCAAACCCAATTCTGGCTCCTCATTCCAATGGAGCAGCTCCATTGCCAGTGGGAGGATGGGTGGTTGTGAGCTCTGACTTTGCCCCTTGGGAGGAAGTAGCTGCTGTAATCTTAGTTGTCCCAGTAAGCAAGTGTCTATGCCCTTTAAATTTGAAACTCTTGAGTTTGCTCCAGGCTTTACTCACCTCCCAGAAAATCCACATCGCCCCTGGTGATGTCATCAGAAAATATCAATGGTGTTGGCAATTATGCACAGTTGTTAAGAGCTTGGCTGCTAACCACAGATCGGCAGTTCAAATCCACCAGCCGCTTCTTGGAAATCCTGTGGGGCGGTTCTTCTCTGTGCTCTAGGGTTGCTATGAGTTGGAATCAACTCAATGGCAACGGTTAATGATTTCTTTTTTTCAGCAAATACTTATTGATTAATCTTTTGTACATTTTCAGCATTTTTTCCAGGTCAAACAGAATTTCCTGTCTCCATGACTGTATTCAAGTCTAGAGGTCTTAGTTCCACAGGAAAGAATGCGCCTACCAGGAGGCACAACAATGATTCCATTGAACTGGAAGTTAAGAATGCTACCTGACCACTTTGGGCTCCTCACGCCTCTGGATCAACAGGTAAAGAAGGAAGTTACTGTATTGACTGGTGTGATTGATACTGATCTTCAATGGGAAATTTGATTGATATTGCATAATGGAGGTAAAGAAGGGTATGTAGAGAATACAGGAGCTCCCTTAGAACATCTCTTAGTATTAACATGCCCTATGATTAAAGTTACTGGAAAATTATAGCAATGCAATTCCGATGCAACTGGAATGGCCCAGACCCTTCAAGAATGAAGGTTTGGGTCACCCCACCAGGCAAAGAATCACGACCAGCTGAGGTGATTGCTGAGGGCAAAGGGAATAAGGAGTGGGGGTGGAAGAAGGTAGTTCTAAAGACCAGCTATGACCACCTACCAGTTGCAGAAACTAGGACTGTAATTGTTATGAGTATTTCTTCCTTGTATGTGTGCATCAAATATTTTTGTTTTTTTCAGTTATCAGATATAAGATGTAAATGGGGCTAGTGTGTTTTCGGTTGTATGCATGTTTATTGTATCATGTTAGGAACAAGTATTACTTCAAATTTGTCTTTATTTAGAGATTGTGTATGGTTTAAGGAGGTGTGTACAGGTGCCAGATTGACAGGGGGCTGGACTATGATGGTTAAGGATGTGTCATTGTGGCTGGGCCATGATCATCAGTGGTTTGGCAGTTACTTAATGATGTAATTTGGCAGACATTGGATTGATTGCTCTTTCATAATGTAATTACCTACATGATGAGATCTGGTATAATGTAATCTCCTACATGATGATAGTTGCTATGAGCAGCAATCAGTTGTAACAGGAGTTTCCTTGGTGTTGTGATCTGCATCCAATATATATGGACATTCTGGAAAAGCTCTCTGCCTTTTGCTTGCTCTATACCCTGCATCCAGCTCATCATGATCTGACCTCTGGTTCTTGGGTCTTGCACTAGTAACTTACTGCCAACCTTGGAATTCATCTGCCTCTGCAACCTCTGAGCTAGTGGCTTGCCATCTGACCCGCTGATTTTCGGTTTATCAGCCCCTTCATCTACATGAGTCAGGAGAAGCCTCCAGGTTGACGCCTGACCCATGGACTTGGGACTTATCATTCTCTAAAACCATGTAAGCCATTTCATTGAGATAAATCTCCCACCTCTCTACATATGTATATAAATCAATATATATGTAAACATCATTTGTATATAAACCAATATGTATATAAACATCATACATGAAGAAAGCACAAGGTTATTAAAAAAACAGGAAAGAAAAGACAAAAATGAATGTCAGAAGAGCTCTGAAACTTGCTTTTGAACGTAGAGTAGCTAAAGGAAAAGGAAGAAATAATGAAGTAAAAAAGCTGAACAGATTTCAAGGGCAGCTTTTCAAGGAAGACCAAAGAAGAATTGACACCTTTGAATTGTGTTTTTGGCAAAGAATACTGAATATACCATGGACTGCCAAAAGAACAAACAAATCTGTCTTAGAAGAAGTATAACCAGAATGCCCCTTAGAAGCAAGGATGGCGAGACTAGTCTCACATACTGTGGAAATGTTAGCAGGAGGCATCAGTCTCTGGAGAAGGACATCATGCTTGGTAAAGTACAGGGTCAATGAAAAAGAAGAAGACCCTCAACAAGATGGATTGACACAGTGGCTGCAACAATGGGCTTAAGCATAACAATGATTGTGAGGATGGTACAGGACCGGGCAGTGTTTTGTTCTGTTGTGCATAGGGTTGCTATGAGTTGGAACCAACTCAAAGGCACCTAACAACAACATAAAAACCAAAACCAAAACCAATCCCGTTGGCATCGAGTCAATTCAGACACATAGCAACCCTATAGGATGGAGTAGAACTGCCCCATAGTATTTCCAAGGAGAAGCTGGTGGATTTGAACCACTTCTGGTTGGCAGCTAAGCTCCTAACCACTGCACCACCAGGTCTCCATATATGTATATACACACACATTTGTATCAAAAAAAAAAAAAAAAAACTATTTCTGTCGAGTTGATTCTCACTTATAGTGATCCTATAGGACAGAGTAGCACTGCCTCACAGGGTTTCCAAGGAGCAGCTGGATTCAAACTGCCAACCTTTTGGTTAGCAGCCATAGCTTTTAACCACTGGGCCACCAGGGCTCCATATGTACATATGCTACTCAAAAGATTAGAAAGGAACCTTAGAGGGCAGTGAATTTATGTTAATGAGGAGGAAACAACTCAGAAAAGCAGGATGAGAATGATTGCAGAGTTGGAAAAATGTAATCAATGTCACTAAGTTGTACACGTAGAAACTTGAATTGGTGTATGATTTTACTGTGTATATTCTTTTTAAAAAAATTTATTGTACTTTAGGTGAAAGTTTACAGCTCGAGTTAATTTCTCATTCAAAAATTTACACACATATTGTTTTGTGACATTGGGTGCAGTCCCCACAAACTGACTGCACCCTCCCCCTTTCCATCTTGGGTTCCCTGTGTCCATTCGCCCCATTCTTGTAACTTCCTGTCTTCTAATCCCGCTTTTGGACAAGAGCTGTCCATTTGGTCTCATATATCTGCTTGAATTAAGAAGTACCTTCCTCACGAGTATTATTTTTTGTTTTATAGTCTGTCCAATCTTTGTCTGAAGAGTGGGCTTAGGGAATGGTTTCAGTTCTGGGTTAGCAGAGCATCCGAGGGCCATGGTTTTCAGGGTTCCTCCAGTCTCTGTCAGACCATTAAGTTTGGTCTTTTTACATGAATTTGAACTCTGTTCTACATTTTTCTCCTGCTCTGTCTGGGACTCTGTTGTGTTCCCTGACAGGGCATTCATTGGTGGTAACCGGGCACCATATAGTTCTTCAGGTCTCAGGCTGGTGAAGTCTCTGGTTCATTTGGTCTTTTAGTTCTTTAGGCTAGTATTTTCCGTGTGTGTTTGGTTTTCTTCATTCTCCTTTGCTCCGATTGGGATGGAACCAATAGATGTATCTTAGATGGCTGCTCACAAGCTTTTAAGACCCCAGACTCTACTCCCCAAAGTGGGATTGTAGAACATTTTCTTTATAAATTATGTTATGCCAATTGACGTAAATGTCCCCTGAAACTATGGTCCCTAAGTTCCAGTCCCAGCTACTTTGTCCCTCAAAGAGTTTGGAGGTGAACAGGAAACTTCTTTCCTTTTGCTTTGGTCCACTTGTGCTGACTTCCCTTATATTGTGGGTTTTCCTTCCCTTCACCGAAGTTGACCCTTGTCTACTATCTAGTTAGTGATTTCCCCTCCCTCTCTCTCTCCACCGTGGGAACCATGAAACAGTGCTTTTTTCTGTGTTTAAACCTTTTCTTGAGTTCTTATAATAATGGTTTTGTACAATATTTGTCCTTCTGTGACTGACGTATTTCACTCAGCATAATAACCTCCAGATTCATTCATGTTGTAAGATGTTTTGCAGATTCATCATTGTTCTTTATGGTTGCATAGTATTTGATTGTGTGTATGTAACATAATTTGATTATCCATTCATCTGTTCATGGCCTTTTAGGTCGTTTCCATCATTTTACTATTGCAAATAGTGCTGCAATGAACATGGGTGTGCATATGTTTATTCGTGTCATCATTCCTAAGAGTGGGATTGCTGAATCTTATGGTATTCCTATTTATAGCTTTTTAAGAAAGCATCATATCATTTTCCAAGGTGGTTGTACCATTTCACATTCCGCCAGCAGTTCATAAGAGTTCCAATCTCCCCACAATCTCTTCAACATTTGTTCTTTTGTATTTTTTGGATTAGTTCCAGCCTTGCTGGGGTGAGATGGTATCTCACTGTAGTTTTGATTTGCGTTTCTCCAATGGCTAATGATCGTGATCATTTCCTCATGTGTCTGTTAGCTTCCTGAATGTCTTCTTTGGTGAAGTGCTTTTCGTATCCTTTGCCCATTTTTTAATTGGGTTGTCGTTTTTTTGGTTGAGATTTTACAGTATCTTGTAGATTTTAGAGATTATACCCTGAACAGGTTTGTCATAGCCAAAATTCTTTTCCCTGTCTGTAGGTTGTCTTTTTTCTCTTTTGGTGAAGTCTTTTGATGAGCATAAGTGTTTGATTTTTAGGAGCTCCAAGTTATCTAGATTCTCTTCTGGTGTTTTTGCATTGTTAGTAATGTTTTATATTCTGTTTATACCATGTATTAGGGCTCCTAGTGTTGTCCCTATTTTTTCTTCGATGATCTTTATCATTTTTGATTTTATATTTAGGTCTTTGGTCCATTTTGAGTTAGTTTTTGTGGATAGTGTGAGATATGGGTCCTGTTTCATTTTTTTTACAGATGGATATCCAGCTATGCCAGCACTATTTGTTAAAGAGACTGTCTTTTTCCCGTTTAATGGAATTTGGGCCATTGTCAAATACCAGCTGCTCACAGGTGGATGGATTTACTTCTGGTTCTCAATTCTGTTCCATTGGTCTATGTGTCTATTGTTGTACCAGTACCAGGCTGCTTTTTACTAGCATTCCAGTATAATAGATTTTAAAATCAGGTAGTATGAGGCCTCCCACTTTGTTCTTCTTCTTTACTTATGCTTTACTTATCTGGGGTCTCCTCTCTTTCCGTATAAAGTTGGTGATTTGCTTCTCCATCTCGTTAAAAAATGCCATTGGAATTTGAATCAGGATTGCATTGTATCTGTAGATAGCTTTGGATAGAATTGACATTTTCACAATGTTGAGTCTTCCTATCCATAAACATGGTATGTTTTTCCACTTATGTAGGTTTCTTTTGGTAATGTTTTGTAGTTTTCTTTGTATAGTTCTTTTACATCTCTGGTTAGATTTATTCCTAAGTACATTGTCTTCTGGGGGGCTATTGGAAATTGTATTGATTTGGTGATTTCCTTTTTCAAGTTCTCTTTGTTGATGTAGAGGACTCCAGCTGATTTTTGTATGTTTGGCTTGTATTCTATACTTTACTGAAATCTTCTATTATTTTCCGTAGTTTTCTTGTGGATTTTTTTTGGGTTTTCTGTGTATAAGATCACAAATAGGGATACTTTTCCTTCTTCCTTTCCAATTTTTATACCCTTTCTTGCTTTTTCTAGCCTAATTGCTCTGGCTAGGCCCTCCAATACAATGTTGAATGACAGTGGTGATAAAGGGCATCCTTGTCTAGTGCCCGTTCTCAAGGGGAATGGTTTCAGTGTTTAGAATGATGTTGACCATTGGCTTTGTATAAATACCCTTTATTATGTTGAGGAATTTCCCTTCTATTCTTATTTTGCTTAGAGTTTTTATCATGAAATGGTGTGGGACTTTGTCAAATGCCTTTTCTGCATCAATTAATATGATTCTGTGGTTCTTATCCTTTATTTACCTGATGGATTACATTGATTGATTTTCTAATGTTGAACCATCCCACATACCAGGTATGAATCCCACTTGGTCATGATGAATTATTTTTTGGTATGCTGTTGAATTCTATTGGGTAGAATTTTGTTCAGGATTTTTGCATCTGTTTATGAGGGATATTGGTCTATAATTTTCTTTTGTTGTGATGTCTTTACTTGCCTTTGGTATCAGGGTTATTCTGGCTTCATAGAATGAGACCAGGAATATTCCATCCTTTTCTATTCTCTACTAAATGCCTTTAGTAGTAGTGGTGTTAACTCTTCTCTGAAAGTTTGGTAGAATTCCCCAGTGAAGCTGTCTGTGCCAGGGCTTTTTTTTTTTGTTGGGATTTTTTATTACCTCTTCAGTCTCTTCTGTTGTTATAAGTTTGTTTAGTTTTTCAACCTCAGTTTGTGTTAGTTAGGGGAGGTACTGTGTTTCTAGAAGTTAGTCCATTTCCTCTAGTTTTTTATATTTGCTGGAGTACAATTGTTCATAGTATTCTGTTATTATCCTTTTTATTTCAGTTGGATCTGTTATGATATATCTCATCTCGTTTTTTTATTCAGGTTATTTATTTCCTCTCCTGTGTTTCTTTTGTCAGTTTGGTCAGTAGTTTGTAAATTTTGTTTATCTTTTCAAAGAACCAACTTTTGGTCTTGTCAACACTTTTAATTGTTTTTCTATTCTCTATTTCATTTATTTCTGTTCTAATCTTTATTATTTCCTTTCTTCTGGTGCCTAAGGGCTTCATTTGCTGCTCTCTTTCTATTTGTTTGAATTGTAGGGTTAATGTTTTGATTTTGGCCCTTTCTTCTTTTTTGATGTGTGCATTTATTGCTATAAATTGACCCCTGAGCACTGCTTTTGCTGTGTCCCAAAGGGTTTAGAAGTGTTTTCATTCTCATTTGATTCTATTAATTTTTTTTTCCATCCTTGATTTCTTCTATAACCCAGTAGTTTTTGAGCAAGGTGTTGTTCAGTTTCCATGTATTTGATATTTTTTCCTCTTTGTTTCTGTTATTGATTTCTACTTTTATGACTTTATGATCAGAAAAGATGCTTTGTAATATTTCAATTTTTTGGATTCTGTTAAGTCTTCCTTTGTGGCCTAAAATGTGGTCTATTCTGGAGAATGTTTCATGTGCATTGGAAAAGAATGTGTACTTGGCTGCTGTTGGTTGGAGTGTTCTGTATATGTCTATGAAGTCAAGTTGTTTGATTGTGGCATTTAGATGTTCTGTATCTTTATTGATTTTTTTCTTGATGTTCTGTCCTTCACTGAAAGTGGTGTGTTAAAGACCCCTACCATTATTATGGAGCTGTCTATTTCTCTTTTCAATGCTGTTAGAGTTTGTTTTATATATTTTAGAGTCCTGTCATTGGGTGCATATATATTTATTATGGTTATGTCCTCTTGGTGTATTAATCTTTAATCATTATATAGTGTCCTTCCTTATCCTTTGTGGTGGAGTTTGCTTTAAAGTTTATTTTGTTGGAGATTAATATTGCCACTCTTGCCCTTTTTTGGTTGTTGATTGCTTTGTATATATATATTTTTTCCACCTTTTGAGTTTTCAGTTTTTTTGTCTTTATGTCTAAGGTGTACCTCTTGTAGACTATAGATGGATCTTTTTTTATCCATTCTGCCACTCTCTGTATGTTTATACATTTAGGCCATTTACATTTAGTGTCATTATTGATAGGTATGAGTTTACTTCTGTCATTTTGATTTTTTTTGTGATGCTGACAGTTTCTTTTTTCCACTTAATTTTCTGTGCTGAGTTCTTTTTTTCTTTACATATCTTCATCTTTTTCATTTTTGTTGATTTTGTGGTTGCTGAGTCTTTATGTTTTTCTTCTTTTTTAGTTTGATGGGTAGGTTTGTTAGCTTCCTTTGTGGTTACCTTGAAATTTACTTTATTTTTCTAAGTTTAAAACAATGTTTTATTTCTTGATATTGCCTTAACTTCCTCTCCATATGAAAATTCTATGAGTACAATGTTTAGTCCCTCTTTTTTGTTTTGATATTGTCTTGTTTACATATTGATGTCTCTGGTATCCCATTTTCAGTCTTTTCACTTTGATTTGTTTTTGTGATCTCCCTATCTGAGTTGATAACTGGTTGCTCTGTCCTGTGTCCTAGTCTTGGATTGTTGTCTGAAATTGTTAGGACTCCCTTTAATATTTCTTGTAATTTTGTTTTGGTTATTACAAATTCTCTTAACTTCTGTTTATCTGGAAATGACCTAATTTTGCCTTCATTTTTGAGAGACAGTTTTGCTGGTTATATAATTCTTAGCTGGCAATTTTTTTTTATTTCAAGGCTTTATGTATATGCCATACCATTGCCTTCTTGCCTTCGTGGTTTCTGCTGAGTAGTCAGAGTTTAGTCTCATTGGTTCTTCTTTGTAGGTGACTTTTTGTTTATCCCTACCCACTCTCAAGATTCTTTGTCTTTGGTTTTCTCAAGTTTGATTATGATATGACTTGATGACTTTCTTTTGGGATCTACCCTGTATGGGGTTCTTTGAGGTTCTTGGATAGATATCTTCTCGTCTTTGATGATATCAGGGAAGTTTTCTGCCAGCAAATCTTCAACAATTCTCTCTGTGTTTTCTGTTATCCCCACCTTTTCTGGTACTCTTATCACTCATAGGTTTTTCCTCTTGATAGTGTCCCGCATAATTCTTAGGTTTTCTTCATTTTTTAAAATTATTTTTTTCTGATTTTTCCTCAGATAAATTGATGTCAAGGGATTTATCTTCAATCTCACTAATTCTGACTTTTGCTACCTCAATTCTGCTCTTATGACCTTCTATGGAGTTGTCTAATTCTGCAATTTTGTTGTTAATCTTTTGAATTTTTAGTTGCTGTCTCTGTGTGGATTGTATTAGCCTGTTAATTTTGTCATTTTGTTGTTGTGTTGTTTTCCTGAATTCTTCTATTGCTTTGCCTGTGTGTTCCTTGGCTTGATATGGCTTTTGCATGATCTCCTTCCTCATCTCTTGGAGAGCTCTGTATATTGGTCTTTCGAATTCTATTTCAGGTAGTTTCATTACCTTATCTTCCTCTGGAAGGGTTCCTTATTCTTTATTTTGGTCACTTGCTTGAGTCACCTTGACTCCTTCTTTATGTGATTTGATATTGACTCCAAGGTATCAGTAAGTTATTATATTTATTTCTTGTATGTTTGTTTCCTGTGTCCTAGCTTTTTGTTTTATTTTGTTTTGGTATGCCCAAGTAGACTAGGCATATGAGCTACGTTGGTTATTGGCATCTTTGAAGCTCTCATTCTGACTCCAGGTGGTCAGAACAGCTACTAGGTGTGTGAGACCAGGAATCTGTTCACTTTTCTGGTGTGGGTGCAGCACAGTTGTCCAGGTTGTTGGTCACTGAGTGTGTGGTGCAGACTGTCACTTACAGCCCTAGATGGACAAGGCTGCATGGGGTGTTTGGACCAGGCACAAGTATCTGGCTGCAGTAGGGGGCTATGTGTGGAGCAAGTCAGGGGGCTGACAGTTGCTCCATTAGTGCCTGGGTGGAAGGGAGGTCCCTGTCCTTTAGAGAGTGCAATGGGGGGGTATTGAAGGCAGTCCTTGGTCATCCGGTACTGTTGGCTGTAGGGTCTGGGAGGCATCACTAATTCTCAGACTGCTGTTGTGGGTGGCTAGATGGAGTGGGTGGTACTGCCAGCCCTCAAGCCTCTGGTGTGGGTGGATGAGGCCCTATTTAAGGGACAGTGTGATGTCAAATGTCACGAATCTTCAGCTCCGCCTTGGCAGCTGCAGTTGAAAATGGGCTTCAGGTGTAGGCCCTGCTGTTTTATGCTAATGAGGCTGTGCAGTGTTGAATTGGTCCACACAGGTCACACCAAGGGTGAAGGGTGTTGCAAGTCTGTGGACCACTTACGCCAGTGGGTGGGCAAAGGGGAAGGGCCTCCTGACATGCCCTGAGTTTTTGGCTTAGAAGGCATGGTGATTTTAAAGCCGGGAGACTGGTGTGGGCACTGAGAGCCCTGAGTTTCTGGCTTAGGGGGTGTAGCAGTTGTTGAATACTGCTGGACTGGTTTCAGATCAGAATTGGGTGAAGGGTGGGTGAGCAGAAGGAAGCACTTCTCTGCTTTGAATTCTGGGAGGGGTGGGGTTATTTTGGCCCATGTGCAGGAGGTTACAAACCTACACTTCATTTTCACAGGTCTGATGTTGCTCCTAGTCGGTTCTGGAGATGCATACAGATTCCTTGCTGCTTGGCTGCACCCGATGTGATGTGGCACGTCTTTGGATGTTGCACTTGCCTCACCCGGTGCACACTGGGCATGCTCAGCTAGCAGGTTGCTGGCAATCTCGTGATCGTGATCTTTACTTCTCCATTGCAATTGTCTCTCCTTCTACCTGTCATTCAGTGTGATTCTTCAACTTTGTCTTTGAAAATTACGGTTCCTAAGTTGTCATATATAATCGATTCACCTGTTGTTTTGGGTCTTTGTTGTAAGAGGGACAACAGGAAACTTCTGTCTATTCTGCCATCTTGGCCTTGCCTGCTGTGTATATTCTTAAAACAACAGAAAAAATAAGTTATTAAAACAAGAGATATTTAAAAAAAGAGTAAACAGGTAGTGTGCTCGTTGTTGTTGTTAAGTGCTGTTGAGTCAGTTCCGACTCAAAGACCCCATGCACAACAGAATGAAACACAGTCTAGTCCTGCTCCATTCTTATAATCATTGCTGTGTTTGAGCCCATTGTTGTAGTCACTATGTCAGTCCGCCTTATTGAGGATCTTCCTCTTTTTTGCTGACCCTCTGCTTTACCAAGCATGATGTCTTTCTCCTGGGACTGGTCCTTCCTAACAATATGTCTAAAGTAAATGAGACCAGAATGCTTCTAAGGAACATTCTGGTTGTATTTCTTCCAAGACAGATTTGTTCATTCTTCTGGCAGTCCATAGTATATTCACTATTCTTCGCCAACACCATAATTCAAAGGAATCATTTCTTCTATGATCGTCCTTATTCACCGTCCAGCTTTTGCATGCATATTAGGTGACTGAAAATACGATGGCTTAGGTCAGGTGCACCTTAGTCCTCAAGGTGACATTTTAAAGTGCATTTTTGACACTTTAAAGAGAACTTTTGCTGCAGATTTGCCCAATACATCATTTGATTTCTTGATTGCTGCTTCCATAGGCGTTGACTGTGGATCCAATAAAATGAAATCCTTGACAACAATTTTTTCTCTGTTTATCATGATGTTGCTTATTGGTCCATTTGTGAGGATTTTTGTTTTCTTTATGTTGAGATGCAATCCATATTGAAGGCTGTAGTCTTTGATCTTCATTAGCAAGTGTGTCAAGTCCTCTTCACTTTCAGCAAGCATGGTTGTGTCATCTGTATATCGCAGGTTGTTAATGAGTCTTCCTCCAATCCTGATGCCACGTTCTTCTTCATATAGCCCAGCTTCTCGGATTATTTTCTCAGCATAATACATAAATATGGTGAAAGGATACAACCCTGATGCACAACTTTCCTGATTTTAAACCATGCACTATCCCCTTGTTATGTTTGAACGACTGCCTCTTGGCATATGTATGGGTTCCTCATGAGCACAATTAAGTGTTCTGACTTTCCCATTCTTCACAATGTTATCCATAATTTGTTATGATTCATGCAGTCAAATGCCTTTGCATAGTCAATAAAACATGGGTAAACATCTTTCTGGCATTCTCTGCTTTCAGCCAAGTTCCATCTGACATCAACAATGGTATCTCTTTTCCATGTCCTCTTCTGAATCTGGATTAAATTTCCTGATGATCCCTGTGTCTGTACTGTTGCAACTGTTTTTGAATTATCTAGATAAAAATGAAGTAGAAAAGAGGTATAGATTATTCTGGGTGCAGCAAATTTACAGAAAACAGAAAAGTCCAGTTAAGGAGGTTTAAGGTATTCATACCTTAAAAGGGGACATGAGGAAAATAGCCATGTGTATATCAAGGAGAAGAATGTTCCAAACAAGAAAAAAATAAAGATTATAAAACCTAAAAACGGGACTTTTGATGTGCTTAAGAAACTACAAGAAAGTCCATGAGGTTGGGACAGAGTGAGTGAATGGAAGACAATCAAGACAGTTGCAGAGAGGTGGGGTGGGGCAGGGCAGGCTGACCAGTAACTCTTCAAAACCCATGTTAAGCAACCCCTAGAGACATCGAAAATGTCTTGATCAGTTCAAATCCTCCCTGTTGTTAAGGTGAATCTCTCTCAATCTAAAGTGGATTCTGCTTCCTAAAATGTTGAGAACACTTCGTATTTATGTTCATAGACGATATTTTCCTATAAATTTCAAACTGTATATTGTTTCTGTTGGGTTGCATCTCATGGTTTTGCTAAAACCAGAAAATGAGTTTAGCCGTTATTCCTTGTATTTTAAGTCTTTGGAAAAATTTCTTGCGTGTTTGATAGAACTTTTTCATAACGTCTTCAGGCTTGGACTTTCGTTAGAGGAAAAATATTTGATCACTGATTTTTAGTATGTGCATATGTATGTATGCATGCATGTTTGTATGTATGTATGTTGTTTTTTTTTAAGAGTCCCAGACATTGTGGATGGCAGTCAGCATAGTCTGATTCAGAACACTGGAAGCAGGAGAGAAAGTGATAGAAAGAATGGGATGACTGACTACCCTTGCCCACATGCCAGGTGCAAAAGTCAGTGTGCCCCCACTAACCTTTCACTTATCCTATAATGTAAACTCCCTTTCTAATATGTGAGGAAGGTTAATTGAGAGGAATGTGGCCATGATGGAGATGTCCTCAGAGCTCTGCTTGCTGAAGCCTCATTTTTGGAATTGAAGCGAACTCCTCCCCAAGTGTCACTTAGCCTCTGCTCAATCTTACTGGTCAAGTTGCTTCACACAAATTTGTTCCTATGATGTGATTGTCCTTCTCACTCTTTCTGGGTATCAGACCTGAGCAATAACTTTATGAGAGGTCGAGGATGAAATATGAAGCAAAGGTGTGAGTCAGAGCTGAGTGCTCATGTGGCTCTTGGGGGATCCCAGGTGAAGGAAAGTCACTCTTCAATAAGGATACTGCTTGCCCAAGTATGTGAAAATCAGCAGAGTATTGTCCTAAGTCGCTTGGCCTGGAACCCTACCCTTTCAAGACTAGTGCAGCAGCGCCTCCTGCTGGTCTCAGAGCGCAGACTCTCCAGCTCCTCAGACACTATCCAGCACTCCTGGAAGGGCTTCCTGCTTTGGCAGAAGGTTCTTTCTAGTATTATTACCCAGGACAAAAGATTGAGGAGGCTCCCTGCACAGTGTTTGGGACTGAGATATCAATTTTCTCCAGGTTACTAATGACCTTCAGGTTGCTAAATATGGGTGTACTGTACAGTTCTTGTGGCACCACATTTTTCAGGATTGCCTGAAATTTGAGTTTGGTTTTACTAGTTTTTTAGGGTCATTCCATCTAGGACAATCTTATATCAAGTTCAAGGTTTAAAATTCCCCCAGAGTACCCTGTCGGTTCATAAAAAAATTTAAAAAAAAAACACTTTTTCTTTGGGCCAATTCTGACTCATAGCAACCCTACAGGACAGAGTAGAACTGCCCCCATAGAGTTCCCAAGACTAATTTTTACAGAAGCAAATTGCCACATCTTTCTCCATTGGAGCAGGCTGGTAGGTTTAAACCTCCAACCTTTCAATTAACAGCTGCACACTTAACTAGTGAGCCACCTGGGCTCCTTGTTGGGTCATACCTGGTAATAATTCTATATTGGTTACTGTCTTAGTCATCTAGTGCTTCTATAACAAAAATATCACAAGCCAATGGCTTTAACAAAAAAAAAATTTATTCTCTCAAAACAATCTAGTTGGCTAGGAGTACGAATTCAGGGCACTAGCTACCGGGGAAGGCTTTCTCTCTCTCACTGCCAGCTCTGGGGGAAGGTCTTTTTATCAAGCTTCCCCGGTTGAGGAGATTCTCAGCGAAGGGACCCTGGGTCCAACGGATGCACTATTCTTCTGGCTCTTGTTTCTTGGTTGTATGAGGTCTCCCTGTCTCTCTGTTCGCTTGTCTCTTTTATATCTCAAAAGAGATTGACTTAAAACATAACCTAATCTTGTAGATTGAGTCCTGTCTCATTGACATAACTGCTTCTAATCTCACCTCATTAATATCATACAGGTAGGATATTACAACACACAGAAAAATCACATCAGATGACAAAATGGTGGACATTTACACAATACTGGAAATCATGGTCCCGCCAAGTTGACACAGATTTTGGGTGGACCCAATTCAATTTATGACAGTTTTCCTTATACGTTGACTTATTTGGTTGTTGTTAATGATAAGGTTCTTGTTGTTGTCCTTGTGAGGGTCCCCTGTTAGAATCTCGACCCCATTGTATACATGTTGGCTTTAAAAAAGTTTTTTTATTGTGCTTTAGGTGAACATTTACAGAGCAAATTGTTTCTCATTAAACAATTAATACATATAGTGTTTTGTAACATTAGTTGTCAACCCATGACATGTCAACACTCCCCTTCTCGACCTTGGGTTTCTCATTTCCATTTGTCCAGCTTTTCTGTTCCCTCCTTCCTTTTTGTCCTTGCCCCTGAGCTGGTGTGCCCATTTAGTCTCGTATAAATAGTTGAGTTACCTGTATTATTGTTTGTTTTATGGGACTGTCTAATCTTTGGCTTAGGGGTGAATTTCAGGAGTGACTTCAGTGCTGAGTTAAAAGGATGTTAGAGGGCCATACTCTTGGGGTATCTTCAGTCTCTGTCAGACCAGCAAGTCTGGTCTTTTTTTTAATTTAATTTTATTTTTTATTGTGCTTTAGGTGACAGTTTACAGCTCAAGTTAATTCCTTATACAA
This sequence comes from Dugong dugon, assembly GCA_030035585.1. NCBI lineage: Eukaryota > Metazoa > Chordata > Mammalia > Sirenia > Dugongidae > Dugong > Dugong dugon. Next base: position 36,976,655 of record CM057476.1, on the reverse strand, counting down.
AAATTTATACACATATTGTTACATGACCCTAGTTGCAATCCCTGTAATGTGACAACACACTCCCCCTTTCCACCCCGAATTTCCTGTGTCCATTCAACCAATTCCTGTCCCTTTCTGCCTTCTCATCCTGCCTGCGGGTAGGAGCTGCCCATGTAGTCTCATGTATCTACTGAACTAACAAGCATACACTTCACGAGTATTATTTTATGTTTTATAGTCCAGTCTAATCTCTGCCAGAAGAGTTGGCTTTGGGAATGGTTTTAGTTCTGGGTTAACAGGGAGTCTGGGGGCTGTTTCTTCTGGGATTCCTCTACTCTCAGTCACACCATTAAGTCTGGTCTTTTTACGTGAAACTGAGCTCTGCACCACACTTTTCTCCTGCTCTGCCAGGGACTCTCTGTTGTGTTCTCTGTCAGGGCGGTCATTGGTGTAGCAGGGCACCATCTAGTTTTTCTGGTCTCAGGCTGATGGAGTTTCTGGTTTATGTGGGCCTTTTTTCTCTTGGGCTAATATTTTCCTTGTGTCTTTGGTGTTCTCCATTCTCCTTTGCTCCAGGAGCGTTGGGAAAATTGATGCATCTTAGATGGCCACCTGCAAGCTGTAAAGACCCCAGACTTCACTCACCAAAATGGGATGCAGAACATTTTCTTAATGAACTTCTTTATGCCAACAGACCTCGATGTGCCCCTGAAACCATGTTACCCAGATCCCACCCCTGCTACTCTGTCCCTGTCAGGAAACTTCTTAGCTTTTGGTTTGGTCCAGTTGTGCTGACTTCCCCTATATTGTGTGTTGTCCTTCCCTTCACCTAAGATAATTCTTGTCTACTATCTAGTTAGTGAGTTCCTCTCTCCCTCCCTCATAACCATCAAAGAATGTTTTCTTCTGTGTTTAAACCCTTCCTTGAGTTCTTATAATAGTGGTCTTATACAATGTTTGTTTTTTTGCAACTGAGTAATTTCACTCAACGTAATGCCTTCCAGATTCATCCATATTGTGAGATGTTTCCCGGATTCATCGTTGTTCTTTATCATTGCGTAGTATTCCTTTGTGTGTATATACCATAATTTTGTTTATCCATTCGTCTGTTGATAGACACCTAGGTTGTTTCCATCTTTTTGTTACTGTGAACACTGCTGCAATGAACATGGGTGTGCATATATCTATTCGTGTGACGGTTCTTATTTCTCTAGCATATATTCCAATGAGTGGGATTGCTAGATCATATGATATTTCTATTTCTAGTTTTTTAAGGAAGTGCCAAATCGATTTCCATAGTAATTGTGCCATTTTACATTCCCACCAGCGGTGTATAAGTGTTCCAGTCTCTCCACAACCTCTCCAACAGTTATTAGTGTTTTTTGGATTAGAGCTAGCCTTGTTGGGGTGAGATGGTATCTCATTGTAGTTTTGATTTGCATTTCTCTAACGGCTAATGATAGTGAGCATTTCTTCATGTATCTTTTAGCTGCCTGAATGTCTTCTTTGGTGAAGTGTCTGTTCATATCCTTGGCCTATTTTTTTCATTGGTTTATTTGTCTTTTTGTTGTTGAGGTTTTGCAGTATCTTGTAGATTTTAGAGATCAGACCCTGATCTGATATATTGGAGCCAAAAATTTTTCCCAGTCTGTAGGTTGTCTTTTGATGAGCATAATTGTTTGATTTTTAGGAGTTTCCAGGTATCTACTTTCTCTTCAAGTATTTGTGCATTGTTACTTATGGTTCATATTCTGTTTATGCCATGTATTAGGGCTTCTAGCGTTGTCCCTATTTTTTCTTCCATGATCTTTATCATTTTAGATTTTATATTTAGGTCTTTGATCCATTTTGAGTAGTTTTTGTACATGGTGTGAGGTGTGGGTCTTGTTTCATTTTTTTGCAGATGGATATCCAGTTATATCAGCACCATTTGTTAAAGAGACTGTCTTTTCCTCTTTTAACAGATTTTGGGCCTTTGTCAAATATCAGCTGCTCATAGGTGGATGAATTTACGTCTGGATTCTCAGTCCTGTTCCATTGGTCTGGGTATCTGTTGTACCAGTACCAGGTTGTTTTGACTACTGTGGGGTATAATAGGTTCTAAAATTAGATAGTGTGAGGCCTCTCACTTTGTTCTTCTGTTTTCAGTAGTGCTTTACTTATCTGGGACCGCTTCCCTTTCCATATGAAATTGGTGATTTGTTTCTCCATCTGTTTAAAAAATGTCATTGGAATTTGGATGAGGATTGCATCATATCTGTAGATTGCTTTGGGCAGAACTGACATTTTCACAATGCTGAGTCTTCTTATCTTTGAGCAAGGTATGTTTTTCCACTTATGCATGTCTCTTTTGGTTTCTTGCAGTAGTGCCTTGTGGATTTCTTTGTATAGAACTTTTACGTTTCTGGTTAGATTTATTCCTAAGTATTTTATCTTCTTGGGGGCTATGGTAAATGGTATTGATTTGGTGATTTCCTCTCCGAAGTTCTCTTTGTTGGTGTAGAGGAATCCAACTGACTTTTGTATGTTTATCTTGTAGCCTGATACTTTGCTGAAATCTTCTATTAGTTCCAGTAGTTATCTTGTGGAGTCTTTGGGGTTTTCTGTAGATAAGATCATATCATTTGCAATAGGGATACTTTTACTTCTTCCTTACAAATTTGGATGCCATTTTTTAATTTTTCCTGTCTTATTGTTCTGGCTAGGACCTCCAGCACAAAGCTGAATAAGAGTGGTGATACAGGGCATCCTTGTCTGATTTTGGTTCTCAAGGGGAATGCTTTCAGACTCTCTCCATTTAGGATAATGTTAGCTGTTGGCTTTGTCTAAATGTCCTTTATTATGCTGAAGAATTTCCCTTCTATTCTTATTTTACTGAGTGTTTTAATCATGAATGGTGTTGGACGTTGTTGAATGCTTTTCTGCATCAATTGATAAGATCATGTGGTTCTTATCTTTTGTTTTATTTATGCGATGGGTTACATTGATTGTTTTTGTAATGTTGAACCATCCCCACATAGCTGGTATGAATCCCACTTGGTCTTGGTGGATTATTTTTTGGATATGTTGTTGAATTCTATTGGCTAGAATTTTGTTGAAGATTTTTGTGTCTATGTTCATGAGGGATATCGGTCTGTAATTTTCTTTTTTTTTTTTGGTGTCTTTACCTGGTTATGGTATCAGGGTTATGCTGGCTTCATAGAATGAGTTTGGGAGTATTCCATCATTTTCTATGCTCTGAAATACTTTTGGTAGTACGGGTATTAACTCTTCTCTGAAAGTTTGGTAGAATTCTCCAGTGAAGCCATCAGGGTCGGAGCTTTGTTTCCTTGGGAGTTTTAATTAATTAATTTATTTTTATTTAAAAATTTTTTTTAATATACTTTAGGTGAAGGTTTACAGAACAAATATTTTCTCATTAAACAGTCAGTACACATATTGTTTTATAACACTGGTTAACAACACCATGACATATCAACACGCTCCCTTCTTGGCTTTGAAGGACTTTTTTTTTTTTTGGTGAAAATATACATAGCCAAAGATATACCATTTCAAAAAATTTCTACATGTAAAAATCAGTGAGGTCGATTACGTTCTTCTAGTTGTGCTGCTATTCTCACTTTAGATGGAGGTTTACAGAACAAAATAGTTTCTCATTAAACAGTACACATATTGCCCTATGACAATGGTTAAGAACACCACTACATGTCAACATTGTCCTTACTAAAATTTGGGTTCCCTATCACCAGCTTTCCTGTCCCCTTCTGCCTTCTGGTCTTTGTCCCTGCACCGCTATGCCTCATTAGTCCTGTTTTGTTTTATGGGGCTGTCCAATATCCGGCTGAACGGTGAATCTCGGGAATGCCTTCACCACTGAGCTAAAATGGTGTCTGGGGGCCATACACTTGGGGTTTCTCCAGTCTGTCAGGCCAGTAAATCTGGTCTTTTTTGTGTGTGTTAGAATTTTGTTCTACATCCTTCTCCAGCTCTGTCCAGAACCGACTGTTATGATCCCGGTCAGAGCAATCAGTGGTGGTAGCCAGGCACCATCTAGCTATACTGGACTCAGTCTGGTGGAGGCCTTGGTAACTGTGGCCCATTAGTCATTTGGACTAATCTTTTCCTTGTATCCTATTATATTCGTTCTCCCTTGCTCCCGAAGGGGTGAGACCAGTGGAGTACCTTAGATGGGTGCTCACAGGCTTTTAAGACCCCAGACGCTACTCACCAAGGTAGACTGTAGAACATTTGTCTTTATAAACTGTGTTATGCCAATTGAGCTAGATGTTCCACGAGATCATGGTCCCCACAGCCCTCCGCCAAGCAATTCATCCCTCAGGGAGTTTGGATGTGCCTAGGGAGCTTCCAAGACCTTTCCATGTACAAGTTGTGCTGGCTTCCCCAGTATTGTGAACTGTCTTGCCCTTCACCAAAGTTAACACTTATTTATTGTCTGTTTAGTATTTCTTCCCACCTTTCCCATCCCTCATAACCAAGAAAGATTGTTACTTTTTATGTGTAAATTTTTTCATGAGTTTTTACAGTAGAGGTCTCATACAATATTTGTCCTTTTGTGATTGACTTATTTCACCCAGCATAATATCCTCCAGTTTCATCCATGTTATGAGATGCTTCACAGATTCATCATTGTTCTTTATCATTGCGTAGTACTCCATTGTGTGTATGTACCATAGTTTGTTTATCCATTCATCTGTTGATGGGCATCTAGGTTGTTTCCATCTTCTTGCTATTGTAAACAATGCTGCCATGAACTTGGGTGTGCATATGTCTGTTTATGTGACGGCTCTTATTTCTCTAGGATATATTCCTAGGAGTGGGATTTCTGGATCGTATGGTATGTCTATTTCTAGCTTTCTAAGGAAGCGTCATATCATTTTCCAAAATGGTTGTATCATTTTGCATTCCCACCAGCAGTGCATGAGAGTTCCTATCTCCCTGCAGCTTCTCCAAGATTTGTAATTTCCAGTGTTTTTGATTCGTGCCACTAATGCCGAAGTGAGATGGTATCTCATAGTAGTTTTAATTTGCATTTCACAAATCGCTAGTGATCGCGAGAATTTCCTCTTGTATCTGTTGGCCATTTGAATGTCTTCTTTGGTGAAGTGTCTGTTCATTTCCTTTGCCCATTTTTTAATAGGATTAGTTGTCTTTTGTTGTAGAGGTGTTGGATTTTCTTGTAGATTATGGAGATTAGATCTTTGTCTGACTTGTATTGTCTAGAATTTTTTTCCCTGTCTGTATGTTCTCTTTTGACTCTTTTGGTGAAGTCTTTTGAAGAGCATAGGTGTTTGATTTTTAGAAGATTTCAGTTATCTAGCTTATCTATTGGGGTTTGTGCATTGATGGTTATGGTTTGTATCCTGTAAATGCTATGTATTAAGGTCTGAAGGGGTTGTCCTATTTTTTCTTGTATGAACTTTATAGTTTTTGTCTTTATATTTAAGTCTTTGATTCATTTTGAATTAGTTTTTGTAAATGATGTGAAGTATGGGTCCTGTTTCATTTTTCGATAATGGATATCCAGTTTTGCCAGCACCATTTGTTAAAAAGACTGTCTTTCCCCCATTTGATGGTCTTTGGGTCCTTGTCAAAGATCCAGTGACTGTAGGTGGATGGATTTACGTCTGGGTTCTCAATTCTATTCCATTGGTCAATGTGTCTATCTTTGAACGAGTACAAGGCTGTTTTGACTACTGTAGCTGTATAGTAGGTTCTGAGGTCAGGTAGCATACTGACCTACTTTATTCTTTTTCTTCAATAGTGCTGTACTTATTTGGGGCTTCTTCCCATTCTATACAAAGTTAATGATAGTTTATACAACTCTTTGAAGAATGTCATTGGTATTTGGATAGGGATTACATTATGTTTGTAAATTGCTTTGGGTAGAATTGTCATTTTCACAACGTTGAATCTACCTATCCATGAGCATGGTATATTTTCAGTTTATATAGAGCCCTTTGGGTTTCTTCCAGTAGTGTTTTGTAGTTTTCTTTGTATAGGTCTTTTACATCCCTGGTTAGATTTATTCCTAAGTATTTTATTTTTTCAATGGCTGTTATAAATGGTATTGTTTTCCTGATTTCCTTTTCATCGTTCTCTTTATTGGTGTATAGGAATCCAACTGACATTTTCATGTTTATCTTCTATCCCACTACTATGCTGAATATTTCTATTAGTTCCAGTAGATTTCTAGTGGAGTATTTAGGGTTTTCTATGTACAGTATCATATCATCCACAAACAGTTTAACTTCTTCATTACCAATTTAGATGCCCTTTATTTCTTTTTCTTGGCTTATGGCTCTTGCTAGAACTTCTAACACTATGTTAAATAGGAGTGGGGATAAAGGGCATCCTTGTCTTGTTCCTGTTCTCAAGGGGAATGTTTTCAGCCACTCTCCATTACGAATGATGTGGGTTGTTGGTTTTGCATAAATGCCCTTTATTATGTTGAAAAAGTTCCCTTCTATACCCATTTTATTGAGAGTTTTCATTAGGAATGGGTGTTGGACTTTGTCGAAATCTTTCTCTGCTTCAATTGAGATGATCATGTGATTCTTTTCTTTCCTTTTATTTATGTGATGGATTACACTGATAGATTTTCTAATGTTAAACCATCCTTGCATACCTGGTATGAATCCTTCTTGGTCATGGTGTATTATTTTTTGATATGATGCTGAATTCTGTTGGCTAGAATTTTGTTCAGAATTTTTGCATCTATATTCATGAGAGATATTGGTCTGTAATTTTCTTTTTTAGCATCTTTCCCTGGTTTTGATATCAGGGTTTTGCTGGCTCCATAGACTGAATCCAGAGGTGTCGCTTCGTTTTCTTTTTTGTTTCTAATTTTTATTCATTCATTTTTTCCTTTATTTTCTTCTCCTTTATGTTTTTCTCCATTTCATAGTCTCTCATCTCTCCACTCCGACAGCAAGCTCCCCCGGCACTCTTTTTTGTTTGTATGTTTTCGGCTCCTATTCCTCTCACCTTTCTCCTCTCTGACATGCCCATCTTAGTTCCATACATCACAGTCTCCCCCTTCCATCCTGCCTGCTTGAACCGTGTGCTTAACATCACACCACCAAGCAGCACAGGCACTGCCTACCAGAACATGCCCTGCACTGATTACCAGCCCACTCTTCTGGCCATAGTAAATGCCACAAACAACCCATCTCGGCAACTCCTTTTCAGCTAGACCTGCTCCATTGCACTATATCAGAGTAACTGACCCTGCCAATTGGAGAAGGGGGTGAAAATTATCGTGCCCACAGATGAGCAAACAGCAAAGAACACACAGCCCGCCTGCTCAGACATAGCCAAATAAAACAAGAAAAAGATGAAACAAACAAATTTACAATCAGTAAACAAGAAAAAATAACTACTGATTGCCCCGAAGACAGCAGACAATATCAAAACATTTACAAAAACAGGACAAGATGGTTCCGGTAGGCATCCAAAATAAAACACCATTTGACTTTCCAGTAGAAGAAAATGCACTAGAACTACCTGATAGGGAATTCAAATCTCTACTACTCAGAATTACCCAAGAGTTGAAGCAAAAAGTGACAAAAATGAGAAAAAAAATACACAAATTCATGGAAAGTACAGAAAAAAAATGGAAGAATTCAGGAAAACAATGCAGGAACAAAATCCCAAAATAAATTCACAACTAGAAATCATACAAAAACAACAATTAGAAATCCAAAAGATAAACAAGATTTCAGAAATGGACAGTGTCATAGAAGGGCTGAGGAGCAGATTTGAAATGGTGGAAGACAGGATCAGCAAAATTGAAGACAAAAGCTTGGATACAACTCTGAGGAAAACTCAGAAGAAAGAACGAATAAAAATGAAGAGACCCTGAGAATTATGTGGGATACTATCAAAAGCAAAAATTTTCAAGTGATCTGAGTTCCAGAATAGGGAGAGAAAACAGAAAAGACAGAGAAGATCAGTGAAGAACTGCTGGCAGAAAACTTCCCTAATATCATGAAAGATGAAAACCTGGCCAACCAAGAAGCTTAATGAACCCCATATAGGATAGATCCCAAAAGAAAACCACCCAGACATATCATAATCACACTCACCTAAACCAAAGACAAAGAATCCTGAGACCGCTTGAGAAAAACAAGAAGTCACATACAGAGGTGAAACAATAAGACTAAGCTCAGATTATTCAGCAGAAACCATGCAGGCAATAAGGCAATGGGATGACATATATAAAACATTGATAGAAAAAATTCGCAAGCCAAGAATAATATATCCTGCAAAACTCTCATTCTAATATGACGGTGAAATTAGGACATTTCAAGATAAACAGAAATCAAGGGAATATGTAAAACCCAAACCAAATTTACAAGAATTATTAAAGGGAGTCCTTTGATCTGAGAACAAACAGCTTCAGCTCACAGGCTGAATCTAGGATGCAGGATCATACCAGCCAGATACCAATCTAGGAAATGAACTCTCAAGGATAAAACAAAACTAAAAGATTTACAAGAGGGAACCAGAGAGGTCAATCTGTAAATGACAACAACATCAGAACAATAAAAGAGGGAATAAGTAGTGTAGGTATAGAAGTTTCAAATGGAAAAAAAGTCAAGGCAATATCAAGTAATAAAAGATTGTTTTAAACTTAGGAAGATGGGGTTAAATTTCAAGGTAACCACAAAGAAAGTTAACAAACCAAGTTATCAAAATAAAGAAGAAAAACATAAAGTCTAAGTAAACACAAAACCAACAAAAATGAAAGAAATGAAAAAAAATAAATAAATCCAGCATAGAAGAGTAAAAGGAACAAAGAAAACCTCAGCACCACAGGGGGGAAGAAAACAAATCAGAGCAATAAAGTCACACCTATGAATAATTATGCTGAATGTAGATGTCTTAAGTGCACTCATAAAGTGACAGGGTGTAACAGAGTGGATAAAAAAAAGGATACATCAATATACTGTCTACAAGAGACACACTTTAGATATAAACATATAAATATATTTTAAAAAATCAAAGGATGAAGAAATATATCAAGCAAACAGCTACCAAAAAAGAGCAGGTGTGGCGATACTAATGTCAGAAAAATTAGACTTAAAAAACAAAATTCACCATAAAAGACAAAGATGGACATTATATAATGATTAAAAGGACAATCCACCATGAGTACATAAGCATAATAAATATCTACCCACCCAATGACAGGGCTCCAAGATACATAAACAAACTCTAACAGCACTGAAAAGAGAAACTGACAATTCCTCAGTAACAGTAGGAGAATTCAACACATCACTATTGGTAAAGAACAAAACATCTAGAAAGAAACGCAACAAAGATACAGAAGATCTAAAGGCCACAATCAACCAACTTGATCTCACAGACTTATATAGAACACTCCACCCCAAAATAGCAAAGTACACATTCTTTTCCAGTGCACATGGAACTTTCTCCAGAATAGACCACATGTTAGGCCACAAAGCAACCCTCAACAAAATCCAAAACACTGAGATAATACAAAGTATCTTCTCTGATCACAACGCCATCAAAGTAAAAATTAATAACAGGAAGAGTAGAGAAAAAGTAAAATTCATGGAAACTGAATAATACGTTCCTTGAAACCACTGGGTAATGGAAAAAATCAAAGATGGAATAAAAAGTTTCCTGGGATAAAAAGTTTCCTAGAATAAAATGAGAATGAAAACACATCATGCCAAAACCTATGAGACTCAGCAAAGGCAGTGCTCAGAGGACAATTTATAGCAATAGATGCACATATCAGAAAAAGAAGGTAGGGACAAAATCAAAACATTAGCTATGCAATGTGAACAAATAGAAAGAGAACAGCAAAAGAAGCCCACAACCAACAGAAAAAAGGACATAATAAAGATCAGAGAAGAAATAAATGAAATAGACAATAGAAAAACAATAGAAAGAATCAACAAAACCAAAAGCTGGTTCTTTGAAAGAATCAACAAAATCGACAAGCCACTGGCCAAACTGACAAAAGAAAAATAAGAGAGGAAGCAAATAACACAAATAAGAAATGAAATGGGGGATATTACAACAGATCCAACTGAAATAAAAAGGATCAAAACATATTATGATAAACTGTACTCCAACAAATTTGAAAACCTAGAGGAAACGGATAAATTCTAGAAACACACTACCTACCTAACGTAACACAAAAATGCACAGACCCATAACAAAAGAAAATATTGAAAAAGTTAAAAAAAAAAAAAGCAACAAAAAAATGTTCTGGCCCAGACAGCTGTAGAATTCTACCAAACATTCAGAGAAGAGCTCACGACCAGTACTACTCAAACTATTTTAGAACATAGAAAAGGGAGGGATACTTCCAAATTCATTCTATCAAGCCATTGTAACCCTGATACCAAAACCAGGTAAAGACAACACAAAAAAAAGAAAATTACAGACCAATAGCTCTCATAAATATAGATGCAAAAATTCTCAACAAAATTCTAGCGAATAGTATTCAGCACCATGTAAAAAAATTAATAATAATACACCATGACTGTCATGGATTGAATTATGTTCCCCCAAAAATGTGTGTATCAATTTGGCTGGGCCATGATTCTCGGTATTGTGTGATTTTCTTATATGTTGTGAATCCTGCCTCTGTGATGTTAATAAGGGAGAATGGGCGGCAGTTGTGTTGGTGAGGCAGGACTCAATCTACAGGATTGGATTGTGTCCTGAGACAATCTCTTGAGATGTAGAAGAGAGAAGTGAGCAGAGAGACAGGGGGACCTCATACTACCAGGAGGGCAGTGCCAGGAGCAGAGCGTGTCCTTTGGACCTGCAGTCCCTGCACAGAGAGGCTTCTAGTCCAGGGGAACGCTGAAGAGAAGAAGGCCAACAGAGAGAGAAAGCCTTCCCCTGGAGCTGACTCCCTGAGTTTGGACTTTTAGCCTACTTTACTGTGAGGAAATGGATTTCTCTTTGTTGAAACCATCCACTTGTGGTATTTCTGTTGTAGCAGCACTGGATGACTAAGACAATGACCAAGTAGGATTCATACCAGGTATGCATGGATGGTTCAACATTATAAAATCAATCAATGGAATCTACCACATAAACAAACAAAAAGAATCACATGATCTTCTCAATTGGCACAGAAGAGTCATTTGATAAAGTCCAATACCCATTCCTGATAAAAACTCTCAATATAATAAGAATAGAAAGCAAATTTTTCAACACAATAAAAGGCATCTATACAAAACCAGCAGCAAACATCATTCTTAACGGAGACAGGCTGAAACATTCCCCCTGAGAACAGGAACAAGACAAGGATGCTGTTTATCATCACTCCTACTTAACATTGTGCTGGAAGTCCTAGCTAGAGCAATAAGGAAAGAAAACAAAATAAAGGGCATCCAAATTAGTAAGGAAGAAGTAAAACTATCCCTGTTCACGGATGATGTGATATACATAGAGAACCCAAAAGACTTCAAAGAAAACTAATGGAACCAATAGAAAGATTCAGCAGAGTAGCACAATACAAAATCAACATACAAAAATCAGTTGGATTCCTATACACCAATATAAAGAGAACTATGAAAAGAAAATCAGGAAAACAATACCATTTTTAATAGTCCCTAAAAAAAAAATTTAGGAATAAATCTTACCAGGGACGTAAAAGACCTATACAAAGAAAACTACAAAACACTACTGCAAGAAACCAAAGACACCTACATAAATGGAAAAACATACCATGCTCATGGATAGGCAGACTCAACATTGTGAAAATGTCAATTCTACCCAAAGCAATCTACAAATGCAATGCAATCCAAATCCAAAAACTAACAGCATTCTTTAAAGAGCTGAAAAACTAATCATTAAATTTATGTAAAATGAGACCCCGTATAAGTAAAGCACTATTGAAGAAGAATAAAATAAGAGGACTCCCTCTACCTGACCTCAGAACCTTCTATTCAGCTCTGGTAGTTAAAACAGCCTGGTACAGATACAAAGACAGACACATTGACCAATGGAACAGAATTGACAACCCAGGGGTAAATCCATCCACCTACGGTTACCTGATCTTTGACAAAGCCCCAAAGTCCATCAAATGGGGGAAAAGATATTCTTTTTAACAAATTGTGCCAGCAAAACTCGATGTCCATCTTTAAAAAAATGAAACAGGACCCATACCTAATACCAGGTACAAAAACTAATTCAAAATGGATCAAATACTTAAATATAAAATGAAAAACTGTAAAGGTCATGAAAAAAAAATCTGGGTCAATGCTAAAAGCCTTAATATATGGCATAAATGTGATACAAACCATAACTAACAATACACAAACACCAGAAGATAAGCTAGATAACTGGAATCTTCTAAAAATTAAACACTTGTGCTCATCAAAAGAATTTGCCAAAAGAGTAAAAAGACAACCTATCGACTGGAAAAAAGTTTTGGCTGTGACATACCTGACAAAAGTCTAATCTCTAAAATCTATAGGAAAATCCAACACCTCTAGAATAAAAAGACAAACAATCCAATTAAAAAATGGGCAAATGATATGAGTAGACAGGTCACCAAAGAAGATGATCAGGTGGCTAACAGATACATGAGGAAATACTCCCAATCACTAGCTATTAGAGAAATGCAAATCAAAACTACAATGAGATAACCATTTCACCCCAACATTACTGGCATGAATCAGAAAATAAATGTTAGAGAGGCAGTGAGGAAATTGGGACTCTTACGCACTGATAGTGGGAATGCAAAATGGTACAACCATTTTGGAAAACAATCTGTCACTCCCTTAAAAAGCTCGAAATAGAAATTCCATTCAATCCAGCAATCTCACTCTTAGGAATAGAGAAATAAGAGCCATCACATGAATAGAAATATGCACACCCATGTTCATTGCAGCATTATTCACAGTAGCAAAAAGATTGAAACAACCTAAATGCCCATGAACAGATGAATGGATAAACAAACTATGGTACATACACACAATGGGATACTGCACAATGATAAAGAACAGTGATGAATCTGCAAAACATCTCACAATGTGGAGGGGCAAGATGGCGCTCTAGGCAGAAACACCACGCCGTCCCTCCACAGCAAAGATCCGAAAAACTAAGCCTAACAGAGAATCAACAATCCTGAAACCCTAGAACACCAAATGAAGAGATAAAGAACTCAGCCAAACACCAAACGGAGTGAGAATACTAAAAGAGAACGGAGAGCGAGGAGAGACTCAGGCAGAGATTCCTTACCAGCTAACGCAGCGCGGATCCACCATCTTGGATTCCTATCGGAGACCAGCGAACGGGAGAGCAGCCTAGCAGAGCATCTGGTCGGAGACAGAACGACCGGTAAACTGCGGTGCACGCTCTCCCACCCCCCCCCCCTCTGCCTCAGCTGGGGATCCCCTGCTTTCCGTGGCCAGGGTCCCTGGGCTGGGGGGCGCCGGTGCTTGGATTCCGCGCGCCCGGGCTGGCAGCTTTCTAGGAGCCGTTTGCTGGCAGCTAGCGAAACTTTTTCTGCCGCCTCCCCCTCCTTTTGCCTGGGTGCCTGGTTCCGAGTGTCGTCTCTGCTCTCTCCTGCGGGGCTGTAGGGCTCCGTTCGGGCGTGTGGCTGTTTCCAGGTCTGGGCTCCCGCACGGGTGGGATCCCGGGGCCTTTGTTCGTTCACCCCTCTGCTTTCCGTGGTCGGAGTCCCTGAGCTGGGGGGCGCCAGTGCTTGGATTCCGCGTGCCCGGGCTGGCGGCTTTCTGGGAGCCGTTTGCTGGCAGCTAGAGAAACTTTTTCTGCCGCCTCCCCCTCCTTTTGCCTCAGTGCCTGGTTCCGAGTGCTGTCTTTGCTCTCTTCTGCGGAGCTGTGGGGCTGCGTTCGGGCGTGTGGCTGTTTCCAGGTCTGGGCTACCACGCTGGTGGGATCCCGGGACCTTTGTTCGTTGGCCCCTCTGCTTCCCGTGGCCACGGTCTCTTAACCCCGAGACTACCGGCTTCTTGGAATTCGCGCCCCTGAGTGGGGGCTCTCTGGGTGCCATTTGTAGGCACTGACTGCTGGTGTTGCCCTTTTTTGTTTTTTTTTTTTAATTTTATTTTTCTTCCTTTTTTGATTAGTTTTGTCATCTTTTACCTCTTTTTCCCTTTTGTCTTTCTTCATTGCTTAATTTCTCGTCTCTCAATCTATTCCTTCTCTTTCTGATCCCTGAATACCAGGCGATGCATGCCTCTATACCTTCTGGCCAGGCTGAGCTGTGAAAATTGAGACCGACTCCCCCAGACCTCATAGCTGCATCGGTGGGATCCCTGGGAACTTTGCAGTTCTTTAACTTTTCTGATTTTTATTTGCTCATTCTTTCCTTTTCTTTCTCTTCCCCCTTCTGGTTTCCTCCATCCCATAGTCTCTCATCTGTACATTCCAACGACAAGCTCCCCTAGCATTCTTTTATGTTTGTATGCTTTTTGCTCCTCCTCCTCTCTCCTCTCTCCCATATCCAGCTTAGCTTCACACATAACCATCTTCCCGCTGCACCCTACCTACCTGCACTGTGCACTAGACATCACACCACCAAGCGGTGCAGGCACGCCCTATTGGAACCTGCCCAGCACTGACTACCGACTGTCCTGGTGGCTGCAGTGAGTGCCACAAGCAATCCGTCCCGGTGGCTCCTCCTCAGCTAGATCTGCCCAGCTGTACCACAAGGACGAAACAAACAAACAAAAAAATCTACAATCAATAAACGAGAGAAATATCTACTGAATGCCCTGAAAACAGCAAACAATATCAAAACATTTACAAAAACAAGACAAGATGGCTCCAATAGGCGTCCAAATTAAAACACCAGATAACTCTCCTGTGGAAGAAAATGCACCAGAAGTACCTGATACGGAACTCAAATCACTAATACTCGGAATTCCAAGAACTGAGGCAAAAAGCTGACAAACGTGAGGAAAACATAGACAAATTTATGGAAAATACAGACAAAAAATTGGAGAATTCAGGAAGATGATGCAGGAACAAAATGCCAAAATAAATTCACAACTCGAAATTATACAAAAACAACAATTAGAAATCCAAAAGATAAACAACAAGATTTCAGAAATGGACGGTGTCATAGAAGGGCTGAGAAGTAGATTTGAAACCATGGAAGACAGGATCAGTGGAACTGAAGACAAACACTTGGATACAACTCTGTTTCAGGAAAACTCAGAAAAAAGAACAAAGAAAAATGAAGAGACCCTGAGAGTTATGTGGGACACAATTAAAAGCAAAAACTTACGAGTGATTGGCATCCCAGAACAGGGGGAGAAAACAGAAAACACAGAGAGGATCATTGACGAACTGCTGACAGAAAACTTTCCCAATATCATGAAAAATGAAAAGCTGGCCATCCAAGAAGCTCAACGAACCCCATATAGAAGAGACCCCAAAAGAAAATCACCAAGACATATCATATTCACACTCGCTAAAACTAAAGACAAACAAAGAATCCTGAGAGCAGCTCATGAAAAACAAGAAGTCACATACAAAGGAGAAACAATAAGACTAAGCTCAGATTATTCAGCAGAAACCATGCAGGCAAGAAGGCAATGGGATGACATATATAAAATCTTGAAAGAAAAAAATTGTCAGCGAAGAATAATACATCCTGCAAAACTCTCATTCAGATTTGATGGTGAAAGTAGGTCATTTCCAGATAAACAGAAACTAAAGGAATATGCAAAAGTCAAACCAAACTTACAAGAATTATTAAAGGGAGTTCTTCAATCTGAGGACAAACAGCTTCAGCCCTCAGGCAGGACCTAGGAACTAGGACGCAGGTTCACATGAACCAGATACCATTCTAGGAACTGAACTACAGAGGACTTTCCAAAAACAAAAGATATACAACAGGGAATCAGAGAAATCAATCAAAGGATGACAACAACATCAAAACAATGAAAGAGGGAACAAACGGCATAGGTATAGAACCTTCTAAAGGAGAGGAAGGCAAGGAGATACCAAGTAACGGTAGACTGCTTCACAATTATAAAGATAAGGGTAAAATTCATGGTAACCACAAAAAAAGTTAACAAACCAACTCATAAAAATAAAGATGAAAAACATAAAGTCTCAACAAAAACAAAACCTACAAAAACAAAAGAAATGAACACAAAATCCACAAACAAAAGTAACTCAGCACAAGAGAGTAAGAAGAACAAAGAAAACTTCAGCATTACAAAAAAAAGCACTACAAAATAACAGCAACAAACTCACATCTATGAATAATTACACTGAACGTAAATGGACTCAATGCACCCATAAAGAGACGGAGAGTGGCAGAATGGATAAGAAAACAGGATCCATCGATTTGCTGTCTATAAGAGACACACCTTAGAAACAAAGATGTGAATTTATTAAAAATCAAAGGTTGGAAAAAAATATATCAAGCTAACAACTATCAAAAAAGAGCAGGAGTGGCAACTCTAATCTCAGATAAAATAGACTTTAAAACAAAATCTACCATAAAAGACAAAGAAGGACACTATATAATGATTAAGGGGATGATCCATCATGAAGACATAAACATAATAAATATCTCTTCACCCAATGACAGGGCTCAAAATACATAAAACAAACTCTAACAACACAGAAAAGAGAAATTGACAGTTCCACAATAATAGTAGGAGACTTCAACACACCACTCTCAGTAAAGGACAGAACAACTAAAAAGAAACTCAGCAAAGATACAGAAGACCTAAAGGACACAATCAGCCAACTCGACCTCATAGACATATATAGAACAATCCATCCAACCGCTGCAAAGTACACATTCTTTTCCAATGCACATGGAACGTTCTCCAGAATAGACCACATCTTAGGCCACAGAGCAATCCTTAACAAGATCCAAAATGCTGAGATAATTCACAGTATCTTCTCTGACCACAATGCCATCAAGGTAGAAATTAACACTAGAAAGAGCAAGGAAAAAAAATCAAACACATGGAAACTGAATAGTAATCTGCTTACACATAAATGGATAATAGAAGAAATCAGAGATGGAATTAAAAAATTCCTAGAATCAAATGAAAATGAAAACACATCATACCAAAACCTTTGGGACACAGCAAAGGCAGTCCTCAGAGGACAATTTATAGCAATAGATGCACATATCAAAAAAGAAGAAAGGGACAAAATCAAAATATTAACTACAGAACTCAAACAAATAGAAAGAGAACAACAAAAAAAGCCTACAACCACCGGAAGAAAGGAAATAGTAAAGATCAGAGCAGAAATAAATGAAATACAGAACAGAAAAACAATAGAAAGAATCAACAAAACCAAAAGTTGGTTCTTTGAAAGAATCAACAAAATCGACAAACCACTGGCCAGACTGACAAAAGAAAAACAGCAGAGGGCAGAAATAACCCAAATAAGAAATGAAATGGGGGACATTACAACCGACCCAACTGAAATCAAAAGGATTATAACAGAATATTCTTAAAAACTATATTCCAACAAATTTGAAAACCTAGAGGAAATGGATAAATTTCTAGAAACATACGGCCTACCCAAACTACAACAAAGTGATATTGAAAACCTGAACAGACCCATAACAAGAGAAGAGATTGAAAAGGTAATAAAAAAACTCCCAACCAAAAAAAGCCCTGGCCCAGATGGCTTCACTGGAGAATTCTACAAAACATTTACAGAAGAGCTCGTACCAGTTCTACTCAAGTTATTTCAGAGCATAGAAGAGGAAGCAACACTTCCAAATTCAATCTATGAAGCCAGCATAACACTGATACCAAAACCAGGCAAAGACATCACAAAAAAAGAAAATTACAGACCAATATCTCTCATGAATATAGATGCAAAAATTCTGAACAAAATTCTAGCCTATAGAATTCAGTATCATATCAAAAAAATAATACACCACGACCAAGTAGAATTCATACCAGGTATGCAAGGATGGTTTAACATTAGAAAATCCATCAATGTAATCCACCACATAAATAAAAGGAAAGAAAAAAATCACATGATCATCTCAGTTGATGCAGAAAAGGCATTTGACAAAGTCCAACACCCATTCCTGATAAAAGCTCTCAATAAAATAGGTATAGAAGGGAAATTTCTCAACATAATAAAGGGCATCTATGCAAAACCAACAGCCAACATCATTCTTAATGGAGAGAGGCTGAAGACACTCCCCTTGAAAACAGGAACAAGACAAGGATGCCCTTTATCACCACTCCTATTTAACATTGTGCTGGAAGTTCTAGCTAGAGCAGTAAGGCAAGAGAAAGAAATAAAGGGCATCCAAATTGGTAAAGAAGAAGTTAAACTCTCCCTGTTTGCAGATGATATGATACTATACATAGAAAACCCTAAAGACTCCACGAGAAATTTACTGGAACTAATAGAAAGATTCAGCAGAGTAGCAGGATACAAGATAAACATTCAAAAATCAGTTGGATTCCTATACACCAGTAAAGAGAACGATGAAAAGGAGATCAGGAAATCAATACCATTTTCAATAGCCCCTAAAAAGATAAAATACTTAGGAATAAATCTGACCAGGAATATAAAAGACCTATACAAAGAAAACTACAAAACACTGCTGCATGAAACCCAAAGGGATCTACATAAATGGAAAAACATACCATGCTCATGGATAGGCAGACTCAATATTGTGAAAATGGCAATTCTACCTAAAGCAATCTACAAATACAATGCAATCCCGATCCAAATACCAACAACATTCTTCAAAGAGATGGAAAAACTAATTATTAACTTTATATGGAAAGGGAAGAAACCCCGAATAAGTAAAGCACTACTGAAGAAGAAGAATAAAGTTGGAGGACTCACACTACCTGACTTGAGAACCTACTATACAGCTACAGTACTCAAAACAGCCTGGTACTGGTACAACAACAGAGACATTGACCAATGGAACAGAATTGAGAACTCAGATGTAAATCCATCCACCTATGGTCACCTGATTTTTGACAAGGGCCCAAAATACATCAAATGGGGAAAAGACAGTCTTTTTAACAAATGGTGCTGGCAAAACTGGATATCCATTTGTAGAAAAATAAAACCGGACCCATACCTCACACCATATACAAAAACTACTTCAAAATGGATCAACGACCTGAATATAAAGCCTCAAACTATAAAATTCATAGAAGAAAAAATAGGACCAACACTTCAGGCCTTAATACATGGCATTAACAGGATACAAACCATAAACATCAACACAAAAAACCCAACAGATAAACTAGATAATTGGGATCTGCTAAAAATCAAACATCTATGCTCTTCAAAAGATTTCACCAAAAGAGTTAAAAGAGAACCTACAGACTGGGAAAAAATTTTTGGACAGTACAAGTCAGACAAAGGTCTAATCTCCATAATCTACAAGAAAATCCAACACCTCTACAACAAAAAGACAACCAATCCTATCAAAAAATGGGCAAAGGAAATGAACAGACACTTCACCAAGGAAGACATTCAAATGGCCAACAGACACGTGAGGAAATGCTCGCGATCACTAGCCATTAGAGAAATGCAAATTAAAACCACAATGAGATACCATCTCACCCGGCATTACTGGCACGAATCAAAAATACTGGAAATAACAAATGTTGGAGGGGCTGCGGGGAGATGGGAACTCTTATACACTGCTGGTGGGAATGCAAAATGATACAACCATTTTGGAAAATGATATGGCGTTTCCTCAGAAAGCTAGAAATAGACATACCATTCGATCCAGCAATCCCACTCCTAGGAATATATCCTAGAGAAATAAGAGTCGTCACTCGAATAAACATATGCACACCTATGTTCATGGCAGCATTGTTCACAATAGCAAAACGATGGAAACAACCTCGATGTCCATCAACAGATGAATGGATACACAAACTATGGTACATACACACAATGGAGTACTATGCAACGAGAAAGAACAACAATGAATCTGTGAACCATCTCATAAGATGGATGAAACTGGAGGACATCATGCTGAGTGAAATAAGTCAATCACAAAAGGACAAATATTGTATGAGACCTCTATTGTAAAAACCCATGAAAAAATTCACATGCAAAATGTAACAATCCTTGTTGGTTACCAGGGATGGGGGGGGGAATACTAAATAGGTAATAGGTAAATGGTAACTTGGGTGAGAGGTGAGATAATACATAGTACAGGGGAAACTAACACAACCTACACAAGGAAAGGTCTTGGAGGCCCTATAGACACATCCAAACCCCCCGATGGACTGAGTTGTTGGACGGAGGGCTCTGGGGACCATGATCTCGGGAAACATCTAGCTCAATTGGCATGACACTACTTATAAAGACAATGCTCTACATTCTACCTTGGTGAGTAGTGTCTGGGGTCTTAAAAGCCTATGAGCGGCCATCTAAGATACTCCACTGATCTCATCCCTTCGGGAACAAGGGAGAACGAAGAGAACAGGATACAAGGAAAAGATTAGTCCAAAGGACTAATGGTCCACAGCTACCAAGGCCTCCACGGGACTGAGTCCAGTACAGCTGGATGGTGCCCGGCTACCACCAATGACTCCTCTGACCAGGATCACAACAGAGGGTTCTGGGCAGAGCTGGAGAAGGATGTAGAGCATAATTTTAACTCCCCCCCCAAAAAAATAAAAGAAAAGAAAAGAAGACCAGACTTACTGGCCTAAAGAATACTAGAGAAACCTCAAGAATGTGGCCCCCAGACACCCTTTCAGCTCAGAGGTGAAGTTACCTTCGAGGTTCGATGTTAAGCCTGGGAATGGACAGCCCAGTAAAACTAAATGGGACTAACGAGGTACAGGAGGCCGGTGACAAGGGCCAGAAGGCATAGGGAGAGTAGGAAACTGATGATAAGGAACACAAATTGAATAAGGACACTGTCGATGTATTGTGAGATTGTTGACCACTGCTATAGGGCAACATTTGTAGTAACTATTAAATGGGAGGCTGTTTTGTCCTGTAAGCCTTCATCTTGGGCGAGAATGGCAGCACAATTGGAAGAGCATAGTCAATATCACTTAAATGTGTAAGTAAAAAGTTTTGAAATGGTGTTTAAATAAGATAAAATAAAATAAATAAATAAATAAACAAATGAGACTAAAGAGGTACAATAGTCCACTGACAAGGTCCAGAAGACAGAAGGGGACAAGGTGGAGTAAGGATATTCTTGATGTGCTGTGAGATTGTTAACCATTGTCATAGGGCAACATGTGTAGTAACTGTTAAATGAAAAACTATTTTGTTCTGTAAGCCTTCATCTTAAGTGAGAATAACAGCACAGTTGGAAGAGCGTAGTCAATGTCACTGAACTGTGAATGTAGAAATTTTTGAAACGGTCTATCTTTGGCCATCTGTAATTTTCATCCAAAAAAAAAAAGGTTGAGAATTTAGAGGCTTAATACGTTGTGGGTTTGTTAACGAATGTCATAGAACAACATGTGTACTACTATTTCATGAGAAACTATTTGCTCTGTAAGCTTTCACCTGAAGTACAATAAAATAAAATTAAAAAAAACCCATAGGACTATACAACACAAAGATAAACCACCACCCCCCAAAAAAAAAACTCACAATGTGGATGAATCTGCAGGGCATTATGCTGAGTGAAATAAGTGAATCACAAAAGGACAAATACTGTATGAGACCACTATTATAAAAACTCATGAAAAGGTTTATACACAGAAAGAAATAATCTTTGATGGTTATGAGGAAGGGAAGGATGGGGTGGGAAAAACATTAACTAGACAATAGACGTGGTAACTGATGAAAGGTAATACAGTACACAATACTGGGGAAGTCAGCACAGTTTGACCAAGACAAAGTCATGGAAGCGTCATAGGCACATTCAAACTCCCTGAGGGAATAAGTTACCGGGTTGAGGGCTGGCAACCATGGTCTTGGGGGACATGTAGCTCAATTGGCATAACATAATTTATGAAGAAAGTGTTCTACATTCTACTGTGGTGAGTATCATATGGGGTCTTAAGAACTTGTGAGCTGCCATCTAAGATACATCTACTGTTCCCACCCCATCAGAAGCAAGGGATAGCGAAGAAAACAAGAGACACAAGCGAAAGATTAGTCTAAAGGACTAACGGACCACAACTACCACTGCCTCTGCCAGACTGCATCCAGCACAACCAGATGATGACCAGCTACCACTACCGACTGCTCTGACAAGGATCACAATATAGGGTCCTGGACAGAGCTGGAGAAAAATGTAGAACAAAATTTAAACTCACAAAAAAAAGACCAGAGACTTCTGGACAACACTGCACTCTAGGCAGAAGCACCACGCTGTCCCTCCACAGCAAAGATCCGAAACACTAAGCCAAACAGAGAAAACAGCTATACTGAAACCCTAAGCATCAAACGAAGAGATAAAGAACTCAGCCAAGCACAAAATGAATAAGAAACTGACAGAGAACAGAGAGCGAGGAGAGATACATGCAGAGGTCCCATATCAGCTAAAGCAGCACAGATCCGCCATCTTGGACTCCTATCAGAGACCAGGGAACAGGGGGTAGGAGAAAGCAGCTTCACAGAGCTTCCAGAAGGAGACAGAACAACAGTTTCTCATCTCTCTATACCTTCCTTCTCTTCCTGACCCCTGAATACCTGGCACTGAATGACATCTCTACACCTTCTAGCCAGGCTGTACTTCAATGCCTGGGAGCAACTTCCCCAGACCTCGTAGCCAGTCCTGTGTCTTAGATTCAGGTTATTATCTGATGTTTATTATCTAACTGAAGGACTCCCTTTATTAATTTTTGTAAGTTTGGTTTGGTTTTTACATATGCCCTTAATTTCTGTTTATCTGGAAATGTTCTGATTTTGACACCCTATTTGAGAGTTTTGTGGGATATATTATTCTCGGTTGGCAGTTTTTTCTTTCAAGGCTTTATATATGTCATCCCATTGCCTTCTCGCCTGCATGGTTTCTGCCAAGTAATGAGAGCTTAGTCTTATTGTTTCCCTTTTGTATGTGACTCTTCATTTTTATCGAGCTGCTCTCAAGATTCTTTCTTTTTCTTTGGTTTTGGCTAGTGTGATTATGATATGTCTTAGTGAATTTTTTGGGGGGGTGGTCTATTCTATATGGTGTTCATTGAGCTTCTTGAGTGGTCAGCTTTTCATCTTTCATGATACTAGGGAAGATTTCTGTCAGCAAATCTTCAGTGATTTCCATTTTCTCCCCCTGTTCTGTAACTCCAATCACAAGCAAATTTTTTATCTTGATTGCATCCCACATAGTTCTCAGGTTTTCTTCATTCTTTTTTTCTGATTTCTCCTGAAAGTATTGTCCAAGGATTTATCTTCAATTTCACTTATCCTGTCTTCCATTGCTTCAAATTTGCTCCTAAAACCTTCTATTGCATTGTCCATTTGTGAATTTTTTTAAATTTCTAATTGCTGTTTTTGTATGATTTCTAGTTGTTTAGTTATTTTGAAATTTATTCCTGTATTATTTTCCTGAATTATTCCCTTGCTTTGTTTGTGTTTTCCCTGATTTTGTCTGTATTTTCCATGATTTTGTCTATTTTTTCCTTAGTTTTGTTTGTGTTTTCCTTCATCTCTTTCCTAATTTCTTGGAGAACTCTGATTATTAGACTTCTGAATTGTCTATCATGTAGTTCTAGTGCCTTTTCTTCTACCAGAAGGTCATCTGCTGTTTTATTTGGTCATTTTCTGGAGCCACACAGTCCTTTTTTTTATGTTTTGATGTTGTCTGCTGTCTCAGGGACATTCAGAAATTATTTTCTTCATTTATTGATTGTAGGTTTATTTTGTCCTGCTTTTTTGTTTTATTTGGTTATTTCTGGGCAGACGGGCTTAGTGTGTTTTGTTGCTTACTTGTCTATGGGCATGATACTTCCAGGAGTTCAGGCCTGGTCTCTCAACTATGGTGCAGCTGAGCAGGCCTAATGGAGGGGGTGGTTGTGATGGGTTGTTTGTGGCATATACTGGAACTGGAGTGGTGTGGCCAGGGGGCAGCGGGGTGGGGGGTGGGGGAGGGGTCCAGGTTTCCACACCAGTGCTACTAGGGGGTGCAGCACTCAACACTCAGTGCAGATAGGCAGGAGAGAAGGGAGAGAATGTGATGTGTGGAGCACATGCCCTGTCTCCTGTTGGGATCTGTGTGAAGTTGCCTCCCCATACTCTCTCTGAGGTCCTTGGTTTCTGTGATCCAAAATGGGAAACCTGTGCCACATTAGCTAGCAGGAGAATTCCACTCCATACCTTTCCTCATTCTCTGTTCTCCATTAATTTCTTCTTCCATTTGGTGCTTGTTAGAGTTTTTTTTTTTTTTTAATATTTTATTGTACTTCAGGTGAAGGCTTACAGAACAGTTTCTCATGTAACAGTAGTACACATGCTGTTTTATGACTTTGGTTAACAACCCCACAACATTTTAACCCTCTGAATTCTCAGCTTTTTTTTTTTTTTTTTGTGAAAAAACACATAGCCAAAGATACACCATTTCATAACTTTTTACGTACACATTTAAGTGACATTGACTTTGCTCTTCCAATTGTGCTGCCATTCTCACCCAAGATGAAGGCTTACAGGACAAAATAGCCTCCCATTTAACAGTTACTACAAATTTTGCCCTATAACAGTGGTTAACAATCTCACAACACATCAACAGTATCCTTACTCAACTTGTGTTCCTTAGCATCAGCTTCCTACTCCTCCTCTGCCTTCTGGCCCTTGTCACTGGACTCCTGTACCTCGTTAGTCTCATTTAGTTTTACTGGGCTGTCCACTCCAATGCTGAACAGTGAACCTTGAAGGTAACTTCACCTCTGAGCTGAAAGGGTGTCTGGGGGCCATACTCTTGAGGTTTCTCCAGTCTCCTTTAGGCCAGTAAATCTGGTCTCTTTTTTGTGAGTTAGAATTATGCTCTACATCCTTCTCCAGCTCTGTCCACAACCCTCTGCTGTGATCCTGGTCAGAGCAGTCAGTGGTTGTAGCCGGGCACCATCTAGCTGTACTGGACTCAGTCTGGTGGAGGTCTTGGTAGCTGTGGACAATTAGTCCTTCGGACTAATCTTTTCCTTGTATCCTGTTCTCTTCGTTTTCTCTTGCTCCCGAAGGGATGAGATCAGTGTAGTATCTTAGATGGCCGCTCACAGGCTTTCAAGACCCCAGACACTACTCACCAAGGTAGAATGTAGAGCATTATATTTATAAGTAGTGTCATGCCAGTTGAGCTAGATGTTCCCCAAGACCATGGTCCCCAGAGCCCTCCGTCCAATAACTCAGTCCCTCGGGGAGTTTGGATGTGTCCATGGGGCCTCCATGACCTTTCCTTGTGCAGGTTGTGTTAGTTTCCCTTGTACTGTGTACTGTCTCATCTCTCACACAAGATACCACTTATCTATTGCCTATTTAGTGTTTCCCCCGCTCCCCTCCCATCCCTGGTAACCAACAAGGATTGTTACATTTTGCATGTGAATTTTTTCATGGGTTTTTACAATAGAGGTCTCATACAATATTTGTCCTTTTGTGATTGACTTATTTCACTCAGCATGATGTCCTCCAGTTTCATCCATCTTATGAGATGGTTCACAGATTCATTGTTGTTCTTTCTCGTTGCATAGTACTCCATTGTGTGTATGTACCATAGTTTGTGTATCCATTCATCTGTTGATGGACATCGAGGTTGTTTCCATCGTTTTGCTATTGTGAACAATGCTGCCATGAACATAGGTGTGCATATGTTTATTCGAGTGACGACTCTTATTTCTCTAGGATATATTCCTAGGAGTGGGATTGCTGGATCGAATGGTATGTCTATTTCTAGCTTTCTGAGGAAACGCCATATCATTTTCCAAAATGGTTGTATCATTTTGCATTCCCACCAGCAGTGTATAAGAGTTCCCATCTCCCCACAGCCCCTCCAACATTTGTTATTTCCAGTATTTTTGATTCGTGCCAGTAATGCTGGTGTGAGATGGTATCTCATTGTGGTTTTAATTTGCATTTTTCTAATGGCTAGTGAACTCGAGCATTACCTCATGTGTCTGTTGGCCATTTGAATGTCTTCTTTGGTGAAGTGTCTGTTCATTTCCTTTGCCCATTTTTTGATAGGATTGTTGGTCTTTTTGTTGTAGAAGTGTTGGATTTTCTTGTAGATTATGGAGATTAGACCTTTGTCTGACTTGTACTGTCCAAAAATTTTTTCCCAGTCTGTAGGTTCTCTTTTAACTCTTTTGGTGAAGTCTTTTGAAGAGCATAGGTGTTTGGTTTTTAGAAGATCCCAGTTATCTAGCTTATCTATTGGGGTTTGTGCGTTGATGGTTATGGTTTGTATCCTGTTAATGCCATGTATTAAGGCCTGAAGTGTTGGTCCTATTTTTTCTTCTATGAACTTTATAGTTTTAGGCTTTATATTCAGGTCTTTGATCCTTTTTGAAGTAGTTTTTGTATACGGTGTGAGGTATGGGTACTGTTTCATTTTTCTGCAAATGGATATCCAGTTTTGCCAGCACCATTTGTTAAAAAGACTGTCTTTTCCCCATTTGATGGACTTTGGGCCCTTGTCGAAAATCAGGTTACCATAGGTGGATGGATTTACATCTGGGTTCTCAATTCTGTTTCATTGATCAATGACTCTGTTGTTGTACCAGTACAAGGCTGTTTTGACTACTGTAGCTGTATAGTAGGTTCTGAAGTCAGGTAGTGTGAGTCCTCCAACTTTATTCTTCTTCTTCAGTAGTGCTTTACTTATTTGGGGCTTCTTCCCTTTCCATAGAAAGTTAATAATTAGTTTTTCCATCTCTTTGAAGAATGTTGTTGGTATTTGGATCGGGATTGCATTGTATTTGTAAATTGCTTTGGGTAGAATTTCCATTTTCACAATGTTGAGTCTGCCTGTCCATGAGCATGGTATGTTTTTCCATTTATGTAGATCCCTTTGGGTTTCATGCAGCAGTGTTTTGTAGTTTTCTTTGTATAGGTCTTTTACGTCCCTGGTCAGATTTATTCCTAAGTATTTTATCTTTTTAGGGGCTATTGAAAATGGTATTGTTCTCCTGATTTCCTTGTCATCGTTCTCCTTATAGGTATATAGGATTCCAACTGATTTTTGAATATTAATCCTGTATCCTGCTACTCTGCTGAATCTTTCTATTAGTTCCAGTAGATTTCTCTTGGAGTCTTTAGGGTTTTCTATGTATAGTATCATATCATCTGCAAACAGGGACAGTTTAACTTCTTCGTTACCAATTTAGATAATCTTTATTTCTTTTTCTTGCCTTATTGCTCTAGCTAGAACTTCCAGCACAATTTTAAATAAGAGTGGTGATAAAGGGCATCCTTGTCTTGTTCCTGTTTTCAACGGGAATGTTTTCAGCCTCTCTCCATTAAGAATGATGTTGGCTGTTGGTTTTGCATAGATGCCCTTTATTATGTTGAGAAATTTCCCTTCTATACCTATTTGATTGAGAGTTTTTATCAGGAATGGGTGTTGGACTTTGTCAAATGCCTTTTCCGTGTCAATTGTGATGATCATGTGATTCTTTTCTTTCCTTGTATTTATGTGGTGGATTACGTTGACTGAGTTTCTGATGTTGAACCATCCTTGCATACCTGGTATAAACCTTACTTGGTCATGGTGTATTATTTTTTTGACATGATGCTGAATTCTATTGTCTCTAATTTTGTTCAGAATTTTTGCATCTATATTTATGAGAGATATTGGTGTGTAATTTTCTTTCTTTGTGACGTCCTTGCCTGCTTTTGGTATCAGCGTTATGCTGGCTTCATAGAATGAATTTGGAAGTGTTTCTTCCTCTTCTATGCTCTGAAGTAGCTTCAGTAGTAGTGGTACAAGCACTTTTGTAAAAGTTTTGTAGAATTCTCAGGTGAAGCCATCTGAGCCAGGGCTTTTTTTGGTTGGGAGTTTTTTTTATTACCTTTTCAATCTCCTCTCTTGTTATGGGTCTGTTGAGATTTTCGACATCACTTTGTTGTAGTTTGGGTAGGCCATGTGTTTCTAATAATTTATCCATTTCCTCTAGGTTTTCAAATTTGTTGGAGTATAGTTTTTCATAATATTCTGTTATAATCCTTTGTATTTCAGTTGGGTCTGTTGTAATGTCCCCCATTTCATTTCTTATTTGGGTTGTGTCCTCTCTTCTTTTTCTTTTGTCAGTGTGGCCAGTGGTTTGTCAATTTTGTTGATTCTTTCAAAGAAACAACTTTTTGTTTTGTTGATTCTTTCTATTGTTTTTCTGTTCTCTATTTCATTTATTTCTGCTCTGATCTTTACTTTTTCCTTTCTTCCAGAGGTTGTGGGTTTTTTTGCTGTTCTCTTTCTATTTGTTTGAGTTCTGTAGTTAATGTTTTGATTTTGTCCCTTTCTTCTTGTTTGATATGTGCATCTATTGCTAGAAATTGTCCTCTGAGGACTGCCTTTGCTGTGTCCCAAAGGTTTTGGTATGATGTGTTTTCATTCTCATTTGATTCTAGGAATTTTCTGATTCCATCCGTGATTTCTTCTATTACCCACTGATGTGTAAGCAGGGTATTATTCAGCTTCCATGTTGTTGATTTTTTTTTCCTTGCTCTTTCTAGTGTTAATTTCTACCTTGATGGGATTGTGGTCAGAGAAGATACTTTGAATTATGTCAACATTTTGGATCTTGTTGAGGATTGCTCTGTGGCCTAAGATGTGGTCTATTCTAGAGAACGTTCCATGTGAATTGGAGAAGAATGTGTACTTTGCAGCGGTTGGATGGAGTGTTCTATATAAGTCTATGAGGTCTAGTTGGCTGATTGTTCCCTTTAGGTCTTCTGTATCTTTGCTGAGTTTCTTCTTAGTTGTTCTGTCCTTTACTGAGAGTTGTGTGTTGAAGTCTCCTACTATTATTGTGGCACTGTCAATTTCTCTTTTCTGTGTTGTTAGAGTTTGTTTTATGTATTTTGGAGCCCTGTCATTGGGTGCATAGATGTTTATTATGGTTATGTCTTCATGATGAAATGTCCCCTTAATCATTATATAGTGTCCTTCTTTGTCTTTTATGGTAGATTTTGCTTTAAAGTCTATTTTATCTGAGATTAGAATTGCCACTCCTGCTCTTTTTTGGTAGTTGTTAGCTTGATATATTTTTTTCCAACCTTTGACTTTTAATGAATTCACATCTTTGTTTCTAAGGTGTGTCTCTTGTAGACAGCATATTGATGGATCCTGTTTGCTTATCCACTCTGTCACTCTCCATCTGTTTATGGGTGCATTTATGAGTCCATTTACATTCAGTGTAATTATTGATAGATGTGTTTGTTGCTGTCATTTTGGAGTGTTTTTTGTTGTGGTGTTGACGTTTTCTTTGTTCTTCTTATCTCCTGTGCTGAGTTACTTTTGTTTGTGGATTTTTTTTTTTCCATTTCTTTTGTTTTTGTAGGTTTTGTTTTTGCTGAGACTTTAAGTTTTTCCTCTTTATTTTTATTAGTATGTTTGTTAAATTTCTTTATGGTTATCATGAACCTTACACTTATCTTTCTAAGTTTGAAGTAGTCTATTATTACTTGGCATCATCTTGCTTTCCTCTCCATTAGAAGATTGTATACATATGCCATTTATTCCCTCTTTTATTGTTTTGATGTTGTTGTCATTTACTGATTAACTGCTCTGATTCCCTGTTGTATTTCTTTTGGTTTTGGATAGTCCTCGAGAGTTCATTTCCTAGATTGGTATCTGGCTGGTACGATCCTGCATCCTAGGTTCTGCCTGTGAGCTGACGCTGTTTGTCCTCAGATCAAAGAACTCCCTTTAATAATTCTTGTAAGTTTGGTTTGACTTTTACATAGTCCCTTAATTTCTGTTTATCTGGAAATGACCTAATTTCACCATCAAATTTGAACGAGAGTTTTGCCGGATATGTTATTCTTGGCTGACAGTTTTTTTCTTTCAAGATTTTATATATGCCATCCCATTGCCCTCTTGCCTGCATGGTTTCTGCCGAATAATCTGAGCTTAGTCTTATTGTTCTCCTCTGTATGTGACTTCTTGTTTTTCACGAGCTGCTCTCAGGATTCTTTGTTTGTCTTTGGTTTTGGTGAGTGTGATTATGATATGCCTTTTTTATTTTCTTTCGGGGTCTCTTCTATATGGCGTTCGTTGAGCTTCTTGGATGGCCAGCTTTTCATCTTTCATGATAATGGGGAGGTTTTCTGTCAGCAGTTCTTCAATGATCCTCTCTGTGTTTTCTGTTTTCTCCCCCTGTTCTGGAATTTGAATCACTTGCAGATTTTTGCTTTTGATTTTATCCCACATAACTCTCAGGGTCTCTTCATTTTTCTTTGTTCTTTTTTCTGAGTTTTCCTGAAACAGTGTTGTATCCAAGTGTTTGTCTTCAATTCCACTGATCCTGTCTTCCACAGTTTCACATCTGCTCCTCAGCCCTTCTATGACAGCATCCATTTCTGAAATCTTGTTGTTTATCTTTAGGATTTCTAATTGTTGTCTTTGTATAATTTCTAGTTGTGAATTTATTTTGGCATTTTGTTCCTGCATCATCTTCCTGAATTTTTCCAATTTTTTTGTCTGTATTTCTCATGAATTTGTTTATTTTTTCCTCATGTTTGTCAGCTTTTTGCCTCAGCTGTTGGAGAATTCTGAGTATTAGAGATTTGAATTCCCTATTAGGTAGTTCTAGTGCATTTTCTTCCAGTGCAGAGTGATCTGGTGTTTTATTTTGGATGCCTATTGGAACCATCCTGTCCTGTTTTTGTTAATGTTTTGATATTGTCTCCTGTCTTTGGGGCATTCAGTAATTATTTTTCTCGTTTATTGATTGTAGATTTGTTTGTTTCATCCCCCCCCCTTTTTTTTTTAAATTTGACTATGTCTGTGCAGGAAGACTGTGTTCTTTGTTGTTTGCGCGTCTGTGTGCACAATACTTTTTGCCTCCTTCCCCAATTGGCAAGGTCAGTCACTCATATATGGTACGGCAGGGCATGTCTAGTTGAAGAGGAGTTACTGGGATGGATTGTTTTTGGCATTTACTACAGCCACCAGAACAGGTCAGTAATCATTGAAGGGCAGGTTCCAGTAGGCTGTGCCTGTGCTGCTTGATGGTGTGATGTCAAGTTCAAGGTGTAGGAAAGTAGGATGCATCGAGGAGATGTTATGTGTGGAGCTCAGATGGATATGGGAGAGAGGAGAGAGGAACAGGAGCCAGAAACATACAAACAAAGAAAAAAGAATGCTAGGGGAGCTTGCCAATGGAATGGAGAGATGAGAGAGTATGCAATGGAGAGAAACAGAAAGGGGAAGAAGAAGAAAAGAAAAGAATGAATAAATAAAAATCAGAAAGGTTAAAGAACTGCAAATTCCCAGGGATCACACCATTGCAGGTATGAAGTCTGGGGAAGTTGTTCTCAGGTGTTGCAGTACAACCTGGCTAGAAGGCGTAGAGGTATACATCGTCAGGTATTCAGGAAACAGAAAGAGAAGGAAGATATAGAGAGATGAGAAACTGAGCAATGAAGAAAGACAAAAAGGGAAAAAGAGGGAAAACAAAACAAAACAAATTTTAAAAAAAAGAACGAGAAAGGTCCCCCAAAAAACAGAAAAAGAAACCAACAAAAAAAGAAATGGTCTCAGTGATCCCTCTGCACGTCTGTGCAAGCTGTGGGGGAAGTCCCCCTGCCACGCAGCACCGCCTGGCCAGAAAGGGCTCCCAACTCAAGAAAAGGAAAAGAAAACAAACAAACAATTCAAGACAAACAAAGAAAAGCCCCGGGATCCCACCAGTATGGCAGCCCAGACCAGCAAGCAGCTCCACAGTCAAACGGAGCTCCACAGCCCCTCAGGAAGAAGCAAAGATGGCACTCGGAGCCAGGTATTTGAGCGAAAGGAGGGGGAGGTGGCGAGAGGTAAAGAAGAAATCAAAAGAAGCAGAAAAAAAAGCAACACTAGCAGCCAACAAATGGCTCTCAGAGAGCCAGCTATTGCTGGCTGGTCTTTCTCAGACAAGAGACTGTGTCCATGGGAAGCAGAGGAGGCTGAGTGTGGGTGAAGAAGGGTAGGGAGTGGCAAAGCATGTATCACAAATTTCCGGAGCTCTGCAGCCCCTCAGGAAGAAGAAAAGATGGCACACGGAGCCAGGTATTTGAGCGAAAGGATGGGGAGGTGGTGAGAGGTAAGGAAGAAATCAAAAGCAGAAAAAAGCAACACCAGCAGCCAACAAATGGCACTCAGAGAGCCTGCCCGTTCAGGTGTGTGGAATCCAAGCAGCCGGTGTTTCCCAGACAAGAGATGGCTGCAGGAAGCAGAGGAGGCTGAGTTGGGGTGAAGAAGGGTGGGGGGTGGGAAAGCGTATATCGGAAATTACTGGTTATTTTGTCTCCCGCTGGACCCTCTGTGAGGCTGCTTTCTCATACCCCCTGTTTGGTGGTCTCCCATCGGAGTCCAAGATGGTAGATCCGTGCTGCGTTAGCTGATAGGAGACCTCTGCATGAATCTCTCCTCACTCTCCGTTCTCTGTCAGTTTTCTCACTCCATTTGGTGCTTGGCTGAGTTCTTTATCTCTTCATTTGATGTTTTAGGGTTTCAGGATTGTTGTATTCTCTGTTTGGCTTAGTTTCTCGGATCTTTGCTGTGGAGGGACGGCGTGGTGCTTCTGCCTAATTTTGCTGGAACTCATGACCAATACATTTCACCAATATATTAGGTATTGGTGAAAGGCGAGGCTCTGAGTGATTGCATATATGATACCTTCCTACAATTTTGTCATAAAGAGAAGTATAAGGAAGCTGGTTGGTTGGTCCTACTTTTGCTAGACAAACTGGTGAAAGAAAGAGATGAGCTCAGGGCTTCAGAGTCAAAGCTCAATTGCAGCATAAACACCCTCAAAGTTTCCTCTTGTGCTTTGATAGAAAGCCTTAGTTCTTTTTTTTTAAAATTTTTTATTGTACTTTAGATGAAGGTTTACAGAACAAATAGTTTCTCATTGAACAGTTAGTACACATATTGTTAACAACCCCACGATGTATCAACACTGTCCCTTCTCAAACTTGGGTTCTCTATTACAAGCTTTCCTTTCCCCTCCTGCCTTCTAGTCCTTGTCCCTGGATGGTTGTGCCCCATTAGTCTCGTTTTGTTTTATGGGTCTTTATAATCTGACTGAACGGTGAACCTCAGGAATGACTTCATTACTAAGCTAAGAGCATATCTGGGGGCCATAGTTTCAGGGTTTCTCTAGTCTCTGTCAGGCCAGTAAGTCTGGTCTTTTTTGTGAGTTAGAATTTTGTTCTACATTTTTATCCAGCCCTGTTCGGGACCCTCTGTTGTGATCCTGGGCAGAGTAGTCAGTGGTAGTAGCCAGGCACCATCTAGTTGTACTGGACTCAGTCTGGTGGTAGTTGTGGTCTGTTAGTTGTCTGGACTAATCTTTCCCTTGTATCTTGTTTTCTTCATTCTCCTTTTCTCCTGAAAGGGTGAGACCAGTGGGGTATCTTAGATGGCTGCTTACAGGAAGAAAGCCTTATTTCTTGTAGTAACATTTAATATTGCCAAAAATCAAATCCAGTCTTATCATAGGAGTGGCTGAGTTACAAAGCCAGCTCAATTGCTAACCTCGAGAAGTGTCTGAAGTTAGAGTGAGGTCATTTATTGGGAAGAAATGGGATCCTGAAACTTGCATTGGGGACATACGGGCAGATAATAAGGAAGCTGGAGACACTGAGTCCCTAAATTCCTTTGAATCACTCCTGCCAACAGAACCAGTCCCGTCTGAAGAGATTACTTCATGTTTGTCTGCTACACCACCCTGCCCAGTAAAAAAATTAGCCCCTCCACTCCCAGTTAATGAGATTAGCCCTAGCCCAGCTGCCTCTAAATAGCCCTTGCCTAAGTTATTTCCTGGGACATCACCTGAGGCAGATGCTTTACAAAACAATGCTGAATGTTCTCAAAAAACAATTCCATACTACTGATTCTGCTTCTAGACCTACAACTAGACTTAAGTCACAGCGAACCCCAAAAGGTGAAGTAAAAGGTGTGACCCAGGAGGAGGTATGCTACACTCCAAAAGAACTGCTTGACTTTTCTAATATGTACAAACAGAAACCTGGAGAATATGTGTGGGAATGGCTATTAAGTTCGTGGGATAACAGTGCAAGGAAGATAAAGAAATATCAGTCTGAGTTTATTGATATAAGTCCACTAAGCACAGATTCTGCATTCAATGGAGTAAGGAAAGGATCTAATAGTTTATCTGGTTGGGTTGTTGAAGCATGGATTACATGGTAGCCTACACTAAATCAAGTTGAAGTAACAGACCTGCCTTGATATACTGTAGAAGAAAGTATCCAAAGGCTTAGAGAAATTGGCATGCTAGAGTGGATTTATCAGGTTAGACCCACACATGGAATGCCCAAAGGACACACCTTTTACCACAACTATGAGGAACAAATTTGTGAGGGGAGCTCCAGCATCCTTGAAGACTGCTGGGATTGCTATGTTATGTAAATCAGATTGGACAGTGAGAACTTCCCTAACTGAATTCAGACACCTAACTACAATGTGGCTTATTGGACCCTGTGGTGGCAGGGACCAAGTGGCGGCACTCAATCGACACTGACAAGGTGGGTGTGGTTACGGTTATGGGCAGCAGAGTCAATGCAGTAATCAGAATAGTCTGACTCGTATGGACTTATGACGTTGGCTACTTAGTCATTGTGCCCCTAGGAGTGAAATAGATAGGAAATCTACTAAATATTTGCTTGACCTGTAAAAATGGATGCATTGTAGGTCAGGTGAACAGCAGTGTAACTTGAATCACCAGAATAGAGAGTCATGGTCCCTCAATCAATTCCCAGACTTGAGCGAGTTTAAAGACCCACGACCTCTTGAATGAAGGTGAGGCTGGGTCTCCTTGAGGAAAGACTCCAATACTCTGCCAAAAGTTTGTACTATTAATCTCTCTCCTAGCCTCCCCCAAAGGGATCTACAGCCTTTTACGAGACTGACTGTTCACTGGGGAAAAGGAAATAATCATAATTTGGGGGGATTACTGGATACCGGCTCTGAACTGACACTAATTCCAGGAGACACAAAACTTTACTGTGGCCCAACAGTCAGAGTAGGGGCATATGGAGGTCAGATTATTAATGGAGTCTTGGCTCATGTCTATCTCACAGGTCCAGTGTGTCCTCGAACTCATCCTGTGGTGATTTTCCTGGTTTCAGAATGCATAATTGGAATAGATATAGTCAGTAACTGGCAGAACCCCCACATTGGATCCTTGACAAATCCAATGGAGGATAGACATGCCGCTTGGAGTCTTTAGCAGGTCCCTATTGGTGAATCACAGCGCTGACCCTTAGGATTTTGGAGCAAAGCCCCGCCATCTTCTGCAGATAACTACTCTCCTTTTGAAAAACAGTTTTTGGCTTGTTACTGGGCCTTAGTGAGACTTAGTGAATGCTTAAACATGGGGCACCAAGTCACCATGCAGCCTGAGCTTCCCATCAGGAACTGGGTGTTGTCTGACCCACAGAGTCACAAAGCTGGGCATGCACAGCAGGACTCCATCATTAAATGGAAGTGATATATACAAGATTGGACCCAAGCAGGACCTGAAGGTACAAGTAAGTTGCACGAGGAAGTGGCCCAAATGCCCGTGGTCTCTACTCCATTCACATTACCTTCCATCTCCCAGCCTGCACCTATGACTTCAATGGGAGTTCCTTATGATCAGTTGACTGAAGAAGAGAAAACTCATGCCTGGTTTACAGATGGTTCTGTGCGATAGGCAGGCACCACTCCAAAGTGGACTGCAACAGCACTACAGCCCCTTTCTGGGAACTTCATGAAGGACAGTGGTGAAGGGAAATCCTCCCAATAGGCAGAACTTCAAGCAGTGCACCTGGTTTTCACTTAGCTTGGAAGGAGAAATGGCCAGATGTGCAATTGTATACTGATTCATGGGCTGTGGCCAATAGTTTGGCTGGATGGTTAGGGTCTTGGAAGGAAAGTGATTGAAAAATCAAAGACAAGGATGTGTGGGGAACAGGTTTGTGGATCGACATCTCTGAATGGGCTAAAGAAGTGAAGATATTAGTGTCTCATGTGAATCCTCACCAAAGTGTGACCTCAGCAGAGGATGATTTAATAATCAAGTGGATAGGATGACACATTCTATGGAAACCAATCATCCTCTTTCCCCAGCTAGTCCTGTCATTGCCCAATCGGCTCATGAACTAAGTGGTCATGGTAGCAGGAATGGAGATTATGCATGGATCCAGCAACGTGGATTTCCACCCACCAGTGCTGACTTGGAAACAGCCACTGCTGAGTGCCTGATCTGCCAGCAGCAGTGACCAACACTAGGTCCTTGATATGGCACTATCCCTCGAGGTGATCAGCCAGCAACCTGGTGGCAAGTTGATTACATTGGACCACTTTCATCATGGAAAAAGCATCACTTTGTCCTTACTGGAATAGAGACTTACACTGCATATGGATCTGCCTTCCCTGCATGCAATGCCTCTGCCAAAACTACCATCCAAGGACATACAGAATGCCTTATCCACCATCACAATATCCAACACAACATTACCTCTGATCAAGGACTCACTTCATAGCATACAAAGTGCGGCATGGGCCCATGCTTATGGAATTCACTGGTCTTACTTCGTTCCTCATCATCCAGAAGTAGCTGGCTTGACAGAGCAATGGAATGGCCTCCTAAAGACATAATTATGGTGTCAGCTAGGTGGAAATACCCTGAAGGGTTGAGGCAATTTTTTCTAGGTGGCCATATATTCTCTAAACCAGCATCCAATATATGGTGCTGTTTCTCTCATAGCCAGGATTCATGGGTCCAGGAATCAAGGGGTGGAAATTGGAGTGGCACCAATCACTATTACCCCTAGTGACCCACTCGCAAGATTTTTACTTCCTGTCCCTGTGACCTTACGCTCTGCAGGTCTAGAGGTCTTAGTTCCAAAGGGAGAAATGCTCCCACCTGGAGACATCCTGATTCTATTGACTTGGAAACAATACCACCTGACTACTTGGGCGCCTTATGCCTCTTGATCAACAGGCAAAGAAGGAAGTTACCATACTGGCTGGCATGATTGATCCTGATTACCAAGAAGAAATTGGATTGATATTACATAATGGAGGCAAAGAAGAGTATGTCTGGAATGCAGGAGATCCCTTAGGGCGTCTCTTAGTACTACCATGCCCTGTGATTAAAGTCAATGGAAAACTACAGCAAACCAATTCCGACATGACTCCTAATGGCCCAGACCCTTCTGGAATGAAGGTCTGGGTCACCCCACCAGGTGAAAAACCACAACCAGCTGAAGTGCTTGCTGAGGGCAAAGGGAATACAGAGTGGGTGGTGGAAGAAGGTAGTTCTAAATACCAGTTAAGTTCATGTGACCAGTTCCAGAAATGAGGACTGTAATCGTTACGAGTATTTCTGATTTGTATGTGTGCATCAAATATTTTTGTTTTCTTCACTTATAAAATATAAGATGTAAATGGGGCTAGTGCATTTTCTGTTGTATGCATGTTAATTGTATCACGTTAGGCACAAGTATGACTTCATCTTTATTCAGAGATTATGTTTGGTATGGGAGATGTGTACAGGTGCCAAGTTGACAAAGGGTGGAATGTGATGGATAAGGTTGTGGGTCAACTTGGCTGGGCCATGATTCTTAGTGTTTTATGTGATCATCCCCATGATGGGATCTGCTGTGAGTAGCCAATCATTTAAAAGGGAGTTTCCTTGGGCATGTGGCCGGCATCCGAATATAAGTGTACATTCTGGCTTTTGCCCTTTCTGTATCCTGCAGTTGCCTCCTGTTCATCTGACCTTCAGTTCTTAGGACTTGATCTAGCAGCTTATCTGCCGATTTTGGGATTCCTTGATCTTCACAGTCTGTGAACAAGAGCCCTGCACTCCAACCTGCCTTTCTTGGGTATGCCAGCCCCTGCAGTTATGTGAATCAGGAGGAGCCTCTATCCTGACTTGGGACATTCCAGCCTCTACAATCGCATGAGCTGTTTCCTTGATATAAATCTCTCTATATATATGTTTATATGCTTTACTGGTTTTGCTTCTCTGTAGAACCCAGCCTAAGACACTGAGGTTAAGAGCACAGACTTGGATATCAGGAATGGAGCCCAGTCCAGCTCTGCCTCCTCCAGACTTTGACCTTAGGTATTGGTGCCAGATAAAATACAATACAATACTGCATGGGTCATGTACTGTTCAAAACATTATTCATTGTTATCTGAAATTCAAATTTAAATGAACTTTCAGCATTTATTTTTGCTAAATTTCAGTACATCCACACACCACCCTCACCCCCGGGCCTGGTGAACACCCTCTCCATTCATGGGCCATGGCCTGGGAAGTGATCACAGATCAGTCATCAGACTAAATAAGGTCACAAGTTAAGGATTAAAATTTCTCTAAAGTTGCAGTTGTACTAAGGACAAACATAGTGTGAACACACAGTCATCTGTGACCTACAGATAGGTACACAGACCTTCACTGGAAGGACTCGGAAGGACCCTTATCATTGATCACTTCTGCTGAGAGACCAAGAGACCAGGAGACAGGACGTAGGAGGGGGAGGAACTTATTATATTTTTTAATTAGATATCCTATTCAAATCAGAAAAAATAAAGCAAAAAAGCATTCAATACAGAGTAAATAATTTAAGACCCAAGCAGGTTGGCTCATCCATCAGGCACAGCAGGTACTGGCTCTGGAGGACATGTTACTTTGGGGTCCAGGGTTATGTTCTAATTTCTTTTAAAATAAGAAGAATGAAAATGAATAGACCATATTCATTGTATTATATTAATTTGCAATTAGAAAATATAATTTTTAATATTTTTATGGAAATGGGCCTGTGAAGTCAAAAAGGCTTGTTGTTAGTTGTCATTGAGTCAGCCCCTGACTCATGGGGGGCCTATGTGCAAAGGAATAAATATCTGCCTGGATCTTCACCAGTCCTGTGATCGGCTGGGTATCAGGCCATTGTGATCCCTAGGGTTTTCATTGGCTTATTTCTGGAATTAGAGCACCAGGACTTTCTTCCTACTCTGTCTTAGTCTAGAAGTTTGCTAAAACCTGTTCAGCATCATAACAACACAACCCTCCATTGGTGGCTGCACATGAGGTTCATTGACTGGGAATCGAAGCTACATCTTCTGCATGGAAGGTTAAAATTCTACCATTGAAAAGGGCTTCAGAACCTGTTGCCATCGAGTCAGCTCCAGCTCATAGCGACCTTATAGGACAGAGTAGTACTGTCCCATAGGGTTCCAAGGCTGTAAATCCTTAAGAAAGCAGACTTCCATATCTTTCTCCTGTGGAGCGGCTGGTGGGTTCCAACCTCTGACCTTTCGGTTAGAAGCCGAGCGCTTAGCCACTGTGCCACCAAGAATCCTGTAAAAAGGGCTTAGGGCCTCAAAAGTCATAACGTGTCCTTTCTATGATCAAATCACAATCAGAACAATGTGGAGGAATCTCAAAAGGAGTATCATGACTGAAAGAAGCTGGGTGAAAATGTGTATATACTGTATGATCTTGTTTATACGTTCCAGAAACTGGAACTCAAACAGCAGTAACAGAACTCAGATGAGTGGTTGCCTGGGAAGTGTGCTGTGGGGGGCACTGAAAGAGGCATCAAAAATGGCCACAAGGAGACTGTTGGTGTGATAGATGTGCTCACTATTTTGATTGTGGTGTTGCTCTCAAGGGGGTATAAACATGACAAAACATTGACTGATACATTTTAAATGGCTGGGTTTTTTTGTATGTCTATTATACCTCCATAAGAAGAGTTATATAAAAAAAGAATAAGCTGAGGGAAAAAATCAGATTGGAGAATCACAACTAGGACTAATCAGAGGATGTCACAGATCTGAAAACTCCTAGAAAAAGGAAAATTTGATCATGAAGACTCCAGATTCCCTAGTCAGAATTTGGGGCTGAGATGGTCACAGCTGGACCGTGCCACACTAGACCCTGAATTCAATACAAAGAGAATCTGTGTTCCAAGCTGTTTGGAAGAAGAATTTCTGTTTCTTTTGAGATACTTTGCCTAGGAAGGGGCTGCAGTGGACAGAAGGGAGAGGAGAGGCCTTACTCCCAGGTGGTGCCCCATGGGGTAGCTAAGCTCAGAGCAGCACCAGCACAAGGAAGAGCAGAAGCCCCATCCAGGCCTGAGAAGGAGCTGCTGGGCATCCCCCTACTGGCAGAGGAGAAAGCAAGTTTTTGTCTCACTTCCCTGCAGGCCTGGAGCACCGTGTGACCATTGAGGCTGCTTTCATAGGACAGACAGTAATAAACAGCATCATCCTCAAGCTGCAGCCTAGTGATGGTCAGGGAGCCCAGGTTGCCAGACTTGGAACCTGAGAATCAATCTAGGACCATTGAGGGTCGATTGTTATTCTCATAGATGAGGAGTTTGGGAGTCTTGCCTGAGAGCTGTTGGTACCAATGTACACAGTAACCATCAATATTGGTGCTACTTCCAGTGCAGGAGATGGTGACCTGCTACCTCGAGTTCCCAGACACTGAGGACAGCTGACTCAGCCCAGACTGTACCCAGGATCCTGGAAGTGGAAGACAGAGATGTTGGTTGATTCTGGATTCTAGAGACAGGAATAGAAAGCAGGGTCCCATGTGCCTTCCCAGGGCCCTTCCGTAGCCCCAGTCTAATCACCTGTGCAGTGAACAAGGAGGGTGAGGAGAAAAGAAGATCAGACCATGATAGAGGATATCTCCCGATTCCTGCCTTCTGTTGCCCTACAGTTGAAGCAGAGCTTCATAAATCCCCCATGCCCTCTTCATACTCTGAGAGAAGGGAGGGTCTATTAAGGCAAATGAAGGTACTCTCAGTTTTCTGACCTTCACTTTGGGCTCTAGGTCAGTTCCCTCTGCCTGAGGATAGCCAGGGGTGTGTGGCAGGGTGGGACAAAGTGGGCCCTAGGGTGTGTGGGAGGTCACAGCTTTGGGATGTGAGCTCTGAGCAGAGGGTACCAAGCAGGGCTAGGTGGCTGCTTCCCAGCTCTGATTACCCTCAGGAATGGGCCATGAATGCCTCCTTTTGTCAGACTCAGAGACAGCAATTGTGTGACATGGACACTAGTGCTCCAGCCTCCCTACTGCTTTGCCCATTGTCCTTGCCTTAGGGCTAGGCCAGGTGGCCCCTTTATGTGGCCCTCCCAGTACCTCAGGGCAATCTCTTTTCTCTACTGAGACTCTCAGGTGTGAATCTGCCCTATGGCTTCCTTGACTGTTCATCAGGTCATGATGGAAGTGGTTTCTCTTCTACAGATTCCTTTTAGATCAGGAATCAAGTTCAGAGAAGAGAATAACCATCACAGATGTTCCAAGAGTACAGGGGGTGTGGCTCTTTCCTCTTATGTTTTTCCTCCCTAGTGGCCTGAGCTCTCCTTCCTTGTGGTTCCACTACAGCACAAAGGTGAAAGCTGTTCTTTTCTTTAGCAATGGTTGTGGTGAAGAGGGTCATACAGTGTAAATCTTCATCTTCTGTCAGTATTTCCACATGTTTGAAAACAGTAGTTATCCATATACTTTTACTAAGTGATTCACTCCTAAGAGTTTACTTTCCAAGTACAGGGACACAAGTCTGCAGGAATCCGTGCCTAATAAAACTCTTGGCAACATTTTACTTGCTAACAAAAAAGGGCAAACATGCCGAAAGTTTCAGGATGTAATGAGTTAAAACTTTAAATTTTTTTCGGTCGGTGCCTGGCCCCAGGTGAGCCTGATACATGCTATGGTTTATGACTAACCACTCCACAGAAGGGGTTTAGTGGGGGAAATATGATTTTATGGTGTTTAAAGTACACATCAGACATATTAATTTTTTCATCATCAAGTAGAGACAAATTTTTTTATTGTTGTAGTTAAATGAAGATTACATTTCAAGTTAGTCTCATATACAAAATTTTATACATACATTGTTAAGTGACCCAAATTGCTCACCCTGTTCTGCAACAACAGCACACTCCTCCTTTCTGCCCCTGATTCCTCATGTCCATTCAACCAGCTCCTAACCCTCTCTGCCTTCCCATCTCACCTCTGGACAGAAGCTACCCCTTTGGTCTCTTGTATCTACTTGACTAAGAGGCACACTCTTCACGAGTATCACTTTATGTCCCACAGTCCAGTCCAATCCCTGTTTGAAGAACTGGCCTCGGAAATTGTTTTAGTTCTGGGCTGATAGTCCAGGGGCCATACTTTCTGGGGTACCTCCAGTCTCAGACCATTAAGTCTGGTCTTGTTACTGGAATTTGAGTTCTGCACCCCATCTTTCTGCTGCTCCATCAGGGACTCTCTGTTGTGTTTCCTGTCAGGGCAGTCATTGGTGGTAGCTGGGCACCATCAAGTTCTTCTGGTCTCAGGCTGATGAAGTCTCTGGTTTATGTGGCCCTTTCTGTCTCTTGGGCTAATACTTTCCTTGTGAGACTAATTTGTTAGAAATGCACTTTCATCTGGGTTTTCTGGGTATCACACTCTCTTTGAAGATGGAGAAACTTCTGAGTGAATATTGTTTCCATTTTCTTCCCACTTTAAAGAACAGGGACCCCTCCATGCTCAGTAGTCACACACAGGAGGAGGCTGGCCGTGGTCCCTCTGTGCCCATTGGGCTCTCCCTGTGGGGTACCTCAGCTCTCAGGCTGAGACAGAGAAAGGAGCAAGTCCACAGCTGACTACCTAATTCAGGCCCCATCCTGGGCCAGGACAATGTGGCCTGTATGAGGAGACACATGTCTAAATTCACGTGGGAATTTTATCATTATTAGATGGAAACAACTGATTTCTATGCCCACAGTAACTGCAGTTTTTGCTGAAGGGAATCCAAATCCTACGCAGTTTCAACATGGGGAGTTGTTCTGTTCCTCATACACTTGGTCTAGGATGTCCTCCTGTGAGTGAGCTGTCTGAGATTGGGAGGGAAGAGAGCAGTTCCCCAGATGAGGTTTCCTGAAAAAGACAAGGACCTCAGGGTGACAGCAAAGGAAACAGCAGATACCCAGCCTGGGCTGAGCAGGCAGATGCTGGGTGACTGGAGACACTTTGAAAGGTCCATATCTCCATCCCATAAAGACTTGCAGCACCAGGTCAGCAGCCAGATAGTCATCATAAGACTAGCAGTGAGAATCAACCTCATCCTCTGGCCTCAGCCCAGTGATGGTCACAGTTGCCAGACATGGATCCAAAGACCCAATAATCCAGGATTAACATAGGTAAGAAGTTTGGGGGCCGTTCTTGGTAACTTTTGGTACTAGCCTACAGAATTGCCACCCCTGATGTTGGTGCTACTTACATTGCATGAGGTGGTGACCCTCTATCCTGGGGACTCAGGCACTGAGGTGACTGAGTCAGCAAAGACCAGGCCCAGGATCACAGAACTGGGAAGACAGTACACAAAGGCTTATCTAGGGCATGGCAGGTAGGGTATGTATGTCATCACTTGAAGGGGGATGCCATCGAGC
This sequence comes from Dugong dugon, assembly GCA_030035585.1. NCBI lineage: Eukaryota > Metazoa > Chordata > Mammalia > Sirenia > Dugongidae > Dugong > Dugong dugon. The sequence goes on along the minus strand of CM057476.1, from coordinate 36,933,151 downwards.
AGTTTCTGTTAACCTGGTAAGGCCCAATATTCCTCAAGCACAGTAGACATCAATGCATATAAAAGCCAAAACACCAGTTTAACAACCGAATTTGGTACCTAAATTTTTGTAAGAGAATATTTGGACAGGGATGCCATTTTAGTGCTTGCCATAGGCACTAGATATGCTGCTGTCAGTGAGATATTAAGACTGATTTCAGAGTTTCCCAGCATCCATTGGGAGAAGTGGAAGAAGACAATACTCCTCCTTCTGACTCTGGGTATCCAGTCACCTGTGCAGAGAGTGAGAGGGCTTAGTGGAGAGGGGTCCAGGCCATGGTAGAGACGCCCAAGCACTCTTATTCTCTCCACCAAAGTCTGGGAGGGAGTGATTCATGCAAATACACCCTCACTTCCTGGAGTCTCAGTTCTGCATTGCCCCTGAGTCAGGCTCTTTTGTTTGGGCTTGGTTGGTGCGATGGTTAATGTTATGTGTCAACTTGGCTAGGCCATGGTTTTCAGTGGTTTGGCAGACATTATGCAATCATCCTCCATTTTGTAATCTGATGTGAGCAGCCACTCAGCTGGAAGGGGAGTTTCTTTGGGAGTATGGCCTGCATCCAATATACATGGATTATTCTGGCAAAGCACGCGCTCTCTCCATTGATCCTTCATTCATCTCATTGTCTTCTGACCTCCTGTTCTTGAGATGTGAGAAGACAACAGCCTGCTGCCTGATCTTTGGATTTTGGGTTCGCTGGCTCTCTTGAGTCAGGAGAAACTGTTAGCCTGCTGCCTTACCCACCATTTTGGAACTTGCCAGCTCCCACAGTTGTCCGAGCTATTTCCTTGAAAGAAATCTCTCTCTACATATATATCTATATACGCTTCACTGGCTTTGCTCCTCTAGAAAACTCAGACTAAAACAATTGGGGGAAGGGAAATGTCTTGCTAATGTGGGGAGGGGTTCCCCAAGGACTCAGGGAGAGCTTGGTAGCTCCACAGAGAGTACTGTCTTAGGCTGGGTTCTCTAGAGAAGTAAAACCAGTAAAGTATAAATATATATATAGAGAGAGATTATATCAAGGAAACAGCTCACATGATTGTAGAGGTTAGAACTTCCCAAGTCCATGGATCAGGGTAGAGGCCTCTCCCAAGTCACACAGCTGCAGAAGCTGGCAAGCCCAAGATCAGAATGTCGGAGAACAGTGCTCCCACTCACAGGCTGTGCAGATCAACGAATCCCAGGTTCGGCAGATAAGCTGACAGCTCAAGTCCCAAGAGCGGGAGATGAGACAACAGGAAGCAGCTCCAGGATCCAGCGGGAGCAAAAAGCCAGAACGTCTGCTTATATACAGATGCGGGCCACACCCCCAAGGAGACTCCCTTTCATCTGATTGGCTACTCACAGTATATTCAATCATGGGAGTGATTACATTAAAACATGGAGAATCATGGCCCAGCCAAGTTGACACACAATATTAACCATCACAAATACTGAGCAGAGAGAAGGAGCAGGTGGGCTGATTCACAACTATGATGGCCCCACCTACCCTCAGGGAGAGACCGACAGCACCTGCCTCCCCTAGTCCAGGTTCACCCATTCTTTGGTGGGTTGTCAGCAGCCCGTTAAAGAGAGGGTCCTACTTCAACCGCTGCCCAGTAACTGCACCTTTCCACCTCGAAGGTAAAGCCAAGGACCTTCTCCTTTGGGGGAACTTCATTTCTCAGGTCAGTGTTTACTCTTCCACTCTGGGTTCCCAGTCTGATCTGCCCCACTGCTCACTATGCTTTCAGGGTGAACTCAGAAAGGAAGACTCATATACAAACACTTGTGGAATAACAACCAGAAAGTACAGAGTGGGGACAGGCCCGCAGGGCCTCACCTCCAGTCTGCTTAGATGGGCAGGCTCCTCTCTTCCCACTTGATCCTCATCTGATGAGATCCTAACTCTTCTTTCCCAGGACTATCACCTCCCTGAGTAGATGGATCTTTCTGTAGCTGTTGTTGGAAAGGTGTGAGGGAAAGGCCTCTCACAGGCACAGGTGGTGGGCTGCAAACTGGTACCAGCCTATTATCAATCAATTTGGCAACACTCCTTCAAATAATAATTGTGTACACATGTTAAACAATCAATTGACTGCTAGGGATCTTTTCCACATAAAAGCACACTAAAATTGGTTAAAGGTCCCTAGGTGACACAAATGTTTTGTGCTCCACTGCTAACATAAAGGCCAACAGTTTAATCCCAACCAGAAGTACTGTGTGGAAGAAAAAGCCTGGCAATCTTCGTCTGTTAAGATCACAGCCAAGAAAACCCTATGAAGCAGTTCTACTCTGTAACACATGCGGTTGCCTTGAGTTGAAATCTACCCAACAGCAAGTAACAGAAACAAAAAAAGTTTGTTGAAACACAGAAGTATATAATATACAATGAGTTAATTAGCATAAAAAACTTATACCGTTACCTATCCCATAATACTACTTTAAAATTATTAGATTTATATTGTTATCATTTGTGCTCTAATTTCCATTAGGGAAGCAATACTTAACTTCATTATGGTACACATATTTAGTGGAAATTATGTAGCTCTTAAATTAGTATTATCTGTCAGTGTAATGTTTTCAGGATTCGTTATTGTGTGAAAAGATTAAGTTGTTCCAACTATGACCTTATTAGGAAAAATAAACAGAACAAAAGATAACAAAGACATTTTGTTTATATGTGTATAAAATCTTCTGAAAGTCTCCACGTAAATCCTGGTAGTGTCTCTTCAAAAGAGGGACTGGAGATGGCGGAGGAGGGCACACTATTGTCTTTTATTTGCCTAAAAAACCGTACCCAAACCCGTCACCATAAAGTGGATTCCGACTCACAGCGATCCTATAAGACAGAGTAGAACTGCCGCATATAGTTTCCAAGAAGCGGCTGGTGGATTCGAACTGCCAACATTTTGGTTAGCAGCCAGAGCTCTTAACTACTGTGAGCTCAGGGCTCCTTTATTAGCTTCGAGACTTGATTTTTTTTTACAATCAGTGTTTACTTTGTAACATTAAATAAACAGTAAAGAGTGAATGACAGTATACTTAGCCAGCTAAATAACTATCCCTTCAGTTTATCTGCAAGCATAACCAAAATCAATATTTAATTTTAGAGTAATGAGGGCCAGTTCATTGCGTTTTAAAACTTTGCTCTCCCTTGAGATATTATTACATTTTTTAAAATCATGCAAAATCACAAAGTAAATATTTTATAGTTTTTTCCCACTTATCCAGTAACAACAAACTTTTATAAAGAAGTTCTTTTGCCTCAAGCTTCCTCATCATTGCTCAGTTTTATTCAATTCAGATGGTTTTCATAGGCATTTTGTTTTCCTGTGACCTTCCTTAAGTGAGGAGAGATGTATCTGAGCTGAGTGTTTACATAGATGTCTATTAGAAAGACTGCTGCTACGGATATTCACGTGCAAGTGTTTGTGTGGACATATGTTTTCAGTTCTGTTGGGTATAAACCTAGGAGAGGAATTTCTAGGTCCTATGGTAACTCTATATTTTAATTTTTGAGAAACAGTTGAACTGTTTTCTGAAGTGGCTATACGACTTTACATTCCCATCAACAACGTATTGGTATTCCAAATTCTGCACTCTACTCTAGCACTTGTTCATTTCCTCTTTATGATTGTAGTCATCCTCGTATGTGTGATGAAGTATCTCTGCGGTGTTGACTTCTTTTCCCTAGTGATTAATAATTTTGAGCATCTTTTCATGTTCTACTGAAAAGACAAAGTATGTCGGATATGACCTCAGGAGCCATTCCCTCTGAGGCCAAGCAACAGTCCAATGCCCGCCCCCCCGGCACTCTCTTATAGCCTCTCCATACCCTTAGGGGAGAGTGCTTTCCATACAAGTCGACCCCTGAGGCTGGCTATGTCTAATGTCTCCCAGGGTTCTTGAGCTACAGAAGGCCATGGTGTTCCCCCTCCATTCTCCTAAACCAGGAAGAAACATAGGCAGGGAGGAATCAAAATAACTCTGCTAACAATTCTGCTTAATTGGGGTTCTGTGTGGAAAAAAAAAAAAAAAACCTATCTGAGGTAAAGACTTCTTAATAGAAGTTATTTGTTACTGGATAATGAGGGAGAATACATAAAATATTTACTTCGAGTTTTCTGTGCACTGGCTTCCCTTAGGACCAGGATGCGGGGGACAGATCCACACAAATGAGGACTTTAGGTCTCAGAAAGCCTAGGACTGGGGTGACCACAGCCCAAGCTCTTTCTGCTGCCCTAATGCCACAACCACTGGCCACACAGTGCCCCTGCAGTCCACAGATGTCTCCTTTGTGGTCATCAGGAGAGAGTCTTTCATTTACTTTGGAAAAAGGCTTGGGGATAGAATTTCAGGAACCTGTGATATAAGTTTCTCTGGCTGAAGTACTGTCCTGAAGGTTCTTAAAAAGAAGAATTCTAGGGCAGAACAAAAATAATGACTTGTCTTGAAAGATCCCTTCTGTATTAACTCATTTCAGAAGAACCTTCTCTAGGGCCCCAATTAATTTTGAAAGAGACAAAAAAGATACCAGTCTCTCCCATATGGAAATCCACAAAGGTGAGATGAACACACCATTTAAAGAAAAAAAAAAAGCAGCATTTGTGATATGAATAACATTGTCTGAGGGGGAAAAAACAAGCTTGGGTCTGAGAGGAGAAGGAGGAAGATGAAGCTTATCTGTTGGTATAAGGTTTGGGTTATTGTGTGAAAAATCAAGTTGCTGAAAATATGACCTTGTTAGGAAAAATAAATAGAACAAAAGATAACAAAGACATTTTGTTTGTATGGAGCCTCCCTTCGCGGAGGATGGAGTCCCTACATAGTGGACTCTAAAGCAAGAAAGCTTTTAGTTTTCTCTGAAAATTGCCTGGAGATGGGTTAAGACTTGAGAACCTCCCAAGGAGAGATGAGGCAGACCTGAGGGACTGCAGTGTCAAGGAGAGGAGAGGAGGGGTTGGTGTAGGGGATACTTCTCAGTGAGTCTATAGAAGTTGTGGCTAATGTGTTTGTAGGCTGGTTCAGAGAGAGGACAATGTGTCCAAGACCAGGGAGAGTATCAATATATCAGCTACGGACATATCACACTTCTTAGAATAAGATTATGAAACTGACTTATGGATGAACTTGCACACAGTATTTACTCTTGTTAATTTACTCCAGAACCTATGGGGTTATACAGTTAGGCTCTGTTACCTTACCTGTCTTCCCAAGATGCCCAATTCTATCTAACTTTGCAGACATAACCTGTGTTTTTCTCTTTCCCCCATTCAAGGACGGGTCTTTACGCAAAGAAGCCTCCACTGGAGATGTCTCCCCCAAAGCTTCTCATTGAGAAATCCTCAAAAACAAGGCCTGTAGACCCAGAAGTTTTAGTCTCACTTCCTCATCTTATACCTAGGAGCCCTGGTGGCACAGTGGTTAAAGCGCTTAACTCCTAACAGAAAGATTGTTGGTTCAAACCCACCAGGCGATTCGAGGGAGAAAGGTGTGGCAGCCTGCTTCAGTAAAGATTTACAGCCTTGGAAACCCTCTGGGGCAGTTCTGTCTACTCTGTCCTGTAGGGTCACTATGAATTGAAATCATCTTGATGGCAATGGGTTTGTTTTTGGTTTTCCTCATCTGCTGAGCCACTGTGACAAACTAAAGCTTCTCCTACTGCTGTATCTATAGCCCAGTAATAGCCTGGTCATCAGTCTGCAGACCACAGGTGAGCAAGAGCCATGCTTTGGCAGAGGCATCTTTGGATCCAGGAAGCAACTGGGGACCCCAGGTCCCAAAACTGTACTTGAGTGATGATAGTACAGGGGAAACTGGAGAGGGCTCCCTGGCTTCTGCTGATACCAGTGTATGTGGTAGCTATCCACACAGAAGCCACTGCTCGTGGTACAGATGAGTCTCACAGACCTTCCCTGTGATTCATAGATGAGATGGCTGAGTCAGCACAGGCTGGGTGAGGGAAGCTAGAAATACAGACACATCAAAATGAAGAACAGTGTCCAGGGTGGAAACCTAGTGATCTGAGCCAGAGGTGACCAACATAGGCTGGGAAGCTACCCTAGGTCTCTGAGTCCTGTCTCTACCTGTGCAGTGATAGAGGAGCATCAGAAGGAGAGAGGTCCAGGCCATAGTAGACACAGTTTCCTGATTCCTCTTATTTCCACCCTGTGCCAGAGGTGGAGCTCTTCATGCAATTGTGTTTCCATCTTTTTACTATCCCAGCCCCGCCATGAGCCCTGATACTGGAGCTCAGCTCACACTGTAGATCAAGGAGGATGAAGATTTGTTTTCCCCTTGGGAGAGCCCTGGGAGGAAGCACCTACTGAGACAAAGCAAAGGTCTTTGCCCAGGGGACTCTGCAGCCCACAGAAGACACAGCTGAGTCCCCATCAGTGAGCACAAGGTCCAGCCCTTCAGACCTGGGCTCCCCTGAATGAATGACCCTTACAAAACACTAAGGTAGGAACCACAGGGCAGTCCTACAGTGCCCCCTTCTTGTCACAGGGTGCACCTCATCCCCTCACTTTTTCTGAGACCTGAGAGGCTAGCTGATTTCCGCCGCTCACCAGGTCACTGTTTCTATCCACATATCAATGGTCTGACTCCTAGATACCGTGATTCCTAATGCGATCAATAAGATTGTGTGTATTCTTGGTTGGGCAGTTATGATGCAGTATGGCAGTCATATAATGATGTAATTACTTCTATGATGAGATCTGATATAATGTGATCACCTCCATGATGGGATCTACTGTGAGTAGCCAATAGTTGAAAGAGAGTTTCCTTGGTGTTGTGGCCTGCATCCAATATAGGTGGACTTTCTGGCAAATATGGCTGGCTTTTGCTTGCTCTGGTTCCTGCAGCTGGCTTCTGTTCATCAGTCCTTAAGTTCTTGGGACTTGAGCTAGCAGGTTACCTGCGTATCTTGGGATTCATTGGTCTCCACAGCCTGTGAGGTGGAGGTCTGCTGTCTGAACTTCCTATCCTGGATTTGCAAGACCCTGCAGCTATGTGAGTCAGGTGAAGCTTCCAGCCTGACCCACAAACGTGGGACTTTCCACCCTCTACAACCACGAGAGCCACTTGATTGATATAAATCTTTATATATGTATTTATACAATGCACTGGTTTTGCCTCTTTAGAGAACCAAGCCTAAGACATTTGGTACAGAGAGTAGTTCTAGAGAAACAAAATTGTAAGTATGAATTTTCTAAATTGATTCTCAAGTTGGTTAGTCTTAAAGCTGTTTATGACTCTGTTTCCAGTAGTAAAGAGGGCACTGCTAATCCATGGTGTGAGGTGACAATAAAAATATGCAAAATATCACCACTAATAGGTCAGGTATTAGTAAGAGGCAAGGCTCTGGGTGATCACATGTTTGATACTTTTCTACAATTTTGTCTTAATGAGAAGTATAAGGAAGCTGGTTTGTTGGTCCTCCTTTCACTAGACAAAGTGGTGAAAGAAAGTGAGGAGCTCAGGGGTTCAGAGTCAGAGTTCAAGTGTTGCATAAATGACCTCAAAGTTTGCACTTGTGCCTTGAAACGAAGCTTCATTTCTTATAGGAACACAGCTGATATTGCAGAAAACCAAATCCAGAGTCTTATTTTAGAAGTGGCTGAATTACAATGCCAACTGAATTTCCAACATGGAGTGGTGTCTGAAGATAAAGTGAGGGCAATGATTGGAAAGAAATGGGATGCTGAAATTTGGGATGAGGACATGTGGGCAGATAATCAGGAAACTGGGGACACTGAGCCTCTAAATTCCATTGAATCACTCTTGCCAACAGAAACAGCCCTCTCACTCCCATCTGAAGAGATTACTGCACCTTTCTTTTCTGAGACACCCTGTCCAGTAAAACTATTATTCTCTTCACCTCCATCTGATGAGATTAACCCAGCTCTGTCTGAAGAGCCTTTGTGTGAGCCATTGCCTGGTATATCACCTGAGGGAGATGCCTGACAAGACAATGCTGAATGTTCTAAAAACACATCCTCATCACCCATTTTGACTTCTAGACCTATAACTAGATGTAAGTACCACCTAGTCCCAAAAGGTGAAAAACAACGTGTGACCCAAGAGGAGGTACATTACACTACAAAAGAACTGCTTGACTTTTCTAATATGTACAAACAGAAACCTGGGGGATATGTGTGGGAATGGCTATGAAGGTTTTCGGGTAATGGTGCAAGGAACAAAAAGTTGAATCAGTCAGAGTTTATTGATATAGGCCCAGTAAGCACAGATTCTTCGTTCAGTGTGTCAGCTGGAGAGGTTACAAAAAAATCTAATTGTTTGGAAGGGTCTCTGAAACACAGAGTATGCCGTGGCCTACACTAAATCAAGACAAAGAACCAGACCTGCCTTGGTATGCTGTAGAAGAAATCCAAAGGCTTAGGGAAATTGGCATGTTAGGGTAGATTAATCAGGTGAGACCCACACATGGAGTGCCCAGAGGTCACACCTTTTACCACAATGATAAAGAACAAATTTGTGAATGGAGACTCAGCATCTTTGAAGACTGTTGTGATTGCTATTTTATGTAATCAGATTTAACAGTGGGATGTGCCCTAATTAAATTAAGACACCTAACTACAGTGGGCCTCATTGGATCCCACGGTGGTAGGGGTCAAGTGGTGGCACTCAATAGACAAAGATAAGGTGGGCATGGTTACTGTAATGAGCAGAAGAGCCAAAACAGTAATCAGAATAGTCTGACTCCTATGGACTTATGGCATTGGCTACTCAGTCATGGTATCCCTAGAATAAAATAAATAGGAAATCGTTGAAGTATTTACTTGTTCTGTACAAGCAGAAGAATTCTAGGTTAAGTGAACAGCAGTGTAACTCGAATCGCCAGAATACAGAGTCCTGGCCCCTCAATTAGTTCCAAGTCTTTGGTAAGTGTACAGATCCACAACCCCTTGAAAGAAGTGGAGGCCAGTTCTCCTTGAGAAAGAACCCCACTACACTGTCAAAAATTTATATTGTTAATCTTTCTCCTAGCCTTCCCCAAAGGGATCTATGACCTTTTGCTAAGTGACTGTTCATTGGGGAAAAGGAAATAATCAGATTTTTTGGACATTACTGGATACTGGCTTTGAATTGACACTAACTCCAGGAGACCTAAAATGTTGCTGTGGCCCACCTGTCAGAGAGGGGGCAAATGGAGGTCAGGTTATTAATGGAATTCTAGCTCATGTCTATATCACAGTAGGTCCAGTGGGACCTCAAACCAATCCTGTAATGATTTCCCCAGTTCCAGAATGCATAATTGGAATAGATACATTCAGCAACTGACAGAACACCCACATTGGATCACTAACAAATGGAGTAGGGGTTATTATGGTAGGAAAAGCCAAATGGAAGCTGTTAGAACTTCCCTTGTCTAGATAAATAGTTAACCAAAAGCAATGCTGCATTTCTGGATGGAGTGCAGAGATTACTGCCACCATCAAGGATTTGAAGTTTACAGGGGTAGTGATTCCCACTGCATCCCCATTAAGCTTGCCTACTTGGCATGTGCAAAAAACAAATGGATTTTGCAGAATGACAGTGGATTATCAAAAAATTAACCCGGAGAGGCGGGGCCAAGATGGCGGAGTAGTCAGATACTTCCTTTGGTCCCTCTTACAGCAAAGACAAAAAAAAAAAAAAAAGTGCTTTGACTATATATGACAATCTATGACCCCTGAACATCAAAGGCAAAGTTGCGGAATTGGATTTAATGGCAGGGGGAGGGAGAGATGGTTCAGAAGCAGTGAGGAGTTCCCAAACCTGACCTAGTACAAACCTGACCTTCAGACGAGATTGGCTCATGTGCACGGTGAGACAGGCAGTGGCACTCAGGGGGCATTTTCCAAATTGGGAGAGACCCAGTGGCAGACAGTCTAATCCAGCATCCAGAACCAGTGAAAAGCATTGATCAATCGGCAAAAGATAAGTACTTGCATCTGGCCTAAGGCATGGATCATAAAACACCCCCTTTGGGAAAAACCTCTCTCCAATTTACCTCCCACTCCACACTCTGCACCAGGTCCTAATCTGGGGTCAGTGATCGCCGAGTCCCCTGGGCCAGAAGTAGTACCCCTCACCTGATGAGCCATTCTCTCAGCCTTGAAGAGGGAACAAATGAACAAACAGGGAAGAAATAATCCGCCAGCTCCCCTAAGACAGGAACTCAGGGTAGGCACAGATCCTTTTCCTAGGCACAGGTATAAGGGGTCTACAGACTTTGAATGCCTTTCACCTCTACATAGACCCATAGACTGGTGTGGGCCCTTTTCAACAGCGTAGGCCCTTGTTACCACAGTAAAACAGAGTATATAGTTGAAGTCTAACTTCAACAGTTTCAGCTATATGGTGAAGTGACAACTTCATGACATTTGACACTGCTCTGTCCATTAATCAGGATACTAACCTACCGACATCAGGGGCCTGAGGACTGGTGGCTCCACCCATGCCACCTAGCCACCTGCAACAGGGGTCCAAGAATAAGTGGTGCCCCTAGTCCTTACAGCCAACAGCTTAGGGTGCTCATATTCCAGCTAAAAAATCCACCCACCTATGTGTTCTAAGGAACAGGGAGACACTTTCTTTCTAGACACTCAGGGACAGCCATCAGCCTCCTGCCTTGCTCAGTGTATGAACCACTACTGCAGCCAGATACCTGTGCCTACTCCAATCACCCATGCCTGTCTAGGACTGTAAGTGAGAGCCTGCACCACACACTTGCTGACCGACTACCTAGACACCTGAGCTGAATTCATACAAGAAAAGTAAAAAGACTCCTGGGCTCACGTACATAGTAACAGCTCTAATCACCTGGTGACAGGACGTTAGAGCTTCAAAGGTACCAATAATCAAACTAGCTCACAGGAGCAGCCTATTTGGGCATATCAAAACAAAACAAAACAAGAAGCTAGGACATGCTAAGCAAACATAATATAAATAAATATAATAACTTATTGATGGCTTGGAGACAACTGTCAATATCAAATCACACAAAGAGGCAGACCATGATGGTTTCAGAAAGCTCCTAAAATAAAGAATCAAGAAATTTTCCAGAGGAAGAGAATATCTTGGAATTACTGGAGGTAGAATTAACATACAGAACTCTTCAAGAGATCAGGAAGGAGATCAGGGAAAATGCAGAACATAAGGAACACACAGACAAAGCAATAGAGGAACTTAAGAAGATGAGAGAAGAGCATAATGACGAATTTAATAGGCTGAAAGAATCCATACAGAGACAGCAATCAGAAGTTCAGAAGATTAACAATAAAATTTCAGAATTAGACAACTCAATAGAAAGTCATGGGAGCAGAATTGAGGCAATAGAAGTCAGAATTAGTGAGATCGAGGGTATACCACTTGACACCAGCTTATTTTAAGGAAAAATCAGGTAAAAGAATTTTAAAAAATGAAGAAACCCTAAGAATTATGTGGGATTCTATCAAGAATAACCTATGAGTGATTGGAGTACCAGAATTGGGAGGGGGATAACAGAAAATACAGAGAGAATTGTTGATGATTTGTTGGCAGAAAACTTCCCTGATATCATGAAAGATGGGAAGATATCTATCCAAGATGTTCATCAAACCCCACATAAGATGGATCCCAGAAGAAAGTCACCAAGACATATTATAATCAAACTTGCAAAAAGCAAAGATAAACAAACAATTTTAAGAGTGGCAAGGGATAAATGAAAAGTCATCTACAAAGAAGAGTCAATGAGATTAAGCTCAGACTACTCAGCAGAAACCATGCAGACAAGAAGGCAATGGGATGACATATATAAAGTCTTGAAGGAAGAAAAACTGTCAGCCAAGAATTATATATCCAGCAAAACTGTCTCTCAAATAGGATGGTGAAATTAGGGCAGTTCCAGATAAACAAAAGTTTAGGGAATTTGCAAAACCCAAACCAAAATTACAAGAAATAGTAAAGGCAGTCCTCTGGTTAGAAAATCAATAACATCTTATAACAACCCAAGACTAGAACACAGGACACAGCAACCAGATATCAACCCAGATAGGGAAGTCACAAAAATAAATTGAAGATAAAACACTGAAAATAGGGAAACAGAGATGTCAATATGTAAAAGATGACAACATTAAAACAAAAAAGAGGGTAAAAAATGTCATAGATTTTTCAAATGGAGAGGAAGTCAAGGCAATATAAAGAAATAAAATACTGGTTTAAACTTAGAAACATAGGGATATTATTAAGGCAATCACAAAGAAAACTAAGAATCCTACACATAAAAATTTAAAAAGAGAAATATAAAGACTCAGCAAATACAAAATCAATGAAAAAGATGAAAAGAAAATACATAAAGAAAAATGACTCATCACAGAAAATTAAGTCGAACAAGGAAACTGTCAGCAGAAGAAAAAAGAAGCCATCAAAATAACAGCACTAAACTCATACTTATAACTAGCTGAATGTAAATGGACTAAATGCACCAATAAAGAGACAGACAGTGGAATAATGGATTAAAAAAACATGATCCATCTATATGCTGCCAAGAAGAGAAACACCTTAGACTTAAAGATACATACAAACTAAAACTTAAAGGATGGAAGAAAACATATCAAGCAAACAACACTCAAAAAAGAGCAAGAGTGGCAGTATTACTCTCTGACAACATAGACTTTAAAGTAAAATTCACCGCAAAGGATAAAGAAGGACACTATATAATGATTAAAGGATCAATACACCGGGAGGACAACTATAATAAATATTTACGCACCAACGACAGGGCTCCAAAATACATAAAACAAACTCTGAGAGCATTGAAAAGAGAGAAAGACAGCTCCACAATAATAGTAGGAGACTTCAAGACAAAATGTTCAGTGAAGGATAGAACATGCAGAAAGAAGCTCAATACAGACACGGAAGATCTAAATGCCACAATCAACCAACTTGATCTCATGGACATATATCGAACACTCCATCCAACAGCAGCCAAGTATACTTTCTTTTCCAATACACATGGAACATTCTCCAGAATAGACCACATATTAGGCCATAAAGCAAGCCTTAACAGAATCAAAAGCATTGAAATATTATAAAGCATCTTTTCTGATCATAAAGCCATAAAAGTAGAAATCAATAACAGAAAAAACAAGAAAAAAAATCAAACACTTGGAAACTGAATAACACCTTGCTCAAAGACTACTGGGTTATAGAAGAAATTAAGGATGGAATAAAGAAATTCATAGAATCAAATGAGAATCAAAACATCCTACCAGAACAATTGGGAAAGAGCAAAAGCGGTGCTCAGAGGTCAGTTTATAGAAATAAATGCACACATCCAACAAAAAGAAAGGGCCAAAATCAAAACATTGACAGTACAATTCAAACTAGTTGAAAGAGAGAAGCAAAAGAAGCCCTGGGGTGCAAGAAGAAAGGAAATAAGAATTAGAGAAGAATTAAATGAAATAGAGAATTAAAAAACAATTGAAAGAGTTAACAAGACCAAAAGTAGGTTCTTTGAAAAGATCAACAAAATTAATAAACCACTGGCCAAACTGACAAAAGAAAAACAGGACAGGAAGCAAATAACCAGTATAAGAAATGAGATGGGTGTATATTACAACAGACCTAGTTGAAATTAAAAAAATCATAACAGAGTACTATGAAATATGTACTCTAAAAATTTGAAAACCTAGAGGAAATGGACAAATTCCTAGAAACTCACTACTACCTAACTAACACAAACAGAGGTAGAACAACTGAATAAAACTACAATAAAGAAGAGAGTGGAAAGGTAATTAAAAAACTCCCAACAAAAAAATAGCTCTGGCCCAGATGGTTTCACTGGAGAATTCTACCAAACTTTCAGAGAACAGTTAACACGACTACTACTAAAGGTATTTCAGAGCATAGAAATGGATGGAATACTCCCAAACTCATTCTATGAAGCCAGCATCACCCTAGTACAAAAACCAGGTAAAGACACCACAAAAAAAGAAAATTACAGACAAATATCCTTCATGAACATTGATGCAAAAATCCTCAACAAAATTCTAACCAATAAAATTCAACAACATATCAAAAAAATAATTCACCGTGATCAAGAGGAATTTATACCAGGTATACATGGATGGTTCAAAGTTAAAAAAAAAAAAAAATCAATGTAATCCATCACATAAATAAAACAAAAAACAAGAACCATATGATCTTATCAATTGATGCAGAAAAGGCATTTGAAAAAGTGCAACACACTTTCATAATAAAAACTCTCAGCAAAATAGGAATAGAAGGGAAATTCCTCAACATACTCATAGGCATTTGTACAAAGCCAACAGCCAGCATCATCCTAAATGGAGAGACTTTGAAAGCATTCCCCTTGAGAACGGGAACCAGACAAGGATGCCCTTTATCACCACTCTTATTCAACATTGTGATGCAGATCCTAGCCAGAGCAATTAGGCTCGAAAAAGGAAGAAACGTATCCAAATTGGTAAGGAAGAAGGAAAGGTATCTTTATTTGAAGATGATATGATCTTATACACAGAAAACTGCAAAGAATCCACAAGAAACCTACTAGAACTAATAGAAGATTTCAGCAAAGTATCAAGATACAAGATAAACATACAAAAATCAGTTGGATTCCTCTACACCAACAAAAAGAACTTCCAAGAGGAAATCACCAAATCAATACCATTTACAATAGCCCCCAATAAGATAAAATACTTAGGAAAAAAAATCTAACCAGAGACGTAAAAGATCTATAACATGAAAACTGCAATACACTACTGCAAGAAAACAAAAGAGACCTGCATAACTAGAAAAACATACCTTGCTCATGGATGGGTAGACTCAGCATTGTGAAAATGTCAATTCTACCCAAAGTGATCTACAGTTACAGTGCAATCCTGATCAAAATTCCAATGAGATTTTTTTAATGAGATGGAGAAACAAATCACCAACTTCATATGGAAAGGGAAGAGGCTCTGGTTAACTAAAGCATTACTGAAGAAGAAGAACAAACTAGGAGGCCTCACACTACCTGATTTTAGAATCTATTATATTGCCACAGTAGTCAAAACAGCCTAGTACTGGTGCAACAACAGATACATAGGCCAATGGAACAGAATTAATAATCCAGGCATAAATTCATCCACCTATGAGCAGCTGATATTTGACAAAGGCCCAAAGTCCATTAATGGGGAAAAGACAGCCTCTTTAACAAATGGTGCTGGCATAACTGGATATCCATATGCAAAAAACTGGAACAAGACCAATACCTCACAGCATGCACAAAAACTAGCTCAAAATGGATCAAAGACTTAAATATAACATCGAAAACGATAAAGATCATGGAAGAAGCAATAAGTACAATGCTAGGAGCCCTAATACATGACATAAACACAATACAAACCATAAGTAACAATGTACAAAGACCAGAAGAGAAACTAGATAAATGAGAGCTCCTAAAAATCAAACGCATATGCTCGTCAAAAGACTTCATCAAAAGAATAAAAAGACAACCTACAGACTGGGAAAAAATTTTTGGCTACGACAAATCCGATCAGCATCTAATCTCTAAAATCTGCAAGATACTGCAAAACCTCAAGAGCAAAAAGACAAATAACCCAATTAAAAATGGGCAAAGGATATGAATAGACACTTCACCAAAGAAGACATTCAGGCTGCTAACAGACACATGGGGAAATGCTCAAGGTCATTAGCCATTACAGAAATGCAAATCAAAACTACAATGAGATATAATCACACCCTAACAAGGCTAGCACTAATCCAAAAAACACAAAAAATAAATGCTGAAAAGGTTGTGGAGAGACTGGAACACTTATTTACTGCTGATGGGAATGTAAAATGGTACAACCACTTTGAAAATTGATTTGGTGCTTCCTTAAAAAGCTAGAAATTGAAATACCATATAATCCAGCAATCCCACTGCTTGCAATATATCCTACAGAAAAAAGAGCCATCACATGAATAGATATTTGCATACCCATGTTCATTGTAGCACTGTTGACGATAGCAAAAAGATGGAAACAACCTAGGTGCCCATCAACGGACGAATGGATAAACAAATTATGGTATATCCACACAATGATAAAGAACAATGATGAAGCCATGAAACATCTTATAACGTGGAATAATCTGGAAGGCATTATGCTGAGTGAATTTAGTCAGTCGCAAAAAGACAAATATTGTATAAGACCACTATTATAAGAACTCAAGAAAAGGTTAAAACACAGAAGAAAACATTCTTTGACGGTTACGAGCGTGGGAAAGGAGGATGAGGGGTATTCACTAACTAGATAGTAGACAATAATTAACTTAGGTGAAGGAAAGGACAACACACACTACAGGGGAATTCAACACAACTGAACTAAATCAAAGCTAAGAAGTTTCCTGAATACAATTAAACACTTCGAGGGACAGAGTAGTAAGGGTGGGGGTTTGGGGACCATGGTTTCAAGGGACAACTAGGCCAGCTGGTATAACAGAGTTTTATTATAAACCGTTCTGTGTCCCACTTTGGTGAGTGGCATCTGGGGTCTTAAAAGCTAGCGAATGACCATCTAAGATGCATCAATTTGTCCCAACCCACATGGAGCAAAGGAGAATGAAGACAACCAAAGGCACAAGGAAAGTATTAGCCCAAGAGACAGAAAGGGCCACATAAACCAGAGACTTCATCAGCCTGAGAACAGAAGAACTAGATGGTGCCCAGCTACCACCAGTGACTGCCCTGACAGGGAACACAACAGAGAGTCCCTGATGGAGCAAGAGAAAATTGGGGTGCAGAACTCAAATTCTAGTAAAAAGACCAGACTTAATGGTTTGATTGAGACTGGGGAAACCCTTGAAGACATGGCCCCTGGACTGTCTGTTAGCAGGAAACCAAACCATTTCCGAGGCCAACTCTTCAGAAAAAGATTAGACTGGACTATGGGACATAAAATGATACTCATGAAGAGTGTGTTTCTTAGCTCAAGTAGATACATGAGACTAAATGGGCAGCTCCTGTACAGAGGCGAGATAAGAAGGCAGAAAGAGATAGGAGCTGGTTGAATGGACAAGGGAAATCCAGGGTGGAAAGGACGAGTGTGCTGTGACAGTGTAGGGAGAGCAACTAGGGTCACATAACAATGTATGTATAAATTTTTGTATGAGAGACTAACTTGAATTGTAAACTTGAACTTAAAACACAACAATAAAAATAAAATAAAATAAATTAGCCAGGTGGTGACTCCAATTGCAACTCCTGTTCCAGAAGTTTTTTCATCACTTGAGCTTATTAATTCATCTCCTGGTAGCTGGTATGCAGCCATTTATCTGGCTAATGCCTTTTTATCCACACTTGTTTCGAAGGACCACTAGAAGTAGTTTGCCTTCACCTGGTATGGCCAACTGTACACCATCTGTGTCCTACCTCAAAGATATATCAACTCTACAGCCCTATATCATAATTTACTGTGCAAGGGCGTTGATCATTTTACCTTCCACAAGACCTCACACTGGTCCATTACAATGATGACATTATGCTGAGTGGACCTAGAAAGGAAGAAGTGTTAATGATTCTGTACTTATTGGTAAAATATCTGCATGCTAGAGGGATGGAAAATAATCCAACAAAAATTCAAGTGCCTTCCATCTAAATGAAATTCCTAGGAGTCCAGTGGTGTGGGGTATGTCGAGATATTCCTTCTAAAGTGAAGGATAAGTTATTTTATCTTGCATATCCCACAACTCAAAAGGAAACACAACACCTGTGGGCATCTTGGATTTTAGAAGCAACATATCCCTCATTTGGGTGTGCTGCTCTGGCCTATTTATCAAGTGACATGAAAAGTTGCTTGTTTTGAGTGAGGCCCAGACCAAGAGAAGGCTCTATAACACTTTCAGGCTGCCATGAAAGCGGCCCTGCCACTTGGGCCATATGATCAGTCTGATCCAATGGTGCTTGAAGTGTAGTTGGCAGAAATAGAGATGCTGTTTTGAGCTTTTGGCAGGCCCCTATTGGTGAATCAGAGCACAGACCTTTAGAATTTTGGAGCAAAGTGGTGCCATTCTCTGCAGATAACTAGTCTTCTTTTGAGAAACAGTTTTGGTTGTTACTGGGCCTTAGTAGACACTGCATGCTTAACCCTGGACCACCAAGTAATCATGCATTCTGAGTTGCCCATCATGAACTTGGTGTAGTCTGACCCACAGAACTACAAAGTTGGACATGGACAGCTGCACTCCATCATTAAATGAAAGTAGTATATATGAGGTCGGGCCCAAGCAGGGCCTGAAGGCATAAGTAAGTTGCAAGAGTAAGTGGCCCAAGTACTCATGTTCTCCACTTGTGTCACATCGTCTTCCATCTCCCAGTCTGCATCTACAGTTTCATGGGGAGTTCCTTATGATCAGTTGACTGAGGAAGAGAAAATTTGTGCCTGATTTAAAGATGGTTCTGTGTGATAAGCAGTCATCACTCAAGAGTGAACTACAATATCATTAGAACCCCTTTCTGGGACCTCCCTGAAGGACATTGGTAAAGGGCAATAGCACCCAATGGGCAGAACTTTGAGTAGTGTACCTCATTGGTCACTTCACTTGGAAGGAGAAATGGCTAGGTATGCGATTATATACTAATTCATGAGCTGTGGCCAATAGTTTGGCTGGATGGTAAGGAACTTGGGAGTACCATGGTTGGAAAACTGGAGATAAGGAGATATCAGGAAAAGGTATGTGGATAGACCTTTCTGGATGGGCCAAAGAGGTGAAAATATTTGTGTCTCATGTAAATGCCCACCAAAGGGTGACCTCAGCAGAGGAGGATTTTAACAATCAAGTGATTGGTATGACATCTTCTGTGGAAACCAGTCATCCTCTTTCCCCAGCCACCCCTGTTGCCAAATGAGTTTATGAACAAAGTGGCCATGATGGTAGGGAAGGAGGTTATGCATGGGCTCAGCTACATGGACCTCCACTTACCAAGGCCCACTTGGCTACAGCCACTCCTGAATGCCCCATTTACAAGCAGCAAAGACCTACCCAGAGTTCCCAATCGGCACCATTCTCCGAGGTGATCAGCCAGCAATCTGCTCTCAGGTTGATTATATCCAACAGCTTCTATCATGAAAGGGCAGCATTTTTCAATGATCTTTGGAAAAATTTTACTTGCATATGATATTAATGACATTGTTCGATAATTTTCACATTCAGTTGGATCACCTTTCTTGGGAATAGGCATAAATATGGATCTCTTCCAGTCGGTTGGCCAGATAGCTGTCTTCCAAATTTCTTGGCATAGACGAGTGGGCCTTCCAGTGCTGCACCCGTTTGTTGAAACATCTCAGTTGACATTCTGTCAATTCCTGAAGGCTTATTTTTTGCCAATGTCTTCAGTGCATCTTGGACTTCTTCTTTCAGTACCATTGGTTCCTGATCATACGTTACCTCTTGAAATGGTTGAACGTTGACCAATTCTTTTTGGTATAATTACTCTGTGTATTACTTCCATCTTCCTGCATCGTTTAGTATTTTCCCCATAGAATCCTTCACTATTGCAACTCGGGCTTGAATTTTTTCTTCAGTTCTTTCAGCTTGAGGAATGACAAGCATGTTCTTCCCTTTTGGTTTTCTATCTCCATCTCGTTACTCATGCCATTATAATACTTTACTTTGTCTTCTCAAGCCACCCTTTGAAATCTTCTGTTAAGTTTCTTTACTTCATCATTTCTTCCTTTTGCTTTAGCTATTCGATGTTCGAGAGCAAGTTTCAGAGTCTCTTCTGACATCCATTTTGGTTTTTTTCTTTCTTTACTGCCTTTTGAATTACCTCTTGCTTTCTTCATGTATGATGTCCTTGATGTCATTCCACAACTCGTCTGGTCTTCGGTCATTAGTGTTCAACTCATCAAATCTACTCTTGAGATGGTCTGTACATTCAGGTGGGATATACTCAAGGTCGTACTTTGGCTGTCATGGATTTGTTCTAGTTTTCTTCAGTTTCAACTTGAACTTGCATAAGAGCAGTTAATGGTCTGTTCTGCAGTCAGCCCCTGGCCTTGTTCTGACTTCTGATATTAAGCTTTTCCATCTTCTCTTTCCACAGATGTAGTCAATTTGATTCCTGTGTATTCCATCTCGTGAGGTCCACGTGTATAGTCACCATTTATGTTGGTGAAAAAGGGTATTTACAATGAAGAAATCATTGGTCTTGCAAAATTCTATCATGTGATCTCTGACATCCTTTCTATCACCAAAGTCATATTTTCCAACTACTGATCCTTTTTCTTGGTTTCCAACTTTTGCATTCCAATCACCAGTAATTATCAATGCATCCTGATTGCACGTTCGATCAATTTCAGACTGAAGAAGTTGGTAAAAATCTTCAGTTTCTTCATCTTTGCCCTTAGTGGTTTGTGCGTAAATTTGAATAATATTTGTATTAACTGGTCTTCCTTGTAGGTGTATGACTATTATTCTATCATTGACAGCATTGTACTTCAGGATAGATCGTGAAATGTTCTTTTTGCCAGTGAATGCAATGCCACTCCTTCTCAATTTTTTATTCCCAGTATAGTAGACCATATGGTTGTATGATTCAAAATGGTCAATACCAGTCCATTTCAACGCACTAATCCTTAGGACATCAATGTTTATGTATTCCATTTAGTTTTTGATGATTTTCAATTTTCCTAGATTCATACTTCGTACATTCCACTTTCCAATTATTAATGGATGTTGCAGCTGTTTCTTCTCATTTTAAGTAGTTCCACATCAGCAAATAAAGGTACTTAAAGCTTGACTCCATCCACCTCATTAAGGTCAACTCTACTTTGAGGAGGCAGCTCTTCCCCAATTGTCTTTTGAGTGCCTTCCAACCTGGGGGGCTCATCTTCTGGCACTATATCAGACAATGTTCCGCTGCTATTCACAAGGTTTTCACTGGCTAATTCCTTTCAGAAGTAGACTGCCGGGTCCTTCTTCACCATAGGTGATCCTGCTGGTATCTGAGTACTGGTGGCATAGCTTCCAGCATCACAGCAACACATAAGCCCCCACAGTAGGACAAACTGACGGACACGTCGGGGGGTGCTGAAAGCAGGGGATATCAGAATGATGTTTTATTGACTATACAAAGACATTCTACTGCATGGATCATAACAAATTATGAATAACATTGCCAAGAATGAGAATTCCAGAACAATTCATTATATTTATGAGGAAACTGTAGTTAGACAAAGAGACAGTCCTTCAAACACAACAAGGAGATATTGCGTGGTTTAAAGTCAAGAAAGGTGTGCGTCAGAGTTGTATCCTTTCACCATACTTATTCAATTTGTATGCTGAGCAAATAATCCTAGTAGCTGGACTCTATGAAGAAGAATGGGGCATCAGGATTGGAAGAAGACTCATTAAGAACCTGCATTATGCAGATGACACAACCTTGCTTGCTGAAAGTGAAGAGGACTTGAAGCACTTACTGATGAAGAGCAAAGACTTCAGTATGGATTACATCTCAACATAAAGAAAACAAAATCCTCACAAATGGACTAATAGGCAGCATCATGATAAACGGAGAAAAGATTGAAGTTGTCAAGAATTTCATTTTACTTGGATCTATAATCAATATCCATGGAAGCAGCAGTCAAGAAATCAAATGACACTTTACATTGGGCAAATCTGCCGCAAAAGACCTCTTTAAAGTGTTGCAAAGATGTCACCTTAAAGACTAACGCACACCTGACCCAAGCCATGGTATTTTCAATAGCCTCGTATTCATGTGAAAGCTGGGCAATGAATAAGAAAGTCCAAGGAAGAAACGACGCCTTCGAATTACGGTGTTGGCAAAGAATATTGAGTATACAATGGACTGCCAAAAAAACGAACGAATCTGTCTTGTAAGAGAATACTCCTTAAAAGCAAGGATGGTGAAACCTCATCTCACATAATTTGGACATGTTATTAGAAGGGATCTGTCCCTGAAGAAAGACATCATGCTTGTTAAAGTAGAGGGTGAGCGAAAAGAAGGAAGACCCCCAATGAGATGGACTGACACAGTGACTGTAACAATGGACTCAAACATAACAATGATCATGAGGAAGGTGCAGAACTGGGCAGTGTTTCTTTCTGTTTTACATGGGGTCCCTATGAGTTGGAACTGACTTGATGGCACCTAACAACAATAACATGGTAAGTATGTTTTAATTTTTGAGAAAGAGTTGAACTGTTTTCTGAAGTGCCTACACTACTTTATATTCCCATCAGCAATGTATTGGTATTCCAAATTCTGCACATCTACTCTAGCACTTGTTCTTTTCCTCTTCCTGATTCTTGTCATCCTCTTAGATGTGAAGAGATATCTCTGTGGTTTTGACTTTCATTTTCCTAATGATTAATAATGTTGAGCATCTTTTCAGTTCTATTGAGAAGACATATTCGTTCAGAGGCCAAGCATTAGTCCAATGGCCCTCTGACTCTCTTATAACCTCTCAATATCCTGATAGGATAGGGCTTTCCATGCAAGTCCAACCCTGGGGCTGCCTCTCTCCAAGGTCTTCCAGGGACCTAGAGTTTCTGAAGGCCATAGTGTTCCTCTTATTTGCCTAAACCAGGAAAAAACGTCGACATGAATGAATCAAAATAACTCTGCTGGCAATTACACTTAATTGGAGTTTTTTTGTGCAAAAAACCCTATCTGAGGTAAATTGTTCTTTGTAGAAGTTAGCTGTTACTGGATAAGTGTGGAGAGTCTATAAAATATTTACTTTGAGTTTTCTGTCCACGGGCTTCCCTTCAAAACCAGGATGGGAGGACAGATACACAGAAATGAGGGCTTCAGGTCTCAGAAAGCCCAGGTCAGCGGTGACCACACAGCCCAAAGTCTTCCTGCTGCCCTAACACCACAACCACTGGCCACTGTACCCCTGCAGTCCACAGATGTCTCCTTAGTGGTCATCAGGATAGAGTCTTTCATTTTTTGATTTGGAAAAGGGCTTATGAATGAGATTTCAGGAATCTGGGGTGAAAGTTTCTCTGGCTGAGGTATGGTCCTAAGGGTTCTTAGAGAAAAGGAATTCTGGAACAGAAGAAAAATAATGGCCTGTCTTGAAAGATCCCTTCTGTATTAACTCATTCCAGATGTACCTTGTCCATGGTCCCAGTTAATTTTGAAGGAAGCACAAAAGATTTCAATCTCTCCAATATAGAAATCCACAAAGGTGAGATGAACACACCATTTTTAGGAAAAAAGCAGCAATTTTATTGTGATATGAAGGAAATTGTTTAAGAGTGGAAAACCAGAGCATGGGTCTGAGGGGAGGAGAAGGAAAATGAAGTCTGTCCATTGGCCTAAGGTTTGGGTAAATATCTCTTATGAAGGAGGGATTCCCTGGATAATGGAAACTAAATCAGGGAGACTCAGTTTTCTCTGGAAACTGCCTAGAGCTAGGTTAAGAACTGAAAACCCCCAAGGAGAGGAGAGAAGGTGCAAGTGTGGGGGATGCTTCAATGTGGGTAGCTACCACATATACTAGTAACAGCAAAAGACAGGGTGACCTCCCCTGTCTCTCCTGTACTATTACTCAAGTACAAATTTGGGAATGGCTATGAAGGGTGTGGTAAGCCTATAGAAGTTGTGACTAAGCTGCTTGTAGGCTAGTTCTGAGAGAGGACAACGTGTCCATGACCAGGGTGAGTATCAATATATCAGGTATGGACATATCACTAGTAACACAAAGTTCACACTTCATAAGATTATGAAACTGATTTGTAGATGAAAAGGATTGCATTGGTCAGCATTTGTAGTTGCACACAGAATTTACTCTTGTTAATTTACTCCAGAATGTATGGGGCTATACAGTTAGGCCTTGTCACCTCACCTGTCCCCCTAAGATGCCTGATTCTATCTCACTTATGTGTTTCTCCTTCCTACATTCTAGTACAAATCTTGATGCAGAGGAGTCTGCCCTGGAGATGTCTCCACCAAAACTTCTTATAGAGAAAAGCCTCAAAAACAAGGCCTGTGGGGCCAGTAGTTTTAGTCTCACTTTCTATCTTCTACCTAGCAGCCCTGGTGGCACAGTGCTTGGCTCCTAACCAAAAGGTTGGTGGTTCAAAGCCACCAACCACTCCGTGGGAGAAAGATGTGGCAGTCTACTTCTGTAAAGATTTACAGCCTTGGAAACCCTCTGGAGCAGCACTGTTCTGTCCTATGGAGTCACTATGAGTTGGAATCAACTCATCAGCAGTGGATTTGGTTTTAGTTTTCCTCATATTCTGAGACACTATGAGTAAATAAAGCTGCTCCCACTACCATGACCTATACTCTGGTAATAGTCAGCCTCGTCCTCAGCCTGCAACCCAGAGATGAGTAAGAGCCATGCATTGGCATAGGCATCTTTGGATTCAGGAAGTGACTGGGGACCTCAGATCCCAAATTTGTACTTGAGTAATAGTACAGGAGAGACAGGGGAGGTCACCCTGTCTTTTGCTGTTACTAGTATATGTGGTAGCTACCCACATTGAAGCCACTGCTCATGGTGCAGGTGAGTCTCACAGACCTTCCTGGGGTTCATAGAGGATGTGGCTGAGTCAGCATAGGCTCGGAGAGGAAAGCTAGAAATACAGACACATCAAAATGAAGACAAGTGTCCAGGGTGGAATTGCTAGGGGTCTGAACCAAAGGGGACTGACATAGACTGGGAAGCTACTGTGAGTTACTGAGTCCTGCCCCTATCTGTACAATGATAGAGGAGTATCAGGAGGAGAGGGATTCAGGCCTTGGTGGATACAGTTTCCTGATCCCCATGGTGGGACTAGGATATACCAGGCCCCTCCTTTTATTTTCACCCTGTGCTAGAGGTGAAGCTATTCATGCAGCTGTTTTTCCATGCCTTCATTGTTTCAGCCCCTCCCGGAGTCCTGATGCTAGAGCTCAGCTCATGGTTGATCAAGGAGGATGAAGGTTTGATTTCCTTTTAGGAGATCCCTGGGAGGAAGCAGCTGCTGAGACAACACAAAGGTCCTTGCCCAGGGAGCTATGCAGCCCAGAGATGACACAGAGGTCAGTGAGCCCAAGGTCCAGCCCTCAGGCCTGGGCTCCTTTGAGTGAATGACCCTTACTGAGTCCAGGGTAGGAAACAGAGGGTGATCCCACACTGCCCAGTACTGGTCACAGGGAACCCCAACCCCTCACTTTTGCTGTGACCTGAGAGCATAGCTGATTTCTCCTGCTCATTGGGTCACTGCTTCTGTCCACATATCAATATTTTGACTCCTAGATACTGTGATTCCTGCTGTCATTAGTAAGGTTGGCTGGGCCATGATTCTCAGTGGTTTGGCAGTTATGATGTAGTTTGACAGTCATATAATGGTGTAATCACCTCCAACATGAGATCTGATATAATGTGATCACCTTCATGATGGGATCTGCTGTGAATATCCAAACAGTTGAAAGGGAGTTTCCATGGGGGTGTGGCCTGCAACCAATATAGGTGGACTTTTTGGCAAAGCTCACTGACTTTCACTCACTCTGGGTCCTGCAGCTGGCTCTTGTTCATCTATCCTCTGGTTCTTAGGACATGAGCTATCAGGTTATTTGCTGTCTTACCTGGTGATCTTGGGACTCATCAGCCTCCAGAGCCAGTAAGCCAGAGGCCTGCTGTCCATCTGACTTTCGGATATTGGATTCACCAGACCCTGCAGCTGTGCAAGTCAGGAGAAGCCTCCAACCTGACCCACAGACTTGGACTTTCCAGCCTCTACCACCACGTGAGCCATTTCCATGATATAAATCTCTTTGTATGTTTATATGTTTTGTTTCTCTAGAGAACCCAGCCTAAGACATTTGGTACTGAGAGTGGTTCTAGAGAAACAAAATTGGAAGGATGAGTTTTCTAAATTGATTTTCAAGTCTAGTTAGTCTTAAAGATGTTGACGACTCTGCTTACAATAGTAAAGAGGGCATTGCTAATCCATGGTGTGAGGTGGCAATAGAAATGCACAAATATCACCAGGTATTTGTGGGAGGCAAGGCTTTGGGTGATCGCATGTTTGATACCTTTCTACAATTTTGTCATAATGAGAAGTATAAGGAAGCTGGTTGATTAGTCCTACTTTCGCTACACTAAATGGTAAAAGGAAGAGATGAGCTCAGGGCTTCAGAGCCAAAGCACAAACTCTGCATAAACGACCTCAAAGTTTCCACTTATGCCTTGAAAGAAAGCCTTATTTCTTGTAGTAACAGAGCTGATATTGTCAAAAACCAAACCCAGAGTCTTATCGTAAGAGTGGCCAAATTACAATGCCAACTGAATTCCTAACTTTGAGTAGTGTCTGAAGTTAAAGTGAGGGCCTTGATTGGGAAGAAATGGGATCCTGAAGCTTGGGATGGGGACATATGAGCAAATAATCAGGAAGCTGGGGACACTGAGCCACTAAATTCTGTTGAATCACTCTTGCAAACAGAACCAGCCCTCCTACTCCCATTTGAAGAGATTATTGCATCTCTGTCTGTTAAACCACCCTGGCAAGTAAAACGATTAGCCCCTCCACCCCATCTAATGAGATTAACCCAGCTATGTCTGAAGAAACTTTATCTGAGTCATTGCCTGGGGCATCACCTGAGGAAGATGCCTTACAAGACAATGCTGAATGTTCTCAAAACAAATCCGCACCACCCATTTTTGGCTTTAGACCTATAACTAGACTTAAGTATCAGCTAGCCCCAAAAGGTGAAGTACAAAGTGTGACCCAGGAGGAGATACGCTACACTCCAAAAGAACTGCTTGACTTTCCTAATACGTACAAACAGAAACCTGGGGAATATGTGTGGGAATGGCTATGAAGGATGTGGGATAATGATGAAAGGAATATAGGGCTGGATCAGTCTGAACTTATTGATATGGGCTCACTAAGCACAGATTCTTCATTCAAGGGTTCAGCTTGAGAAGTAGGAAAGGATCTAATGGTTTATTTGATTGCATCGCTGAAGCATGGAGTACTAAATCAAGTTGAAGTACCAGACTTGCCTTGGTATACTGTAGAAGATGGTATCCAAAGGCTTAGGGAAATTGGCATGTTAGAGTGGATTAATCAGGTTAGTCCCACACATGGAGTGTCCAGAAGATATACCTTTCACCACAATGGTGAGGAACAAATTTGTGAAGGGAGTACCAACATCCTTGAAGACTGCTGGGATCGCTATTTTATGTAAGTCAGATTTGACAGTGGGAACTGCCCTAACTGAGTTAAGACACCTAACTACACGGGGCTCATTGAACCCTGTTGTGGAAGGGACCAGCTGCCGGTATTCAATCGACAAAGACAAGGTGGGCATGGTTACCATAATGGATTGCAGAGTCAAAGTAGTAATCAGAAAATTCTGACTTGTATGGACTTAAACGGCGTTAGCTACTTAGTCTTAGTGTCCCTAGAGAAGAAACAGATAGGAAATCTACTAAATATTTACTTGATCTGTACAAGTGGAAGAATTCTAGGTCAAGTTAACAGCAGTCTAACTCAAATCACCAGAATATAAAGTCAGGACCCCAGACTTGAGCGTGTTTAGAGATCCACAACCCCTTGAATGAAGGGGAGGGTGCATCCCCTTGAGGAAGAACCCCATTACACTGCCACAAATTTATACTGTTAATCTTTCTCCGGGACTTCCCCAAAGGGATCTACAGCCTTTTACTAGGGTGACTATTCATTGGGGAAAAGGAAATAATCAGACTTTGTGGAGGTTATTGGATACTGGAAGCCTTCCCCTGTAGCTGGCACCCTGAATTCAGACTTCTAGCCTCCTAGACTGTGAGAGAATAAGTTTCTGTTTGTTAAAGCCATCTACTTGTGGTATTTCTGTTGTAGAAGCACTGGATAACTAAGATAGAATTTGGTACTGGGAGTGGGGTCCTTCCTGGCACTTTTTGGTGGAGCTAGGCTTGTCAACCCATGAAACAAGAGAACTAAGTGCCTTCTGGTTGAAGTTTATTGGCAGAGTGGGGTGCCTCTAGGCACTTACTGATGGAGCTTAAGAGCTTTGGAACAACTGTCCCAATAAGGCAGATCTGGGCACAGAGGTCTGAGGGGCCCAGAGGCCAAGAAACCAGGAAGCAGAACTTAAGAGACAAGAAACACAGGAGCAGAGCTGCCTCAGTCTGAAATGGTGAAGATGCCACTCAGTTGAACTAGGAGAATGGGGACACCCAAGTCAAAGGAGAAGAGTTGCTCTTCCAGTGGGCCTCGAAGGCAGAGCTGAAGCCAAGGGCCGAGGAACCTCCATTCAGAATCCAGACAGTGTTCCTAATACCTAGAGTCTGAAGGGCAGGGCCATTGCCTAAATGATCTTACAGAACAGAGGATTATTTTCAAACCTTGAGGGCTAATGTGATATGTTTTGCTGACTTACATGGTGTCTGTTATCCCTTCTTTTCCTCCAATTTCTCCCATTTGTAATGGAAATGTCTAGCTTGTGCCTGTTCAATTATTGTACTTTGGAAGCAGATAACTTGTATTCTAGATTTCACAAATGCAAATTAATTTTTGGATTTTGGACTTGGAGTTGAATTAAGACTTTTGCTAGGATATGACAGGTGAATGTGTTTTATGTGTGGCAAGGACATGAATTCTGGGGGGCCAAAGAGTAGAATAGTATGGATTGAATTGTGTTCCTCAAAAGTGTGTGTCAACTTGGTTAGGCCATGATTCCCAGTATTGTGTGATTGTCCACAAATTTGTCATCTGATGTGATTTTCTTATGTGCTGTAAATTGTACCTCTATGATGTTAATGAGGTGCGATTAGCAGCAGTTATGTTAATGAGGCAGGACTCAATCTATAAGATTAGGATGTGTCTTAAACCAATCTCTTTTGAGATATAAAAAGGAGAAACGAGCAGAGACACACGGTGGACCTTGTACCGCCAAGAAACAAGAGCCAGGGGAATAGCGCATCTTTTGGACCCAAGGTCCCTGCACTAAGACACTCCTTGACTGGGGAAGATTGATGACAAGGACCTTGTCCAAGAGCCAACGGTGAAAGAAAGCCTTCCCCTGGAGATGGCACCCTGAATTTGGACTTCTTACCTCCTAGACTGTAGAGAATAAATTTATGTTTGTTAAAGCCATTCACTTGTGGTATTTTTGTTATAGCAGTACTAGATAACTAAGACAATCACCTTTCCCTGTCACAAAATGCCACCCTGGTCAATTACAGTGATGACATTATGCTGATTGGACCTAGTAAGGAAGAAGTATCGATGGCTCTGGTCTTATTGGTAAAGCTTCTTCGTGCTAGAGAGTGGGAAATTAATACAACAAAAATTCAGGTACATTCCACTCCAATGAAATTTCTAGGGGTCCAGCGGTGTGGGTCATGTGGAGATATTCCATTTAAAGTGAAGAATAAGTTACTGCATCTGACCCCTTCCACGACTAAAATGGAGTTACAATGCCTGGTGGACCTCTATGGATTTTGGAGGAAACATATCCCTCATCTGGGTGTGCTACTGTCACCTATTCATCAAGTGAATCAAAAAGCTGCTAGTTTTGAGTGAGGTCCAGAATAAGAGAAGGCTCTACAACAGGTTCAGGCTGCTGTGCAAGGGACTCTGCCGCTTCCATATGATCGAGCTCATCCAATGGTGCTTGAGGTGTCAGTGGCAGATAGAGATGTTGTTTGGAGCTTTAGGCAGGCCCTTATTGTTGAATCACAGCACAGACCATTAGAATTTTGGCACAAAGTCCCACCACCATCTGCAGATAACTATTGCCCTTTTGAGAAACAGCTTTTGGCTTGTTACTGGGCCTTAGTAGAGACTGAATGCTTAACCATGGGACACCAAATAACCATGTGGCCTGAGCTGCCCATCATGAACTTGGTGTTGTCTGACCCACAGAGTCATACAGTTGGACATGCACAGAAGCTCTCCATCGTTAAATGAGATCAGGCCTCAGCAGGACCTGAGGACACAAGTAAGTTGCATGAGAAAGTGGCCCAAATGCATATGGTCTCCAGTCCTGTCACATTATCTTCCATTTCCCAGACTGTACCTATGGTCTCATGGGGAGTTCCTTATGATCTGTTGGCTGAGGAAGAGAAAATAGTGCATGGTTTAAAGATGGCTCTGCACGATATACAGGCACCACTTGAAAGTGGATAGCAGTAGCAATACAGCCCCTTTCTGGACTCTCCCTGAAGGATAGAGATAAAGGAAAATACTCTCAATGGGCAGAACTTTAAGCAGTGCACTGATTGTTCACTTTGTTTGGAAGGAGAAATGGCCAAACGTGCAGTTGTATACTGAATCATGGCCTGTGGCCAATGGTTTAGGTAGATGGTCAGGGACTTGGAAGGAACATGATTGGAAAACTGGAGACAAGGAGGTATGGGTAAGAGGCATGTGGCTAGACCTCTCTGAATGGGTGAAAGAAGTGAAGATATTTGTGTCTCATGTGAATGCTCACCAAGGGTGACCTCAGCAGGGGAGGATTTTAACAATCAAGTGGATAGGATGATTTCTGTGGAAACTAGTCGCTGTCTTTCCAAAGCCACTCCTGTCATTGCTCAGTGGGCCTATGAACAAAGTAGACATGGTGGTAGGGAAGGAGGTAATGCACGGGCTCAGCTATGTGGACCTCCATTCACCAATGCTGACCTGGCTACAACCACTCCTGAGTACCTAATCTGCCAGCAGAAAAGGCCAACATTGAGTCCCTGATATGGCACCATTCCTCGAGAAGAACCGCCAGCAACCTGGTGGCAAGTTGATTACATCGGTCATCTTTCATCATGGAAAGAACAGCATTTTGTTCCTACTGGTATAGATACTTACCTTAGATATGGATTTGCCTTCCTTGTACACAATGCTTCTGCCAAAACTACCATGCATGGACTCACAGAATAGCTTATCCACCATCATGGTATCCTACATAGCATTGCATTTGATAAAGGGACTCACTTCACAGCAAATGAAGTATAACATCACAGCAACACACAAGCCACCATACCGCTACAATCTGACAGATGCATAGGAAGATGAGCTGGAAGATGAGCCCCTCAGGTTGGAAGGCACTCAAAATATGACTGGGGAAGAGCTGCCTCATCAAAGTAGAGTCAACCTTGATGATGTGGATGAAGTCAGGCTTTGGGATTTCATTTGTTGAGGTGGCATGACTCAAGATGTGAAGAAACAACTGCAAATGTCCATTAATAATCAAACATAGAATGTAATAAGTATGAATCTAGGAAAATTGGAAGTCATCAAAATGAAATGGAGTGCATAAAGATTGATAGCCTAGGTATTAGTGAGCAGAAATGGACTGGTGTTGGCCATTTTTAATGTAACAATCATACGGTCTACTATGCCAGGAATGACAAATTGTAGAGGAATTGTCAAAAAGAACATTTCAAGATCTATCCTGAAGTACAATGCTTTCAGTGATAGGATAATATCCATACACTTGCAAGGAAGACCACTTAATATGATTAATATTCAAATTTACCCACTAATAACTAATGCCAAAGATGAGGAAATTGAAAATTTTTACCAACTTCTACAGTCTGAAATTGTTCAAACATGCAATCAAGATACGTTGATAATTGGTGGTGATTGGAATGAGAAAGTTGGAAACGAAGAACGATCGGTTGTTGGAAAATATAACCTTGGCACTGGAGATCACATGATAGAATTTTGCAGAATCAACAACTTCTTCATTTCAAATACCGTTTTTCAACAACGTAAATGGCAACTATACACCTGGACCTCGTCAGATGGAATATACAGGAAACAATCAACTACATCTGTGAAAAGAGACCATGTAGAAGCTCAATATCATCAGTCAGAACAAGGCCAGGAGCCTTGCTCATATGTAAGTTCAAGTTGAAGCTGAAGAAAATTAGATCAAGTTCACAAGAACCAAAATATGGCCATGAGTATATCCCACCTGAATTTAGAGACCATCTCAAGCATAGATTTGACACATTGAATGCTAATGACCGAAGAACAGACGAGTTGTAGAATGACTTCAAGGACATCATAGACAAAGAAAACAAAAGGTCATTAAAAAGATAGGGAAAAAAAAATAAAAATAAAAGTCCAAAATGGATGTCAGAAAAGACTCTGAAACTTGCTCTTGAATATAGAGCAGCTAAAGTGAAAGGAAGAAATGATTAAGTAAAAGAGCTGAACAGAAGATTTCAAAGGATGACTTGGTAAGACAAAGTAAAGTATTCAAATGAAATGTGCCAAGACCTGGAGTTAGAAAACCAAAAGGGAAGAACATGTTCAGCATTTCTCAAGCTGAAAGAAATGAAGAAAAAATTCTTGCATCGACTTGCAATATTGAAAGTTTCTACGGGGAAAATATTGAATGATGCAGGAAGCATCAAAAGATGATGGAAGGAATACACAGTATCACTGTACCAAAAAGAATTGGTCAACGTCCAACCATTTCAGGAGGTAGCATATGATTGAGAACCGATGGTGCTGAAGGAAGAAGTCCAAGCTGCAGTGAAGGCATTGGTGAAAAACAAGGCTCCAGGAATTTATGGTATACCAACTGAAATGTTTCCATAAACAAAGGTGGAGGTGCTCACCAGTCTATGTCAAGAAATTTGAAAGACGGATTCCTGGTCAACCAACTAGAAGAGATCCATATTTGTGCCCATTCCAAAGAAAGATGATCCAATAGAATGCAGAAATTATTGAACAGTATCATTAACATCACACATAAGTAAAATTTTGCTGAAGATCATACAAAAGTGATTGCAGCAGTACATGGACAGGGAAATGCCGAAAGTTTAAGCTGGATTCAGAAGAGGATGTGGAACGAGGGATATCATTGCTGATGTCATATGTATCCTGGCTGAAAGTAGAGAATACCAGAAAACTGTTTACCTGTGTTTTATTGACTATACAAAGACATTCATCTGTGTGGATCATAACAAATTATAGATAACATTGCGGAGAATGGGAATTCCAGAACACTTAATTGTGCTCATGTGGAACCTGAGGCAGTAGTTAAAACGGAATAAGGGGATTTGAAGTCAGGAAAGGTGTGCATCAGTGTTGTATCCTTTCACCATCCTTATTCAACTGTATGCTGAGCAAATAATCTGAGAAGCTGGACTGTATGAAGAAGAAGGCAGCGTCAGGATTGGAGGAAGACTCATTAACAAACTGGGATATGTAGATGACACAACCTTGCTTGCTCAAAGAGGACTTGAAGCACATGCTGATGAAGATCAAAGTCTACAGCCTTCAGTATGGATTACACCTCAACACAAAGAAAACAAAAATCCTCATAAC
The DNA here is from genome assembly GCA_030035585.1 of Dugong dugon. Taxonomy (NCBI): domain Eukaryota; kingdom Metazoa; phylum Chordata; class Mammalia; order Sirenia; family Dugongidae; genus Dugong; species Dugong dugon. The sequence continues at coordinate 36,899,833 of CM057476.1, read as the reverse complement.
TGGACCAATAAGTAACATCATGATAGATGGAGAAAAGATTGAAGTTGTTGATAATTTCATTTTACTTGGATCCATAATCAATGCCATGGAAGAAGCAATCAAATCAGATGATGTATTGCATTGGCCATATCTGCCGCAAACGACCTTTTTAAAGTGTTGAAAAGTAAGTATGTCACTTTGAGAACTAGGATGCACCTGACCCAATTTTCAATTTTCAATTGCCTCATATGCATGCAAAAGCTGGACAATGAATAAGGAAGACCAAAGAAGAATTGACGCCTTTGAATTATGGTGTTGGTGAAGAATGTTGAATGAACTGCCAGAAGAACGAACAAATCTATCTTTAAGGAAGTGCAGCCAGAATATTCCTTAAAAGCAAGGATAGACTTTGGACATGTTATCTGGAGGGACCTGTCTCTAGAGAATGACATCTTGCTTGGTAAAGTGGAGGATCAGCAAAAAAGAGGAAGACCCTTAACAAAATGGATTGACACAGTGGCTGCAACAATAAGCTCAAACAACAAAGACTGTGAGGATGGTGCAGGACCAGACAATGTTTCATTATGTTGTACATAGGGTCACTATGATTTGGAGCTGACTCAATTACACCTAACAATAACAACAACATCCTTCAAAATGTCTTGTGTTTATTCAACTTTTGTTTTATCCCCCATAATGAAATTTTTTTTCCTAGATTATCCTTACACTTTTTTTGTCAGATGATTGCCTCAATTTTATGTGGGGAGTGTGGTTAATAAAGATGGCACTTAGAGTGTGTAGGGAAAATGGCTGCAGTCAGGACTTCACCCAAGGCCTTTTTCCCAGAGTGATGGACTCTACTGAGGCATGAGAAGACCCGTCGCAGGCTGGTATTTTTCTCCATTGCAACTGAGTGTGTGACATTCTCAGAAAAGATACTTGAAAGTGTTCAAACGTCACTTTCAGCTGCCTGAAGCCCAGTGTGAGCTCTGAGACTGCAGTCCCTGAAGCAGGCAGAGTCTAGAAGACATCTGTATCCTATGAGCCTGGCCCACATTCTGCCTATCCCATTGCGTCTGAGAATAATTCTGTTCCTGAACAAGTATTTTCTTCCTGTGCAGAGATGAGCAGACTAAGTGATTTCAGCAATAGCTCAGTCTAAAGTTTCTTAAGGTCAGTGATCCATGCGAGTGCCTCAGACCCTTGGCTGCTCATAGAGATGCTCAACACAGGAAATATATTCATTAGGGAATGTAAATCAAAACCACAATGAAATATCACTTAACACCTTCTAGGAGGGCTATAATCAAAAAGGCTGAAAATAATACTGGTGAGGATGAGGAGAAATCTCAATACTAATACATTACTCATTGGAATGTAAACTGGGGACATTCCTTTAGAAAGCATTATGACAGCTCCTGAAAATGTTAAACCCAAAACCAAGCCCACTGCTGTAGAGTCAATTCGGACTCATAGTGACCCTATAGGACAGAGTAGAACTTCCCCATAGAGTTTCCAAGGCTATAAATCTTTACAGAAGCAGACTGTCACATCTTTCTCCTGCAGAGTGGCTGGTGGGTTTGAACTTCTGATCTTTAGGTTAATAACCGAGAGCTTTAACCACTGCACCACCAGTGATCTAGAGCTACCATATGACACAGCAATTCCACTCTTAGGTATCTAGTCAAGTGAAATAAAAACAGTCTACACAAAAAACTTAACATGAATGTTCATAATAGCATCATGCACAATAGCCAAAAGGTAGAAACAACCCAAATGTCCATCAGCTGATGAATGGATGAATCAAATGTAGTATACCCATATAACGGAGTAATACTTGGCAATAAAAAGAAATGAAGTATTGATTCATGCTACAGCATGAATGAAACTCAAAAATATTACTCAAAAGAATTAAATGAAAGGAGCTTGTCACAAAGGACAAAATAGTACAAGATCCCATTATATAAAATGTCCAGATTAGGCAAATCTATAGAGAGAGAAAGTAGATTACTGATGGACTAGTGATAGACAGGATTGTGCAATGACAGTCAAAGGATGTGGGTTCCTTTTTGACGTAATGAAAAGATTCTAAAATTAGATTATGTTGATGGATGCACAACTTTGTAAACATACAAAAGATATTGAATTGTATTCTTTAAATGGGCAGACTTTATAGTATGTTAATGATACTCAATAAACCTGTTTAACAAAAAAAGTATGAGAAGGAGCCATTGTCACGACCCTTTAAAGTTGCTTTGTGCTCTGAGTCTTAGCCCTTCAGATAGTGACACTGTAGGGACTGCCACAGTCAATCTCTTTGCTGATGTTTTTTCACAGGCAGTCATAGAGGGTGATCAGCCCCACCCAGGACAGAGGTAGGTTTTTGTCTCAGTTCCTCATGCATCTGGAGCACTGTGTCAGCGTTGATGCTACCATCCCATGCTGAACAGTAATGATCAGCCCCATCCTCAGGCTGGAGGCCAGAGATGGTCAGGGAGGCTGTGTTGCCAGACCTGGAGCCTGAAAACCCAGCTGGGATCCTGAGGGCTGAGAACTTCCAAACATCACAATTTTGGGGGCACCTCCAGGAATCTTTTGGTACCAGCCTGTGCCATAGTATCCAACGTTGTTTCTATTTCCAGTGCAGGAGAGGGTGACCTCCTGACCCAGAGACCCTGATCCTGAGGCTTTCTGGGTCAGCCCAGTCTGTGCCCAGGACCCTGGAATGAAGGAAAGGGAGGCTCAGAGATGGGGAATCTGGGTCATTCCCGCACCATGTTCTCAAAATGAATAAAAAGTGACCCAGCTGTCCTCTCATAATCACTCCTCTTAACTGTCCAAAACCAGTCACCTGTGCAGTGAGCGAGGAGAGTGAGCAGGAGAGGGACCCATGCCATGGTGGAGATGCCCAGAGCTCTGCTTCCTGAGCACACAACTGAGCAGAGCTTCCCAGAGCCTTACTTATTCTTTCCCCTCAAGTGAGGAGAAAGAGGATTCTTCATGCAAATTAATTCTCCTCCCCCTTGATGTCCTTAGGCCTGAATTTGGTACACACTGAGTATGGGGTAGGGCTGTGGGGCCTCTCCTAGGGCCATGGGAGGTCATAACTGCTGGGCCCCAGTAAGCATGGAGCACAGGGCACTAGACAAATCTCCAGGGCTGGGTTCCCCGTTGACATCTTCCTACAGCATTCCCTGCTGTCTCAAAGTCCATGTTCATTCATGACTGGGATGAATATCTGGGAGCTGACCAGAAAGAGAGACTCTGGTCTCGCCACTGCCTTCCACTTCACCCATCCCCACAAAGGGGGAGCAGGGCCCCACATCACCCAGAAGCTCCTTGTTAGGTGCAGCATGTTCACCACTACCCATTCCTTCCCTCAGAGGCATGGCCTCCTCTACATTCAGTCATCTTTCGCGCCTTCTACCTTTAGACTATTGGAGGGTGGGGGATTAGAATATGACTCACCCTCAGATAATATGTCCAGCACCCAGTGAACAGAATGGCAGAGAGCATTAGCAAACTATCCACAGCTTCCATGTGGGAGGCCTGAGGTAACTTGACAGACCAGGCTTCATAACCCTTGTCCCCATCCTCACCCTTGTTGAAACAGGGAGTCTATTAACAAAAATGCACAGAGAAATTCTTTATGAACAGGACATCACTAGCAATAAAAGAGATCTGCTTTTCTTCTTGTTGTCTCCCTGAGGAAGATGACCAACAATCCCAGCCCCACCCCCACCACAGATAGCAGCCAGGAACACACATTCCTAAGAATGGATTCCAGGGGTGAAAGTGTCTCTCAGAGAGATAGGGTGTGCACATCTGGGTTGAATTAGAAATGTGGGGAAGTGCAGAAGGTTGAAGATGCAAAGTGAAAGATCAGGAGGATGATACAGAAGTTCCCAGATTTCCTGCCCAAGCCCTTTACTCACAGTCCAAAATTTGTTTTATTTATTCAACAGATTTTTCCACAAAACTCACTCTGTGTCAGGCATGTTTTATTCACTTTATGAGTATTAACATAAGTATTTCCCTCCAGTGACCTAATCTACAACTGCAGATACAATGGCATTAATAGGGTGAAATAGATTTTACATATACTTGTATACACATATTTCTTGGCAATCTTTCTCGCAACTTCAGAACTGTACACTGTATTCCTGCAAGTGCTTAATATTTCCATCTGAAGCATCCACAGAAAACATCAGCTCAGTATCTCCTATAGTGAGACAGACTAAAACCCATTGTAGCACTAAAACCCTGGAGTGTACTGACAGTAGTTGCTCAGTAATAATTTTGAATTTAAAAAAAATGAGTAAATAAAAAAGAAAAATGCACAAAAACCCACCTTCCCCAACCCTTGGGTAAAAAAATGGATGAAAATATCATTTCAGTGTCCCTCTTTTATTTGGATTATAACCATCCATCCAAATTCCCAGCCAGGAACATGGGAGTCATCTATACTCACCCAAAATGTCCAGTCCTGTGTGTTCTACCACCAGCAGAGATCTTGAATTGGTGTGCTTCTTTCCAGCTCCACTCTAATGAACCTAGATCAGGCCACCTCATCACACCCTGGATTATCCCAACAGCTCCCTTGCCCTCTCTTCCTACTCCAGGTCTCACTGCTTTTACTTTCACTCCACTTCCATGTTGCCAGTGTGAGAAGGTCACCCCTACCTTAAAGTCCTTCAGTGACCCAAGCACCTTTCTCAGGGTAGGTCATCACTGTGATCTCACCTCTACCTGTCTCTCCAGCTGTCAAGGCTCACCTCAAGGAGCTACTCTTAGAACCCTTCCCAAGTCCAGGAAACAAACGTATAGGGCAAATGCTACTTCTTTCATTTATTTGAATGATCAATGTTCCTTTCATCTCTTATCTCTTATGAAAACTCTGACCCACACCCTTCTACCTATCTCACTCATCTTTATTCTGCAAATCCCAAATCAGATACTACTCTTATTGATTAAGCTTCTTTGGCCAAACTTCTCATCCACCCTCAGCCACCCACCCACACAGGCACCTTCCCTCACGGTGCTTCCATTCCACTCTTTAGTCTTCACTCAGTGCCTGTTCAGTGGCTGGTAACAATAGACATAAAGATGTCAAGATACATTTTGACAGACCGTTTTTTTGTTTGTTTTCCATTTAGAAAAGATTTATAGGTGCTTTCAGATGAAAAAGGAGCCAGACTGCTAATCAAAAGATCAGCATTTCGAACTCACCAGCCACTCCACAGGAGAAAGATGTGGTGGTCTACTTCTGTAAAGATTACAGCCTTGGAAATCCTATGTGACAGTTCTCCTCTGACCCTATAGGGTCACTATGAGTCAGAATAGACTCGATGGCAATAAGTTTGGTTTTTGGTCAGATGAAAATTCACTTGTTTATCTCCAAGACCAGAGGGATTTACCACCTTGGTGAGCCCAGAACCTCTCCTTCTCAAGACAACCCCATAGCGCCTCCTGCTGGATCCACAGCCACAGTCCCTCCAGGTTATATGACCACTTGTGAACTCTGAGTACTAGATACATGATTACAGGGATACCATGGCTCATCCTGGTTTGGGGTCTGGAAAATAGGATCTTTGTAAAGCTGAAGGCACTATTCAAGTACCTCTAAATTGTAGGTACTCAACCTTCAAACAATGTCTCCTTGAAGATAGTATCATACTTGATTTTTGTCTTTGTTAGGGTGGATCTAAGTCTTAATTTAGGTTGTTACAATCTCTCAGTGAGGATGATACTACAGTTTAATGGACGATTTTTGACTTGCACTCTTCCAAAATACAATGGGATTCAGAAGTACCTGTTCATGGCTGTCAGTAGGAAGTCCAGTATTAACACTCTTCAAAATTCATACTGCACAATAAAGAAAACTTCACTTAGATGTTGTTTAGTTCAGACTTTATGTCTCTGATTCAGGAACTAATCACTGGAAGAGAGCTAAGATAAGCAACATCTGTCAGACCTGTACACTTGCTTTTTCTCATGACACTAAGTAGGATTTTATTAACACTTATGTCAGCCATTTAACAACAAAAATCCTCTTAAGACTTTGGTGTGCCTTAAAATGAGTCTTATTTTTAGAGTTGCTGTAGGTTTTCAAAAATTATTTTCTTTTTCCTGAGTCGGCCTTCTTGTAGAGTAGGAGAATCAGGGTCATGGAATACTCAGCTAAACCAGCTTAACATGGACACACCAGGCAGATATAATGGCAATAAATGTAAAGTTGTTTTCTCTCATTTACAAAGGTCTAGGACACACCAGGCAGATATAATGGCAATAAATGTAAAGTCATTTTCTCTCATTTACAAAAGTCTAAGACACACCAGGGAGATATAATGGCAATATATGTAAAGTTGTTTTCTCTCATTTACAAAGGTCTTACATTTACAGTACCTTGAATTTTTGTGCTCAACATTTAGGAAAGTCAGCAGGACTATTTTAATTTCTACTAATTTGCATCGTAAAACGTTTCCTAATAACTATAGAATTAATTAAGCCTTCTATAGGGTCGCTATGAGTCAGAATCGACTTGATGACAATGGGTTTATGTTTTTTTGGGGTAGTATTTGGTTAAACTGGACCTTTAAGAAAAGTATAATAAAGTTTTTGATGATGTTTATATTAATGGGTATAATTAAAAAAATAATTATATTAACCATAGATGGTGATTTAATTATGAGAATATTTCAAATTCCTTGATGTCTAAACTTACAAAAAATACTTCTTAGCATTAAATGTACTTTTTAAGAGGAAATAGTAATTACATAGTAAACAATAGTACAAAGGATCTGAGAAATATGCCCTTTAAAATGATTATATTTTTTAACTTTGATCTTCCTGGAGGGCACCATGCTGCTGTTCAGCATGATTAAAGGGGAAGATGTTTTTGGCTGACTTATTCTTTTCTGAGTTCAGAGGAGCTTCCTTGCTATCCCTGATTGTCATGGTGTAGAATCAGGAAGCTCTAACAACTGGGAGACAGTAGACTAGCACTTTCAGCCAGTGCTTCAGGGATGAAGGGCAGGTGCTACCCAGAAGACAGATGAGAGTGTCCTGAGGTGGGAAGAAGTGGAGCACTGGGAAATGACTGGATAAAGGGTAGTCTGTGTGAAAACTCCATGTTCTCAAGCAGGAAAACATATGGACTTAGGAATGTTCTTGACTTGGACACACTTGGATTTCTAGATCAAGGAGAGCTGGAGTTCGTTGTTAGTGGAAAAGCAGGATCAGGTGTTCCCTCAGGTGACTGAGGTGGCTCAGGAAAGAAGAGTACCAGGCAGAAGGAACTAAATTGGGAGTTGGGTGTTGGTTTTCCAGCTGAAAGCATATTCACCAGACCCTCTCAGGAGCTGTCTTGCAGTGCTCCCTGCTGTCCCAGGCAGGGATTTCTCTATATCAGAGATGCCAGGAGTCCCGAGAGAGAAATCTGCCTTCCTTCCAGCCCCATCCCACAAAGGGCACAAAACAAGAGGCATCATCTCCATGCTGCACCCTCATTCCCATCCTTCAGGCCTTAGATCATAGTAGAGGCAGCCTCAGAATGGAATCCTCCAGAATGCAACTCAATCTTGCTTAGAGGACTTTGGGGGTTGGGCCTTCAGAACTGCCCTGAGAGAGAATTATATCATAGAAGAAGAACACTGATGCTCACTCTCTCCACTGCTATTCAACATTGTCCTGGAAGTCCTGTTATTATTGTTGTTAGGTGTTCTCAAGTCAATTTTCAACTCATAGCACCCCATGTGACATAGTAGGACTGCCCCATAGGGTTTTCTAGGCTGTAATCATTACTGGAACAGATTGCCAGGTCTTTCTCCTGTGGAGCCACTGGGTGAACTCAAACTGCCAACTTTTTGGTTAGCAGCCAAGTGCTTAACCTTGTGCAACCAGGGCTCTTTCTGGAAGTCCTAGCCAAAGAAATTAGGCTAGGGGAAATAAAAGATATCCAAATCAGGAAGGAGGAGTAAAACTATCCCTTCTTGCATATGACATGATTCTGTACACAGAAAACTCCAAATAACCCACAAGAAAGCTATTAGAGCCAATAAATGAATACAATAAAGTGGTAGAGTAAAAGATAAACACATAAAAATTAGTTATGTTTCTATACATCAGTAATGAGTAATTAGAAAAGGAAACTAAGGAAACATTAGCCCTTACAATGACATCTAAAAGGATACAGTACCTAGGAATAAATTCATTCGGGAAGGTGAAAGATGCATACTCACTATAGAACATTGCTAAGAGAAATTAAAGACCTAAATAAATGGAAGGACATTCCATATTTGTGGACTGTTCTTGTTGTTAGGTGCCGTCGAGTCAGTTCCAACTTATAGCGACCCTATAGGACAGAGTAGAACTGTCTCGTAGGGTTTCCAAGGAGAGCCTGGTGGATTTGAACTGCCAACCTTTTGGTTAGCAGCCGAGCTCTTAACCGCTACACCATCAGGGCTCCATTCATGGATTAGAAGGCTTAATAAAGTTCAGATATCAATACTACCTAAAGCAATCTCTGAATTCAATGCAATATCATTAATATTACAACAGCTTTCCTTTCAGAAATGGAAAAGCTAATCCACTAATTTATATGGAAGGGCCAAAACACCAAAACCAAACCCCTTGCCGTCGAGTTGATTCCGACTCCTGGCGACCCTACAGGACAGAGTAGAACTGCCCCATCGGGTTTCCAAGAAGCAGCTGGTGGATTTGAACTGCCAACTTTTGGTTACCTGCTGAGCTCTTAACCACTATGCTACCAGGACTCCTATATGGAAGGGCAAGGGACCTCAAATAGCTAAAATAATCTCAAATAAGAACAAAGTAGGATGAGTCACAATTCCTGATTTCAAAGCATACTGTAAAGTAATTAAAACATCCTGGTACTGGTATGATAGTAGACACATAGACCAATGGAATAGAATTGAGGGTACAGAAGTAAGTTCATACATCTATGGTCAACTGATTTTCAACAATGGTGCTAAGTCCATTCAATGGGAAAGGAAAAGTCTTCAAAATGGTGCTGGGAAAATTGGATCTCCACATGCAGAAGAATAAATCAGGATTCCTACATCACACCATACACAAAAACCAATTCAAAATGGGCAAGGGAACTAAACATGAAAACTAAAACCATACAATTCTTAGAAGAAAACAGGAACATTTCTGTATGGCTTAGTTTTTAATGATGCATTATCATATATGACAACAAATCACCAGCTCCAAGACAAAATAGACAAACAGGACCTGATAAAAATTACATACTTTTGTTCATCAAAGAACTTTATCAAAAATGTGACAAAACTATCTATGAATAGGAAAAAACTTTTTAGGGACCATATATGTAATAAGAGTCTAATATATATATACATATATAATGTCAACAATTTAACAACAAAAAGATAAACAACTCAATCAAAAAATGGGCAAAGGAGTTTATTGGACATTTCATCAGAGGATACTCAAATAGCCAACAAGCACATAAAAAGGTGCTTAATATCGTTAGCTACTAGGAAAGACTTGACGAAGACTTGAAGCACTTACTGATGAGGATCAAAGACTACAGCCTTCCGTATGGATTACAGCTTAACATAAAAAAAACAAAAATCCTCACAACTGGACCAATAAGCAGCATCATGATAAATAGAGAAAAGATTGAAGTTGTCAAGGACTTCATTTTACTTGAAGCCACAATCAACGCCCATGGGAACAGCAGGGAAGAAATCAAATGACTTATTGCATTGGGCAAATCTGCTGCAAAAGACTTCTTTAAAATGTTGAAAACCAAAAATGTCACTTTGAGGACTAAAGTGAGCTTGACCTAAGCCATGATATTTTCAATCGTCTGATATGCATGTTAAAGCTGGACAATGATTAAGGAAGACTGAAGAATTGATGCCTTTGAATTATGGTGTTGGCGAAGAATATTGAATATATTATGGAATGTCGGAAGAATGAACAAGTCTGTCTTGGAAGAAGTACAGCAAGTGCTCCTTGCAAGCAAGGATGGCAAGACTTTGTCTCACGTAATTGGACATGTTATCAGAAGGGACCAGTTCCTTGAGAAGGACATCACACTTGGTAAGGTACAGGGTAGGCAAAAAAGAAGAACCCTCGACAAGATGGCTGCAACAATGGGCTCAAACATAGTAAAGATTGTGAGAATGGCACAGGACCAGACAGGATCTTTCTGTTGTACATATGGTCACCATTTGTCAGAACGGACTGGATGGCACCTAAGAACAACAAGAACTAGGGAGACGGAAATCAAAACCATAACGAGACACCACTTCATCCCCTTTAGAGTGGCATTGATCAAAAAAAACAGAAAGCAATAGGTGTTGGATAGGTTGTGGAGAACCTGGAACGTTCTTCCATTGCTGGTGGGAATGTAAAATGGTATAGCCACTATGGAAAAGAGTTTTGCAGTTCCTCAAAAAGTTGATGCACTGAGTGTTCTGTGACCCTGGACTGAAAAAGGTCTGTGACTCTTAGCCTGTGCAGTTCTCAGAGCCCACTCATTGCTGGAGGAGGCAGGAGGAAATTTCCATGTGCCTTGTTGAACTGCTGCCTTGTGGGGGCTGGCGGATTCAAAGTCAAATGGGCAGTAATGCTCTTATTTCCTTGATAGGTAGGATGTGGAGGAAGCAGGTGTTGGGACCACACAGCAAGGACAAAGCTGCTAAGTCTACATCATCAAACACAGGTACCCTGGAGATTATGGGGATTACATAGCAGTGAATAGTCCTTGAATGGTGCAAATGGTTAAGTGCTCTACTAATAGCTGCAAGGTTGCTGGTTCACACCCATCCAGAAGCACCTAGGAAGACAGGCCTGGTGATCTGCTTCCAAAAGATCACTGTCTTGAAAACCCTATGAAGCAGTTGTACTCCATACACGTGGGGTTGCCATGAGTCGGAATCAACTCAGATTCAACCAACAACAACATAGCAGTAACCTGGATCCTAGGACAGACCTACATGGCCTCCTGCTGTCCAGCTGGTCAACCTTCAGTCTCTCAGTAGAGATAATGTGAGGGGCGTCAGCATGATAGCCTGATTGTCATTCCACAGACCCAAAGGGACTGTCCAGCTCATTCCCTGCTAGCAAGCCAAGAGTTATTCTCCACAAGACATAAAATTCCTGAGGATTTCCATCTTCTAACCATATTATTTCTCTTCTTGAAACATTAAAAGGTCTTACCGTGTTAATCTCCTGAACTTATCATCTAATAGGGTTAAAGGAGGGTACTTTAAATGTGGAAATACTATCTATTTTACATAGAGAGTTGTATAACTTTAGGTATTTAAACTAATAAGGCAATCAATGAGAACCCTGTGAGGAGGTGAACTTTAATTTGTCTTTATGAGTGAGAAGGAGATGTCCAGAGACCACCACAGGAAGGCAATCCCAAGGAAGTTTATCTGCTCAGCTGATTTTCTGATTTGAGAGCCCAAAGCAGGTCCTGGGGGCTGTAACTCTCTATCAGAAAAATATATATGTGTATGCTATATTTTCTAAGACGTAACATATTGTGGTTGTTGTCTGGATGAGTTTCACCTTCAATTCCACTCATCATTTGCTGTGGAAATGGTGTCAGTTCTGCCTGCATTTTATTGTCACTTTTAGTTAACAGTATTGACATAAGTTATTTGTTTGTTTTAACTTTTTAGAGTTTTTATGGGCACACCCATTGCTGTTGAGTTAATTCCAACTCAGAGCGACAGAGTAGAACTGCCCCATAGGGTTTCCAAGGAGCACCTGGTGGATTCAAACTGCCGACCTTTTGGTTAGCATCCATAGCTCTTAACCACTACACCACCAGGGTTTCCTTTATGGGCATAGTATATAAAAATGAGAGACTTTGGTGTGGTACCATTTTAAACCAGAATTCCCAGAGGTGATGTTATAATGTCATTATCAGTTAAACACTACAGTAAAAGTCAAAAGATTGGAGCCTATGGAGCTGAGTGAGGATTTTTGTCCTACTTCTCTATCTGCCTGTGTCACTGTGAGAAGCACAGTTTGCCCTGTCTGACAGTAATAATCAGCCCCATCCTCGGGGTGCAAAGAGATTTCTTTGGATCCAGAGACTCATCTGGAGATCCCGGGTCCCAGCTGCTTGTCTGAGTCTTGGTAGTAGTACAGGAAAAACTGGGGAAGGCGCCCTGGCTTCTGCTGGTACTAGAACATGTCTTTGCCACCAACACTGATGTCCCTGCTCAGGACGCAAGTAAGTCTCACAGATATTCCCAGGCATGCAGAGAGGGAGGGTGGCTGAGTCAGCACAGGCTGGGAGAGGGAACATGCAATCACAGACACACGTGTGGTGGACAGGGGCCAGAGTGAAGCTGTTGGGCATCCAATCCAGATGGTGCCGACACAGGTAAGCAGCTGTCACAGGTCTCTGAGGCATGTCCCTGCCTGCGCAGTGAGTGAGGAACACAAGGAGGAGAAGGATCCAGGCCATGATGGACACAGGTTTCCTGAGATCTCAGGTCTGGAGCTGGGCTGTCCAGGCCCTGCTTACTCCCTCCCCCACTGGCTTCTGGGAGGAGGAGCTCCCTAGACAAATCCAGGCCCACCCACTTCCTGACCCAGCCCCTCTCACAGAGCTCTGGTTCTAGACCCTGAGATGGTGCTGTGGACAGTGAGGCTGACCATGGTACTCCAGTTGCCCTGAGGCAGGCCTGGGAGGAGCAGCTGGTGGAACCACACAGGCCCATGTTAGAGCTGCCAAGTCCCCACAGGAGCACCTGGGCCAACTCTAGACCTCATGTAAGTTGAAGACCGCCAACTATGAGTACCCATTTCACAGAAACCCCCCAGAGACCACCTCACAGAGCCCCTTGCTGGTCTCTGGTCAAACCTAATCCTATTTCTAGAACAAAAATCCTGAGACTTTCTTTCAAACTAGCCCAAAATCTCACCTTCACCTTGTTTCCTTGAGTCTTATGTTTCAAATATGTAAGAGTAATCCCTGAATCAATTAATAAAATGCCATGTCCTTATTTATCTACATGGAGCTCCTGCACCCTGACTCAGATATCCTGCTCACTGAGCTGTTTCTGGGAAAGTCCTGGGCACTCACCCTCACTGAAGAAGTTTCCCCTGATAGGCGTGGAGCTAGAAACCCAGGGCAGTGACAGGGCAGCTAGAGCAAGCCTGTGCCCAGAGCCACCTCTTCCTTCCCTGTCCCTCATCATAACACAGCCGTCCTTTCCAGGCTGCCTTCTGTCCTATAATTCCTGGGCTCTCGTGCTAGGGCCCCCCTCCTGATCTCAGCCTGCTGCCCCAAGCAAAAAAGGAATTCTGGAGTTTGGTCTCTTACTAGATAGAGGGAGAGCCAGGCTCAAATTCCCAACATCTCTGTCTTGCACTCCTGATTCTTATGAATGCCTGGCTGAAGCACTCCTGTGGAAGGATAGAGAAGTTTCTCTGTATCTGTCAGACATGAGACTCTGATTGTGACAGGCCACTGGGTCCCTGATCCAGAGCTGTAGTACAGCAGCCCTTGGAGAGGCTCTGAATCTGGGGGCTATGAGAGTCATGGAAGGAGGACTTGGGGAAAGTAAATAGGGATCCTATCAAATGTATTTATTGTTGACTGCAGTGAATACTTGGGGATGAATGTGTTAGAGAAACTCTGTCTTGAGGTTAAGAGCACAGACTAGGAGGGGGAACCCAGCCCAGCTCTGCCTTAGATCAGACTGTGAGCCCAGGTACAGTGCCAGATAAAATACAATATTTAGTGTATAGTCCATGGGCTGGGAGGTGATCACAGAGTGGTCTGCAGAGTAAATAAGGTCACACAGTTAAGGACTTAAGCACTGCTGCAAGCTTGCAATTGTACTAAAGACAAACATAGATATGGACACACAGACATGCATAGCAGACTCATTAGCCCACGACTATCTGTGACCTGCCGATGCACACAGACCCTCACTGGGACAATGTGGAAGCAGTGGTATCATTGATCATTTCTGCTGAGAAATCAAGGGACCAGGAGAAAGGATGTAGGACAGGGAAGTACTTCTTAAAATTTTTAACTTGGCATCTTGTGCATATATTACCTAATCAACATCAGAAAAAATAAAACAAAAAGCTTTCAGTATACAGTGAATAATATGAGACAAGCAGGGTAGCTCATTCAATAGGCACAGCAGGTACTGGGTCTGGAGGAGATGTTACTTTAGCAGCCCAGGAAAATGTTTTCTTCTACAATATGAAGAGTAAAAAAGAATGCACTGTATTAATTGAACTATATTAATTTGCAGTTAATAAATATAATTTAAGTAGTTTTTGTAAAAGGGCCCAAGAAGTCAAAAAGACTTCTTGTTGTTACCTGTCATTGAGTTGACCCCAACTCATGGTGACTCCATGCACAAGGGAATGAATAGCTACCCAGTCCTGTGCCATCCCCAAGACCGGTAGGGAATCAGACCATTGTGATCCATAGGGTTTTCATTGGCTGATTTTTGAAATAAGATCACCAGGCCTTTCTTCCTAGTCTAACAGTCTTGATGTTCTGCTGAGACCTCTTTAGCATCATAACAACACACAACCCTCCACTGATGGATGGGTGGTGGCTATACATGAGGTGCATTGACTAGGAACTGAACCTACATCTCCCACATGGAAGGTGAGAATTCTACCACTGAAAAGTATTTAAACCAAAAAGGAACCCCTTGACGTAGAGTTGATTCTGACTCACAGAGACCCTACCCAATAGGACAGAGTAGAACTTCCCCATAGGGTTTCCAAGGAGCGACTGGTGGATTTGAATGATGACCTTTTGGTTAGCAGCTGAGTTATTAATCACTGTGTCACCAGGGCTCCCGAAATCATTTAAGACCCTTGAAAGTCATAATGTATCCTCTCTATGATCAAGTGCCAATCAGAACAAAGTGAAGGAATCTCAAAAGGAGTATTATGAGTGGAAGAAGCCACATAAAAAAGTGTATATATTCTATGATCTTGTTTATACATTCCAGAAACTGCAAGTCAAACAACAGTAACAGAACGAATGAAGAAAAGGGGTTGCCTGGGGAGGGTGTTGTGGGGGGCACTAAGAGAGGAATTATAAACGGTCACAAGGAGACTGTTGTGATGGTGGATATGTTTACTATCTTGATTGTGGTTATGTTTTCAAGGGTGTATAAATATGCCAAAACATCAATTGGTATTAGATCATCAGGCCTTTCTTCCTAGTCTAACTTAATCTAGAAGTTCTGCTGAAACCTCTTTTAACATCATAATAATACACAACGCTCCATTGATGGATGGGTGCTGGCTGTACATGAAGTGTATTGACTAGGAATTGAACCTACATCCCCCACATGGAAGGTGAGAATTCTACCACTGAAAAGCGTTTAAACCAAAAATAAACCCATTTTTTAATATGGCTGTTTTGTATGTCAATTATACCTCCATAAGAAGAGTTTTATATATATACATATATATATATATACACACATATATATACACCTCCATAAGAAGAGGACAAAAAAGCAGGTTGACAAAAAAGATCAGAGAGTTACATCAAGAACTAATCTGAGGAATGACATAGCTCTGGAAACTCCTAGAAATAGGGAAAGCTGATAATGGAGACACAGGATTCCCTAGTCAGAGGTCAGGTCTGAGAAGGTCACAGCTGGACTCTGTCACCCTAGCCCCCGACTTCATTGAAAGGAATTTGTGTACCAAGCTGACAAGGAGAAGAACTTTCTGTTTCTTCTGAGCTACTTTGCCTAGGAAGGGGCTGAAGTGAGTGACTTTGAGGACAGAAGGGAGATGAAGGGCCTCACTCTTAGGTGGTGCCCCATGGATCTTGGAAGTGGGGGAGGCATACAGATGGTGATTCTCTGGTTTAAAGACAGGAGGAGAAAACAGGGCCCCATGCATCTGTCCTGGACCCCTTACCCTGGTCTCAATCTAGTCACCAATGCAGTAAGTGAGGAGGGTGAGGAGCAGAGGGGACCAGGCCATGGTGGAGATTGTCTCCAAGTCCTGCATTCTGTGGCCCCACAGCTGAAGAGCTTCGGCAATCCCCTCATGCACTCTTCATACTCTAAGAGAAGGGAGGGTTCATTCATACAGATGAAGTGACTCCCTGTTTTCTGATCCCACTCTGGGCTTTAGGCCAATCCTTTCTGCCTGAGGATGGCCAGCAGGTGGGACAGGGGTGGGGCCTGCAGCTGTAAACCCTGAGAAGAGGGCACCAGGCAGGGCCAGATGGCTGATTACTAGCTCTGATCACCTACAGACCTCTCAGGAACAAGCCTATACTGCCCCCTGCTGCCCAGACACAGACACTGTGTGACATAGAGTCCAGGGTCCCTTAGAGACAGCTCCTGCCTCCCCACTGCTCTTGCCTTAGGGTCAGGCCAGGTGGTCCCTTTATGTCACCTCTCCATTATCTCAGGGAAATCTCTTTTCTCAAACTCCTCAGGGGTGAATTTGTCCATGGTGCTCTTGACTGTTCATCAGGTCATTACTGAGGTGGTATTTCTTCTACAAATGCCTCTTATTAGATCAGGAATCAAGTCCAGAGCAGAGACTAGCAAACATGGAAACACTTCCAGGTTCTTTCCTCCTATATTTTTCCATCCTGGGTTGCCTGATCTCTCCTTTCTTGTGGTTCTACCCCAAACCTAAGAAAAAAGTCTGTTATTTTCTCTAGTGATGATTGTGGTGAGAGAAGCCCTTGTGTGTACTCCTAGAGAGTTGTGCAGTGTGAATCTTTTTTTTGGAGGGGAGGTCATATTCTTTTTTTTTTTTTTTTTTTGTACTTTAGATGAAGGTTTACAGAGCAAATTAGTTTATCATTAAACTATTAATACACATATTGTTTTGTAAAATTGTTTGCCACACCCACAACATGTCAACACTCTCCTCTTCTCGACCTCAGGTTCTCCATTACCATCTTTCCTGTCCCCTCTTGCCTTCTTGTCCTTGTCCCTAGGCTGGTGGGCCCATTCGGTCTCATTTTGTTTTATGAGCCTGTTTAATCTTTGGCTGCAGGGTGAACCTCAGGAACGACTTCGTTACTGAGTTAAAAGAGTGTCCACGGGCCATAATCTCAGGGTTTCTCCAGTCTGTCAGACCAGTAAGTCTGTTCTTTTATTGTGAGTTAGCATTTTGTTCTACCTTTTTCTCCAACTCTGTCTGGGACCATGTATTGTGATCCCTGTCAGAGCAGTTTGTGCTGGTAGACTGGCACCATCTAGTTGTACTGGACTCAGTCTGGTGGAAGCTGTGGTAGTTGTGGTCCTTTAGTCCTGTGGATGAATATTTCCCTTGTGTCTTTAGTTTTCTTCATTGTCCCTTGCTCCAGATGGGGTGGGAACAGTAGATATATCTTAGATGGCCATTCACAAGCTTTTAAGACCCCAGAAGCTACTCATGAAAGTAGAATGTAGAACAGTTTCTTTATAAACTGTTATGCTAATTGAGCTAGATGTCCCCCAAGACCATGGTCCCCAGCCGTCAGCCCAATAATTCAGTACCTCAGGGAGTTTGGATATGTCTATGAAGCTTCCATGACCTTCCCTTGGTCAAGTTCTGCTGGCTTCCCCAGTATTGTGAACTGTTTTACCCTTCACCAAAGTTACCACTTATTTCTTGTCTAGTTAGTGTTTTTTCCACCCTACCCCTCCCCTTCCTTATAACCATCAAACTTTGTTTCTTTCTGTGTGTAAATCTTTTCATGAGTTTTTATAGTAGTTGTCTCATACAGTATTTGTCCTTTTGTAATTGACTCATTTCACTTAGCATAAGGCACTTCAGATTCATCCATATTGTGAGATGTTCTGCAGATTCATCATTGTTCTTTATCCTTGAGTAGTATTCCATTGAGTATACCATAGTTTGTTATCCATTCATCTGTTGATGGGCAATTAGGTTGTTTCCATCTTTGTGCTATTGTGAACACTGCTGCAATGAACATGAGTGGGCATATGTCTATTCATGTGAAGGCTCTTGTTTCTCTAGGATATATTCCTAGGAGTAGGATAGCTGGATCGTATAGTATTTCTATTTCTAGCTTTTTAAGGAAGCGCCATATCATTTTCCAAAATGGTTGTACCATTTTGCATTCCCACCAGCAGTGCATAAGAGTTCCAATCTCCCCGAAGCCTCTCCAACATTTGTTATTTTCTATTTTTTTGATTCATGCCAGTAATGTCAGGATGAGATGGTATCTCATTGTAGTTTTGATTTGCATTTCTCTAATGGCTTAATTGCTGAAAGTAAAGAGGACTTGAAGCACTAACTGATGAAGATCAAAGACCATAGCCTTCAGTATAGATTACACCTCAACGTAAAGAAAAGAAAAATCCTCACAACCAGACCAATAAGCAACATAATTATAAATGAAGAAAAGATTGAAGTTGTCACGGATTTCATTTTACTTGGATCCACAATCAACACCCATGGAAGTAGCAGTCAGGAAATCAAAAGATGCATTGCATTGGGCAAATCTGCTGCAAAAGACCTCTTTAAAGTATTGAAAAACAAAAATGTCACCTTGAAGACTAAGGTGAGCCTGACCCAAGCCATGGTGTTTTCAATCACCTCATATGCACGTGAAAGCTGGACGATGAGTAAGGAAGATTGAAGAAGAATTGACGCCTTTGAATTGTGGTGTTGGAGAAGAATATTGAATATACCATGGACTGCCAAAAGAACTAACAGATCTGTCTTGGACAAAGTACAATCAGAATGTTCCTTAGAAGCATAGATGGCAAAATTATGTCTCACATACCTTGGACATGTTATCAGGAGATAAATGAATTGATACAGTGGCTGCAAAAACTGGCTTAAGCATAACAATGACTGTGAGGATGACACAGGAACTGGCAGTGTTTCCTTCTATTGTACATAGGTTCAAGATGAGTAGCAACCAACTGGATGGCACCTAACAACAACAACAATGGCTAGTGATGTCAAGTATTTCCTCATGTTTCTGTTAGCCCACTGATTGTCTTCTTTGGTGCAGTGTCTGTTCATATTCTTTGCCCATTTTTTAAGTGGATTATTTGTCTTTTTGTTGTAGAGGTGTTGAATTTTCCTATAGATTTTAGAGATTACACTTTTGTTGGATTTGTCATACCCCCCAAATTTTTCCTATTCTGTAGGTTCTTTTTTTACTCTTCTGGTGAATTCTTTTGATGAGCATAAGTGTTTAATTTTTAGAAGATCCCAGGTGTCTGGCTTATCTTCTTGTGTTTGTGTATTGTTGGTTATGATTTGTATGCTCTTTATGCCATGTATTGGGGCCTATAGCGTTGACCTTATTTGTTCCTTTATGATCTTTATTGTTTTTGGTTTTATATTTAGGTCTTTGATCCATTTTGAATTAGTTTTTGTGTAAAGTGTGAGGTATGGGTCTTGCTTCATTTTTTTAAAGATGGAGATCTAGTTTGGCCAGCACCATTTGTTATAAAGACTGTCTTTACCCCATTTAATTGAATTTGGACCTTTATTAAAGATCAGGTGACCATAGGTGGATGGATTTTCATCTGGGTTCTCGATTCTCTTCCATTGGTCAATGTGTCTGTCATTTTACCATACAAGGTTGTTTTAACTACCGTAGCTGTACAGTGGGTTGTGAGGTCAGGTAGTAGGAGTACTCCTACTTTATTCTTCTTCAAAGTACTTTAGTTATCCTGGGCCTCTTCTCTGTCCATATAAAGTTAATGACTAGCTTTTCCAACTCATTAAAGAATGTTGTTGGTATATGGATCGGGATTGCACTGTATTTGTAGACTGCTTTGGGTAGAATTGACATTTTCATAATGTTGAGTCTACTTATCCATGAGCATGGTGTATTTTTCCATTCATGTAGATTTTGTTTACCCGGAGAAGGACATCATGCTTGGTAAAGTAGAGGGTCAGCGAAAAAGAGGAAAACCCTCAATGAGATGGATTGACACAGTGGCTGCAACAATGAGCTCAAGCATAACGATTGTGAGGATGGCACAGGACCGGACAGTGTTTCCTTCTGTTTTACACAGGGTCGCTATGAGTTGGAATTGACTTGACGGCACCTAACAACAACAACAACAATAACAGATCTTGTTTGGTTTCTTGCAGTAGTGATTTTTGTAGTTTTCTTTGTATAGGATTTTTACATCCCTGGTTAGATTTATTTCTGTGTTTTTTTTGTTGTTGTTGTTTTTTTGGTTTGTTTGTTTTTTCGTTTTAGGGGCTATTGTAAATGGGATTGATTTGGTGATTTCCTCTTCCAAGTTCTCTTTGTTGGTGTAGAGGAATCCAACTGATTTTTGTATGTTTATCTTGTATCCTGTTACTCTGCTGAATCTTTCTATTAGTTCCAATAGTTTTCTTTTGGAGTCATCTGGATTCTCTATGGATAGTATATCATTTGCAAATAGGGACAGTTTTACTTCTTCCTTACCAATTTGGATGACCTTTATTTGGTTTTCTTGCCTTATTGCTTTAGCTAGGACTTCCAGCACAATGTTAAATAGGAGGGGTGATAAACTGCATCCTTGTCGTGTTCCTGTTCTCAGGGGGAATGTTTTCAGCCTCTCTCTGTTAAGAATGATGTTGGCTGTTGTTTTTGTATAGATATTCTTTATTATGTTGAGGAATTTCCCTTCTATACCTATTTTATTGAGAGTTTTTTTAAGGAATGTCTGTAGTTCTTTATCGAATGCTTTTTCTGCATCGATTGAGATGATCATGTGATTCTTTTGTTTTATTTATGTGGTGGATTACTTTGATTGGTTTTCTAATGTTGAACACTCCTTGCATACCTGGTATGAATCCCACTTGGTCGTGATGTGTATTTTTTTTATATATATATAATGCTGAATTCTATTGGCTAGAATTTTGCTAAGAATTTTTGCATCCATATTCATAAGAGATATTGGTCTGTAATTTTCTTTTTTGTGGTGTTTTTGTCTAGTTTTGGCATCAGGGTTATGCTGGCTTCATAGAATGAATTCAGAAGCATCCCTTCCATTTTTGTGTTCTGAAATAGTTTGAGTAGTTCTGGTGCAAGCTCTTTTCTGAATGTTTGGAAAAATTCTCCAGTGAAGCTATCTGGGCCAGGGCTTTTTTGTTGGTGGTGGTAGTTTTTTTCTTTTTTATTATTATTACTTTTTCAATCTCTTCTCTTGTTATGGATCTGTTCAGATTTTTTACCTCAGTTTGTGTTACTTTAGATAGATAGTGTGTTTCTAGAAATTTGTCCATTTCCTCTAGGTTTTCAAAATTGTTGGAGTATAGTTTTTCATAGTATTCTGTTGTCTTAGTCATCTAGTGCTGTTATAACAGAAATATCACAAGTGGATGGCTTTAACAAACAGAAATTTATTTTCTCACAGTCTAGTAGGCTAGAAGTCCAAATTCAGGGCATCAGCTCCAGGAGAATGCTTTCTCTCTCTGTCGGCTCTGGTGGAAGGTCCTTTTCATCAAGCTTCCCCTGGACTAGAAGCTTCTCCATGCAAGAACCCTGGGTCTAAAGGACACGCTCTGCTCCCAGCACTGCACTCTTTGGTATGAGGTCCCCTTGTTTCTCGGCTCGCTTCTCTCTTTTATATCTCAAAAGAGATTGGGTCAAGACATAATCCAATCTTATAGATTGAGTCCTACCTCATTAACATAACTGCCGCCTATCCCTCCTCATTAACATCACAAAGGTAGAATTTACAACACACTGTAAAATCACATTAAATAACAAAATGGTAGACACACAATATTGGGAATCATAGTCCAGCCAAATTGATACACATATTTTGGGGGGACACAATTCAATCCATGACCTCTGTTATGATCTTTCTTATCTCACTTGGATCTGTTGTAATGTCCCCCATTTCATTTCTTATTTGGGTTATTTGCTTCCTCTCCTGTTTTTCTTTTATTAATTTGGCAAATGGTTTGCCGACTTTGTTGACCCTTCAACTTTTGGTTTTCTTGATTCTTTCCATTGTTTTTCTATTCTCTATTTCATTTATTCTTGCTATGTTCTTTATTATTTCCTTTCTTCTGGTGGCTGTGGGCTTCTTTTGCTCTTCTTTTTCTATTTGTTTGAGTTGTATATAGCTAATGTTTCGATTTTTTTCCCTTTCTTCTTTTTTGATGTGTGCATCTATTGTTATAAATTTAGCTCTGAACACTGCCTTTGCTCTGTCCCAAATGTTTTGGTATGATATGTTTTCATTCTCATTTGATTCTAGGGATTTTTTTAATTCCATCTTTGATGTCTTCTACTACTCAGTGGTTTTTTTAGCAAGATGTTATTCAGTTTCCATGTATTTGATTTTTTTCATTGCTGTTTCTGTTATTAATTTCTACTTTTTTGGCATTGTGATCAGAGAAAATGCTTTGTATTATCTGAATGTTTTGGATTTTGCTGAGGGTTGCTTTGTGTCTTAACATGTGGTCTGTTCTGGAGAACGTTCCATATGCATTGGAAAAGAATGCATACTTTGCTGCTGTTGGGTCTTGTGTTCTACATATGTCAATGAGGTCAATTTGGTTGATTGTGGCCTTTAGATCAACTGTATCTTTGTTGAGTTTCCTTCTAGATGTTCTATCCTTTACCAAGAGTGATGTGTTGAAGTTTCCTACTATTATTGTGGAATTGTCAATTTCTCTTTTCAGTGCTGTTACAGTTTGTTTTATGTATTTTGGAGCTCTGTCATTGGATGGATAGATATTTATTATTGTTATGTCTTCATTGTGGATAGTCCTTTTAATCAGTAAGTAATGTTCTTCTTTGTCTTTCATGGTGGATTTTGTTTTAAAATATATTTTATTTGATATTAGTACTGCCACTTGTCTTAGTCATCCAGTGCTGCTGTACCAGAAATACTACAAGTAGGTGGCTTTAACAAAGAGAAGTTTATTCTCTCACAGTCCAGTAGCCTAGAAGTCTGAATTCAGGGCATCAGCTCCAGGGGAAGGCTTTCTCTCTCTGCTGGCGTGGAGGAAGGTCCTTGTGATGCATCAGTCTTCCCTGGTCTGGGAGCATCTCAATGCAGGAATCTCAGGTCCAAAAGATGTACTGGCACTGTTTCTTGGTGGTATGAGGTCCCCATGTCTCTCTGCTCACTTCTCACTTTTACATCTCAAAAGAGATTGGCTTAAGACACTACCCAATCTTGTAGACCTCATCAATATAACTGCCACTAATCCATCTTATTACATTATAGTGACAGGATTTACAGCACATACGGAAATCACATCAGATGACATGGTAGACAATCATACAACACTGGCAATCATGACCTGGCCAAGTTGACACACATATTTGGGGGACACAATTCAATCCATGACACCACTCTTGCTCTTTTTTAGTTGCTAGTTGCTTGATATATTTTTATCCATCTTTTGGCTTATAACAAATTTATGCCTTCATTTCTTAGGTGTGTCTCTTATAGACAGCATATTGATGGATTTTTTTTTTCTTATCCATTCTGACACTCTCTGTCTCTTTATGTGTGCATTTAAGCCATATACATTAAGTGTGATTATTAGTAGGTGTGAGTTTATTGCCGTCAATTTGTAGTGCTTGTTTTAATTTATTTTTTCCCATACAAAAATGTATACATACATTGTTATGTGACTCTAATTGCTCTCCCCATACTGTGACAGCATACTCCTCCTTTCCCTGATTCATGTCCATTCAACCAGCTCCTAACTCTCTGTCTTTCCATATCACCTCTGGACAGAAGCTGCCCATTAAGTCTCTTGTATCTGCTTGACCTAAGAGGCACACTCCTCACGAGTATTAGTTTATGTCCCACAGTCCAGTCCAATCCCTGTCTGAAGAGTTGGTCTCGGAAATTGTTTTAGTTCTGGACTGATACAGAATCCAGGGGACATGATTTCCGGGGTTCCTCCAGTCTCAGCAAGACTATTAAGTCTAGTCTTCTTACTAGAATTTGAGTTCTGCACAT
Organism: Dugong dugon; assembly: GCA_030035585.1. Classification (NCBI taxonomy): domain Eukaryota; kingdom Metazoa; phylum Chordata; class Mammalia; order Sirenia; family Dugongidae; genus Dugong; species Dugong dugon. The sequence continues at coordinate 36,875,915 of CM057476.1, read as the reverse complement.
TACTTTCTCCTGCTCCCCCCAGGACTCTCTGTTGTGTTCAATGTCAGGGCAGTCATTGGTGGTAGGCAGACACCATCTAGTTCTTCTGATCTCAGGCTAATGAAATCTCTGGTTTATGTGGCCCTTTCTGTCTCTTGGGCTCATACTTTCCTTGTGTCTTTGGTGTTTCCATTCTCCTTTACTCCAGGAAGTTGGGACTAATTGATGCATCTTAGATGGCTGCTGGCAGGCTTTTAAGACCCCAGACGCCACTCACCAAAGTAGGATGTAGAACATTTTCTTAATAAGCCTTGTTATGCCAATTGACCTAGATGTCCCCTGAAAGCATAGTCCCCAAACCCTTACCCCTGCTACTCTGTCCCTCGAAGTGTTTGATTGTATTCAGTTAACTTCTTAGCTTTAGTTTAGTCCAGTTGTGTTGACTTCCGCTGTAGTGTGTGCTGTCCTTCCCTTCACCTAAGATAATTCTTATCTACTATCTAGTTAGAAAATAACCCTCACCCTCCCTCCCCACCCTCGTAACCATCAAATAACATTTTCTTCTGTGTTTAAACCTTTTATTGAGTTCTTATAACAGTTCTTATACAATATTTGTCCTTCTGTGACTTACTAAATTCACTCAGCATTGTGACCTCCAGCTTCCTCCTTGTTATGTTTCACAGCTTCTTCTTTCTTCTTTATCATTGAGTAGAATTCCATAATATTTTATCCATTCATCCACTGTTGGGCAATTAGGTTGTTGCCATCATTTTGCTATTGTGAACAGTGCTACAATGAACATGGGTGTGCATATATCTGTTCTTGTGATGGCTCTTATTTTTCTAGGATATATTCCAAGGAGTGGGATAGCTGGATCGTATGGTACTTCTATTTCTAGCTTTTTAAGAAAGGGCCAAATCTATTTCCAAAGTGGTTGTACCATTTTACATTCCCACCAACAGTGTATAAGTGTTCTAGTCTCTCCACAACCTCTCCAGCATTTATTATTTTGTGTTTTTTGGATTAATGCTAGCCTTGTTGGGGTGAGATGATATCTCATTGTAGTTTTGGTCTGCATTTCTCTAATGGTTAATGATCATGAGCATTTCCTTATGTGTCTGTTAGCCCCCGAATATCTTCTTTGGAGAAGTGTTTGTTCATATCCTTTGCCATTTTTTAATTGGGTTATTTGTCTTTTTGTTGTTGAGGCTTTGCAGTATCTTGTAGATTTTAGAGATTAGACCCTGGTCGGATTTGTCGTAGCCAAATTTTTTTTCCCGGTCTGTAGGCTGTCTTTTGACTCTTTTCATGAAGTCTTTTGATGAGCATAAGTGTTTGATTTTTAGGAGCTCCTAGTTATCTAGTCTCTCTTCTGGTGCTTGTGCATTGGTACTTATAGTTCGTATTGTGTTTATGCCATGTGTTAGGGCTCCTGTAATTGTCCCTATTTTTCTTGCATGATCTTTATCGTTTTCGATTTTATATTTAAGTCTTTGATCCATTTTGTGTTAGGTTTTGCGCATGGTGTGAGGTATGGGTCTTGTTTCAGTTTTTTGCAGTTGGATATCTAGTTATGCCAGCACCATTCATTAAAGAGACTGTCTTTTACTCAATTAATGGACTTTGGGCATTTGTCAAATATCACCTACTCATAGGTGGATGAATTTATGTCTGGATTCTCAATTCTGTTCCATTGGTCTATGTATCTGTTGTTGTACCAGTACTAGGCTGTTTTGGCTATCATAGTGGTAAAGTAGGTTCTATAATCAGGTAGTGTGAGGGCTCCCACTTTGTTCTTCTTCTTGAGTAATGCTTTACTTATTCAGGGCCTCTTCCCTTTCCATATGAAGTTGGTGATTTGTTTCTCCATCTCATTAAAAAATGGCACTGGAATTTGGATCAGGATTGCATAGTATCTGTAGATCGCTTTGTGTAGAATCGACATTAGCACAATGTTAAGTCTACCTATCCATGAGCAAGGTATGTTTTTCCACTTATGCAGTTCTCTTTTGGTTTCTTGCAGTAGTGTCTTGTAGTTTTCAATGTATAGATCTTTTACATCTCTGGTTATATTTCTTTCCAAGCATTTTATCTTCTTGGGGCTATTGTAAATGGTATTGATTTGGCGATTTCCACTTCAAGGTTCTCTTTGTTGGTGTAAAGGAATCCAACTAATTTTTGTATGTTTATCTTGTATCCTGATACTTTGCTGAAATCTTCTATTAGTTCCAGTAGTTTTATTGCATATTCTTTTGGGTTTTCTGAGTATAAGATCATATCATCTGCAAATAGAGACACTTTGACTTCTTCCCTACCAATTTGAATACAATTTATTTCTTTTTCTAGCCTGATTGCTCTGGCTGGGACCTCTAGCAGAATGCTGAATAAGAGTGGTAATGAAAGGTATCCTTGTCTGGTTCCTGTTCTCAAGAAGAATGCTTTCAAAATCTCTCCATTTAGGATGATGTTGGCTGTTGGCTTCGTATAAATGTCCTTAATTATATTGAGGAATTTCCCTTCTATTCCTATTTGGTTGAGAATTTTTTTCATGAGTGGGTGTTGGACTTTTTCAAATGCTTTTCTGCATCGATTGATCATGTGGTTCTTGTCTTTTGTTTTATTTATGTGAAGGATTACATTGATTGTTTTTCTAATGTCAAACCATCCCTGCATACCTGGTATAAATCCCACTTGATCATGGTGAATTATTTTTTTGAAATGTTGCTGAATTCTATCGGCTAGAATTTTGTTGCAGATTTTTGTGTCAATGTTCATGAGGGATATTGGTCTGTAATTTTCTTTTTTGTAGTGTTTTTATCTAGTTTTGGTATCAGGGTTATACTGGCTTCATAGAATAAGTTTGGGAGTATTCTATCCTTTTCTATGCTCTGAAATACCTTTAGTAGTAGTGGTGTTATCTCTTCCCTGGAAGTGTCGTAGTATTCTCTGATGAAGCCATCCAGGCCAGGGCTTTTTTTGTTGGGAGTTTTTTAATTACCTTTTCAATCTTTCTTTTGTTATGGGTTTACTTAGTTGTCCTACCTCTGTTTGTGTTAGTTTAGGTAGGTAGTGAGTTTCTAGAAATTTGTCCATTTCCTTTAGGTTTTCAAATTTGTTGCAGTACAATTTTTCATAGTATTCTGTTATGATTCTTTTAATTTCAGTTGGGTCTATTGTGATATCACCCATCTCATTTCTTATACAGGTTATCTGCTTCCTCTCCAGTTTTTCTTTAGTCAGTTTGGCCTGTGGTTTATCAATTTTGTTGGTCTTTTCAAAGATCCACCTTTTGGTCTTGTTAACTCTTTCAATTGTTTTTCTATTCTCTATTTCATTTGATTCTGCTCTAGTTCTTTTTTTTTTTGTAATTAAATGAAGTTTACATTTCAAGTTAGTCTCCCATACAGATTTTTTTATATACGTTGTTATGAGACCCCAACTGCTCACCCCATTCTGCGAAAGCACACTCCTACCCTCTGCCCCTTATTCCCCATGAACGTTCAACCAGCTTCGAACTCTGTCTGCCTTTGCACCTCATCTCTGGACAGAAGTCGCCCCTTTGGTCTCTTGTATCTACTTGTCTAAGAGTCACATTCTTCACAAGTATCACTTTATGTCCCACAGTCCAGTCCAATTCCTGTCTGAAGAGTTGGTCTCGGAAATTGTTTTAGTTCTGGGGTGATGAGGAGACCAGGGGCCATGCTTTCCGGGGTGCCTCCAGTCTTAGACCATTAAGTCTGTTCTTCTTACTAGAATATGAGTTCTGCATCCCATTGTTCTACTGCTCTATCAGGGACCCTCTGTTGTGTTCCCTGTCAGGACGTTCATTGGTGTTAGCCGGGCACCATCTAGTTCTTCTGGTCTCAGGCTGATGAAGTCTCTGGTTTATGTGGCCCATTCTGTCTCTTGGGCCAATACTTTCCCTGTGTCTTTGGTGTTCTTCGTTCTCCTTTACTCCAAGTGGTTGGGACGAATTGATGCATCTTAGATGGCCGCTTGCAAGCTTTTAAGACCCCAGACGCCACTCACCAAAGTAGGATGCAGAACATTTTCTTGATAAACTTTTTTATGCCAATTGACATAGATGTCCCCTAAAAGCATGGTCCCCAGACCCTGTATCCCTGGTACTCTGTCTCTCAAAGTATTTGATTGCATTGAGGAAATTTCTTAGCTTTGGTTTAGTCCATTTGTGCTGGCTTCCCCTGTGGTGTCTGCTATCCTTCCCTTCACCTAAGATGATTCTTATCTACTGTCTAGTTAGTGAATAACCCTCAACCTCCCTCCCCCCCATAACCATCGAAGAATGTTCTCTTCTGTGTTTGAACCTTTTCGTGAGTTCTTATAATAGTGGTCTTATACAGTATTTGTCCTTCTGTGACTGACTAAATTCACTCAGCATAGTAAGTTCTAGCTTCCACCAACTTATAAGATGTTTCACAGCTTCAACATTGTTCCTTATCGTTGCATAATATTCCATTGTGTGGATATACCCTGGTTTGTTTATCCATTCGTCCATCGATGGGCACTTAGGTTGCTTCCATCTTTTGGCTATTGTGAACAGTGCTGCGATGAATATGGGTGTGCATATATCTATTCGTGTGACGGCTCTTGTTTCTCTAGGATATATTCCAAGGAGCAGGATACCTGGATAGTATGGTACTTCTATTTCTAGCTTTTTAAGGGAGCGCCAAATTGATTTCCAAGGTGGTTGTACCATTTTACAGTCTCACCAACAGTGTAGAAGTGTTCTAGTCTCTCCACAACCTCTCCAGCATTTGTTATTTTGTGTTTTTTGGATTAATGCTAGCCTTGTTGGGGTGAGATGTTATCTCATTGTAGTTTTGATCTGCATTACTCTTACGGCTAATGATCATGAGCATTTCTTCATGTGTCTGTTAGCTGCCTGAATATCTTCTTTGGTGAAGTGACTGTTCATATCCTTTGCCCATTTTTTAATTGGGTTATTTGTCTTTTTGCTGTTGAGGTTTTGCAGTATCTTGCAGATTTTAGAGATTTAAAGCGGGTCGGATTTGTCGCAGCAAAAAATTTTTTCCTAGTCTGTAGGTTGTCTTTTTACTCCTTTGGTGAAGTCTTTGAATGAGCATAAGTGTTTGATTTTTAGGAGCTTCCATTTATCTAGTGTATCTTCTGGTGCTTGTGCATTGTTACTTCTGGTTTGTATTGTGTCTATGCCATGTATTAGGGCTCCTAGCATTGTCCCTATTTTTTCTTCCATGATCTTTGTCGTTTTCAATTTTATATTTAAGTCTTTGATCCATTCTGAGTTACTTTTTGTACATGGTGTGAGATATGGGTCTTGTTTCAGTTTTTTTGCATATAGATATCCAATTATGCCAGCACCATTTGTTAGAGACTGTCTTTTCCCCAATTAATGGACTTTGGGCCTTTGTCAAATATTAGCTGCTTGTAGGTGGATGAGCTTACATCTGGATTGTCAACTCTCTTCCATTGGTCTATGTATCTGTTGTTGTACCAGTACCGGGCTGTCTTGACTACCGTGGCAGTATAATAGGTCCAAAAATCAGGTAGCGTAAGGCCTCCCACTTTGTTCTTCTTGAGTAGTGCTTTATTTATTCTCCAGGGCCTCTTCCCTTTCCATATGAAGTTGGTGATTTGTTTCTCCATCTCATTAAAAAATGCTGGTGGAATTTGGATCAGAATTGCTTTGTATCTGTAGATTGCTTTGGGTAGAATTGACATTTTCACTATGTTGAGTCTACCTATCCATGAGTAAGGTGTATTTTTACACTTATGCAGGTCTCTTTTCTTTTCTTTCAGTAATGTCTTGTAGTTTTCTCTGTAAAGATCTTTTACGTCTCTGGTTAGATTTATTCCTTAGTATTTTATCTTCTTGGGGGCTATTGTAAATGGTATTGATTTGGTGTTTTTCTCTTCAAGGTTCTCTTTGTTGGTGTAAAGGAATCCAATTGATTTTTGTATGTTTAGCTTGTATCCTGAAACTTTGCTGAAATCTTCTATTAGTTCTAGTAGTTTTCTTGTGGATTCCTTGGGGTTTTCTGTATATAAGATCATATCATCTGCGAGTAGAGATACTTTGATGTCTTCCCTACCTATTTGGATGCGTTTATTTCTTTTTCGAGCCTAACTGCTCTGGCTAGGACCTCCAGCACAATGTTGAATAATAGTGTGGATAAAGGGCATCCTTGTTTGCTTCCTGTTCTCAAGGGGAATGCTTTCAAACTCTCTCCATTCAGGATAATGTTGGCTATTGGTTTTGTATAAATGCCCTTAATTATACTGAGGAATTTCCCTTCTATTCCTATTTTTTGAGAGTTTTTATCACGAGTGGGTGTTGGACTTTGTCGAATGCCTTTTCTGCTTCGATTGATAAGATCATGTGGTTCTTGTCTTTTGTTTTACTTATGTGATGGATTACATTGATTGTTTTTCTAATGTTGAACCATCCCTGTATACCTGGTATAAATCCCACTTGGTCATGGTGAATTATTTTTTTGAAATGTTGCTGAATTGTATTGGCTAAAATTTTCTTGAGGATTTTTATGTCAATGTTCATGAGGGATATTTGTCTGTAATTTTCTATTTTTGTGTTGTCTTTACCTGGTTTTGGTATCAGGGTTATGCTGGCTTCACAGAATGAGTTTGGGAATATTCCATCCTTTTCTATGCTCTGAAATACCTTTAGTAGAAGTGCTGTTATCTCTTCTCTGAAAGTTTGGTAGAATTCTCCAGTGAAGTCATGCGGGTCAGGGCTTTTTTTTGTTGGCAGTTTTTTAATAACCTTTTCAATCTCTTCTTTCGTTATGGGTTTATTTAGTTGTTCTACCTCTGTTTGTGTTAATTTAGGTAGGTAGTGAGTTTCTAGAAATTTGTCCTTTTCCTTTAGGTTTTCAAATTTGTTGCAGTACAATTTTTCATAGTATTCTGTTATGATTCTTTTAATTTCAGTTGGGTCTATTGTGATATCACCCATCTCATTTCTTATACTGGTTATCTGCTTCCTGTCCTGTTTTTCTTTTGTCAGTTTTGCCAATGGTTTATCAATTTTGTTGATCTTTTCAAAGCACGAGTTTTGGACTTGTTAACTCTTTCAATTCTTTTTCTATTCTCTATGTCATTTAATAATGCTCTCATTCTTATTATTTCCTTCCTTCTGGCACCTGTAGGCTTCTTTTGCTGCTCTCTTTCTACTTGTTCCAGTCATAGGGTTAATGCTTTAATTATAAGCCTTTCTTGTTTTTGGATGTGTGCATTTATTGCTATAAACTGACCTCTGAGCACTGCTTTTGCTGTGTCCCAAAGGTTCTGGTAGGATGTGTTTTCGTTCTCGTTAGATTCTACGAATTTCTTTATTCCATCCTTAATTTCTTCTATAACCCAGTAGTTTTTTTAGCAAGGTGTTGTTCAGTTTCCATGTGTTTGATTTTTTTCCTTGATTTTATGTTGTTGATTTCCACTTTTATGGCTTTATGGTCAGAAAAAGATGTTTTGGATTTTGTTAAGGCTTGCTTTATGGCTTAATATGTGGTCTCTTCTGGAGAATGTTCCATGTGCATTGGAAAAGAAAGTATACTTGGCTGTTGTTGGGGGCAGTGTTCGGTATGTGTATGAGATCAAGTTGGTTGATGGTAACATTTAGCTCTTCTGTGTCTTTTTTGAGCTTCTTTCTGGATGTTCTGTCCTTCACCGAAAGTGGTGTGTTGAAGTCTCCTACTACTATTGTGGAGCTGTTTCTCTCTCTCTTCAGAGCTGTTAGAGTTTATGTATTTTGGAGACCTGTTGTTGGGTGCATATTTATTATAGTTATGTCCTCCTGGTGTATTGACCCTTTAATCATTATATAGTGCCCTTCCTTATCCTTTGTGGTGGATTTTACTTTAAAGTCTATTTTGTCAGAGATTAATATTGCCACTCCTGGTCTTTTTTAATTTTTGTTTGCTTGATATATTTTTTTCATCCTTTGAGTTTTAGCCTGTTTGTGTCTTTAAGGCTGAGGTGTGTTTCTTGTAGGCAACATATAGATAGATCATGCTTTTTTATCCATTCTGCCACTCTCCGTCTCTTTATTGGTGCATTAAGTCCATTTACACTCAACGTAATTATTGATAGGTATGAGTTTAGTGCTGTCATCCTGATATCTCTTTTTGTGTGTTGTTCACAGTTTTTTTGTTCTCCTCAGTTTTCTGTGCTGAGTCGTTTTTCTTTATGTATCTTTTTTTCCATCTTTTTCTTTGTTGTAGATTTTGTGTTTGCTGGGTCTTTGTGTTTTTCTACTTTTTTATTTTGATTTCGAGGATTGTTATAGTCCTTTGTGGTTACCTTAATATTTACCCCTATTTTTCTAAGTTTATACCAGTCTTTTATTATTTTATATCTCCTTAACTTCTCCTCCATATAGAAAACCAATGTGTCTATTTTTTAAGTCACTCTTTTTTTGTTTTAATATTATCCTTTTTTTTTTTTTTACATATTGATATCTGTTTCCCTATTTCCCAAGTTTTAGCTTTGATGTAATTTCAATTTCCATATCTGAGTCAATATCTGGTTGCTCTGTCCCGTGTTCTAGTCTTGTGTTGTTAGCTGGTGTTATTGATTATCTAACTGTAGGACTCCCTTTAGTATTTCCAGTAATTTTGGTTTGGTTTTTGCAAATTCCCTGAGCTTCTGTTTATCTGGAAGTGCTCTAATTTCACCATCATATTTGAGAGACAGTTTTGCTGGATATATAACTCTTGGCTGACAGTTATTTTCCTTCAAGGCTTTAAATATGTCATCCCATTGCCTTTTAGCCTGCATGGTTTCTGCTGAGTAGTCCGAACTTATTCTAATCGACTCTCCTTTGTTCATGACTTTTGTTTTATCCCTAGCCGCTCTTAAAATTCTCTCTTTATCTTTGGTTTTGGTAAGTTTGATTATAATATGTCTTGGTGACTTTATTTTGGGATCTACCTTATGTGGGGTTCGATGAGCATCTTGGATAGATATCTTCTCGTCTTTCATGATATCAGGCAAGTTTTCTGTCAAGAAATCTTCAACAATTTTCTCTGTATTTTCTGTTATCCCCCCTGTTCTGGTACTCCAATCACTCGTAGGTTATTTCTCTTGACAGAGTCCCACATGACTCTTAGAGTTTCTTCATTCTTTTTAATTCTTTTATTTGATTTTTCCTCAAATAAGTTGGTGTCAAGAGCTTTATCTTCAATGTCACTAATTCTAACTTCTACTGCCTCAATTCTTCTCCTATGACTTTCTATTGAGTTGTCTAATTCTGAAATTTTATTGTTAATCTTCTGGATTTCTGATTGCTGTTTATCTATGGATTCTTGCAGCCTATTAAATTTGGCATTATGTTCTTGAATAACTTTTTTAAGTTACGCTACTACTGTGTCTGTATGTTCCCTGGTTGTTTCTGCATTATGTAGAATTTCCTTTCTAATTTCTAGAAGAGTTCTATATATTAACCTTTGTATTCTCTCTCTGGTAATTCCAAGAAATTCTCTTCCTCCAGAGAATTTATTGATTATTTTGGGAGGTTGCTAAAGGCATCATGGACTGCCTCTTTATGTGACTTGATATTGAGTGTTGTCTCCAAGCCATCAATAATTTATTATAATTTTGTTTTGTGTTTGCTTAGTGAGACCTAGTTTCTTATTTTACTTTGTTTTGATATGCCCAAATAGGCTGCTCGTGTGAACTAGTTTGATTTTTGATACCTTTGGATCTCTAACATCCTGTCACCAGGTAGTTAGTTTTGTAACTAAGTATGTGCACACAGGAATCCATTAAATTTTTGTATATGGGTTCAGCTCGGGTGTTCAGGCAGTCCGTCACCAAGTGTGTGATGCAGGCTCTCACCCCCAGTCCTAGCGAGGCATGGGTAATTGGTGCAGGCACTAGACTGTGGCTGTGCTAGGGGATCACTCACTGAGCCAGGCAGGGGGCTGACAGCTTCCCCTGAGAGTCTGAAAGGAAATCATGTCCCTATTCTCTAGGGTGAGTAGGTAGGTGAGTTTTGCAGCCAAACTAAGAGCACCCCACTCTGTTGGCTGTAAAGACTCGAGGGCACCACTTTTTCTTGAACTCCTGTAGCAGGTGAGTAGGCACTTTAGGTGCTACCACCAGTCCTCAAGACCCTGCTGCAGATGGATAAAAGTGCCTACTTAAGGGGCAGGGCTGTTTCAAGGGTCACAAATCTGCCCGTTCACAGCTGAAGCACATGAAGTTAAACTTCAGATGTTTGCCCTGTTGTACTGTGGCAGTAAGCGTTAATACTGTTGAGATGGGTCCCCACAAGTCTATACGGGGTGTAAGGCACTCAGAATTTGCAGACCCCTGATACCTGTGGCCAGCAAAGGAGCTGTGCAGACCCTGTGTTCCTGGTCTAGGGGAGCCAGCAGCTTATTTGTTCCCTCTCCAAGGTCAGGAGAATGGGTCAGGGCACCTGTTGGGATCCACTTCAGGCCCAGCGAACTCCTGGTGCAGAACGTGGAGGGAGGAGGTAAAAGGGAGAGAGGTTTTTCCCAAATGGGCTTTTTTTTTTTTTTTAATCCCCTCAAAAGGGTGCACACAGGTACTTATCTTAGCCTCTTGGGAGCTGTTTTTCCCTGGTTCAGAGCATCCAATTAGAATCTCTGCTGCCTGATCTCTCTCGATGTGGAAAGTGCCCTCCGAGTGCGCGCTCAGCCCTTTTCCTGCTTCAATGTGGACTGGCGTGGCTGGTAATTTGCCAGCACGGCTGAAGAGCTGCCCTCCCACCACCACTGCTCTGGTGCTGCTGACCTCTTTTGAACCGTCTCCCTCTCCTCCTGCCACTCAGTGCGACTCCTCAACTTTGCCTTTTTCAGGGCTCCTGGATATTCATATATAATCAAATCACTTGTTTTTCCCGGTCTTTGTTGTAAGAGGGATATAGGAAGCATCTTACTACACCGCCATCTTGGCTCCACCTCTTGGATAGATATCTTGTCATCTTTCACGATATCAGGGAAGTTTTCTGCAAACAAATCTTCAACAATTCTCTCTGTGTTTTCTGTTATCCCCCTTGTTCTTTTACTCCCATCACTCGTAGGCTATTCCTCTTGATAGAGTCCTGCATAATTCTTAGGGTTTCTTCACTTTTTAAAATCTTTTTATCTGATTTTTCCTCAAATAAGTTGGTGTCAAGTGCTTTATCTTCAGTCTCACTAATTCTGACTTCTATTACCTCAATGCTTCTCCTATGACTTTCTATTGAGTTGTCTAATTCTGAAATCTTATTGTTAATGTTCTGGATTTCTGATTGCTGTCTCTCTATGGATTCTTGCATACTGTCAAATTTGTCATTATGCTCTTCTCTAATTTTTTAAATTTCCTCTATTGCATGTTCTGCGTTTTGCTTAATTTCCTTCCTAGTCTCTTGAAGAGTTCTGTATATTAATCTTTTGTATTCTGCCTCGGGTAATTCCAAGAAATTTTCCTCCTCTGGAAAATTTCTGGATTCTTTGTTTTGGGGGCTTGCTAAAGCCATCATGGATTACCTGTTTATGTGATTTGATAAAGACTGTTGTCTCTGAGCCATCTATAAGCTATTATATTTATTTATTTTATGTTTGCTTACTGTGTCCTAGCTTGTTTTGTTCTGGAATGCCCAGATAGGCTGCTCGTATGAGATAGTTTGATTATTGGCACATTTGAAGCTCTAATGTCTTGTCACCAGTAGTTAGACCTGTTACTAGGTATGTGAGGTCAGAAGTCCATCTACTCCTCCTGTATGGATTCAGCTCAGGTTCCCAGATAGATAGCCACCAACTGTGTAGTGTAGGCTTTCTCTTACGGTCCTAGAAAGGCATGGGTGATTGGTGTAGGCACAAGCATCTGGCTGCAGCAGGGGGACACACTCTGAGCAAGGCAAGGGGCTGGTGGCCACCCCAGAGTGTCCAGGAGGAAAGCATGTCCCTGTTCTCTAAAGCACATAGATGTGTGGGTTTGGCAACTGGACTATGAGCAGCTAATGCTGTTGGCTGTAAGGACTGGGGGGCACCTCTTATTCATGGGCCCCTATCACAGGTGGCTAGGTGGCATGGGTGGAGTCACCAATCCTCAGGCCCCTGATGTGGGTAGGTGAAGACCCTGCTTAATGGGCAGAACAGTGTTAAATTTTAAGAACCTGCCACTTCACAGCTGAAATAGTTGAAGTTAGAGTTCTGGTATATACCCTGTTGTACTGTGGTAATGAGGGCCTATGCTGTTGAGATGGGCCCACACAAGTCTCTGCAGGGGGGAAGGCACTCAAAGTGCTTGGATCCCTTACACCTGTGCCTAGGCAAAGGAGCAGTGCCTACCCTGGGTTCCTGGCTTAGGGGAACCGGCAGTTTACTTTTTCCCCCGTTTGTTAATTTGTTTATTCTCCAAGGCAGGGAGAATGGCTACAGGCGTGTGACGGATCCTACTTCCAGCCCAGGGGACTTGGCAATTGCTGAAGCCAGTCTGGGACCCAGTGCAGATTAGGGAGTGGGGAGGTAAATGGGAGAGAGATTTTACCTAAGGGGGTTGTTTTTGATCCATGCAATAAGCTGTATACAAGTACTTATCTTTCGACGAGGGCTGCTTCTCAGTGGTTCTGCATAGCCGAGTAGACTCTCAATGGCTGGGTCTCTCCCAGTGCGGAATATGCCCCCCAAGCACTGATGCTTGCCTGCTTCACTGATCATGCCCTAGCTGATCAGGACTGAAGAACTCAGGCTCTCACTGGGTCAGTTCTGGCTACTCCTCGCTGCTTCCAAACAGTCTCTCCCTCCCCCTGCCACTCAGTCCAGTTCCTCAACTCTGCCTTTGATGTTTAGGGCTCCCATATTGCCATATATAATCTAATCACTTGTTTTTTCAGGTCTTTGTTGTAAGAGGGTCCACTAGAAGTGTCTGAGTACTCTGCCATCTTGACTCTGCTTCCTATTTTCCTACATTTAAATCAGTCTTTTATTACTTGATATCACCTTAACTTACTCTCCATTTGAACTTTCATACCTACATCATTTTTTCCCTTTTATTGTTCTGATTTTGTTGTCATTTACAGATTGACTTCTTTGGTTCCCTATTGCAAATTTTTAGTTTTGTTTTATCCTTGAGAGTTCATTATCTATGTTGGTATCTGGCTGATGCTGTCTTATGTCCCAGATTCAGGTTATAGTCTGATGTTGTTTGTTCTCTAACCAAAGGACTCCCTTTAATAATTCTTGTGAGACTGATTGGGTTTCTACATATTCCCTTAATTCCTGTTTATCTGGAAATGTCCTAATTTTACCATCATATTTGAGTGAGAGTTTTGCAGGATATATTATTCCTTGTTGGCAGTTTTCTTTTCTTTCAAGATTTTGTATCTATCATCCCATTGCCTTCTTGTGTGCATGGTTTCTGCCAAGTAATAAGAGCTTAGAGTTATTTTTCCCCCCTTTGTATGTGACTTTTCCTTTTTCTTGAGCTGCTCTTGGGATTGGGATTCTTCCTTTGTCTTTAGTTTAAGCGAGTCTGATTTTGACATATTTTGGTGATTTTCTTTTGAGGTCTATCCTATATGGGGTTCATTGAGCTTCTTGGGTGGTCGGCTTTTTGCCTGTTATGATATTAGGGAAGATTTCTGTCAGCAAATCTTCCGTGATCTTCTCTGTGTTATCCATTTTCTGCCCTTGTTCTGGAACTCTGATCACATGCAAATTTTTCTTTTTAATTGTATCCCACATTGTTCTCAGGGTTTCTTCATTTTTCTTCATTCTTTTCTGTGATTTTTGCTCAAACCAATTGGTATCTAAGGATTTGTCTTCAATTTTGCCTATTCTTTCTTCCATTGTTTCAAATTTGCTCCTAAAAGCTTCTATTACACTGTTCTTTTCTGAAGTCTTGTTGTTTATCTTTCGGATTTCTAATTGCTGTTTTTCTATGATTTCTAGTTATTTATTTATTTTGAAAATTTGTTCCTGTATTGTTTTCCTGAATTGTTCCATTTCTTTGTCTGTGTTTTCCCTGATTTTGTCTGTATTTTCCATAAGTTTGTCTATTTTTTCATTAATTTTGTCTGGGTTTCCTTCATCTGTTGGAGAGCTCTGAATAGTAGAGTTTTGAATTCCCTATCAGGTAGTTCCAGCGCCTTTTCTTCTACCAAAATTCATCTGGTATTTTATTTTGGTCACTTTCTGGAGCCATCTGGACCTATTTTTAATATATTTTGATATTGTCTACTGTTTCTGGGACATCTAGAAATTATTTTCTTTGTTTATTGGTTTGTAGATTTGTTTGTTTTGTCCTGCTTTTTTGTTTATTTGGTTATGTCTGGGAAGGTGGGGCTGGTTATGTTTTGTTGCTTGCTCATCTGTTGGCATGACATTTTCACCACCTTGTCCAAATGGGCAAGGCTGGTCACTCAGCTATAGTGCAGCAGCCAAGTTCAGCAGGATGGAGGAGTGAGGATGAATAGTTTGTGGCATGAACTGGGGCTGATAGGGCGGGCCTAGGGAGCAATGCACTGTGGTGTCTGGGGTACCAAGTTGGTGTCACTCGGGGGCACAGTGCTCAGTGCATTGTGCACATAGATAGGAGAGAAAGGAGAGGATGTGATTTGTAGACCTAAGTGAGTGGGTGAAAGAAAAAAGAGAAAAACAAAAGCAAAAAAAGAAAAACTGAAGGAAAAATGTAAATAAAATGATGATGCAGTTGGCTATTGTGGGTGAGGTTAAGGCTGACACAGTGAGGCCATATGTTTTTGGCTGTCTAGCAGAGCGGTGTGGCTGGGCCTGTCAAAAAGGTGTGTGAGCAAAACACAGGGCTAGGTGGGTTGGAGAAAGGAAAGGAAAGAGGGAGAAAAAACCAACCAACCAACAAGCAAAAACAAGTAAATATAACAACAACAAAAAATATATATGGTGGGGGGGGAGCCAGCCATTGGGGGGAGGGAAGAATTGGGGTGGCAGTGAGCTGATCTCTATCTTGCTAGGTGGCAAGGCACAGTCCATGAAGAATGAGTGAGACAGTGCAGGGCTTAGGTGGGAGTGAAAAGGAAAAGGAAGAAGGGGAAAGATAAATAAAAATTTAAAAAATGGCACTGAGAAGAGCTGGTCTTTGGGGGCAGTGGAGACCTAGGCAGGCCATGTATCAGAGTCTCTCCAACTCAGCGGTACAGTACAGTGTGCCAAGAAGGGTGGGGGTGGGGGGTGACACACAGGGATAGGTGGTTGGAAGAAAGGAGAGGAAAGGATAGAGAGATAATAAACACAACAACAAAAGAAAACAAAAAGAAAAATAAAATGACACTGAGGGAGCCAGTTGGTGACAGTTGTGAAGACTGGAGGAGGCCACTTGCAGTGACTCTCCATCCAACCGTGCAGCACAGCCCCTCAAGAAGGGGCAGAGCTGCGCACAGGGCTGAGCTGGGTGGGTGGGGGAAAGGAAAGGAAGGAAAGGAGAGAGAGAAAAGAAACAGAAAAAATAACTAATCAAACAAACCAAAAAATCACAGCCAATCAAGAAGGAGAGGGGAATGGCACACATGGCTAGCTGGATGGGAGAAAGGAAAAGAAGAAAGGGAGACAGGGGAACAAAAAAAGCCCCCCCCCCCAAATAAAACAAACTAACATACAACAATAAAAAAAAACAGACAAAAAAAAAAGGGCACTGAAGGGGTCAGCCAGTGCAGGCAAGTTGGACACGGGTGGCAGTGAGCTGTTGTCTCTCTGGCAGAGTGACCATGGCCCACTGGAAAGTGGTGGAGGCCGGGTAAAAGGAAGAAGGGTAGGGAGTGGGAAAGCATGTATCCCTGGTTACTGAGTGCTCTGTCTTCTATTGGGAGTTCTGTGAAGTTGCATTCCTGCACTCCCTATCTGGGTTCCTCAGTGGCTGTAGTCCAAGGTGGTGAATCTGTGCTGCATTAGCTGGTAGGGGACCTCCATTCTGTAGCTCTCCTCATTCTCTGTTCCCTGTCAGTTTCTTATTCCGTTCAGTGCTTGATCGAGTTCTGTATTCCTTCTTTTGATGCTTAGGGTTCCATGATTGACCTTATCTGTTTTATTTAGTTTTTTGGGTCTTTGCTACAGAGGGAAGGCATGGTGTTTCTGTCTATGCCACCTTGTTGGCCCTGCCTCCACAAAGCCCAAATTTGAAAGGACTGGACACACAAGATTACTGGAAGGTATTGGAAGAGGGGCCACCCCTACTTGCATACCTTAGTTCCTTGATCCACAAAATCTTCAGATTCCAAATACAGTCCCACACAATGACCTTGATTTAGGGCGGATACTGCATCCTGGAGTATGACAACTGATCCTTGCAGGTTGTAATCTCTGATCTGGTACTTCTGCTGTACTTTCAATTTTCATGGCCTTTATACCCTCATATCTATCAGTCATTGGATTTGGGCTGCCCTTGGAAGAGCGTGCCTTGGGGGAGGGCACTCTTCAATGAAGTGAACTCTGAAGGAGTTGATAGTCTGAGTGGTCTACTGAACCCTCCCAAGAACAAGTGCTACAGTCTTTCCTAGAATGGGGATCTGAGTAGCACATATCCATGTCCATCACATGTGCTGCATTAGCTGCAATCATGTGTATATATTGGCTGAGGCTGGGGACCCAAACGTTCAACTGTTCTTTATTAAGACACTTGACCAGGGCTTTGTTTTATGTTATGAATTTCACACAATCCCTTGAAACTTCAGCACTGAAATACTCTGGAGTGTTATAGGGAAAAATTAGCTCACAATTCATGGCATCCTCCTACATTCATGTAGGTATCTCAATTTTCCTTCTAGGTTCATAAGAAATTTCACAACCAAACCAATCCCATTGCTATTGAGTCAATTCTGACTCATGATGACCCCATATGTAGAACAGCTCCATAGAGTTTTCTTGGCAGTAATCTTTATGGGGAATCCCTGAGTGGCACAAATGGTTAAGTTCTTGACTACTAGCCAAAAGATTGGAGTATTGAAGCCACAGAGATGCACCTTGGAAGACTGGCCTGGCGATCTACTTCCAAAAGGTCACAACCTCGAAAACCCTATGAAGTAGTTCTTCTCTGCACACATGGTGTCACCATGATTTGGAATAGACTTAAAAGCAACTAACAAATATCTTTACAGAAGCAGTTTACCAAGTCTTTCTTCCATGGAGTTGTTGGGCCAGTTTGAACCACCTACATTTAGGTTAACAGCCAATCACAAACTGTTTACACCATCCAGGCTCCTCAATAAGAAACTAGGGTACTGTTTATCTGATATCATAAATGGTGGGATAAAAATAAAATATTTCTCAGCTTAGAATAAATGGGTTGAACCATCTACTCTGGGTCTATTGAAAACAAACTCACTGAATCAACACTAGCATAGATCTAGCCTCTGTGAAAATAAGATAAAAAGAATCAAGAGTGAGGGGCTGAGGCTGACCAAGATTGTTTTTGTCTCACTTCCTCACCTACATCTGTCACTGTGGAAATGGTTGTTGTGCCACAAAACACAGTAATACTCAACCTCATCCTCAGCCTTGGCCCCAGTGATGGTGAGGACAGCTTTATCTCCAAGTAGGGAACCAGAGGACCAGGCAGGGGCTCCTGGGACCCTCTGGATGTACTACCTATAAGACCCCTTGGAGCTTGGTAGGGCTTCCGTTGGACCCAGGCATGATAGTTACTGGTGGTGACTGCCCCAGCACTGGAGCCACAGGTGATTGTGACTGTCCCTCCTGGAGTTGTGGACAGTGAAGTTTCCTGAGTCACCACAGCCTGGGAAGTGGCCTCTGAAAACAAGTAAGAGATCCAATGGTCAGGAGACAGGGACATGAAGGTTCAGTGTCACCTTTCCCCAACCCCAGCCCAAAAGCTACCCCCTCCCCGACCTGTGCAGTAAGTCAGAAGGATTAGCAGAAAAGGAATCCAGGCCATGGTGTAGACACCCTAAGGTTGTGCTTTTCAGGACTACTCACCACAGTCCGCATCCCCAGATCTAATTATAACCCTTAACACACTGTTGGAGGGTGGTAGCCTTCGTGCAAATGAGCTCCCATTTAATGGTAATAGACAATTTGGCCAGGTCACAGTTATTGAGTCATTTCACATCAGTGACCATGAGTTAATGGGTCTACAGGAGCATTTGACAGCTGAGCTTGTTTTCCCTGTGCCACAGCCCACTCTAATGCCCATAAGGAGAATATCACTGACGGAAACCTCCACTCTGGCAGGTCTTTCTTCCTTCCGTTTCCCTCACTTCCCAGATGTTCAGTTTTTAGTTCCTCAGTAGGTTAAATGCAGTGCTTGGGATCCCTGAGGCAGGAAACCTAGGGGAGAAATTTTGGAAAGGGAAGACTTGAATGCATCACTGTCTCCCTTTCTTTTTAGCTTCAATTCATACACTGTAATCTCTCCTGAGTAGAGAATCTACAATCTTGAGCTCTCCTGGTGCCTTCACTTAGGTTTGTTGAAACAAAAATAATATTAAACCAATAATAGAAATCGATGGAAGTTTATTTAAAACATAATTTGCAAATTGGGTCAATTTTTTTTATTAGAGATTAAAAAGTATTCCAGAGAAGAAAGATCCTTCACAGATTTTTATATCCCAGCTTATAAATTACCATGGAACCAGGACCAGAATAAAGTTCACAAAATAACTTGTGGACATGCTGGTTTCCATATATTTTCTTAAAGGGCAATTCAAATAATTATTGATTGACTTAAAACATAACTTCTGATCGTTGGAATTGCTGTTGTTAAAACTGACTGCACATAGATAATTATTTAAAAGAGCACAATGCCCAAGACATTCTTCATTAATTACGTTATTGTTTGAATTAAAGGTGGTTTTCAGGAGATCGATTTTTGCTCAAAGTTTAAGGTTCAAAGATCACTTCAGGGCAATGAGTGGGTTATTTCAATCTTGATGGCTCCAGAAAGTCTGCTTTCCATGAGTATTAAGAATTCTGTCTACAATCTGCTCCTTTTTGATCAGGATTCTCTTGTATAATATTTTATTGAAAAAGTTCCATAATGGTAGTTGGGCAACATCCAGTTTCTTCTGGTGTAGAGGCAATTGTTAATGAAGGCAATCAAACATACCGTCTAATTCCTCCTCCAATTCCTGACTCTCTTTTTTCTATGCTCCTGCAGACAAATAGAGACCAATTGTTGCACCTTTGTTGGCCACTACAAACTTTTAAGACCCCCCCAGGCACTACACAACAAACTAGAAGGAAGAACAGAGACACTAAGAAAAATATTAGACCCATTGATTGAAATGTCCCATGAAACCATGGACCTAAAATTTTTAACCAAAAAAACAAATCTGAGTGTTTGGTTGTACATAAGAAGCATCAGTAACTGCTTTCCATGTGCTTTAGGAGAAAGTACATCTTGAGAAATCTCAGATTGTGTATTATTAATATAGACACAGCAGTGTTTACATTTTAAGGCACAGGCTCCTCCTTGGGAGGCTAACAGGAAATCTAGTATCAGCCTAGTTTGTAAAACCGCAGCTCGAATTACAGATACTTCTTCAGAAGTGACTCGAATTCCTTTGCCAAGATGAGATACAGAGCTTTCAAATTCTACTGTCACTTTACCCAACACCATCTGTAATACAGTAATCTTTCTTCCTGTATAAGGATGTCAAATTCTGGTGACACCTGGAATAGTAGTGTCAATAGAGCATCCAATGAGGACCATCTTTTGATAATTTCTCATTTTATCTTTTTAGACTTTCTTTTCTAGCTTTTAAGTTTTATGCTCCTCTAATATTTCTAATTTTCCCCTTTGTTTACTTGATTATGTATAGACACATAAGACTAGCAAAACAAGAACCAGTCCAATCTGCAGTAGAGACCATTAGTTGTCAGTGGTTTGCAAAATGATGTAAAATAGCTCAGGTATAATGAATAGGATCAGAATCTGATAGCCCACAAAGACTTGCCATAATTTTCTATTGAAACTTAAAATTTCTTTCTACAATCACCCAGTGTCTTAGTTATATAGTGATGTTTTAACTGAAATACCACAAGTGGATGGCTTCAACAAACAGAAGTTTATTCTCTCAGTCTAGGAGGCTAGAAGTCCAAATTCAGAGCATCACCTCCAGGGGAAGCCATTCTCTCTCTGTTGGCTCCAGAGTAGGGTCCTTGTCATCAATCTTTCCCTGCACTAGGACCTTCTCGTCACAGGAACACCAGGTTCAAAGGATATGCTCTGCTTCCAGTGCTGCTTTCTTGGTGGTGGTATGAGGTCCCCATGTCTCTCTGCTCATGTCTCTCTTTTATGTCTCCAAAGAGATTGGCTCAAGACAAAATCCAATCTTGTATACTGAGTCCTGCCTGACTAAATAACTCCCGCTAACCCCATCCTCATCAACATCCTGTTGTTGTGGTTAGGCGCCGTTGAGTTGGTTCTGACTCCTAGCAACCTATGTGCAACCGAACGAAACACTGCCCGGTCCTGCGCCATCCTCACAATCGTAGTTATGCTTGAGCCCATTCTTGCAGCCACTGCGTCAATCCATTTTGTTGAGGGTTGTTGTCTTTTTCGCTGACCCTCTACTTTACTAAGAATGATGTCCTTCTCCAGGGACTGGTCACTCTTGATAACATGTACAAAGTATGTGAGACATAGTCTCACCATCCTTGCTTCTAAGGAGCATTCTGGTCGTACTTCTTCCAAGACAGATTTGTTCATTCTTTTGGCCATCCATGGTATATTCAATATTTTTCTCCAACACCACAATTCAAAGGCATCAATTCTTTGGTCTTCTTTATTCATCTTCCATCTTTCCCATGCATACGAAGCGATTGAAAACACCATGACTTGGGTAAGGCACACGGTAGTCTTCAAGGTGACATTTTTGCTTTTCAACACTTTAAAGAGACTTTGACTGCAGATTTGCCCAATACAATGTGTCTTTTGATTTCTCGACAGCTGCTTCCACGGGTGTTGATTATGGATCCAACTTCAATCTTTTCCCTGTTTGTCATGATGTTGCTTATTGGTCCATTTGTGGGAATTTTGTTTTACTTATGTTGATGTGTAATCCATACTGAAGGCTATGGTCTTTGATCTTCATCAGTAAGTGCTTCAAGTCCTCTTCACTTGCAGCAAGCGAGGTTGTGTAATTTGCATAACGCTTTATTAAGTCTTCCTCCAATCCTGATACCCCGTTCTTCATATAATCCAGTTTCTCAAATTATTTGTTCAGCATACTGATTGAATAAGTATGGTGAAAGGATATAACCCTGACGCACACCTTTCCTGACTTTAAACCACGCAGTACACCCTTGTTCTGTTCAAACGGCTGCCTCTTGATCTATGTACAGGTTTCTCACGAGCACAATTAAGTATTCTGTAATTCCCATTCTTTGCAATATTATCCATAATTTGTTATGATCAACACAGTAGAATGCCTTTGCATAGTCAATAAAACACAGGTAAACATCTTTCTGACATTCTCTGCTTTCAGCCAGGATCCAGCTGACATCAGCAATTATATCCCTGGTTCCAAGTCCTCTTCTGAACCTGGCTTGAATTTCTGGTAGTTCCCTGTCGATATACTGCTGCAGCTGCTTTTGAATGTTCTTCAGCAAAATTTTACTTGTGTGTGATATTAATAATGTTGTTCAATAATCTCCACATTCTGTTGGATCACCTTTCTTAGGAATAGGCATAAATATGGATCTTTTCAAGTCGATTGGCCTGGTAGCTGTCTTCCAAATTTCTTGGCATAGATGAGTGAACACTTCCAGCAATGTATCCATTTGTTGAAACATCTCAATTGTTATTCCGTCAATTCCTGGAGCCTTGTTTTTCTCCAATAGCTTCAGTGAAGCTTGGACCTCTTCATTCGGTGCCTTGGGTTCCTGATCATATGCTACCTCCTGAAATGTTTGAACGTCGACCAATTATTTTTGGTATAGTGACTCTGTGTATTCCTTCCAACTTCTTTTGATGCTTCTGGAGTCTTTTAATATATTCCCTGTAGAATCCTTCAATATTGCAGCTGAGGCTTGAATTTTTTCTTCAGCGTTTTCAGCTTTAGAAATGCTGAGCGTGTTCTTCCCTTTAGATTTTCTATCTCCAGGTGTTTGAACATGCATTTATAATACTTCACTATGTCTTCTTGAGCCACCCTTTGAAATATTCTATTCAGCCCTTTTCCTTCATCATTTCTTCCTTTTGCTTTAGCTACTTTACATCCAAGACCAAGTTTCAGAGTCTCTTCTGACATCCATTTTTGTCTTTTCTTTCTTTCCTGTCTTTTCAATGACCTCTTGCTTTCCTCATGTATGATGTCCCTGATGTCATTCCACAACTTGTCTGGTCTTCAGTCGTTAGTGTGCAACGCATCAAATCTATTCTCGAGATGGTCTCTAAATTCAGGTGGGATATACTTAACCGTATTTTGGCTGTCAAGGACTTGTTCTAATTTCTTCACTTTCAACTTGAACTTGCTTATGAGCAATTGATGGTCTGTCCCGCAGTCGGCCCCGGCATTGTTCTGACTGATGATATTGAGTTTTTCCATCGTTTCTTTCCACAGCTGTAGTCGATTTGACTCCTGTATATTCCATCTGGTGAGATCAGTGTGTACAGTCGCTGTTTATGTTGGTGAAAAAAGGTATTTGCAATGATGAAGCCATTGGTCTTGCAAAATTCTATCATGCAATCTCCGGCATGGCTTCTATTACCAAGGCCATACTTTCCAACTACCTATCCTTCCTCTTCATTTCCAACATTCGCATTCCAATCTCCAGTAATTATCAGTGCATCCTGACTGCATGTTCAATCAATTTCAGACTGCAGAAGTTGGTAAAAATCTTCAATTTATTCATCTTTGGCCTTAGTGTTTGGTGCATAGATTTGAATAATAATTGTATTAACGGGTCTTCCTTGTAGTGTATGGATACTATCCTATCACTGACGGCATTTTACTTCAGAATAGATCTTGAAAATTTCGTTTTGACGATGAATGCAATGCCATTCTTCTTCATGTTGTCATTCCCTGCATAGTAAACCATATGATTATCCAATTCAAAATAACCAATACAAGTCCATTTCAGCTCACTAATGCCTAGGATATCGATGTTTTTTATTATTTCATTTTTTATTATTTCCAACTTTCCTAGACTCATACTTCATACATTCCACGTTCCAATTATTAATGGATGTTTGCAGCTGTTTCTTCTTCTCATTTTGAGTCATACCACATCAGCAAACGAAGGTCCCGAAAGCTTTACTCCATCCACGTCATTAAGGTCAACTGTACTTTGAGGGGGCAGCTCTTCCCCAGTTGTATTTTGAGTGACTTCCAACCTGACGGACTCATCTTCCAGCACATTATCACACAATGTTCTGCTGCTATTCATAAAGTTTTCCCAGGATATTTCTTTTCAGAAGTAGACTCCTGGGTCCGTATTCCTAGTCTGTCTTAGTCTGGAAGCTCAGTTGAAACCTGTCTTCAGTGGATGACCCTGCTGGTATTTGAATACTGGTGGCATAGCTTCCAGCATAACAGCAACACACAAGCCCCCACAGTATGACAAAATGACAGATGCGTGGAGGTTTCAACATCATAGAGATAGGATATAAAACACGTAGGAAAATCACATCCGATGACAAAATGGTGGACAATCATACAATACTGGAAATCTCGGCCTAGCCAGATTTATACACATATATTTGGGGGACACAATTAAATCCATGACACCTTCCTGTTGACTAATACTCACTAAGAATTTTCTAATTTGGGAGAAATCAGGCAGGAATAAATATTTCATTTCTGAGTTTAA
Organism: Dugong dugon; assembly: GCA_030035585.1. NCBI lineage: Eukaryota > Metazoa > Chordata > Mammalia > Sirenia > Dugongidae > Dugong > Dugong dugon. The sequence continues at coordinate 36,852,162 of CM057476.1, read as the reverse complement.
GAAAAAGAGATTCCTTATATATATAAAAGGGAACATAAAGCATTAATAATACTTTAAATAAATCACCTGGAACAATTCTTTAGTCTATTCAGTACTATATAAATATTGTTTTATCTGATCTTGCATTTTACAGTCTCATGAATCAATCAGCTTCCACACAAGAGTACTGGAAATCCTGACTCAGTCCAATGGTATGATCTCAAAGCTATTCAACCAGTGTTATTAGAAGTCTGTATTCAAAATATCTATCACAGTGCTTTCCACGAACCTCTGAGACAGTCTATTTTTGTCAAAATACTGTGGTTGACTGCTAGAGCTTTCAAGATAGAAGTTAAGTAAAAAAAATAAAACTTCTCTTTAAATTACAAAACTTAAAAGGCTACGGATGACTTATTACAACTACTAATTTTTTAAAGTAAAATATCTGATGAAAATTCATTACAGAAGTAGTGCAAAACAATAAAAAAAACTGTAGCCAAGATATCACTAATCATAATGATTATTTCTATTTCCAAAGAAGAGTGAACATCACATCTAATTTATAAAAGTGTATGACCAGGGACTTCCAGCAAAATGGTGCTCTAGGCAGAAGCACCACAACATCCCTCCACAGCAAAGATCTGAAAAACTAAGCCGAACAGAGAAAGCAACAATCTTGAAACCCTAAAAGATCAAATGAAGAGATAAAGAACTCAACGAAGCAAAAATGGAGTGAGAAAACTGACAGAGAATGGAGAGAGAGGAGAGATTCATGCAGAGGTCCCGTATCAGCTAACTCAGCGTGGATCCACCATCTTGGACTCCTATCAGAGACCAGCAAATAGGGGATATGAGAAAGCAGCTTCATGGAGCTACCAGTGGAAGAGAAAACAACTGGTAATTTGTGATATACGCTTGCCCAGCTCCCCACCCTTCTTCACCCCAACTCGGACTCCTCTGCTTCCCGTGGCCACAGTCTCTTGTCTGGGAAGAACCGGCTGCTTTGATTCCACCCACCCGAATGGGCTGGCTTTCTGAGTGCCATTTGTTGGCTGCTGGTGTTGCTTTTTCCCGCTTCTTTTGATTTCTTCCTTACCTCTCACCACCTCCCCGTCCTTTTTCTCAAATACCTGGCTCCATGCACCATCTTTGCTTCTTCCTGAGGGGCTGCGGAGCTCTGTTTGAGGGTGTAACTTCTTCCCAGTCTGGGTTGCCGCACTAGTGGGAATCCCGGGGCTGTTGTTCGTTTGTTTGTTTTGAATTGTTTGTTTTTTTTCTTTTCTTTTTCTTGAGTTGGGAGCCCGTTCTGGCCAGGTGGTGCTGAGTGGCTTGGAACCTGCCCCCTCAGCTTGCACAGACGTGCAGAGGGATCCCTGACGGCATTTCTTTTTTCGTTTCTTTTTTTATTCAGGTTTTTTGGGGTCTTTTCTTGTTCTTTTCTTTAAATTTGTTTTGTTTTCTTTTCCCTTTTCCCATTTTGTCTTTCTTCATTACTCAGTTTCTCGTCTCTCTATATCATTCCTTCTCTTTCTGTTCCCTGAACACCTGGCGTTGTATACCTCTACACCTTCTAGCCAGGCTGTACTGCAACACCTGAGAACAACTTCCCCAGACCTCATAGCCACAGCGGTGGGATTCCTGGGAACTTTGCTGTTCTTTTCCCATTACCATTTTTATTTATTCATTCTTTTCTTTTCTTTTTTTTCTTCCTCTTCCCCTTTTTGCTTTTCTCCATTTCATAGTCTCTCACCTCTCCACTCCAATGGCAAGCTCCCCTATCATTCTTTTTTGTTTGTTTGTATGTTTTGGCTCCTGTTCCTTTCTCCTATATCCATCTTAGCTCCACACATAACAATCTCTCTGCTACATCCTGCCTACCTGCAACGTGTGCTTAACATCACACCACCAAGCAGCACAGGCAAGACCTACTGGAACCTGCCCTGCACTGATTACTGCCCTGCCCTGGTGGCTGTAGTAAGTGCCACAAACAACCAGTCCCAGTAACTCCTCTTCAGCTACGCCTACCCTGCCATACCATATCTCAGTGACCAAAACTGTCAATTGGAGGAGGCAAAAAATATTGTGCCCACAGACGAGCAAACAACAAAGAACACACAGTCCGCCTACTCAGACATAGCTAAATTTTAAAAAAAGGGACGAAACAAACAAAACTACAATCAATAAATGAGAAAAATAACTACTGAATGCCCCGGAGACAGCAGACAATATCAAAACATTTACAAAAACAGGACAGGATGGTTCCAGTAGGCATCCAAAACAAAACACCAGATGACTTTCCAGTGGAAGAAAATGCACTAAAACTACCTGATAGGGAATTTAAATCTCTAATACTCAGAATTCTCCAAGAGCTGAAGAAAAAGCAGACAAAAAAGAGGGAAAAAATAGACAAATTCATAGAAAATACAGACAAAAAATTGGAAGAAATGAGGAAAATAATCAGGAACAAAATGCCAAAACAAATTCACAACTAGAAATTATAGAAAAACTACAATTAGAAATCCAAAAGAAAAACAATAAGATTTCAGAAATTGACACTGTCATAGAAGGGCTGAGGAGCAGATTTGAAATGGTGGAAGACAGCATCAGTGGAATTGAAGACAAACACTTGGATACAACTCTGTTTCAGGAAAACTCAGAAAAAAGAACAAAGAAAAATGAAGAGACCCTGAGAGTTATGTGCGATACAATCAAAAGAAAAAATTTTGAGTGACTGGACTTCAAGAACAGGGGGAGAAAACAGAAAACACAGAGAGGATCATTGAAGAACTGCTAAAAGAAAACTTCCCCAATATCATGAAAGATGAAAATCTGGCCATCCAAGAAGCTCAATGAATCCCATATAGGATAGACCCCAAAAGAAAATCACCAAGGCATATCATAATCACACTCATCAAAACCAAAGACAAACAAAGAATCCTGAGAGCAGCTCATGAAAAACAAGAAGTCACATACAGAGGAGAAACAATAAGACTAAGCTCAGATTATTTGGCAGAAACCATGCAGGCAAGAAGGCAATGGGATGACATATATAATATCTTGAAAGAAAAAAATTGTGAGCCAAGAATAATATATCCTGCAAAACTCTCGTTTAAATTTGATGATGAAATTACGTCCTTTCCAGATAAACAGAAACTAAAGGAATATGTAAAAGTCAAGCCACACTTACAAGACTTATTAAAGGGAGTTCTTTGATCTGAGGACAAACATCGTCAGCTCACGGGCAGAAGCTAGAACGCAGGATCGTACCAGCCAGATACCAATCTAGGAAATGAACTCTCGATGACTATCCAAAACCAAAAGAAATACAGCAGGGAATCAGAGCAATTAATCAGTAAATGACAACAACATTAAAACAATAAAAGAGGGAATAAACGGCATAGGTATAGAACCTTCTAATGGAGAGGAAGGCAAGGAGATATCAAGTAATGGTAGACTGCTTCAAACTTAGAGAGATAAGGGTAAAATTCATGTTAACCACAAAGAAAGTTAATAAACTTACTCATAAAAAAGAGGAAAAACATAAAATCTCAGCAAAAACAAAACCTACAAAAACAAAAGAAATGAAAAAAAAAATCCACAAACAAAAGTAACTTAGCACAAGAGAGTAAGAAGAACAAAGAAAATGTCAGTACCACAAAAAAAAAGCACTACAAAATGACAGCAACAAACTCACACCTATCAATAATTTCACTGAATGTAAACGGACTCAATGCAGCCATAAAGAGACGGAGAGTGACAGAATGGATAAGAAAACAGGCTCCATCAATATGCTGTCTATAAGAGACACACCTTAGAAACAAAGATGTGAATTTATTAAAAGTCAAATGTTGGAAAAAAATATATCAAGCTAACAACTAGTAAAAAAGAGCAAGAGTGGCAATTCTAATCTCAGATAAAATAGACTTTAAAACGAAATCTACCATAAAAGACAAAGAAGGACACTATATAATGATTAAGGGGATGATCCATCATGAAGACATAACCATAATAAACATCTACGCACCCAATGACAGGGCTCCAAAATACATAAAAAAAAACTCTAACAACATTGAAAAGAAAAACAGACAGTTCCACAATAATAGTAGGAGACTTCAATACACCACTCCCAGTAAAGGACAGAACAACTAAGAAGAAACTCAGCAAAGATACAGAAGACCTTAAGGGCACAATCAGCCAACTTGACCTCATAGACATATATAGAACTCTCCACCCATCCGCTGCAAAGTACACATTCTTTCCCAATGAGCACTGAACGTTCTCCAGAATAGACCACATCTTAGGCCACAGAGCAATCCTCAACAAGATCCAAAACGTTGAGATAATTCACAGTATCTTCTCTGACCACAATGTCATCAAGGTAGAAATTAACAATAGAAAGAGCAAGGGAAAAAAATCAATTACATGGAAACTGAATAATACCCTGCTTACACATCACTGGGTAATAGAAGAAATCAGAGATGGTATCAAAAAATTCCTAGAATCAAATGAGAATGAAAACACATCATACCAAAACCTTTGGGACGCAGCAAAGGCACTCCTCAGAGGACAATTTATAGCAATAGATGCATATATCAAAAAAGAAGAAAGGGACAAAACCAAAACGTTAACTACAGAACTCAAACAAATAGAAAGAGAACAGCAAAAAAGCCCACAACCACCGGAAGAAAGGCAATAGTAAAGATCAGAGCAGAAATAAATGAAATAGAGAACAGAAAAACAATAGAAAGAATCAACAATACCAAAAGTTGGTTCTTTGAAAAACTCAACAAAATCGACAAACCACTGGCCAGACTGACAAAAGAAAAACAGGAGAGGACACAAATAACCCAAATAAGAACTGAAATGGGGGATATTAAAACAGACCCAACTGAAATGCAAAGGATTATAACAGAATATTATGAAAAACTATTCTCCAATAAATTTGAAAACCTAGAGGAAATGGATAAATTTCTAGAAACACATGGCCTACCCAAACTACAACAAAGTGATGTTGAAAATCTGAAAAGACCCATAACAAGAGAAGAGATTGAAGAGGTAATAAAAAAAACCTCCCAACCAAAAATAAACCCTGGCCCAGATGGCTTCACTGGAGAATTCTACAAAACACTTACAGAAGAGCTTATACCAGTACTACTCAAGCTATTTCAGAGCATAGAAGAGGAAGCAACACTTCCGAATTCATTCTATGAAGCCAGCATAACACTGATACCAAAACCAGGCAAAGACATCACGGGGTCTTGATCATGCTATATGTGCATACTATACTCTTTTTATTTAATATTTATATGTTGCTTTTATACACACAAATGTGCACAAATATTTTAATGGCTACATAATAATATTTTAAATATGAATCCTCATCTATATAATTTTAGTCATTTATCTTATTTTCTATTTTATCATTCATTTAAATGTTGACTTTATGAAAATATTTGTAAATAAACTGTTCTAAATATATAGTAAAATTTTATTAAGATGCTCAATTATATAGAGAAAGTGACTGACTATGTTTTAAAAAGTGCTTTACAAAAGGCTTATACCAGTTTACACATGCTTCACCTTCAAACAAGAATGTCCTCTCCAATGTACTTACATCAGAGTTAATCCCTGTGTTTTTTAGACTATTGACACATAAGTTGGCATGGTCTTAATTTGCATTTCTGTGCTTGCTATGAGGGTAAATACATTACATATGCTTGTAAATTGGCTCTATTTTAAATTTTTAATTTATTTTATATGCCTATTTTATACACTAGAATTTAAGTACATTTTCTGTAATATTTTCTATCATTTAAAAAAAATATAGCATAAAATTACGAAGGTGCACTTAAAGACCTAGCTGTAATCCTGAGAAACCTCATGTGATGTCTAGAAGTCCTATAAGGATAAGGATAATCTAGCTTCAGATGTATTTTTAGGGCTGAGGCTCCTCCAGAAAACACTGCAGATACGTCAAACTACTACAACTTATACAACCTTTGCTTCAGTGACCAAAACCTGTAACTTTGGATGAAAATAAAAGTCATTCTCGTATATGCTGGTGCAACCCCTATGGAGAATAATTTCAGTGAAAGTATTAATACATGTACAATTTGACCCAATAACTAAATTTCTGGGAATGTATCTTTCAGATTTACTTCAATATTTTGGAAGACATATGTACATAGTATTTACATCATTATTTAGAATAGCAAAAAATTTGAACAAGTTAAATGTCTGTAAATGGGATACAAACCCATTCATTCTATTGAACACTGCAAAGAGGGAAAAAAAGAAGAATCTGTAATACTGATCCCACCGGGTGGCAGGTAAGCCAGTTCAACACACTGCCAGCTGCTCCCAACTAGCCCCATCTGTCACCCATCCCCCACCCACTCAGTGACCAGCAGTCACTGCATTCCCACATGCTTACCCACCCACCACCCAACCTTCCCACTCTGCACCCTTCCCCTCTTCCACACAATGATCCATGGTGACTACATCCCTGCTCACCAGCCACATCCACCATACCTGCAGCCCTACCACTCGATGAGTGCAACTGCCCACTCCCATGCTCCTGGACAGATGACAGATGGTGGCCTATGTCCACCCAGACCACCCAGAGCCAACCAGCGTGACCAACAATGACCCGCATTCACACTACCAGCCACTGCCCCGCTCAACCAGAGACAAGTGGTGAGCACTCCAGTGCTGCCAGACCTGAGGCCAGTGAACCATGCAAACCCTTCCAGCCCTGCCAGCCCAGATATCACAAAACAATACAAAAAATCAAAATGAAGCAAACATGCAATCAATAAATACAATAACACCTTAATGCCTTGAAGACAACAGATAATATCAAATAATATAAACAAGACAAGATGCCTCAAGCAGATGACCAAGATAAAGGGCCATAAAACCTTCCTGGTGAAGAAATGGTAATTGAACTACTTGATAAGGAATTCAAAAGACTTATGCATAGAATCCTCAAAGAGATCAAGGAGAACATACACAAAAACAAGGAAAATACAGACAAAACTAGAAGAATTCAGGAAAACAATACAAGAACAATATGACAAAATAGTTAATTAGAAATCATACAGAAACAGCAACTAGAAATCCAGAAGTTTAACATTAAAATTTCAGAAATAGATAATGCATTGGAAGGCCAAATGAGTAGTATTGAATCAAAGGAAGACTGAATCAGCTAAATAGAGGACAAATCCCTTGATACCAATCTGTTAGAAGAACAATCAGAAAAAAGAATGAAGAAAGTCTAAGAATTATGTGGGACACTATCCAGAGTAATAATTTACATGTGATAGGAATTCTAGATAAGAAGAGACAAAAAAAAAAAGCAGAGAGAAAATTTTTGAATATTTGCTGACAGAAAGCTCACCTAATATCATGAAAGACAAGATGATATCCATCCAAGAAGCCCAATAAACTCCATATAGAATAGACCTCAAAAGAGAATCACCAAGACATATCATAATCAAGTTTCTGAAACCAAAAACAAAGAAAGAATCCTGAAAGCAGCCTGGGAGGAAAAAAAAAAGTTACATACAAAGGGGGACCAATTATACGGAGCTCTGATTTCTCAGCAGAAACCATGCAGGCAAGAAGGCAATGGGATGACATCTATAAAACTCGGAAGGAAAAAAAATTGTTGACCAAGAGTTATATATCCAGCAAAATTGTTTCTCAAATATGATGGTGAAATTAGGACATTTCCAGACAAACAGAAGTTAAGGGAATTTGTAAAAACCAGATCAATCATACAAGAAATACTAAGGGGAGTGGTCATCTAAGGTACACCAACTGGTACCATCCCACTTGGAGCAAAGGAGAATGAAGAAAACCAAAGACAATGGCAAATACTAGCCCAAAGGACTAAAGGACCAAATGAACCAGAGACTCCACCAACCTAAGACCAGAAGAACTAGATGTTTCCTGGATACCACCAATAATAGCCCTGACAGGGAATTCAACAGAGAGTCCCAAACAGAGCAGGAGAAAAATGTAGAACAGAACTCAAATTTACATAAAAAGTCCAGACTTAATTGTCTGACAGAGACTGGAGGAACCCCCAAAACTATGGCCACTGGACACACTGTTAACGCAGAACTGAAACTATTCCTGAAACCCACTCTTCAGACAAAGATTGTACAGCACTATAAAACAAAAAAGAATACAAGTGAGGAGCGTTCTTCTTACTTCAATCAAATATTCAAGACCAAATGGACGGCTCTTGTCCAAAAGCAGAATGAGAAGGCAGAAAAGGATAGGAAATGGTTGAAAGGTCACAGGGAAACCGGGTAGAAAGAGGGAATGTACTATCACATAGTTGTGGATTGCAACAAATGTCACAAAACAATTTGTGTATAATTTTTTTTTTCTTCAGGGGAAGGTTTACAGAACAAATAGTTTCTCATGAAACAGTAGTACACATATTGTTCTATGACATTGGTTAAAACCCCACAACATGTAAAACCTCTCCCTTCTTGACCATTTTTTTTTTTGTGGTGAAAATATACATAGCCAAAGATACATAATTTCAAAAATTTCCACATGCACAGTTCATGCTCTTCCAATTGTGCTGCTATTCTCACTTTACATGAAGGTTTACAGAACAAAATAGTTTCTCATTAAACAGTACACATGTTGCCCTATGACAACGGTTAACAACCTCACAACACATCAACACTATCCTTACCCAAACTTGGGTTCCCTGTCACCAGCTTGCTGGTCCCCTTCTGCCTTCTAGTCCTTGTCCGTGGACTTCTGTGCCTCTTTTTTCCCATTTGGTTTTATGGGGCTGTCCAATCCCAGGCTAAACGGTAAACCTCGGAAGTGACTTCACCACTGAGCTAAAAGGGTGTCTGGGGGCCATAACTTTCGGGGTTTCGCCAGTCTCCTTTAGGCCAGTAAATCTGGTCTTTTTTGTGAGTTAGAATTTTGTTCTACTTCCTTCTCCAGCACTATTCAGAACCCTCTGTTGGGATCCAGGTCAGATCATTCAGTGGTGGTAGCCAGGCACCATCCAGCTGTACTGGACTCAGTCTGGTGGAGGCCTTGGTAGCTGTGGTCCATTAGTCCTTTGGACTAATCTTTTCCTTGTATTCTGTTCTCTTCAGTCTCCCTTGCTCCCGAAGGGATGAAACCAGTGGAGTATCTTAGACAGCTGCTCACACGCGTTTAAGTCCCCAGACGCTACTTACAAAAGTAGAATGTAGAACATTGCCTTTATAAACAGTGTTATACCAGTTGAACTAGATGTTCCCAGAGACCATGGTCCCCACAGCCCTCCGCCCAGCAATTCAATCCCTCAGGGAGTTTGGATGTGTCTATGGGGCTTCCGTGACCTTTCCTTGTACAGGTTGTGCTAGTTTCCCCTGTATTGTGTACTGTATCACCCTTCACCCAAGATACCACTTATCTATTGCCTATATAGTATTTCCCCCCCACCCCTCCCATCCCTGGTAACCAACAAAGATTGTTACATTTTGTGTGTGAACTTTTTCATGGGTTTTTACAATAGAGGTCTCATACAATATTTGTCCTTTTGTGATTGACTTATTTCACTCAGCATAATGTCCTCCAGTTTCATCCATGCTATGAGAGGCTTCACAGATTCATCATTGTTCTTTCTCGTTGCATAGTACTCCACTGTGTGTATGTACCGTAGTTTGTCTATCCATACATCTGTTGATGGGCATCTAGGTTGTTTCCATCATTTTGCTATTGTGAACAACGCTGCCATGAACATAGGTGTCCATATGTCTATTCGAGTGAGACTCTTATTTCTCTAGGATATATTCCTAGGAGTGGGATTTCTGGATCGTATGGTATGTCGATTTCTAGCTTTCTAAGGAAGCACCATATCATTTTCCAAAATGGTTGTATCATTTTGCATTCCCACCAGCAGTGCATAAGAGTTCCGATCTCCCTGCAGCCCCTCCAACATTTGCTATTTCCAGTGTTTTTTATTCGTGCCTGTAATGCCGGGGTGAGATGGTATCTCATTGTGGTTTTAATTTGCATTTCTCTAATGGCTAGTGATCACAAGCATTTCCTCATGTGTCTGTTGGCCGTTTGAATGTCTTCTCTGGTGAAGTGTCTGTTCATTTCCTTTGCCCATTTTTTAATAGGATTATTTGTCTTTTTGTTGTAGAGGTCTTGGATTTTCTTGTAGATTATGGCGATTAGACCTTTGTCTGACTTGTACTGTCCAAAATTTTTTTCCCAGTCTGTAGGTTCTCTTTTGACTCTTTTGGTGAAGTCTTTTGAAGAGCATAGGTGTTTGATTTTTAGAAGATCCCAGTTATCTAGCTTATCTTCTGGGGTTACTGTGTTGATGGTTATGGTTTGTATCCTGTTAATGCCATGTATTAAGGCCAGTAGTGTTGGTCCTATGTTTTCTTCTATGAACTTTATAGTTTTTGGCTTTATAGTTAGGTCTTTGATCCATTTTGAATTAGTTTTTGTGTATGGCGTGAGGTATGGGTCCTGTTTCATTTTTTTTGCAGATGAATATCCAGTTTTGCCAGCACCATTCATTAAAAAGACTGTCTTTTCCCCATCTGATGGACTTTGGGCCCTTGTCAAAGATCAGATGACTGTAGGTGGATGGATTTACATCTGAGTTCTCAATTCTGTTCCATTGGTCAATGTATCTGTCGTTGTACCAGTACCAGGCTGTTTTGACTACTGTACTGTATAGTAGGTTCTGAGGTCAGGTAGTGTGAGTCTTCATACTGCATTCTTCTTCTTCAGTAGTGCTTTACTTATTCGGGGTTTCTTCCCTTTCCATATAAAGTTAATGATTAGTTTTGCCATCTCTTTGAAGAATGTTGTTGGTATTTGGATCAGGATTGCGGTGCATTTGTAAATTGCTTTCGGCAGAATTGTCATTTTCACAATGTTGAGTCTACCTATCCATGAGTATGGTATGTTTTACCATTTATGTAGATCCCTTTGGGTTTCTTGCAGTAGTGTTTTGTAGTTTTCTTTGTATAGGTCTTTTACATTCCTGGTTAGATTTATTCCTAAGTATTTTATTTTTTTAGGGGCTATTATAAATAGTATTGTTTTCCTTTTCATCGTTCTCCTTATTGATGTATAGGAATCCAACTGATTTTTGTATGTTTATCTTGTTTCCTGCCACTTTGCTGAATCTTTCTATTAGTTCCAGTAGATTTCTCGTGAAGTCTTTAGGGTTTTCTGTGTATAGTGTCATATCATCTGCAAACAGGGAAAGTTTAACTTCTTCATTTCCAGTTTGGATGCCCTTTATTTCTTTTTCTTGCCTTATTGTTCAAGCTAGAACTTCCAGTACAATGTTAAATAGCAGTGGTGATAAAGGGCATACTTGTCTTGTTCCTGTTCTCAAGGGGAATGTTTTCAGCCTCTGTCCATTAAGAATGAAGTTGCCCATTTGTTTTTCAGAGATGCCCTTTATTATGTTGAGAAATTTCCCTTCTACACCTATTTTGTTGAGAGTTTTTATCAGGAATGGGTGTTGGACTTTGTCGAATGCCTTTTCTGTGTCAATTGAGATGATCGTGTGATTCTTTTCTTTCCTTTTATTTATGTGGTGGATTACGTTGATTGATTTTCCAACGTTGAACCATCCTTGCATAGCTGGTATGAATCCTACTTCGTCGTGGTGTATTTTTTTTTTATATGATGCTGACTTCTATTGGCTAGAATTTTGTTCAGAATTTTTGCATCTATATTCATGAGAGATATTGGTCTGTAGTTTTCTTCTTTTTTTTTGTGGTGTCTTGCGTGGTTTTGATAACAGCTTTGTGCTGGCTTCATTGAATGAATTTGGAAGTGTTGCTTCATTTTCTATGCTCTGAAATATCTTGAGTAGTACTGGTACAAGCTCTTCTGTGTATGTTTTGTAGAATTGTCCAGTGAAGCCATCTGGGCCAGGGCTTTTTTTTTGTTGAGAGTTTTTTTAATTACCTTTACAATCTCCTCTCTTGTTATGGGTCTGTTCAGATTTTCAACATCACTTCGTTGTGGTTTGGGTAGGTAGTTTGTTTCTAGAAATTTATCCATTTCTTCTATGTTTTCAAATTTGTTGGAGTATAGTTTTTCATAATATTCTGTTACGATACTTTTTATTTCAGTTGGGTCTGTTGTAATGTCACCCATTTCATTTCTTATTTGGGTTATTTGTGTCCTCTCCTGGTTTTCTTTTGTCAGTCTGGCCAGTGGTTTGTCAATTTTGTTGATTCTTTTAAAGAACCAACTTTTGGTTTTGTTGATTCTTTCTATTGTTTTTCTGTTCTCTATTTCATTTATTTCTGCCCTGATCTTTATTATTTTCTCTCTTCCAGTGGCTTTGGGCTTTTTTTGCTATTGTCTTTCTATTTTTTTGAGTTCTGTAGTTAATGTTTTTTTTGCCCCTTTCTTCTTTTTTGATATGTGCTTCTATTGCTATAAATTGTCCTCTGAGGAGTGGCTTTGCTGTGTCCCAAATGTTTTGGTATGGTGTGTTTTCATTCTCATTTAATTCTAGGAATTTTTTTTATTCCATCTCTGATTTCTTCTATCACACAGTGATGTGTAAGCAGGGTATTATTCAGTTTCCATGTAATTGATTTTTTTCCCTTGCTCTTTCTAGTGTTAATTTCTACCTTGATGGCATTGTGGTCAGAGAAGATGCCTTGAATTATCTCAACGTTTTGGATCTTGTTGAGGATTGCTCTGTGGCCTAAGATGTGGTCTATTCTGAAGAACGTTCCATGTACTTTGAAAAAGAATGTGTACTTTGCAGCTGTGGATCTATATATGTCTATCTATTCTATATATGTCTATGAGGTCAAGTTGGCTGATTGTGCCCTTTAGGTCTTCTGTATCTTTGCTGAGTTTTTTTTAGTTGTTCTGTCCTTTACTGAGAGTGGTGTGTTGACGTCTCCTACTATTCTTGTGGAACTGCCAATTTCTCTTTTCAGTGTTGTTAGAGTTTGTTTTCTGTATTTTGGAGCCCTGCCACTGGGTGCATAGATGTTTATTATGGTTATGTCTTCATGATGAATTGTCCCCTTAATCATTATATAGTGTTCTTCTTTGTCTTTTATGGTGGATTTTGTTTTAAAGTCTATTTTATCTGAGATTAATATTGCCACTCCTGCTCTTTTTTGCTAGTTGTTAGCATGATATATTTTTTCCAACCTTTGAATTTTAATAAATTCACATGTTTGTTTCTAAGGTGTGTCTCTTCTAGACAGCATATACATGGATCCTGTTTTCTTATCCATTATGTCACTCTCCGTCTCTTTATGGGTGCATTGAGTCCGTTTACATTCAGTGTAATTATTGATAGGTGTGAGTTTGTTGCTGTCATTTTGTAGTGCTTTTTTTTTTTGTGGTACTGACCTTTTCTTTGTTCTTCTTACTCTCTTGTGCTGAGTTACTTTTGTTTGTGAATTTTTTTTCATTTCTTTTGTTTTTGTAGGTTTTTTTTGGCTGAGACTTTATGTTTTTCCTCTTTATTTTTATGAGTATGTTTATTAACTTTGTTTTCGGTTACATGAAATTTCCCCTTTCTAAGTTTGAAGCAGTCTATTATTACTCAGTATCACCTTGCCTTCCTCTCCATTAGAAGGTTCTATATCTACATCATTTAGTCCTTTTTTACTGTTCTGATGTTGTTGTTATTTACTGATTAATTGCTCTGATTTCCTGTTGTATTTCTTTTGGTTTTGGGTAGTCTTTAAGAGTTCATTTAGTAGATTGGTATCTGGCTGCTGTGATACTGTGTCCTAAGTTCTGACTGTGGGCTGAATTTGTTTGTTCTCATATTGAAGAACTCCCTTTAACAATTCTTGTAAGTTTGGTTTGGTTTTTACATATTCCCTTAATTTCTGTTTATCTGAAAATCTCCCAATTTCACCATCACATCTGAACGAGAGTTTTGCAGGCTATATGATTCTTGGCTGTCAAATTTTTTCTGTCAAGATTTTATATATGTCATCCCATTGCCTTCTTGCCTGCATGGTTTCTGCCGAATAATCTGAGCTTAGTCTTATTGTTTCTCCTCTGTATGTGACTTCTTGTTTTTCATGAGCTGCTTTCAGGATTCTTTGTCTTTGGTTTTGGAGAGTGTGATTATGATATGCCTTGGTGATTTTCTTTTGGGGTCTATGGTATATGGGATTCGTTGAGCTTCTTGGAATGCCAGATTTTCATCTTTTATGATATTGGGGAAGTTTTCTGTCAGCAGTTCTTCAATGATCGTCCCTGTGTTTTCTGTTTTCTCCCCCTATTCTGGGACTCTGATCACTCGAAAATTTTTGCTTTTGATTGTATCCCACATAACTCTCAGGGTCTCTTCATTTTTCTTTGTTCTTTTTTCTGAGTTTTCCTCAGAGTTGTAGCCAAGTGTTTGTCTTCAACTCCACTGATCCCATCTTCCACCATTTCAAATCTGCCCCTCAGCCCTTCTATGACACCATTCATTTCTGAAATCTTGTTATCTTTTGGATTTCTAATTGTTGTGTTTGTATAATTTCTAGTTGTGAATTTATTTTGGCATTTTGTTCCTGCATTATTTTCCTAAATTCTTCCTATTTTTTGCCTGTATTTTTGATGAATTTTTCTATTTTTTCTGCTTTTTGCTTCAACTCTTGGAGGATTCTGAGAATTAGAGATGTGAATTCCATATCATGTAGTTCTAGTGCCTTTTCTTCCACTGGAAAGTCATCTGGTGTTTTATTTTGGATGCCTACTGGAAACATCCTGTCCTGTTTTTGTAAATCTTTTGATATTGCCTGCTGTCTTTGGGACATTCAGTAGTTTTTTCTCATTTATTGATTGTAGATTTGTTTGTTTTGTCCTTTTTTTGATTTGGCTGTGTCTGAGCATGCAGGCTGTGTGTTCTTGGTTGTTTTCTTGTCTGTGGGCATGATACTTTTTGTCTCCTTCTCCAATTGGCAGGGTCAGTCACTCAGATATGGTACAGCAGGGCAGGTCTAGCTGAAGAGGAGTTACTGGGATGGGTTGTTTGTGGCACTTACTACAGCCACAAGGGTGGGTCAGTAATCAGTGCAGGGAAGGTTCAGGTAGGCTGTGCCTGTGCTGCTTGGTGGTGTGATGTTAAGCACATGGTGCAGGTAGGCAGGACGTAGGGGGGAGACTGTTATTCGTGGAGCTAAGATCGATATGGGAGAGAGGAGAGAGGAAATGGAGCCAAAAACATACAAACAAAAAAGAATGCTAAGGGAGCTTGCTGTCAGAGTGGAGAGATGAGAGACTATGCAATGGAGAAAAAAAGGGGAAGAAGAACAAAAAAAGAGAAGAGAATGGATAAATAAAAATCAGAAAGGAAAAAGAACAGCGAAGTTCCCAGGGATCCCACCACTGCAGGTATGAGGTCTGGGGAATATCTTCTCAGGTGTTGCAGTACAGCCTGGCTAGAAGGTGTAGAGGTATTCAGAGACAAGTATTCAGTGAACAGAAAGAGAAAGAAGGTATATAGAGAGGAGACACTAAGTAATGAAGAAAGATAAAAAAGGAAAAGAAAACGAAACAAATTTTTAAAAAAAGAACAAGAAAAGCCTCCAAAAAAAAAAAAAGAAGAAGAAAATGCATAAAAAAAGAAATGCTCTCAGGGATCCCTCTGCGAGTCTGCGGAAGCCGAGGGGGTGGGTTTCAAGCCATGCAGCCCCGCCTGGCCAGAACGGGCTCCCAACTCAAGAAAAGGAAAAGAAAACAGACAAACCATTCAAAACAAACAAACAAAAGGCCCGGGATCCCACCATCGTGGCAGCACAGACCGGGAAGCAGTTCCACACTCAAACAGAGCTCCGCAGCCCCTCAGGAAGAAGCAAAGATGGCACATGGAACGAGGTATTTGAGCGAAAGGAGGGGGAGGTGGTGAGAGGTAAGGAAGAAATCAAAAGAAGCAGAAAAAAGCAACAACAAATGGCCCTCAGAAAGCTAGCCAGTGCGGTTGGGTGGAATCCATGTGGCTGGTGCTTCCAGGCCAAGAGACTTTGGCTGTGGGAAGCAGAGAAGGCCGAGTGGGGGTGAAGAAGGGTGGGCGGTGGGGAAGTGTATATTGCAAATTACCAGAGTTTGGCAGCCCTCCAGGAAGAAGCAAAGATGGCGTATGGAGCCAGGTATTTGAGCAAAAGGAGGGGGAGGTGGTTAGAGGTAGGGAAGAAATCAAAAGAAGTGGTAAAAATGCAATACCAGCAGCCAATAAATGGCAGTCAGAGAGCTGGCCAGGGCAGGTGGGTGGAATCCAAGCAGCCAGTGCTTCCCGGACAAGACACTGTGGCCGCAGGAAGCAGAGGAGTCTGAGTGGGGGTGAAGAATGGTGGGGGTGGGAAAGAGTATATCGCAAATTATGAGTTGTTTTGTCTCCCACTGGAAGCTTCATGAAGCTGCTTTCTCATACCCCCTATTTGCTGGTCTCTGATAGGAGTCCAAGATGGCGGATCTGCCCTGCGTTAACTGATAGGGGGCCTCTGTATGAATCTCTCCTCGCTCTCCCTTCTCTGTCAGTTTTCTCACTCCATTGGTGCTTGGCTGAGTTCTTTATCTCTTCATTTGATATTTTAGGGTTTCAGGATTGCTGTTTTCTCTGTTTGGTTTAGTTTTTTGGATCTTTGCTGTGGAGGGACAGCGCGGTGCTTCTGCCTAGAGCGTCATTTTGCTGCACCTCTGTGTATAAATTTTTGAATGAGAAATTAACTTAAGCTGTAAACTTCCACCTAAACCACAAAAATATATATATGTATGCATATATACATATATATAGCAATGCATTGACTAGACCTCTGAGACAGATATGGAAGGAAAAAGAAGGAAAGCAAAGTTCAGTGTCAAGTCAAGTCTGGAACATCACTTGGTTATGAACCATTGGCTCTGTCTTTCTGGGATAGGGCTGGAGTTGTTTCTGAAGAGTACAGAAAACACTATAAAGGAATAAATACTATATATTCTTTTCCTTGTAGCCAGAGACAGTCTTGATTATTTTTTCTGGGCTCCTTTGGCTCAGAGCGGGAGGCCTGCATTGCATATAGCTTGAGAGTAGGAAGGAGCGTCTGGGTTGTACGTAGACAACATTACACAAAAGTCTCGTATGCTCACACTTCAGAAAATTCTGACAGGTACTGGGACAAACTATTTTTCCAGTATAATTTTACAAAGCCAAAATCAGTCAGCAATTGCATTTACCATTGCGAATTGCATTCCAAATCTTATTCTCTCTGAGATACTCATATTAACGAACAAATGAAGCTCACTTAAAAAATAAAAGCTTTGGCATGAAGCATCTTTAATAAAGTTTTTCTACTGTCTGGTAGCATTAACACATTTCTTCCTGTACATATTTTGATTCCTAAATTATATTCTATTATAGTCAAACTCAGGTTGGCAATGTGTCAAAATGTTCTATTAAAGTTAGTTCTTGAGACCTTATTGTCTTGACCCACTAGAAGCAGACTGAATTTTGAGAATCATGGTAAATAGATAGAATCTTTTATGATATTTGTCTTCATTCTCTCCGAAGAATATAGGTTGCTGGTTGAATGAAGTGACATGATGATAAAGAAGTTTTTTTACAGCTAAATCTTCTGAAACCAAGAATGCTGAAAGGTAGAGGAAGTTCAGAACATTGAAACTCTTGGCTTATCTACTTATCCACTAATTTTAGAGGGTTTTTTTTCTCCCATTAAATTTCTGGTTCTTTCTACCACCTTGAAGGTACTGCTAATAACCAATGGCATGAATAACTAAAGACAGAAGTTAAATGAGGTCTATCTTTCCTTATATGCTTAATGATCCTTGTACATACTTGCAACATTGTAGCCATAGCTATTGTCTTTCAACTGTGTGTGTCTTCTCTCCAGAGCAGGAGTTGGCAAACTAAAGCTTGTGCGCTAAATCTAGCCCACTGCCATTTTTTGTAAATAAAGTTTTCTTGAAAAATACACACAAATAAGAATACTCAAGGGAGTCTTTCAGACAGAGAACCAACGATGTCAGACAATAAACTGAGATTAAGACACATGACAACATCACCCAGATATCAACCCAGAAAAATAATTTTCAAAAAGAAAATAAAGCTACAAGACTGAAAACAGGGAATCAGAGATGTCAATCTGTAAACAATGAAACAATGACAACTTCAAAATAAAAGGGGAGGATAAATGGTGTAGCTACAGAATTTCCATATGGAAAAGAAGTCAAGGCAATATCAAGATATAACAGACTGTTTTGAACTTGGGAGATAAAAGTAAATTTCAGGGTAACCATAAAGAAAACTAATAAACCTTCTCACCAAAATAAAAAAGAAGAAAATCATAAAGGGGTCAGTAAACACAAAATCAACAACAATGAAGGAAATGAAAAGAAAATCCGTAAACAAACAAAAAACTCAGCACAATAAAGGATACAGAACAAAGAAATCATCAACACCACAAAACAATACAACAAAATGACAGCAGTAATTCATACCTAGTGATACTTATGCTGAATGTAAATAAATTAAATTCACCAGTCAGGAGACAGAGAGTGACAGAAAGGATAAGAAAACAACCTATCAATACACTGCCTACAAGAGACACACCTGAGACACAAAGATAAAAATAAGCTAAAAATCAGAGTGGAAAAAAATATATCAAGTAAAATACAGCCAAAAAAAGAGCAGGAATGGCAATATTAATCTATGATAAAATAGACTTTAAGGTAGAAAGCAGCATAAGAGATAAAGAAGGGCTTTATATAACGAATAAAGGGTCAATCCAGCCAGAGGACATAACCATAATAATATCTATGCACCCAATGAAAGAGCTCCAAAATACATAAAACAAAACTTTAACAAAATTGAAAAGAGAAATAGACAACTCTACAATAATTGTAGGAGCCTTTCTTTAACACACCACTTTTGATGAAGGACAGAACAACCAGAAAGAAACTCAAAGGTACAGAAGATCTAAACAACACAATCAATCAACTTGATCTCATAGACATATACACAACACTCCACCCATCAACAGCACAGAATACACTTTTTTCCAGCATACATGGATCATTCTCCAAAATAGACCATAGGTTAGGCCACAAAGCAAGCTTCAATAAACTCAAAAACTTTGAAATAATACAAAGCATCTTCTTTGATAACAATGCTATAAAATTAGAAATCAATAACAGGAAGAACAAGGGAAAAAATCAAATACATGGAAACTGAACAACCTTCTGCTTAAAAACCATTGGGTAATAGAAGAAATAAAAAAATGAAATAAAAAATTTCCTAGGCTCAAATGGGAATGAAAACACAAAATACCAAAACCTATGGGACACAGCAAAAATAGTACTCAGAGGTCAATTTATAGCAATAAACACACATCAAAAAAGACAGAGCCAAAATCTGCACCTTAATCCTACAAATCCAACAAATAGAAAAAGAGCAGCAAAAAAAAAAAAAAAAGGGGGGCCAGCAGTCACCAGAAGAAAGAAAATTATGAAGATTAGAGCAAAAATAAACGAAACAGAAAATGGAAAAACAATAGAAAGAATCAACAAGACTAGAAGTTGGTTCTTTAAAAGGATTAATAAAATTGACAAACCACTGGCCAAACTGACAAAAAAAAAAGAAGAAGAAGAAGATGCAAATAACACAAAAAAGAAATGAGATGGATGACGCTACAACAGAACCAATGGAAATAAAAACGATCATAACAGAATATTATGAAGAACTGTACTCCAATCAATTTGAAAACCTCAGAGAAATAGACAAATTTCTGGAAACATATTACCTACCTAACCTAACACAAACTGAGGTAGAAAATTTGAACAGACCCATAGCAAAACAAGAAATTGAGGAGGTCATAACCCCTCCCCACAAAAAAACCAATAAAAACAAGAAAACAAACCCTGGGCCCAGATAGCTTCCCTGTAGAATTCTACCAAACACACAGAGAAGAACTGACATCAATTCTATTCAAACTATTCCAGAACATAGAAAAAGATGGAATACTCCTGAATTCATTCTATGAAGCAAGCATAACCCTGATACCAAAGCTAGCCAAAGACACTACCAAAAAAGAAAATTATACACCAATATCCCCCATGAATATAGACACAAAAATTCTCAGCAAAAACCTAGCCAATAGAATCCAACAACCTATCAAAAAATGATACATATTAACCAAGTTCATACCAGTTATGCAACGACAGTTCAACATTAAAAAAAAATCAATCAACATAATCCACCATATAAGTAAAACAAAGGAAAAGAACCACATGATCATCTCAACTGATGCAGAAAAAAAAAAAATTTGGTAAAATTCAACACCCATTCCTGATAAAAACTGTCAGAAAAATAGGAATAGAAGGGAAATTCCTTAACATAATTTAGGGTATATATACAAAACCAACACCCAACATTATTCTCAATGGAAAGAGACTGAAAGCATTCCCCTTGAGATCAGGGACCAGATAAGGATACCCTTTATCACCTCTCTTATTCAACGTTGTACTGGAAGTCCTAGTCAGAGCAACAAGGCAGAAAAGGGAAATAAAAAGCATCCAAATTGGAAAGGAAGAAGTAAAACTATCCCTATTTGCAGATATGATCCTATTGTCTTGGTTACCTAGTGCTGTTATAACAGAAATACCATAGGTGAATGGCTTTAACAAAGAGAAACTTATTCTCTCATCGTCTAGTAGGCTACAAGTCCAAATTTAGAGCGTTGGCTCCAGAGGAAGACATTCTCTCTCTGTTGGCTCTGAAGGAAGGTCCTTGTCATCAATCTTCCCCTGGTTGAGGAGTTTCTCTGCACAGGAACCCCAGGTACAAATGACTTGCTCTACTCCTGGTGCTGCTTTCTTGGTGGTAAGAGGCCCCCTGTCTTTCTGCTGGCTTCTGTTTTTTATATCTCAAGAGATTGGCTTAAGGCACAATGAAATCTTATAGATCTCATCAACATAACTGTCACTAATCCATCTCACTAACGTCATAGTAATAGGATTTATAACACATAGGAAAATCACTCCAGATAACAAAATGGTGGGCAATCAGACAATACTGGGAATTGTGGCCTAGTCAAGTTGACAGATATTTTGGGGGGACACAATTCAATTCATGACACCTATACATAGAAAATCCCAGAGATTCTACAAGAAAACTATAGGAACTACTAGAAAGATTCATCAAAGTGGCAAGGCACAAGCCCAACATACAAAAATCAGTCAGATTTCTCTACATTAACAAAGAGAACTCTGAAAAGGAAATCAGGAAAACAATACCATTTACAATAGCTCCCCAAAAGATAAAACATTTAGGAATAAACCTAACCATGGGTGTAAAACACTTATACAAAGAAAACTACAGCAAGAAATCAAAAGAGACCTACATAAATGGAAAAAATACCATGCTCACTGTCTTAGTTATCTAAGGCTGCTATAACAGAAATACCACAAGTGGATGTGTTTAACATTTATTCTGTCACAGTCTAGGAAGCTAGCAATCCGAATTCAGGGTGCCAGCTCCAGGGGAAGGGTTTCTGTCTTGGTCAACTCTGAAGATCCTTGTCATCAATCTTCCTCTGATCTAGGAGCGTCTCAGCGCAGGGACACTGGGTCCAAAGGAGGTGCTATTCTCCTGGCTCTTGTTTCTTGGTGGTTTGACATCCCCTTGTCTCTCTGCTTGCCTCTCTTTTATATCTCAAAACTGATTGACTCAAGATACAATCTAATCTTGTAGATTTAGTCCTGCCTTATTAACCTAACTGCCTCTAATCCTGCCTCATTAATATCATAAAGGTAGGATTTACTATGCATAGGAAAATCATATCAGATGACAAAATGACGGACAATCACATAATACTGGGAATCATGGCCTAACCAAGTTGACACACATTTTTGGGGACACAATTCACTCCATAACACTCATGAGTAGGCAGACTTGACATTGAAAATGTTGATACCACCCAAAGCAATCAATATATACAATGCAATCCCAGTTCAGATTCTATCAACATTCTTTAATGAGATGGAAAAACTAATCAACTTTATATAGAAAGGAAAGAGGCCCAGGATAAGCAAAGCACTACTAAAGAAGAACCAAGTAGGAGGCCTCACACTTCCCGATCTCAGAAGCTACTTTACGACTACAGTAGTCAAAAAAGCCTGGTACTGGTGCAATGACAGACACATAGACCAATGGAACAGAATTGAGAACCCAGAAGTAAATCCATCCACCTAGGGACAGCTGATCTTTGACAACCCACCAAAATCCATTAAATGGGGAAGAGATAGTCACTCTAACAAATGGTGATGGCAAAACTGGATATCCATTTGCAGAAAAATGAAACAGGATCCATACGTCATACCATATACAAAAACCATCTCGAGATGGATCAGTGACATAAATGTAAAACCTAAAACTATAAAAATCATGGAAGAAAAAATAGGGACATACTTAGGGGCCCTAATTTATGGCATAAATAGACTATCAAACACAACTAAAAATGCACAGGCAGCAGAAGATAAACCAGATGACTGGGACCTCATAAAAATTAAACACTTACATGCATCGAAAGATTTCTCCAAAACAGTAAAAAAAGAACTTACAGACTGGGAAAAATTTTTGGCAATGACATATCTGAAAATTGACTAATCTTTAAAATGTATGGAAAACTTCAACGCCTCAACAACAAAAAGACAAACAATCCAATTTAAAGAATGGGCAAAGTACATGCACAGACACTTTACCAAACAAGACATTCAGGCGTCCAACAAATACATAAAAAGATGTTTGCTATCAACTATTAGAGTGATTTAAATCAAAACAATGAGATATCACCTCACCCCAGCTATAATGGCAATGATAAAAAAAAAAAGCAGAAAATTACAAATGCTGGTGAGTGTGGGGAGATTGGAACTCTCATACACTGCTGGTGGGAATGTAAAATAGTACAACCACTGTGGAAAACAGTATGGCACTTCCTTAAAAAGCTAGAAACAGAAATACCATATGATCCAGCAATCCCACTACTAGGATATATCCTAGAGAAATAAGAGCTGTGACGTGAATAGATATGTGCACACTCATGTTCACTGCAGCATTATTGACAATAGAAAAGGATGGAACAAACCTAAGTGCCCATCAACAGATGAATGTACAAACTGTGGTACATACACATTATGGAATACTATGCAAACTTAAAGAATAACAATGAATCCGTGAAACATCTCACAACATGGATGAACCTGGAGGACATTATGCTGAGTGAAATAAGTCAATCAGAAAAGGACAACTATTGTATGAAACCACTATTCCAAAAAGTCAAGAAAAGTTTTACACAGAGAAAGGGGATGGAGGGAAAATCACTAACTAGATAGTAGACGTGTATTAACTTAAGCGAAGGTAAAGACAATACACAATATGGGGGAAGTCAGCACAACATGACCAAGGCAAAGGAAGACACCAAGAGGTAGAGAAGAGCAAAGGGCAACAACAGTAAATACTATATACATAGTCCTGCAATTACAGTAATAACAAACATTAATTTATGAGTGGAAATATAGATAGATATGTAAGCTGAACAGGTGTGGGATGGCGTATGGGAATACACCTACAAGCATATGTAGGTTTGGCAGAGGATATTTGTACATACACATTTGTATGTGTTGCAAATATATCTATGTATATAGTAAAGCACACAGGGGGCACAGTTATGAAAACTTCCTAACCATAACCAAATACCTTGAGGGGCTGAATCAATGGGTTTGAGGGCTTAGGATCATAGTCTTGGGAAACATCTAGGTCAATTGGCATAACATAGTCCATTAAAACAATGTTCTAAATCCTACTTTAGTGAGTAGCAACTGGGATCTTAAAAGCTTGCGAGCGGCTATCTAAGAAACAACTATTGGTCTCTTCCCATCCAGAGCAAAGAAAAGTGAAGAAAATCAAAGTCTAAAAGAAACAATTAGTCCAAAGGACTAATGGACCACACAAACCACAGCCTGCACTAGCTTGAGACCAGAAGAACTAGATGGTGCCTGGCTACCACTACCGACAACTCCGATCTGTATCACAGTAGAAGGTCCTGGACAGAGTGGGAGTAAAATGTAGAACAAAATTCAGATTCATAAAAACGACCAGACATAGTGGTCTGATAGACACTGGTGGAACCCCTGAGACCATGGCCTTTAGACACCCTTCAAACCTGAAACCGAATCCACTCCTAGAGATCATCTTTCAACTAAACAATAGACAGGCCTATAAAGTGAACAATAAAACCCATGAGGAACATGATCCTCAGGACAATCAACCATACAAGACCAAAAGGGCAGCATTTGTCCAAAAACAAAATTCAGAAAGCAGGAAGGGGCAGAAAGATGAGCAAAAGGAAATGGGGAAATTAGGGAGGAAGTGGGTAGAGTGCTGTCACATTGAGGGGATTGCAACAAAGGTCACAAAACAAAATGTGTATAAATTGTTGAATGGGAAACTAATTTGCCTTATAAACTTTCACCCAAACCACAACAAAACGTTAAAAAAAAAGTCAGTAAGGATATGGATTACCCAAAGAATACAAACAACATGCCTGAATAATTCACATTTATAGAACATTCCACGAGACAAAAACTTAATGCACATTTTTGTCCAGTACAAATATAACATTCAATAAAACAAGTCTTACTAAATTTAAAAGAAACATACAAAGTAAATTGTTACCATTACAGAATTACACTAAATATCAAAAAGAAAATATAGCCAGAAAAAAGAAAACAATATATTTGGGAATTAAGCAACACATTTATAAATAATCAATGGATCAAAAAGGACATCTCAAAGGAATAAAATATATTTTTAACTGAATGAATATGAAAATGCAACATGTTAAAATTTGTGGAATTCAGCTAAAGCAGAGATTTATGGAATTAAGCAGACCAAATTTCCACTTTAGAGAAAGAAGAATATACCAAACCTAAAGTAAGCAGAAGGGCTACTATTCATCTATCAGTTTGTAGTACTGTGGTGGCTTTCATGTTGCTGTGATGCTGAAAACTATGCCACTCATATTTCAAATACTAGCAGGGTCACCCATGGTGGATACGTTTCACTGGAGCTTCCAGACTAAGACACACTGGGAAGAAGAATCTGGTCATCTACTTCTAAAAAACTTGACCAGTGAAACCCTTATGAGTAGCCGTGGAACATTGTCTGATACAGTGCCAGATGATGAGCCCCTCAGCTTGGAAGGCACTCAAAATACCACTGGGAAAGAGCTGCCTCCTCAAATAGAGTTGACCTTAATGATAGAGCAAAAGAAGTGGATGCAATAAAGCTTTTGGTACCTTTATTTGCTAATGTGGCACGACTCAAAATAAGAAGAAAAGCTGCATGTGTCATAATCGGAAAGGTGGAATATGAAGTATGAACCAGGAAAATTGGAAGATACAAAAAATGAAATGGAACTCATAAAGATCACTATCCTAGGCATTAGTGAGCTGAAATGGACTAGTACTGACCATTTTGAATCAGACAATAATATGGTCTACCATGCTGGGAATGACAAATTGAAGAGGAGTGGCATCACATTCGTTGCAGAAAAGAACATTTCAAGATCTATCCTGAAGTACAATACTGTCAGTGCTAAGATAATATCCATTTCCCTACAAGGATTACCAGTTAACACCACGATTGTTCAAATTTATGCACCAACCACTAATGCCAAAGATGAAGAAATTGAAGACTTATATCAACTTCTGCAGTCTGAAATTCAAGATCAAACATGCAATCAAGATGCACTGATAATTACCTGTGATTGGAATATAAGCATTGGAAATGAAGAAGAATCGGTACTTGGAAAATAGAGTCTTGGTCATAGAAACTACACTGGGGGTCGCATGATAGCATTTTGCAAGACCAACTACTTCTTCATTGCAAATATCATTTTTCTTTATTTCATTTTATTTTTTATTGTAACTAAATGAAGTTTACATTTCAAGGTAGTCTCCCATACAGAAATTTTTTTTTACATACATTGTTATGAGACCCCAACCGCTCACCCCATTCTGCGACAGCACACTCCTCCCATCCTCCCCTGATTCCCAATGAACATTCAACCGGCTCCTAACTCTCTGCCTTCCCATCTCACCTCTGGACAGAAGCTGCCCCTTTGTTCTCTTGTATCTACTTGACTAAGAGGCACATTCTTCACAAGTATCACTTTATGTCCCACAGTCCATATCCAATCCCTGTCTGAAGAGTTGGCCTCAGAAATTGTTTTAGTTCAGGGTGATAGAGAGTCAAAGGGGCCATGTTTCCCAGAGGGCTCCAGTCTCAGTCAGACCATCAAGTCTGGTCTTCTTACTAGAATTTGAGTTCTCCAATCACATCGTTGTATTGCTCCATCAGGGAGCCTCTGTTTTGTTCCCTGTCAAGACGTTCATTGGTGGTAGCCAGGCACCATCTAGTTCTTCTGGTCTCAGGCTGATGACATCGCTGGTTTATGCGGCCCATTCTGTCTCTTGGGCTAATACTTTCCTTGTGTCTTTGGTGGTCTTCATTCTCCTTTACTCCAAGTGGTTGGGACGAATTGATGCATCTTAGATGGCCGCTTGCAAGCTTTTAAGACCCCAGACGCCACTCAACAAAGTAGGATGCAGAACATTTTCTTAATAGGCTTTGTTATGCCAATTGACCTAGATGTCCCCTGAAAGTATAGTCCCCAGACCCTTACCCCTGCTACTCTGTCTCTCAAAGTATTTGATTGTATTCAGGAAACTTCTTAGCTTTGGTTTAGTCCAGTTGTGCTGGCTTCCCTGCAGTGTGTGCTGTCCTTCCCTTCATCTAAGATGATTCTTATCTACTATCTACTTAGTGAATAACCCTCACGCTACCTCCCCACCCCCGTAACCATTAAAGAGTGTTTTCTTCTGTGTTTAAACCTTTTCTTGAGTTCTTATAATAGTGGTCTTATACAGTATTTGTCCTTCTGTGACTGACTAAATTCACTCAGCATAATAAGTTCCAGCTTCTACCATGTTATATGATGTTTCACAGCTTCATTATTGTTCTTGATCGTTGCATAATATTCCATTGTGTGGGTATACCATAGTTTGTTTATCCATTCATCCGTTGATGGGCACATAGGTTGCTTCATTTTTTGGCTATTGTGAACAGTGCCGTGATGAACATGGTTGTGCATATATCTATTCGTGTGATGGCTCCTATTTCTCTAGGATATATTCCAAGGAACAGGATAGCTCGATCCTCTGGTACTTCTGTTTCTAGCTTTTCCTTAAAAGGAAGCTTCCTTTTCCTTAAAGGAAGCGCCAAATCGATTTCCAAAGTGGTTGTACCATTTTACATTCCCACCAACAGTCTCTCCACAACCTCTCCAGCATCTGTTATTTTGTGTTTTTTGGATTAATGCTAGCCTTGATGGGGTGATATGATATCTCATTGTAGTCTTGATCTGCATTTCTCTAATGGCTAATGATCGTAAGCATTTCTTCATGTGTCTGCTAGCCGCCTGAATATCTTCTTTGGTGAAGGGCCTGTTCATATCCTTTGCCCAGTTTTTAATTGGGCTATTTGTCTTTTTGTTGTTGAGGTTTTGCAGTATCTTGTAGATTTTAGAGATTAAATGCAGATCAGATTTGTCGTAGCAAAATTTTTTCCCCAGTCTCTAGGTTGTCTTTTTACTCTTTTGGTGAAGTCATTTGATGAGCATAAGTGTTTGATTTTTAGGAGCTTCCATTTATCTAGTCTCTCTTCTGGTGCTTGTGCATTGTTACTTATTGTTCGTATTGTGTTTATGCCGTGTATTAGGGCTCCTAGCATTGTCCCTATTTTTTCTTCCATGATCTTTATCATTTTCGATTTTATATTTAAGTCTTTGATCTATTTTGAGTTAGTTTTTGTACATGGTGTGAGATACGGGACTTGTTTCAGTTTTTTTGCATATAGACATCCAATTATGCCAGCACCATTTGTTAAAAAGACTGTCTTTTCCCCCAATTAATGGACTTTAGGCCTTTGTCAAATGTTAGCTGCTCATAGGTGGATGAACTTATATCTGGATTCTTACTTCTGTTCCATTGGTCTATGTATCTGTCGTTGTACCAGTACCAAGCTGTCTTGACTACCGTGGCAGTATAATAGGTCCTAAAATCAGGTAAGTGTAAGGCCTCCCACTTTGTTCTTCTTCTTGAGTAATGCTTTAGTTATTTGGGGCCTCTTCCCTTTCCACACGAAGTTGGTGATTTGTTTCTCCATCTCATTAAAAAATGCCAGTGAAATTTGGATCGGTATTGGATTGTATTTGTAGATTACTTTGCGTAGAACTGACATTTTCACTATGTTGAGTCTACCTATCCATGAGCAATGTATATTTTTCCAGTTATGCAGGTCTCTTTTAGTTTCTTGCAGTAATGTCTTGTAGTTTTCTCTGTAAAGACCTTTTACATCTCTGGTTAGATTTATTCCTAAGTATTTTATCTTCTTGGGGGATATTGTAAATGGTACTGATTTGGTGATTTCCTCTTCAAGGTTCTCTTTGTTGGCATAAAGGAATCCAATTGATTTTTGTATGTTTATCTTGTATCCTGAAACTTTGCTGAAATCTTCTATTAGTTCCAGTAGTTTTCTTGTGGACTCTTCGGGGTTTTCTGTGTATAAGATCATATCATCTGCAAATAGAGATACTTTGACTTCTTCCCTACTGATTTTGATGCCCTTTTTTTCTTTTTTCTAGCCTCATTACTCTGGCTAGGACCTCCAGCACAATGCTGAATAATAGTGGTGATAAACGGCATCCTTGTCTGGTTCCTGTTCTCAAGGGGAATGCTTTCAAAGTTTCTCCATTCAGGATGATGTTGGCTGTTGGTTTTGTATAAACGCCCTTAATTACATTGAGGAATTTCCCTTCTATTCCTATTTTGTTGAGAGTTTTTATCACGAATGGCTGTTGGACTTTGTTGAATGCCTTTTCTGCATTGATTGATAAGATCATGTGTTTCTTGTCTTGTTTTATGTATGTGTTGGATGACATTGGTTGTTTTTCTAATGTTGAACCATCCCTGCATACCTGGTATAAATCCCACTTGGTCATGCTGAATTAGTTTTTTGATATGTTGCTGAATTCTATTGGCTAAAATTTTGTTGAGGATTTTTGCGTCAATGTTCATGAGGGATATCTGTCTGTAATCTTTTTTTGTGATGTCTTTACCTGGTTTTGGTATCAGGGTTATGCTGGCTTCATAGAATGAGTTTGGGAGTATTCCATCCTTTTCTGTGCTCTGAAATACCTTTAGTAGACATGGTGTTATCTCTTCTCTGAAAGTCTGATAGAATTCTTCAGTGAAGCCATCCGGGCCAGGGCTTTTTTTTTCTTGTTGTTAGCAGTTTTTTAATAACCTTTTCAATCTCTTCTTTTGTTATGGGTTTATTTAGTTGTTCTACCTCTGTTTGTGTTAATTTAGGTAGGTAGTGGGTTTCTAGAAATTTGTCCATTTCCTCTAAGTTTTCAAATTTGTCAGAGTACAATTTTTCATAGCAATCTGTTATGATTCTTTTAATTTCTGTTGGGTCTGTTGTGATATCACCCATCTCATTTCTTATATGGGTTATCTGCTTCCTGTCCTGTTTTTCTTTTGTCAGTTTGGCCAATGGTTTATCAATTTTGTTGACCTTTTCAAAGAACCAGCTTCTGGACTTGTTAACTCTTTCAATTCTTTTTCTATTGTATATTTCATTTAATTCTGCTCTAATTCTTATTTTTTTCCTTCCTTCTGGCACCTGTGGGCTTCTTTTACTGCTCTCTTTCTACTTGTTCCAGTTGTATGGTTAATGCTTTGATTATGACCCTTTCTTCTTTTTGGATGTGTGCATTTATTGCTATAAACTGACCTCTGAGCACTGCTTTTGCTGTGTCCCAAGGGTTCTGGTAGTATGTTTTCATTCTCCTTTGATTCTATGAATTTCTTTATTCCCTCCTTAATTTTTTCTATAACCCAGTAGTTTTTGAGCAAGGTGTTTTTCAGTTTCCATATGTTTGATATTTTTTCCTTGCTTTTTGTGTTGTTGAATTCCACTTTCATGGATATATTGTCAGAAAAGATGCTTTGTAATATTTTGATGTTTTGGATTTTGTTAAGGCCTTGCTTTATAGCCTAATATGTGGTCTATTCTGGAGAATGTTCCCTGTGCATTGGAAAAGAAAGTATACTTGGCTGCTGTTGGGTGGAGTGTTTGGTATATGTCTATGAGATCAAGTTGGTTGATTGTAGCATTTAGCTCTTCTGTGTCTTTTTTGGGCCTCTTTCTGGATGTTCTGTCCTTCACCGAAAGTGGCTTGTTGAAGTCCCCTACTACTATTGTGGAGCTATCTCTCTTTTCAGAGCTGTTAGAGTTTGTTTCATGTATTTTGGAGTCCTGTTGTTGGGTGTGTAAATATTTATTATAGTTATGTCCTCCTGGTTAATTGACCTGTTAATCATTATATAGTTCCCTTATCCTTTGTGGTGGATTTTACTTTAAAGACTATTTTGTCAGAGACTAATATTGCCACTCCTGCTCTTTTTTGAGTATTGTTTGCTTGATATATTTTTTTTTTCCATCCTTTGAATTTTAGCCTGTTTGTGTCTTTAAGTCTAAGGTGCATCTCTTATAGGAAGCATATAGATGGATCATGCTTTTTTATACAATCTTTCACTCTCCGTCTCTTTATCTGTGCATTAAGTCTGTTTACATTCAGAGTAATTATTGATAGGTATGAGTTTAGTGTTGTCATCCTAATATCTCTTTTTGTTGTTGTTCACAGTTTCTTTGTTCCCCCTCAATTTTCTGTGCTGAGTCATTTTTCTTTATGTATTTTTTTTCATCTTTTTCTTTGTTGTAGATTTTGTGTTTGCTGGGTCTTTATGTTTTTCTACTTTTTTATTTTGATTTGTAGGATTGTTAGATTCCTTGTGGTTACCTTAATATTTACCCCTATTTTTCTAAGTTTATACCAGTCTTTTATTACTTTAAATCACCTTAACTTCCCCTCCATATGAAAAATCAATGTCTCCGTTTTTTAAGTCCCTCTTTTTTGTTTTAATGTTATACTTTTTTACATGTTGATATCTCTTTCCCTATTTTCAATGTTTTAGCTTTGATGTGTTTTTTATATCCGTATCTGAGTCAATATCTGGTTGCTCTGTCCTCTGTTCTAGTCTTGCATTGTTAGCTGGTGTTATTGATTATCTAACTGTAGGACTCCCTTTAGTATTTCTTGTAATTTTGGTTTGGTTTTTGAAAATTCCCTGAACTTCTGTTTATCTGGAAATGCCCTAATTTCACCATCATATTTGAGAGACAGTTTTGCTGGATATGTAATTCTTGGCTGACAGTTATTTTCCTTCAAGTCTTTATATACATCATCCCATTGCCTTCTAGCCTGCATGGTTTCTGCTGAGTAGTCTGAGCTTATTCTAATTGACTCTCCTTTGTAGATGACTATTCTTTTATCCCTAGATTCTCTTAAAATTCTCTCTTTATCTTTGATTTTGGTAAGCTTGATTATAATATGTCTTGGTGACTTTCTTTTGGGATGTACCTTATGTGGGGTTCGATGAGCATCTTGGATAGATATCTTCTCATCTTTCGTGATATCAGGGAAGTTTTCTATCAACAAATCTTCAACAATTTTCTCTGTATTTTCTGTTATCCCCCCCTGTTCTGGTACTCCAATCACTCGTAGGTTATTTCTCTTGACAGAGTCCCACATGACTCTTAGAGTTTCTTCATTCTTTTTAATTCTTATATCTGATTTCTCCTCAAATAGTTGGCATCAAGAGCTTTATCTTTGGTGTCACTAATTCTAACTTTTACTGCCTGAATTCTGCTCCTCTGACTTTCTGTTCAGTTGTCTAATTCTGAAATTTTATTGTTAATCTTCTGGATTTCTGATTGCTGTCTGTCTATGGATTCTTGCAACCTATTAAATTTGTCATTATGTTCTTGAAGTTTTTTAAATTCAGCTACTACTGTGTGTGTATGTTCTGCAGAGGTTTATGCATTCTGTTGAATTTCCTTTCTAATTTCTAGAAGAGTTCTGTGTATTAATCTTTTGTATTCTGCCTCTGGTAATTCCAAGAAGTTCTCTTCCTCCAGAGAATTTATTGATTCTTTATTTTGGGAGCTTGCTGAAGCCATCATGGACTGCCTCTTTATGTGACTTGATATTGACTGTTGTCTCTGAGCCATCAATAATTTACTATAATTTTATTTTGTGTTTGTTTAGTGAGACCTAGCTTCTTATTTTGCTTTGTTTTGATATGCCCAAATAGGCTGCTCGTGTGCACTAGTTTGATTTTTGAAACCCTTGAATCTCTAACGTCCTGTCACCAGGTAGTTAATTCTGTAAATATGTATGTGCACACAAGAGTCTGTTAAATTTTCCTATATGGGTTCAGCTCAGGTGTTCAGGCAGTCACCAAGTGTGTGATGCAGGCTCTCACCCCCAGTCCTAGTGAGGCATGGGTGATTGGTGCAGGCACTGGACTCTTGCTGTGGTAGGGGATCACATGGTGAGCCAGGCAGGGGGTTGACAGGTGTCCCTGAGAGTCTGAAAGGAAAGCATGTCCCTATTCTCTAGGGTGAGGAGGTAGGTGAGTTTTGCAGCCAGACTATGAGCATCCCACTCTGTTGGCTGTAAAGACTCGAGGGCACCCCTTTTTCTTGGACTCCTGTAGCAGGTGACTAGGTGCTTTAGGTGATACCATCAGTCCTCAAGCCCCTGCTGCAGATCGATAAAAGTGCCTACTTAAGGGGCAGGGCTGTTTCGAGGGTCACAAATCTGCCAGTTCACAGCTGAAGCAGTTTAAGTTAAACTTCAGATGTTTGCCCTGTTGTACTGTGGTAGTGAGGACTAATGCTGTTGAGATGGGTCCCCACAAGTCTATACAGGGGTGTAAGGCACTCAGAGTCTGTGGACCCCTTATACCTGTGCCTAGCAAAGGATCTAGGCTTACCCTTTGTTCCTGGCTTAGGGGAGTCAGTAGCTTATTTGGCCCCTCTCTAAGGCCAGGAGAATGGGCCAGGGGGCCTTTTGGGATCTATTTCCAGCCCAGCGGACTCACGGTGCAGAGCATGGAGGGAGGAGGTAAAAGGGAGAGAGGCTTTTCTCAAATGGGCTTTTTTTTTTTAATCCCCATGAAAGGCTGCATCCATGTACTTAGCCACTTGGGAGCTGATTTTCACTGGTTCAGACTGTCCAAGCAGAATCTCTACTGCCGGGTCTCTCTTGATGTGGAAACTTCTTCCCGAGCATGCACACAGCACAGCTGTTTGCCTGCTTCACTGTGTACCAGCGTGGCTGTGGTGTTGCAGTTTCACCACCACAGCTCTGGCACTCTTCACTTCTTTCAAACCTTCTCCCTCTCCCCTATCACTCAGACGGATTCTCAACTTTGCCTTTTTCAGGGCTCCCAGATATTCATATAGAATCAAATCACTTGTTTTTCCAGGTCTTTGTTGTAAGAGGGATATAGGAAGTGTCTAACTACTCCGCCATGTTGGCCATGCCCCCTCCACTGCAAATATCGTTTTCCAACAACATAAACCACTACTATACAGGTGGATCCCACTGGATGGAAAACACAGGAATCAAATTGACTACATCTGGGGAAAGAGACGATAGAAACTTCAATATCATCAGTCAGAACAAGGCCGGGGGCTGACGGTGGAACAGATCATCAATACCTCATGTGCAAGTTCAAGTTGAAGTTGAAGAAAATTAAAACAAGTCCATGTGAACCAAAATACAACCTTGAGTATATCCCACCTGAATTTAGAGACCATCTCAAGAATAGATTTGACCACTGAAATCTAATGACCAAAGACCAGACGAGTTGTGGGATGACATCAAGCACATCACACTGAAGAAAGCAAAAGGTCATTAAAAGACAGGAAAGAAAAAAACAGGACCAAAATTGATGTCAGAAAAGACTCTGAAACTCTTGAGCACAGAGTAGCTAAAGGGAACAGAAGAAATGGTGAAGTAAATGAGCTGAAGAGAAGACTTCAAAAGGTGGCTCAAGAAAACAAAGTAAAGCATTATAATGAAATGTGCAAAGATCTGAAGTTAGAAAACCAAAAGGAAAGAATATGCTTGGCATTTCTGAAGCTGAAAGAACTGAAGAAAAAATTCAAGCCTCGAGTTCCAATATCGAAGGATTCTATGGGCAAAATATTGAACAACACAGGAAGTATCAAAAGAAGATGGAATGAATACACAGAGTCATGGTACAAAAAGAATCGGTCAACTTTCAAAGATTTCAGGAGTTAGCACAAGATTAAGAATCAATGGTATTGAAGGAAGAAGTGAAAGCTGCACTGAAGGCATTGGCGAAAACAAGTCTCCAGGAATTGACGGAATACTGCGATGTTTCAACAAATCGATGCAATACTGGAAGTGCTCATTTGTCTATCCCAAGAAATTTGGAAGAGGGTTTCTGGCCAACCAACGGCAAGAGATCCATATTTTTGCTCATTCTAAAGAAAGGTGATCCAACAGAATGTGAAAATTATAGAACTATATCACTAATATCACGAGCAAGTAAAATTTTGCTGAACATAATGCAAAAATGTTTGCAGCATTACATCAACAGGGAACCGTCAGAAATTTACCAGATTCAGAAGTGGACATAGAACAAGAGATATCATTGTCGATGTCAGATGGATCCTAGCTGAAAAGCAGAGAATACCAGAAAGATGTTTACCTGAGTTTTATGGACTATGCAAAGGCATTCAACTATGTGGATCATAAACTATGGATAGCATTGTGAAGAATGGAAATTCCAAAACACTTCATTGTGCTCATGAGGAACCTGTACTTAGACCAAGACACAGTCTTTTTAACAGAACAAAGGGATACTGCAAGGTTTAAATCAGGAAAGGTGTGTGTCAGGATTGTATCTTTTCACTATACTTATTTAATTTGTATGCTGAGCAAATAATCAGAGAACAGGGTATCAGGACCAGAGGAAGACTCATTAATAAACTACGATACGCAGATGACACAATCTTGCTTGCTGAAAGTGAAGTGGACTTGAAACACTGATGAAGATCAAAGACCATAGCTTTCAGTATGGATTACACCTCAACATAAAGAAAACAAAAATCCTCACAACTGAACCAATAAGTAACAACATAATAAATGGAGAAAAGATTGAAGTCGTCCAGGATTTAATTTTACTTGGATCCACAATTAACACCTATAGAAGCAGCAGTCAAGAAATCAAATGATGTATTACAATTGAGGAAATCTGCTGCAAAGGAAATCTTTAATTTGTTGAAAAGCAAAGTTGTCACTTTGAGAAGTAAGGTGCGACTGACTCAAGCAATGGTAGTTTGAATCACCTGATACGCATGTGAAAACTGAACAATGAATAAGGAAGACCTAAGAAGAAATGATGCCTTTGAATTACGGTGTTGAGAAAGAATATTGAATATACCATGGACTGCCAGAAGAATGAACAAGTCTGTCTAGGAAACAGTACAGCCAGAATGCTCCTTAGAAGCAAGGGTGGTGAGACTTCATCTCACGCACTTTGAACATGTTATCATGAGGGACCAGGCCCTAGAGAAGAACATGTTGCTTGGCAAAGTAGAGGGCCAGAGAAAAAGAGGAAGACTCTTTATGAGATGAATTGACACAGTGGCTGCAACAATAGGCCCAAACAGAGCAACAATTGTGAGGATGGCACAGGACCAGGTAGTGTTTCGTTCTATTGTACATAGGGTCACTTTGAGTCAGAACCAACTCGATGGCACCTAACAACAACTTCAATTTTGGTGGTATTGTAAGTGGTCTTATTTATGCTAAATTTCACTTATTCAACACTAGTATACAAGGTTTGTAGTTATCAACCTTTTAAATCAATTTTATTGGGGTATAACTTACATACTATAAAATACACAAATTTTTATTACACATTCCAATGAGTTTGAGAAAATTTATATACCCACATAACCAACACCATCACAATTGACTTTTATATGTTGACTATGTTCTCTGTGATCTTACTAAACTCATAAATTTCTAAGAGTTTTTACTCTAAATTTTTAGGAACTTATTAAGAGGAAGTTTATTTGTTCTCTTCTAATGTGGGGGTCTTTTATTTCCTTTTCTTGCTTCATTGCACTGGTCAGAAATTTCCAGTACAATGCTGAATTAAAGAGGTAACAGGACATTCTTTTACTTTACTCCCCAATCTCAGGGGTAAATATTCACTATTTCATCATTAAGCATGGATGTTTTCTGTAGAATTTTCATGTTGTCATTAGCTGCCCTTAATATTGACCCGAAATCATGCCAATCCCATGCACAACAAAGTGAAACACTACCAGGTCCTGTGGCATTCTCATGATCTGTTGCTTGGTTGATTTTCAGAATTAGATCAGCAGGCCTTGATTCCTTGTCCATCTTAATCTTCAAGCTCCACTGAAACCTGTTCAGCATCACAGCAACCTGCTAACCTCCACTGACAGATGGGTAGTGGCTAGGAATTGAACCTGGGTCTCCTGCATGGAAGGCAAGAATTCTACCACTGAACCACCAATGCCTCACAGGTTTTTCATAGATATTTCTTCTTATGTTAAAGTAGTTCCCTTTTATTTCTGGTTTACTGAGAGATTTTACCATCAATAAATGCTGAACTTTGTTGAATATTTTTTATCTACTGAGGTGATCATATGGTTTGTCTTATTTAATCTGTTAATATGGTAAATTAAATTGATTATTGAATATTGAATCAGCCTTGCGTTTCTGGGGTAAACCTCACTTTGATGTTATGTATTATGATTTTTATATACTGTTGGATTTACCTTGGTAATGTTTTCTTCATCCCACTTATATGAAATATTTAGAATAGGCAAGTGTACAGAGACCAAAACTTATTAGTGGTTACTAGGGGCAAGCAGGAGGGAAGGAAAAATGAGGAATCAATGCATAGGGAGCACTGACCTTCTATTAAGAGCAATAGAAACATTTGGAAATGGATAGTGGTGATGGAGGCACAGCATGATTAATGTAATTAATGTTACTGAATTACACATATGAAAGATGTAGAAATGGAAAGTTTTATTATATATATATTTACCACACACAAAAAAATCTGAGCATGTAGTTTCTTTTTCAAGAAAGTTCTAAACTACAAATTCTGTTTCTTTTATAGATAAAAAGATTATTCAGGTCTTTTATTTTTCTTTCATGAGTGAGTTTTGGTGATTTTGATATGTACCATGGTTATGTAAGGAGTCCCTAGGTGGCACAACTGTTAAGGGCACAACTACTAGTGAAAAGTTTGGTGGTTCAAACCCACCAAGAAGTACCTTGGAAGACAGGCCTGGCAATCTGCTTCCAAAAGGTCACAGCCTTGAATACTTTACGGAGCAGTTCTACTCTGTACACATGAAGCCACCATGAGTTGAAATTAACTACAGGGCAACTAACAATAACAATGTTTATGTAACCTGCTAACACTAGGGAAGTTTGGGTAAAAGGTACATGTGCTATTTTGCAATTTTTGTAAAATTATTCCAAAGTAAAATGTAAAGAAAAACTGTCCAATATTCATCCCTTGTATTTAATCACTAACGTCTGTGCTGGAGTAGATTCTAGAACTGACTGTAAAACTTTCCACATTTAATCTTCAAGCAGCTATAAGTATGACTCACCTAATATTTTCTAAAGTGAAATATGAAAATAAGTCTCACCTTATTTCAATTATTCGTTCTTTCAGCTTGAGGTTCAAAATAAGTTCGACTGAGTCAGGATGATATTTTCTTTTATCATTCAAAATACTCAAGTAAGAAATTAAGAATAGATGTCATTTAAATTGTAATAGGGACATTATAATGCATTGCTGAAAAGAACTGGAGAAAGAAGTAAAAACAGGAATGAGCAAAGAACAGATAAGACATGA
The DNA here is from genome assembly GCA_030035585.1 of Dugong dugon. Classification (NCBI taxonomy): domain Eukaryota; kingdom Metazoa; phylum Chordata; class Mammalia; order Sirenia; family Dugongidae; genus Dugong; species Dugong dugon. Next base: position 36,814,224 of record CM057476.1, on the reverse strand, counting down.
ATGTGGATTGGCCAGAAAACTGCAGAAAAAAATATCAAAAAGGTTAAATACATATTTGTTGAAAGAAAAAAGACAATTCACCCTGCATATCTCCTATCACCAGTCACATTCTCCACTAGATGTCACCAGGGGGTGATAGGGGTCTTCTCAGAAGTGAGTTAGGTCTGAAACCAATTCAGGAGCTTCAGGTTCCTTGTCATGGACTACTGAGAACTGGCCTGTGAGAAGTTGCAGCGGCTTTTTCCTCTCTAGGAGCAAACTCAGAGACTAAAACCACCCCAGGCTTTCCATTGACAGTGGGACTACTTTTGCAGCTGAAAATTCAGAATTTGGTATTGGATGGGGCTGGGTTAAGGGTAAAGGGATGATATTTGCATACTGCACCACACAAACACAACTCCCACCAGGGAACAAAGGAGTAGATTAAGGAGCAATTGGAGGTTCCAGCACCAGTTGTGGGGCCAAGAATCTTTTGAACATTTTTGCCATGGCCTGGGCTCCTCTCTTCCTTCCCCTCCCTCTTCTCACTGACTGTCCAGGTTCATGGAGATTTCAGAGACTGGCCTTTGGAGGGGTCCCTCAACTTCCTTCCTCATTCCTAACATGTGTTTTTTGTTTTATTTCAAAGGCCAGTTCTCAGGCTGTGGTGACTTAGGAGCCCTCACTGACAGTGTCACCAGGAGGTACAGTCACTCTCACCTGTGGCTTCAGCACCAGAGTGGTCACCAATGGTCAGTATCCATACTTGTTCCAGCTAAAGTCTGGCCAAGCTCCTAGGACTTTGATTTATGACACAAACAACAAATACTCATGGACCTCTGCCCAGTTCTCAGGCTCTCTTCTTAGGGGCAAAACTGCTCTCACCCTCTCAGGGTCCCAGCCTTAGGACGATGCTGAGTATTACTGCTGGCTAGTATATCCTGGTGCTCAGCACAGTGACAGACACAAATGAATAACTGACATAAACTTGTCCTTGGCCTAACCTGGGTTTATGAATGGTGTCATGAATTGGGAACCAAATGATCAGATGCCTCTCAAGGCAGCCTAAATGAGAGAAAAGTGAAGGGAAGGAAATTCAAACAATTCTCACAACCTCTTGAGCTCTAAAGTGGAAGAAACAATTGAGTAGTTTAGGAAGAGATGGTCCAGTAAAAGCAGGACCCACTTTGTCATAATCCACAGGGAACAGTAGAAGCTGGATCAGCTTAATAGGCTGAAGTCAAACACACTTCCTCCAGAAAGAGACATCCCAGTGATGAACTTTATCAGCTAAGACTAAAGGGGGAAAAAAAACCTCATTTGGTATATTACTGAAGATATTTTTCATTATATTGCATTTGAAAGCAACGAATTTTGTTGCATAAAATCTAGGACTGTGGTAACTTTGGAGCCCTCACTCACTGTGTCCCCAGGAGGGACAGTTTTTTGAAATATTACTATTGTTGTAGAGAAAAACTTGAATACTGTTTCAAGTTAAAACAGAGAAGTTTATTAAGGGTTTAAAACAATTACAACTGGGGAACTACATAGCTCATGGAAAATGAAACTATGTAGTCCCGGGGCAGTTTCACTGTACAAGTAGTTTTATAGGGTAAAAAGAGGAACCAAACCATAGGGAGGGCAATTAAAGGAAATTCAATGAATATTGTAATACTCACACTCTGATTGGTTACTGATTATTAATAGCATAATCAGTGATTACAGATAGTTTCGTAGGATGCTTAGATCATGGTCACAAGATGCTTTCATGTATTTTCTTCGTCTGTCTTGTAAAAATATCTTCTTGGCAACAGCACTCAGGAAACACTCTTCTTGAGTATGTGTGTTTTGGGGGTGCAGCTGTTCACTTGGTTAAGACCCTTTGGGGCATATGGTTTCACATCCTGGTTTTGACAGAATTTGGTACCAAGAGAGAAGGGTGCTGCTCTGACAGATATCTAAAATGTGGAAGTTGTTTTGAAACTATGAGTGGATAGAGGCTAGAAGAGTTTTAAAGTGCCTAACAGTAAAAGTCTAGATTGCCTTGAAGAAACTGTTGGTGGAATTTCGGGCATCTAAGACAATTCTAGTAAGGACTCAGAAGGAAGTCAGGAGAGCTATTACACTAGAGATGGCGCAGATGGTGAGAAGCAGCAACAGAGAAATGACAGCAGCAGAACCAGGAGACCAGCACGAGACAGTGCTGGAGCTGACCCGTGGAGCAAGACAGTTGAGTGCCTTTGCAGAAGAGGCTTCCTGGCAGAGTGGGGTGCCTCTGAGCACTTATCAGTGGAGCTAGGCTTGTCAATCCATGGAGAAAGACAGCTGAGTGCCTTCCAGCCAAAGTTTACTGGAGGAGTGGGATGCCTTCAGACACTTAATCAGTGGAGCTAAAAAGCTTTGGAACACCTGCCCCAGCAAGTCAGACATGGGTGGCAAGGCCCAAAATGACCAAGAGACCAAGGAACAAGGAAGCAGAAACTAAAGAGAAATGGAACACAGGAAGCAGATCTGCCTCAGTCTCAAAGAGTAGGGCTGTTACCCAAAGCAGGTTCTGCTCAGTGTAGCAATGGGTTTAGTTTGGTTTTCTACACTAATATGGCCTCATTAACCTAACAAAGAAAACTCTATTCAAAATGGGATTACTCTAACAAGTATAGGGGTTAGAATTCCAAAATATATTTAACCCATTGCCGTCAAGTCGATTCCGACTCATAAGAATCCTAAGGACATAGCAGAACTGCCTCATAGGGTTTTCTAAGGAGCAGCTGGTAGATTCAAACTGCCGACCTTTTGGTTAACAGCCAAGCTCTTAACCACCGCGCCACTAGGGTTCCTATTAGTGTAGAGTGTGTCTTAAACCTAATCATTTTTGAGATATAAAAAAATAGCAGATTAGATACAGAAGCAAGCAGGAAGTGAAAGATCGATGCCACATGGAGATCACCAAGGAATGGCGAAACACGTGCGCAAGAGTAGCTGATATAAGGATCTTTCCCCAGAGCAGAGAGAGAGAACACATGCATTCCCCTATAGCCAGTGCCCTGAATTCAGACTTCTAGCCTCCTAAACTGTGAGAAAATAAATTTCTATTTGTTAAAGCTACCAACTTGTGACATTTCTGTTATAGCAGCACTGAAAACACTAAGAGAGTTACTATATAAAGAAGGTTAGGGGGACCTCATACCACCTGTAAAGCAGTTCCAGGAGCAGAGCGCGTCCTTTGGACTGGGGTCCCTGCGCAGAGAAGCTCCTGGTCCAGGGGAACACTGAAGAGAAGAAGGCCGACAGAGAGAACAAGCCTTCCCCTGGAGCTGACGCCTGAATTTGGACTTTTAGCCTACTTTGACTGTGAGGAAATAAATTTCTCTTCATTAAAACCAAAAAAAAAAAAAAAAAAAAGAAAGTTGGAAAATAAAAAGACAGGGAACCAGGGTGATAGAAAATTAGCTTTTACTCCATAGCTTTTTGGAGATCTTTGGTCTTTGACCTAAGTTGTTTAAATTTGTAGTGAATGTACTTAATATCAGAATACTCCCCTGCACTGGTTCAGTTGGTGTCAGTCCTAAGTACACAAAAAGCAGTGGAAATGAAGAAGGAGCCTGCTGCAAAAACCATATCATGAGTTAATTTTTGTTTGGAAAAAAAAAAAAAAAGACTCAAGGCAGCTAAAGAGAAAATGCAAGTTCCTTGGAAAGATACTGATGAAGCCCGCAGTGAATCAAAGCAAGAGTTGAAGAAGGAGATGTGAACACCATCTATGCAGAGGCCAAGGGAAGAGCATTCATTCTACGGGGGGGAAGAGCATGTACAAAGTTTTTAAAACAGGAAGAAATGTGTTGTGCTTGAGGCAAAGCGAGGCAAGTTGGGAGAGTGGGAGGAGACGAGTTGGAAGAGGGAGGCAGGAACCAGATCACCTGGCATCTGACAGGCCATGAACCAGGACTATTTGCATATTGAAGGAAAGAATTTTATTGAAGAAGGAAAAGGGTTAACAGTACTGCTAATACTCAGCTAAATATACATATACATACTCATGTATACATAATTACATACATCCTATCATATGGATTATTTTAAAAGATAACTGTGTAAACAGTGTGCCAACCCCATTTATCCAGAGTAAGACCATGACAACAGAAATAGCAGAAGCAAAAAAGAGAGGTAATAATACTGTATATATTTTTTCTATGCTTAAATAATCCAAGCTAAAACTAAATTGAGAATTGTTTGTTCATTTGTTTGTCCCCAACACAAGCAAAATGAGTAAAGGGCCTAGAATGTCCTTGAGAAAATATAGATGCTTTTTATAGCTACATAGAGCAATTCACTTATGCATATATGGAGTAGATAAATCAAGACAGGAAGTAGCCTGAAATTTGGAGAAAGAAGCACTCATAAAACCGCTGAATGGTAGTTAATAACATGACACAATAATTGGTAAAAATTTTGTTTGTAATTTGTTTTTCGTATTCACCCACCCTTAGCACCAAGCTGATTGCTAAGGTCTCTTTGATAACTTCCAATTCTAGATTCTGGAGACAGCCTACAAAATTTAAGTAGGTTAAGAAGGGGGGAGTTGTGAAGAGCAAAAGTGCCTTTAAAGAGGAAGATGTTGCAGAAAGGGATGGGAGCTTTTTCAAACTGGGGATAGATTGAGAACCACAACTTCCATGGGTAACTGGAATCAGCAGAAGTGGCCCAGGGAGGTAATGGGCACCTGGAATCTGAGCGGGGTGGGGAAGTTTCTATGGGACTTCTAGGAAAACTGAATTCTGGAAACCCATTATCTTGGGGTTCTCTTCATTTTCCCATGAACCCAGTGAACTACTGAAGCTTGCTAATTTGTTATCCCAAACACTCACCACTCTCCCTGTGCCGTGATCAAGTGAGAAATCCAGTAGGAAGAGAGAAACAGCTTCCTGAACAGCCTGGGAAATAAGCTTATGGCAGAAACATCACTCTTCTAAACCAATGTATGTATTTATTTTACGTATAGTTTGTATATGAGACACCACTTCCCTTGAGGACTTTTTATAAAATAAAGTGAATTGTGTTTCTGATTCCTATTAAAGAGATACAAATGGATGGTTAAAGACTGAAATGAGGTGAGGAGGTTTCTGAAGAGGAGGTCTCACTCTGCCCTTGGGCAGGGAGCAGGCAGAAGTCAGGGCAGTGGATGAGGAGGAGCCTCTGTCAGGATCATCTGTCATCTGCTCACAAACATGGATGGACATAGCCTGGGGCAGCTGGGGGTGCTGTGTGCCTGATGCTGAGGGTCCGTGGGGGTCTGTCAGCTGGGAAACCAGGCACCTGTCTCCTGGTCTCTGTTCAGGCCTCACTGCCCAAGAGCTGGTTCCTTTCTGGGCCCCTGGGCTGGGAGCAGACCAGGCCCAGCCCAGGCCCAGTTCTCCCAGAAATGACACTCAACCACTGGGAATACACACAGGGTGCAGGGAAGCATTGGTTGGCCAGGAGAAGAGGAGTACATTTGCATGAAATGTCACTCTCTCCTCTGGTGTTTGAGTGGGATAAGAGAGGCCTGTGGTGTGTCTGCCTCAGCAGAGCTTTGGAGTGTCTACACCATGGCCTGGACCCCACTCCTCATCCTCACCTTCCTTCTTCACTACAGAGGTGAATCAGCACCCAGATTCCCCAATTCCCTGAAATTACCTCCCAAACTCTTTCCGGACACGTTCTCTCTTATCCCTCCTCCTAGATATAATGATTGTGTTTTCAGGGTCCCTCTGGCAGCCTGTGCTGACTCAGCCACCCTCTGCATCTGCCTCACTGGGAGCCTCAGCCAAGCTCACCTGCACCCGAAGCAGTGAGCATAGCACCTATACCATTGAATGGTACCAGCAGAGACAAGTGAAAAGCCCCCAGTTTGTGATGAAAGTCGGCAGTAGCGGTATATTGGGATCCAGAGGGGACAGGATCCCCGATCGCTTCTCAGGCTCCAGCTCTGTGGCTGACCTCTACTTAACCATCACCAACATCCAGTCTGAGGATGAAACTGACTACATTTGTGGTGTATCTTATAGCATTGGAGTGCCATTTGGGTAAAGCACAATGACCCAGATGGGTGGGAAGTGAGACAAAAACTGTTTTCTCTGCCCTACTATTAAGACTGACACGTAGCTCCAGAAAATGTCAGGTGTCCTCACCCATCAAAAATGTTGGTTTCTTGAAAATTTTCAAGGGGGGAGCCAAACTTATGGTGATTCCCGCCAAGAGCTCCCTGGGAACAAAGTTGCTAGGCCAGGCTGCTCAAGAGTGCACAGATCTGTATTATTGATGAAAATATAAAAACAGAAGCAGGGTCCAAGGGAAGAACACTCTAGGGGAGGCAACAGCAGGTGCAAAGTTGTTTTTTTTTTAAATTGTAATGAAAGTATACAGCAAAACATACAGCAATTCAACAATTTCTACCAGTATACATTATTATTGATTACATTCTTCAAGTTCTGCAACCATTCTCGCTATCCTTTTCCAAATTTTTCCACCACCATTAACATAAACTCACTGCCCCCTAAGCAAATACTCCTCCTTTCCCCCTCGCACCCACTCCTGGTAACCACTAATAATCTTTGGTTCCTATATATTTACTTATTTCATATGTGAAATCATACAGTATTTGTCCTTGTGTGACTGACTTATTTTGCTCAGCATAATGTTTTCAAGGTTCATTCATGTTGTGACATGTATCAAGACTTCATCTCTCTTTGAGTACTATTTCCTTGTATGTATATACCACATTTTGTTTATCCATTCATCTGTTGATGGACATTTCTGTTGTTTCCATCTTTTGGCTATTGTGATAAGAGTTGCAATGAACACTGCTGTACAGGTTTCTGTTTGCGTTTCTGCTTTCAGTTGTTTTAGGTTATACTAGGATTGGGCTGCTGGGTCACATGACAGTTCTATGTTCAACTTGTTGAGGAACCACCAAACTGTTTTCCACAGTGGCTGTGTACCATTTTACATTCCCAGCAGAAATGGAAGAGTGTTTCAATTTCTCCCCAACCTATCCAACACCTATTGTTTTCTGTTTTATTGATCATTGTTATTCTAATGGAGGTGAGATGGCATCTCATTGTGATTTTGATTTGTATCTCCATAATGTCCATTGAGTACCATTTCATGTGCTTGTTGACCAGGTGAATATCTTCTTTGGTGAAATGTCTGTTCACATCCTTTGCCCATTTTTTTAAATTGGGTTGTTTGTCTTTTTGTTGGTATTGGATGTTAGACCCCTATTGGATGTATGGTTCCCAAAATTTTTCTTCCAATCTGTATGTTGTCTTTTTAATTTTTATAATGCCCTTTGACAAACAAAAGTATTTAATTTTTATGAGGTCCCAGTGCAAAGTTTGTAAAACGGGAAGAGACCTGCTGTGGTTGAAGTAAAGGCAGGCAAGTTGGAAGAATGGGAAGATATGAGTTGGAAGAGGGAGGCAGGAGCATCTGACAGACCATGAAAAGGAACATTTGCATATTGAAGGAAAACATTTTATTGATGAAGGAAGAGTGTTAATAGTACTGTTTATGTTCAGGAAAATAAATAATACATACACATATGCATATACACATAATTACATAGATATATAGTATATCATATGGATTATTTATCTAGAGTAGCTGTATCATATGGCCCAAGTGGCAGAGAAGCTTGCACTGCAGCTTGAACTTGTTGTAGAGCCTTCTCTTGGTCTGGGACCCTCTCAAAACTAGCAGCTTTTTGAGTCAACTTGATAGGCCACAGTAGCATGAGGGATATGTCACCTACAAAATCCAAAGAAGCCCATCAGGCATTTTGCCTCCTTTTTAGTTGTAGGCGGGGCCAGATGCAATAACTTATCCTTCACTTTAGAAGAAATATCTTGACATGCCACACACCACTGGACTCCTAGAAATTTCACTGAGGTGGAAGGCATCTGAATTTTTCTCAGATTAATTTCCCACCCTCTAGCACACAAATATTTTACCAATAAGTCCAGAGTCATTGAGACTTATTACTTACTAGGTACAATCAGTATGTCATCAATGGGCCAATGTGACATCTTGTGGAAGGGAAAGGTGATCAATGTCATTCTGGACTAAATTATGGCATAGGGATGGAGAGTTGATGTACCCTTTAGGTAGGACAGGGAAGGTGTATTGCTGGCCTTGCCAGCTAAAGGTAAACTGCTTCTGGTGTTCCTTCAAAACCAGAATCAAGAAAAAAGGCATTAGCCTGATCAATAGTGGCATACCAGGTATCAGGAGATGGTATTAATTTGCTTGAGCAATGAAATCGCATCTGGAACAGCAGCTGCAATTGTCACCCTCCGGTTAAGTTTATGATAATCCACTGTCATTCTCCAAGTTCCATCTGTTTTTTGCACAGGCCAAATAGGAGAGTTGAATGGGGATATGGTGGGAATCACCACCCCTGGATCATCTTATTTTACAAGAGATACAAAGAGAAGGAAATGAGGAAAGAGAGTGGTCCTCAATATCACCAAGAAAGAAGAGCCAGGAGAGCAGTGTTTCCTTTGGACCTGTGGTCCCTGTCCTGAGAACCTGCTAGACCCAGGGAAAGATTGATGCCCAGACACATGGAGATTTCCAAGGGATGCCTAGCCCACAGATGTTGAAAGGAGATAAGACTTTTCCCCAGAGCCGACATAGAGAGAAAGCCTTTTCCTAGTGTTGGTTCTCCAAATTCTAACTTCCAACCCCCTAAACTGTGAGAGAATAAATTTCTGTTTGTTAAAGCCTTCCAATTGTACTATTCATGTTATACCAGCATTAGATAACTAAGACACTCACTGAGGTCTTCTGCTCCATTTCTGTTAGCTTTTTGTAAACCTGTAAATTCAAAGACATAACCTTGTAAACTTAAAGGAAGAAGCAACCATACAGCTGTGACAAAGAATTTACTCAATTTATTCCTGACAGAATGCCTTGCTAAACTAATCTCAGAATGTAACAAGTAAACTTACTGTTGTTAAAATGTTTAAAATGATAGTTGAGCAAAGCTCTTGTAATCTTTTGCCATGCTTCCTCCCACCCCTTGGGTACCTGTAAAACACATTCCTTTGCTGCATCTTTTTAAACCCTCATGTTCTCCTTGCAATTTGTCCTGCCTGGATGTCTGTGTATTTTTCCCATTTTCCAAAATTTTTTACACTTCAGTAAAACTCTTAGTTTTATTTCTAGCAAATTGTAAGTCTGGTGATTCACTACAACATTACTTAGGGCCCAACATGCTGTCTGAAGGAACTTTTACCTCTTCAACATCCAGGTCAGCAAGAAACAGAGTGACAGCAACCTCATAAGGCCTTGTGAGCCTGTCTGCTTTTCACTGGAACCTGAGAGTTGTAGCCAGTTAAAATACCTCTCGGTTGAGCCTCTACATTTTCCTTGAGTGATAAGCCCCCCAGGGTTTTATTGAAGGATTTATTTTCCTCATTTCTCTCTGTCTTTTTAATGGAATGCAAGTTTCTTTAATTTTTATCTCCATATGGTTGTTGATGGAGGACCTCAGGACCTTAAAATCCACATCCCTAAGCTTCACAGCAATCCTTTGTTAAGGATTTTAGCCGGCTCTGAGAAACAGAAATCTCTGACCATTTGTTTGAAAAAGCTTCCAAAGCTAACCTTACGCTGCCTCTTGGGAATATGGGAAATACGAAATCTAAGATTGATACTAAGTTTCCTCTGGGAACGCTCACTCATTACATGAATAAGCATTACTGTTCCTCGGCATGCTTATTTTTGTCTGGCTGGCACAACTTAACTCAAGGCAGTTTGGACACATGACTACTTTTTGGAACCTTTGTTCTTTCTATGTTAAATTTCCTGCACAGCAAATTAGAATAAAAGGGGTCCCAGATTATGAAATGTCAATGTGATCTTTTTTTATTGGTATTTTCAGGCCTCTAAAAGAATCAAGACAGTAAAATAAATTCTCTGCAGAATTCTGTTTCCAAGTTAACCAAATAGAATAAAGAATTGCAGAGTACAGTTTCTGAATTGACTAAACAATGTAAAGAATTAGAAAGCCAGAGCTCTGCTGAACTTACTCCCCCTACTGCAGCTCCTTCCACTCTCTGCCAGCAGCTGCTTCTCTGTACCTTCCCCTGACTATCTCTTTCTGGAAGCACTCTGAACTTCCTTTCTTCTCTGAAGAATCCACTAAATATTCAAAGTTAGAATGTCCAAAGCCAAAGAGTCCAAAGCTTGACAGACCAAAGACAGCCTTATTCCTGAAATGCCTTTTAAAATTTGCCCTGTACAGTCTAGTGTAGGCATTAGAAAAATTCCAAAGAACGCTTTATTTTATTCCCGAGACCAGAACCGAACTACACAGCATTGCTAAAGATTTTCCAAATTTATGTGAGGATCCTCATAAATTTGCTAAAGAATTCAAAGTCCTTATTAACGTTTATCTACCTGAATTAGTCCATATGTTAGTTGGCTCTGGGGAAGCCAAACTGTGATTAGAACATGCTGAATGGGAAGATCCCCAAGATAATTTAGCCTTGGATACAGGCAAAATGGTCAAAACCCTTCTCAAGGAAGCTCGAGATAGCGGCAATAAGTTACATTAGGCAATCCTTAAGGCCTTTCCCCCAATAACCGATTGGACAAAAGTCCATTCTTAAGTACAAGGTAAAGAGGAAAGTATTTATGATTATCAAGCCTGATTATTCCAGAAGTTTTCAGAACATTCTTGGTGAAATCCTTTAGACAAAGGAACTAAGGGGACCTTTAATACAGTATTTATATCGGACTAAAACCTGGAATTTCAGCCTTAGTTAAAAGATATCGTTTAGATTGGAAGCCTGCTTCCACTGTGGAATTAACTACTTTAGCTCATGAGTTTGCCCCAACTTTAGAAACAATGAAGAATGCTCAGACTAACAAATTAAATAAATAGCCCTTCAATTACAGCAGCTGCAAGGGTCTACCCAGAAAAGAAATTTTAACCCTTCCAATGGATCTAAAATTTGTCTCTGCAACTATGGTAAAAAAAAAAAAAAAAAAAACCTAGCCATTGGAAAATTGAATGCCTTAAATTAAAGAATAAACAGAAGGTTTCCACCTCAACTGCTCCTCCATCCCGATTCAGAATGAAGAGTCTCCAGGGACAAAACAGGGAGTTTTCCTGTGGTAGTTCTAAACTTCCAAGGAGAAACAACTATGTATGCTAATGAAGAACCTTGTAATTTTTTAATTTACTCAGGAGTTGTGCTGTCTGCAACTAACTCCACCTGTTTACAAAAGTCCCTGCCCTGGAGTAAAAAGATCTCAATTATAGTGGGAGTTACAAATAAGAAACAAATACTATTTCATTGTCAACCTGTGCCAACTTCTCTTGGCCTAGTAGAGGATTTCCATCTTTTTTTGCCAAGTCCTAATACCCCTGTTAATTTGTTAGGAAGAGATATGTTATCTAAATTACAGCTACAGTTTAATGAAAAGGGGGAAATAGTATTAATCTTGCCTGACATCTTAGGCTGGGTTCTCTAGAGAAGCAAAACCAGTAAAATGTATAAATGTATATATAGAGAGATCTGTATCAAGGAAACAGCTCATGCAATTGTAGAGGCTACAACATCCCAAGTCCATGGATCAGGGTAGAGGCCTCTCCCAATTCACGCAGCTGCAGAAGCTGGCAAACCCAAAGTCAGCAGGTCGGAGAGCAGGGTTCCTGCTCACAGGCTGTGAAGGTCGACAAATTCCAAGATCATCAGATAAGATAAGACCACAAGGTTCACGTAACTGCAGGGGCTGGTGAACTCAAGATCAGCCAGTCGGGGAACAGGACTCTTGCTCACAGGCTGTGAAGATTGACAAATTCCAAGATCGACAGGTAAGCTGCTAGCTCAAGTCCCAAGAACTGGAGGTGAGACAACAAGGCAGCTGCTGGGCCTGGAACAAGCCAAAAACCTTGGCAAGGTGAGAAGGAAGGAAGTAGCTGGCAGAGGGTGGAGAGAGGAAGGCTGAGGGCGCAGTGAGCTGCCACAGGCCCCACCCCCACCAGTACCACTCAGCAGATTCCATCATGGGGGGGTGATTGCATATCGAATTTCAATAGGGAAGTGATCACATTATACAACTGCCAAAACACTGAGAATCATGGCTTAGCCAAGTTGACATACAATCTTAACCATCACACCTGCAGAATCAGAACTTAGGAATGGATAACATTCCGAAGGAAATGGCCCTTTGTCACATGCAAACTTTCACGATGCCTCTTCAAAATTCTGTTCCAACAGACCCTTTTCCCTGAAGGTATTTCTCAGGTCTCCAAAACCTTGTGGGCCACAACTTCTATGGACTTTGGCAGAGTTTTGTCTGCTGAACCTAGCAAAATCCAAGAGGACACATCTAAGCTTTTGCTTAAGATTTTTCAATATCCACTTAAAAGGGATGCAAAAGAAGGAATAGCTCTTATTCAGGATTTTCGGTCTACAGGGTTAATTTCCCCCTGCACTAGTACTTGCAACACTCCTATTTTTCCAGTTAAGAAACCTCATGGCAGAGATTGGTGGTTTGTTCAGGATTTAAGTGCAATAAACTGCATTGCTATTCCTAGGTACCCCATTGTCCCTAACCCTCCTTAGTTACTTTCCAGTGTTCACTCTGAAGCAGTAAGTTTTACTGTTGTAGACCTTTTTAGTATACTTTTCAGCATTCCTGTTGGATCTGAATGTCAGTACCTGTTTGCCTTTACATGGAACAATCAACAGTCAGTCACCTGAACTGTCATACCACAAGGGTTTACCGAGGCTCCCAATTATTTTTCTCAGGTTTTGCATGCAGATTTGCAGCCTTTGCAATTTCCAAATGACTCAACTTTGTTACATTGTGTCGATGATTTGCTCCTGGTTCTCCCTCTTGGCAGGCTTGCCTAGAGGACAGCATAGCCTTTCTAAAACATCTGGCTATAGGTGGATCTAAAGTTTATAGAGAAAAGTTTTTTACAGTTATCTTAGCCTTCTGTCAAATATTTAGGTCACTTAATTTCTGCAGAAGCCATTTCTATAGACCCCAAGAGAATAGAAGCTATTGTAGCCTTTCCTCTACCTAAAACAAAGAAATAATTAAGGGGATTTCTAGGGCTTTGCAGTTATTGTCAAGCTTATATTCCTAACTTTTCTCTCTTGGCTCAACCTTTATATAAATATTTGAAAGCCTCTGGGCCTGATCCATTCTATCTTACCCTGGAAGATCAAGGGGTGATAACTAAATTGAAAGAAGCTTTGATTAACACATCAACTTTACATTTCCCTAACTATCATCTGGACTTTACACTTTTTGTGCATGAAGTTTCTGGTAATGCATTAGGTGTTCTTACACACAAACAAGGGGGACAAAATAGTCCTGTGGATTACTACAGCCTACATCTAGGCCCTGTGGCTAGAGCATATCCTCCTTGCCTAAGAGCTGTAGCAGCTACAGCAAAATTAGTGGAAACCACTTCTGATAAAAAGTTTTAGGAAACTTTTAACATATATATCTACCACATGCTGCGTCTGCATTGCTTAACTCTGCTTTAAGCCAACATTGATCTGCCAGCCAACTCACCTCTTATGAGGTCCTTCTTCTGGCGGCTTCAAACATTAGATTGCACACTGTGGCTGCTTTAAACCCAGCCATTCTTCTTCCTGCAGCTGATAAGGATGATTCTCCCTCCCATGATTGTTAAACTTAACTGAACAGCTTCTGACTCCTTATAGTGGTTTAAAAGAAATTCCTTTGACAAACGCTAACACGACATTATTTATAGATGGCTCTGATTTTAGACCAACTCCTAGCTCCCATTATCAGGCTGGTTACACTGTTACAACTCCTACTGAAGTCCTTGAAAGCCAGCCACTTCCTGAAGCCATGTCAGCTCAATGAGCTAAACTTATTGCTCTTAACCAGAGCATGCAAACCGGCTAATGGAAAGTCCGTGAACATTTTTATGGATTCTCGTTATTGTTTTGGAGTGATTCATTATTTTGGGATGTTATAGAAACAATGATGCTATTTTTTAAAATTGTACTTCAGGTGAAGTTTTACAGAACAAATAGTTTCTCATGAAACCGTTGTACACATATTGTTTTATGACATTGGTTAACAACCCCACGACATGTCAACCCACTCCCTTCTCGACTTTTTTTTTTCCTGAAAATACACATAGCCAAAGACACACCATTTCAAAAAATTTCTACATGTACAATTCAGTGATGTCAATTACATACTTCCAGTTGTGCTACTATTCCAACTTTAGAACAAAATAGTTTCTCATTAAACAGTAAACATATTGCCCTATGACAATGGTTAAGAACCCCACTACACGTCAACACTTTCGTTATTCAACGTTGGGTTCCCTATCCCAGCTTTCCTGTCTCCTTCTGCCTTCTAGTTCTTGTCCCTGGACTGCTGTGCCTCATTAGTCCTGTTTGGTTTTATGGGGGCTGTCCAATCCCCGGCTGAACGGTGAATCTCAGAAGTGACTTCACCACTGAGCTAAAAGGGTGTCTGGGGGTCATACCCTCGGGGTTTCTCCAGTCTCCTTTAGGCCAGTAAATCTGGTCTTTTTATGTGAGTTAGAATTTTGTTCTACATTCTTCTCCAGCTCTGTCCAGAACCCTCTGTTGTGATACTGGTCAGAACATTCAGTGCTCATAGCCGGGCACCATCCAGCTGTAATGGACTCAGTCTGGTGGAGGCTGTCGTAGCTGTGGTCCATTAGTCCTTCAGACCAATCTTTTCCTTGTATCCTATTCTCTTCACTCTTCCTTGATCCCAAAGGGATGAGAAGAGTGGAATATATTAGATGGCTGCTCACAGGCTTTTAAGACCACAGACGCTACTCACCAAGGTAGAATGTACAACAGTGCCTTATAAAATGTGTTATGCCAGTTGAGCTAGATGTTTCCCGAGACCATGGTCCCCACAGCCCTCTACCCAGCAATTTAGTCCCTCAGGGAGTTTGGATGTGTCTACGGAGCTTCCATGACCTTTCCCTGTACAACTTGTGCTGGCTTCCCCAGTATTGTGTACTGTCTCACCCTTGACCCAAGATACCACTTATCTATTGCCTATTTAGTATTTCCCAACCCCCACCCCTCCCATCCATGCTAACCAATAAAGATTGTTACTTTTTGTGTGTGAACTTTTTCATGGGTTTCCACAATAGAGGACTCATACAATATTCCTTCAGTTTCATCCATGTTATGAGACTCTTCACAGATTCATCATTGTTCTTTCTCATTGCATAGTACTCCATTGTGTGTATGTACCATAGTTTGTTTATCCGTTCATCTGTTGATGGGCATCTAGGTTGTTTCCATCGTTTTGCTATTGTGAACAATGCTGTCATGAACATAGGTGTGCATATGTCTATTCCAGTAACGACTCTTATTTCTCTAGGATATATTCCTAGGAGTGGGATTGCTGGATCAAATGGTATGTCTATTTCTAGCTTTCTAAGGAAGCACCATATCATTTTCCAAAATGGTTGTATCATTTTGCATTCCCACCAGCAGTGCATAAGAGTTCTGATCTCCCCACAGCCCCTCCAACATTTGCTATTTCCAGTGTTTTTGATTCGTACCAGTAATGCTGGGGTGAGATGGTATCTCACTGTGGTTTTAATTTGCATTTCTCTAATGGCTAGGGAACACAAGCATTTCCTCATGTGTCTATTGGCCACTTGAATGTCTTCTTTGGTGAAATGTCTGTTCATTTCCTTTGCCCAATTTTTAATAGGATTATTTGCCTTTTTGTTGTAGAGGTCTTGGATTTTCTTGTAGATTGTGGAGATTAGACCTCTGTCTGACTTGTACTGTCCAAAATTTTTTTACCAGTCTGCAGGTTCTCTTTTTACTCTTTTGTTGAAGTCTTTTGAAGAGCATAGGTGTTTGATTTTTAGAAGGTCCCGGTTATCGAGTTTATCTTCTGGGGTTTGTGTGTTTATAGTTATGGTTTGTATCCTGTTAATGCCATGTATTAAGGCCTGTAGCATTGGTCCTATGTTTTCTTCTATGAATTTTATAGTTTTGGGCTTTATATTTAGGTCTTTGATCCATTTTGAATTAGTTTTTGTATATGGCATGAGGTATTGGTCCTGTTTCATTTTTTTGCAGATGGATATCCAGTTTTGAGAGCACCATTTGTTAAAAAGACTGTCTTTTCCCCATCTGATGGACTTCGGGCCCTTGTCAAAGATCAGGTGACTGTAGGTGGATGGATTTACATCTGAGTTCTCAATTCTGTTCCATTGCTCAACATATCTGTCATTGTACCAGTACCAGGCTGTTTTGACTACAGTAGCTGTATAGTAGGTTCTGAGGTCAGGTAGTGTGAGTCCTCCTACTGTATTCTTCTTCTTCAGTAGTGCTTTACTTATTCGGGGCTTCTTCCCTTTCCATATAAAGTTAATGATCAGTTTTTCCATCTCTTTGAAGAATGATGTTGGTATTTGGATCAGGATTGCATTGCATTTGTAAATAGCCTTTGGTAGAATTGTCATTTTCACAATGTTGAGTCTACCTATCCATGAGCATAGTATGTTTTTCCATTTACATAGATCACTTTGGGTTTCTTACAGTAGTGTTTTGTAGTTTTCTTTGTATAGGTCTTTTACATTCCTGGTTAGATTTATTCCTAAGTATTTTATTTTTTCAGGGGCTATTATAAATGGTATTGTTTTCCTTTTCATCGTTCTCCTTATTGGTGTATAGGAATCCAACTGATTTTTGTTTGTTTATATTGTATCCTGCTATTCTGCTTAATCTTTCTATTAGTTCCAGTGGATTTCTTGTGGAGTCTTTAGGGTTTTCTGTGTATAGTATCATATCATCCACAAACAGGGACAGTTTAACTTCTTCATTACCAATTTAGATACCCTTTATTTCTTTTCCTTGCCTTATTGCTCTAGCTAGAACCTCCAGCACAATGTTAAATAGGAGTGGTGATAAAAGGCATTCTTGTCTTGCTCCTGGTCTCAAGGGGAATGTTTTCAGCCCCTCTCCATTAAGAATGATGTTGGCAATTGGTTTTGCTTAGATGCCCTTTATTATATTGAGAAATTTCCCTTCTATACTTATTTTATTAAGAGTTTTTATCAGGAATTGGTGTTGGACTTTGTCAAATGCCTTTTCTGCATCAATTGAGATGATCATGTGATTCTTTTCTTTCCTTTTATTTATGTGGTGGATTACGTTGATTGATTTTCTAATGTTGAACCATCCTTGCATACCTGGTATGAATCCTACTTGGTCGTGGTGTATTATTTTCTTGATATGATGCTAAATTCTATTGGCTAGAATTTTGTTCAGAATTTTTGCATCTATATTAATGAGAGATATTGGTCTGTAATTTTCTTTTTTTGTGGCTTCTTTGCCTGGTTTTGGTATCAGCGTTATGCTGGCTTCATTGAATGAATTTGGAAGTGTTGTTTCCTTTTCTATGCTCTGAAATAGCTTGAGTAGTAGTGGTATAAGCTCTTCTGTGAATGTTTTGTAGCATTGTCCAGTGAAGCCATCTGGGCCGGGTTTTTTTTTTTTGTTGGGGGATTTTTTTTTTGTTTTTAATTACCTTTTCAATCTCTTCCCTTGTTATGGATCTGTTCAGATTTTCAACATCACTTTGTTGTAGTTTGGGTAGGTAGTGTGTTTCTAGTAATTTATCCATTTCCTCTATGTTTTCAAATTTGTTGGAGTATAGTTCCATAATATTCTGTTATGATCCTTTGTATTTCAGTTGGGTGTGTTTTAATGTCCCCCATGTCATTTCTTATTTGGGTTACTTGTGTCCTCTCCTGTTTTTCTTTTGTCATTCTGGCCAGTGGTTTGTCGATTTTGTTGATTCTTTTAAAGAACCAACTTTTGGTTTTGTTGATTCTTTCTCTTGTTTTTCTGTTCTATATTTAATTTATTTCTGCCCTGATCTTTATTACTTCCTTTCTTCTGGTGGCTGTGGGATTTTTTTTTTTTTTCTTGCTGTTCTCTTTCAATTTCTTTGAGTTGTGTAGTTAATGTTTTGATTTTGTCCCTTTCTTCTTTTTTGATGTGTGCATCTATTGCTATAAATTTTCTTCTGAGGACTGCATTTGCTATGTCCCAAAGGTTTTGGTATGATGTGTTTTCATTTGCATTTGATTCTAGGAATTTTTTAATTCCATCTCTGATTTCTTCTATTACCCAATGATGTGTAAGCAGGGTATTATTCAGTTTCTATGTAATTGATTTTTTCCCCTTGCTCTTTCTGTTGTTAATTTCTACCTTGATGGCATTGTGGTCAGAGAAGATACTTTGAATTATCTCAACATTTTGGATCTTGTTGAGGATTGCTTGTGGCCTAAGATGTGGTCTATTCTGGAGAATGTTCCATGTGCATTGGAAAAGAATGTGTACTTTGTAGCGGTTGGATGGAGTGTTCTATATATGTCTATGAGGTCAAGTTGGCTGATTGTGCCCTTTAGGTCTTCTGTATCTTTGCTGAGTTTCTTTTTGTTATTCTGTCCTTTACTGACAGTGGTGTGTTGAAGTCTCCTACTATTATTGTGGAACTGTCAATTTCTCTTTTCACTGTTGTTAGAGTTTGTTTTATGTATTTTGGACCCCTGTCATTGGGTTTATTATGGTTATGTCTTCATAATGGATCATCCCCTTAATCATTATATAGTGTCCTTCTTTGTCTTTTATGTTGGATTTTGTTTTAAAGTCTATTTTATCTGAGATTAGTATTGCCACTCCTGCTCTTTTTTGGTAGTTGTTAGCTTGATATATTTTTTTGCAACCTTTGTCTTTTAATAAGTTCATATCTTTGTTTCTAAAGTGTGTCTCTTGTAGACAGCATATACATGGATCCTGTTTTCTTACCCATTATGTCACTCTCTGTCTCTTTATGGGTGCATTGAGTCCATTTACATTCAGTGTAATTATTGATAGATGTGAGTTTGTTCTGTTATTTTGTAGTGCTTTTTTCTGTGGTGATGATGTTTTGTTTGTTCTTCTTAGTCTCCTGTCTTGAGTTACTTTTGTTTGTGGATTTTTTTTCATTTCTTTTGTTTTTGTAGGTTTTGTTTTTGCTGAAACTTTATGTTTTTCCTCTTTATTTTTATGAGTATGTTTATTAAGTTTCTTTTTGGTTACCATGAAATTTCCTCTTATGTTTGTAAGTTTGAAGCAGTCTATTATTACTTTGTATCACCTTGCCTTCCTCTGCATTAGAAGGTTCTATACCTACACTGTTTATTACCTCTTTTATTGTTTTGATGTTGTCATTTACTGATTAACTGCTCTGATTCCCTGTTGTATTTCTTTTGATTTTGGATAGTCCTTGAGAGTTCATTTCCTAGATTGGTATCTCGATGGTACACTCTTGCATCCTAGATTCTGCCTGTGAGCTGAAGTTGTTTGTTCTCAGATGCAAGAACTCCCTTTAATAACTCTTGTAAGTTTGGTTTGGTTTTTACATATTCCCTTAATTTCTGTTTATCTGGAAATGTCCCAATATCACCATCATATTTGAACAAGAGTTTTGCAGGATATATTATTCTTGGCTGGCAATATTTTTCTTTCAATGTTTTATATATGTCATCCCATTGCCTTCTTGCCTGCATGGTTTGTGCGAATAATCTGAGTTTAGTATTATTGTTTCTCCTCTGTATGTGACTTCTTGTTTTTCACGAGCTGCTCTCAGGATTCTTTGTCTTTGGTTCTGGCGAGTGTGATTGTGATATGCCTTGGTGATTTTATTTTGGGGTCTATCCTATATGGGGTTCGTTGAGCTTCTTGGATGGCCAGCTTTTCATCTTTCATGATATTGGGGAAGTTTTCTGTCACCAGTTCTTCAATGATCCTCTCTGTGTTTTCTGTTTTCTCCCCCTGTTCTGGAATTCCAATCACTCGAAAATTTTTGCTTTTGATTTTATCCCACAGAACTCTCAGGGTGTCTTCATTTTTGTTTGTTCTTTTTTCTGAGTTTTCCTGAAACAGAGTTGTATGCAAGTGTTTGTCTTCAATTCCACTGATCCTTTCTTCCACCATTTCAAATCTGCTCCTCAGCCCTTCTATGACACCGTCCATTTCTGAAATCTTATTATCTTTTGGATTTCTAATTGTTGTTTTTGTATAATTTCTAGTTGTGAATTTATTTTGACATTTTGTTCCTGCATTATTTTCCTGAATTCTTCCAATTTTTTGTGTGTATTTTCGATTAATTTGTCTATTTTTTCCTCATTTTTGTCTGCTTTTGGCTTCAACTCAGAGAATTCTGAGTATTAGAGATTTGAATTCCCTACCAGATAGGTAGTACCTTTTCCTCCACTGGAAGGTCATCTGGTGTTTTATTTTGGATGCCTACTGCAACCATCCTGTCTTGTTTTTGTAAATGTTTTGATATTGTCTGCTTCTTTGGGGCATTCAGTAGTGATTTTTCTTGTTTATCGATTGTAGATTTGTTTGTTTCATCCCTTTTTTATTTGGCTATGTCTGAGCAGGCGGGCTGTGTGTTCTTTGTTTTTTGCTCATCTGTCTCAAATTGGCAGGATCAGTCGCTCAAATATGGTACAGCAGGGCAGGTCTATTTGAAGAGCAATTACTGGGATGGGATGTTTGTGGCACTTACTACAGCCACCAGGGTGGGTCGGTAATCAGTGAAGGGCAGGTTCCAGTAGGCTGTGCCTGTGCTGCTTGGTGGTGTGATGTTAAATGCACAGTGAAGGTTGTAGGATGTAAGTGGGAGATTGTTATGTGTGGAGTTAAGATGGATATGGGAGAGAGGAGAGAGGAACAGGAGCCAAAAACATACAAACAGAGTGCTAGGGGAGCTTGCTGTTGGAGTGGGGAGATGAGAGTCTATGAAACAGAGAAAAACAAAAAGGGGAAGAAGAGGAAAAAACACAAAAGAAGGAATAAATAAAAATCAGAAAGGAAAAAGAACAGCAAACCTCCCAGTGTTCCCACAGGTGCAGCTAGAAGATCTGGGGAAGTTGTTCTGAGGTGTCACAGTAGAGCTTGGCCAGAAGGCATAGAGGTATTCAGGGCCAGGTATTCAGGGAACAGAAAGAGAAGGAAGGTATAGACAGATGAGAAACTGAGTAATGAAGAAAGACAAAAAGGGAAAAAGAGGGAAAAGAAAACAAAGCTAATAAAAAAAAAAAGAACAAGAAAAGCCCCCCAAAAAACAGAAAGAAAAAAAAAACCCACATAAAAAGAAATGCTCTCAGGGATCTCTGCGTCTGCACAAGCGGAGGGGATAGGTTCCAAGACGTGCAGCACCACCCGGCCAAAACAGGCTCCCAACTCAAGAAAAGGAAAAGAAAACAAACTATTCAAAACAAAGAAACAAAAGCCCCAGGATCCCACCAGCATGGCAGCCCAGACTGGGAAGCAGTTCCACACGCGAATGGAGCTCCGCAGCCCCTCAGGAATAAGCAAAGTTGGCGCATCGAGCCAGGTACTTGAGCAAAAGGAGGGGGAGGTGGTGAGAGATAAGGAAGAAATCTAAAGAAGTGGAAAAAAAAGCAACACCAGCAGTCAACAAATGGCACTCATACAGCCGGCCAGTGGCGGGCAGGTGGAATCCAAGCAGCCGGTGCTTCCCAGACAAAAGACTGTGGCTGCAGGAAGCAGAGGAGGCTGAGTGGCGGTGAAGAAGGGTGGGGGGTGGGAAAGCATATATCGCAAATTACCGGTTGTTCTGTCTCACGCTGGAAGCTCCATGAAGCTGCTTTCTCATACCCCTATTTGCTGGTCTCTGATAGGAGTCCAAGAAGGCGGATCTGTACTGCGTTAGCTGATAGGGGACCTCTGCGTGAATCTCTCCTCGCTCTCCATTCTCTGTCAGTTTTCTCACTCCATTGGTGCTTGGCTGAGTTCTTTATCTCTTCATTTGATGTTTTAGGGCTTCAGGATTGCTGTTTTCTCTAGCTAAGTTTTTTGGATCTTTGCTGTGGAGGGACGGCGTGGTGCTTCTACCCAGAGCGCCACTTTTCAACAATGAGGCTTTGTAACCTCTTCTTGCAACACTACTAAAAATGGGGCTTTAGTATCAGACCTATTAGATGTCTTGCTTCTCCCTTCTGAAATTGCTGTAATTAAAATACAAGCACACCAGCTGAAGGGAGTGCCCTAAACTGAAGACTTTAGAGGAAATAATCTTGCTGATGTAGCTGCTAAATGGGATTTAGGAAATAGTGTTGGAGTTATTATTCCCTCTCCTTGAGCATAGAGACTGTGACCCAGGTGGGGCTGGGCCCTCACAGACTCGCAGAGACACATCAACTGGGCCCTGAGATAAGACAACAGATAGGACAATCTCAGATATTATCTTAAGGAAATTTTCACAAAAGGGCAATAAAACCTAACCCAAAAGACTTCTCACCTTTTGTCTTTTTCTATTAGCATTTAGTGCATAGAAATTTATTGGACCAATGAAGACCCTCCTGACTTTCGTAACTGAAACCTGTACCAGTGATTGTTAAGAAAGACAATTTAAAATGTAAGATTACAATTTCTAGTCAATCAGTGAAAAGGTGGCGTTTTCAATGATTCTACCCATTTTGTGATGTTGATATATACTGATAGCTCTGTAACTGTTCTTTGGACTTGGGCAGACATGGCTGTGGCAGCATGCTTGTCCGTTTTCCCACTCTTGTCTGTTCTGTGATATTTCCTTGGACTTGGGTAGACATGGCTGTGGCAGCATGCTTGTCCGCTTCCCACTTTTGTCCTTTTTGAATATAAGCCGAATAAAACTTTCTTTTTACTTTACTAAACTTTGTGATGTTTTTCCCCTACAACAGCTGCCTCCCAAATTATTGTTGCCATGTATTAGAAAATAGTGTGTAGAGCAGCCTTTGGAAGAACCTATAGAGAACTATTCTCATGAAATAACTACTACACTTGCACCCACCAAAGATAAGCTTTTGAAATATCAGCCGTTGGCTTAATCAAATGAAATTGAAACATGGAAGAAGTCAGGCTGTTACCAAGACCCTGGCAGTAAGCTATGGTTAGGACCTAATGCCAAAAGTGTTCTTCCTAAACTTTTACACGTCCCTATGATGAGGACTCTACATGAGAACAGTCATCTAGGGAGAGATAAAATGACTGAAGTTTTGAAGAAATACTGGTGGAGAAAATTTTCTGAGACAGCTGAATTTGTGGCCGCCCACTGCTCTATCTGGCTTTGTTTTAATCCTGGGAAACGCCTTAAAACTTCACCTGGGCAATAGCCTTTGCCTTCTGGGCCTATGCTTAAATGGCAATTGGATTTTATTCAGCTTCCACTTTTGAGTGGTTATAAATGTGTCTTAGTAAGGATTTGTAGATTTTCGCACTGGGTAGAGGCTTTTCCCTGCTGGTGGGACACTGCTTCTTTTGTGGCAAAGAAACTCCCCAAAATATAATACCTACTTGGGGAGCACCAAAAATTCTTTGCAGTGATCATGGAACTCCTTTTACTGAGCAAGTTATTCAAGAGTTATGCTGAGCCTTCCCCATATACCAGAGATTACATTGCCCTTACTACCCTCAGTCCTCTGGAGCTGTAGAAATAACTAATGGTATAATAAAAAAACTCGACTTGCTAAGCTTTCTAAATCCTTAGATCTGTCTTGGACTAAAGGTCTCCCTTTAGTCCTTTTAAACTTAAGAAGCACTCCTTTTGGGACTCATAAACTTACTCCGTATGAAATAGTTACTGGAAGACCTATGATCCTTCCTTACATTGCCTCCGCTGATCCTAATTTAGTGAAACCTGAATAATTAAAATATTGTCTATTTCTAATGCAGTACTCTAAGAAACTTTCACAAATCAAAGAGGTATTTGAGGAGCAGAAACCTGGTTCTCCTCCTCTACTTAATATTAACCCAGGAGATTATGTTTACTGAAAGAGGCATCAATTAAAAGATTCTTGGGAACCTCGCTGGAAAGTGCTTAACTAACCCTTGTTAAGTTGGGAGTAAGTAACACTTGGATTCATGTATCACAGCTAAAGAAAGCTAAAGTGCCTTTTTGGACCTGTCAGCCAGCTGGAGATTTGAAAGTCAGACTGAAGCAGCGCTCCAGCAACCAGAAGCAAGTAACTTCAAAGCGAAGCAGCTGACTCTGAAATCACAGAACAAGGTTACATACAAACTACTGAAACATTGGAATCTATTTCATGACTATTGTTATTTTAATAGTTCTGTTTTTATACACTTGTGGAATTATTTCTTAAGTAGTTTTGGTGATTATTGAATACTTTTATCCCTCACCTGGTAGGTTAGAACCTCTTATTCTTTATGTCAGAAATTGAAATCCTTTCATTCTGCTTGATAGTAATAACTTTGAAAATAATTTTACCAGCTTAGGTTAAGAACATGTCTTATGCTCATTATTCTTCTATTTATTATACTATTTTAGTTAACTTTTCTATTATGAAGTTTTAAGTAAGTTTTCTCTTTCTGTTTCTTATACTTCACTGATGCTTGGAAAGAAAATACTTTTATCAAATTAACTCATTCAGTAACTACTGCCAGAAATTTCACTGAGGGCTAGATGTCACTCTTTCCCTCAGTCCACACAACACCATAATGATCCACTCACTGGACCAGTCTTACATTATAAGCTCACACCTAATTTTACTATTGATTTTGAAAAACCATTTAAATGACTCATCTGTGTCAAATTATGGCTGCCCCCAGAATTATCCACTTATCCATCAGCTCACTGTATCAACTCTACCTGTGCTTGGTTTCTACTGCATCTTGTGACCTTTTTATTAATGATGCTCGATATTATAACTTAGTAGCAGGTAACTGTGTTAGCAATAGTCCAAATCTCCCAGTTTGTGCCTAACTCCAGGATCCCCTAGATTTTGAAGAATTATCCATTTGTGATGAGTCACTAACTGCAGACTTGCTTGAAAGGGCCAATCAGTCCATTCCAATTCCCAATGTTTAAACCGGGGCAGGAATGTTATGAGCCCCATCTGGATACATTTTTTTATTTCAGAAAAGAAAGATAATTTACCCTATACTTGGGCATTGCCATGTTTAGACAGTTGAAATATGTTATGTCAATGTTCTTTAGGGACTCTTGAAGTTCCCATTAGTGTTCATTCATACAATGACAGCTTACTTTGGGATAGTGGCTTAAAATTAATATCCATACACAAAAGAGAACTTGTCTTCTCAGAAAATTCCATTGCTGATAGACTTGGATAGGCCTGGTCATTCCTTTGAGACTTTGGTCCCTTATGGTATATTTGAACTGGAAAGATCTATTCACAATCTATCTGCCACTATGATTCAAACTGCTAATAGTGTTGCTGATGGAATGACAATACAAAAAAATCATTAGATTCTCTTGCCAAAATTGTTTTTGGATAAACACACTGCTCTAGATATTCTTTTAGCACAGCTAGGGGCAGTTTGTGCTATCACCAATACCTCTTGCTGTTCATGGATAAATACCTCTGGAGAAGTAAAACAAGACTTCTCTAAAACATGTCAAAAGGTTTCCTGTGACATACCATTTCTCCCATGACTGTGCCTTCATTTTTTGATATTTTTAGCTGGTTACCCCAAAACATCAGATCTGGGATATACTCCTTTCTGCTAGCATGTCTCTGTCTTTAAATCATTGTGCTTGTTATTATAGGGCTTGTGATGGTTAAGGTTGTGTCAACTTGGCTGGCCCATGAGTCTCAGTGGTTTGGCGGTTATGATGTAGTTTGGCAGCTATGTAATGATGTAATCACCTTCATGATGAGATCTGCTATGAGAAGCCAATCAAATGAAAGGGAGTTTCCTTGGGTGTATGGCCTGTATCCAATGTATGTGAACTCTCTGGCAAAGCTCATGAGCTTTTGCTTGCTCTGGATCCTGCAACTGCCTCCTGTTCATCTGACCACTGGCTCCTGACACTTGAGCTATCAGCTTATCTGCTGATCTTGGGATTCATCAGTATCAGCAGCCTGTTAGCCAGAGGCCTGATGTCTGACCTGCCAATCTTGGGTTTACCAGCCCCTGGAGCTACATGAGTCAGGAGAAGCCTCCAGCCTGACCCACAGACTTGGGACTTCCCAGCCTCTACAACACATAAGCCATTTCCTTGATATAAATCTCTCTCTCTACACACACACACACACACACACACACAACAAAATTGTAAGAATGAATTTTCTAAATTGGTTCTCAAGTCTGGTTAGTCTTAAAAATGTTGATGACTCTGCTTTCAGTAGTAAAGAGGGCACTGCTAGTCCATGCCATGAAGTGGCAATAGAAATACACAAAGTATCACCACCAATAGCTCAGGTATAGGTGAGAGGTGAGGCTCTGGGTGATTGCATGTTTGATATCATTCTACAATTTTGTCATAATGAGAAGTATAAGGAAACTGGTTGGCTGGTCCTACTTTTGCTAGACAAAGTGGTGAAAGAAAGAGATGAGTTCAGGGCTTCAGAGGCACAGCTCAAGTGCCACTTAAACAACCTCAAAGTTCCCACTTGTGCCTTGAAATAAAGCCTTATTTCTTGTAGTAACAGAGTTAATAATGCAAAAAATAAAAAATAACCTCCAGAGTCTTATAGTAAAAGTGGCTGAATTACAACGCCAATTGAATTCCCAAAGTTGAATGGTGTCTGAAGTTAAAGTGAGGACATTGATAGGGAAGAAATGTCACCCGGAAACTTGGGATGGGGACATATGGGCAGATTAATCAGAAATCTGGGGACACTAATCCCCAAAATTTCATTGAATCACTCCTGTCAACAGAACCATCCCTTTAATTCCCATCTGGAGAGATTATTCCATCTTTGTATGCTAAGCCATCCTCCCCAGTAAAACTATTAGCCCCTATGGGGATTCGATGAGATTAACCCAGCTGTGTCTTAAGGGCCTTTGTCTGAGTCATCCCCTGGGGAATGTCTCAGTAATTGCTTGGAGCATCACCTGAGATAGACACCTTACAAGATGATGCTGAATGTTCTCAGAACATATCCCCACCTCTCATTTGGGCTCCTAGACCTATAACTAGACTTAAGTCCCAGCAATCCCCAAAAGGTGAAGTATAAAGCATGACCCAGGAAGAACTGCTTGACTTTTCTAATATGTACAAACAGAAACTTGCAGAATATGTGTGGAAATGGCCATTAAGGATGTGGGAAAATGTTGCAAGAAACATAAAGTTGGATCAGTCTGAGCTTGTTGATATGGGTCAACTAAGCACAGATCCTTCATTCAATGTTTGAGCTCAAGAGGTTAGGAAAAGATCTAATAGTTTATTTGGTTGGATCACTGAAGCATGTGATCCACACAGTGGCCTACACTAAATCAGATTGAAGTGCCAGACCTTTCTTAGTTTGCTGTCGAAGGAATCCAAAGTCTTAGGGAAATTGACACATTACAGTGGATTTATCTGGTTAGACTCATAGACCCACACATGGAGTTCCCAGAGGACATACCTTTTACCACAACAGTGAAGAACAAATTTGTGAAGGGAGCCCCAGAATCCTTGAAGACTGCTGTGATTGATATTTTATGTAAGTCAGATTTAACGGTGAGAATTGCCCTAACTGAATTAAGATACCTAACTACATTGGGTCTGATTGGACACCACGGTGGTAGGGGCCAAGTGGTGCACTCAACCAAAAAAGACAAAGTGGGAGTGGTTACTATAAAGATCAGCAGAGTCAAAGCAGTTATCAGAATAGTCTGACTCATACGGATTTATGGCATTGGCTATTTGGACATGGTGTCCCTAGGAGTGAAACAGATGGGAAATCTACTAAATATTTAGGTGATCTATACAAGCGGAAGAATGCTAGGTCAAGTGAATGGCTGTCTAACTCAAATAGCCAGAATAAAGAGTCATGGTCCCTCAATCAAATTCCAGACTTGAGCCAGTTTACAGCCCACATCCTGAAAGAAGAGGCTGGGTCCACTTGAGAAAGGACCCCATTACATGGCACAAAATTGATACTGTTAATCTTTCTCCAAGCCTTCCCCAAAGGGATCTATGGCCTTTAACAAGAGTGACTGTTCATTGGGGAAAAGAACATTATCAGATTTTTTGAGGATTAAGGATACTGGCTCTGAACTGACTCTAATTCCAGGAGACCCAAAATTCACTGTGGCCCACCAGTCAGAGTGGGGGGTGTATGGTGTTCAGTTTTGGCTCACAGTGGGTTCTGTGGGTCCCCAAACTTATCCTGCAGTGATTTTACCAGTTCCAGAATGCATAATTGTAATAGATATGCTCAGAAACTGGCATAACCCCAACACTGGATCCCTAACAAATGGAGTAAGGGCTATTATGGTAGGAAAAGCAAAGTGGAAACCATTAGAAGGGCCTCTACCTAGGAAAATAGTAAACTAAAACCAATACTGCATTCCTGGAGGGACTGCAGAAATTGCTGCCATCATCAAGAACTTGAAGGATGCAAGGGTGGTAATTCCAATCACATCCCTATTGAACTCGCCTATTCGGCCTGTGCAAACAGATGGATCTTGGAAAATGAAAGTGGATTACCGTAAGCTTAACCACATGATGACTCCCATTGCAGTTGCTTTTTCAGATGTGGTTTCATCGCTTGAGCAAATTAATGCATCTCCTGGTATGTCGCTATTGATCTGGCTAATGCCTTTTTTTCCATACTGTTTTGAAGGACCACCAGAAGCAGTTTGTCTTCAGCTGTCAAGGCCAGCAACACACCTTCACTGACCTACATGTCATGGATTGAATTGTGTCCCCCAAAAATATCTGTCACCTTGGCTAGGTCATGATTCCCAGTATTGTATGACTGTCTACCATTTTGTCATCTGATGTGATTTCCCTACGTGTTGCAAATCCTATCACTATGATATAATGAGATGGATTAGTGGCAGTTATATTGATGAGATCTATAAGATTAGTGTCTTAAGCCAATCTCTTTTGAGATACAAAAAAGAGAAGTGGGAGAGACATGGGGACCTCATACCACCAAGAAAGCAGTGCTGGGAGCACAGTATATCCTCTGGACCTGAAGTTCCTGTGCTGAGATTCTCCCAGACCAGGGGAAGACTGATGACAAGGACGTTCCTCCAGAGCCATCAGAGAGAGAAAGCCCTCCCCTGAAGCCAGTGCCTTGAATTCAGACTTCTAGCCTACTTGACTGTGAGAGAATAAACTTCTCTTTGTTAAAGCCATCCACTTGTGGTATTTGTTATAGCATCACTAGATGACTAAGACACTACCTCAGGGGTATATCAACTCTCCAGCCTTATGTCATAATTTAGGTCACAGGGACCTTGATCATCTTCCTCTTCTATAAGATGTCACACTGGCCATTACACTGATGACATTATGTTGATTGGATCTAGTAAGAAGTGT
Source organism: Dugong dugon (assembly GCA_030035585.1). Lineage (NCBI taxonomy): Eukaryota > Metazoa > Chordata > Mammalia > Sirenia > Dugongidae > Dugong > Dugong dugon. The sequence goes on along the minus strand of CM057476.1, from coordinate 36,784,890 downwards.
CAATGACTCTGGACTTATTGGTAAAATATTTGTGTGCTATAGGGTGGGAAATTAATCTGATAAAAATTCAGGCACCTCCACCTCAGTGAAATTTCTAGGGATCCAGTGGCATGAGGCATGTCAAAATATTCCTCCTAAAGTGAAAGCTAAGTTATTGCATCTGGATCTCCCACAATTAAAAAAGAACAATGCCTAGTGGGCCTCTTTGGATTTTGGAGGGAACATATTCCTTATTTGGATGTGTTACTCCAGCCTATTTATCAAGTGATTTGAAAAGATGCTAGTTTTGAGTGGGGTCCAGACCAAGAGAAGGCTCTGCAACAGGTTCAGGCTGCCATGCAAGCTGCTATGCTACTTGAGCCATATGATCCGGCTGACCCAATGGTGTTTGAAGTGTCAGTGGCAAATACAGATGTTGTTTGAAGTCTTTGGCAGACCCCTATAGGTGAATCACAGCACAGATTCTTATAATTTTGAAGCAAAGCCCTGCCATCCTCTTCAAATAACTACTTTCTTTTTGAGAAACAGTTTTTGGCTTGTAATTGGGCCTTAGTAGAGACTGAATGCTCAACCATGGGCCACCAAATCACCATGTGGCTTAGCTGTCCATCACGAACTGGCTGTTGTCTGATCCACAGAGTCATAAAGTCAGATGTGCACAGCAGCACTCCATTATTAAATGAAACTGATATGTACGATATTGGGCCCAAGCAGGACCTGAAAGCACAAGTTGCATGATGAAGAGTCCCAAATGCCCATGGTGCTCACTCCTGTCACATTATCTGTCCCCTCATAGTTTGCTTCTATGGCCTCATGGGGAGTTCTTTATGATCAGTTGACTGAGGAAGAGAAAAGTCGTGCCTGGTTAACAGATGGTTCTTCATGATATGCTGGCACCACCAGAAAGTGGACAGTGGCAGCACTACAGCCCTTTTCTGGGACCTCCCTCAAGGACAGTGGTGAAGGAGATGCTCCCAATGGGCAGAACTTCAAGCAGTGAACCTGGATGTTCACTCTGCTTGGAAGGAGAAATGAACACATGTGTGACTGTATACTGATTCATGGGCTATGGCCAACGGTTTGGCCAAGTCCTTGGAAAACTGAAGACGAGGTGTGGGGAAGAAGTATGTGGATAGACCTCTCTAAATGGGTGAAAGAAGTGAAGATATTTGTTTCTCACTGAATGCGCACCAAAGGGTGACCTCGGCAGAGGAGGATTTTAACAATCAACTGGCTAGGATAATGCGTTATGTGGAAATCAGTCATCCTCTTTTCCCAGCCACTCCTGTCATTGCCAAATAGGCTCATGAAAAAGTGGCCATGGTGGCAGGGATGGAGGTTATGCATGGGCTCAGCAACATAGATTTTCACCACTAAGGCCAACTTGGATACAGCCACTACTGAGTGACCAATCTGCCAGCAGCAGAGACCAACACTGAGTCCCTGATGTGGCACCATTCTTTGAGGTGATCAGCCAGCAACCTGGTGGCAGGTTGATTACATTGGACCGCTTCCATCATGGAAAGGGCAGCATTTGTTCTTCCTGGAATAGACACTTAGTATGGATATGGATTTGCCTTCTCTGCATTCAATGCTTCTGACAAAACTATCATCTGTGGATTTACAGAATGCAACATCCACTGTCATGGTATCTCACACATCATCACCCTGGGTTAAGGGACTTGCTTCACAGCAAATGAAGTGTGACAATGGGTCCATGCTCATGGAATTCACTGGTCTTACCATGTTCCCTATCATCCTGAAGCAGCTGGTTTGATAGAACGATGGATGGCCTTCTAAAGAGACAATTATGGCACAGCTAGGTGGCAATACCTTGCAGTGTTTGGACAATGTTCTCCTGGAGGATGCATATGTTCTAAACCAGCTTCCAATATATGGTGCTGTTTCTCCCATAACCAGGATTCATGTGTCCAGGAATTAAGGAGTGGAAGCCAGAGTGGCACCAATGTAACCCCTAGTGATCCACTTGCAAAACTTATGCTTCCTGTCCCTCAGATCCTATGCTCTGTGGATCTTAATTCCAAAGGAAGGAATGCTTCCCCCCAGGAAACACAACACTGATTCCTTTGAACTGGAAGTTAAGAATACTACCCGGCCACTTGGGCTTTTCATGCCTCTGGATCAACAAAGAAGGGATTTACTGTATTGGCTGGTGTGATTGATCCTGATTACCAAAGGGAAATTGGATTGACATTACATAATGGAAGTAAAGAAGAGTATATCTAGAATACAGGAGACTCCTTAGGACATCTCTTAGTACTACCATGCCCTGTGATTAAAGTCAATGGAAAACTACAGCAACCCAATTCCAACATGATGACTAATGGCCCAGATGCTTCAGGAGTGAATGTTTGGGTCACTCCACCAGGCAGGCAAAGATCCACTACCAGCTGAGGTGCTTTCTGAGGGCAAAGGGAATTTGAAATGGGTGGTGGAAGAAGGTAGTTCTAAATACCAGCTATGACCACGTGACCAGTTGAAGAAACGAAGACAGTAATTGTTACGAGTATTCCTTCCTCGTATGTGTGCATCAAATATTTTTGTTTTCTTCACTTATAAAATATAAGAGGTAAACAGGGTTAGTGTGTTTTTGGTTGTGCACATGTTAGTTGTATCATGATAGGTGCAAGTATGACTTTGTAATTGTCTTTATTTAGGGATTGTATACGGTTTAAGGTGATGTGTACAGGTGCCAAGTTGACAAGGTGGACTGTGATGGCTAAGTTTTGTGCCAGTTACGCTGGGCTATGATTCTCAATGGCTTGGCAGTTATGTAATTATATAGTTTGGCAGTTAGGTAATAATGTAGTTTGGAAGTTATGTAATGATGTAGTTATCCTCCATTTTCTGATATAACATAATCATCTCCATGATATGATCTGATGTGATAAGCCAATCAGTTGTAAGGGGAGTTTCCTCAGAGGTGTGGCCTTCATCCAATATATACTGACATTCTGGCAAAGCTTGCTGACTTCTGCTCACCCTGGATCCTGCATCCAGCTTGTCATTATCTGACCTCTGGTTCTTAGGACTTAAGCCAGCGACCTGCAATATTGCCTGGTGATCCTGGGATTTGCTGGCCTCCATAGCCCATGATTTAGCAGCCTGCTGTTTTACCTGCTAATATTGTGTTTGTTAGCCCCTGCAGCTACATGAGTCAGAAGAAGCCTCCAGCCTGATGCCTGACTCACGGACTGGGGACATGCCAAACTCCTCAGCCGTGTGAGCCATTTCCTTGAGATAAATCTCTCTGTATGTGTCTCTCTCTCTTTCTGTCTCTCTCTACATATATAAATATACACACACACATACTTCACTGGTTTTGCCTCTCTAGAGAACCCATCCAAAGGCAGTGAGTATAAATGAAGTTTGACTCTGAAGTCAGGATATTGATTTTTACCTTATCTTGGTTACAGAGTTATGAGACAGTTACAGGCTTTTTTAACATTATCAATTCTAATCCTATTTTCTAACCTCTGGGGCCGTGATTACGCAAGGCATTCTTTTAGACCAAGCTGAGTAAACATTCTTAACACAGTCAACAAACAATTCCTCATCCCAGCCAGAAATCCTAACTCAAGCAGTTAAACTTTGAGAAAAAAAAGGTTGAACTGTCTTTTTAGAACAGTAGAGGGGAGATTTCAGTTTAATTTAGAAAGGTGTTTTTAATTTGGCCCCGAAGCCACCCATTTCAGATATACTAGCATCTCAGGTTTAAGATTTGCATAAACACGTAGCAGGTGGTTTTTCCACCCTTTGAAACAGAGGCAACTGTCTAGCATGATCCATCTGACAGTTCTGCTGATATCCAAACTGTTCCTGGGATGGTGTCTTCCTATTTTTGGAAAGTAACAGATGTTTGCAACCAAGTAACTCTATTGGCCCATTTCCTATCTGTAGATTTGCAGGGGGCAGGCACGTTTCTGTCATTTGGTACTGTTTCCGTCCGTTTCAGTATAAGCTTAAGCTGATGGGATTTCTGCTGTAGTGGTTGATTAGATCTATCAGTCACAGGCTTAATCTCTTGAACAAAAGATTATGTAGCCATAACCTTGGTGAAAATTTCAGGACATGTTTCCTTATTTATATAACAGAATTTTCCAAATCTTTAAATTCTGGTTTCATTTTGCACAATTCATTTTTAAGTCTATCTCTTTCCTCCGACATTTTACTATAAGTGGCAAGGAGAAACCACACTGCATTTTCAAGATTTTAGAAATCTCCTCAGCCAAATATCCAAGTTTTTCACTTACAAGTTCTACCTTCCACAAAACATTCTAACATAATTCAGACAAGTTCTTTGCCACCTTAAAAAAAAAGATCACCATCTCTCCATTGTCCAATCATATGTTTATCATTCCCTTTTAAAGCCTCCCCAGAAACATATTTAACATCCAAATTTCTAGCAATATTCTATTCATGGCAATAGAAGCTTTCCCCATAGCTCTCAGTTCTTTCTAAGCCTTCATCAGAATCGCCCTTAATGTCCACAATTCTACCAACAGTCTCCTCAGGGTAATCTAGGACCTTATTATGAAGCACATCAAAATTCCTCCAGCCTCTGTCCATTACCGAATTCCTAAACCACTTCCACATTTTAGGTATTTCTTAGAGCAGCACTCCATTCCCGGTACCAAGTTCTGTATTAGTTTATTAGTAGTGCTGTAACAGAGATACTACAAGTGGGTGTTTTGTTAAACAAAAAATTATTTTCTCACAGTTTAGGAGGCTAGAAGTCTGAATTCAAGGTACTGGCTCTAGGAGAAGTTCTCTGCTCTGGGAGAAAATCCTTGGTTCCTTGGCAATCTCCACATAATATCTATCTCTTCCTCATTTCTGCTTGCTTGTCGGTGTGCCTAATCTGTTTTTTTAATATCCAAAAAGTGATTAGGTTTAAGACACACCTTACACTGATATGGCCTCATTAACATAACAAAGAAAATATTATTCCCAAATGGTATTACATCCACTGGTATAGGGTTAGGATTCCAACACATATTTTCGGGACACAATTCAATCTATAATAGTATATAACCAAGAGAAATGAAAACAAATGTTCACACAAAAACATGTAAACAAATATTCATACCAGCATTATTCATAATAGCCAAAATGTGGAAATAATCCAAATGTCCATCAACTGATGCACAGATCAACAAAAATTGGTATATGCATAGAATAGGACATTATTCAGCCACAAAAAGGAAAAAAAAATTGACTCATACATGATACAATACACATGAACCTTGAAAACATCATGAAAAGTGAAAGAAAGCACACACAGAAGGCCACATATTTCATGATTCCATTTATTATAGGCAAATCCGTAGAGAGAAAGTAGGTTAGTTGTTGCCAGTTTCTGGGGGTAAGTGGGAACGAGGAATGGGGAATGAGTGCTAATGGATATGAGGTTCTCTTTTGAGGTGATGAAAATGTACTGCAATTAGATAGAGGTGAAGTTTTCACAACCTTGTGAATATACTCAAAAGCCCTGAATGGAACACTTTTAAGGGGTTAATGTGATAGTACATGAATTATATCTCAATTTTAAAATATAATAAATTCTGGCATGTTATTGGGCCTTGGAAGAGACCAAGCAGCTGACTATTAGACAGTCATGTGTCCATGTGCCCAGATATGCATGTTATTAGCTGGGATCCTGGGGGAACATAAGCTAAATACCAGATGTCTTAGTTGTCTACTGCTGCTATAACAGAAATACCACAAGTGGATAGTTTTAAAAAACAGAAATTTGTCTTCTCACAGTTTAAACAAAAAAAAACCCATTGCCATCCAGTCAATTCTGACTCATAGCAACCGTATAGGACAGAGTAGAAATGCCCCAAATGGTTTCCAAAAAGTGGCTGGTGGATTCAAACTGCTGACAGTTTGGATAGCAGCCAAGCTCTTAACCACTGTATTACCAGGACTAGAAGTCCAAATTCAGAGTGCTGGCTGTAAAGGAAGACTTTCTCTCTGTCAGCTCTGAAGGAAGGTCTTTGTCTCTTCAGCTTCTGCTTCCTCATTCCTTGGAGACCTCCATGTGTCTTGGAATCCATCTTACCCCATTTCTCCTCTGCTTGCTAGTTTAATCTCTTTTATATCTCAAAAGACATTAACTCAAGACACATCTTACACCAATCCTGCCTCATCTGCATAACAAAGACAACTCATTCCCAAATGGGATTATAACCACAGGCATAGAAGTTAGGACTTACAACACATATTTTGGGGGGACATAGTTCAATCCATAACATTCCACCCTTTGGCCTCCCAAAATTCATGTCCTTGCCACGTGCAAAACACATTCACACCATCACATCATCCCAAAAGTCTTAAATCAACTCCAAGTCCAAAATCTCATCTTCTGAGTCATCGAAATCAAATATGGGTGATACTTTAGGTGTATTCCATCCTGGGGCAAAATTCCTCTTCATCTGCGAACGTGTGAAATGTAGAAAACAAGTTTTCTGCTTCCAAAGTACAATGATGGAACAGACACAAGGTAGACATTTCCATCACAAATGGAAAACTGGAGGGAAAGAAGGGATAACAGACACGAAGCAAGTCGAAAACCGAGCAGAACAAATTACATTACCCCTCAAGTCTTGAAAATAATCCTCTCTTCTCTGAGATCATCTGGGCAATGGCCCTGCCCTCCAGACTCTGGGTGTTGATCACACCCTCTGAATTCTGGGTAAAGACCCCTTGGCCCTGGGCTTCAGCTCCACCTTCCAGGCCCATGGGGACAGCAAATCAGCTCCGTTAGCTTTGGGTGGCGCCTTTTTGTAGTCCATCTGAGTGGCGACCCGACCCCCGTGGCCCTAGTAGGCCACATTCTTCTGCCCCTTGGGCATGGTAGCCCCAGCCCCTCAACTTAGAGCACGGCCTCATCACCCTGGAACACATTAATGGCAGTCCTACACTCCAGACCAAGTCGGTGAAGATCTGACTCTTTGAAATCTAGGAGACTCTGGCCCCACCCTTTGAGATTCAGGAGACTGTGGCCCGACCCATTGAAACTGAGAAGGCCTTGCTTCCGATGCTCCTTCCAACAGTTCTGCTGATCTCCGAGCTTCTCCAGGGATGGTCCTTTTCATTTCCTGGAAAAGAACAGAAGTAGCTCCTTTGGCCTGTTTCCTGCCTGTAGAATTCCAAGAGGCAGAGAGTATTCTATCCTTTAGTTCTTTCTCTGTCCCCTTAAGTCTGAACTGATGTGTTTTCTGCTGTGGTACTTGGGTAGATAAAACAGTCACAGTCTTAATTTTTTAACAAAAGATTGTGTAGCCACGTCCTTAGTGAACATTCTAGGACACATGTTCTTAGTTTCTAAAACAGAATTTTCCAAATCTTTAAGTTCTGTTCTCATTTTGCAGAGTTCATCTGTTTTATTTTTTAAAACATTTTCTTTATAAACTATGTTATGCCAATTGACCTAGATGTTCCCCGAGACCATGGTCCCCACAGCCCTAAGCCCAGTAATTCAGACCCTCAAGGAGTTTGGATGTGTTTATAGAGCTTCCATGACATTGTCTTGGTTAAGTTGTGCTGGCTTCCCCGGTATTGTGTACTGTCTTACCCTTTACCAAAGTTACAACTTATCTATTGTCTCTTTAGTGGTTTTCCATTCCCATACCTCATCTCCCTCAAAAAAAAAAAAAAAAAATCAAAGATTGTTTCTTTTTGTGTGTAAACCTTTTCATGAGTTTTTATAGTAGTGGTCTCATGCACTATTTGTCCTTTCATGATTGATTGACTTATTTCACTCAGCATAATGCCCTCCAGATTCATCCATATTGTGAGATGCTTTGCAGATTCATCATTTTTCTTTATCATTCTTTATCATTGTGTAGTACTGCATTGTGTGTATTGACCATAGTTTGTTTATCCATTCATCTGTTGATGGGCATCTAGGTTGTTTCCATCTTTTTGCTATTGTGAACAATGCTGCCATGAACATAGGTGTGCCTATGTCTATTCGAGTGACAAATCTTATGTCTCTAGGATATAATCCTAGGAGTGGGATTGCTGGATCATATGGTATTTCTATTTCTATATTTCTAAGGAAGTGCCTTATCATTTTCCAAAATGGTTGTATCATTTTGCATTTCCACCAGCAGTGCATAAGTGTTCCAGTCTCTGTGTAGCCTCTCCAACATTTATTCTTTTCTGTCTTTTTTTTTTTTTTTTTTTTGATTCATGCCAGTAATGCCAGGTGAGATGGTATCTCATTGTGGTTTTGATTTGCATTTCTCTAATGGCTAGTGATCTTAAGCATCTCCTCCTGTATCTGTTAGCCACATGAAAGTCTCCTTTGGTTAAGTATCTGTTCATATCCTTTGCCCATTTTTTAATTGGATTATTTGACTTTTTGCTTTAGAAGTGTTGGATTTTCCTGTAGATTTTAGAGATTAGACTTTTGTAAGATTTGTCATAGCCAAAATGTTTTTCCAGTCACTAGGTTCTCTTTTCACTCTTTTGGTGAAGTCTTTTGATGAGCATAAGTGTTTAATTTTTAGAAGATCCCAGTTATCTAGCTTATCTTCTGGAGTTTTCGTGCTGTTAGTTATGGTTTGTATCCTGTTAATGCCACGTATTGGGGCCTCTAGCGTTGATCTTATTTTTCTTCTAGGATGTTTATAGTTTTTGGTTTTATATTTAGGTCTTTGATCCATTTTGAATTAGTTTTTGTGTATGGTGTGAGGTATGGGTCCTGTTTCATTTTTTTGCAGATGGACATCCAGTTTTGCCAGCACCATTTGTTAAAAAGACTCTCTTTCCCCCTATTTGATGGACTTTGGGAGTTGTTGAAGATCAGCTGACCGTAGGTGGCTGGATTTACATCTGGTTCTCAATTCTGTTCCACTGGTCAAGGTATCTGTCATTTTACCAGTACCAGGCTGTTTTGACTATAGTAGCTGTATAGTAGGTTCTGAGGTCAGGTAGTGTGAGTCCTCCTACTTTATTCTTCTTCTTCAATAGTGCTTATCTGGGGCCTCTTCCCTTTCCATATAAAGTTAATGATTAGTTTTTCCAACTCTTTAAAGAATGTTGTTGGTATTTGAATCAGGATTGCATTGTATTTGTAGATAGTTTTTGGTAGAATTGTCATTTTCACTATGCTGGGTCTACCTAACCATGAGCATGGTATGTTTTTCCATTTATGCAGATCAACTTTGGTTTCTTGCATTAGTGTTTTGTAGTTTTCTTTGAATAGGTCTTTTACATCCCTGGTTAAATTTATTCCTAAGTTTTTTTTGTTGTTGTTTGTTTTTGTTTTTTTAGGGGCTATTATAAATGGTATTGTTTTCCTGATTTTCTTTTCATCATTCTCTTTATTGGTGTATAGGAATCAAACTGATTTTTGTAATGTTTGTCTTGTACCCTGCTACTCTGCTGAATCTTTCTATTAGCTTCAGTAGTTTTCTAGTAGAGTCTTTTGGGTTGTCTATGTATAGTATTATATCATCCACAAATAGTGACAGTTTTACTTCTTCATTACCAGTTTGGTTGCTCTTTATTTCTTTTTCTTCCCTTATTGCTGTAGCTAGGACTTCCAAGATAATATTAAACAGGAGTGGTGATAAAGGGCATCTTTGTCTTGTTCCTGTTCTCAAGGAGAATGTTTTCTGCCTCTCTCCATTAAGAATGATGTTGGCTGTTGGTTTTGTATAGATGTCCATTATTATGTTGAGGAAATGACCTTCTATACCTATTTTATTGAGAGTTTTTATCAGGAGTGGGTGTTGGACTTTGTCTAATGCCTTTTCTGAGTCAATTGAGATGATCATATGATGCTTTTATTTATGTGGTGGATTACACTGATTGATTTTCTAATGTTGAACCATCCTTACATACCTTATATGAATTCCACTTGGTTGTGATGTATTTTTTGATATGATGCTGAATTCTGTTGGCTAGAATTTTGTTAAGGATTTTTGCATCTATATTTCTCAGTCATATTGGTCTGTAGTTTTCTTTTTTTGTAGTGTCTTTGCCTGGTTTTGGTATCAGAGTTATGCTGGCTTGATAGAATGAATTCAGAAGTATCTCTTCCTTATCTATGTTCTGAAATATTTTGAGTAGTGACTGGTTTAACCTCTTCTCTGAATGTTCTATAGAAATCTCCAGTGAAGACATCTGGGCCAGAGCTATTTTTTCGTTGGGAATTTGTTTTGTTACCTTTTCAATCTCTAATCTTGTTATGGGTCTATTCAGATTTTCAACATCATTTGTATTAGTTTGGGTAGGTAGTGTGTTTCTAGAAATTTGTCCACTTCCTCTAGATTTTCAAATTTGTTGGAGTATAGTTTTTCATAGTACTCTATTATAATCCTTTTTTATTTCTGTTGGGGCTGTTGTAATGTCCTCCATTTCATTTCTTATTTGGGTTATTTGCGTCCTCTCCTGTTCTTCTTTTGTCAGTTTGGCCACTGACTTGTCAATTTTGTTGATCCTTTCAAAGAACCAACTTTTGGTTTTGTTGATTCTTTCTATTGTATTTCTATTCTCTATTTCATTTATTTCTGCTCTGATCTTTATTATTTCCTTTCTTCTGGTGGCTGTGGGCTTCTTTTGCTGTTCTCTATTTGTTCAAGTTGTGAAGCTAATGTTTTGATTTTGTCCCTTTCTTCTTTTTTGATGTGTGTATCTATTGCTATAAATTGACCACTAAGCACTACCTTTGTTGCGTCCCAAAGGTTTTGGTATGATGTGTTTTCATTCTCATTTGATTTTAGGAATTTTTTAATTTTATCTCTGATTTCTTCTGTTACCCAGTGGTTTGTAAGCAAGGTGTTATTCAGTTTCCATATGATTGATTTTTTTTTTCCTTGCTCTTCCTGTTGTTAATTTCTACCTTGATGGCGTTGTGGTCAGAGAAGATACTTTTTATTATTTCAGTGTTTTGGATTTTGCTGAGGATTTCTCTGGGGCCTAAGATGTGGTCTATTCTGGAGAACGTACCATGTGCATTGGAAAAGAATGTGTACCTTGCAGCTTTTGGGTGTAGTGTTCTATATGTCCATGAGGTCAAGTTAGCTGATTGTGCCCTTTCAATCTTCTGTACCTTTTTTCTTTCTAGATATTCTGTCCTTTACTGAGAGTGGTGTGTTGAAGTCTCCTACTATTACTGTGGAACTGTCCATTTAACTTTTCAGAGCTGAGTTTGTTTTATGTATTTTGGAATCCCTTTCATTTGGTGCTTAGATGTTTATTATAATTATGTCTTCATGATGGATCATACCTTTAATCACTATATAGTGTCCTTTGTCTTTTATACTGGATTTTGTTTTCAAGTCTATTTTATCTGAGATTAGTATTGCCACTCCTGCTCTTTTTTGGTGGCTGTTTGCTTGATATATTTTTGCCATCCTTTGATTTTTAATAAATTTACGTTTTTGTTTCTAAGATATGTCTGTTGTCGACAGCATATTGATGGATCCTGTTTTTTCAATCCCTTCTGTCACTCTGTCTCTTTATGGGTGCCTTTAGGCCATTTACATACAGTGTAATTATTGATAAGTGTGAGTTTATTGCTGTCATTTTGTAGTGCTTTTGTTGTGGTGCTGAAGTTTTCTTTTTTCTCACTTTCCTGTGCTGAATTCCTTTTGTTTGTGGATTTTTTTCATTTCTTTTGTTCTTGTAATTTTGTGTTTTCTGAGACTTTGTTTTTCTTCTTTATTTTGATGAGTAGGTTTGTTAACTTTCTTTGTGCTTACCTTGAAATTTACCCTTATCTTCCTATGTTTGAACCAGTCTATTATTACTTGGTATCAACTTACTTCCCTCTCGATTAGAAAGTTCTATACCTACACTGTTTATTCCCTGTTTTATTGTTCTGACATTGTTGCCATTTACAAATTAAGCTCTCTGGTTCCCTATTGTAAATCTTTTAGTTTTGATTACTCTTTGAGAGTTCATTTCGTAGGTTGCTATCTGGTTGGTTTGGTCTTGCACCCTAGATTCAGGCTGTTGTCTGATGTTGTTTGTTCTCAAACTGAAAGACTACCTTTAATAATTCTTGTAAGTTTGGTTTGGTTTTTACATATTCTTGTAATTTCTGTTTATTTGGAAATGTTCTAATTTCATCACCATATTTAAACAAGAGCTTTGCAGAATACATTATTCTTGGCTGGCAATTTCTTTCATTCAAGTTTTATATATGTTATCCCATTGACTTCTTGCCTGCATGGTTTCTAGAGAGTAACCAGAGCTGAGTGTTATTAATTTTCTTCTGTATGTGACTTTTCATTTTTCTGGAGCTGTTCTCAGGATTCTTTCTTTGTCTTTGGTTTTAGCAAGTGTGATTATGATACGTCTCGGTGATTTTCTTTTGGGGTCTATCCTATACGGGGTTTGTTGAGATTCTTGGATGGTCAGCTTTTCATCTTTCATGATATTAGAGAAGTTTTCTGTTAGCAATTCTTCCATGATCCTGTTTTTTCCATTTTCTTCCCATTCTAGAACTTCAATCACTCAAAAATTTTTGCTTTTGATTGTATCCCACATCATTCTCAAGGTTTCTTCATTTTTCTCCATTCTTTTTTCTGCTTTTTCCTGAAAAAAAGTGGTATCCAAGTATATGTCTTCAATTTCACTGTTCCTGCCTTCCATTGTTTCAAACCTGCTCCTCAGACCTTCTATGACATTGTCCATTTCTGGAATCTTGGTGTTTATCTTTTAGATTTCTAATTGCTATTTTTCTATGATTTTTTGCTGTGAATTTATTTTGACATTTTGTTCCTTTATTTTCCTGAATTCTTCCAGTTTTATCTGTTTTTTCCTTGTTTTTTCTTTCTTTTCCATGATTTTGTCTATTTTTCCTCATTTTGTCTGCTTTTACCTTCAACTTTTCAATAGCTCTGAATATGAGAGATATGAATTCCCTATCAGGTAGTTCCAGTGCCTTTACTTCTACTGGAAGGTCACCTAGTGCTTTATTTTGGATGTCAACTGCAACCATCCTGTCTTTTTTTTTTTTAAATATATATGTTTTGAGATTGTCTGCTGTCTTCAGGACATTCAGTAGTCATTTTCTTCATTTATTAATCAAAGATTCGTTTGTTTCATCCTGATTTTTGTTTTATTTCATTATCTGAGCAGGTGAGCTGTGCGTTCTTTATTGTTTGCTCATCTGTGGGCATGATACTTCTCACCACCTTGTCCCATGGGCAAGGCCAGTCAACCAACTATGGTGCAGCAGGGCAGGTCTAACGGGTGCTCTGCCTCCTGCTGGGAGCTCTGTGAAGCTGCTTTCCCATGCTCCCTGTCGAACGATCTCCAACAGGGGTCCAAGACGTCAAATCCATACTGTGTTAGCTGATAGAGGATCTCTACTCTGTATCTCTCCTCACTCTCTGTTAGTTTCTTATTCAATTCAGTGCTTGGTTGAGTTCTTTATGTCTTCATTTGAGGCTTATGGTTTCAGGATTGACATTTGTCTCTGTTTTACTTACTTTTTTGAGTGTTTGCTGTGGAGGGATGGTGCTTTGGTCTATAGCACCATGTTGGCTCCACCTCTTGCACAGTTTTTTTTTTTTTTTAATTGGACTTCAGGTGAAGGCTTACAGAACAAATAGTTTCTTATGAAACAGAAGTACACATGTTATTTTATGACATTGGTTAACAGCCCCAAAACATATCAACCCTCTAACTTCTCAACTTCTTTTTTTTTTTTTGGTGAAAATACACATAGCCAAAGATACACCATTTCAAAAATTTCTACATGCACAGTTCAGTGACATTGACTACGTGCTTCCAATTGTGCTGTTATTCTCACATAAGATGAAGGCTTACAGAATAAAATAGTTTCTCATTTAACAGTTACTAAAAATGTTGCCCTATGACAATGGTTAATACTCTCACAACACATCAACAATATCCTTATTCAACCTTGGGTTCCCTATCACCAGCTTCCTTGTCCCCTTCTGCTTTCTGGCCCTTCTCACTGGACTCCTGTACCTCGTTAGTCTCATTTGGTTTTACAGGGCTGTCCACTCCCAGGCTGAACCTTGAACCTTGGAGGTAACTTCACCACTGAGCTAAAAGGGTGTCTGCAGACCATACTCTCGGGGTTTCTCCAGTCTCCTTTAGGCCAATAAATCTGGTTTTTATTTATTTTTTTTGTGAGTTAGAATTATGCTCTACATCCTTCTCCAGCTCTTTCCAGAACCCTCTGTTGTGATCCTGGTTAGAGCAGTCAGTGGTAGTAGCCGGGCACCATCTAGCTGTACTGGACTCAGTCCGGTGGAGGCTTTGGTAGCTGTGGACAATTAGTCCTTAGAACTAATCTTTTCCTTGTATCCTGTTCTCTTAATTCTTCCTTGCTCCTGAAGGGATGAAACCAGTGGAGTATATTAGATGGCCACTCATAGGCTTTTAAGACTCCAGACACTACTCACCAAGGTAGAATGTAGAGTATTCTCTTTATAAGCTGTGTCATGTCAATTGAGCTAGATGTTTCCCGAGACTATGGTCCCCAGAGCTCCCCACAGGGAGTTTGGATGTGTCTGTGGGGCTTCAATGACCTTTCCTAGTACAAGTTGTGCTAGCTTCTCCTGTATTGTGTACTGTCTCACCCTTCACCCAAGATACCACTTATCTATTATATATTTAGTATTTCCCCCTCCACCTCTCCCATCCCTGGTAACCAACAAAGATTGTTACATTTTGTGTGTGAACTTTTTCATGGGTTTTTACAATAGAGGTCTCCTACAATATTTGTCCTTTTGTGATTTATTTCACTCAGCATAATGTCCTCCAGTTTCTTCCATGTTATGAGATGGTTCACAGATTAACTGTTGTTCTTTCTCCTTGCATAGTACTCCATTGTGTGTATGTACCATAGTTTGTCTATCCATTCATCTGTTGATGGGCATCTAGGCTGTTTCCATAGTTTTGCTATTGTGAACAATGCTGCCATGAACGTAGGTGTGCATATGTCTATTTGATTGATGACTCTTATTTCTCTAGGATATATTCCTAGGAGTGGGATTGCAGGATCTAAATAGTATGTCTATTTCTAGCTTTCTGAGGAAGCGCTATATCATTTTCCAAAATAGTTGTATCATTCTGCATTCCTACCAGCAGTGCATAAGTGTTCCAATCTCCCCAAAGCCCCTCCAACATTTGTTATTTCCAGAGTTTTTGATTTGTGCCAGTAATGCCAGGGTGAGATGGTATCTCATTGTGCTTTTAATTTGCATTTCTCTAAAGGCTAGTGATCGCAAGCATTTCCTCATGTGTCTCTTGGCCATTTGAATGTCTTCTTTGGTGAAGTGTCTGTTCATTTCCTTTCCCCATTTTATAATAGGATTATTTGTCTTTGTTGTAGAGGTGTTGGATTTTCTTGTAAATTATGGAGAGTACACCTTTGTCTGACTTGTAAGGTCAAAATTTTTTTTCCCAGTCTGTAGGTTCTCTTTTTATTCTTTCGGTGAAGTCTTTTGAAGAGCATAGGTGTTTGATTTTCAGAAGATCCCAATTATCTAGCTTATCTATTGGGTTTTATATGTTGATGGTTAAGGTTTGTATCCTGTTAATGCCATGTTTTAAGGCCTGAAGTGTTGGTCCTTTTTTTCTTCTATAAATTTTATAGTTTTAGGCTTTATATTCAGGTCTTTGATCCATTTTGAAGTAGTTTTTGTATACGGTGTGAGGTATGGGTCCTGTTTCATTTTTTTGTAGACGGGTATCCAGTTTTGCTAGCACCATTTGTTAAAAAGACTGTCTTTTCCCCATTTGATTGACTTTGGGCCCTTGTCGAAGATCAGGTGACCGTAGGTGGATGGATTTACACCTGGGTTCTCAATTCTGTTCCGTTGGTCAATGTATCTGTCATTGTACCAGTACCAGGTTGTTTTGACTACTGTAGCTGTATAGTAGGTTCTGAAGTCAGGTAGTGTGAGTCCTCCAACTTGGTTCTTCTTCAGTAGTGCTTTACTTATTCGGGGCTTCTTCCCTTTCCACATAAAGTTAATGATTAGTTTTTCCATCTCTTTGAAGAATGATGTTGGTATTTGGATCGGGAGTGCGTTGTATTTGTAAATTGCTTTGGGTAGCATTGTGATTTTCACAATGTTGAGTCTGTCTATCCATCAGCATTGTATGTTTTTCCATTTATGTAGACCTCTTTGGGTTTCTTGCAGTAGTGTTTTGTAGTTTTCTTTGTATAGGTCTTTTACATCCCTGGTCAGATTTATTCCTAAGTATTTTATCTTTTTAGGGGCTATTGAAAATGGTATTGTTTTCCTGATTTCCTTTTCATCATTCTCCTTACTGGTGTATAGGAATCCAACTGATTTTTGAATGTTTATCTTGTATCCTGCTACTCTGCTGAATCTTTCTATTAGTTCCAGTAGATTTCTCATGGAGTCTTTAGGGTTTTCTGTGTATAGTATCATATCATCTGCAAACAGGAACAGTTTAACTTCTTCATTACCAAATTGGATGCCCTTTATTTCTGTTTCTCGCCTTATTGCTCTAGCTAGAACTTCCAGCACAATGTTAAACAGGAGTGGTGATAAAGGGCATCCTTGTCTTGTTCCTGTTTTCAAGGGGAATGTTTTCAGCCTCTCTCCATTAAGAATGATGTTGGCCATTGGTGTTGCATAGATGTCCTTTATTATGTTGAGAAATTTCCCTTCTGTACCTATTTTATTGAGAGTTTTTATCAGGAATGGGTGTTGGACTTTGTCAAATGCCTTTTCTGTGTCAATTGAGATGATCATGTGATTCTTTTCTGTCCTTTTATTTATGTGGTGGATTACGTTGATTTATTTTCTAATGTTGAATCATCCTTGCATACCTGGTATGAATCCTACTTGCTCGTGGTGTATTATTTTTTTGATATGATACTGAATTCTATTGGCTAGAATTTTGTTCAGAATTTTTGCATCTATATTCATGAGAAATATTGGTCTGTAATCTTCTTTTTTTGTGACATCTTTTCCTGGTTTTGGTATCAACGTTATGCTTGTATCATAGAACGAATTTGAAAGGGTTGCTTCCTCTTCTATGCTCTGAAATAGCTCAAGCAGTATTGGTACAAGCTCTTCTGTAAATGTTTTGTAGAATTCTCCAGTGAAGCGATCTGGGCCAGGGCTTATTTTGGTTGGGAGTATTTTATTAACTTTTCAATCTCTTCTCTTCTTATGGGTCTGTTCAGATTTTCAACATCACTTTCTTGTAGTTAGGGTAGGCTGTGTATTTCTAGAAATTTATGCATTTTCTCTAGGTTTAAAATTTGTTGGTGTATAGTTTTTCATAATATTCTGTTACGATACTTTTTATTTCGGATGGGTCTTTTGTAATGTCCCCCATTTCATTTCTTATTTGGGTTACTTGTGTCCTCTCCTGTTTTTCTTTTGTCAGTCTGGCCAGTGGTTTGTCGATTTTGTTGATTCTTTCAAGGAACCAACTTTTGGTTTTGTTGATTCTTTCTATTGTTTTTCTGTTCTCTATTTCATTTATTTCTGCTCTGATCTTTACTATTTCCTTTCTTCCGGTGGTTGTGGGCTGTTTTTGCTGTTCTGTTTATATTTGTTTGAGTTCTTTAGCTAATATTTTGATTGTCCCTTTCTTCTTTTTTGATATATGCATCTATTGCTATAAATTGTCCTTTGAGGACTGCCTTTGCTGTGTCCCAAAGGTTTGATGTGTTTTCATTCTCATTTGATTCTAGGAATTTTTTGATTCCATCTCTGATTTCTTCTATTACCCAGTGATGTGAAAGCAGCGTATTATTCAGTTTCCATGTAGTTAATTTTTTTTCCTTGCTCTTTCTATTGTTAATTTCTACCTTGATGGCATTGTGGTCAGAGAAGATACTTGGAATTATCTCAACGTTTTGGATCTTGCTGAGGATTGCTCTGTGGCCTAAGATATGGTCTATTCTGGAGAATGTTCCATGTGCATTGGAAAAGAATGTGTACTTTGCAGCAGTTGGATGGAGTGTTCTATATATGTCTATGAGGTCAAGTTGGCTGATTGTGCCCTTTAGGTCTTCTGTATCTTTGCTGAGTTTCTTCTTAGTTGTTCTGTCCTTTACTGAGAGTGGTGTGCTGAAGTCTCCTACTATTATTGTGGAACTGTCCATTTCTCTTTTCAGTGTCATTAGAGTTTATGTATTTTGGGCCCTGTCATTGGGTGCGTAGATGTTTATTGTGGTTATGTCTTCATGATGGATCGTCCCCTTAATCATTATATAGTGTCCTTCTTTGTCTTTTATGGTAGATTTTGTTTTAAACTCTATTTTCTCTGAGATTAGAATTGCCACTCCTGCTCTTTTTTGCTAGTTGTTAGCTTGATATATTTTTTTCCAGTCTTTGACTTTTAATAAATTCACATCTTTATTTTTAAGGTGTGTCTCCTGTAGAGAGCATATTGATGGATCCTGTTTTCTTATCCATTCTGTCACTCTCCGTCTCTTGATGGGTGCATTGAGTCCATTTACATTCAGTGTAATTATTGATATATGTGGGTTTGTTGCTGTCATTTTGTAGTGCTTTTTTTTGTGGTGCTGAAGTTTTCTTTGTTATTCTTACTCTCTTGTGCTGAGTTACTTTTGTTTGTGGATTTTTTTTTCATTTCTTTTGTTTTTGTGGGTTTTGTTTTTCATGAGACTTTATGTTTTTCCTCTTTATTTTTATGAGTAAGTTTTTTAGCTTTCTTTGTGGTTACCGTAAATTTGACCCTTATCTTTCTAAGTTTGAAGCAGTCTACCATTACTTGGTATTGCCTTGCCTTCCTCTCCATTACAAGGTTCTATAACTATGCCGTTTATTCCCTCTTTTATTGTTTTGATGTTGTTGTCATTCACTGATCAACTGCTCTGATTCCCTGTTGTATTTCTCTTGGTTTTGGATAGTCGTTGAGAGTTCATTTCCTAGATCGGTACCTGGATCGTACGATCCTATGTCCTAGTTTCTGCCTGTGAGCTGAAGATGTTTGTCCTCAGATTGAAGAACTCCTTAATAATTCTTATAAGTTTGGTTTGACTTTTACATATTCCCTTAATTTCTCTTTGTCTGGAAATGACCTAATTTCACCAGCAAATTTGAACGAGAGTTTTTCAGGATATATTATTCTTGGCTGGCAATTTTTTTCTTTCAAGATATTATATATGTCATCCCATTGCCTTCTTGCCTGCATGGTTTCTGCCGAATAATCTGAGCTTAGTCTTATTATTTTTCCTCTGTATGTGACTTCTTGTTTTTCACGAGCTGCTCTCAGGATTCTTTGTTTGTCTTTGGTTTTGGTGAGTGTGAATATGATATGCCTTGGTGATTTTCTTTTGGGGTCTCTTCTATATGGGGTTTGTTGAGCTTCTTGGATGGCTAGCTTTTCATCTTTCATGATATTCGGGAAGTTTTCTGTCAGCAGTTCCTCAATGATCCTCTCTGTTTTTTCTTTTTTCTCTCCTTGTTCTGGAATTCCAATCACTCGAAGATTTTTGCTTTTGATTGTGTCCCACATAACTCTCAGAGTCTCTTCATTTTACTTTGTTCTTTTTTCTGAGTTTTCCTGAAACAGAGTTGTATCCCAGTGTTTGTTTTCAATTCCACTGATCTTGTCTTCCACCATTTCAAATCTGCTTTTCAGCCCTTCTATGACATCGTCCATTTCTGAAATCTTGTTTTTCATCTTTTCGATTTCTAATTGTTGTCTTTGTATAATTTCTAGTTGTGAATTTATTTTGGCATTTTGTTCCTGCATTATTTTCCTGAATTCTTCCAATTTTTTGTCTGTATTTTCCAAGAATTTGTCTATTTTTTCCTCATGTTTGTCAGCTTTTTGCCTCAGTTCTTGGAGAATTCTGAGTATTAGAGATTTGAATTCCCTATCAGGTAGTTCTAGTGAATTTTCTTCCATAGGAGAGTCATCTGGTGTTTTATTTTGGACGCCTACTGGAAGCATCCTGTCCTGTTTTTGTAAACGTTTTGTTATTGTCTGCTGTATTTGGAACATTCAGTAGTTATTTTTCTGGTTTATTCATTGTAGATTTGTTTCGTCCCTTTTTTTTAAAAAAAAAAAATTAGATTATGAGCAGGCAGACTGTGTGTTCTTTGTTGTTTACTCATCTGTGGGCACAATACTTTTCGCCTCCTTCTTCAACTGGCAGGGTCAGTCACTCAGATATGGTATGGCAGGGCAGGTCTAGCTGAAGAGCTGTTACTGGGATGGGTTGTTTTTTTTTTTTTTTTTTTTTTTTTAATATATATTTTATTGTACTTCAGGTGAAAGCTTACAGAGCAAATAGTTTCTCATGAAATAGTAGTACACATGTTGTTTTTTGACATTGGTTAACAACCCCACAACGTATTAAGCCTCTAAATTCTCAACCTTTTTTTTTTGATGAAAATTACAGATGGCCAAAGATACACCGTTTCAAAAATTTCTACATTCACAGTTCAGTGACATTGACTACGCTCTTCCAACTGTGCTGTTATTCTCACTTAAGATGAAGGCTTACAGAAAAAATAGTTTTTCATTTAACAGTTACTACACATGTTGCCCTATGACAATGGTTAACAATCTCACAGCACATCAAGAATATCCTTACTCCACCTTGTGTTCCCTATCACCAGGGGGCTTCCTTGTCCCCTTCTGTCTTCTGGACCTTGTCAGTGGACTATTGTACCTCTTTAGTCTCATTTGTTTATTTATTTATTTATTTATTTATTTATTTATTTATTTTTATTTTATTTAAACACCATTTCAAAACTTTTTACTTACACATTTAAGTGATATTGACTATGCTCTTCCAATTGTGCTGCCATTCTCGCCCAAGATGAAGGCTTACAGGACAAAACAGCCTCCCATTTAATAGTTACTACATATGTTGCCCTATAGCAGTGGTCAACAATCTCACAATACATCGACAGTGTCCTTATTCTATTTGTGTTCCTTATCATCAGTTTCCTACTCTCCCTCTGCCTTCTGGCCCTTGTCACCGGACTCCTGTACATCGTTAGTCCCATTTAGTTTTACTGGGGTGTCCATTCCCAGGCTTAACATCGAACCTTGAAGGTAACTTCCCCTCTGAGCTGAAAGGGTGTCTGGGGGCCACACTCTCGAGGTTTCTCTAGTATTCTTTAGGCCAGTATATCTGGTCTTCTTTTTTTTTTTTTTTTTTTTTGGGAGTTAAAATTATACTCTACATCCTACTCCAGCTCTGCCCAGAACCCTCTGTTGTGATCCTGGTCAGAGGAGTCATTGGTGGTAGCCGGGCACCATCCAGCTGTACTGGGCTCAGTCCCGTGGAGGCCTTGGTAGCTGTGGACCATTAGTCCTTCGGACTAATCTTTTCCTTGTATCCTGTTCTCTTCGTTCTCCCTTGTTCCTGAAGGGATGAGATCAGTGGAGTATCTTAGATGGCCGCTCATAGGCTTTTAAGACCCCAGACACTACTCACCAAGGTAGAATGTAGAGCATTATCTTTATAAGTAGTGTCATGCCAATTGAGCTAGATGTTCCCCGAGATCATGGTCCCCAGAGCCCTCCGTCCAACAACTCAGTCGGGATGGGTTGTTTTTGGCACTTACTACAGCCACTAGAGCGGGTCGGTAATCAGTGCAGGGCAGGTTCCAGTTGGCCATGCCTGTGCTGGTTGGTGGTGTGATGTCAAGCGCACGGTGCAGGTTGGCAGGATGCAGCAGGGAGATTGTTGTGTGGAGCTAAGACGGATATGGGAGAGAGGAGAGAGGAACATGAGACAAAAATATACAAACAAAAAAAATGCTAGGGGAGTTTCCCATTGGAGTGGAGAGATGAGAGACTATGAAATGGAGAAAAACATAAAGTGGAGGAGGAAGAAAAGAATGAATAATAAGAATCAGAAAGGTTAAAGAACTGCAAAGTTCCCAGGGATCCCACCATTGCAGGTATGAGGCCTGGGGAAGTCGCTCTCAGGTGTTGCAGTACAGCTTGGCTAGAAGGCATAGAAGTATATAATGCCAGGTATTCAGGGAACAGAAATAGAAGGAAGATATAGAGAGACGAGAAACTGAGCAATGAAGAAAGACAAAAAGGGAAAAAGAGGAAAAAGAAAACAAAACTAATTAAAAAAAAAAAAACAAGAAAGGCCCCCAAAGAAACAGAAAAAAAAAATGTAAAAGAAATGCCGTTAGGGATCGTTCTGCACGTTTGAGGAAGCCGAAGGGGAGTCTCCCTGACACACAGCTCAGCCTGGCCAGAAAGGGCCCCCAACTCAAGAAAATGAAAAGAAAACAAACAGTTCACGACAAAAAAACAAAAGCCCCGGGATCCCACCAGCACGGTAGCCCAAACCGGGCAGCAGCTCCACACTCGAATGGAGCTCCACAGCCCCTCAGGAAGAGGCAAAGATGGCGCTTGGAGCCAGGTACTTGAGTGAAGGGAGGGGGAGGTGGCGAGAGGCAAGTAAGAAATCAAAAGAAGCAGAAAAAAAAAAGCAACAGTAGCAGCCAACAAATGGCACTCAGAGGGCCAGCTAGTGCGGGCTGGTGTTTCTGGACAAGAGACTGTGTCCGTGGGAAGCAGAGGGGGCCGAGTGTGTGTGAAGAAGGGTAGGGAGTGGGAAAGCACATATCACAAATTACCGGAGCTCTGCAGCCCCTCAGGAAGAAGCAAAGATGGCGCATGTAGCCAGGTACTTGAGTGAAGGGAGGCGGAGGTGGTGAGAGGCAAGTAAGAAATGAAGCAGAAAAAAAACAGCAACACTAGCAGCCAACAAATGGCACTCAGAGGGCCAGCTAGTGCGGGCTGGTTTTTCTGGACAAGAGACTGTGTCTGTGGGAAGCAGAGGGGGCCGAGTGTGGGTGAAGAAGCGTAGAGAGTGGGAAAGCGCATATCACAAATTACCGGAGCTCTGCAGCCCCTCAGGAAGAAGCAAAGATGGCGCACGGAGTGAGGTACTCGAGCGAAAGGAGTGGGAGGTGGGGATAGGCAAGGAAGAAATAAAAAGAAGCGGGAAAAAAGCAACACCAGCATCCAACAAATGGCACTCAGAGATCCACCCGTTTGGGTGTGTGGAATCTGAGCAGCTGCTGTTTCCCGGTCAAGAGACTGTGGCTGTGGGAAGCAGAGGAGGCCGAGACGGGGTGAAGGGTGGGGGGTGGGAAAGCGTATATTGCTAATTACCGGTTGTTTTGTCTCTCACTGGAAGCTTTCTCATACCCCGTTTGCTGGTCGCAGATAGGAGTCCAAGATGGTGGATCCCCGCTGCGTTAGCTGGTAGGGGACCTCTGCATGAATCTCTCGTCGCTCTCTGTTCTCTGTCAGTTTTCTCACTCCATTTGGTGCTTGGCTGAGTTCTTTATGTCTTCATTTGATGTTTTAGGGTTTCAGGATTGTTGTATTCTCTGTTTGGCTTAGTTTTTTGGATCTTTGCTGTGGAGTGACGGCGTGGTGCTTCTGCCTAGAGCACCATTTTGCCAGAACTCCTCTTGCACAGTTCATTTTTAAGTCCATTTCTCCTCTCGCATTTTACTATAAGGAGAAACCACGTGGCCCATTTAAGATCTTGCTTAGATACCACATCAGCCATATATCCATGTTCATCACTGTCATGGTTTGAATTATGTCCCCCCAAAAAATGTGTGCATCAGTTTGTCTGGGCCATGATTCCTGGTACTGTGTGATTTTCCTATATGTTGTAAATCCTGCCTCTATGATGTTAATGAGGGAGGATGGGTGACAGTTGTGTTAGTAAGGCAGGACTGGATCGTCAAGACTGGATTGTGTCCTGAGGCAATCTCGAGATATAAAAGACGGAAGTGAGCAGAGAGACAGGGGTACCTCATACCATCAAGAAAGCAGTGCCAGGAGCAGAGCGCACCCTTTGGACCAGTGTCTCTGCGCAGAGAAGTTCCTAGTCCAGGGGAACACTGAAAAGAAGAAGGCCGACAGAGAGAAAAAGCCTTCCCCTGGAGCTGATGCCCTGTATTTGGACTTTTAGCCTACTTTGACTATGAGGAAATAAACTTCTCTTCATTAAAATCATCCACTTGTGGTGTCTTGTGTTATAGCAGCACTAGATGACTAAAACAATCACTTACAGGTTCATCCTTCCACGAAGCATTTGAACATAATTCAGACAAGTGCTTTGCCACTGCATGGAAAACATCACCCTTTCTCCATTGTCCAATTGCATGCTCATTTTCTTTTAAAGTTTCACTAGAAGCACATTTAACTTCCACATTTCTAGCAACATTCTGTTGCTTGCGCCATATTTATTCACTAAGATGAAAAAGACTTTCTCCATATCTCTCCTCACTTCCTTCTTAGCCCTCACCAGAATTGCCTTTGATGTCCATAATTCTACCAACAGACTCTTCAAGGCAATCTAGGTTTTTACTATTAGTCACTTTAAAATTATTCCAGCCCTTACCCATTACCCAATTCCAAAATTGCTACCACGTTATAGGTATCTGTTTGAGCAGCACCCCACTCTTCCAGTAGCAAATTCTGTCTTAGTTATCTAATGCTGCTATAACAGAAATACCACAAGTGGATAGCTCTTTAACAAACAGAAATTTATTTTCTCAGTTTAGGAGGGTAAAAGTTCAAATTCTGAGTGCCAGCTGTAGGGGAATGGTTTCTGGCAGCTCTGGAGGAAGGTCCTTGCCCCTTTAGTTTCTGCCTCCTGGTTCCTTTGGAGATCTCCATGTGTCTTGGCATCTATCTTACTCCATGTCTCCTGTGCTTGCTAGTTTAATTTCTTTTCTACCTCAAAATATAAAAATTCAAGACACAACCTACAACTAATCCTGCCTCAATAACATAAAAAGACAGCTCATTCTCAAATGGAATTGTAACCACAGGCATGTTGTTGTTAGGTGCCATCAAGTCAGTTCCAACTCACAGTGACCCTATCTATAGCAGAACAAACACTGCCCAGTCCTGTGCCATCCTCATAATTGATGTATCTTCAAGCCCATTTTTGCAGTCACTGTGTAAATCCATCTCATAAGGGGTATTCCTCTTTTTCACTGACCCTCTACCAAGCATGATGGTCCCTCCTGATAACATGTCCAAATTATGTAAGATGATGTCTTCCCATCCTTGCTTCTAAGGAGCAATCTGGCTGTATGTCTTCCAAGACAGATTTGTGCATTCTTTTGGTAGTCCATGGTATATTCAATAATCTTAGCCAACACCATAATTCAAAGGCATCAATTCTTCTATGGTCTTCCTTATTCATTGTCCAGCTTTTGCATGTATATAAGGTGATTGAAAATGCCATGGCTTGGGTCAGGCCCACCTTAATAATTAAAGTGACATCTTTGCTTCTTAACACTTTAAAGAAGTCTTTTGCAGCAAATTTGCCTAAAGTGATGCATTGTTTGATTTCTTGACTGTTGCTTCCATGGGCATTGATTGTGGATCCAAGTAAAATGAAATTCTTGACAATTTCAATCTTTTCTCCATTTATAATGATGTTGCTTATTGGTCCATTTGTGAGGGTTTTTGTTTTCTTTATGTTGAAGTGTAATCCACACAGTAGTCTTCGATCTTCATCAGTAAGTGCTTCAAGTCCTCTTCACTTTCAGCAAGCAAGGTTGTATCATCTGCATAACGCAGGTTGTTAATAAATCTTCCTCCAATCCTGATGCCTCATTCTTCTTCATATAGTTCAGCTTCTTGAATTATTTGCTCAGCATATAAATTAAGTGAGTATGGCGAAAGGATACAACCTTGATACATGCTTTTCCTGACTTTAAACCAAGCAGTATCCCCTTCTTCTGTTTGAACAACTGTCTCTTGGTCTAAGTACAGGTTCTTCATGTGCACAATTAAGTGTTCTGGAATTCCCATTCTTCACAATGTTATCCATAATTTGTTATGATCCACACAGTCAAATGTCTTTGCATAGTCCATAAAACACAGGTAAACATCATTCTGATATTCTCTGCTTTTAGCCAGGATCCATCTGACATCATCAATGATGTCCCTGGTTCCATGCCCTCTTCTGAATCCAGCTTGAATTTCTGGCAGTTCACTGTTGATGTACTGCTGCAATCACTTTTGAATGATCTTCAGCAAAATTTTACTTGCATACGATATTAATGATATTGTTCGATAATTTATGCATTCTGTTGCATCATTTTTCTTTGGTATTGGCATAAATATGGGTCTCTTCCAGTGGATTGGCCAAGAAGCTGTCTTCTAAATTTCTTGGCATAGTCAAGTGAGCACTTCCAGCACTGCATCCATTTGTTGAAACACTTCAATTGGTATTAAGTCCATTACTGTAGCCTTGTTTCTCACCAACACCTTCAGTGTAGCTTGGACTTCTTCCATATCATCAGTTCTTGATCATATGCTACCTTCTGAAATGACTGAATGTAGACCAATTTCTTTTTGGTACAGTGACTCTGTATTGCTTCCATTTTCCTTCGATGCTTCCTGCATCATTCAGTATTTTGCCTATAGAATCCTTCAACACTGGAACTCAAGGCTTGAATTTTTTCTTCAATTCTTTCAGCTTGAGAAATGCCGAGTGTGTTCTTCTGTTTTGGTTTTCTAACTCCAGGTCTTTGCACATGTCATTATAATACTTAAGTTTGTCTTCTCAAACCACCCTTTGAAATCTTCTGTTCAGCTTTTACTTCATCACTTCTTCCTTTCACTTTAGCTGCTCAGCATTCAAGAGCAAGTGCCAGAGTCTCTCTGACATCCATTTTGGTCTTTTCTTACTTTCTTGTCTTGAATGACCTCTTGCTTTCTTCACATATGATGTCCTTGATGTCATTCCACAACTTGACTGGTCTTTGGTCATTAGTGTTCAATGTGTCAAATTTATTCTTGAGATGGTCTCTAAATTCATGTTGGATATAATCAAGGTCATAATTTGGCTTTCGTGGAATTTTTCTAATTTTCTTCAGCTTCATCTTGAACTTTCATATGAGGAATTGATGGTCTGTTCCGCAGTTGGCCCCTGGCCTTTGTTCTGACTGATACTGAGCTTTTTCATCGTCTCTTTCCACAGATGTAGTTGATTTGATTCCTGTGTATTCCGTCTGGTGAGGTCCACATGTATAGTCGGCATTTATATTGTTGAAAAAAGGTATTTGCAATGAAGTCGTTGGTCTTGCAAAATTCTATCGTGATATCCAGCATCACGTTTATCACCAAGGCCATATTTTCTAACTACCAATCCTTCTGTTTCCAACTTTTGCATTCCAATCACCAATAATTGTCAATGCATCCTGATTGCATGTTCAATCAATTTCAGACTGCAGAAGTTGGTAAAAATCTTCAATTTCTCCATCTTTAGCTTTAGTGGTTGATGTGTAAATTTGAATAATAGTTATATTAACTGGTCTTCCTTGTAGGCATATAGATATTATCCAACAGTGTTTTACTTCAAGCTAGATCTTGAAATGTTCTTTTTGACAATGAAATGTGACACCATTCCTCTTCAATTTGTCATTCCTGGCATAGTAGACCATGTGATTTTCCGATTTAATATGGCCAATATCAGTCCATTTCAGCTCACTAATGCCTAGTGTATAGATGTTTGTGTTCCATTTCATTCTTGACGATTTCCAATTTTCCTAGATTCATACTTCGTACATTCCATATTTCTATTATTAATGGATGTTTACAGCTGTTTCTTATTTTGAGTCTTGCTACATCAGCATGGAGAAGAATAGTGAATATACCATGGAATGCCAAAAGAACAAACAAATCTGTGTTGGAAGAAGTACAACCAGAGTCCTCCTTAGAAGCATTTACTTTAGACATGTTATCAGGAGGGAACAGTCCCTGGAGAAGGACATCATGCTTTGTAGAGGGTCAGCAAAAAAGAGGAATACCGTGAATGAGATGGACTGACACAGTGGCTGCAACAATGGGCTCAAAGATAACAATTATGAGGATCCCGCAGGACTGGGCAGTGTTTCATTTTGTTGTACATAGGGTCACTATGAGTTGGAACTGACTTGACGGCACATAATAACAACATCAGCAAATGAAGGCCTTGAAAACTTGACTCTAACCCTGTCATTAAGGTTGACTCTTCTATGAGGAGGTAGCTTTTCCCCAGTCATCTTTCAAGTGACTTCCAACCTGAGGGGCTCATCTTCCGGCACTATATCATACAGTGTTCCACTGCTATTCATAAGGTTTTCACTAGGTAATTTTTTCAGAATACTTCCAAGTCCTTCTTCCTACTCTGTCTTAGTCTGGAAGCTCCACTGAAACCAGTCCACCATGGATGACACTGCATAGAGGTTACGATTTAAAACACATATTTTGGGAGGATGTAATTCAATCCATAACACCAGGAGAGACCAAGATCCTAGATCCTAGAATTGGCATTAAGGTGACACGGAGACATGGGGCTTCTGCTCATGTGTGTGTCAAAGAAGCAGCTCAGGGCCATACTTACGGGGCCTCCAGGCCTGAGGATAGGTGTTTCCCTTGCACGTGAGTATGCATGGCAGTAACTTGAAGGGCAAGACTTCAATGAGATTTGGGCAGAAGAGGAACTTTTCCTGACTCCTTTAGCTTAGGACAAAGAAAGGCATTCCCATTTGGCTATGTTTATTACAAAGGACACATTCTTTACACATTCACTTTCTTAACATAGGACAATAGTTTTAAGGTACAAACCAGTCTCTTGAATATGTGGTTCAGGATTGTTATAAAGGTAATAAAATTGGGAGATCAGTGAGACAATTGACCTCCCAGGGACACAACCAAAAAAGGGGCAATAAAGTTACATGGGGTCTCTATGAGTCTGAATCGACTTGATGGCACCCAACAGCAACAAAAACCATTGAGAGGTCCGTGGGTGGTGCAAATGGTTTGCATTTTGCTAATAACCAAAAGATTGAAGGTTCGAGTCCACCCAGAGGCACCTTGGAAGAAAAGCCTATCGATCTGCTTCTGAAAGGTCTTAACCATGAAAAACCTACGAAACACAGCTCTACTCTGACACACTTGGGTTCACCATGAGTTGGAATCCATCCAATCCCAAGACTTAGCTGCTTTACTCCTGGTGAATTTAAGTAGGGGTGGGGCATGATCTACCTAGAACAGAGCCCAGGTTTTACAATGTAGGAGAGTGCACCCTCTTCCATGGCTTTGCCCCAACTAGGATGCTCCAACCACCCCGAACTCCCTTCATGTCCTCCTGAGATTCTTTTTTACAAGCTGTTTATCTTTTTGTCCTGTAAACCTAGGGACTGGAGTTGGGGGGCTGAGGAGGAAGGAAGGAATGCACAAATCCTTCCTGCTTTGCTGCTGATCCCAGGTGTCCTATTATTATGCTACAAACTAAATTTGGACTGAGCCTGTCCTTTATCTGTCTATTTATCATCTGTCTGTCTCTCACTGGTGATAGGACAGACAGCAATCCAGCCAGGAAGGCAAAGGGAAGAGAGAAGAGCAAAACTCAGAAGCTCTTTTGCAAAACATTCTTCTCAGCGGAAGCCTAGTCTTCCTCTGCCCCAGGCTGCTGCTTTACCCCAAGTTAACTAGGTCTTTACTCTCCTGGTTCTCCATCTCCCCCTTTTGTTATGGAATTTACTTGTCCCTCTCTTCTGAGGCTTTTCCTTGGATGAGCCAGGGTTGGAACTCAGCCTTCCATGCTGGTTCACCGTGATACCTGGGGCTCTTTCAGTCACTCCTCTTACTTCTGCAAATGGACCTCCCCTCCCACCACCTCCTAGAAGCTTCCGGTTAATGTCAGGAAGGACCTTCTCACTGACAGCTTCACAGGTGCATTTGACTTTGCATCTCACTTGCCCTTCAGCAACAGTTGAAAGCACTGGAAATCTCCTTCTTGAAACGTCTTTTCTCCCTAAAGTTCCCTGATATCACTTCTCCCACCCGTCCCTCTGTCTGGCTCACTCCTTTGCCTTTCTGCTCTCTCAGGTCACTCCCATCCACATCCCATGTTCCATATAGAGTATTCTCCTAAACTGAAAATATGCTTCTGACTCTTTCCCCTTCAAAAGTCACACATCATTTAAAACCTCAAG
Source organism: Dugong dugon (assembly GCA_030035585.1). Classification (NCBI taxonomy): domain Eukaryota; kingdom Metazoa; phylum Chordata; class Mammalia; order Sirenia; family Dugongidae; genus Dugong; species Dugong dugon. Next base: position 36,754,897 of record CM057476.1, on the reverse strand, counting down.
TCCAAAGCCCTGACTGAAGGATTTCCAAACCTTCTCAGCTCTGCAGACAGTCTCAGTCTACCCTGGGCCCAGACAAGTGAAGTCACTTCTAGTTCTTCAGGTAACTTTCTTTTTCCTTGTAGGCTGATCTCTCATCCAGCATGTACCATTCAACTGACCATCTCAATACCCTCACCATGTCTACCTGTTCAAACTTCAAATCTCATTTCAGATTTTACTACCTCTGGAGAGTGTCCCCCACCTGCTCTTACATGTTACAGAAGCATATTTTCTGACCTATCATTTCACACTTTCAAGATAACTCTAAATTTACTTTTTCCAGTCTCCTTTCTCAAATGGACTGAAAATTCCAAGAGGGAAGAATTTTTTTTGATTCATCTTGTATTTGGTAAATAATAATACTTTTATAAAGTTGAGTAAATAGACGAATGAATATTTAAACACTTTAGGTTAGAAAAGATCTGTCATATATAAAAGAGTGGCATCAGACCTCATCTAACTTTACGAGGGGGAGCATAATCACCATCAGCTCAAGACTGATTCCTATGAGGTGGAGGTCAGACATACTTACACTCTCCATCTCTTTTTTATCAATTCTGACAGCAGCCATCCCTGCAACGGCACTCTCTACTTCCCTGCTGAGTTCAGTAATTCATTGCAATGACCATACTCACGATTATGGAATTTATCAGGCAATAACAAGTTACAATTCAGGATCAGGATCAACTTGGAAGTAACAAGAACAACTCAGGATACAGATCTTTGATCAGGACAGCTTCTTCTCAGCCATACATGCAGGCCTGGCCTTTGCCCTGCTCCAGCAAGTGTTACAGCTCTTTCACTCCACCAACTCTTTCCTGGAGGCACCCACTCTGCCAGCAAGCCTCCTGCCGAATGCACTCAGCTGTCCTCTGTGGGCCAGGAAGCCCATTGCAGCAGTCTTGTGCTGCTGCTTCCCATGCCACTGCTGTCCCATGCTGCGGCTATCTCAAGCCGCTGCTGCCTCCAGTGGTACAGCTTTCCATTATTACAACTCTCTTTCTGTCTCCTGGGTCTAGTAAGTTCTCAGCACAGGGACCCTGGATCCAAAGTATATGCTCCGTTCCCAGCTCTTCTTAATGTTAGTGAGGTACCCCTCAATCTGTGAGATTTGCTCTTTTTAAGCATAGTGGGATGGCAAAACTGACCAATTCCCTGGTGGGCCACAGGCACCTTATTTGCATATACCCAGCCAATCCCAGAAAGAGTTTTACACAACTTATTTGAATAGTTGCACCCAATCATTTTGTGGGAGTTACAAGACCATGGCCAAAAATGCAGTAGAAGAGAAACACATTGTCCTGCACATATGTCCATCCCCATGGCTGGAATCATCCTGATTTTGCAAGAGGAGGGATGTACCCCAGGAAGATCCAATCATCATAACCTCGCATCTCTGAGTTGGCCCAGAGGTTGTTGTGCTGCTAGACTGCAAACTGCTTGATAACAGAAACGGTTTCCTTTCTGCTCTCTTGCCTGTAAGAATGGCTCAAATATAGTAGACAAAAGAGCTTTCACTGAATGAATGTAATGAGGCATGAATGTATGTGTGAATGACCGGTTGCAACCACAGTGTGCGCTCATCAATTGTTCCAACTCAGAGAGGAAGAAGATCTATTTTCAGTAAAGCGGCTCTCCACAAAGGATGAAAAGAGTCCAGGATTAGGTCTGTAAAATCTAGCACTCTGGAAAAACATCTCTTTGGAGTCTAATGGAAAAGTCTTAGAGAAGTCTTATTGGAAGTGACAGGGAACAAAGATGTTGTGGTCTTGTAAGTAGTTCCGTGTTTATGTCATTCCTTTAAATTTTCTGTATTTTTTAATTGTATTTTAAATGAACGTTTACAGAGCAAATCAGTTCATTTAAAACGTTTACAGAGCAAATCAGTTCCTCATTAAACAATTAATACACATATTCTTTTGCGGCATTGGTTGCCAACCCCATGACACGTCAACATTCTCCCTTTCTCAACCTTGGGTTTGCTGTTGCCATCTTTCAAGTCCCCTCCTGCTGTCTCATCCTTCCTTGTCCCTGGGCTGGTGTGCTCATTTAGTCTTATTTTGTTTTATGGGACTGTCTAATCTTTGGCTGAAGGGTGACCCTCAGGAATGACTTGAGTATTAAGTTAAAGGGGTGTCAGAGGGCCATACTCTTGGGGTTTCTCCAGTCTCTGTCAGACCAATAAGTCTGGTCTTTTTTTGTGTTATAATTTTTTTCTACATTTTTCTCCAGCTCTGTCCAGGACCCTCTATTGTGATCTTTGCCAGAGCAGTTGGTGGTGGTACCCGGGCACCATTTAGTTCTGTTGGACTCAGTCTGGTGGAGGCTGTGGTACTTTTGGTCCATTAGTCCTTTGGATTAATCTTTCCCTTGTGTTTTTGGTTTTTTTCATTCTCCCTTGCTCCAGATCAGGTGGGACAAGTGGAGTATATTTAGATGGTCTCTCACAAGGTTTTAAGACCCCAAACTCTACTCACCAAAGTAGGATACAGAATATTTTCTTTGTAAACTATGTTATGCCAATTGAGCTAGATGTTCCCCAAGACCATGGTCCTCAGTCATCAGCCCAGTAATTTGGTCCCTCAGGGAGTTTGGGTGAGTCTATGGAACTTCCATGACCTTGCCTTGGACAAGTTGTACTAACTTCCCCAGTATTGTGTACTGTCTTACACTGCACCAAAGTTACCACTTATCTATTGTCTAGTTTTTCCCTCCCCACTACTCCTTCCCTAGTAACCATCAAAGATAGTTTCTTTCTGTGTGTAAACCTTTTCATGAGTTTTTATAATAGTAGTCTCACAGTATTTGTCCTTTTGTGATTGACTCATTTCACTCAGCACAATGCCCTCCAGATTCATCCATGTTGTGAGATGTTTCACAGATTTATCACCGTTCTTTATCATTGCTGAGTATTCCATTGTGTGTATGTACCATAGTTTATCCATTCATCTGTTTATGGACACTTGGGTTGTCCCCATCTTTTTGTTATTGTGAATAATGTTGCAGTGAACATGGGTGTGCCTATGTCTGTTCGTGTAACAGCTCTTATTTCTCTAGGATATATTCCTAGGAGTGGGATTGCTAGATCATATGGTATTTATATTGCTAGTTTTCCAAAGTGGTTGTACCATTTTACATTCTCACAAGAAATGCATGTGTTGAAAGCTCCCCAAAGCTTCTCCAACATTTGTAATTTTCTGGGTTTTTTTATTCTTGCCAGTAACGCCAGGGTGAGATGGTATCTCACTGTCATTTTGATTTGCATTCCTCTAATGCTTAGTGATCACAAGCATTTCCTCATGTATCTGTTAGCCGCCTGAATGTCTTCTTTGGTGAAGTGTCTGTTAATTTCTTTTACCCATTTTTTAATTGGGTTGTTTTTTTTGTTGTACAGGTGTTGGATTTTCCTGTAGATTTTAGAGATTATACCTTTGTCGGATTTATCATAGCCAATTTTTTTTCCCCAGTCACTAGGTTCTCTTTTTACTCTTTTGGTGAAGTCTTTTAATGAGCATCAGTGTTTAATTTTTAGAAGATCCCTGTTATCTAGCTTATCTTTTGGTGTTTGTGTATTGTTATTTATGGTTTGCATCCTATTTATGCTGTGTATTAGGGCCTCTAGCGTTAACCCTATCTTTTCTTCTATGATCTTTTTAGTTTTGTATTTAGGTCTTTGATCAATTTTGAATTAGTTTTTGTGTATGACGGGAGGAATGAGTCCTGTTTCATTTTTTTACAGATGCACATCTACTTTTGCCAGTGCCATTTGTTAGAAAGACTTTTTCCCATTCAATGAACTTTGGGCATTAGGTCAGGTGATCATAGGTGGATGGATTTACATCTGGGTTCTTGATTCTGTTCCATTGGTCAATATGTCTGTCATTGTACCAGTGCCAGGCTGTTTTGCCTACCATAGCTGTACAGTAGATTCTGAGGTCAAGAAGTGCTAGTCCTCCTACTTTACATTTTCTTCAGTAATGCTTTACTTATCTGGGGCCTCTTTTCTTTCAATATAATGTTAATGATTAGTTTTTCCATCTCTTTAAAGAATGCTGTTGGTATTTGGATCAGGACTGCATCGTACTTGTAGATTGCTATGGGTATAATTAACGTTTTCACAATGTTGAGTCTACCTACCCATGAGCACGGCACGTTCTTCCATTTATGTAGGACTCGTTTAGTTTCTTGCAGTAGTGTTTTGTAGTTTTCTTTGGATAGGTCTTTTACATCTCTGGTTAGGTTTATTCCTAAGTATTTTATTTTTTTAGGGGCTATTATAAATGGTATTTTTTTCCTGATTTCGTTTTTGTTGTTCTCTTTAATGGTGTATAGGAATCCAAAGGATTTTTGTATGTTTATCTTGTAACCTGCTACTCTGCTAAATCTATCAGGTTCAGTAGTTTTCTTGTGGAGTCTTCAGGGTTGTCTATGTATAGTATCATATATCCAAATATATCACAAATAGTGATAGTTTTACTTCTTCCCTACCTATTTGGATGCTCTTTTATTTTTCTTGCCTTATTGCTCTAGATAGGACTTCCAGGATGATATTAAATAGGAGTGGTGATAAAGGGCATCCTTGTCTTGTTCCTGTTCTCAGGGGGAATGTTTTCAGCCTCTCTCCATTAAGAATGATGTTCGCTGTTGGTGTTGTATACATGCCCTTTATTATGTTAAGGAATTTCCCTTCTGTCTCAGTCATCTAGTGCTGCTCTAACAGAAGTATCACAAGTGGATGGTTTTAACAGAGAGAAATTTATTGTCTTCACAGTCCAGTAGGGTACAAGTCCAAATTCAGGGCATCAGCTCCAGGAAAAGGCTCTCTCTGTCAGCTCTGGAGAAAGGTCCTTGTGATGCCTCAGTCTTTCCTTGGTCTGGGACCATCTCAGCACAGGAACCTCAGGTCCAAAAGACACGCTCTGCTCCCGGCACTGCTTTCTTGGTGGTGTGAGGTTCCCATGTGTCTCTGCTCGCTTCTCTCTTTTATATCTCAAAAGAGATTGCATTAAGACACTAATCTTGTTAACCTCATCAGTATAACCTCATCACAGTGATAGAATTTACAACACATGAGGAGATCACATATAATCTCATCATAGTGGTAGAGGTTACAACACTTAGGGAAATCACATCAGATAACACAATCATACAATACTGGGAATCATGACCTAGCCAAGTTGCTACACACATTTTTGGGGGGACACAATTCAACCCATGACACCTTCTATACCTATTTTATCAAGAGTTTTTATCAGGAATGTGTGTTGGATTTTATCCAATGCCTTTTCTGCATCAATTGAAATGATGGTGTGATTCTTTTGTTTTATTTATGTGGTGGATTACATGGATTGATTTTCTAATGTTGAATCATCCTTGCATACCTGGTATGAATTCCACTTGGTTGTGATGTATTCTTTTTGATATGATGCTGAATTTTATTGGCTAGAATTTTCTTGAGAATCATTGCATCTATATTCATGAGAGATATTTGGTCTGTAATTTTTTGTTGTTTCTTTGCCTGGTTTTGATACCAGGGTTATGCTGGCTTCATAGAATGAATTCGACAGTATCCTTTCCTTTCCTATGTTTTGAAATAGTTTGAGTAGTACTTGTGCAAACTCTTCTCTGAATATTTGGTAGAATTCTCCAGTGAAACCATCTGAGCTAGGGCATTTTTTGTTGTTGAGAGGTTTTTTTTTTTTTTTTTTTTTTTTAAATCTATCTCTTCTCTTGTTATGGATCTGTTCATATTTTCTACCTCAATTTGTGTTAGTTTGGGTAGGTAGTGTGTTTCTAGAAATTTGTCCACTTCCTCGAGGTTTTCAAATTCGTTGGAGTATAGTTTTTCATAGTATACTGTTATCATCCATTTTATTTCATTTAGGTCTGTTGTAATCTCCCCCATTTCATTTCTTATTTGGGTTAATTGCATCCTCTCCTGTTTTTCTTTTGTCAATTTAGTCAATGGTTTGTCGATTTTGTTGATCCTTTCAAAGAACTAACTTTTGGTTTTGTTGATTCTATTGTTTTTCTATTCTCTGTTTATTTCTGCTCTGATCTTTATTATTTCCTTTCTTCCGGTGGCTGTGGGCTTCTTTTACTGTTCTCTATTTTTTCAAGTTGTATAGCTAATGTTTTGATTTTTTCCCTTTTTTTGATGTGTACATCTATTGCTATAAAATGTCCTCTGAGCACTGCCTTTGCTGTGTCCCAAAAGTTTTGGTATGATGTGTTTTCATTCTCATTTTATTCTAGGAATTTTTTAATTCTATCATTGATTTCTTCTTTTACTCAGTGTTTTTTAAGCAAGGTTTTCTTCAGTTTCTACATATTTATTTTTTCCTTTTTATGGCTTTGTGATTAGAAAAGATGCCTTGTATTATCTCAGTGTTTTGGATTTTGTTGAGGGTTGCTTTGTGGCCTGAGATGTGGTGTATTCTGGAAAAGTTTCCATGTGCATTAGAAAAGGATGTACACTTTGCTGCAATTGGGTGGAGTGTTCTACATATGTCTATGAGGTCAAATTGGTTCTTTGTGGCCTTTAGATCTTCTATTTCTTGAGTTTCATTCTAGATGTTCTGTTCTTTACTGAGAGTGGTGTGTTGAGGTCTCCTACTATTATTGTGGTACTCTCAATTTCTCTTTTCAATGCTGTTAGAGTTTATGTGTTTTGGAGCCCTGACATATGGTGCATGTTTATTATGGTTATGTCCTCATGGTGGATTGTCCCTTTAATCATTATTTATGTCCTTCCTCATCTTTTATGGTGCATTTTGTTTTAAAGTCTATTTTATCTGAGATTAGTATTGCCATTCCTCCTCTGTTTTGGTAGCTGTTTGCTTGACATATTTTTTTCCATTCTTTGATTTTTAATATATTTGTCTTTATTTCTAAGGTGTGTCTCTTGTAGACAGCATACTAAATGGGTTTTGTTTTTTATCCATTCTGTCACTCTCTGTCTCTTTATGGGTGCATTTAAGTCATTTGTGTTCAGTGTGATAATTGATAGTGTGAGTTTATTGCTGTCATTTTATAGTGTTTGTGTGTGTGGTGCTGACATTTTCTTTGTCCCTCTTACTCTCCTGTGCTGACTTCCTTTTGTTTGTGGATTTTTCTTTTTTGTTTCTTTCATTTTTGTAAATTTTGTTTACTGAGACTTTATGTTTTTCTTCATTTTGATGAATAGGCTTGTTAATTTTCTTTGTGGTTACCTTGAAATTTCCCCTATATTTCTAAGTTTAAGCAGTCTTTTATTAGTTGATATTGCCTTGACTTCCTCTCCATTTGGAAGTTCTATACCTACACTGTTTATTCACTCTTTTATTGTTCTGACATTATTGTTGTTTACAGATTGACCTCTCTGGTTCCCTGCTGTAAATCTTTTAGTTTTGTTTTATCCTTGAGAGTTCAGTACTTAGGTTTGTATCTGGCTGATTCTGTCTTGTGTTCTCAATTCAGTTTGTTGTCTGATGTTGTTGGTTCTCTAACCTAAGGACTCTCTTGAATAATTCTTCTAAGTTTGGTTTGGTTTTAACACATTCCCTTAATTTCTCTTTATCTGGCAATGTCCTAATATTGCCATCATACTTGAGAGTTTTGCAGGATATACTATTCTTGGTTAGCAGTTTTCTTTCAAGGTTTTATATGTCATCCCATTGCATTCTTGCCTGTAAAGTTTCTTCTGAGTAATCAGGGCTTAGTCTTATTGTTTACCCTTTGATGTGACTTTTCATTTTTCTCAAGCTGCTCTCAAGAGTTCTTTCTTTGTCTTTGGTTTTAGTGACTGTGATTATGATATGTCTTTGTGATTTTCTTTTGCGGTCTATCCTATATGGGGTTCACTGAGATTCTTCGATGGTCAGTTTTTCATCTTTCATACATTAGGGAAGTTTCTGTCAGCAAATCTTCAATGATCCTGTGTTTTCCACTTTTTCCTCCTGTTCTGGAACTCAGATCACATGCAAATTTTTGCTTTTGATTGTAACCCACATCGTTGTCAGAGTTTCTTCATTTCTTTCTCTTATTATCCCTCAATGTGGTATCCAAGGATTTGTCTTCAGTTTTGCTGATCCTGTCTTCCATTGTTTCAAATTTGCTCTGAAAACCTTCTATTTCACTGTCCATTTCTGAAATCTTCTTGTTTAGCTTTTGGATTTCTAACTGTTGTTTCTGTATGATTTCTACTTGTTTATCTCGATATTTTTTCCTGTATCATTTTCCTGAATTCTTCCATTGCTCTGTTTTCCCTGATTTTGTCTACACTTTCCATGATTTTGTCTATTTTTTCCTTATTTTTGTCTGCATTTTCCTTCATCTCTTGGCGAACCCTGAATACTAGAGTTTTGAATTCCCTATCAAGTAGTTCCAATGCCTTTTCTTCTACCTGAAGGTCATCTGGTGTTTTATTTTGGTTGCTTTCTGGAGCCATCCTGACCTTTTTTCAAAATATGTTTTGATATTGTCTGCTGCCTCTAGGACATTCATGAATTATTTTCTTCATGTATTGATTGTAGATTTGTTTCTCTTGTCCTGCTTTTTTGTTTTATTTGGTTATGTCTGGGCAGGAGGGCTGCAGATGTTTTGTTGCTTGCTTGTCTGTGGACATGATAATTCTCACTTTTCTAGGTAGGCAGGGCCAGTCACTCAGCTATGGTCCAGGAGGGCAGGCTCAGCAAAGGTGGAGGGGCATGGATGGGTAGTTTGTGGCATGAACTGGGGCCAACAGGGTGGGGCTGGGGGCAGTGCAGGCTATGGCCAGGGGGACCGTGTCGGTGCCTCTCAGGGGTGCACTTGGCACCTGGTGCAGCACATGGCACCTGAAGGGGAGAGGATGTGACATGGCAGAGGTAAGTTGGTGAATGAAAGAAGAGAAAAAGAGAAACAAAAGTGAAAAAGAAGAAAAAAGAAAATGGCAATGAGGTAGGATTTGGTGGGTGGGGCGAGGCAGACCCAGTGATGCTGTGTGATGGTGGCTCTCTAGCTGAGCAGTGTGGCTCAGCCTGTTGAGAAGGGGTGTGGGTGGCAGATGGGGCTAGGTGGACAGGAGAAAGGAAAGAAGGGAGAGAGAAGAAACCAACAAAAAATTAAAAATTAAAAACAACAGCAGCAATAAAAAATATATAGTGATGTGGGAGCTGGCCATTGAAGGTGCGGCAGAATTTGGGTGGTGGTGAAATGATGTGTCTCTTGCTGGGCAGCGTGGCATGGCCCATCAGGAAGGGGCAGAGGCAGTGCAGGGCCTAGGTGTAAGGAGAAGGAAAAGGGAAAAGGCGAAAGATAAAGAAAAATAAAAAAATATGGTGCTGAGGGAGCCAGCTTGTGGGGGCAGTGCAGACCTGGGGGGTCATGTGCCAGAGGCTCTCCAACCAAGTGGTACAGCACAGTCTGCCAAGAAGACGGGGGTGGTGCACAGGGCTAGGTGGGTGGGAGAAAGGAAAGAAGGGAGAGAGAGAGAACAGCAACAAAACAAACTATAAATAAATGAAATGGCACTGAGGGAGCTGGTCAGTGATGGCGGCACAGACCCAGAGAGGTCACGCATATTGACTCCCCAGCCATGTGGTGCAGCATAGCCCCTCAAGAAGGGGTGGGGACAGTGCATAGGGCTGGGTGGGTGGGAGAAAGGAAAGGAGAGAGAATAAACAGAAAAAAAGAAAAAGTACAAACCAAAAAATCACAGCCCATCAAGAAGGGGAGAGGACGGCATACAGGGCCAGCTGGGCAGGAGAAAGGAAAGGTAGGAAGGGAGAGAGAGAGAGATGTAACAAAAAAAGTAAAAAAATAATAATAAAAACAAACAAAAATGGCACTGAAGGGACCGACCAGTGGGGAAGGGGTGGATCCAGGTAGCAGTGAGCTAGTGTCTCTCCCACTGAGTGACCATGGCCCACTGGAAAGCAGCAGACGCTGCGATGAGGGAAGAAGGGTAGGGGCTGGGAAAGCATGTATCCCTGGTTACCAAGTGCTCTGTCTCCTTTGGGAGCTCCTTGAACTTGTCTTCCCATACTCCCTGTCCACAGTCCTTGGTGGCTGAGGTCCAAGATGGCGAATCTGTGCTGTGTGAGCTGGTAGGGACCTCCACTCCATAGCACTCTTTGTTCTCGGTCAGTTTCTTATTCCATATAGTGCTTGATGGAGTTCTTTATTCCTTCATTTGATGCTAAGGGTCCCAGGATTGATGTTTGTATGTGTTTTACTTAGTTTTTCGGGTCTTTGCTGCAGAGAGATGGCATGGCACTTCTGTCTATAGCACCATGTTGGCCCCTAATCTAACTTTTTTGTATTTCTGTTACTCTGACTATAAATATAAATTTTATAATGAGAAAAATAAATTCAGGCAAAACTATAGAGATGGAGAACAAATGAGTAGTTACCAGCAGACAGAAAGAGAGAGAGGTGTGAGTGCAAAGGGGGAGGATGAGGGAATTCCTTGTGGCACTTGAAGGTTGTTTATCTTAACTGTAGTGCTGGTTAAATGAATGAGATAAAATTGCATAGAACTACACATACACACATACACATAAATGTAGGCATGTAAAATGGTGAAAACTGAACCATGTCTGCAGTCTAGTTAATAATATTGTGCCATACCAGTGTCAATTTCCTGGTTTTGATATTATACTCCAGTTATGTACTGAGGCTGCTCAGTATGGATTGCACCTCAACTTAAAGAAAACAAAATTATCACAACTGGGCAATTAAGCAACATCATAATGAACAGAGAAAATATTGAAGTCGTCAAGGATTTCATTTTACTTGGATCTATAATCAATGTCCATGGAAGCAGCAGTCAAGAAATCAAAAGATGCACTGCATTGGGCAAATTTGATGCAAAAGACCTCTTTAAAGTGTTAAAAAGCAAAGATATCACTTTGAGGACTAAGGAATGCCTGACGCAAGCCATGGTATTTTCAATAGTCTCATATGCATGCGAAAGCTGCTCAATGAATAAAGAAGATCGAAGAAGAATTGATGCTTTGAATTACAGTATTGGCAAAGAATATTGAATATACCATGGACTGCCAGAAGAAGGAAAAAGTTTGTCTTGGAAGAAGTACAACCAGAGTGTTCCTTGGAATTGAGGATGGCAAGACTTCATCTTATGTACTTTGGACATGTTATCAGGACGGACCAGTCCCTGGAGAAGGACATCATGCTTGGTAGAGGGCCAACATCTCTTTATTTATTCTTAAGGTCATAGGAATTCTCCCCAAGCCTGGTTATCACCCAGTATTTCATTTAAAGCTACTGAAACTTTGCTCTACATCTTTTTCTTTATTCTGATGATCAACAATATCTAATAGAGCTAGGCTGCAAGCTTACACTTTGCCAGTAGGCATCGCTGTAGTATCTACAGTAATCCTGTGTGAAAACTACAGAAGTTTAAGGCCAAGGATTCTATAAAATGAATCAATATACTAATTCACGAATGCAATAAGATAAAAATTATGTAAGATAAAGGCAACTCTACTTCAGTTTAACTTTGTTAGATAAGTACATCTTGTGCTAAGGATACAGAATGGGATCTAGGCCTAAATTTTGTCATATGTTTCAGTGTTCTTTTTGTTTCGGTGTATCTTTCCACACTTCTAAATTATAGATCCCATAATTTTCTAGGAAACTCTTTTTATCATCAATAATAATAAATGTGTTTATTATTTCCACACACAAAAAAAGGAGAGGGCCAACAAAAAGAGGAAGACCCTCCATGAAATGGATTGACACAGTGGCTGCAACAATGGGCTCAAACATAGAAATGATTGTGAGATGATACAGGGCCTGGCAGTGTTTCCTTCTGTTGTACATAGGGTCGCTATGAGTCAAAACTGACTTATAGGCACCGAATAACAACAACACTCCAGTTATATAAGATGTGTCCCCAGGAGGGGCAGTCACTCTCACCTGCAGTTCCAGCACTGGAGCAGTCACCAATGGTCACCATCCTTACTGGTTCCAGAAGTCTCAGTTTTTTCTTGGCTTTCGGCAGCATGACTCCAATCTCTGCCTCCTTGTGTTCACACAGTGTTCTTCCCTCTGTGTTTGTGTCTCTTAAGGACACCAGTCTCATTGGATTAGGTCCCACCCTAATCCAGCATGACCTCATCTTAACTTGATCACATCTGCAAAGACCCTACTTCCTAATAAGATCACATGCACAGGTACTAGGGGTTAGGACTTCAGCATCTTTTTGTGTCCACAATTCAGCCCACAACAGGGTGGTTCATTGCCTCTCTTAAGCATTCTGGCACTTTCAAACAAAGGAAGCTTTAGGTACAGCTATACCCTGAGAAGAAGAAGTCAAGCAAGATCAGAAAAGAATTTCACGGAGACTATTATTCACATACAATGCTGTACATACCCTATTGTAGCAGTTACCAGAGAGTATTTTAATTGTCTATTTGTCCATGGCTATATGCCACAAACATAGCACAACGACAGGTTTAGTATACTGAATAACTGGCTCTAAACGTTAGTCCTACCTGTGTCCATGCCATTGTCATGTAACGTTGCAGTTCCTCCTAAAGGGGTTGTTGTTGTTGTTAGGTGCTGTCAAGTTGGTTCCGACTCATAGCGACCCTATGCACCACAGAATGAAACACTGCCCGGTCCTGTGCCATGCTCACAATTGTTATGATTGAGGCCATTGTTGCAGCCACTGTGTCACTCCATCTTGTTAAGGGTCTTCCTCATTTTTGCTGACCCTGTGCTTTACCAAGTATGATGTCCTTCTCCAGGGACTTATCCCTCCTGACAACATGTCCAAAGTATGTAAGATGTAGCCTCGCCATCCTTTCTTCTAAGGAGCATTCTGGTTGTACTTCTTCCAAGACAGATTTGTTCGTTCTTTTGGCAGTCCACGGTATATTCAATATTCTCGCCAACACCATAATTCAAAGGCGTCAATTCTTTGGTTTTCCTTATTCATTGTCCAGCTTTCACATACATATCATGCGACTGAAAATACCATGGCTTGGGTCAGGTGCACCTTAGTCTTCAAGGTGACATCTTTACTTTTCAACACTTGAAAGAGGTCTTTTACAGTAGATTTTGCCCAATGCAATGTGTCTTTTGATTTCCTGACTGCTGCTTCCATAGGTGTTGATTGTGGATCCAAGTAAAATGAAATCCTTGACAACTCTAATCTTTTTTCTATTTATCATGATGTTGCTTATTGGTCCAGTTGTGAGAATTTTTGTTTTCTTTATGTTGAGGTATAATCCATACTGAAGGCTGTGGTCTTTGATTTTCACCAGTAAGTGCTTCAAGTTCTCTTCACTTTCAGCAAGCAAGGTTGTGCCATCTGCGTAATGCAGGTTGTTAATGAGTCTCCCTCCAATACTGATGACACTTTCTTCTTCATATAGTCCAGTTTCTCGGATTATAGGGGTAGGCCTCTTGTTCCCATGCCTTTGGGCTTGGCTATGCACTTGCTTTGCACAGTGGGATGTTAGTGGACTTTAACAAGCTGAAGCGTGAAATGTTCTTGCACCATTTGATTTTCCTTCTCTTGCTTCTCTTTTTGACAAGAAGAGTATCCCCTGGGTAGTTTCTGGCTCTTTAGTCTGGGTTCCAGTATGATCATACATGCTAGTAATAAAGGCTATTTGTGGTCATTTGTTTTACAGCAACATGTTACTGATACACCTGGCATAAAGCTGGCATTGGGCATTGCTCTAGTGAGTGAATACATGTAAGCTGTGTGCTTGAATAGCAGGTCCCACCTGCATAGGGCAGTCATCAATTTTACCAATCAACTAAGAGGAGGATTCTATGTGATGTCATTTCTCTGCTTCCAAGAGCAGTGGAAGAGTCTAGGACTAGGAAGGTGGGCATGAGCATCTGAGAAATCCTTCATTTTATACTCATCCAGAAGAATCTTAACCAGGAGACCTGGAGGTGTCTTGTTGGTGACTAGAAGTGATGAGAGGTTGGTCTGTGTGGGTGATTCCATGTTTATATTTATATGTGATTTTTTAAAAACTATTTTCTATGGCTCTCTATTAACTAAAATGGATATCTAGACCTCAAATTAGAAACAAGTGCTATAATTAAAACACTGAATAAAATTAAAATTTTAAAGAAAAAATTTTAAATGTGTACACTCAAGAAAGTCCTGTCAGCCAAAAAGACAAAAGAAAATATAGGTGAAAGTAGAACTGTCATAGAAAAGTTTAAGTATAAAAGAGAGGAATGGCTATTCATAATTCTCAATCATTGAAATACATTTTCTTTACCAATTATGCCCTTTTCTAAGTTTTAAAGGTGTTCTCAGATTTATTTACTTTTTTGTTTTCTTTTCTTTTGCTTTCAGTTCGACCCTATTATCACCAATGAAGCCCATATCTTTAATAACCTAAACACAAAATATTAGTGGAAAAGTAACAATCATTCAATACAAAACCATCATTTTACAAATATGTCTCTGGCTCAAACATCCATCCATCCACCCACCCACCCTGCCACCCATCCATCCATCTATCCAACCATCATCAATTAAGTCACACTAGCAGCAAACATTTGTTAAGTGTTAAGAGTCCATTTTGGGTGGCACGTTGAATTAGGCTGCTCTGGAAGGGTGTAATTACAAAGACAAATAAGAGAAGTTCCTTCTATCAAGAAAATTACACTTGAAGATACTAGAAATAAAGTATAAACTGATATGCTAATTACTATTACAGAGATTTAAAAATTTTTGAAACTTCAGCTGATAAACTACTCTTTGGGAGGAAATGAAGAGCTGACTTAGGTAGTGACATGACAAGGGGTCTTGGAGGAGGAGGAGTGTGCATGTTAGGAGGGAGGATGGGTATCTCTAGAAGACAAGGAGTTGTGAAAGGGCCATGATGTTGTTGGTGTTAGGAGGAAGGTCAATGGGGTGGGACCACAGATGAAAGAGGTGACTTATCCACCATCAGTAAAGAATTGGTTCTCTTTGTTGGCTGCTCTTCTATGCTCTTCCAGACCCTCCAGTTACATTAAATAATGTTGAAAAGGAAAGGTGGGCATAAGAAAGGTAACAAATGGCCAGTATAAAAAATTGTTATTGTTTGAAACTAAACCACCCATAATCTTAGTGTTTAGACATAGCCATTGTACATGTTTTGAAAACATAACCTTCCAGGTTTTTGTGCATTTGTTTTACTGAGAAATGTTGATTAGAGGAGGAAAGGGAGAAGGGCCAGACTGTACAATTTATTTTATACCCATTTTTTCCCATTTATTAACACATAGTCAACATCTCTGCATGCTTTCTAGTGTTCTTCACCTATTTAGATCATTACTTATTCATAGTATTGTACAGTTCTTTATGTGTTTTCTCTATTACTAACTGCATGTTGTTGAACTTCTTTATAACTACTACTTTCATATAACATGAGTCATTTCCTTTGTAAAAATTCCTGAACTGAAATTTCTGCCTCAAAAGTTGCATGCAAAATTTTTTGTAAACCTCATTCTCTTAACAGAGCATAGCTAAAAATTAAATGCAAATACTAAAGTATAAAAAATGAGTGAATAAATAATAAGTGGGCCCTCCCAGATTTTGAAAGTCACATAGTAAGCCCTTTTATACTTCCTACTTATGTTGCCATCCCTCTAAGGTACATAAAGTTCATCAATCCTTTCTAGGGTGACCTTTTCACTCTGTAGATGGACTCTGACATGCCAACTGGCCTGCTGACAGTGGTTCCTACCAGACTTCTGCTAAAATGATAGAAACCAGGAAAACATACACAGCAAAAGCCTCAGAGGCACAGAGCTCACAGAAGGTCTCATCATAAGCTCTGGTTTCTCCCACACAGGAACAGTACTAGAAGTCATTGCTGTCCTAAATTAAGCCACAATTTGTGCTTTTCAGTTTTTAAATGCTCCCCTATTTCATTTCTGTGTCTCACTTTCCCAGAGCCTAAACTCTGTGCAAGACTGGCACAGATCTGGCCATAAAACTTTTAATAATCAGCCTTTGGTCATGTGTCTGTATGAGGGTAAGTCAAAAAGTATTGCTAATAGGGTTCCAGTTCACAGATGCATGGGTTTATTCCAAACAAAATGTGTATAAACTTGTCTCTGCAATCAGTGCATGGCTGTAGACAAGTTCTGTTAGTAACACACTTGTCTTAGTTTTGTTAGGGTGCCTTCAAAAAAAGGATACTGAGAGGCAGGGCCAAGATGGAACAGTCAGACCCTTCTGGTGTTCCCTCTTACATAAAGACCCGAGAAAACAAGTGAATTGATTATATGTAACAATATAGGAGCCTTGAACATCAAAGGCTAAGTTGAGGAATCAGACTGAGTGGCGGGGGAGAGATGGTTCAGAAGCAGCGACGAGGTGCCAAACCTGACCTGGTGAGAACCTCAGCCCTTCAGGCCTCATCCAGCTAGTGGTGCGCCGTGAGGCAAGCAATGGTGCTCAGAAGGCATTTTCCATATCGGGAGAGACCCAGTAGCAGAAAGTCTATTCAGCCTTCCAGAACCAATGAGAAGCAGCGCTTGACTAGTGAAAGATAAATACTTGCTTCTGGCCTACCGGGTGGATCAAAAACACACCCCTTTGGGAAAACCTCTCTCCCATTTACCTTCCTGCTCCCTGCTATGCACTGGGTCCTGAGCTAGATTCAGCAACTGCCAAGTCCCCTGGGCTGGAAGTAGGAATTGACACATACTCTGAGCCATTCTCCTGGCCTTGGAGAGGAAACAAACTAACAAACAGGAAAACATAATCTGCTGGCTCACCTAAGCCAGGAAGTCAGGGTAGGCACAGCTACTTTGACTAGGCACAGACATAAAGGTCAATGGACTTTGAGTGCCTTTAGCCCTGCATAGACTTCTGTGGGCCCATTTCAACAGCATAAGCCTTCATTACCACAGTACAACAGGGTATATACCTGAAGTCTAACTTCAACTGTTTCAGCTGTGCAGTGGCACGTTCCTGCCATTTGACACTGCTCTGTCGATTAAGCAGGGTCTTCACAAACCCACTTTAGGGGTCTGAGGACTGGTGGCTCCAACCAGCGCCACCTAGCCACCTGCAACAGGGGCCAAAGTCTAACTGGTGCCCCCCAGTCCTTACAGCCAACAGCATTGGGTGCCCATAGTCTGACTGCAAAATCCACCCACCTCAGCACCCTAGTGAACAGGAACACGCTTTCCTCCTAGACACTCGGGGGTTGCCATCAGCTGCCTGCCATGCTCAGCATGTGACCACCTGCTGCAGCCGGATGCCTGTTCCTACACCAATCATCCATGTCTGTCTAGGACTGTAGGTGAGAACCTGTACCACACGCTTGGTAGCCTACTACCTGGACACCTGAGCTGAATCCATAAGGGAGGAGTGGGTGGACTCCTGGGCTCACATACCATGTGGCAGGTCTAGCAACCTGGTGGCAGGATGTTGGAGCTTTAGGGGCACCAGTGATCAGACTAGATCACACAAGCTGCCTATTTAGGCATATCAAAACAAGAAGCTAGGACACAGTAAGCAAACATAAAATAAATAAATATAAAAACTTATTGCCAGCTCAGAGACAAATCACATAAAAGTCAATATCAAATCACATAAAAGGCAGACCATGATGGCTTCAGCAGGCTCCCAGAACAAAGAATCTAGAAATTTTCCAGAGGAAGACAATTTCTTGCAATTACTGGCGGCAGAATACAAAAGATTAATATACAGAACTATAAAGGATATCAGGAAGTTCAGAAAAAATGCAGACCAAGCAATAGAAGAAATTAAGAAGATTAGAGAAGAGCATAATGACAAATTTCACAGGCTGCAAGAGTCCATAGAGAGACAGCAATCAGAAATCCAGAAGATTAACAATAAAATTTCAGAATTAGACAAATCAATAGAAAGTCATAGGAGCAAAATTGAGGCAGTGGATATCAGAATTAGTGAGACTGAAGACAAAGCACTTGAAACCAACTTATTTGAGGAAAAATTAGATAAAAGGAATTAAAAAAATGAAGAAACCCTAAGAATTATGTGGGATTCTATCAAGAGGATTAACCTACGAGTGATTGGAGTACCAGAAGGGGGGAGGGGGAGATAACAGAAAATACAGAGAAAATTGTTGCAGATTAGTTGGCAGAAAACTTCCCTGATATCGTGAAAGATGACAAGATATCTGTGCAAGATGCTCATCAAACCCCATATAAGGTAGATCCCAAATGAAAGTCACCAAGACATATTGTAATCAAACTTGTCAAAACCAAAGATAAAGAAAAAATTTTAAGAGTGACTAGGGATAATGAAAAGTCATCTACAAAGGAGAGTCTATAAGAATAAGCTGAGACTACTCAGCAGAAAACATGCAGGCACGAAGGTAACGGGATGACATATATAAAGCCTTGAAGGAAAAAGTTGCCAACCAAGAATTATATATCCAGCTAAACTGTCTCTCAAATATGATGGTGAAATTAGGGCATTTCTAGATAAACAGAAGTTTAGGAAATTTGTAAAAACCAAACCAAAATTACAAGAAATAGTAAAGGGAGTCTTCTGGTTAGAAAATCAATAACATCAGATAACAACCCAAGACTAGAACATAGGACAGAGCAACCAGATATCAACCCAGATATGGAAGTCACAAAAATAAATCAAAACTAAAATACTGAAAGTAGGGAAACAGACGTCAATATGTAAAAGATGACAACATTAAAACAAAAAAGAGGGTCTAAAAAATGTAGACATAGATTTTTTCTAAAGAGAGGAAGTCAAGACAATATAAAGAAATAAGAGACTGGTTTAAACTTAGAAAAATAGAGGTAAATATTAAGGTAACCACAAAGGAAACTAACAATCCTACACATCAAAATAAAAAACAAGACCAGCGGAGTATCTTCTTTTTTTTTTGTACTTCAGGTGAAAGTTTACAGAATAGTTGTTCTTTAAACAGTAGTACACATATTGTTTTATGACATTGGTTAACAACCCCACGACATGTCAATTTTCTCTCTTCTCAACTTTTTTTTTTTGGTGAAAAAAATAGACATAGCCAAAGATACACCATTTCAAAAATTTCTACCTGCACAGTTCAGTGACATCAACTACAGTCTTCCAGTTTTGCTTCTATTCTCACTTTAGACGGTTTACAGAACAAAATAGTTTCTAATTAAACAGTTAGTACACATGTTGCCCTATGACAATGGTTAACTACCCACTACACATCATCACTGTCCTTACTCAACCTTCGGTTCCCTAACACCAGCTTTCCTGTCCCCTTCTGCCTTCCAGTCCTTGTCCCTGGGCTGCTGTGCCTAATTAGTCCAGTTTTGTTTTATGGGGCTGTCTAATCCCTGGCTGAATGGTGAACCTTGGAAGTGACTTCACCACTGAGCTAAAAGAGTGTCTGGGGGCCATACTCTCGTGGTTTCTCCGTCTCTTTTAGGCCAGTAAATCTTTTTTAGTGTGTGTTAGAATTTTGTTCTACATCCTTCTCCAGCTCTGTCCAGAGCCCTCTGTTGTGATCCTGGTCAGAACAGTCAGTGGTGGTAGCCGGGCACCACCTAGCTATACTGGACTCAGTCTGGTGAATGGCCTTGGTAGCCATTTTTCCTTTGGACTAATCTTTTCCTCATATTCTGTTCTCTTCATTCTCCCTTGCTCCCAAAGGGGTGAGACCAGTGGAGTATCTTACATGGCTGCTCACAGGATTTTAAGACCCCAGACACTACTCGCCAAGGTAGAATGTAGAACATTGTCTTTATAAACTGTTATGCCAGTTGAGCTAGATGTTCCCCGAGACCATGGTCCCCCCAGCCCTCCGCCAAGCAATTCAGTCCCTCAGGGAGTTTGGATGTGTCTACGGAGCTTCCATGACCCTTCCTTGTACAAGTTGTGCTACCTTCCCCATTATTGTGTATGGTCCCACCCTTCACCAAATATACTACTTACTAACGGTTTAATGAGAAACTATTTTGTTTTTTAAACCTTCATTTAAAGTGAGAATAGCCGCACAACTGGAAGAGCACAGTCGATGTTGCTGAAATTTCCATGTAGAAATTTTTGAAATGGTGTATCTTTGGCTATGTATATTTTCACAAAAAAAAAAAAGGTCAAGAAGGGAGAGGGTTGACATGTCATGGGGTTGTTAACCAACGTCATAAAACAAAATGTGTACTACTGTTTAATGAGCAACTATTTTTTCTGTAAACCTTCACCTGAAGTACAATAAAAAAAATAAAAAACAAGAAAAATATAAAGACTCAGCAATACAAAATCGACAACACTGAAAAAGTTGAAAAGAAAACACATAAAGAAAAACGACTCAGCACAGAAACTTAAGTGGAACGAAGAAACTGTCAACACACAAAAAAAGACATCAAAATGACAGCCCTAAACTCATATCTATTAATAATTATTCTGAATGTAAATGGACTAAATGCACCAATAAAGAGACTGAGAGTGGCAGATTGGATAAAAAACATGATCTGTCTATATGCTGCCTACAAAAGACACACCTTAGACCTGAAGACAAACTAAAACTCAAAGGCTAGAAAAAAAATATATCAAGCCAACTACACTCAAAAAAGACCAAGAGTGGCAATATTAATCTCTGACAAAATAGACTTTAAAGTGAAATTCATCACAAAGGATAAGGAAGGACACTATATAATGATTAAAGGGTCAATACACCAGGAAGACATAACTATAATAAATATTTACACACCCCAATGACAGGACTCCAAAATACATAAAACAAACTCTAACAGCATTGGAAAGAGAGAGAGACAATTCCACAATAGCAGTAGGAGACTTCAACACACCACTTTCGGTGAAGGACAGAACATCCAGAAAGAAGCTCAACAAAGACATGGAAGATCTAAATGCTACAATCAACTGACTTGATCTCACAGACATATACCGAACACTCCACCCAACAGCAGCCAAGTATACCTTCTTTTCCAATACACATGTAACATTCTCCAGAATAGACCACATATTATGCCATAAAGCAAGCTTTAACAAAATAAAAAGCATTGAAATATTACAAAGCATCGTTTCTGACCATAAAGCCATAAAGCAGGAATCAACAACAGAAAACGCAAGGAAAAAAATCAAACACATGGAAACTAAAAAACACCTTGCACAAAAACTACTGCGTTATAGAAGAAATTAAGGATGGAATAAAGAAATTCATAGAATCAACTGAGAATGAAAACATCCTGCCAGAACCTTTGGGACACAGCAAAATCAATGCTCAGAAGTCAGTTTATAGCAATAAATACAAACATCCAAAAAGAAGGGCCAAAATGAAAACATTAACCCTACAACTGGAACAAGTCAAAAGAGAGCAGCAAAAGAAGCCTCAGAAGCTAGAAGAAAGCAAACAATAATAATTAGAGCAGAATTAAATGAAATAGAGACTAGAAAAACAATTGAAAGAGTTAACAAGACAAAAAGCCCATTCTTTGAAAAGATCAACAGAATTGATAAATCATTGGCCAAACTAACAAAACAAAAACAGGAGAGGAAGCAAATAACCCATATAAGAAATGAGATGAATGATATGACAACAGACCCAACTGAAATTAAAAGAATCATAACAGACTATGGAAAATTGTACTCTAACAAATTTGAATACCTAGAAGAAATAGACAAATTTCTACAAACTCACTACCTACCTAAACTAACACAGAGGTAGAACAACTAACTAAACCTATAACAAAAGAAGAGATTGAAAAGGTACTTTAAAAACTCTCAACAAAAATAAAAAGCCCTGGCTCGGACAGTTTCACTGGAGAATTTTACCAAACTTTCAGAGAAGAGTTAACACCACTACTGCTAAAGGTATTTCAGAGCATAGAAGAGGAAGAAATACTCCCAAACCCATTCTATAAGGCCAGCATAACCATGATAGCAAAACCAGGTAAAGACACCACAAAAAAGAAAGTTACAGACCAATATCCTTGATGAACACAAACTCAAAAATCTTCAACAAAATTTATGCAATAGGATTCAGCAACACATCAAAAAAAAAAAAAAAATTCTTCATGATCAAGTGGGATTTATACCAGGTATGCAGGGATGGTTCAACATTAGAAAAACAATCAATGTAATCCATCACATTAATAAAACAAAAGAACCACATGATCTTATCAATCGATCCAGAAAAGGCATTCAAAAAAGTCCAACACTCATTAATGATTAAAAAAAAAAAAACTCTCAACAAAATAGGAATAGAAGGGAAATTCCTCAATATAATTGAGGGCATTTATACAAAGTCTACAGCCAACATCATCCTACATGGAGAGAGTTTGAAAGCATTCCCCCTGAGAACAGGAACCAAACAAAGATGCCTTTTATCACCACTCTTATTCAACATTGTGCTGGAGGTCCTAGCCAGAGCAGCTAGGCTAGAAAAAGAAATAAAGGGCATCCAAGTTGGTAGGGAAGAAGTAAAACTATCTCTATTTGCAGATGATACGATCTTACACACAGAAAACCCCAAAGAATCCACAAGAAAACTACTGGAACTAATAGAAGATTCCAGCAAAGTATCAGGATACAAGATAAACATACAAACATCTGTTGAATTCCTCTACACCAAAAAAGAGAACTTCAAAGAGGAAATCACCAAATCAATACAATTTACAATAGCCACCAAGAAGATAAATTACTTAGGAATAAACCTAACCAGAGATGTAAAAGACCTATACAATGAAAGATACAAGACACTTCTGCAAGAAACCAAAAGAGACCTGCATAAGTGGAAAAATATACCATGCTCATGGATAGGAAGACTCGACATTGTGAAAATGTCAATTCTACCCAAAGTGATCTACAGATACAATGGAATCTCGATCCAAATTCTAATAGCATTTTTTAATGGGATGGAGAAACAAATCACCAACTTCATCTGGAAAGGGAAGAGGCCCTGGATAAGCAAAGCATTACTCAAGAAGAACAAAGTGGGAGGCCTCATGCTACCTGATTTTAGAACCTATTATACCGCCACAGTAGTCAAAACAGCCTGGTACTTGTACAACAGATACACAGACCAATGGAACAGAATTGAGAATTGAGACATAAATTCATCCATCTGTGAGCAGCTGCCATTTGAGAAAGGCCCAAAGTCCATTAATTGAGGAAAAGACAGCCTCTTCAACAAATGGTGCTGGCATAACTGGATGTCCATCTGCAAAACACTGAAACAAGACCCATACCTCATACCATGCACAAAAACTAACTCAAAATGGATCAAAGACGTAAATATAAAATTAAAAACGATAAATATCATGGAAGAAAAAATAGGGATAACGCTAGGAGCCCTAATACATGGCATAAACACAATACGAACCATAAGTAACAATGCAGAAACATCAGAAGAGAAACTAGACAACTGGGAGTTCCTAAAAAACAAACACTTATGCTCATCAAAAGACTTCACTAAAAGAGCAAAAAGACAACCTACAGACTGGGAAAAAAAAATTGGCTATGACAAATCCAATCAGCATCTAACCTCGAAAATCTACAAGATACTGCAAAACTTCAACAACGAAATGACAAATAACCCAATTAAAAAATCAGCAAAGGATATGAACAGGCACTTCACCAAAGTCAAGTGGCTAAAGACATATGAAAAAATGCTCACGATCATTAGCCATTAGAGAAATGCAAATTTAAAGTACAATGAGATACCATTTCACCCCAACAAGACTAGCATTAATCCAAAAAACATAAAATAATAAATGTTAGAGAGGTTATGGAGAGACTGGAACACTTATACACTGTTGGTGGGAATGTAAAATGGTACAACCACTTTGGAAATCAATTTGGTACTTCCTTAATAAGCTAGAAATAGAAGCACCATAGGATCCAGCAATTCCTCTCCTTGGAATATACCCTATAAAAATAAGAGGCATCACACGAATAGATATATGCACATCCATGTTCATTGCAGCACGGTTCATGATAGCAAAAAGATGGAAACAACCTAGGTGTCCATCAACGGACAAATGGATAAACAAATTATGGTATATTCACACAATGGAATACTATGCAGCAATAAAGAACAACAATGAATCTGTGAAATATAACATGGAGGATTCTGGAAGGCATTATGCTGAGGGAAATTACTCACAAAAGTACAAATATTGTATGAGACTACTATTGTGAGAACTCAAGGAAAGTTTAAACACAGAAGATAACGTTCTTTGATGGTTATGCGGGTGGGGAGGGAGGGAGAGTGTTATCCACAAACTAGATAGTAAACAAGAATTATCTTAGGTGAAGGGAAGGACAGCACACACTACAGGGGAAGTCAGCACAACTGGCTAAATCAAGGCTAAGAAGTATCCTGAATACAACCAAACACTTTGAGGGACAGAGTAGCAGGGGCCGAGGTCTGGGGACCATGGTTTCAGGGGACATCCACGTCAATTGGCATAACAAAGTTTATTAAGAAAATATTCTTCATCCTACTTTGGTGAGTGGTGTCCGGGGTCTTAAAAGCTAGCAAGCAGTCATCTAAGATGCATCAATTGGTCCCAACCCACCTGGAGTAAAGGAGAAGGAAGAACACCAAAGTCACAAGGAAAGCATTAGTCCAAGACATTAAAAGGGACACATGAACTGGGACTGCAACAGCCTGAGATTAGAAGAAATAGATGGTGCCTGGCTACAACCAATGATCACCCTGTCAGAGCAGGAGAAAAGTGCAGTGCAGAACTCAAATTCTAGTAAAAACACCAGACTTAATCATTTGAATGAGACTGGAGGAACCCCAGGAAGCATGGTCATCGGACTCTCTGTCAACCCAGAACTAAAACCACTCCCAAGGCCAACTCTTTAGTCAAAGATTAGACTGGAGTATAGGACATAAAATGATACTCGTGAAGAGTGTGCCTCTTAGCTCAAGTAGATACATGAGACTAAATGGGCAGCTCCTGTCCAGAGGTGAGAAGAGAAGGTAGACAGGGTCAGGAGCTGGTTGAATGCACAGGAAAATGAGGGGTGGAAAGGAGGAGTGTGCTGTCACAGTATACGGAGAGAAATGACAGTCACATAACAATCTATGTATAAATTTTTGCATGAGAGACTAACTTGAATTGTAAACTTTCACATAAAGTACAATAAAGAAATTGAAAAAAAGGATACTATTTGTACAGTGGGAAAAAATGACTTTGAGGTCAAGGTTAATTTAAAATTTTTACCAAAACTTAAGTGGACATATTCCCAAAACACTGAAGGTTTGCAACAATTTTACGGGACTGCTGCCCCACATAAAACAACAGTTTTTAGATGGATCAAACATTTGAAAGAAGGTCGGGAAGACCTTAAAGATGAGCTAAGAGAAGGACAACCGCTCAAAAGGTTATGGTGACTGTATTTTGGGATTTCAAAAGAGAGAATCTTTTTTTTTATTGTAAGATAGCTGAAGGTTTACAGAATAGTTTCTCATAAAACAGTCAGTACACATATTGTTCTATGACAGTGGTTAACAACCCCACGACATATCAACACTCTGCCTTCTCAAGCCTTTTTTTTTTTTTTTTTTTTTTTTTTGGTGAAAATATACACAGCCAAAAATACACCATTTCAAAAATTTCTACATACACGGTTCAGTGACATCAATTCCGTTCTTCCAGTTGTGCTGCTATTCTCACTCTAGGTGAAGGTTTACAGAACAAAAGTCTCTCATTAAACAGTTAGTACACATATTGCCCTATGACAATGGTTAACAACCCCACTACATGTCAACACTGTCCTTACTCGACCTTCGGTTCCCTATTACCAGCTTTCCTGTCCCCTTCTTTTAGTCCTTCTCCCTGGACGGCTATGCCTCATTAGTCCCGTTTTGTTTTATGGGGCTGTCAAATCCCTGGCTGAATGGTGAACCTAGGGAGTGACTTCACCATTGAGCTAAAAGGATGTCTGGGCGGCACACTCTCAGGGTTTCTCCAGTCTCTTTTAGGCCAGTAAATCTGGTCTTTTTTAGTGTGTGTTAGAATTTTGTTCTACATCCTTCTCCAGCTCTGTCCAGAACCCTCTGTTGTGATCCTGGTCAGAGCAGTCAGTGGTGGAAGCTGGGCACCATCTAGCTGTACTGGACTCAGTCTGGTGAAGGCCTTGGTAGCTGTGGTCCATTGGTCCTTTGGACTCATCTTTTCCTTGTATCCTGTTTTCTTCATTCTCCCTTCTCCCTAAGGGGTGAGACCAGTGGAGTATCTTACATAGCTGCTCACAGGCTTTTAAGTCCCCAGACGCTACTCACCAAGGGAGAATGTAGAACACTGTGTTTATAAACTGTGTTGTGCCAATTCAGGTAGATGTTCTTCGAGACCATGGTCCCCACAACCCTCCGCCTAGCAGTTCAGTCCCTCAGGGAGTTTTGATGTGTTTATGGAGCTTCCATAACCTTTCCTTGTACAAGTTGTGCTGGCTTCCCCAGTATTGTGTACTGTCTCACCCTTCACCCAAGATACCACTTATCTATTCTCTATTTGGTATTTCCCCCCACCCCTCCCATCCCTGGTAACCAACAAAGATTGTTGCTTTTTGTGTGTAAACTTTTTCATGAGTTTTTACAATAGAGGTCTCATACAGTCTTTGTCCTTTTGTGATTGACTTACTTCACTCAGCATAATGTCCTCCAGTTTCATCCATGTTATGAGATGCTTCACAGATTCATCATTGTTCTTTATCATTGCATAGTACTCCATTGTGTGTATGTACCATAGTTTGGTTAACCATTCATCTGTTGATGGGCATCTAGGTTGTTTCCACTGTTTTGTTATTGTGAACAATACTGCCATGAACATGGGTGTGCATATGTCTATTCTTGTGACGGCTCTTATTTCTCTAGGATATATTCCTAGGAGTGGGATTGCTGGATCCTATGGTATTTCTATTTCTAACTTTCTAAGGAAGCACCATATCATTTTCCAAAATGGTTGTATCATTTTGCATTCCTACCAGCAGTGCACAAGAGTTCCGATTTCCCCGCAGCTTCTCCAGCATTTGTTATTTCCAGTGTTTCTGATTCGTACCAGTAATGCCGGGATGAGATGGTATCTCATTGTGGTTTTAATCTGCATTTCTCTAATGGCTACTGAACGCAAGTATTTCCTCATGTGACTGTTGGCCACTTGAATGTATTCTTTGGTGAAGTATCTGTTCATTTCCTTTGCCCATTTTTCAATAGGATTATTTGTCTTTTTGTTGTATAGGTGTTAGATTTTCTTGTACATTACGGAGATTAGACCTTTGTCTGACATGTACTGTCCAAAAATTTTTTTCCAGTCTGTACGTTCTCTTTTTACTCTTCTGGTGAAGTCTTTTGAAGAGCTTAGGTGTTTTATTTTTAGAAAATCTGTTATCTAGCTTATCTTCTGGGGTTTGTGTGTTGATGGTTATGGTTTGTATCCTGTTAATGCCATGTATTAAGGCCTATAGCATTGGTCCTATGTTTTCTTCTATGAACTTTATAGTTTTGGGCTTTATATTTAGGTCTTTGATCCATTTTGAAGTAGTTTTTGTATATGGTGTGAGCTATGGGTCCTGTTTCATTTTTTTCCAGATGGATATCCAGTTTTGCCAGAACCATTTGTTAAAAAGACTGTCTTTTCCCCATTTGATGGACTTTGGGCCCTTGTCGAAGATCAGGTGACCGTAGGTGGATGGATTTACATCTGGGTTCTCAATTCTGTTCCATTGCTCAATGTACCTGTCATTGTACAAGTACCAGGCTGTTTTGACTACCGTAGCTGTATCGTAGCTTTTGAAGTCAGGTAGTGTGAGTCGTCCTACTTTATTACTCTTCTTCAATAGTGCTTTATGTATTCGGGGCTTCTCCCCTTTCCATATAAAGTTAATGATTAGTTTTTCCATCTCTTTGAAGAATGTTGTTGGTATTTGGATAGGGATTGCATTGTATTTGTAAATTGCTTTGTGTAGAATTGTCATTTTCACAATGTCAAGTCTACCTATCCATAAGCATGGTATGTTTTTCCATTTATTTAGATTCCTTTGGGTTTCTTGCAGTAGTGTTTTGTAGTTTTCTTTGTATAGGTCTTTTACATCCCTGGTTAGATTTATTCCTATTTTATTTCTTAGGGGCTATTATAAATGGTATTATTTTCCTTATTTCTTTGTTCTCTTTATTGGTGTATAGGAATCCAACTGATTTTTGTATGTTTATTTTGTATTCTGGTACTCTGCTGAATCCAGTAGATTTCTCGTGGAGTCTTTAAGGTTTTCTATGTATAGTATTGTATCATCTGCAAACAGGGACAGTTTAACTTCTTCATTACCAATTTGGGTGCCCTTTCTTTTTCTTGCCTTATTGCTCTAGCTAGAACTTCCAGCACAATGTTAAACAGTAGTGGTGAAAAAGGGCATCCTTGTCTTGTTCCTGTTCTTAAGGTGAATGTTTTCAGCTTCTCTCCATTAAGAATGATGTTGGCTGTTGGTTTTGCATAGATGCCCTTTATTATGCTGAGAAATTTCCCTTCTATAGCTATTTTATTGAGAGTTTTTATCAGGAATCAGTGTTGGACTTTATCAAATACCTTTTCTGCATCAGTTGAGATGATCATGTGATTCTTTTCTTTCCTTTTATTTATGTGGTGGATTACATTGATTGATTTTCTAATGTTGAACCATCCTTGCATACCTGGAATGAATCTTACTTGTCGTGGTGTATTATTTTTTTGATATGATGCTGAATTCTATGGGCTAGAATTTTGTTGAGAATTTTTGCATTTGTATTCATGAGAGATATTGGTCTGTAATGTTCTTTTTCTGTGGCATCTTTGCCTGGTTTTGGTATCAGGGTTATGCTGGCTTCATAGAATGAATTCAGAAGTGTTGTTTCCTTTTCTATGTTCTGAAATAGTTCTATGTTCTGAAATAGTAGTACTGGTACAAGCTTCTCTCTGAATGTTTTGTAGAATTCTCCAGTGAAGCCATCTGGGCCAAGGTTTTTTTTGTTTTTGTTTTTTTAATTACCAAAGGGATAATCTTGATAAATTCTCTCAAAGGACACAGGATGATCGGGGGACTTATTCTCAAGAAGTTTTAAGAAAACTGAAAACTGCATTGGTGGGAAAAAGGCCAGCAAAGTTACACCAAGGAATTGTTTTCCATCACAACAATGTACCTCCTCATCCTTTGAGGTTAGCAAGGGCTGTCCTAAGAGAATTTTGTTGGGAACCTTACCCCATCCACCCTACAGCCTTGATCTTGCCCCTTAAGAATTCTTTTTGTTCCCAAAACTTAAAGAACACTTAAAAGGAATACAATTTGAGTTCCTCCAGAATGCCAAAACTGTCATTTTGATGTGGTGTCAATTGAAGAGTGCAGAATTCTTCAGGGAATAGTCAGAGAGATAGAAAACTACTTACAGAACTGTATCACAGAGGTGGAGGATATGTCAAGAAATAATAGCTTCATATTTTGATATTTTTTTAATAAAAGTTTCTGTGATTTTGTGGCAATACTTTTTGACTCACCCTCGTATTTTCCATTTAAAGGTCTCTAAAGTGAATTTTTTAATCCTCTTTAACCAGCTGTTTACTCAAATTGAGGTTCAAAATATATAACCTCACCGGAGTCAGAGTCATTCAGAACAGTCAGATAAACAATGAAGACCAGTCAAACATGAATTTAAAATACAGACACTGGAATGACTTTTCAACAAAAACTAGAAAAAGACGTACAAACAGGAACAAGCAAAGAAGAGACAAGCAATGATTGCAGTTGGCCTGGGAATTGCAGTGTAAAAGTCAAGAAAGATTAAACAATAGTAGCATGTTAAATGAATGAGAGAGAACCACACATCCATAGAAACCACTCTGGGATACTGCGGATCTTCTCAGAGGGCTAAAGGAAACTCAAGTTTTAAATTTAATGGACCCTGTATACTTGCTCAGAGCCCTGGTGGCAAAGTGGTTAAGACCTCGTCTGCTAACCAAAAGGCTGGCAGTTCAAATCCACAAGCCACTCCTTGGAAACCCTATGGGGCAGTTCTACTATGTCCTATACAGTAGCTATGAGTCGGAATCAACTCGACAGCAATGGGTCTGGTTTTTTTGGTTTTGGTATACTCGCTCATTCTTCAGGGTAAAAAGTTGCAGTCGCCGCTTCCTCCTGGAACAAACCCAGAGCTCAGACTCTCTCCTCTCCTGAGGCCTCCTCGGCCAGTATTGCTGCTCCTATGGCTGAGAAACCAGAACTGGAAGCAGGGACTTCAGAAAGAAGGGCTGGTGGTAAAGGGCTTAGATTTGCATAATGCACTACACACTCTTTACACAAGAAAGTGAGGAGGAAATCACTGAGAAGTTAGAGGGTGAATCACGAGGGTCTGTGGAAAGTCTTCACCATGCCCTGGACTCCTCTCCTCCTCCTCCTTTGTATCACACTCACTGTCTAAGTTCATGGAGATTTCAGAGACTGGTCTTTGGATGGTTCCTCTGTCTTCCTTCCTCATTCCTAACGTGTGTCTGTTTTTATTTCAGGGGCCAGTTCTCAGGCTGTGGTGACTCAATAGCGCTTGCTGACCATGTCCCCAGAAGGGACAATCACGCTTTCTGTGGTTCCAGCAATGGAGAGGCCACCTATGGTCACTATCCATACTGCTTCCAGCAGAATTCTGTATAAGCTCCTAGGACATTGATCTATAACCCAAACAGACTTTCATGGACCCCTGCCCAGTTCTCTGGCTCTTTGCTTGGGGGTAAAGTTGCCCTTACTCTTTTGGGTGCCCAGCTTGAGGATGAGGCCAAGCACTACTGTTGGCTGTACTATACTAGTGTTCAACACAGTGACAGACTCAGACGAGGAGCCAAGACATAAGCCTACCCTTGGCCTTGTTTGGTCTATAAATGTTGTCAGGAGATATCTCTCCACCTTCTGAGCCCTAAAGTGGAGAAAATAACAGTGAATGATTTAGGAAAAAAAGCAGAATCCAATTATATCATACTCCACAGGGAACAATAGAAGCTGGATCAGCTAAACAGACTAAGATCAAACACATTTTCTTCAGAAAGAGGTATCCCATTGATGTACTTTGTCAGCTAACAGCAAAGGGAAGAAAATCTCATTTTGCATATTACTAATGATTTTTTCCTTATATTGCATTTTAAAGCAATTATATTTTATTGCATAAAATCTAGAAAATATACATATTACAAAGTTTCTTGAAATCTTTATATGTGCATATGTGTGTGTGTTTGTACACATTTCAGGATTTGACTGTATTTCAGTAATTCCGTTCTCAATTGTTTCCACTATTATGAATATATTACATGCTTATCACTGTATCATTTGTCCCATGCAATCATTTTTAAAACTTTATTGAGATGGAAATATAAACCCTAAAATATTCGCCAATACAATTTCTACATTTACAATGCTATTGATCACATTCTTCATGCTGTGCGGCAATTATTGCTTTCCTTTTCTAAAGTATTCCACCATCATTAACATAAACTCAGTGCCCCCCAAGCAAGAACTCCCCCTTTCTCCCTCCTTCCCACCCCTGATCAAAACCAAACCAACCCACATATATATATACAGTTTCTTTTTTTTTCTTTTTTTTTTTTTTAATATTTTATTGTACTTCAGGTGAAGGCTTTACAGAACAGTTTCTCATGAAACAGTAGTAAACATGTTGTTTTACATTGGTTAACAACCCCACAACATATTAACCCTCTAACTTCTCAACCTTTTTTTTTTTTCTGGTGAAAATACACATAGCCAAAGATACACCGTTTCAAAAATTTCTACATACACAGTTCAGTGACATTGAATACGCTCTTCCAATTGTGCTGTTATTCTCACTTAAGAAGAAGGCTTACAGAAAAAAAAAGTTTCTCATTTAACAGTTACTATAAATGTTGCCCTATGACAATGGTTAACAATCTCACAACACATCAACAATATCCTTACTCAACCTTGGGTTCCCTATCACCAACTTCCTTATCCCCTTCTGCCTTCTGGCCTTTGTCACTGGACTCCTGTACCTCATTAGTCTCATTTGGTTTTACGGGGCTGTACACTCCCAGGCTGAAAGGTGAACCATGGAGATAACTCCACCACTAAGCTAAAAGGGTGTCTGGGGGCCATACTCTCGAGGTTTCTACAGTCTCCTTTAGGCCAGTAAATCTGGTCTTTTTTTTTTCCTGTGAGTTAAAATTATACTTTACATCCTTCTCCAGCTCTGTCCAGAACCCTCTGTTGTGATCCTCAGCAGAGCAGTCAGTGGTGGTAGCCGGGCACCATCTAGCTGTACTGGACTCAGTCCGGTGGAGGCCTTGGTAGCTGTGGACAATTAGTCCTTCGGACTAATCTTTTCCTTATATCCTGTTCTCTTCATTCTCCCTTGCTCCGGAAGGGGTGAGACCAGTGGAGTATCTTAGATGGCTGCTCACAGGCTTTTAACACCCCAGACACTACTCACCAAGGTAGAATGTAGAGCATTGTCTTTATAAGCTGTGTCATGACAATTGAGCTAGATGTTCCCCAAGACCATGGTCCCCACAGCCCTCCGCCCAGCACTTCATTCCCCTGGAGAGTTTGGATGTGTCTATGGGGCTTCCGTGAACTTTCCTTGTACAGGTTGTGCTAGTTTCCCCTATATTGTGTACTGTCTCACCCTTCACCCATGATACCACTTATCTATTGCCTATTTAGTATTTCCCCCCCACCCCTCCCATCCCTGGTAACCAACAAAGACTGTTACATTTTGTGTGTGAACTTTTTCATGGGTTTTTACAATAGAGGTCTCATACAATATTTGTCCTTTTGTGATTCACTTATTTCACTCAGCATAATATCCTCCAGTTTCATCCATGTTATGAGATGGTTCACAGATTCACTGTTGTTCTTTCTCGTTGCATAGTACCCCATTGTGTGTATGTACCATAGTTTGTTTATCCATTCATCTGTTGATGGGCATCTAGCTTGTTTCCATCGTTTTGCTATTGTGAACAATGCTGCCATGAACATAGGTGTGCATATGTCTATTCGAGTGACGACTCTTATTTCTCTAGGATATATTCCTAGGAGTGGAATTGCTGGATCGAATGGTATGTCTATTTCTAGCTTTCTGAGGAAGCGCCATATCATTTTACAAAATGGTTGTATCATTTTGCATTCCCACCAGCAGTGCATAAGAGTTCCCATCTCCCCGCAGCCCCTCCAACATTTGTTATTACCAGTGTTTTGGATTGGTGTCAGTAATGCCGGCGTGTGATAGTATCTCATTGTGGTTTTAATTTGCATTTCTCTAATGGCTAGTGATCGCGAGCATTTCCTCATGTGTCTCTTGGCCATTTGAAAGTCTTCTTTAGTGAAGTGTCTGTTCATTTTCTTTGCTATTTTTTTAATAGGATTATTTGTCTTTTTGTTGTAGAGGTGTTGGATTTTCTTGTAGATTATGGAGATTAGACCTTTGTCTGACTTGTACTGTCCAAAAATTTTTTCCCAGTCTGTAGGTTCTCTTTTTACTCTTTTGGCAAATTCTTTTGAAGAGCATAGGTGTTTGATTTTTAGAAGATCCCAGTTATCTAGCTTATCTATTGGGGTTTGCGCGTTGATGGTTATGGTTTGTATCTTGTTAATACCATGTATTAAGGCCTGTAGTGTTGGTCCTATTTTTTCTTCTATGAACTTTATAGTTTTAGGCTTTATATTTAGGTCTTTGATCCATTTTGAAGTAGTTTTTGTATATGGTGTGAGGTATGGGCACTGTTTCATTTTTTTGCAAATGGATATCCGGTTTTGCCATCACCATTTCTTAAAAAGAATGTCTTTTCCCCATTTGATGAACTTTGGGCCCTTGTCAAAGATCAGGTGACTGTAGGTGGATCGATTTACATCTGGGTTCTCAATTCTGTTCCATTGGTCAATGTATCTGTCATTTTATCCATACCAGGCTGTTTTGCCTACTGTAGCTGTATAGTAGGTTCTGAAGTCAGGTAGTGTGAGTCCTCCTACTTTATTACTCTTCTTCAATAGTGCTTTATGTATTCGGGGCTTCCTCCTTTTCCATATAAAGTTAATGATTAGTTTTTCTATCACTTTGAAGAATGTTGTTGGTATTTGGATCAGGATTGCATTCTATTTGTAAATTGCTTTGGGTAGAATTGACATTTTCACAATCTTGAGTCTGCCTATCCATGAGGATGGTATGTTTTTCCATTTATGTAGATCCCTGTGGGTTTCATCCAGTAGTGTTTTGTAGTTTTGTTTGTATAGGACTTTTACATCCCTGGTCAGATTTATTCCTAAGTATTTTATCTTTTTAGGGGCTATTGAAAATGGTATTGTTTTCCTGACTTCCTTTTCATCGTTCTCCTTACTGGTGTATAGGAATCCAATTGATTTTTGAATGTTTATCTTGTATCCTGCTACTCTGCTGGATCTTTCTATTAGTTCCAGTAGATTTCTCATGGAGTCTTTAGGGTTTTCTATGTATAGTATCATATCATCTGCAAACAGGGACAGTTTATCTTCTTCATTACCAATTTGGATTACCTTTATTTCTTTTTCTTGCCTTACTGCTCTAGCTAGAACTTCCAGCACAATGTTAAATAGGAGTGGTGATAAAGGGCATCTGTGTCTTGTTCCTGTTTTCAAGGGGAATGTTTTCAGCCTCTCTCCATTAAGAATGATGTTGGTCGTTTGTTTTGCATAGATGCCCTTTATTATGTTGAGAAATTTCCCTTCTATACCTATTTGATTGAGAGTTTTTATCAGGAATGGATGTTGGACTTTGTCAGATGCCTTTTCTGCATCAATTGAGATGATCATGTGATTCTTTTCTTTCCTTTTATTTATGCAGTGGATTATGTTGATTGATTTTCTAATGTTGAACCATCCTTGCATACCTGGTATGAATCCTACTTGGTCGTGGTGTATTATATTTTTTTGATACGATGCTGAATTCTATTGGCTAGAATTTTGTTCACAATTTTTGCATCTATATTCATGAGAGATACTGGTCTGTAATTTTCTTTTTTTTTGTGAAGTCTTTGCCTGGTTTTGGTATCTGCATTATGCTGGCTTCATAGAATGAATTTGGAAGTGTTGCTTCCTCTTCTATGCTCTGAAATAGCTTGAGTAGTACTGGTACATGCTCTTCTGAAAATGTTTCATAGAATTCTCCAGGGAAGCCATCTGGGCCAGGGCTTTTTTTGGTTGGGAGTTTTTTTGTTACCTCTTCAATCTCTTCTCTTGTTATGGATCTGTTCAGATTTTCAACATCACTTTGTTGTAGTTTGGGTAGGCTGTGTGTTTCTGGAAATTTATCCATTTCCTCTAGGTTTTCAAATTTGTTGGAGTATAGTTTTTCATAATATTCTGTTATAATCCTTTGTATTTCAGTTGAGTCTGTTGTAATATCCCCCATTTCATTTCTTATTTGGATTATTTGTGCCCTCTCCTGTTTTTCTTTTGTCAGTCTGGCCAGTGGTTTGTCAATTTTGTTGATTCTTTCAAAGAACCAACTTTTGGTTTTGTTGATTCTTTCTATTTTTCTGTTCTCTATTTCATTTATTTCTGCTCTGATCTTTACTATTTCCTTTATTCCGGGGGTTGTGGGCTTTTTTTGCTGTTCTCTATTTGTTTGAGTTCTGTAGTTAATGTTTTGATTTTGCCCATTTCTTCTTTTTTAATATGTGCTTCTATTGCTATAAATTGTCCTCTGAGGACTGCCTTTGCTGTGTCCCAAAGGTTTTGGTATGATGTGTTTTCATTCTCATTTGATTCTAGGAATTTTTTGATTCCATCTCTGATTTCTTCTATTACCCAGTGATGTGTAAGCAGGGTATTATTCAGTTTCCATGGAGTTGATTTTTTTTCCTTGCTCTTTCTAGTGTTTATTTCTACCTTGATGGCATTGTGGTCAGAGAAGATACTTTGAATTATCTGAACGTTTTGGATCTTGTTGAGGATTGCTCTGTGACCTAAGACGTGGTCAATTCTGGAGAACGTTCCATGTGCATTGGAAAAGAATGTGTAATTTGCAGTGGTTGGATGGAGTGTTCCATATATGTCTATGAGGTCAAGTTGGCTGATTGTGCCCTTTAGGTCTTCTGTATCTTTGCTGAGTTTCTTCTTAGTTGTTCTGTCCTTTACTGAGAGTGGTGTGTTGAAGTCTCCTACTATTATTGTGGAACTGTCAGTTTCTCTTTTCAGTGTTGTTAGAGTTTGCTTTATGTATTTTGGAGCCCTGTCATTGGATGTGTAGATGTTTATTATGGTTATGTCTTCATGATGGATCATCCCCTTAATCATATAGTGTCCTTCTTTGTCTTTTATGGTAGATTTTGTTTTAAAGTCTATTTTATCTGAGATTAGAATTGCCACTCCTGCTCTTTTTTGCTAGTTAGCTTGATATATTTTTTTTTAACCTTTGACTTTTAATAAATTCACATCTTTGTTTCTAAGGTGTGTGTGTTGTAGACAGCATATTGATGGATCCTGTTTTCGTATCCATTCTGTCACTCTCTGTCTCTTTATGGGTACATTGAGTCCATTTACAACCAGTGTAATTATTGATAGATGTGAATCTGTTGCTGTGATTTTGTAGTGCTTTTTTTTGTGGTGCTGAGGTTTTCTTTGTTATTCTTACTCTCTTGTGCTGAGTTACTTTTGTTTGTGGATTTTTTTTCATTTCTTTTGTTTTTGTAGGTTTTGTTTTTGCCGAGACTTTATGTTTTTCGTCTGTATTTTTATGAGTTTGTTTGTTAACGCTCTTTGTGGTTACCATGAATTTTACCCTTATATTTCTAAGTTTGAAGCAGTCTACCATTACTTGGTATCGCCTTGCCTTCCTTTTCTTTAGAAGGTTCTATACCTCTGCCGTTTATTCCCTCTTTTATCATTTTGATGTTGTTGTCATTTACTGATTAACTGCTCTGATTCCCTGTTGTATTTCTTTTGGTTTTGGATAGTCCTCAAGACTTCATTTCCTCGATTGGTATCTGGCTCGTACGATCCTGTGTCCTAGGTTCTGCCTGTGAGCTGAAGCTGTTTGTCCTCAGATCGAAGAACTCCCTTTAATAATTCTTATAAGTTTGGTTTGACCTTTATGTATTCCCACAATTTCTGTTTATCTGGAAATGACCTAATTTCACCATCAAATTTCAACGAGAGTTTTACAGGATATGCTAATCTTGGCTGACAATGTTTTTCTTTCAAGATTTTATATATGTCATCCCATTGCCTTCTTGCCTGCATGGTTTCTGCCAAATAATCTGAGCTTAGTCTTATTGTTTCTCCTCTGTATGTGACTTCTTGTTTTTCATGAGCTGCTCTCAGGATTCTTTGTCTTTTGTTTTGGTGAGTGTGAATATGATATGCCTTGGTGATTTTCCTTTGGGGTCTCTTCTATATGCGGTTCATTGATTTATTTGGATGACCAGCTTTTCATCTTTCATGATATTGGGGAAGTTTTCTGTCAGCAGTTCCTCAATGATTCTCTCTGTGTTTTCTGTTTTCTCCCCCTGTTCTGAAATTCCAATGACTCATAAATTTTTGCTTTTAATCGTGTCCCACATAACTCTCATGGTCTTTTCATTTTTCTTTGTTCTTTTTTCTGAGTTTTCCTGAAACAGAGTTGTATCCAAGTGTTTTTTGTGTTCAGTTCCACTGATCCTGTCTTCCACGGTTTCAAATCTGCTTCTCAGCCCTTCTATGACATTATCCATTTCTGAAATCTTGTTTTTTATCTTTTGGATTTCTAATTGTTGTTTTTGTATAATTTCTAGTTGTGAATTTATTTTGGCATTTTGTTCCTGCATCATCTTCCTGAATTCTTCCAATTTTTTGTCTGTATTTTCCATGAATTTGTCTATTTTTTCCTCAAGTTTGTCAGCTTTTTGCCTCAGTTCTTGGAGAATTCTGAGTATTAGAGATTTGAATTCTCTATCAGGTAGTTCTAGTGCATTTTCTTCCACAGGAGAGTCATCTGGTGTTTTATTTTGGATGCCTACTGAAACCATCCTGTCCTGTTTTTGTAAATGTTTTGATATTGTCTTCTGTTTTCGGGGCACTCAGTAGTTATTTTTCTCATTTATTGATTGTAGATTTGTTTGTTTCATCCCTTTTTTTACAACAAAAATTTGACTATGTCTGAGCAGGCAGACTGTGTTCTTTGTTGTTTGCTCGTCTGTGCGCTCATTACTTTTTGCCTCCTTCTCCAACTGGCAGGGTCAGTCACTCAGATATGGTACAGCAGGGCAGGTCTAGCTGAAGAGGAGTTACTGGGACAGGTTGTTTGTGGCACTTACTACTGCCACCAGAGCAGGTCGGTAATCAGTGCAGGGCACGTTCCAGTAGGCCGTGCCTGTACTGCTTGGTGGTGTGATGTCAAGCACACGGCGCAGGTAGGCAGGATGCAGCGGGGAGACTGTTATGTGTGGAGTTAAGATGGATATGGGAGAGAGGAGAGAGGAACAGGAGCCAAAAACATACAAACAGAAAAGAATGCTAGGAGAGCTTGCCGTTGGAATGGAGAGATGAGAGACTATGAAATGGAGAAAAACAGAAAGCAGAAGAGAAAGAATGAATAAATAAAAAATCAGAAAGGTTAAAGAATGCTAATTTCCCCGGGATCCTACTGATGGCAGCTATGAGGTCTGGGGAAGTTGCTCTCAGGTGTTGCAGTACAGCCTGGCTAGAATGCGTAGAGGTATACAATACCTGGTATTCAGGGATCAGAAAGAGAAGGAAGATATAGAGAGACGAGAAACTGAGCAATGAAGAAAGACAAAAATGGAAAATGAGGGAAAAGAAAATAAAACAAATTAAAAAAAAAAAAAAAAAAAAGAACAAGAAAGGCCCCCCAAGAAAACAGGAAAAAAAAAAAACCAACAAAAAAAGAAATGCTTTCAGGGATCCCTCTGCAGGTCTGTGGATGCTGAAGGGGAGTTCCTTGCCACGCAGCTCCGCCTGGCCAGAAAGGGCTCCCAACTCAAGAAAAGGAAAAGAAAAACAATTGAAAATGAACAAACAAACAAAAGCCCCGGAATCCCACCAGC
This sequence comes from Dugong dugon, assembly GCA_030035585.1. Classification (NCBI taxonomy): domain Eukaryota; kingdom Metazoa; phylum Chordata; class Mammalia; order Sirenia; family Dugongidae; genus Dugong; species Dugong dugon. The sequence goes on along the minus strand of CM057476.1, from coordinate 36,715,873 downwards.
ATGGTAGTCCAGGCCGGGAAGCAGCTCCACACTTGAATGGAGATCCACAGCCCCTCAGGAAGAAGCAAAGATGGAGCACGGAGCCAGGCACTCAAGCGAAAGGAGGGGGAGGCGGTGAGAGGCAAGCAAGAAATCCAAAGAAGCAGGAAATTAAAAAAAAAAAGCAACACCAGCAGCCAACAAATGGCACTCAGAGAGCCAGGCAGTGCGGGCTGGTGTTTCTGGACAAGAGACTGTGTCCACGGGAAGCAGAGGAGGCCGAGTGTGGGTGAAGAAGGGTGGAAAGTGGGAAAGCGTATATCACAAATTGCCGGTGCTCTGCAGCCCCTCAGGAAGAAACAAAGGTGGCACACAGAGCCAGGCACTCGAGTGAAAGGAGGGGGAGGTGGCGAGAGGCAAGTGAGAAATCAAAAGAAGCAGGAAAAAAAAAGCAACACTAGCAGCCAACAAATGGCACCCAAAGAGCCGTCCTCTTGAGTGTGTGGAATCCAAGCAGCCAGTGCTTCCCCGTCAAGAGACCATGGCTGCGAGAAGCAGAGGAGGCTGAGCCGGGGCGAAGAGGGGTAGGGGGTGGGAAAGTGCACACCGCAAATTACCGGTTGTTTTGTCTACCGCTGGATGCTCCATGAGGCTGCTTTCTTGTACCCCCGTTTGCTGGTCTCCGATAGGAGTCCAAGATGGTGGATCCACGCTGCGTTAGCTGGTAGGGGACCTCTACATGAATCTCTCCTCGCTCTCCGTTCTCTGTCAGTTTTCTCACTCCATTTGGTGCTTGGCTGAGTTCTTCATCTCTTCATTTGATGTTTTAGGGTTTCAGGATTGTTGTATTCTCTGTTTGGCTTAGTTTTTCGGATCTTTGCTGTGGAGGGACGGTGTGGTGCTTCTGTCTAGAGTGCCATTTTGCTGGAACTCCATATGTATATAGTTTAGGCTATATTTATTTTTATAAACATACTTGTATGTACAGCATATATATTCATACCCACAATAGAGTAAAAAGAGGGTACAGTCACAGAGGCTTCCTAGAGACATCCAAACACCTTGAGGAACCTAGTTACTGGGGCTGAGGGCTGAGGACCATGTTCTCGGGGGCCACCTAGGTCAGCTGACATAACAGTTCATAAAGAAAATGTTCTACATTCTACTTTGGTGAGTAGTGTCTGGGGTCTTAAAAGTTATGAGTAGCCATCTAAGATACATCTATTGGTCTCATCCCATCTGCAGCAAAGGAGAATGAAGAAAACCATATACACAAGGAAAATACACAAGGGATACTGCATGGTTTAAAGTCAGGAAAGGTGTGTGTCAAGGTTGTATTCTGTCACCATACCTATTCAATCTGTATGCTGAACAAATAATATGAGAAGATGAACTATATGAAGAAGAATGGGGCATCAGGATTGGAGAAGACTCATGAACAACCTGTGTTATGTAGATGACACAACCTTGCTTGCTGAAAGTGAAGAGGACTTGAAGCACTTACTGATGAATTTCAAAGACCACAGCCTTCAGTATGGATTACACCTCAACATAAAGAAAACAAAAATCCTCACAACTGGACCAATAAGCAACATCATGATAAACAGAGAAATGACTGAAGTTGTCAAGGATTTCATTTCACTTGGATCCAAAATCAATGTCCACAGAAGTAGCAGTCAAGAAATCAAACAACGTGGTTGCATTGGGCAAATCTGCACCAAAAGATCTCTTTGAAGTGTTAAAAAGCAAAAATGTCACCTTGAATACTAAAGTGCGCCTGACCCAAGCCATGGTGTTTTCAATTGCCTCGTATGAATTGATGCCTTTGAATTATGGGGTTGGTGAAGAATATCCAATATATACCATGGACTGCCAAAAGAACAAACAAATCCGTCTTGGAAGAAGTACAGTCAGAATGCCCCTTAGAAGTAAGGATGGCACTACAATACTGGGGAAGCCAGCACAACTTGTACAAGGCAAGGTCATGGAAGCTCCACAGACACATCCAAACTTCCTGAGGGACCAAGTTACTGGGATGAGAGCTGTGGGGACCATGGTATAGGGGAATATCTAGCTCAACTGGCATAACATAGTTTATAAAGAAAATGTTCTACACTCTACTTTGGTGAGTAGCATCTGGGGTCTTAAAAGCTTGTGAGCAGCCATCTAAGATACTCCACTGGTCTCACCCCATCTGGAGCAAGGGATAATGAAGAAAACCAAAGACACAAAGGAAAGATTAGTCCAAAGGACTAATAGACCACAACTACCACAGCACAACTAGATGGTGCCTGGTTACCACCACTGACTGCTCTGACAGGGATCCTGGACAGAGGTGGAAAAATGTAGAACAAAATTCTAACACACATAAAAAGGCCTGACAGAGACTGAATAAACCGCAAGAGTATGGCCCCCGGACACCCTTTTAGCTTAGTAATGAAGTCACTTCTGAATTTCACCCTTAAGCCAAAGATTAGACAGGCCCATAAAACAAAATGAGACTAAAAGGGCACACCAGCCCAGGGGCAAGACTAGAAGGCAGGAGGGGACAGAAAGGGTGGTAATAGGGAACCCAAGGTGAAGGGAGAGTGTTGCTATGTCGTGGGGTTGATAAACAATGTCACAAAACAATATCTGTACCAATTGTTTAATAAGAAGCTAGTTTGTTCTCTAAACCTTCATCTAAAGTACAATAATAATTTTAAAAAAGAGAAAAGGATGGCGAGACTAGGTCTCACATACTTTGGATAGGTTATCAGGAGGGACCAATCCCTGGAGAAGGACATCATGCTTTGGTAAAGTAGAGTGTCAACGAAAAAGAGAAAGACTCTCAATGAGATGGGTTGACCCGTGGCAGCAATAATGGGACCAAAGATAACAATAATGTGAGGATGGCGCAGGACCAAGTAGTGTTTTGTTCTGTTGTACATAGGGTCACTATAGTCAGAATTGACTTTATGGCACCCAACAACGACTAATCGGAGCCCTGGTAGCGTAGTGGTTAAGAGCTCAGCTGCTATCCAAAAGTTCAGCAGTTTAAATCCACCAGCCGCTGTTTGGAAACCCTATGGGGCAGTTCTACTCTATTCTGTAGGGTCGCTATGAGTCTGAATCGACTTGTCAGCACCTAACAACAACAGCAATGACTAATCAGCAGGGGCAGATTAACCAATAAGCATGGTAAGCACTGGCTTACAATAAGCAAGGTACACACCACGGGCTTATTTGTATTTACTTTTTGTATTTGTATTACTAATCTGTATTACTAATCTGTATTAATAATTTGTATTACTAATCTGTTGTGAACAATTTCACACGGGTTTCACCACATCAAAGATGTGATGTGAAATTATTCACTACAGATGAGTAAGTATGCACAAATATGCCCATGTGGACCTTGCTCGACTCGCCTGCAACAGGGTTTAATCAGAATTGACTTCAAGGCAACGGTTTTTTTTAAAGACTAATGACCTTGAGCATCTTTACATGTGCTTGTTGGCTATTTGAACATCCTCTTTGGTGAAATGTCTGTTTAAAGTGTAATCGCTGTTTAATACTATTGTTGTTATATTTCATGTCTCTTAAATGAATATCAATATGTATTGGAATGACTGCATAATATTCTTTTAATGTCAGTTTTAATACAATTTTACTGCATTTTGTTACTTCCAACATTTACTAATAAGAATAAAGATTTGATGAATACCTTGTGTACGTAAAACTTCTGTAAAAATAATAAACTTTTATTAATTCTCACAATGCTAGGTAAAAAACAAAAACCAAACCCATTGTCGTCAAGTGGATTCTGACTCACGGTGACCCTATAGCAACTCATAGCAACAGTAGGTACAAATGTATTAAAACCTGTATTTCTATTTTAGGGTGGTCAGCCAAATGGAATGCTTGAGACTGAAGGGTCCCCTAGGATCCAGGACTTTCAAGGCTAAAACAGAGGAAGTCCTAAACAAAGCAGTAGGAGTTGTTGACCCTATTGTAGTTTAACATTATGCTAGATGGTTCATTCCAATATACACTCCCATCAGCCATGCATAGGAATATCCCACTTGACCAATTCTTACCAACATTGAACACTAAATTTGGGGCTAATCTCCGATATTCAGCATTACTAAAATTGTCTTTCAGTGTTTGCTATTAAAATTTAGTCTATTCACATGTTTGTTAATCAGCTCTATTTTCTTTTGTGAGTGCTCAGTTAATTTTCTTTGCCTTAGAGATTTTTAAAATAGTTTTTGAACCACATTTTACATATTACAAATTTAAGAATGAATATTAAAGTCATTTTTTTGAAATAGTGAAGAGAACTGTCTGACAACTGATATCATATCACAAAGCATATACCTGAGAGCTCAATTTCCTTCCAAAGATTAGCACATCCAATCAACTGAATTTTATGCAATTGTAAAAACAATGTGAAAGGTCATGTATTTGCATGGAAAGATCTTTAAACAGATGGATAAACAGAAAACATCATGCATAGAATTGTGTACGTAAAGTTAAAGTTTATGTGAATTAGGAAGGAAACAAGAATATATCACTATGTTAATTATGAAAACAAAGACTCTGGGGGAAGTATTAAACAAATAAACATAAAATTAAGAATGGTTACTGTTATGGATTGAACTGTGTCTCCCAAAAATATGTTCTGAAATCCTAACCCTTATACCTGTGGTATAACAATGATTGTGAGGATGGTGCAGGACCAGGCAGTGTTTTGTTCTGTTGTATATGGGGTTGCTATGAGTAGGAATCGACTTGATGACACCTAACAACAACATACCTGTGGAAAGGAGCCCTGGTGGTGCAATGGTCAAGCTCTCAGCTGCTAACCCAAAGGTTGATGATTTGAACCCATTAGTGGGTCCTTGGAAGAAAAGACTTGGTGATCTGCTCCTGAAAATATTACAGTTTAGGAAACCCGATGGGGTAGTTCTACTGTCATATAGGGTTGCTATGAGTCAGAATCTACACAAAGGCGCAGAACAACAACAATAACATACCTGCAAATGTACAGGACAGAGCAGAACTGCCCCATAGGATTTCCAAGGAGCACCTGGTGGATTTGAACTGCCAACCTTTTGGTTAGCAGTCATAATTCTCAAATAAATATATATAGAAAGAAACTTAAATTAAGAAAATAGCTCATGTGGTTGTAGAGAATGGAACGTCAAAATGGGTCAGGTTTCTCCTGATTCACGTAGCCACAGGGGCTGGAAAATTCAAGATCAGCAGGTCAGACAGCAGGGCTCTTTGCTCACAGGCTGTGAAGATGGACAAATCCCAAGATCAGCAGGCAAGAGGGCAGGTAAGCTGCTAGCTCAAGTCCCAAGAACCAGAGGTCAGATGAACAGGGGCCAGCTGCAGGATCAAGTGCAAGCAAAAGCCCATGAGCCTTGCTAGAAAGTCCATTTATACATTTGATGCAGGCCACACCCCCAAGGAAACTCCCTTTCAACTGACTAGCTACTCACAGCAGATTCCATCATGGAGATGATCATATTAATATCAAATCACATCATCATACAACTGCCAAACTACATCATAACCGCCAAACCACTGAAAATCATGGCCCAGCCAAGTTGACACACAATCTTAACAATCACAATGACCCATCAATATGCTGTCCCTAAGAGACCCATCTTAGACACAGAGACATAAATATATCAAAAATCAACAGATGGTAAAAAAATATATCAAGCACACAGTAACCAAAAAAAGGCAGGAGGTGTAATACTAATCGCAGATAAAATATAAGGCAAAATCAACCATAAAAGACAAGGAAGGACATTATAATATTATTAAAGGGATAATCCACCAAGAAGACATAACCTTAATAAACATCTACACATCCATCGACAGCGCTCCAAAATATATAATACAGACTCTAACTGCACAAAAACAGACACAGGTAGTCCCACAAATAATAGGAGACCTTCAACACACCACTCTCAGTAAAGCATAGAACATCTAGAAAGAAACTTAACAAAGATACAGAAGATCTAAGGCCAAAAACAACCAACTTGACCTCACAGACACTCCACCCAACAGCAGCAAAGTATGTATTCTTTTCCAATGCATATGGAACATTCTCCAAAATAGACCACAAAGCAACTCTCAATAAAATCCAAAACATCAAAATAATACAAAGCATTCTCTCTGATCACAAGCCATGAAAGTAGAAATCAACAACAGGAAAATCAAGGAAAAAAATCAAATACATGGAAACTGAATAATACCTTGCTCAAGAACAATGAAGTAACAGAAAAAATTAAAGAGGGAATAAAAAAATTCCTAGAATCAAATAAGAATGAAAATTCATCATACCAAAACCTTTGGGACACAGCAAAGTCAATGCTCAGAGGACAATTCATCACAGCAAATGCACATATCAAAAAAAGAAGAATGGGCCAAAATAAAAATATTAGCCCTACAACTCAAATAAATAGAAAAAGAACAGCAAAAGAAACACACAGGCACAAGAAGAAAGGATGTAATAAAGATTAGAGCAGAAATAAATGAAATAGAGAACAGAAAAGCAATAGGAAGAATAAACAAGACCAAAAGTTGATTCTTTTAAAAGATCAACAAAATCGACAAAACTTTGGTCAAACTGACAAAAGAAAAACAAGAGATGAAGCAAATAACACAAATAAGAAATGAGATGGGAGACATTACGACAGACACAACTGAAATAAAAAAGATCCTAACAGAATACTACAAAAAATTGTACTCCAACATATTCGAAAACATAGAGGAAATGGACAAATTTCTAGAAACACACTTTCTACCTAAACTAACACAAACTGAGATTGAAAATCTGAACAGATCTATAACAAGAGAAGAGATTGAAGAGGTAATAAAAAAATCCCATAAAAAAAGCCCTGACTTGGATAGTTTCACTGAAGTATTCTACCAAACTTTCAGAGAATGGCTCACACTAGTACTACTCAAAACATTTCAGAGTATAGAAAAGGAAAGAATACTTCCAAATTCATTCTATGAAGCCAGCATAATCCTGATACCAAAACCAGGCAAAGATAACACACATACACACAAAATTACAGACCAATATCTCTCTTGAATATAGATGCAAAAATTCTCAACAAAATACTAGAATATAGACTTCAGGGTCATATCAAAATGTTATTCACCACGACTAAGTGGATTCACACTAGGTATGCAAGAATGGTTCAACATTAGAAAATCAATCAACAGAATCCACCACATAAATAGAATAAAAGAATCACATGATCATCTGAATCAAGGCAGAAAAGGCATTTGATAAGTCCAACACCCATTCATAATAAAAACTCTCAATAAAATAGGAATAGAAGGGAAATTCCTTAATAAAGGGCATCTATACAAAATCAACTGCCAACATTATTCTCAATGGAGAGAGGCTGAAAGCATTCCTCTTGAGAATGAGAACAAGAGAAAGATGTCCTTTAACACCACTCCTATTTAACATTGTTCTGGAAGTCCTAGCTAGAGCAATAAGGCAAGAAAAAGAAATACCAGGCATTCAAATTGGCAAAGAAGAAGTAAAACTATCCTTATTCACAGATGATATACTATACATAGAGAACCCTAAAGATTCACAAGAAAAGTACTGGAACTAATAGATTCAGCAGAATAGCAGGATACAAGATCAACATACAAAAATCAATTGGATTCCTACATAACAACAAAGAGAACTTTGATAAGGAAATCAGGAAAACAATATCATTTATAATAGCCCTTAAAATGATACAATACTTAGGAACAAAATCTAACCAGGAACGTAAAAGACCTATACAAAGGAAACTACAAAACACTATTGCAAAAAACCGAAAGAGATCTACATAAAGGGAAAAACATACAATGCTCATGGATAGGAAGAATCAACATTGTGAAAATGTCAATTCTACCCAAAGCGCTATATATGTATATATAATGCAATCTTGATCCAAATACCAAGAGCACTCTTTAACGAGACCGAAAAACTAATCACCAACTTATATGGAAAGGAAAGAGGCCCCAGATAAGCAAAGCATTACTGAAGAGAAAGAAAAAAGTAGCAGGCCTCATACTACCTGATCTTAGAATCTACTATAAAGGTAAAGTAGTCAAAACAGCCTGGTACTGGTACAATAACAGATAGACCAATGGATCAGAATGGAGAACTCAGATGTAAATTCTTCAACCTATGGTCAGTTGGGAAACCCTTGTGGCGTATTGGTTAAGTGCTATGACTGCTAACCAAAAGGTTGGCAGTTCAAATTCACCAGGCGCTCCTTGGAAACTCTATGGGGCAGTTCTACTCTGTCCTACAGGGTCACTATGAGTTGGAATTGACTTGACGGCAATGGGTTTGGTTTTTTTTGGTTTATGGTCAGCTGATCTTTGACAAAGGACCAAAGTCCATTAAATGGGGAAAAGACAGTCTTTTAAACAAATGGTGCAAGCAAAACTGGATGTCCATCTGCAAAAAAAATGAAACAGGACCCATACCTCACACCGTACACAAAAACTAACTCAAAATGGATCAAAAACCTAAATATAAAACCTAAAATGATAAAGAAAAAATAGGAATAATGTAAGGGGCCCCAATACGTGGCATAAACAGAATAAAAGCCATAATTAACAATGCACAAACACCAAAAGATAAACTAGGTAACTGGGAGCTCCTAAAAATTAAACACTTATGCTCATCAAAAGAGTAAAAAGACAGACTGGCCCAAAAGCAAAGACGAGAAGACAGGAAGAAGAAGACAGGAAGGGACAGGAAAACTGGGAGAATGGACACGGGGAACCTTGGGTGGAAAGGGAAAGGGGGAGAGTGCTGACACAATGCAGGGACTGCAACCAATGTCACAAAACAATTTTCGTGTAAATTTTTGAATAAGAAACTAATTTGCTCTATAAACTTTCACCTAAAGCACAAAAAAAAACCCAAAAGACCCCACTTTGTGCATGAAACCCAACAAAGAGGAAAGCTGCAAAAGGCAGAAGAGGATCCTCTTTCTTTAAAAAATAAAACAAAAAATACCACAACTCAACATGAACTCTCTAGCTCTTGCCCAATCCCCCTATTGGCTTATCCTCCAGTCTTTTCTCAGGTACAGATCATCCTCACCCTCTCCTTTTCCCTACCTCTCATTAATGACTTGCCTGCAGAATTCTGGGATTTCCCTCCCTTCGTTTCCAGCTCCTTCTGTCCTGTGGCCTCCTCAGTTAATTACCAAGGTTTTTATACCAGAAAAGCTATTGATGGTTTTCCAGATCTGTCCTTGCAATTTGACCCTCCTATTCCCTTCATTTTTCTTGAACCTCTCTAATCCCTTATTCCTAAATAGTCCCACATCTGTTGACTGTCTTCTTTTACACCTGCTAACACTTCTTCTATTTCCTAGGGTTCTCCTCATTTTCCCATGAATCCAGGTATCCACTCAAGCATGTCAATTTATTCTCCCAAGCACTCATCATTCTCCCTCTGCCCCAATCAAGTGAGGGATCCTGTAGCAAGAGAGAAGTCTGACATCGTGAGCAGTCTGTTAAGAAAGTTCATGGCTGAACTGTCCCTTTTCTCAGCTAATATAGCTTTTTTGTTATTTCATATACAGTTTGTATATAAGACACCTCTTCCCCTGAGAACTCATTATATGGAATGAATTGTTTCTGATTCCTGTTGAGGAGAAACAAATAGCAACCTAAAGACTGTAAGGAGGAGAGGAAGTTCCCCCCTGAAGAGGAGGCCTCCCTCTGCCCTTGGCCAGACAGTAGGCACTGGTCAGGGCAGGGGAGGAGGCAGGATCTCTATCAGGATCACCTGACATCTGGTCACCACCATGGATGGGCCTGTCGCTGAGGTATCAGTGGGGGAATCTCAGCTCAGAGAAACACCTATCTCCCTATTTCTGCTCAGTCTCACTGTCCAGTAGCTAGTTCCTCTCTGGGCCCCTGGGAAGCCTCAGGCCAGGCCCAGTTCAGGCCCAGCCATGTCAGAAATGACACTCAGCCATTGGAACTACACAGAGGACTCAGGGAGGCATTCGTTGGCCAGGGGAAGAAAAGTACATTTGCATTAATTGCCCTTTTCTCCTCTGGGGTTTGAGGGTGATGTCTTAGTTATCTAGTGCTGCTATAACAGAAATACCACAAGTGGTTGGCTTTAACAAACAGAAGTTTATTCTCTCACAGTCTAGCTGGCTAGAAGTCCAAATTCAGGGCTTCAGGGCTTCCCTCCAGGGGAAGGCCTTCTCTCTCTGTCAGCTCTGGACAAAGTTCCTTGTCATCAATCTTCCCCTGGCCTAGGAGCTTCTCAGCACAGGGACCCGGGGTCCAAAGCACATGCTCTGCTCCTGGCTCATCTTTCTTGGTGGTATGAGGTCCTTCTCTTCCCTGTTTGCTTCTCTCTTTTATATCTCAAAAGAGATTGACTCAAGTACAACTTAATCCTGCAGGTTGAGTCCTGCCTCATTAACATAGCTGCCTCTAATCCTACCTCATTGATATCAGAGGTTAGGATTTATAACACATAGGATAATCACATCAGATCACAAAATGGTTAACAACCACACAATACTGGAAATCATGGTCTATCCAAGTTGACACACATTTTGGGTAGACATAATTCATTCCATAACATTCCACCCTTGGCCCCTAAAAAATCATGTCCTTGCCACATGTAAAACACATTCACCCCATCATATCATCCCGAAAGTGTTAAATCAACTCCAAGTCCAAATTCCAAAAATTCCTCTTTATCTGTGAAATCTAGAACACGTTATCCACTTCCAAAGTATGATGGTGGGAAAGGCACAAAGTAGACATTTTCATTACAAATGAGAGAAACTGGAGAGAAAGGAGGGACATCAGGCACCAAGCAAATAAGCAGAACACATTACATTACCTCTCAAGGCTTGAAAATAATCATCTGTTCTCTGAGACCATTTAGGCAATGGCCCTGCCCTCCAGACTCTGGGTGTTGGCCACACTTTCCAGATTCTGGGTGGAGGTCCCCTAGCCCTGGGCTTCAGCTCCACCTTTCAGGCCCATTGGAATGGCAACTGTGTTCCCTCACATTTGGGAAGCCTCATTCTCCTAGTCCATCTGAGTGGCAACTCCACAACCTCAGCCCTGGCAGGCCCCCTTCTTCTGCCCCTTAGGCATGGCAGCCCTGCCTCCTCAGCTTTGGGCAGCAGATCGGCCCCATCCCTCTGACACACATGAAAGGCAGCCCTACACTCCAGAACCAAGTTGGTGAAGATCTGACTCTTTGAAATCTAGGAGACTGTGGCCTCACCCTTTGAGACTGAGGCAGCTCTGCTTCCTGTGTTCCTTGCCTCTTCAGCTTCTGCTTCCTAGTTACTTTGCCTCTTGGCCCCTCGGGCCTCTTGGGCCAACCTGGAGTCTGCCCCACTCAGGCAAGTGTTCCAAAACTCTTTAGCTCTACCTATAAGTGACTGGGGGCATCCCACTCCACCAGGAATCCTCCTGCCCAAAGGTACTCAGCTCGCATGCCATCTCACACCAGTCTCCTGGGTCTGCTGCTGCCATTTCTCTGCTGCTGCTTCTCGCTTTCTGTGGTGTCTCCAGTGTTACAGCTCTCCTCACTTCCTTCCGAGTTCTCACCAGAACTGTCTTTGATTCCATAATTCCACTAACAGTCTCTTCAAGGCAATCTAGGCTTTTACTATTAAGCACTTTAAAGAGTTTACCCATTACTCAATTGTAAAACAACTTCCACATTGTAGGTATCCGTTAGAGAAGCACCCAGCTCTCCTGGTACAAAAATCTTAGTTATCCAATGCTGCTATAACAGAAATACCACAAGTGGATGGCTTTAACAAACAGAAGTTTATTCTCTCACAGTCTAGGAGGCCAGAAGTACGAATTTAGGTCACCACCTCCAGGGGAAGATTTATTTTCTGTGTCAGCTCTGGGGAAAAGTCCTTGTCATCAATCTTCCCCTGGTCTAGGAGCTTCTCAGCACAGAGACCTTGGGTCGAAAGCACATGCTCTGCTCCCGGCTCATCTTTCTTGGTGGTATGAGGTCCCTCTCCTCTTTGTTCACTTCTCTCTTTTATATCTCAAAAGAGATTGACTCCAGATACAACCTAATCTTATATATTGAGTCCTGCCTCATTAACATAACTGTCTCTAATCCTACCTTATTAACATCAGAGATTAGGACTTATATCGGATAATCACATCAGATCACAAAATGGTTGACTACCACAATACTGGAAATCATGGCCTAGCCAAATTGACACATATTTTTGGGAGACACAATTCAATCCATAACAGGGGACAAGAGAGACCTGTGGCATGTCGGCCTCAGGAGAGCGCTGGAGGTCTGCACCATGGCCTAGACTCCACTCTTCCTCCTCAACTTCCTTGCTTACTGCACAGGTCATATGGCTCTTAGCACCCTGATTCCCCAGCTCCCTTAAATTATCTCCCAAACTCATCCCCAAAATGTCCTCTCTTGCCCTTTCTCCAGACATCATAGGAGTCTGTGTTTTCAGGGTCCCTCTCACAGCCTGTGCTGACTCAGTTACCCTCTGCATCTACCACACTGGAAGCGCCAATCAAGCTCATCTGCACCCTGAGCAGTAAGCACAGCACCTACAACGTTGAATGGTACCAGCAGAGACAAGGAAAAAGCCCCTGGTTTGTGATGAATATGGGGAGTAGTGGTATCTTGGGATCCAGAGGGGACAGGATGCTGGATCGTTTCTCGGGCTCCAGTTCTGGGGCAACTGCTACTTAACCATCACCAACATCCAGTCTGAGGATGACGCTGACTACATTTGTGGTGTGTCTCATAGCATTGGAGTGCCATTTGGGTAAAGCACAGTGTCTTAGTTATCTAGTGCTGCTATAACAGAAATATCACAAGTAGATGGCTTTAACAAAGAAAAACTTATTCTCTTACAGTCTAGGAGGCTAGAAGTCCAAATTCATGGTGCCAGATTCAGGGGAAGGCTCTGGGAAAAGGTCCTTGTCATCAATCTTTCCCTGGTCTAAGAGCATCTCAGCACAGGGACCCTAGGTCCAAAGGACATGTGCTCCTGGCTCTTCTTGCTTGGTAGTAACGAGGTCCCCCTGTCCCTCTGCTCACTTCTGTCTTTTATATCTCAAGAGATTGACTCAAAATACAGCCTAATCTTAGAAATTGAGTCCCGCCTCATTAATCTGACTCTAATCCTGCTTTATTAACATCATAGAGGCAAGGTTTACAACACATAGGAAAATCACATCAGATCACAAAATGGTCGACAATCACACAACACTGGGAATCATGGCCTAGCCAAGTTGACACACATTTTGGGGGGACTCAATTCAATCCATAAAACACAGTTACCCAAATGGACAGGGAACTGAGACAAAAATGGTTTTTTCTGCACTATTATTAAGGCTAACATGTAGCTTCAGAAAACGTCTGGTGTTCTCAACCGTCAAAAGTGTTGGTTTCTTGAAAATTTTCAGCGGGAGAGCCAAATTTATGATGATTACTGCCGTTAGCTCCCTGGGAATAAGGTTGCTAGGCCAAGCTGCTCAAGAGTGCACAGATCCGTATTAATAATGAAAATATAAAAACAGACACTGATGCCCCTGCTGATCTTCTACTTTGTCACTACATAGAGTGTAAGGATTCTTTCCTCCAAGTTGAAACAGTACACTCAGTTAAACACTGCACTCCTGCCTCATTTGAATGACCACCCTGAAAAAATAACTTACTTAACTTCTGAACTGAGAAATCTGGGGATTCTATCAACATGCTGTAGGAGCCCTGGCGGTGCAGAGGTTAAAGCAATTGGCTGCTAACCGAAAGGTCAGCGGTTCAAACCCATCAGCCACTCCGCAGAAGAAAGATGTGGCAGTTTGCTTTCCTAAAGATTTACAGCCTTTGGAAACCCTACGGAACAGTTCTACTCTGTCCTAAAGGGTCACTAGAAGTCGGAATTGACTCAACAGCAACTGGTATCAACATGCTTGAGAGCACATTCTAGATACACAGATACAGAGATATACATAAACTATGGATAGTAGAAGCAAAAGCTTCCAGTCTTTTGGCTGCTTCTGAAGTCACGGGAGAATTGATCTCACGTGCACAGTGCCTGGGTTTTGGGAGTGAAAGACAAGCATGAGGAGTTAACTCCACCACAAGCAAAATGGCAATTGATATGCTATTATAGACCAATGAGGAAGGACTAAGAAATAGCCATTAAGGCCACCTTGACTCCCCGCTAAGGCTGAAAGTGAGGATTTTTAATTTTTTCAAAGGAGGTAGTGCCAGAACACTCTGGAATGATGGAGTGAGGAACTTAGTAAATCTGCTTTACCATAAAGGCCATGAAAACACTAGCAAAAATTTTTAAATCAACTTTTTCAGAATTCTCGAAATTCACCAAAGGCTCCCAACAATCTGTGGAGCATTTATTCGAAAGAAATGATTGACTCTGGAAAAACAGCAAGCATTGTGACATTTTTACTTGCCTATTCTCATCCCTCTCTCCCTCACTCCATTAACCTTGAAAACCAGCAGCTTCACATCCACAGTGGATGTGGAAACCAGCAGCCCAGCAGTCCCTGAAGGTGACAGAACAGGTTTGGAGTTCCCCCAAAAGCCCCATCCCAGATATTGTCATTAGCTGATGTGTTTGGTAATGCCATGGAAAAGCCCCATTTTCAGCACTTGTCTTTATTTGAGCTGACTCAAGAGTGTTTTTGTGTAAACAACCCCATCATCAGGGTGTTTGTCAAAAGCAACCAGAGGCATTTGTTTACATTGCAACTGCCTGAGGCAGTGATACAAGAATAAGTAAACAACAGGCTGATTAAAAAACCTAAAAGGAAAACCCGGCATGAAATGCTTACAGGAGGTGTTGATGAGCAATGATATAGTCTTTGGAATCTAGAAAACCATTCACATCTTTAGGACCAAGTACATGCCAAGGTAAGAACTGAGAAGGCCCTAATCTCTCTCCTCTAGCTAAAATTGAAGCTCTGTGCAAGTAGGAAGCAAAGGCTAAGGCATAGGCATAAACTGCTGAAGTGTTGAAGAGACGTATTGGTTCAAGGCATATAAGGAAATATCTGTCTAATAATTAGCTGACCACTAACCTAACATGGAAAACACTCCAGTGGCTACATACAACAAACAATACAGACTTCCTGAATTAGTCCAGTAAAGTCATTAAACAATAACAACAAATAACAACTACTAATATCCCTGGAGGAAAAGATCTGATTTCCAGAGTTGACACATTATATTTTTTTAAATGCCCATTTTTAAAAATAAAATTAGGAGGAGACTTCAGGCAACATGGCGTTCTAGGCAGAAGCACCATGCCGTCCCTCCACAGCAAATATCTGAAAAACTAAGCCAAACAGAGAAACAGGAATCCTGAAATCCTAAACATTAAATGAAGAGATAAAGAACTCAGCCAAGCACCAAATGGAATAAGTAACTGACAGAGAACAGAGAGTGAGGAGACATAAATGGAGAGGTCCCCTATCAGCTAATACAGCATGGATTGATCATCTTGGACTCCTATCAGAGACCAGCAAATAGGGGGTACAAGAAAGCAGCTTAATGGAGCTTCCAGCAGGAGACAGAACAACCGGTAAACAGCGATATACGCTTTCCCACCCCCTACCTTCTTCACCCCCACTCAGCTTCCTCTGCTTCCCGTGGCCACAGTCTCTTGGCCAGGAAACACAGGCTGCTTGGATTCCACCTGCCTGGACTGGCCAACTCCCTAAGTGCCATTTGTTGGCTGCTGGTGTTGCTTTCTTCTGTTTCTTTTGATTTCTTCCTTACCTCTCACCACCTCCCCCTCCTTTTGCTCAAATATCTGCCTCCATGTGCCATCTTTGCTTCCTCCTGAGGGGCTATGGAGCTCCCTGGGGGCTGAGAACTGCTTCCTGGTCGGTGCTGCCATGCTGGTGGGATCCCAGGGCTTTTTCGTTTGTTTTCTTTTTCTTTTCTTGAGTTGGGAGCCCATTCTAGCCTGGCAGTGCTGTTCAGCTTGGGACCTATCCCTCAGCTTGCACAGATGCGCAAAGGGATCCCTGAGAGCATTTCTTTTTTAGTGGTTTTTTTTTTCCTTCTGTTTTTTGGGTTTTTTTTTTTTTCTTGTTCTTTCTTTTTTAAATTTATTTTGTTTTCTTTCTCCCCTTTTTCCCTTTTTGTTTTTCTTCATTACTCAGTTTCTTTTCTCTCTGTACCTTCCTTCTATTCCTGTCCCCTGGATACCAGGCACTGAATACCTCTACAACTCCTAGCCAGGCCATACTTCAACATCTGAGGACAACCTCCCCTGACCTCGTAGCCACACTGGTGGGATCCCTGGGAGTTTTGCTGTTCTTTTTTCTTTCTAAGTTTTATTTATTCATTCTTTTCTTTTTCTTTTTCTTCTTCTTCCCCTTTTTGTTTTTCTCCATTTCATAGTATCTCATCTCTCCACTCCAACGGCAAGCTCCCCTAGCACTCTTTTGTTTGTATGTTTTTGCCTCCTGTTCGTCTCTCCTCTCTCCCATACCCATCTTAGCTCCACACATCACAATCTCCCCCCCGCCATCCTGCCTACCTGCACTGTGCACTTAACATCACACCACCAAGCAGCACATGCACGGCCAACTGGAACCTGCCCTGCACTGATTACTGACCCACATTGGTGGCTGTAGTAAGTGCCATGAACAACCCATCCCAACAACTCCTCTTCAGCTAGACCTGCCCTATTGTACCCTATCTGAGTGACTGACCCTGCCAGTTGTAGGAACTGAAAAGTATGCCCACAGATTAGTAAACAACAAAGAACACACAGCCCGCCTGCTCAGAAATAGCCAAATTAAAAAAAAAAAAGGACGAAACAAACAAATCTACAATCAATAAACTAGAAAAATAACTACTGAATGCCCTGAAGACAGCAGACAGTATCAAAACATTTACAAAAACAGGGAAGGATGGTTCCAGCATGCATCCAAAATAAAACACCAGATGACTTTCCAGTAGAAGAAAAGCCACTAGCACTACCTGATAGGGAATTCAAATCTCTAATACTCAGAATTATCCAAGAGTTGAAGCAAAAAGCAGACAAAAATGAGGAAAAAATAGACAAATTCATGGAAGAGGCAGACAAATTCATGGAAAATACAGACAAAAATGGAAGAATTCAGGAAAATAATGCAGGAACAAAATACCAAAATAAATTCACAACTAGGAATTATACAAAAACAACAATTAGAAAACCAAAAGATAAAACAACAAGGTTTCAGAAATGGACAGTGTCACAGAAGGGCTGAGGAGCAGATTTGAAATGGTGGAAGACAGCATCAGCAGAATTGAAGACAAACACTTGGATGCAACCTGTTTGAGGAAAAATCAGAAAAAACAATGAAGAAAAATGAAGAGACCCGAATTATGTGGGATACAATCAAAAGCAAAAATCTGCATGTGATTGGAGTTCCAGAATAGGGGGAGAAAAGAGAAGACACGGAAAGGATCATTGAAGAACAGCTGACAGAAAACTTCCCCAGTATCATAAAAGATGGAAAGCTGGCCATCCAAGAAACTCAAAGAACCCCATATAGGATAAACCCCAAAAGAAAATCACCGAGGCATATCATAATCACACTCAATAAAACCAAAGACAAAGAATCCTAAGAGCAGCTCAAGAAAAACAAAAAGTCTCATACATAGGAGAAACAATAAGACTAAGCTCAGATTATTCAGCAGAAACCATGCAAGCAAGAAGGCAATGGGATGACATATATAAAACCCTAAAAGAAAAAAAAACTGCCAGCCAAGAATAATATACCCTGCAAAACTCTCATTCAGATATGATGGTGAAATTAGGTCATTTCCAGAAAAACAGAAATTAAGGCACTATGTAAAAACCAAATGAAACTCATGAGACTTATTAAAGGAAGTCCTTCGATCTGAGAACAAACAATATCAGATCACAGGCTGAATATAGGACATAGGATTGTACTAGCCAGATACCAACCTAGGAAATGAACTCTTAAGGACTATGCAAAACCAAAAGAATTACAAAAGGGAACCAGAGAGGTTAATCTGTAAATGACAACAGCAACAGAACAATAACAGATGGAGTAAACAGTGTTGATAAAGAACCTTCTAATGGAGAGGAAGTCAAGCGATACCAAGTAATAATATACTGGTTCAAATCTAGAAAGATAAGGGTAAATTTCAAGGTAACCACAAAGAAAGTTAACAAACCTACTCATCAAAATAAAGAAAAAAGACAAAGTCTCAGTAAAAACAAAACCTACAAAAACAAAAGAAATCAAAAAAATTTCACAGACAAAAGGAACTCAGCACAGGGGAGTAAGAGGAACAAAACTGGAGGACATTATGCTGAGTGAAATAAGTCAATCACAAAAGGACAAATATTGTATGAGACCTCTACTGTGTAACTCATGTAAAAATTTACACACAAAAAGAAACAATCTTTGTTGGTTACGAGGGATGGGAGGAGTGGGGGGGGGGACTAAATAGATAAGTGGTAACTTTGGTAAAGGGTAAGACAGTACACATTACTGGGGAAGCCAGCACAACTTGTACAAGGAAAGGTCATGGAAGCCCCATAGACACTTCCCAATTCCCTGAGGGACTGAATTGCTGGGCGGGGGGCTGTGGGGACCATGGTCTCGGGGAACATCTAGCTCAATTGGCATAACAGTTTATAAAGACAATGTTCTACATTCCACCTTGGCGAGTAGCGTCTGGGGTCTTAAAAGCCTGTGAGCAACCATGTAAGATACTCCATTGGTCTCACCCCTTTGAGAGCAAGGGAGAATGAAGAGAACAAGATACAAGGAAAAGATTAGTCCAAAGGACTAATGGACCACAGCTACCACGGCCTCCACCAGACTGAATCCGGTACAGCTAGACGGTGCCCGGCTACCACCTACTACTCTGACCAGGATCACAACAGAGTATCCTGGGAAAGGATGTAGAACAGAATTCTAACTCACAACAAAAGACCAGATTTACTGGTCTGACAGACTGGAGAAACCCCGAGGCTACGGCCCCCTGGACACCCTTTTAGCTCAGTGGTGAAAACCCTCCCAAAGTTCACCGTTCAGCTGGGGATTGGACAGCTTCATAAAACAAAACAGGACTAATGAGGCACAGCAGTCCGGGGACAAGGACTAGAAGGCAGGAGGAGGCAGGAAAGCTGGTGATAGGGAACCCACAGTTGAGAAGGGACAGTGTTGACATGTCATGGGGTTGTTAACCATTGTCATAGGGCAATATGTGTACTGTTTAATGAGAAACTATTTGTTCTGCAAAGCTTCATCTAAGGTATAAAAAAAGAGAATTATGTATTTTAGATCAAATTGACAAAAGCAACTCAAAAAGTTTGATGGGAAACCTAGGGGACAGTGAGTTGAAGATAATGGTGATGGAATAATTTGGAAAAGGATAGTGAGAATAGCAGCACAACTGGAAGAATGTAATCGATGTCACTGAATTGTACATGTAGAAACTTTCAAAATGGTGTAACTCTGGCTATGTAAATTTTCAGCAAAAAAAGGTCCTCAAGGTCAAGAAGGGATAGTATTGACATGTCGTGGGGCTGTTAACCAATGTCATAAAACAATATGTGTACTGATTGTTTAATGAGAAACTATTTGTTCCGTAAATCTTCATCTAAAGTACAATAAAAAAATTAAATTAGGAGATATGGAAAGACAGGAGGATGGTTCATACATAGGGAAAAAGTAGTTGATAGTGTTAAGATAATCAAAAGCAGTTATTCTTTATGCATGTAGGGAAACCATTTTGATTCCAGAAAAAGCAAATGGCTCAAAGAAGCTAGGTACAATGAGGCTCATAAAGAGGAGGAATATATAGATGAACCATGGCTAATCTTAACATGATTGACAGAACTCTGCCCTCCCCTTTTTACTGAAATCAACTGATATTAGCTCACCAGATGGCCTCTGGCTCCCCCTCCCAGCCATATCTTTTGAAATTCAAGTTCAATAAGCCAGGCTTCCAACAGAAAATACTAGCAACTTTGGTTGAAAGAAAAGTAGGATCAATCCTGGTCAGGAACTTCCTTACAGTGAATATTTGGCTTCATGGGTAAGAAAACCCCAAAATCAAAGCGAGATGTCTGCTATCAGTCTCTCTCTTTGACATCTCCCCTCTCCTGATCGTGATTCGATTAGAATCTCTGATGACTAATGTTGGCCAGGCACCAATCTAGGTTTCTTCTGGTCTCGTAGGTACTGCTTTATGGGGTACCCTTTTTGTGTGATATGTGTTATTTTTGTTGTTTCCTTAGCTTCTCTTCATAGTTCCTCTAGTTGGAATGAGAACATTTGCTGTACCCTAGATGGCCACTGTCTTAGTCATATAGTACTGCTATAACAGAAATACCACAAATGGATGGCTTTAACAAAGAGAAGTTTATTCTCTCACAGTCTAGTAGGCTAGAAGTCCAAATTCAGGGCGTCAGCTCCAGGCAAATGCTTTCTCTGTTGGCTCTGGAGGAAGGTCTGTGTCATCAATATTCCTTTGGTCTGGGAGATTCTCTGCACAGGAACTTCAGGTCCAAAGGACACGCTCTGCTCCTGGCACTGCTTTCTTAGTGGTATGAGGTTCCCAAGCGTCTCTGCTCACTTCTCTCTTTTATATCTCAAAAGAGATTGGCTTAAGACACTATCCAATCTTGTGTACCTCATCAGTATAACTGCCACTAATCCATCTTATTACATCATAGTGATAGAGTTTACAACACATAAGGAAATCACATCAGATTACAAAATGGTACACAGTCATACAATACTGGGAATCATGATGCAGCCAAAGTGATACACACATTTTTGGGGGGACATAATTCAATCTATGACAGCCACTCACAAGCCTTTAAGACCCCAGACGCCAAGCAGCATAGTAACTTGATAACAATATAAAAGATCAGAATGAGGGGAATGTATAAGCCAACGGTCTGAAAGGCTTGTTTGACCATGAACCCAAATTTCCTAACCATGACCACAAATCAAAAGAAGACGCAAGAAGAGCATCTGCAGCCTGCACCGTATCTCTAACATAAACTTCTGCTAAAACTATACCTCAA
This sequence comes from Dugong dugon, assembly GCA_030035585.1. Lineage (NCBI taxonomy): Eukaryota > Metazoa > Chordata > Mammalia > Sirenia > Dugongidae > Dugong > Dugong dugon. The sequence goes on along the minus strand of CM057476.1, from coordinate 36,694,772 downwards.
TATAATTCCTCTTAGGTGTCATTAATATGTACATAAAGATTTTCTTGCACTAAAGTACAAACTCCTCCTTGGGAAGCTGGTAAATAATCAAGAGCTAATCTATTTTATAATGTAATTATCTTCACCTGTGCTATTTCAGAGAGAGGGAGAGAGAGTATAGCATTGTCTAGATTATTAACAAAGCTACCCTTTCTAATATTATTTGTAGACTTAAAAATATTTTTTTCAGTAACTAAGGGTATCATGCTTCTTACAGAAAAACCAAACAATGCTCTTTTTGTCAATAAGCCCTGATTTGATAGCAGTATAGTCAATTGTTTGATGGCTTTCAGCCTTAGACTCACTCATTTTTCCAAATTTTCTTTTTGGGTAATTGGTTATGTAGAGATACATAGACAACAACAGAAATCATGTAACAAGAACAAATCTAATCTACATGTAAAAAACAAACTCACAGGTTGTGATTTCTCAAAGATAATGAACAAACATCAAAGTTTGATAGCCCACAAGGGCTTGCCATAATTTCCTATTGAAACAAAATTTTTCTCTACAGTCACCCCACTCTCAATCAAAAGACAATCTCAAACCAAAGCTTTTCTTGATCTAAAATGTGGCTGTTTGTTATTATTTACATAGGTGTAGCAAGAATGATAACTTATAACATAGCCTTTTAAAATTGCTTTGCTGGAAATTTTCATAAGGAACTTCAGATTAAACTTGTAAAAGCCTCTTCAGGCCAGGAAGTCAACAGTTTGCCATCAAAAGCATTGGCTCCATAAAGTCAATCTTAGCTCTCTAAAAGTGTTCATACCTGTCTCTCAGCACCATTACCAAATATGACATTCCAGTCAAAGCTTAGTTATATTACTGAGATTTCCAACTATGCCCTGTTAACAACAGAGACAGATACTTATTGAACTTAATGCAAATAATTACTTCGCCATAAAAAATAAGAACACTCATTAAGAGGTTTCCAATTCAAGAGGGATTAGGGAGAAATGATAAATGTTTCATCTTTGTTTGCATAAACATAGACTACTGAATTATTATAAGTTAGAGGTAGTTTAGGAGAAGAGAGAAAATGGTTTCTTATACCCAGAAAACAAAACATTAAAACATCAAGTAATATTCCTCTACATAAAACCCATAATAATCTTCTAGTCCACTCAGTCCTGTCATTAATTTCGGTTCCATTTATCCTGGATCAGCAGTCATGAACCCATCAGCTTCTCCACAAGAGTTCTGGGAATCTTGATTCCATCCCATGGTATATGCAGTGCCATTGAGAAGTATCCAAATATCTGGCATAGTTCTTTTTATGGATCATTTTTGGGAAAAAAATCTCTGCCCTGTGGTTTATTGCAGGCATCTTCAGGGCATCATCAAAGTAAGAACTATCTGCAGATGATACAACTTTAAAATATCCATGGTTAACTTATTACTAATAATAATCCATACAAGTGGAAGACCTGATGAAGATTCATAAAAAAGTAATAAAATGCAAAATAAAAACCAACCCAAAATAAAACTGTAGACAAAGTATCTCTAAATATAGTGATTAATCTTATTCTCTAATTCTTGAAAATGGATAATCATAAGCTTTAGTGAGAAAAAACTTTGGATGTAACATACAATAATCCTAAGACATAACATAATATGAATATAAACCATATAGTTAAGATATACCAAGAATATATCAGGATTATCAAGTTTCTAAACATCTGAATATTAAAAAAGCTCTATAGATAAGTGGAGTAAATCTGCAGTTGAAACCCACTGATGTCAATGCTGCTGGATTTAAATTTAAGAAAAAAGTTGTAAACAAGCTAGCTATTAAAAAAATAATTAAAATTATGACTGATAATGTTATGCTCTTACTGTCTAATATTAAGCAAAAGATAGACACGTACATAAATTTTTACCTCCAAAAAATTAGAAACTTCTCCTGATTTGACCACGTGTTTCATGCAACTCAAAACACATTAAGTAAGTCTCCATTATTTCCTAGCACCTTTCCCCTTACAAAGCGGAACAAATCTTCTATGGCTTTCCATGAAGTTTCAAAATTGTCAGGAGTTATCATAGGTCACCAAGATGGATATTTATTTAACCAAGGTGAAAATACCAAAAAACCAAACCAAACCCATTGCTGTTAAGCCGATTCTGACTCATAGCGACTCTATAGGACAGAGCAGAACTGCTTCATAGGGTTTCCAAGGAGCTGCTGGTGGATTCTAACTGATGAATTAAGAACTCTTAACCACTGCACCACCAGGGCTCCAAAGTGACAATAAGAAAGTAAATTCTTAGCTTTCTCAAAAGCAACTGAGCTTGGCTTTCTTAGTCAGGAGCATAAAAGTTAGCATAAATTCAGAGACACAGAACCTTTGCCTCCTAGGCAGATTACACAGAAGAAATAATAACTTTTCATATTAAAGGTAAAGGCAATAAACAGTAAACCAAGGAAACAAAATTATCAAATTGAGCAAATTTTACTAAGATTTTAACATATTTCATAGCTTTTCAGATTCAAGTATTATAAACCAAGGCAAATAAAATTTTTCCAAGTTTTATCCTTTAATATGCTCTTATATGATGGAATAAACTGACACTTTATTTTTGGTCTGATTTCTTAGAGTCTGCTAGGTCAAAACTAATTTCATAATACTATCAAGAGGTTATCAACACAATGCATTCTTTGTTGCTACTGCCAAATGATTTAATAAATGAACATTTTAATTAAACATTCCTCACTTTTAATTTCTGATATGGTTAATGTCGACAGTTACCCCTCCTGCCTCAATGCACTCACAAAATGTTTTGCATCCCCAAAGTTTGAAGAGTGCAAAGGCATACAGAGACAAAAAATAAATTAATTAAATAAAACAAACATTGCTTTTAGGAAACAAAATCAATTCTTTTCCTTAAAAAAAAAAAAACAAAAACAAAACCAAGAGCACAGGTGTATTCCTCTTGTCAAAGAAGAAAATCATATACCCTGTTAGGAGTGAAAGAAAAGGAGTTTTACTGAGAAATAATACAGCTCAAGCTGGGCAGCACTAAGTAAAAACACAAAGTGCTCCACCGTTCAAGCAGAGAGAGGGGTCTATACACATAGAGAACAAAGGAAAGGCAGGGGGTTAATGATTGATAAGATCAGCTTCAGCTTAAAGTCCTTTGAAATGTAAAGGTCAGCCACTTGGCTAGGAGAGAGTGAATTACCGTATAGGTGAGAGGTGCCAGTCAGTTAGGTTACCCATAATTGCAGTCACAAACACATTTTTCCTGTGATCAAATTGTTTACATCCTGATACATTCTTCCCAGGAATAAATTGTATATATCCTGATCTTTTGCTTCCTGGGAATGCATGTTGGCCCCATCATTCTTACGTCTGACACAAGTGCCTCCAGTTTGAAACTTTTCCATTTACATTTCCCCCTTTTGATCAAGCCTGAACTAGGGAGCTCTGATCACCCACAATGGAGTAGCCTTTCTTGTGGAAGGACTTTGTCCATTTTCTTCAAGAGCTTTGGTTAATAAAACTTATTTTCTTCACCTTGCCAAGCTAATAGGCCTCATCTTCAGCGTGAGGTTTCATAAGGAACATCTTAATGGACAAGACCATTTTCAAGGAACTTTTCTTAGGACAGAATGTTAAAGGTCAAGATGAAACACACTCAAGGAGACAAAAGGGAGGTGATTAAATGACATGATCATTGGGGAAAGCCTGTGAAACCAGCAAGACTTTATCTGTAGGGTCAAATGGTTTTGAAGTACAGCATTTCATGAATAAAATGTGTTGAACTAAAGCAAAATAGCATTTTATATTTACACTAATAGAAATGAGGAGGAATATAAAGATTCCAAAATAAAGTAGCAATGTTTTCCACCATCCAACCCAAGAAGAAAACCCAGTTACACATAATCTCAGTTAAGGAACAGGATTATTAAGGGGAGATACTACATGTTGCATATGATTAATATAGTATTTAATATTAGCACTATTGTCAGGAATATAGACACAGAAATCAATTTTATTATGGCACAGGTACCCCTTGGACTGCAGTGACAATGTCAAGAGCCATTCTATTTTGCAGTACTACTTTTTTCATCATTGCTATTTTAGTACTATTTCTTGAAGCCTATGGGCACCATCATTTAGAAAAATCTGTACATATTTGGTTAATATTTCTACATGTCCTATAACATCTTCAAGTCCTACCTGAGGTATGAATACTGCTGTTAAATGATCAAGCCAATGAAACACTGATCAAGACCATCGAGCTCTTAATATGGGTGAATTAGCTGGTAAAACTACCATGTTTGTTGTATTGTGGTGGCTTACATGTCGTGATGCTGGAAGCAATGCCACCAATATTTCAAATACCAGTAGGGTCACACGAAATAGACAGGTTTCAATAGAGCTTCCAGACTAAGATAAACTAGGAATAAGGACCTGGCAGTCTATTTCTGAAAAAATTAACCAGTGGAAACCTTATGAATAGCAGCAGAACACTGTCTGATATAGCACCAGAAGACGAGCCCCTCAGGTTGGAAGGCACTCAAAAGATGACTGGGGAAGAGCTGTCTCCTCAAAGAAGAGTCAACTTTAATAACATGGATGGAGTCAAGTTTTCGAGACCTTCATTTGCTGTTGTAGTATGACTCAAAATAAGAAGAAACAGCTGTAAACATCCATTAATAATAGGAACGCAAAATGTAAGAAGTATGAATCTAGGAAAATTGGAAATCACCAAGAATGAAATGGAACACATAAACATTGATATTCTAGGCTTTAGAGAGCAGAAATGGACCGGTATTGGCCATATTGAATTGGACAATCATATGGTCTACTATGCCTGGAATGACAGATTGAAGAGGAATGGCATAACACTCATCAAAAAGAACAATTCAAGACCTATCCAAAAATACAACGCTGTCAGTGATAGGATAATATCCACGTGCCTGCAAGGGATAACAGCTAATATGATGACTATTATTCAAATTTACACACCAACCACTAAAGTCAAAGATGAAGAAATTGAAGATTTTTATGAAATTCTGCAGTCTAAAATTGATCTAACATCCAATTAAGATGTATTAATAATTACTCATGATTGGAATGTGGAAGTTAGAAGCAAAGAAGAAGGACTGGTAGTTGGAAAATATGGCTTTGGTGATAGAAATGAAGCCAGAGATCACAAGATAGAATTTTGCAAGACCAACTACTTCTTCATGGCAAATATCTTTTTTCAAAAATATAAATAGCAACTATACAGACGGGCCTTGCCAAATGGAATACACAGGAATCAAATCCACTATATTTGTGGGAAGAGACAAAAGAAAAGCTCAATATCATCAGTCAGAACAAGGCCAGGGGCTGACTGCAAAACAGACCATCAATTCCTCATATGCAAGTTCAAGCTGAAGTTGAAGAAAACTAGAAAAAGTCCAAGAGAGCCAATGTATGACCTTTAGTATATCCCACCTGAATTTAGAGACCATCTCAAGAATAGATTTGATGCATTGAACACTAATGACCAAAGACCAAATCAGTTGTGGAATGACATCAAGAACATCATACATGAAAAAAGCAAAAGGTCATTTAAAAGACAGGAAAGAAAGAAAAGACCAAAATGGATGTCAGAAGAGACTCAGAAACTTGCTCTTGAACTTAGAGTAGCTAAAGCAAATAGAAGAAATGATGAAGTAAAAGAGCTGAAAGGAAGATTTCAAAGGGTGGATTGAGAAGACAAAGTAAAGTATTATAATGAAATGTGCAAAGACTTGGACTTAGAGAACCAAAGGGAAGAACATGCTCAGCACTTCTCCAGCTGCAAGAACTGAAGAAAAAATTCAAGCCTCGAGTTGCAACATTGAAGAATTCTACAAAGAAAATACTAAATGATGCAAGAAGCATCAAAAGAAGATGGAAGGAATACAGTCACTATACTAAAAAGCTGCTTCTTGGACACTCTATGGGGTGGTTCTACTCTGTCCTATAAGATCACTATGAGCTGGAACGGATTCGACGACAACAGGTTCGGGTTTAGTATCGAAAGTAATTAGTCAGCATTCAAGCATTTCAGGACGTAGTATATGATCAACAACCGAGGGTACTGAAAGAAGTCCAAGCTGCACTGAAGGCACTGGCAAAAAAACAAGACTCCAGAAAATGACAGAATACCAATTGAGATGCTTCAACAAACAGATACAGCGCTGGAGGTGCTCACTTGTTGGTGTCAAGAAATTGGGAAGACAGCTACCTGGCCAACTTGACAGGAAGAGATCCATATTTGTGCCCATTCCAAAGAAAGGTGATCCAATCGAATGTGGGAATTATCGAACAATATCATTAATATCACACACAATTAAAATTTTGCTGAAGATCATTCAGAAGCTGTTGCAGCAGTACATTGACAGGCAAATTCCAGAACTTCAAGCCAGATTCCAAACAGGACATGGAACAAGGGATATCACTGCTGATGTCAGATAGATCTTGCCTGAAAGCAGAGAATACAAGAAAGATGTTTAATCTATGTTTTATTGACTACGCAAAAACATCCAACTGTGTGGATTATGACAAATTATGGATAACATTGTGAAGAATGAGAATTCCAGAACACTTAATTGTGCTTATGAGGGACCTGTACATAGACCAAGAGGCAGTCGTTTGAACAGAACAAGGGGATATTGCCTGGATTAAAGTCAGGGAAGGTGTGCATTGACTGCATCCTCTCACCATACTTAATTTGTATGCTGGGCAAATAATCTGAGCAGCTGGACTACATGAAGAAGAATGCAGCATCAGGATTGGTGGAAGACTCATTAACAACATGCAATATGCAGAAGACACAACCGTGCTTGCTGAAAGTGAAGAGGACTTGAAGCACTTACTGATGAAGATCAAAGACTACAGTCTTCGGTATGGATTACACCTCAACATAAAAAAACAAAAATCCTCACAACTGGACCAATAAGCAACATCATGATAAACGGAGAAAAGATTGACGTTGTCAAGGATTTATTTTACTTGGATTCACAATCAACATCCATAGACGCAGCAGTCAAGAAATCAAACAACATATTGCATTGGCAAATCTACTCCAAAAGACCACTTAAAGTGTTGAAAAGCAAAGATATTACTTTGAGGACTAAGGTGTGCCTGACTCAACCCATGGTATTTTCAACCTTATATGCATGCAAAAGCTGGACAATGAATAAGGAAGACCAAAGAAGAATTGATGCCTTTGCAGCTAACAGACACATGAGGAAATGCTCGCAATCACCAGCCATTAGAGAAATGCAAATCAAAACTACAATAAGATACCATCTCACACTGACATTACTGGCAGGAATCAAAAAACAGAAAATAAATGGAGAGGGTGCACGGCGATTGGAAGTCTTATGCACTGATGGTGGGAATGCAAAATGGTACAACCATTTTGGAAAACGATATGGCACTTCCTTAAAAAGCTAAAAATAGAAATACCATATGATCCAGCAATCCCAGTTCTAGGAATATATCCTAGAGATACAAGAGCCATCAAACAAATAGACATTCACTGCAGCATTATTCACAATAGTAAAGAGAAGAAAACAACCTAGGTGCCCATCAATGGATGAATGGATGAGCAAAATGTGGTCCATACACACAATAGAATACTACACAACTATAAAGAACAATGAAGAATCTGTGAAACATTTCACAACATGGATGAATCTGGAGGGCATTATGCTGAGTGAAATAAGTCAATCACAAAACTGTATGAGACCAGTATTATAAAAACTCATTACACAGAAAGCAACAATCTTTGATGGTTATGAGGAAAGGGTGGGGTGGGGAGGAAAAACACCAGACAATAGATAAGTGGTAACTTTGGTAAAAGGTAAGACACTACACAATACTGGGGAAGTTAGCACAACTTGACAAAGGCAAGGTCATGGAAGCTTCGTAGACACATCCAAACTCCCTGAGGTACCAAATTACTGAAAGCACCTTCACAGAGCTCCCAGCAGGAGACAGAACCACCGATAACCAGCGATATAAGCTTTCCCACCCCCCACCCTTCTTCACCCTCACTCGGGCTCCTCTCCTTCCTGCAGTCACAGTCTCTTGGCCAGGAAGCACTGGCTTCATCCTGTGCCACTTAGATTCCACCTACTTGTTCTGGCCAGATCCCGGGGTGTCATTTGTTGGTTGCAGGTGCTTTTTTCCACTTCTTTTGGTTTCTTCCATACCTTTCACCACCTCCCCCTCCTTTCTCTCAAATACCTGGCTCTGTGTGTCATCTTTACTTCTTCCTGAAAGGCTGTGAAATGCTGCTGGACTGTGGAATTGCTTTCCAGCCCATGCCACCAAGCTGGTGGGATCCCCTAGGCTTTTGTTTCTTTGTTTGATTTGTTTGCTGTTTTCTTTTCTCAGCATGGGAGCCCCTTCTAGCTGGCCAGAACTGCGTGGATTGGGAGCTACTCCTTCAATCTGCACAGCTGTGCAGTGGGATCCCTGGGGACATTTCTTTTTTGTTTTTTTCTATTTTTTTAGTTTTGTTTTTGTTTTTCCTTTCTGTTCTCTTTTTCCCTTTTTGTCTTTCTTCATTTTTCAGTTGTATCTCTATACTTACTTTCTTCTTCTGTCTCCTGAATACCTAGCACTGTGTGACAACTCTACCCCTTCTATCTAGGCTGTACTTCACACGAGCAATCCTAGCAGCTGCACCAGTGGGATTCCTGGGGGCTTTTTTTTCCTAGTTTTTATTTACTCATTTTTTTCTTTTACCCTTTTTCTGTTTTCCTTTTTGTTTTTCTCCATTTCTCAGTCTCACACATCTCCACTCCAACGACAAGCTCCCTTAGCACTCTTTTTTGTTTGTATGTTTTTGGCTCCTGTTCCTCTCTCCTCTCCCTCCTCTTTCCCACACATATCTTAGCTCCACGCATCACAGTCTCCCCCCTCCTTCTTGTCTACCTGCACTGTGTGTTGAACATCACACCTACAAGCAGCACAGGCACGGCCTACCGGAACTTGCCCTGACTCCCGGCCCACCCTGTCATTCCTAGTATGTGCCACAAACAGCGCATTCCAGCAACCCCTTCAGCTGGGCCTGCCCTGCTGAACCATACCTTAGTGACTGACCCTGCCCATTGTAGAACGAAGCTAAACGTATTGTGCCCACAGATGAGCAAAGAATGCACAGCCTGCCTACTCAGACATAAGCAAATAAAACAAAAAAGGAGGATGAAAAAAAAATCTACAATCAGTAAATGAGAAAAATAACTAATGAATGTCCCAAAGACAGCAGACCGTATCAAACCATATTAAAAAACAGGACAAGATGGTTCAAGTAGGTGTCCAAAATAAAACACCAGATGACTTTCCAGCAGAAGAAAAGGTACTAGAACTACCTAATAGGAAATTCAAATCTCTAATATTCAGAGCTATCCAAGAGTTGAAGCAAAAGGCAGACAAAAATGAGGAAAAAATAGACAAATTCATGGAAAAGAGACAAACTCATGGAAAATACAGACAAAAATGGAAGACTTCAGGAAAATAATACAGGAATAACTTCACAACTAGAAATCATACAAAAACAACAATTAGAAATCCAAAAGATAACAAAATTTCAGAAATGGACAATGTCATACAATGACTGAAGAACAGGTTTGACGTGATGGATAACAGTATCAGTGAAATTGAAGACAAATACTTGGATACAACTCTGAGGAAAAATAAGAAAAAATAATGAAGAAAAATGAAAAAACCCTGAGAATTATGTGGGATACAACCAAAAGCAAAAATTTTCGAATGATCAGAGTTCCAGAACAGAGGGAGAAAACAGAAAACACAGAGAGGATCACTGAGGAACTGCTGACAGAAAACTTCCCCAATATCATGAAACATGAAAAGCTGACTATTCAAGAAGCTCAACGAACCCCATATATGATAGACCGCAAAAGAAAATCACCAAGGCATATCACAATCACACTTGCTAAAATGAAAGACAAAGAATCCTGACAGCAGCTCAAGAAAAACAAAAAATCACATATACAGGAGAGACAATACACTAAACTCAGACTATTCAGCAGAAACCATGCAGGCAAGAAGGCGATGGGATTACATATATAAAACCTTGACAAAAAAATAATTTCCAACCAAGAATAATATATCCTGCAAAACTCGTTCAAATATGATGGTGAAATTAGGACATTTCCAGATGAACAGAAATTAAGGACTATGTAAAAACCAAACCAAACCTACAAGAATTATTAAAGGTAGTCCTTCAATCTGAGAACAAATAACATCAGACCACAGGCTGAATCTAGGATGCAGGATCATAACAGCCAGATACCAACCTAGGAAATAAACTCTCAAGGAATATCCAAAACCGAAAGAATTACAACAGGGAACCAGATGGGTTAATCTGTAAATGACAGCAACATCAGAACAATAAAACAGAGAATAAATAGTGTAGGTATAGAACCTTCCAATGGAAAGGAAAGCAAGGTGATACCAAGTAATAATAACCTAGTTCAAACTTAGGAAGATAAGGGTAAATTTCAAGGTAACCACAAAGAAAGTTAACAAACCTACTCATCAAAATAAAGAAGAAAAACATAAATCCTCAGTAAAAACAAAACGGCCAAAAACAAAAGAAATTATAAAAAAATCCACAAACAAAAGGAATTCAGCACAGGAGAGTAAGAGAAACAAAGAAAACAGCACCACAAACAGCACTACAAAATGACAGCAATAAACTCACACCTATCAATAATGACACTGAATGTTAAATGGCCTAAATGCACCCAAAAGAGATGGAGAGTGACATAATGGATTTAAAAAAAGGATCCATTAATGTGCTGTGTAGAAGAAACACACCTTAGAAACACAGGCATAAATTTATTAAAAATCAAAGGATGAAAAAAAAATATATCAAGCAGTGACCAAAAAAGAGCAGGAGTGGCAAAACTAATCTCAGATAAAATACACCTTAAAACAAAATCCACCAGGAAATTTAGACAAAGGACACTGTTAATGATTAACGAGACAATATGTCAAGAAGACATAACCATAATAAACATCCAGGCACCCAATGATAGGGCTACAAAATAAATACAACAAACTCTAACAGCACTGAAAGGAGAAACTGGAAGTTCCACAATAATAGTAAGAGATTTCAACACACTACTCTCAATAAAGGACAGAACATCTAGAAAGAAACTCAACAAAGATACAGAAGAAAGAAAGGGTACAATCAGCCAACTTGACCTAACAGACATATACAGAACACTCCACCCAAGAGCTGCAAAGTACACATTCTTTTCCAATGCACATGGAACGTTCTCCAGAATAGACTACATCTTAGGCCACAGAGCAATCCTCAAAAAGATCCAAAGCGTTGAGATAATACAAAGTATCTTCTCTGACCACAATACCATCAAGGTAGACATCAATAGCAGGAAGAGCATGACAAAAAAATGAATTACATAGAAACTAAATAAAACCCTGCTTACACATCACAAGGTAACAGAAGAAATCAGAGATAGAATCAAAAAATCGCTAGAATCAAATGAGAATGAAAACGCATCCTACCAAAACCTTTGCAATACACTAAAGCCAGTCCTCAGAGGACAATTTATAGCAATAGATGCACACATCAAAAAAGAAGGGACAAAATCAAAACATTAGCTACACAACTCAAACAAACAGAAAGAGAACAGCAAAAGAAGCCCACAGCCACAAGAAGGAAGGAAATAATAAAGATCAGAGCAGAAATAAATGAAATAGAGAATAGAAAAACTGTAGAAAGAATCAACAAAACCAAAACTTGGTTCTTTGAGAGGATCAACAAAATCGACAAACCACCAGCCAGACTGACAAAAGAAAAATAGGAGAGGACACAAATAACCGAAATAAGAAATGAAATGGGGGAGATCACAACAGACCCAACTGAAATAAAAAGGATCATAACAGAGTATTATGAAAAACTATACTCCAGCAAATTTGAAAACCTAGAGAAAATGGATAAATTTCTAGAATCACACTACCTACCCAAACACAAAGTGATGTTGAAAATCTGAATAGATCCATAAGAAGAGAAGAGATTGAAAAGGTAATAAAAAAAAAATTCCCAACAAAAAGAAGTCCTGACCCAGATGTCTTCACTGGAGAATTCTACCATTCAGAGAAGAGCCTATAACAGTACTACTCAAACTACTTCAGAACTTAAAAAAGGAAGCAACACTTCTGAATTCATTCTATGAAGCCAGCATAACCCTGATACCAAAACCAGGCAAAGACACTACAAGAAAAGAAAATTACAGACAAATATCTCTCATGAATATGGATGCAAAAATTCTCAACAAAATTCTAACAAATAGAATTCAGCATCATATCAAATAACATACACTGCAACCAAGTAGGATTCATACCAGGTATGCAAGGTTGGTTCAACATTAGAAAATCAATTAATGTAATCCACCACCTAAATAAAAGGAAAGAATCACATGACCATCTCAATTGACACAAAAAAGGCATTCGACAAAGTGCAACACCTGATTAAAACTCTCAATAAAATAGGTATACAAAGGAAATTTCTTAACATAATAAAGGGCATTGTCATGGATTGAATTGTGTCCCCCCAAAATATCTGTCAATTTGGCAGGGTCATGATTCCCAGTATTGTATGATTGTGTACCATTTTGTAATCTGATGTGGTTTCCTTATATGTTGTAAACCCTAACACTATGATGACGCTACACTGATGAGGTCTACAAGATTGGATAGTTTCTTAAACCAATCTCTTTTGAGATACAAAAAAGAGAAGTGAGAAGAGACACATGGGAACCTCATACCACCAAGAAAGCAGTGCCTGAAGCAAAGAGCATCCTTTGGACCTGAGGTTCCTGTGCTGAGATGTTCCTAGACCAAGAGAAGACTGATGCATCACAAGAACCTTCCTCAAGAGCCAAGGAAGAAAGCATTCCCCTGGAGCTGACACCCTGAACTTGGACTTGTAGCCTACTGGACTGTGAGATAATAAACTTCTCTTTGCTAAAGCTATCCACTGGTGGTGTTTCTGTTATACCAGCACTAGATGACTAAGACAGGCATCTATGCAAAACCAACAGCCAACATCATTCTTAATGGAGAGAGGCCAAAAACATTCCCCTTGAGAACAGGAACAAGACAAGGATGCCCTTTATCACCGCACCTATTGAGTCCTAGCTAGAGGAATAAGGCAAGAAAAGGAAATAAAGGACATCCAAATTGGTAATGAAGAAGTTAAACTGTCCCTGTTTGTGGATGATATAATGCTATACATAGAAAACCCTAAAAACTCCACGAGAAAACTACTGGAATTAATAGAAAGATTCAACAGAGTAGCAGGATAGAAAATAAACATACAAAAATCAGTTGGATTCCTATACACCAATAAACAGAACGATGAAAAGGAAATCAAAAAACAATACAATTTATAATAGTCACTAAAAAAAAAAAATAGGAATAAATCTAACCAGGGATGTCAAAGATCTATACAAAGAAAACAACAAAACACTACTGCAAGAAACCCAAAAGGATCTACATAAATGGAAAAACATACCATGCTCATGGATAGGTAGACTCAACATTCTGAAAATGACATTTATACCCAAAGCAATTTACAAATACAATGTAATCCTGATCCAAATACCAACAACATACTTCAAAGAGATGGAAAAACTAATTATTAACTTTATATGGAAAGGGAAGAAGCCCCAGAAAAGTAAAGCACTATTGAAGATTATATAAAGTAGGAGGACTCGCACTACCTGATTTCAGAACCTACTATACAGCTACGGTAGTCAAAACAGCCTGGTACTGGTACAAAGACAGTTACATTGACCAGTGGAACAGGATTGAAAATGCAGATGTAAATTCATCCATCTAAAGTCAGCTGATCTTCGACAAGGGCCCAAAGTCCATCAAATGGGGAAAAGACAGTCTTTTTAATAAATGGTGCTGGCAAAATTGGATGTCCACTTGCAAAAAAAATGAAACAGGACCCATACCTCACACCATATACAAAAACTAATTCAAAACGGATCAAAGACCTAAGTATAAAGCCAAAAACTATAAAGTTCATAGAAGAAAAAATAGGACCAACGCTACAGGCCCTAATACACAGCATTAACAGGATACCAGCCATAACCAACAACGTACAAACTCCAAAAACAAGCTAGACAACTGGGATCTTCTAAAAATTAAACACTTATGCTCATCAAAAGACTTCACCAAAAGAGTAAAAAGAGAACCTACAGACTGGGAAAAAAATTTTGGACATTACAAGTTAGACAAAGGTCTAATCTCTAAAATCTACAAGAAAATCCAACACCTCTACAACAAAAAGACAAATAATCCTATTAAAAAATGGGCAAAGGAAATGAACAGACACTTCATCAAAGAAGACATTCAAGCGGCCAACAGACACATGAGGAAATGTTCGTGATCACTAGCCATTAGAGAAATGCAAATTAAAACCACAATGAGATACCATCTCACCCCGGCTTTACTGGCACGAATCAAAAACACTGGAAATAACAAATGTTAGAGACGCTGCGGGGAGATTGGAACTCTTATGCACCGCTGGTGGGAATGCAAAATAATACAACCATTTAGGAAAATGATGTGCCACTTCCTTAGAAAGCTAGAAATAGAAATACCATGTGATCCAGCAATCCCACTTCTAGGAATATATCCTAGAGAAAATAAGAGCCGTCACACAAATAGACATATGCACACCCATGTTCATTGCAGCATTGTTCACAAAAGTAAAAAGATGGAAACAATCTAGATGCCCATCAACAAATGAATGGATAAAAAACTATGGTACATACACACAGTGGAGTATTATGCAATGATAAAGAACAATGATAAATCTGTGAAGAATCTCATAACACGGATGAAACTGGAGGACATTATGCTGAGTGAAATAAATCAATCACAAAAGGACAAAGATTGTATGAAACCTCTATTGTAAAAACTCATGAAAAGTTTACACACAAAAAGTAACAATCTTTGTTGGTTACCAGGGATGGGAGGGGTGGGGGGAAATAATAAATAGATAATAGATAAGTGGTAACTTTGGTGAAGAGTAAGACAGTACATAATACAGGGAAAGCCACCACAACTTGTACAAGGAAAGGTCGTGGAAGCTTCATAGACACATCCAAGCTCCCTGAGGGCCCGAACTGCTATGCGGAGGACTGTGGGGACCATGGTCTCGGGGAACATCTAGCTCAATTGGCATAACAGTTTATAAAGAAAATGTTTTACATTCTACCTTAGTGAGTGGCGTCTGGGGTCTTAAAAGCCTGTGAGTAGCCATGTAAGATACTCCACTGGTATCACCCCTTTGGGAGCAAGGGAGAATGAAGAAAACAAGATACAAGAGGAAGATTAGTCTAAAGGACTAATGGACCACAACAATCATGGCCTCCACCAGACTGAATCCAGTACAACTAGATGGTGCCTCAATACCACCACTCACTGCTCTGACAAGGATCACAACAGAAAGTCCCAAAGCTGGAGAAAAATGTAGAACAAAATTCTAACTCACAAAAAAAAACCAGACTTATTGGCCTAACAGAGACTGGAGAAACCTCAAGAGTATGGCCCCGGACACCATTTTAAGCTTAGTAATGAAGTCACTCCGGAGGTTCACCCTTCAAAGAGTAGACAGCCCCATAAAACAAAACGAGGTTAATAGGGCACAACTGTCCAGGGACAAGGACTAGAAGGCACGAGGGGACAGGAAAGCTGGTAATAGGGAACCCAAGGTTGAGAAGGGACAGTGTTGACATGTCTTGAGGTTGTTAACCATTGTCATAAAACAATATGTGTACTGTTTAATTAGAAACTATTTGTTCTGTAAACCTTAAAGTACAATATAAATAAATAAAAATAAAGTTTATTTAAAATGGCAAAAAAAAGAATTGGCACCTTTGAATTATGGTGTTGGTGAAGAATATTGAAAATATGAATGAACAAATCTGTCTTGGAAGAAGTACTGCCAGAATGCTCCTTGGAAGGAAGGATGGCGAGACTTTGTCTCATGTACTTTGGACATGTTATCAGGAGGAACCAGTCCCTGAAGAAGGGTCAGCAAAAGGAGAGGGTCAGCAAAAAAGTGGAAGACTCTCAACAAGATGGACTGACACAGTGGCTGCAACAATGAGCTCAAGCCCGACACCAACTTTGAGGATGGTGCAGGACCGAGCAGCATTTTGTTCTGTTGTGGAGAGTCCCTATAAGTTGGAACCAACTCGACGGCACCTAACAATAACAAGCTGGTAAAGAGTGTTCAGTTAAAATATCTCCTTTAGTCCAGCTCAGGCCCAGAGTGCATCTTCCAATCCAGCCTGGCAGAAGCCTAGGCCAATGTTTGTTCCACATAGCCCAAAGGTGCCATTAGGGGCAACCCAATAGATACATGAGCATCATAGCCAGTCAACGGTAAACAAATCAGCAGCTTGTAATGTTACAACTGATGCACAGACACTGGAAGCCATCCCATAGGTCTGGTGACAGCTGGGCTATTCATATAGGTGTAGTTAGATTGTTCCCAGCAAAAGGGAGCAACCTGACTTAGCCTTCCCACCTGGGAGTGCTGCAGATTGAATTGTGTCCTCCAAAATATATTTATCAACTTGGCAAGGCCATGATTCCCAGAATTACATAATTATCCTCCATTTTGTGATCTCATGTAATTATCTTCCACTTTGTGATCTCATGTAATTATCCTCCATTTTTGTGTTGTAAATCCTGACCTCTGTTAATGAGGCAGGATTACGGTGGTATGTATCTTCAGTAATGAGGGTGTGACGCAGGTCACACCCTTACTTAAGTCACACCCTTACTTAAGTCATGCCCTTACTCAAGTCACACCCTCGCTTGAGTCACATCTTTTATCTTACAAGAGATAAAAGGAGAGAAAAGTGAGCAGAGGAGAGGGACCCCACTACCACCAAGAGAGAAGAGCCAGGAGCAGGGTTCCTGCACCGAGAACTTCCTAGAACCACGGGAAGATTGATGCTAAGACACATGGAGAGCTCCAAAGAACGCTAGGCCCACAGATGTTGAAAGGACACAAGGACCTTCCTCCAGAACTGATAAAGCTGTCCCCTAGAGCTGATGCCCTGAATTCAGACTTCTAGCCTCCTAAACTACGAGCAAATAAACTTCTGTTTCTTAAAGCCATCCACCTGTGGTATATCTGTTATAGCAGCACTAGATAACTAAGGCAGGGCATGAATCAGATGAATCCGTCCCACAGTTGTTGATATAGACCTACAATATAAAGAGTGCTATTTGTGGGTTTTGAAGATTCTTTAGCTAGCTCTTCTTGGGTGACTTTAGTAAAGTAAGGGTTGTGCTAAGACTGAAGATTAAGTTATGGCCTGGGTTTTGTTCAGATCCAAAAAGAGGCCATTTATCAATGGAAAATCTAGTAATAGTGATTTCCTGTAATAATGAATGATTTCTCCATTGTTCTTGTATCCATATATCAAGAGCAACCCAGTCAGATCACTGTAATGGAGAGACCTACCAGGGAAGACCAGATTGACTTGAGGGAGGAAGAACACCACACATCCAATAATTAAACCTTTTCAAATGGTCAGCGTAAGAATTTGCCCAATCTAGGAAAACATTAGTAAAGGCATGATTGTAGCAAAGGTAAAAGGATAAAGATAAAAGGTACATTTTCAGGCCTGATCCAGGGTCTTTTGTCAGCTGTCTGCCTCAGATGTCACCTGCTTCTGGTTACAGGGGCATTTAAATATAACTTTCACTTCTCTGGTGGGTTGACTAATCTAAAGAGGTGTCTTAGTTTCTGTCAACTGTGACAAATGGATCAAAGGTTTTATTCCCTTTAATTTGGCTGCACATGGATTGGTGAGGAGGACTAAGTACGGTCCCTTCCAACAAGGTTCTAATGAGTCTTTTATTTGGTGTCTCTTCCAATATACATATTCTCCTGGGGCTATGTCAGGCAGAATTCAGGAGTCTAGTTTCTGTTCATCAAAGGTTTCTTTAACTTGTGAAAGATATTCTTTAGAATATTGGATTAAAGTCTGGCAATACCTCAGTAATTCAGGTTGAACAATGTTAGGGTTAGTGCAGGCAACATAAGGACCATGGGTCTCCCAGTAATTATTTCATAGGGGGTAAGTATGTAAGAGCCAAATGGTGAGGACCTCAGATTTAAAAGAGCTAAGGGAAGGATATTAGTCCAGGATAAATTTAAAGTTTCACAAAGCTTTGCTCCTTGGGTCTTTATTATTCCATTAGTTCTGTCTACTAGACCGAAGACTGAGGATGATAGGGACAATGTAGTCTTTGATAAATGGGGAAAACTCAGTTCTTGGATGACTTGACTGGTGAAATGAGTTCCCCAATCACTACAAAGAGTTTTTGGTGCTTCCCGGGTGGGTATGATGTTTTCAAGAAGTTTCCTTGCTACAAAGCTGGCAGGAGCAAATCAGGGGAAAGCTTCGACCCAATGTGAAAATCCACAAATCATTACTAATACATATTTATAGCCATGTGAGGGTGGGAGCTGAATAAAATCTAGCTTCCATTCACGTATATGCCCAGAAGGTAAAGGCTACTGTCCACGTAAGACTTTAAGGTGTTTTCTGGAATTTTAGCAAGGGAAAATTGGGCAATGGGTGGCAACATGTTCAGCAGCCTCAAAAATTCTCCCCACCAATATTTTTAAAAGGTCTCAATAATTTTATCTCATCTCATGTAGAAACCTTCATGTAAGGCTCGCATCATAGGAACATGAAGAAAATTGGATAAGACAGTTTTCTAATCAGGCCCAGTCAACAATTTAGTGGCAAGATCTTAGTAACAGCCTGCCTTCTCCCATGCTTTAATTTTATCTGTTTGGGCTAATTGATGGTGTTCTAAAAGTTTTTCTGACATTAACTCATAAAGGTTAGAGTTATAAATAGAACAAATTTGGGGAGTCCATTTATTTACCATAAGTGCAGAAATAACTTGAGAGGCATCTTGCTTGGCTGCCATATCAGCAAGATTATTTCCTCTAATTTCTTCAGTTAGCGGTACTCCTTTTGGTTGGTAAGCTTGTATTTTTATCACAGCAATTTCAGGGGGAGTAATATATAGTCTAGAAGGTCCACCACTAAAGCTCCATTTTTCATGGCATTTCTGAAAGAGGTTAAAAATCCTGTTTCCATAACATGTCAAATACATGTGTAATTCCAAAACAATATCTACTACCAATAAAAATACTAACAGATTTTCCTAAAGCAATTCTACAAGCTCTAGTGAGGGCAATTAGTTCAGCTACGGCCTCTCGATCTTCTGGTGCAATTTGGAATGAATCTAGCTCAGAGGCTTTTAAATATTTATATAAAGATTGAGTCAACAAAGAAAAATTGGAAACCCAGGTTCGACAATAGCCTCAGAGTCCTAGAAACTGCTATAGCTGTTTCTTTGTTTAGGGTACAGGAAAGACAAGAATGGCTTCTTTCCATTTAGGATCAATAGAGATGCCTTCCACAGAAACTAGGTGGTCTAAATATTTAACAGAAGGCTGAGCCAACTGTCATTTTTCTTTGGAACTCATGTCCACCAGCAGTCAGACATTTTAATAAAGCTACACTGTTGTCAAGGCAGGCTTGCTGGGAAGTTGAGTAAATCAGCAAATCATCAACACATTACAGTAACATGGATTTATTTGTAAACGCTAAAGGCTGCAAATCTACATGCAGAATCTGAGAAAAATAGATGAGAGATAAATTGTTGATTTTCCCAGGTAAAAGCAAGCAAACATTGACTTTCAGAATGCAGAAGAATACTGGAAAAGGTGTTGTAAAGATCCACACCTGTAAAATGAGTTGCATTTTAAGAGACATTGGAAAGCAATAGAGGAGGATTAGGGACTACTGGGAATCTATGAATGAGAATATGATTAATTGCATGCAAATCTTGAACGAATCTCCAGCCCTCATTATTTGTTTTCTTTATGAATTATTTGTTGTTATTGTTCAGAATAGACAGAACATACACCAATTTAACAATTTTGACATGTTCAATTAAGTGACATTGATTACATTCTTCGAGTTGTGCAACCATTCCCACCCTCCTTTACCAAGTTGTTCCTCCCCCATTAACATAAACTCACCGCCTGCTAAGTTTCCTATCTAATCTTTCAAGTTACTGTTGTCAATTTTTCTTTCCCTAAACCTCCAAACCAAGAAACCAAATCCCATGAGGTGTGTGGTTGTACATAAACAGTCAGCAGTTACTTTTTTTCTTTTTTTGTCGTTGTAAATATATCTACCACACAACTTTGCCAATTCAACTTCTTACAGGTGTACAAATTATTGACAGCAATTACAATAATTGGCTGCACAACACTACCCTTATTCAATGCAATTTTCCCATAACTGTTAATCCTCCCATTTCCCCCTCCCTCCTGCCCCTTGTAACCTCTAGTAAACTTTGGTCTCTGTATATTTACCTTTTCTTGTCTTTTTATATAAGTAAGGTCGTACAATATTTGTCTTTTTGTAATTGGCTTATTTCACTCAGCATAATATCATCAAGCTCCTTCCATACTGTAGCATGTATAAAGACTTCATTTCTCATACTGGTGGAGCAGTATTCCATTGTATGTATGTTACACATTTTGTTTATCCTTCATCTGTTGATGAGCATATAGGTTGTTTTCACCTTTTGGCTATTGTGAATAGTGCTGCAATGAACATTGGTGTACAAGTCTGTTAGAATCTCTGCTTTCAAGTCGTCAGGGTATGTACTTAGAAGTAGAATTGCTGGGTCAAAAGGAAGTTCTATTTTTAGTTTTTTTCTTTTTTCTTTTTCTTTTTTTTTTTTTTTGAGAAACCACCACACTGTTTTCCACGACTGTACCATTTTTTATTCCCACCAGCAATGGGTTATTGTGGTTGTTGTCAGGTGCCATCGAATCACTTCCAACTCATAGTGACCCCATGTATAACAGAACAAAACATTGGCCAGTCCTACACACCATTCTCACAATCATCATTATGCTTGAGTCGATTGTCACAGCCAGTGTCAATCCATCTCATTGAGGGTCTTCTTTGTTGACCCTCTACTTTACCAAGCATGATGTCTTTCTCCAGAGACTGATCCCTCCTGATAGCATGTCCAAAGTACATGAGATGAAGTCTCACCATCCTTGCTTCTAAGGAGCATCTGGCTGTACTTCTTCCAAGACAGATTTGTTCATTCTTTTGGCAGTCCATGTATATTCAATATTTTTCACAAGCACCATAATTCAAAGGCATCAATTGAAGGCTTCAGTCCTCCTTATTCATTGTCCAGCTTTTGCATACATATGAGATGATTGAAAACAACATGGCTTGGGTCAGGTACACCTTGGTCTTCAAGGTGATATCTTTGCTTTTTAACACTTTAAAGAGGTTTTTGCAGTAGACTGGCCCAATGCAATGCATCGTTTGATTTCCTGACTGCTGCTTCCATGGGTGTTGACTGTGGAGCGAAGTAAAACAAAATCCTTGACAGCTTCAATATTTTCTCCGTTTATCATGATGATGCTTATGGGTCCAGTTGTGAGGATTTTTGATTGCTTTATGTTGAAGTGCAATCCATATTGACGGCTGTGGTCTTTGAAATTCATCAGTAAGTGCTTCAAGTCCTCTTCACTTTCAGCAAGCAAGGTTGTGTCATCTGCATAATACAGGTTGTTAATGAGTCTTCCTCCAATCTTGATGCCACGTTCTTCTTCATATAGTCCAGCTTCTGAGATTATCTGCTCAGCATACAGATTGGATAAATATGGTGAAAGGATACAACCCTGATGCACACCCTTCCTGACTTTAAACCAAGCAGTATCCCCTTGTTCTGTTCAAATGATGGCCTCTTGGTCTAAGTACAGGTTCCTCATGAGTACAATTAAGTGTTCTATTCCCATTCTTCATAATGTTATCTGTAATTTGTTATGATCTACACAATCGAATGCGTTTGCACAGTCAATAAAACACAGGTAAGCATCTTTCTGGTATTTTCCTTCAGCCAGGATCCATCTGATATCAGCAATGATATTCCTGGCTCCATGTCCTCTTCTAAATCCACCTTGAATTTCTGGCAGTTCCTTGTTGATGTACTGCTGAAGCCTCCTTTTGAATGATCTTCAGCAGTATTTTACTTCTATGTGATATTAATGATATTGTCAATAATTTCCACATTCAGTTGGATCACCTTTCTTTGAAATAGGCATAAATGTGGATCTCTTCTGGTCAGTTGGCCAACAATGAGTTAGGGTTCCAATTTCCCCACATACTCACCAACATTTGTTAACTTCTCTGTGTGTGTGTGTTTATCTTAGCCATCCTAATGGGAGTGAAATGGTATCTCACTGTGGTTTTGATTTGCATCTTTCTGATGGCTAATGATGCTGAGCATCTTTTCGTGTGTTTTTTGGCCATTTGAATGTTCTTTTTGGTGAAATGTCTATTCAAGTCCTTTGCCCATTTTATGATTGAATCTTTCAGTTGTTAAGTTGTTGAAGTTTTATATGTATTTTGGTTATCAGATTCTTGTTGGATATATGGTTTCCAAAGATATTCTCCCAGTGAGTAGCTTGTCTTTTCACTGTTTTTGGCAAAGACTTTTGATGAACAAAAAGTTTTAATTTTTATGAGGTCTCATTTATTTATTTTATCTTTTGATGTTTCTGCTTTTGTTATTATATTAGATAATCCATTGTTGAAAGCTAGGCCTGACAGCATTGCCTCTGCTTGTTCTTCTAACAATTTTAATTTGAAGAGGTGGGGCCAAGATAGTGGAGTAGTCAGATGGCTTCTTATGTCCCTCTTACAACAAAGACCTGAAAAAACAAAGGATTTGTTGTATATGATTATCTAGGAGCCCTGAACAAGGCAAAACTGAGGAATCAGACTGAGTGGCGGGGGCAGAGAGAGAGATGGTTTGGAAGCAACAAGGAGTTGCGTGACCTGACCCAGTGGGAAGTGTGGCCCTTCAGCCCCAATCGGCTCAGGCTGCACAGTGAGGTGTGCATACAGCTCTGCTTGATCACTCGGGAGGTGGTTTCCACATTGAGAGAGATCCAGCAGCAGAGATTCTGCTTGGACACTCTGAATGAGTGAAAAGCAGCACCCACAAGTAGCTAAAGATAAATACATGTGTGTGGCCTTTTGTGGGGATTTAAAAAAAAACCATTTGGGAAATACCTGTCTCCCATTTACCTTCTCCCTCTCCACTCTACACCAGGTCCAGCTGGCTTTGGCGATTGAGGAGTCCCCTGGGCCAGAAGTAGATCCCGTAAGGTGCCCTGACCCATCCTCCTGGCCTTGGAGAGGGAACAAATTAACAAACAGGGAAGAAATAAGCTACGGGCTCCCCTAAGCCAGGAACTTAGGGTTGGCACAGCTTCTCTGCATAGGCACAGGCATAAGGGGTCCACAGACTTTGAGTGTCTTCCACCTCTGGATAGACTTGTGGGGACCCATCTCAACACCATAAGTCCTCACTACCACAGTACAACAGGGTGAACACATGAATTCTAACTTCAACTGTTTCAGCTGTGAAGTGGCAGATTTGTGACACTTGACACTGCTCTGCCCTTTAAGCAGGCACCTTATCTGTCCACATCAGGAGCTTGAAGACTGGTGGCTCCACCCACGCCACCAATCCACCTGCTACAGGGTTCCAAGAATAAGTGGTGCCCCTCAGTCCTTACAAACAACAGAGAAGGGTGCTCATAGTTCAGCTTCAAAACTCACCTACCTACTTTCTCTAGAGAACAGGGACATGTTTTCCTTTCAGACACTCAGGGGCAGCCATCAGACCCTTGCCTTGCTCAGTGTGTGACCTCCTACTACAGCCAGATACCTGTGCCTAAACCAATCACCCATGCCTAAGACTGTAGGTGAGAACCTGCACCCCACACTTGGTGACTGATTGCTGGGACACCTGAGCTCAATCCACACAGGAAAATTTAATGGACTCCTGGGCACAGATACTTAGTTACAGACCTAACTACCTAGTGACAAGACATTAGAGCTTCAAAGGTGCCAATAATCAAACTAGTGCACATGAGCAGCCTATCTGTGTATATCAGAACAAGAACCTAGGACACACTAAACAAATATAAAATAAAATTATAGTAACTTATTGATGGCTCGGAGACAACAGTCAATATCAAATCACATAAAGAGGCAGTCCATGATGGCTTCAGCAAGCTCCCAAAATAAAGAATCAATAAATTTTCTCGAGGAAGAGAATTTCTTGGAATTACCAGAGTCAGAATACAAAAGATTAAGATACAGAACTCTTCAAGAAGATAGAAAGAAAATTCTTCAAAACGTAGAGTGCCAAAGAATACAAAGACAAAGCAGCAGCAGAACTTAAAAAAGTTATTCAAGAGAATAATAACAAATTTAATAGGCTTCAAGAATACATAGAGAGACAGCAATAAGAAATCCAGAAGATTAATAATAAAATTTCAGAATTAGACACTCAACAGAAAGTCATAGGAGCAGAATTGAGGCAGCAGAAGACAAACTTAGTGACACTGAAGATAACACATTTGACACCAACTTGTTTGAGGAAAAATCAGATAAAAGAATTAAAAAGAATGAAGAAACTCTAAGAGTTATGTGGGACTCTTATCAAGAGAAATAACCTACGAGTGATTGGAGTACCAGAACAGGGGAGGATAACAGAAAATACAGAGAAAATTGTTGAACATTTGTTAACAGAAAACTTCCCTGGTATTATAAAAGTTGAGAAGATCTCTATCGAAGATGCTCATCGAATCCCACATAAGGTAGATTCCAAAAGAAAGTCACCAAGACATATTATAATCAAACTAGACAAAACCAAAGATAAAGAGAATTTTAAGAGTGGTTAAGGATAAAAGAAAAGTAATCTACAAAGAATCAATTAGAATAAGCTCGGACTACTCAGCAAAAACCATGCAGGCAAGAAGGCAATGGACAACATATATAAAGCCTTGAAGGAAAAAAATTGCCAGCCAAGAATTATATATTCAGCAAAACTCTCTCTCAAATATGATGGCGAAATTAGGACATTTCCAGATAAACAGAAGTTCAGGGAATTTGCAAAAACCAAACCAAAATTACAAGAAATACTAAAGGAAGTCGTCCAGTTAGAAAATCAATAACATCAGATAACAACGCAAGACTAGAACACATGACAGAGCAACCAGATTTCGACTCAGATAGGGAAGTCACAAAAATACATCAAAGCTGAAACACTGAAAATAGGGAGAGATATCAATATGTAAAAAATGACATTAAAACGAAAAAGAGGGACTTAAAAATGTAGACATAGATTTTTCGTATGGAGGGGAAGACAAGGCGATATAAAGAAATAAGACTGGTATAAACTTAGAAAAACAGGGGTAAATATTAAGGTAATCACAAAGGAAACTAACAATCCTACATAAAGTGATACTCGTGAGGAGTGTGCCTCTTCGCTCAAGCAGATACAGGAGACTAAATGGGCAGCTTCTGTCCAGAGGTGAGATGGCAAGGCAGAGAGTATTAGGAGCCGGTTAAATACACATGGGGAATCAGGTGGAAAGGATGAGTGTGTGCCACAGTATGGGGAGAGCAATTAGGGTCAAAAATCAATGTATGTATAAATTTTTGTATGGGAGACTAACTTGAAATGTAAACTTCATTTAAACTACAATAAAAAAATTAAAAAAAAAAAGATTTTTAGTTTGCACACTTAGGTGCTTAATCCATTTTGTGTATGGTGTGAGGCATGTTTTTGTGTATGTTTCCTTTTCCTGCATGTGGAATCCAATTTTCCCAGCACCATTTATTGAGATTCTTTTTTACCACTGATTGTACTTAGCACCCTTGTCAAAAATCTGTTGATGATACATGTGTGTATTTCTGGACTGTCAATTCTATTCCATTGGTCTATGTGCTTGTTGTTATACCAGAACCTGGCTGTTTTGATTACTGTAGTTGCATAGTATGTCTTAAAATGAGGAAATGTGAGTCCTCCTACTTTGTTGTTGTTTTAGCTACTTGACACCTCTTCTCATTCCATATAAAGCTGAGGATTGGTTTTTCCATTTCTGTCAAGAAAGCTGTTGGAATTTTGATCAGGATTGTATTGAATCTAAAGATCACTTTGGGTAGTATAGTATCTTAATAATATTAAGTCTTCCAATCCATGAACATGGAACATCTTTCCATTTATTTAAGTCTTTTTAAATCTCTTTCAGCAACATTTTATATTTTTCACTGTATAAATCCTTCATGTCCCTGGTTAGATTTATTTCTAGGTATTTTCTTCTCTTAGATGCTATTGTAAATGGAATTGATTCCCTAATTTCCCTTTCAGATTTCTCATTATTGGTGTATAGGAACCCAATTGATTTTTGTTTGTTGTCCTTGTATCCTGCAACTTTGCTAAATATCTCTATAGCTCTAGAAGTTTTCTTGTGGACTCTTTGGTATTTCTGATATAGAGAATCATATCACCCACAAACAGAGATAGTTTTACTTCTTTTCCAATCTGTATACTTTTTATTTATTTTTCTTGCTTTATTGCTCTGGCTAGGACTTCTAATACAATATTGAATAGAAGTGGTGGGAGTGGGCATCCTTGTCTTGTTCCAGATTTCTAGTGGAAACTCTCAGTCTTTCTCCACTAAGTATAATATTGGCTGTTGGCTTTTCATATATGCCCTGAATCATATTGAGGAATTTCCCTTCTATTCCAATCTTCTTTAGGGTTTTTATCAAAAAAGCGTTTTGGATTTTATCAAATACATTTCTGCATCCATAGAGATGATTATGTGGTTCTTCTTTTTTGTTCTATTGATGTGATGTATTACATTGATTTTCTTATGTGGAACCATCCCTGCATTCCTGTAATAAATCTCACTTGGGCATGGTGTATGATTCTTTTAATATGCTGTTGGATTCTGTTCACTCGTATTTTGTTGAGGATTTTTGCAACTATATTCATAAGATATTGGTCAGTAGTTTTTTTTTTATGTCTTTGGTTTGGGTATCAGGATTATGGTTATTCATAGAATGAATTAAGGAGTATTCCTTCCTTCTCTATATTTTAGAAGAGTTTAAATAGTATGTGTCAGTTTTTCTCCCAGTGTTTGGTGAAATTCCCCAGTGAAGCCATATGGTCCAGTACTGTTTTCGTTGGGAGGTTTTTTCTCACTGACTTGATCTTGTCACTTGGTTATGGATCTGTTGAGACTTTCTATTTCCTTTTGAGTCAGTTTGAGAACGTTATGTGCTTGTAAGAATTTTTCCATTTCATCTAGGTTATCCGGTTTGTTGCCATACAGTTGTTCAATATATTAAGTCATAATTCTCTTTATTTCTATTGAAATAAATATTGGGTCAGTTGTAGCATCCCCTCTTTCATTTCTTATTTTAGCTATTTTCTTCTTTTCTCTTCCTTTCTTTGTCAGTCTAGCTAAAGGTTTGTCAATTTTATTGATCTTTGCAAAGAGCCACCTTCTGGTTTTATTGATTCTATTGTTTTTCTGGTTTTGATTTTATTTATTTCTTCTCTGATCTTTGTAATTTCCATTGTTCTGGAAGGTTTAAGCTTAGTTTTCTCTTTCTAGTTCCTGGAGTTGTCACATTAGCCTGATAATTTCATATCTTTCTTCTTTTTTTATGGAAGCATTTACTGCTATAAGTTTCCTTCTGAGTACTGCCTTTGCTGCATCCATAAGTTTTTATTTTTTTGGTATTAGTCTCTTTTTATTCTTTTGGTAGTCTCTTCTAGAGTTAGCTACTTCCATTTGTAGGTGATGAATGTGTAAGGATCCACTTCCAATGTTGGCACTGCTATGAGCATGGTCTCTCCCTTTACTTCAGCTCAGAATTAAGATTTTTGATTCTAGACTTCTGGCAACATGGCGCACTAGGCAGAAGCACCACGCCATCCCTCCACAGCAAAGATCTGAAAAACTAAGCCAAACAGAGAAAACAGCAATCCTGAAACCCTAAACATCAAATAAAGAGATAAAGAACTCAGCCACGCACCAACTGGAATAAGAAACTGACAGAGAACAGAGAGTGAGGAGACATATATGGAGAGGTCCCCTATCAGCTAATACAGCATGGATCTGCCATCTTGGACTCCTAACAGAGACAAGCAAATAGGGGGTATGAGAAAGCAGCTTAACAAAGCTTCCAGCAGGAGTCAGAACAACCAGTAACTGGCAATATATGCTTTCCCAACCCCACACCCTTCTTCATCCTCACTCAGCTTCCTTTGCTTCCCGTGGCCACAGTCTCTTGGCCAGGAAGCACCGGCTACTTGGATTCCACCCACCCGCACTGGACAACTCCCTGAGTGCCATTTGTTGGCTGTTGGTGTTGCTTTTCTCCACTTATTTTGACTTCTTCCTTACCTCTCACCACCTCCCCCTCCTTTTACTCGAAAACCTGGCTCCGTGTGCCGTCTTTGCTTCCTCCTGACAGGCTGTGGAGCTCCGTTCAAGTGTGGAACTGCATCCCGGTCCGTGCTGCCATGCTGGTGGGATCCTGGGGCTTTTTATTTGTTTTCAATTGTTCCTTTTTCTTTTCGCAAGTTGGAAGCCCGTTCTGACCGGGCAGTGCTGCACAGCTTCAGACCTACCACCTCAGCTTGCACAGACGCACAGAGGGATCCAAGGGCATTTCTTTTTTCGTGGTTTTTTTTTTTTTCCTGGTTTTTGGGAGTTTTTCTTGTTATTTTATTTACTTAATATGTTTTGTTTTCTTTTCCCTCTTTTCCCCTTTTTGTCTTTCTTCATTACTCAGTTTCTCATTTCTCTATACCTTCTTTCTCTCCCTGTCCTCTGGATACCTGAGACTGAATACCTCTATGCCTCCTAGCCAGGCTGTATTTCAACACCTGGAAACGACTTCCCCAGACCTCAGACCAGCATTGGTGGGATCCCTGGGAGCTTTCCTGCACTTTTCTCTTTCTAATTCTCAAGTATTCATTCTTTTTTTTCCTTCTTCTTCCTCTTCCTGTTTTTCTCCATTTCATAGTCTCTCATCTCTCCACTCCAACAGCAAGCTCCCCTAGCACTCATTTTGTTTGTATGTTTTTGGTGCCTGTTCCTCTCTCCCATACCCATCTTAGCTCCACACATCACAATCTCCCCCCTCCATCCTGCCTACCTGCACCGTATGCTTAACATCACACCACCAAGCAGCACAGGCATAGCCTACCGGAACCTGCCCTGCACTGATTACCAACCTGCCCAGGTGGCTGTAGTAAGTGCCACAAACCATCCCAGCAACTCCTCTTCAGCTAGACCAGCCCTGTTGTACCATATCTGAGTGACTGACCCTGCCAATTGGAGGAAGCAAAAAGTATCATGCTCACAGATGAGCAAACAAAGAACACATAGCCTGACTGCTCAGACATAGCCAAATTAAAAAAAAAAAAAAGGACAAAACAAATCTACAATCAATAAACAAGAAAAATAACTACTGAATGCCCCACAGACAACAGACAATATCAAAATATTTACAGAAAAACGACAGGATGGTTCCAGTAGGCATCCAAAATAAAATACCAGATGACATTCCAGTAGAAGAAAAGGTACTACAACTATCTGATCGGGAATTTAAATCTCTAATACTCAGAATTATTCAAGAATTGAAGCAAAAAGTAGACAAAAATGAGGAAAAAGTAGACAAATTCATGGAAAAGGCAGACAAATTCATGGAAAACACAGATTAAAAAATGGAAGAATTCAGAAAAATAATGCAGGAACAAAATGCCAAAATAAATTCACAACTAGAAATTATACAAAAACAACAATTAGAAATCCAAAAGATACACAACAAGATTTCAGAAATGGACAGTGCCATAAAAGGGCAGAGGAGCAGATTTGAAACGGTGGAAGATAGGACAAGCAGAATTGAAGACAAACACTTGGATACAACTCTGCTTGAGGAAAAATCAGAAAAAAAGAAAAATGAAGACACCCTGAGAATTATGTGGGATACAATCAAAAGCAAAAATGTGGAAGTGATCTGAGTTCCAGAACAGAGGGAGAAAACAGACAGCACACAGAGGATCACTGTAGAATTGCTGACAGAAAACTTCCCCCATATCATGAAAGATGAAAAGCTGACCATCCAAGAAGCTCAACAAACCCCGTACAGGATAGACCCCAAAAGAAAATCACCAAGGGATATCATAATCACACTCACTAAAACCAAAGAATCCTCAGAGCAACTCAAGAAAAATGAAAAGTCACATACAGAGGAGAAAAAATAAGACTAAGCTCGGATTATTCAGCAGAAACCATGCAGGCAAGAAGGCAATGGGATGACATACATAAAACCTTGAAAGAAAAAAATTGCCAGCTAAGAATAATGTATCCAGCAAAACTCTCGTTCAAATACGATGGTGAAATTAGGTCATTTTCAGATAAATACAAATTAAGGGACTATGTAAAAACCAAACCAAACTTACAAAAATTATTAAAGGGAGTCCTTCAATCTGAGAACAAACAACATCAGACCACAGGCTGAATATAAGGACAGAGAATGATACTAGCCAGATACCAACCTAGGAAATGAACTCCTAAGGACTATGCAAAACCAAAAGAATTACAAAAGGGAACCAGAGAGGTTAATCTGTAAATGACAACAACATCAGAACAATAAAAGACGCAATAAACAGTGTAGATATAGAACCTTCTAATGGAGAGGAAGTCAAGCGATACCGAGTAATAATAGACTGTTTCAAATCTATGAAGATAAGGGTAAATTTCAAGGTAACCACGAAGAAAGTTAACAAACCTACTCATCAAAATAAGAAAGAAAAAACATAAAGCCTCAGTAAAAACAAACCCTACAAAAACAAATGAAAAAAAATCAACAAACAAAAGGAACTCAGCACAGAATAAGAGGAACAAAACTGGAGGACATTATGCTGAATGAAATAACGTCAATCACAAAAGGACAAATATTGTATGAGACCTGTACTGTATAACTCATGTAAAAGTTTACACACAAAATGAAACAATCCTTGTTGGTTACGAGGGATGGGAGGAGTAGGGGGGAACTAAATAGATAAGCGGTAACTTTGGTGAAGGGTAAGACAGTACACATTACTGGGGAAGCCAGCACAACTTGTACAAGGAAAGGTCATGGAAGCTCCATAGATACTTCCAAACTCCCTGAGGGACTGAACTGCTGGGCGGGGGGCTGTGGGGACCATGGTCTTGGGTAACATCTAGCTCAACTGGCATAACAGTTTATAAAGACAATGTTTTACATTCTACCTTGGTGAGTAGCGTCTGGGATCTTAAAAGCCTGTGAGCAGCCATCTAAGATACTCTACTGGCCTCACCCCTTCGGGAGAAAGGGAGAATAAAGAGAACAGGATACAAGGAAAAGATTAGTCCAAAGGACTAATGGACCACAGCTACCACGGCCTCCACCAGACTGAGTCCAGTACAGCTAGATGGTGCCCAGCTACCACCACTGACTGCTCTGACCAGGATCACAATAGAGGGTCCTGGACAGAGTTGGAAACGGATGTAGAACAGAATTCTAACTCACAAAAAAAGATCAGGTTTACTGGTCTGACAGACTGGAGAAACCTCAAGAGTATGGCCCCCAGACACCATTTTAGCTCAGTGGTGAAGCCCCTCCCGAAGTTCACCGTTCAGCCCGGGATTGGACAGCCTCATAAAACAAAACAGGACTAATGAAGCACAGCTGTCCAGGGACAAGGACTAGAAGGCAGGAGGGGACAGGAAAGTTGGTGATAGGGAACCCAAGGTTGAGAAGGGACAGTGTTGACATGTCATGGGGGTTTTAACCATTGTCATAGCGCAATATGTGTACTGTTTAATGAGAAACTATTTGTTCTGCAAACCTTCATCTAAGGTAAAAAAAAAACAAAAACCAGAATTATCTATGTGAGATCAAGTTGACAACAGCAACTCAAAAGGTTTGATGAGAAGCCTAGGGGACAGTGAGTTAAAGATAATGGTGATGGAATAATTTGTAAAAGGATAGGGAGAATAGCAGAACATTTAGAAGAATGTAATCGATGTTACTGAATTGTACTTTCAAAATGGTGTAACTTTGGCTATGTATATTTTCACCAAAAAAAAAAGGTCCTCAAGGTCGAGAAGGGAGACTGTTGACATGTCGTGGGGTTGTTAACCAATGTCATAAAACAATATGTGTACTGACTGTTTAATGAGAAGGTTCTGTAAACCTTCATCTAAAGTACAATAAAAAAAAGTTAAACAAAAAGATTTTTGATTCTTTCTTTTATATTCCAGTACCAGGAGTAGTGTAACTGTAGAAGTTATCTGAAGACAGTCTCACACTTTATAAAAGTGATCTACAACTAGGCTCTAGCTTCTCTTGGAACACTACAAAGATGAATTAAGTTTCAATATATTAAACTCAGTAGCATTCTCTCAAGTGAGTTTAAATGTAGTTTATTTTTAGACAACCTACATATTTTTATTTTTCTTTAGGAAAAAAAAAATGCCTCCGCTCCATATAAATCAAGGTCAAAATAAATGAAGAGCTCAAGAAGACATCAGTCCCATTTGCTAAGTCCTGGTGTTGTGTGGATGAAGAGCAGCAGCCAGTTAGGATGACAGATGACAGATCCAAATATTTACCAAATCTGTTAACATTTCTCCATTTCTAGATCATCCTTAAAAAAAATCATATATTGGGCCACACCATCTTCACGATAGTCCAGCAGAGCAACAACGCCATCTGGATTCACGTTTTCACCAGTAAATAACTGGTAGGTTTTGAAATTAGCAAAGATATGCTTGATTTGTTCTGCAGCCCCTGTCATAAAAGGCTTTACTCTTTCTGGTCCCTGTCAAGTTTGCCTTTTATTGATTTCATGTAATCTTTGATGTACTTCTTGTAGGCTTCTTTTGTGAAGCTGGTTTCCTGCAAGTGATGGTTGATGACAATATCAACACCAGTGATGACAATATCAACATCAGTTCCTTCATCATCTGGGCCTTCAGCTGAGGCATTTCCACCAGTGAGCAAGTCATCAGTGTTACCCTCTGTCCTACTGACCATCTTCCCCTCCACCTCCAGGCACAGCTCGTCCGTGATCTCCCAGATCTTGTAAATGTCAGAGAACATCTCATCATGGCTGATGAGGTCCCAGTAGATAACCATGATGACGGCTGAGAGGAGACAACAGCGGTGCTAGCAGAGTATGAGCCCAGAGCCCGGAGGGAGCATGGTGCAGCCAGAGCAGTGCTCGGGAGGAGGGCAGGAAAAAAAGCACATCCCATAAGTTTTGGTATGTTATGCTTTCATTTTTATTTGACTCTAAGAAATTTGTGATCTCTCTTTTGATTTGTCCCCTGATCTATTGGTAGTTGATTTGTGTTTTAATTCCCATATACTTGTGTATTTTCCATGTTTTTTCCTGTCATTAATTTCTACTTTCACTCCGTTGTGGTCAGAGAAAATACTTTGTATGATTTCAATCTTTTAAAATTTATCAAGATTTGCTTTCTGATCTAAAATGTAGTCTATCCTGGAGAATGATCCATGTGCACTGGAGCAGAATGTATATTGTGCTATTTTGGGGTGGAGTGTTCTATACACATCTGTTAAGTCTAGTTGGTTTATAGCGTCATTCAAGTCTTCTGTTTCCTTGTTGCTCTTATTTCTAGATGTTCTGTCCAACATTCATAGTACTGAAGTCTCCAACTTTATTTGGTTTTTTACTTTTAGAACAGGAGTATTACAAGGACTGATACAAGGGACAATTAAACCTCTAGAAACAAAAGCTTGCATTATGTGAGCTAGTCCTTCTTTTGCTTCTTGTTTAAGAGGATACTGGGGAATTTTTGGCAGAGATTTAGATAAATATATTTGAATTTTAATCAGTTTTGGTGAAAAAAAACTTGATCTACAACTGTGGAGGTGGTGGCCCATAGGGTTTCAGGAACTAGGGAAAAGACATCAGAAGGAGAGGACTAGGCTGAGTTGAATTTTCGAGAGGCATGACAAGGGCCTGCATATAGCAAATGGCTTCCTCTTCCTGAATATAATTCAGAGCCTGTCTCCATTGACTTAGGGATATCAGGCAGACTCAATAATATTTCCCACTTTTCATTAAATTGTAAATGGCAATTGCATTTGGATAAAATATCTCTTCCCAATAGATTGACAGGTGTACCAGAGCTGAGCAAAAAAAGGTGCTAATCTTCAAAAGTAAGATTAGCAACCCCAACTACTTTTGAGGTTTTAGTACCCCAGGGAAGGGGGTTTTGTAAACAGGTGGGGTTAATAGCAGACAGGGTGACTCTGGTGTCGAATAAAAATTGGCAAGTTTCTCCATTAATAGTTTCTCCTTGTGGATTAAGAGCCATCACAGGAAAAGCCTTAGGGATACCCTCTACCAATTTTTGACTCATGGCCTGAGAGTCTTCCAAAGCTCAGTGGACATTTTATCAATATTTAAGCCTAAGCTGTCCTTGGGATCTTTTTTTTCTGCCTGTTCTAGCTATAACTGGGCTTCTCCTGGGCCAGTAATCACGTGAACAGGCTGAGGTAAGTCAGGGAGCCCATGCTGGCAGGTTTTAACAAGAATTTTAAATTCTTCAGAAAATTTGTAGGGGTTCTCAATAGAATTTAGGAAAATCATTCACAATGCTAAGTAATTCTGAGCATGTCCACAGGGCAAAAGTGATATGAGAGGAATCTTTGGCATCACTGCTGGGGCAAATTTTAAAGGGCATTTCAGGCAAGTGTTTATTTGCTGGTTTTTTTTAGGGAAAAGGGAAGTTTAAAGTGTTATCAGAGAAGTAAGAAGACAAAGAAGGGCAGCGGAGTACAAGGGGTGGGAGCTGATACTTGACATTGTAATTCTTTATTCTGTTTAGTTAATTTAGAAACAGAGTCCTGTAGGGAACCAATTTTGCAGGTCTTGATGTCTTTTAGAAGTATCAGTATATCAATCTAAATAGATATCCCACTGGGACTGTTTAATCTAGGAGCTTCAGTTCTCTAATTTACTGTGCAGAAAAGTTAGCATAGAGAGATCAAAATAACCCCAAAGAGGCCACTGATTTTCTAAACTGTGTCAAGTGAGATTATGATAGAAAAGAACATGCATGAGAAGGGACTATAATGCTTGTTCATGTAGTGAGTGGGGGTCAAAGTAAGGTGGCTTCAATTTTCCATTAGACAAGGCACTCCCCATTTTATACTGATAGTTACAAAAAAACATACTTTTAATTGGAAGAATTAAATCCACAATAAAACTTGAAGAGCTACCAATAAAAGGGAGCAGAGCTCGGATTCAAGAGTTCTTTCTTTTTTAAAAAAACAAAAACAAAAACAAACCTTAAACAATTCCCGACAATTTGCAGGACAGAAAGCCCAAAGCAGCTCAGCAGCTACCCTGCCTATGTCTGGATATGCCTCAGGAATCATGAAAGATAACAAGCCTTTGAGTCCAACTTCTGACACCAGAGATGTCAAAGAAGAAAATCTTGTACTATGTCAGGAGTGAAATAAAAGGATTTTTATTGAGGAATAATATAGCTCAAGCTGGGCAGCACTAAGCAAAAATACAAAGTGCTCCACCACTCAAGCAGAGAGAGGGGTCTCTCTATATATATATATATAGAGAGAGAGAGAGACAGAACAAAGGAAAGGTAGGGGTTAATGATTGATAAGATCAGCTTCAGCTTTAAGTCCTTTGAAATGTAAAGGTCAGCCACTTGGCTAGGAAGAGTGAGTTTCCACATAGGTGAGTGGTGTCAGTTTGGTTACACGTGGTTGCCATCATAAACACATTTTCCTGAGAACAAATTGTTTACATCCTGACACATTCTTCCCAGAAATAAACTGATTACATCCTGATCTTTTGCTTCCGGGGAATGCATGTTGGACCCACCATTCTTATGTCTGACATGAGTGCCTCCAGATTGAAACCTCCATTTACATTTGGAAACTGTTTATTTTCAGTACAGTTTCAACTCCTAACAAATATAATTTTTAAGAAAAGTAATTTAGTTCTATTACACAGAGAAAACTGAAGGGGAGTATTTTTTCATCGTGATTTGTATCTTTTGGCTTCTTAAAATTCATCTACAATAAACCAAACCAAACATACAAGAATTATTAAAGGGAGTCATTCAATCTGAGAACAAACAACTTCAGCTCATAGGCTGAATCTAGGATGCAGGATCGTATCAGCCAGATACCAATCTAGGAAAACAACTCTCAAGGACTATCCAAAACTGAAAAAAATACAGCAGGGAATCACAGCGGTTAATCTGTAAATGATACAACACCAGAACAATAAAAGAGGAAATGAATTGTATAGGTATAGAACCTTCAAATGAAGAGGAAGGCAAGGCGATACCAAGTAATAATAGGCTGTTTCAAACTTAGAAAGATAAGGGTAAATTTTACAGTAACCACAAACAAAGTAAACATACACATAAAAGTAACAAGCAAAAACAAAGACTCAGTAAAAACAAAACCTACAAAAACAAAAGAAATGAAAAAATACACAAACAAAAGGAATTCACCACAGGAGAGTAAGAGGAAAAAAGAAAATGTCAGCACCACACAAAAAAGCACTACAAAATGACAGAAATAAATTCACATCTATCAATAATTACACTGAATGTAAAAGGCCTCAATTCACCCATAAAGAGATGGACAGTGACAGAATGGATAAAAAAATAGGATCCATCAATACGCTGTCTACAAGAGACACATCTTAGAAACAAAGATGTGAATTTATTAAAAATCCGAAAGGTTGGAAAAAAATATATCAAGCTAAAAACTACCAAAAAAGAACAGGAGTGGCAATGCTAATCTCAGATAAAACAGACTTTAAAACAAAATCCAAACATAAAAGACAAAGGACACTATATAATGATTAAGGGGAAGATCCATCATGAAGACATAACCATAATAAACATCTATGCACCCAATGACAGGGCTCCAAAATACATAAAACAAAACTCTAACAGTACTAATAACAGAAATGGACAGTTCCACGATAATAGTAGGAGACTTCAACACATCACACCCAGTAAAGGACAGAACAACTAAGAAGAAACTCAGCAAAGCTACAGAAGACCAAAAGGGCACAATCAGCCAATGGACCTCATAGACATATATAGAACACTCCATCCAACCACTGCAAAGTACACGTTCTTTTCCAATGCACATGGAACGTTCTCCAGAATAGACCACATCTTAGGCCACAGAGCAATCCTCAACAAGATCCAAAACGTTGAGATAATTCAAAGTATCTTCTCTGACCACAATGCCATCAAAGTAGAAATTAATAACAGAAAGAGCAAGGAAAAAAAATCAATTACATGGAAACTGAATAACACCTAGCTTACAAACGACTGGGTAATAGAAGAAATCATAGATGGAATCAAAAAATTCCTAGAATCAAATGAGAATGAGAACACATCATAACAAAACCATTGGGACACAACAAAGGCAGTCCTCAGAAAACAATTTATAGCAACAGATGCACACATCAAAAAAGAAGGCACAAAATCAAAACATTAACTTCACAACTCAAACAAATAGAAAGAGAACAGCAAAAAAAAGCCCACCAGAAGAAAGGAAATAATAAAGATCAGAGCAGAAATAAATAAAATAGAGAACAGAAAAACAATAGAAAGAATCAAAAAAACCAAAAGTTGGTTCTTTGAAAGAATCAACAAAATCAACAAACCAGGGGCCAGACTGACACAAGAAAAACAGGACAGGACACAAAGAACCCAAGTAAGAAATGAAATGGGCAAAATTACAACAGACCCAACTGAAATAAAAAGGATCATAACAGAATATTATGAAAAACAATACTCCAGCAAATTTGAAAACCTAGAGGAAATGGATAAATTTCTAGAAACACACTACCTACCCAAAATACAAAAAAAGATGTTGAAAATCTGAAGAGACCCATAGGAAGAGAAGAGATTGAAAAGGTAATAAAAAATACTCCCCAAAAAATCCCTGGCCCAGATGGCTTCACTGGACAATTCTACAAAACATTCAGAGAAGAGCTTGTACCAGTACTACTCAAACTATTACAGAACATATAAAAGGAAGCAAAACTTCTAAATTCATTCTAGGAAGCCAGGAAAACCCTGATACCAAAACAAGGCAAAGAAGCCACAAAAAAAGAACATTACAGAACAATATCTCTCATGAATATAGATGCAAAAATTCTCAACAAAATTTGAGCCCACAGAATTCAGCATCAAATAAAAAAAAAATACACCACAACAAAGTAGGATTCATAGCAGGTATGCAAGGATGGTTCAACATTAGAAAATCAATCAACTTAATCCACCACATAAACAAAAGGAAAGAAAAGAATCATATGATCATCTCAATGGTTGCAGAAAAGGCATTTGACAAAGTCCAACACCCATTCCTGATAAAAACTCTCAATAAAATAGGTGCAGAGGGGAAATTTCTCAAAATAATAAAGGCATCTATGCAAAATCAACGGCCAACATCATTATTAATGGAGAGAGGCTGAAAACATTCCCACTGAGAACAGGAACAAGACAAGGATGCCCTTTATCACCACTCCTATTTAACATTGTGCTAGAAGTTCTAGCTAGAGCAATAAGGCAAGAAAAATAAATAAAGAGCATCCAAATTGGTTATTAAGAAGTTAAACTGTCCCTTTTTGCAAATGATATGATACCATACATAAAAAACCCTAAAGACTCCACGAGAAATCTACTGAAACTAACAGATACAAGATGAACATACAAAAATCAGTTGGATTCCTATACACCAATACAGAGAATGATAAAAAGGAAATCAGGAAAACAATACCATGTATAATAACCCCTAAAAAAAAATACTTAGGAATAAATCTAACCAGGGAAGTAAAAGACCTATACAAAGAAAACTACAGCCATTTAAGATACTCCACTGGTCTCATCCCTTCGGGAGCAAGAGAGAATGAAGAGAACAGGATACAAGGAAAAGATACGTCCGAAGGACTAATTGTCCACAGCTACCAAGGTCTCCACCAGATGGAGTCCAGTACAGCTAGATGGTGCCTGGCTACCACCGACTGCTCTGACCAGGATCACAACAGACGGTTCTGGATAGAGCTGGAGAAGGATGTAGAGTATAATTCTAACTCACAAAAAAAATTACCAGATTTACTGGCCTAAAGGAGACTGGAGAAACCCCGAGAGTATGGCCCCCATACACCCTTTTAGCTCAGTGGTGAAGTTACCTCCGAGGTTCACTGTTCAGCCTGGGAGTGGACAGCCCTGTAAAACCAAATGAGACTAACGAGGTACAGGAGTCCAGTGACAAGGGCCAGAAAGCAGAAGGGGACAAGGAAGCTGGTGACAGGGAACCCAAGGTTGAGTAAGGATACTGTTGATGTGTTGTGAGATTGTTAACCATTCTCATAGGGCAATATTTGTAGTAACTGTTAAATGTGAAACTATTTTGTTCTGTAAGCCTTCATCTTAAGTGAGAATAACAGCACAATGCAAAGAGTGTAGTCAATGTCACTGAACTGTGCATGCAGAAATTTTTGAAATGGTGTATCTTTGGCTATGTGTATTTTCACCAAAAAAAAAAAGAGATTGGGAAGTTAGAGGGTTGATACGTTGTGGGGTTGTTACCCAATGTCATAAAACAACATGTGTACTTCTGTTTCATGAGAAACTATTTGTTCTGTAAGCCTTCACCTGAAGTACAACAAAAAAAAATAAAATAGAAAAAAAAAAAAAACAACTACAAAGCACCACTGCAAGAAACCCAAAGAGATCCACATCAATGGAAAAACATATCATGCTCATGGATAGGTAAACTCAACATTGTGAAAATGACAATTCTACCCAAGGCAATTTACAAATATAATGCAATCCCGATCCAAATACCAAAAACATTCTTCAAAGAGATGGAAAAACTAATCATTAACTTTATATGGAAAAGGAAGAATCCCTGAACAAGCACTACTGAAGAAGAATACAGTATGAGGACTCACACTACCTGACCTCAGAACCTACTATACAGCTACGGTAGTCAAAACAGCCTGGTACTGGTACAACGACAGATACATTGACCAATGGAATTGAATTGAGAACCCGGATGTAAATCCATCCACCTATCGTCACCTGATCTTAGACAAGGGCCCAAAGTCCATCACATGGGGAAAAGACAGTCTTTTTAACAAATGGTTATGGCAAAACTGGATATCCATCTGCAAAAAAATGAAACAGGATGCATAGCTCACACCATATACAAAAACTAATTCAAAATGGATCAAAGACCTAAATATAAAGCCAAAAACTCTAAATTTCATAGAAGAAAAAATAGTGCCAACGCTACAGGCCCTTATACATGGCATTAACAGGATACAAACCACAACCATCAACACACAAACCCCAGAAAATAAGCTAGATAACTGGGATCTTCTAAAAATCAAACACCTATGCTCTTCAGAAGAGTTCACCGAAAGAGTAAAAAGAGAACATACAGACTGGGAAAAAGTTTTGGACCATACAAGTCAGACAAAGCTCTAATCTCCATAATCTACAAGAAAATCCAACACCTCTACAACAAAAAGACAAATAATCCTATTAAAAAATGGGCAAAGGAAATGAACAGACACTTCACCAAAGAAGGAATTCAAGCGGACAACAGACATATAAGGAAATGCTTGCGTTCACTAGCCATTAGAGAAATGCAAATTAAAACCACAGTGAGATACCATCTCACCCAGGCATGACTGGCATGAATCAAAAACACTGGAAATAACAAATGCTGGAGAGGCTGCAGGGAGATCGGAACTCTTATGCACTGCTGGTAGGAATGCAAAATGATACAACCATTTTGTAAAATGATATGGCGCTTCCTTAGAAAGCTAGAAACAGAAATACGACCCAGCAATCCCACTCCTAGGAATATATCCTAGAGAAATAAGAGCCATCACACGAATAGACATATGCAAACCCATGTTCATGGCAGTATTGTTCACAATAGCAAAGAGATGAAAACAACCTCGATGCCCATCAACAGATGGATGGATAAACAAACTATAGTACATACACACAATGGAGTACCACGCAACGATAAAGAACAATGATGAATCTGTGAAGCATCTCATAACATGGATGAAACTAGAGGACATTATGCTGAGTGAAATAAGACAATCACAAAAGGACAAATATTGTATGAGACCTCTATTGTAAAAACTCATGAGAAAGTTTACATACAAAAAGTAACAATCTTTGTTGCTTACCAGGGATGGGAGGGGTGGGGGGAATACTAAATAGGCAATAGATAAGTGGTATCTTTGGTGAAGCGTGACAGTACACAGTACTGGGGAAACCAGCACAACTTGTACAAGGAAAGGTCATGGAAACTCCCTAAACACATCCAAACTCCCTGAGGGACTGAATTGCTGGGCGGAAGACTGTGAGGACCATGGTCTCAGGGAACATCTAGCTCAACTGGCATAACACAGTTTATAAAGACAATGTTCTACTTTCTACCTTGATGAGTAGTGTCTTGGGTCTTAAAAGCCTGTGAGCAGCCATCTATCCACCAGACTGAGTCCATTACAGCTAAATGGTGCCCGGCTACCACCACTGACTGCTCTGACCGGGATCACAACAGAGGGTTCTGGACAGAGCTGGAGAAGGATGTAGAACAAAATTCTAACTCACACAAAAAAAGACCAGATTTACTGGCCTGAAAGAGACTGGAGAAACCCTGAGATTTTGGCCCCCAGACGCCCTTTTACCTTGGTGGTGATGTCACTTCTGAGGTTCACCGTTCAACCGGGGACTGTACAGCCAGATAAAACAAAAGGGGACTAATGAGGCACAGCAGTCCAGGGACAAGGACTAGAAGGCAGAAGGGGACAGGAAAGCTAGTGATAGGAAACCCAAGGTTGATTAAGGACAGTGTTGACATAGTGGGGTTGTTAACCATTGTCATAGGGCAATATTTGTACTAACTGTTTGATGAAAAACTATTTTGTTTTGTAAACCT
Source organism: Dugong dugon (assembly GCA_030035585.1). Taxonomy (NCBI): domain Eukaryota; kingdom Metazoa; phylum Chordata; class Mammalia; order Sirenia; family Dugongidae; genus Dugong; species Dugong dugon. The sequence goes on along the minus strand of CM057476.1, from coordinate 36,652,669 downwards.
TCATCTAAAGTGAGAATGGCAGCACAACTGGAAGAACATAATCGATGTCACTGAATTGTGCATGTAGAAATTTTTGAAATGGTGTATCTTTGGCTATGTATAGTTTCATTGAAAAAAATGTCGAGAAGGGAGGGGGTTGATATGTCATGGAGTTGTTAACCAATGTCATAAAACACTATGTGTACTGACTGTTTAATGAGAAACTATTTGTTCTGTAAACCTTCACCTAAAGTACAATTTAAAAAAATTATTTTACAATAGAGAGTGCTTATTTATGGTACTTTTATGTTGAGGATCCAATAAATTTCTTATAATTGTATTAAGACAGCATTTTTATTATTTTAAACCTCATCAATGTCCACATTATTTATCCAATTTTTTTTATCTCTTTAAAGATCTTCACCTGGTTGGGAGGGATCCTTTCTTCAAAAGCTCCCCATGAGCAAGCCTCAGGCCTCATAGGGTGGGAGCTGTGGAGACCTGATCCTGTCCCCCTTCCTCTCTAAGGCTCATTGTGAAAGAGAAGAATTTACAGTCTCAAGTCATTCACATTTGTTTAGGTTAGCCTAGGTATTTTTGGAAAAACAAAAGATACTTTAATTGCTCAGGCTATTTTTTTTTTTTTTTTACTTTTTTTTAAAATTGTACTTCAGGTGAAGGTTTACAGAACAGTTCTCATCAAATAATAGTACACATACTGTTCCATAACATTGGCCAGCAACCCCACGACACGTCAACCCTCTCCCTTCTTGACTTTTTTTTTTTTTTGGTGAAAATATACATAGCCAAAGATACACCATTTCAAAAATTTCTGCATACACAGCTCAGTAACATCGAGTACGCTCTTCCAATTGTGCTGCTATTCTCACTTTAGATGAAGGTTTACAGAAAAAAATAGTTTCTCATTAAACAGTACACAATTTGCCCTATGACAATGGTCAACAACCTCACTACACGTCAACACTGTCCTCACTCAACCCTGGGTTCCCTTCACCAGCTTTCCCGTCCCCCTCTGGCTCAGGCTATTTTTAAGAACCATTTTCTTTTCTTTACTATTCTCTTGGTAAGTACCTCTGCCTTCTCTTCTTAACTTCCACTTAACTTTCTTCCAAACTTCTTTTAACCGTCCATAAACCAAAAATCAAACCCATTGTCGTCAAGTCAATTTCAACTCATAGCAACCCTATAGAACAGAGTAGAACTGCCCCATAGGGTTTCCAAGGAGCAGCTGGTGGATTCAAGCTGCCAATCTTTTGGTTAATCTTCCACAGTCAATCAAAAAAGAAAAATTTTTATGCTGTTTTCTTTTTCATTCTGGAACAACCAGTTTCATTCAATTTAGGACAAAATTACTATCTTTTCCCTTAAAAAAAACATATTCCATATACTTAATCTAGCCTAAATTGCTTGGAAATTATTTTTAAATTAACATAAAAACTTTGTCAGAAGATATTCGCTTTCATTAATTCCTGGGAGTATTTGGACTATTAAATTTATATAAATGCTTATTTAGCATAAAACCAGAGTAATGCTCTTTGAAGAAATAATATAATTTGACTTAATAATACCATCTGGAGGTAAGAAAATATTCCATTTTCCTAACCCTTTCTCTTTACATTTTAAGAACCCTTCACAGAAATAAATTTAGAATTATGTCATATTTTTGAGGCCTTGCTGTACCAATCAAAATAAACAAATCATCTTTTTCCAGTGCACTTTTCAAATGAACTAATTTGTATCAAAGTTTCTCAGAGTAGCTACTGAAAGCCTAAATCATAAGACAAGCACAAGAAGCAGTTTTTCTTGCAGTTGAGGCTTAGAGTGACCTCATGACAGCAAGCAGAAGAAAAAACCCAGACCGAATGCTCTCTCTAGGTCAAAACCAAAGTCCTCAAGACAAAATCACATCCACTTTTTTTCTTTTTTTGGTGACCCACCACAAAGTTCATCCATGTGGATGCCATTTTTGGTGAGAAGTACACATTCACCCGTCTGTGGAGCCAGCTTAAACAACAGATTTATAGGGTCTATATCTTATGATTTTCCATTTGATGACAATCAACAACAGCATAACACTCTTAAAACAGCACAACACAAAGGCAACATACACACACAAAAGTAGCTGCCACAAATCCAAGCTATTTCAGTCAGATCAACTCATCTTTAAATTACCTGAGGCCTCCCTCAGATCATACCCCTGAAATCCCTTGCACCAAAATTGGGGCAATTATTCCCTTGCACCCAAACCAGGGCAAGTATTCAAATAAAGCAAATGAGAAACTCTCTACGAAACCTGAGTACCAAACAGAAATTCCCCAAAGAGGAAAGAAAAAGAGCAATAGTAACCCTTTTCCCCAGACAGTGCAATAGTAACTTACCAAGGAAAGGATGCCTACAGCTGCTCAGATATAATCCCAGAGAGTTTAACACAATAGGAATGGAACTCGAATCCAGGAAATTTTTACCAAGTTCCCCAGTTGTGGTGAGGAAACAACTGGGCAAAAGGGGACCATGTTTGGTACCATATTTGATCTCTCACCAAAGACAGGGACACTCAGCTTGGAGATCTCTGGATGGATCCCCAATTTTCTCTGGATCCCACTTCTGACACCAAATTGTTAAAAAATAATCAAAACTCAATGAAATTTGAACATTAGGTTTATTCTGAGAGGTTACTCTATATGCTTATCAGGAGACCACTTTGATTCCAGAAAAAGTAAATGGCTTGAAGAAGCTAGGTACAATGAGGCATAAAAAGAGAAGAGGAGGGAGAAATATAAAAGATCAACTATTGGCTAATCTTAACATGATTGATTGAACCCTGCCCTCCCCCTTTTACTGAGATCAACTGATATCAGGTCACAAGATGGTCTCTGGCCCCCTACCCAGATGTATCTTTTTTTTGCAAACTGAATGCTGTTTTATTACTCACAGAAAGCAGACAGTAAACAGAAACAGCTCCATGGTGAGCCAGTCCCCTCTAGGCTTGGAAGACTGTCCAGGCAGGATGGAGACCACTCTATGCATGCCTCACTTTGCACCGTAGGAGAAGGTCTCTCTCAAAGGAGACCTGCTCACCCTTCCCCAAAACCGATGTTCACTCTTACATCACTGGGAGGGTCCATCATGGCTCAGGTGTCAGTAGGGGCACCACGGTTCAGGTGACAGGTTCTTTCTCTCTGTGGCTCCTCTTAGCTGGCTCTGTCTCCATCACTGACTGGCCCAGTTCACATTCAGCATCCTTGGGACAGCCCTGGGCCAACCTCAGCACTGGGCTGGCAGCAGGACAACTCTTGAAGAAAAGCTGCTCTTTGGGCGACCCCTGTATGGGGTGCCCCAAGTCTTGCAAATGGTCCCCTGTATGGGGCTCACCCAAGTTCTATGGGCTAGAGTGGGTGCCCCCTGCATGGGTGCTGCCCAAACCCTCTGAAGTTCTCACTGCTCCTGCTTACACAGGATATTGTGGACTTGCTGGTCTTGCCTCTGGACCTCTCACCTCCAAGTGTTGGAGTTTCTGCAGCTTCCAGAGCCCACTTGTGATCACTGCTGCTTCTGGTGCTGTCACAGCCCTAAATGTGTTTCAGCTCTCGGCCCACTCCTCTCCAACCACTCTCATCCCACTTTTCTATTCAGCCGGCACTGGCTTCTTCTTCTCCTGGACTCTTCTGGGGATTCTCCAGGTCAATGCTGACTCTTTTCCCTTCTACAGGGTCCAGAGTTTTGGCTGCATCAGATGCTGGTCTCTTCTATCCCCTGGGCTGAAGTCTCCACCCTGGGCCAAGGACTGAGTTCTGGGGAGAGGATTCTTCAGAACAGAGCTTCCATGTCCCTAAGGGATGTGCTTAGGCCTCCCCCAAGAGCCAAATACTCACACTCTCCAATCCAAGAAGCTCCTCATGCAGTCATAATCTTCTGAAATGCAAATTCAGCAAGCCAGGCTTCCAACAAGAAAGAAAAGACTAGCAACTTTGGGTGAAAAAAAAAGATGCTGGAAGGATCGATCCTGGTCAGGAACTTCTTCACAGTGAATATTTGGTTTCATGAGTAAGAAAACCCCAAAATCAAAGCAAGATGTCTGCTATCAATTTCTTTCTTTGACCACAGAAACTATCCCCACAGGCAACGGAATTATAAGACAAAGACTTCAAATAATCTATTATAAATATGTTCAAAGAACTAAAGGAAACCATGTCTAAAAAATCAAAGGAGATTTCTGGTTTATCTTGTCCTAACACCAAGAAAAAGGCTGAAGAAACAAAATCAACAACTCTTCCTAGATCCATCAGAGAATTTAAGTAACAGAGAAAACCACTACCCAAAAAATTGGAGAGTGAGACAAATAGAGAATGGCAGCTTATGGGGCAGAAGTTCAGGAAGCCTACCTTTGGAGCCAGTAGGGCTATGAAAATTTAAACCATAATTGATGAATCACTGGAAGCTCAGTATGGACAAGCTTGTGTTATGTATGCTTTTTGTAATGCTTTCAAAGCACTTCACTATTACGTATACATCTATAATGTTCTTGCACAGTTACGATGTTTTTATTATGCTTTTCAATATCTCTGTATAGCTCATCTACAATGTGAAGTTAGAAATAGACAATTTCTGGATTTAGAAATAGGAACGTGTATTTCTATTATGCTGTTTAACCATTAACTGTAAGTTATTAGAAAGGTGTTCTAACCTTGAAAATAGATAATACAAGTATACGACCAAAACCCAAACGAAACCCACTCTCGTTGAGTCAACTCCAACTCAGAGCGAACCCATAGGGTTTCCAAGGCTGTAAATCTCTACAAAAGCAGACTGCTACATCTTCTACAGACCCACTGGTGGTTTCAAACCATGGACCTTTCGGTTAGCAATCTAGTGCTTTAACCACCGTGCCACCAGGGCTCCTTAGAAGCATATGAGGTAGGTCATAAATACTTTCCCTAAATTGGGCTGTGCACCTGCACACTGATAATGGAATGCAGCATTAATCAAATCTCTATGAATTAACAAAATATAAATATGTCTCTAAACCATTCCCATAATTTTTCATTAATCAGCTTGGTCTTTAATATATGTAGTAAACAAGAACATAACTATGTCATGCAATTCCCTAATTGGAAATAATCCAAATCTCTATAAATTAGCAAAATACAACAAATTTCCTAATTGGCAATAAAACATACCCATCATAGTTAAACATGACAGCACACATGGTATATAAACTCTGAATTTCTGTTCATTTTTGGAGCAGAAGCAAAGGATCTCTTTGGCTCTCTGAAGGCTGAGAATCTTGCTGAGATACTGCTCACCACAACCGACCTTGGATCCTAGCTATGGGGACCTCCTCTGCACTCAAGACATGGCCAAGTCTCCTCCTCGAGACTTTAAGGTAAAAGCCCAAAGTCTAAAGAATTGGACTCTGTCATGGATTGAATTATGTCCCAAAAAATGGATCAATTTGGCTGGGCCATGGTTCCCAGTATTGTATGATTTTCCTATATGTTGTAAATCCTGCCTCTATGATGTTAATGAGGGAGGATGGGTGGCAGCTGTGTTAGTAAGGCAGCACTAAATCTACCAGATTGGATTATGTCCTGAGGCAATCTCTTGAGATATAAAAGAGAGAAGTGAGCAGAGAGACAGCGGGACCTCATATCACCAAGAAAGCAGTGCCAGGAACAGAGCATGTCCTTTGGACCTGGGGTCCCTGCGAGGAGAAGCTCCTAGTCCGGGGAAACATTGATTAGAAGGCCCACAGAGAGAGAAAGCCTTTCCCGGGAGCTGACGCCCTGAATTTGGACTTTTAGCCTAGTTTACTGTGAAAACATAAATTTCTCTTTCTTAAAGCCATCCACTTGTGGTTATATCTGTTGCAGCAGCACTAGATGACTTAGACTCTAACATTTAAACTAACATTTTAATTGTCAATTCTGATTCATTGATGCTAAATGAATGTCTTAAAGTCTTACTTGTGTGCCTTGCCATGACTATCTTGCAATAAACTAAACGAGTTTATGTATGACAAACTTAAACATTTATTTGTTTCTTAATATAAAATTCTTCAGGACAGCTTGCAAGTTAAAAACTCTAGTAGGGCCCTTTTGTGAGTTGTAACTCCAGAAACCCCACCAGGTTCTCAGGGTGTAGACTGGAGAAAAATCCTATTGGCAGGTGGAGTGGAAAAGTGACCACTTGAAATAATCCCAGAGCATTCTGTTCTCATTAATAAAACCCAGCCCTCAAAGGTAACTATTTTATTGCAACCTAAAGACTTTAGGTTTTACCAGAGCTTAACTCACCTGGGGAATAGAAATACTCAACTGCAGCCCCCTCTAGCCTTCCTGTTTCAGCTAAGGAGTTGAGGGTAGTGAGAAGTACTTGTGCAGGTCTCAGCCCAGGGGCGTAGGCTCACTAACAGAATGAGATCTAATCAATGGATTACAGAATGCTTACCTCCTCCCCTCACCTTAACACCACATCAATCAGGCTCCTATCAGACTCCAAATACAATAACAGGGTATCACAATGGAAAGAACTGCACCTCTAAGACCTCATTTAACAAGAAATCTCTAGGGAAACTCAAAGACCAGGGTAGACAAAACACAAAAATGCCAAAGGAAATTTTAGCCTCTGATACATACAATTGTAACAAGCAATAAACACAACCCAAGTCCCTGCCATATAAACATAAAACCTCACACTAGAAGTCTATTTTCCTCCTTTTCTTTTATCCAGTACATGTCCAGCTTCCAACAACAACAGAAAATTACAAGGCATACTAAATGACGAAAAAAGACAGTTTGAAAACACCAAGCAAACAAGCATCAGAATCTGACTGAGACATGGCACAGACTTTGGAATGATCAGACCAGGAATTTAAAATAACTATGACTAATATGCTAAAAGCTATACATAAAAGGAGTCCCCAGGTTGTGCAAATGGTTTATATGCTCTAACAACAAGGCTGCTAATCACAAGGTTGGAGGTTCAAGTCTACCCAGAGGTACCTTGGAAGAAAGGCCTGGTGATCTACTTCTGAAAAGTCAGCCACTGAAAACCCTATGGAGCACTGTTCTACTCTGACACATACGGGGTCACTATGAGTCAGACTCCACTCAAAGACAAGTGGCTAGAGAAAGCAAGCCCTAGGGTGGATTTGCATAGAGAGCTCCTCCTCCTCAGAGTATAGAAAGTCCCTAATAGGGTTAGGGGGCCACTGGGCTTCATGCTTGGCCTCTGAAGGAATGGCTCCGGAAGGCACATGGGGCAACTGTTTTCTAAATGAGCACATGAAAAGATGCTCAACATCACTAATCATTAGGGAAATGCAAATCAAAATCTCAATGAGATACCCCTTCATACCTGCTAGGACGGCTAGAGTAAAAAGAGGAATAAAAGTAACAAGTGCAGGAGAGACTGGAACCTTCATCCATTGCTGGTTGGAATGTAAAATAGTGCATTCACTTTGGAAAACAGTTTGGCTCTTCCTCAAAATGTTAATCATAGAAGTACCATTATGATCCAACAATTCCACTCCTAGGTATATAACTAAGAGAACTGAAAACAAATGTTCACACGAAAAACATATACACAAATATTCACAGCAGCATTATTCATAATAGCCAAAATGTGGAAACAATCCAAATGTCCATCAACTGATGAATGGATCAACAAAAAGTGGTATATTCATAGAATGGGATGTTAGCTATAAAAAGGAATAAATGACTGAATACATGCTATGATATGGATGAACCTTGAAAACATCATGAAAAGTGAAAGAAGCCCTGCCCAAAAGAACACATATTCAATGATTTCATTTATTATAGGTAACTCTATAGAGACAGAAAGTAGATTATTATTATTAACAGTTGCAACTGTCTGGGGGGAAGCGGGAATGAGGAATGAGGAATGGCTGCTAATGGGTTATGGAAATGTCCTGAAATTAGATAGGGGTGACAGTTACACAACTTTGTAAATATACTAAAACCCTTAATGGTACACTTTAAAAGGGTTAATTTTCTAGTACATGAATTATATCTCAATTTTAAAAAGATTAATTCTGACTGGGACCATTGTCTCATGGGAAACTCAGTCAACCGGTATGATATGGTAGTTCAAAAAGTTCGTGTTTGCATCCTAGAGAGGTAAGTAATCTCTGGAGTCTTAAAAGCTTCAACAGACATCTAAGATACAACTGTTGGTATCTACTTGTCAAGAGAAAAGAGAAAGAAGGAAACCAAAGTCTCGGAGAAGAAACTAATTTACAGGGCTAATAGCCTACACTAGCCTTCAAAAACCACAGCCTCACCTACCTTGAGACCAGAAGAAACTAGATAGTGCCTGGCTACCACTACTGACCTTGATAACATGGGAGAAAAATGCAGAATTCAAATTCTTAAAAAGTCCAGACTTACTGGATCAGTTGAAACTAGAAGACTCCCTGAGAATATCGTTCCGAGATATTCTTTAAATCTTGAACGAAAACTATCCAGAGGCGACCTTTTAGCAAAATAACAGATTGGATCACAAAATAAAGGATATTACCCATGAGTACAGAGTTTCATTAAAAATAAATAAATCTGAAAAAAATGCCAGTCTAGGCAGAAGCACCATGCCGTCCCTCCACAGCAAAGATCCAAAAAACTACGCCGAACAGAGAATGCAACAATCCTGAAACCCTAAACCATCAAATGAAGAGATAAAGAACTCAGCCAAGCACCAAATGGAGTGAGAAAACTGACAGAGAATGGACAGCGAGGACAGATTCATGCAGAGATCCCCAACCAGCTAACGCAGCGCGGATCCACCATCTTGGACTCCTATCGGAGACCAGCAAACGGGATACGAGAAAGCAGCCTCACAGAGCATCCAGCGGGAGACAAAACAATCAGTAATTTCCGATATATGCTTTCCCACCCCCCAATCTTCTTCACCCCGACTCGACCTCCTCTGCTTCCCGTGGCCACAATCTCCTGACCGGGAAACACCGGCTGCTTGGATTCCACACACCCGAACGGGCAGGCTCTCTGAGTGCCATTTGTTGCCTGCTGGTGTTACTTTTTCCTGCTTTTGATTTCTTGCTTACCTCTCACCACCTCCCCGTCCTTTCGGTCAAATACCTGGCTCTGTGCGCCATCTTTGCTTCTTCCTGAGGGGCTGCAGAGCTCCAGTAATTTGTGATACTTGCTTTCCCATTCCCTACCCTTCTTCACCCACACTCGGCCCCCTCTGATTCCTGCGGACACAGTCTCTTGTCTGAGAAAGACCAGCCCGCACTAGCTGTCTCTCTGAGAGCCATTTGTTGGCTACTAGTGCTGCTTTTCTGCTTCTTTTGATTTCTTCCTTACCTCTCGCCACCTCCCCCACCTTTCGCTCAAATACCTGGCTCTGAGTGCCATCTCTGCTTCTTCCAGAGGGGCTTTGGAGCTCCGTTCAAGTGTGAAGCTGGTTCCCAGTCTGGGCTACCGCACTGGTGGGATCCTGGGGCTTTTCTTCGTTTGTTTGTCTTGAATTGTTTGTTTTCTTTTCCTTTTCTTGAGTTGGGAGCCCTTTCTCACCAGGTGGTGCTGCATGGCAGGGGGACTTCCCCCTCAGCTTGCACAGATGTGCAGAGGGATCCCTGAGAGCATTTCTTTTTTTGTTGGTTTGTTTTTCTGTTTTTGGGGGGACTTTTTTTTTTTAAATTTGTTTTGTTTTGTTTTCCCTCTTTTTCCCTTTTTGTCTTTCTTCACTGCTCAGTTTCTCATCTCTCTATATCTTCCTTCTCTTTCTGTTCCCTGAATACCTGGCGATGTATACCTCTACTACACCTTCTAGCCAGGCTGTACTGCAACACCTGAGAGCAACTTCCCCAGACCTCATACCTGCACCGGTGGGATCCCTGCGAACTTTGCGGTTCTTTAACCTTTCAGATTTTTATTTATTCATTCTTTTCTTCCTCTTCCCCCTTCTGTTTTTCTCCAATGCATACTCTCTCATTTCTCCACTCCAACGGCAAGCTCCCCTAGCATTCTTTTTTCTTTGTTTGTATGTTTCTGGCTCCTGTTCCTCTCTCCTCTCTCCCATATCCATCTGAGCTCCACACATAACAATCTCCTCACTGCATCCTGCCTTGCTGAGCCATGCACTTGACATCACACCACCAAGCAGCACAGGCACGGCCTACTGGAACCTGCCCTGCACTGATTACCGACCCGCTCTGGTGGCTGTAGTAAATGCCACAAATAACCTGTCTTAGTAACTCCTCTTCAGCTATATCTGCCCTGCCATACCATATCTGAGTGACTGACCCTGCCAATTGGAGAAGGAGGTGAAAAGTATTGTGCACACAAATGAGCAAACAACAAAGAACACACAGTCCACCTGCTCACACATACTCAAATTAAGAAAAAAAAGGATGAAACAAATCTACAATCACTAAATGAGAAAAATAACTACTAAATGCCCAGAAGACAGCAGACAGTATCAAAACATCTATAAAAAAAGGACAGGATGGTTCCAGTAGGTATCCAAAACAAAACACCAGACTCGCCAGTGGATGAAAATTCACTAGAACTACCTGATAGGGAATTCAAATCTCTAATACTCAGCATTCTCCAAGAGCTGAGGCAAAAAGCTGGCAAACATGAGGAAAAAATAGACAAATTCAGGGAAAATACAGACAAAAAATTGGAAGAATTGAGAAAAATAATGCAAGAACAAAATGCCAAAATAAATTCACAACTAGAAATTACACAAAGACAACAATTAGAAATCCAAAAGATCAACAACAAGATTTCAGAAACGGACGGTGTCATAGAAGGGCTGAGAAGATTTGAAATGGTGGAAGACAGGATCAGTGGAATTTAAGACAAACACTTGGCTACAATCCTGTTTGAGAAAAAATAAGAAAAAAGAACAAAGAAAAATGAAGAGACCCTGAAAGATGTGTGGGATACAATCAAAAGCAAAAATTTTTGAGTCATTTGAGTTCCAGAACAGGGGGAGAAACAGAAAACACAGAGAGGATCATTGAAGAACTGCTGAAAGAAAACCTCCCCAATATCATGAAAGATGAAAAGCTGGCCATCTAAGAAGCTCAACGAACCCCATATAGGAGACTGCAAAAGAAAATCACCAAGGTATATCATAATCACACATGCCCAAACCAAAGACAAACAAAGAATCCTGAGAGCAGCTCATGAAAAACAAGAAGTCACATACACAAGAGAAACAATAACACTAAGCTCAGATTATTCAGCAGAAACCATACAGGCAAGAAGGCAATGGGATGACATATATAAAATCTTGAAAGAAAAAAATTGCCAGCCAAGAATAACATATTCTGCAGAACTCGCATTCAAATTTGATGGTGAAATTATGTCATTTCCAGATAAACAGAAATTAAGGGAATATGTAAAAGTCAAACCAAACTTACAAGAATTATTAAAGGGAGTTCTTTGATCTGAGAACAAACTGCTTCAGCTAACAGGCAGAATCGAGGACACAGTATCATACCAGCCAGGTACCAATCTAGGAAATGAACTCTCGAAAACCAAAAGAAATACAACAGGGAATCAAAGCAGTTAATCAGTAAATGACAGCAACATAAAAACGATAAAAGAGGGAATGAACATCATAGGTATAGAACCTTCTAATGGAGAGGAAGGCAAGGCGATACCAAGGAATGGTAGACTGCTTCCAACTTAGAAAGGTAAGGGTAAAATTCATGGCAACCACAAAGAAAGTTAACAAACATATACATAAAAATAAAGAGGAAAAACTTAAAGTCTCAGCAAAAACAAAACCTACAAAAACAAAAGAAATGAAAAAAAAATCCACAAACAAAAGTAACTCAGCACAAGAGAGTAAGAAGAACAAAGAAAACTTCAGCACCACAAAAAAAGCACTACAAAATAACAGCAACAAACTCACCACTATCTATAATTGCACTGAATGTAAATGGACTCAATGCACCCATAAAGAGACACAGAGTGACAGAATGGATAAGAAAACAGGATCCATCAACATGCTGTCTACAAGAGACACACCTTAGAAACAAACATGTGAATTTATTAAAAGTCAAAGGTTGGAACAACATATATCAAGCTAACAACAGCCAAAAAAGAGGAGTGGCAATTCTAACCTCAAATAAAATAGACTTTAAAACAAAATCTACCATAAAAGACAAAGAAGGAAACTATATAATGATTAAGCGGACGATCCATCAGGAAGACATAACCAGAATACACATCTATGCACCCAATGACAGGGCTCCAAAATACATAAAACAAACTCTAACAGTACTGATAAGAGAAATGGACAGTTCCACAATAATAGTAGGAGACTTCAACACACCACTCTCAGTAAAGGACAGAACAACTAAGAAGAAACTCAGCAAAGATACAGAAGACCTAAAGGTCACAATCAGCCAACTGGACCTCACAGACGTATATAGAACACTCCATCCAACCACTGCAAACTACACATTCTTTTCCAATGCACATGGAACATTCTCCCGAATACACATCTTAGGCCACAGAGAAATCCTCAACAAGATCCAAAATGTTGAGATAATTCAAAGTATCTTCTCTGACCACAATGCCATCAAAGTAGAAATTAATAACAGAAAGAGCAAGGAAAAAAAATCAATTACATGGAAACTGAATAACACCTAGCTTACAAACGACTGGGTAATAGAAGAAATCATAGATGGAATCAAAAAATTCCTAGAATCAAATGAGAATGAGAACACATCATAACAAAACCTTTGGGACACAACAAAGGCAGTCCTCAGAAAACAATTTATAGCAACAGATGCACACATCAAAAAAGAAGGCACAAAATCAAAACATTAACTTCACAACTCAAACAAATAGAAAGAGAACAGTAAAAAAAAGCCCACCAGAAGAAAGGAAATAGTAAAGATCAGAACAGAAATAAATGAAATACAGAACAGAAAAACAATAGAAAGAATCAACAAAACCAAAAGTTGGTTCTTTGAAAAGAATCAAAAAAATCAACAAACCACCGGCCAGACTGACGAAAGATAAACAGGAGAGGGCACAAATAAACTAAATAAATGAAATGGGGGACATTACAACAGACCCAACTGAAATAAAAAGCATTATAACAGAATATTATGAAAAACTATACTCCAACAAATTTGAAAACCTAGACGAAATGGATAAATTTCTAGGAACACACGGCCTACCCAAACTACAACAAAGTGATGTTAAAGATCTGAACAAACCCATAACAAGAGAAGAGATTGAAAAGGTAATAAAAATACTCCCTACCAAAAAAATCCCTGGCCCAGATGGCTTCACTAGCGAATTCTACAAAACATTTACAGAAGAGCTTGTACCAGTACTACTCAAGTTATTTCAGAGCATAGAATAGGAAGCAACACTTCCAAATTCATTCTATGAGGCCAGCATAACGCTGATACCAAAACCAGGCAAACACATCACAAAAAAAAAAGTTACAGACCAATATCTCTCATGAATATAGACGCAAAAATTCTGAACAAACTTCTAGCCAATAGAATTCAGCATCGTATCAAAAAAATAATACACCACGACCAAGTAGGATTCACAACAGGTATGCAAGGATGGTTCAACATACAAAATCAACCAACGTAATCCACCATATAAACAAAAGGAAAGAAAAGAATAACATGATCATCTCAATTTACGCAGAAAAGGCATTTGACAAAGTCCAACACCCATTCCTGATAAAAACTCTCAATCAGATAGGTATAGAAGGGAAATTTCTCAACATAATAAAGAGCATCTATGCAAAACCAACGGCCAACATCATTCTTAATGGAGAGAGGCTGAAAACATTCCCCTTGAAAACAGGAACAAGACACAGATGCCCTTTATCACCACTCCTATTTAACATTGTGCTGGAAGTTCTAGCTAGAGCAATAAGGCAAGAAAAAGAAATAAAGGGCACCCAATTGGTAATGAAGAAGTTAAACTGTCCCTGTTTGCAGATGATATGATACTATACATAGAAAACCCTAAAGACTCCACGAGAAATCTACTGGAACTAATAGAAAGATTCAGCAGAGTAGCAGGATACAAGATAAACATTCAAAAATCAGTTGGATTCCTATACACCAGTAAGGAGAACGATGAAAAGGAAGTCAGGAAAACAATACCATTTTCAATAGCCCCTAAAAAGATAAAATACTTAGGAATAAATCTGACCAGGGATGTAAAACACCTATACAAAGAAAACTACAAAACACTACTGCATGAAACCCAAAGGGATCTACATAAATGGAAAAACATACCGTGCTCATGGATAGGCAGACTCAACATTGTGAAAATGACAATTCTACCCAAAGCAATTTACAAATACAACGCAATCCCGATCCAAATACCAACAACATTCTTCAAAGAGATGGAAAAACTAATCATTAACTTTATACAGAAAGGGAAGAAGCCCCAAATAACAAAGCACTACTGAAGAAGAAGAATAAAGTTGGAGGACTCACACTACCTGACTTCAGAACCTACTATACAGCTACAGTAGGCAAAACAGCCTGGTACTGGTACAACGACAGATACATTGACCAAGGAACAGAACTGAGAACCCAGATGTAAATCCATCAACCTATCGTCACCTGATCTTAGACAAGGGCCCAAAGTCCATCAAATGGGGAAAAGACAGTCTTTTTAACAAATGGCACTGGCAAAACTGCATACCCATCTACAAAAAAAAGAAACAGGACCCATACCTCACACCGTATACAAAAACTACTTCAAAATGGATCAAAGACCTGAATATAAAGCCTAAAACTATAAAGTTCATAGAACAAAAAATAGAACCAACATTTCAGGCCTTAACACATGGCATAAACAGGATACAAACCATAACCATCAACGCACAAACCCCAACAGATAAGCTGGATAACTGGGATCTTCTAAAAATCAAACACCTATGCTCTTCAAAAGACTTCACCAAAAGAGTAAAAAGAGAACCTACAGACTGGGAAAAAAAATTTTGGACAGTACAAGTCAGACAGAAGTCTAATCTCCATAATCTACAAGAAAATCCAACACCTCTACAACAAAAAGGCAAATAATCCTAGTAAAAAATGGGCAAAGGAAATGAACAGACACTTCACCAAAGAAGACATTCAAATGGCCAACAGACACATGAGGAAATGCTCGGGATCACTAGCCATTAGAGAAATGCAAATGAAAACCAGAATGAGATACCATCTCACCCCAGCATTACTGGCACGAATCAAAAACACTAGAAATAACAAATGTTGGAGGGGCTGCAGGGAGATCGGAACACTTATGCACTGCTGGTGGGAATGCAAAATGATACAACCATTTTGGAAAATGATATGGTGCTTCCTCAGAAAGCTAGAAATAGACATACCATTTGATCCAGCAATCCCACTCCTAGGAATACATCCGAGAGAAATAAGAGTCGTCACTCGAACAGACATATGCACACCTATGTTCATGGCAGCATTGTTCACAGTTGCAAAACCATGGAAACAACCTAGATGCCCATCAACAGATGAATGGATAAACAAACTATGGTACATACACACAATGGAGTCCTATGCAACGAGAAAGAACAACAATGAATCTGTGAACCATCTCATAACATCGATGAAACTGGAGGACATTATGCTGAGTGGAATAAGTCAGTCACAAAAGGAAAAATATTGTATGAGACCTCTATTGTAAAAACCCATGAAAAAGTTCACACACAAAATGTAACAATCTTTGTTGGTTACCAGGGATGGGAGGGGTGGGGGGGGGGGAATACTAAATAGGCAATAGATAAGTGGTATCTTGGGTGAAGGGTGACAGTACACAATACAGGGGAAACAAGCACAACTTGGACAAGGAAGGTCATGGAAGTCCCATAGACACATCCAAACTCCCTAAGGGACTGAATTGCTGGGCAGAGGGCTCTTGGGACCATGGTCTGGGGGAACATCTAGCTCAATTGGCATGACACAGCTTATAAAGACAATGCTCTACATTCTACCTTGGTGAGTAGTGTCTGGGGTCTTAAAAGCCTGTGAGCGGCCATCTAAGATACTCCACTGGTCTCATCGCTTCGGGAGCAAGGGAGAATGAAGAGAACAGGATACAAGGAAAAGATTAGTCCGAAGGACTAATGGACCACAGCTACCAAGGCCTCCACTGGACTGAGTCCAATACAGCTAGATCATGCCCGGCTACCACCAGTGACTGCTCTCACCAGGATCACAACAGAGGGTTCTGGACAGAGCTGGAGAAGGATGTAGAACATAATTCTAACTCACAAAAAGAAGTCCAGATTTACTGGCCTAAAGGAGACTGGAGAAACCCCGAGAGTATGGTCCCCAGACACCCTTTTAGCTCAGTGGTGAAGTTATCTCTGAGGTTCACCATTCAGCCTGGGAGCGGATAGCCCCGTAAAACCAAATGAGACTAACGAGGTGCAGGAGTCCAGTGACAAGGGCCAGAAGGCAGAAGGGGTCAAGGAAGCTGGTAATAGGGAACCCAAGGTTGAGTAAGGATATTGTTGATGTGTTGTTGAGATTGTTAACCACTGTCATAGGGCAACATTTGTAATAACTGTTAAATGAGAAACTATTTTGTTCTGCAAGCCTTCATCTTAAGTGAGAATAACAGCACAATTGTAAGAGCGTAGTCAATGTCACTGAACTGTGCATGTAGAAATTTTTGAAATGGTGTATCTTTGGCTATGTGTATTTTCACCAAAAAAATAGTTGAGATGTTAGAGGGTTGACATGTTGTGGGGTTGTTAACCAATGTCATAAAACAGTATGTTTACTACTGTTTCATGAAAAAGTATTTGTTCTGTAAGCCTTCACCTGAAGTACAATTAAAAACAAAAAATCTATATGAGACCAAAAGGTCAATAATTACTCTAAAGTTAAGAAGAGAAGATTTAAGAGGGCAGGGAAACTAGAGTACTAGAAATGGAACAAACAGAACAGAATTAAAGAGAATGTTGATGTATTGTGAAAAATATAACTAATGTCCCTGAACAATTTGTATAGAAATTGTCAAATTGGAACGTAATTTTCTGTGTAAACTTTCACTGAAAATGCAATAAAATATTATTTAAAATAAATAATAAATTCTGGCATGCTATTAGGTCCTGGTAGCGACCAAGCATCTGACCATGGGACAGTCAACTGCCCATGTGTCCAGATATGCATGTTATTACGTAGGATTCTCAGGGAACCCAAGCTAGGATACCAGGGGAAGTCAAGATCTTAGCTCCTCTACTAAAGAACTGGCATTAAGGAGACAGGAGACAGTGATGCATTCAAGCCACCCCTTTCCAAAATTTCTCAACCCATTTTCTGTACTATGGAACTCCAGGCATCTTATTTGACCTACTGAGGGAACTAAACACTGAAGATCTGAGGAGGAGCTGAGCGGGTTGGGGGGAACCTGCAGGAGTGCATCCTTCCATCAGTGGTATTCCGTCTATGGACATGAGAGGGGGTGGTGGGCCAGGCCCAGGGAGAACAATTTCAGCTGCACAATGGTCATACAGGCCCATTAACATGTGGTCTTGATGTGAGACAACTCAAAAGCTGTGACCTGGCCAAGCTGTTGAGGACTCATAAGAAGGAAGCTCATTTGCATGAATCCCCTCCCACCTCACCACACACACATAAGATGTTAGGAGTTACAAGAGCTGGGGAAGCTGACTGAGATAAGCCGTCCTAAAAGCACAGCTGTGGGGTGTCTATACCATTGCCTGGACTCCTCTCTTGCTTATTTTTGACTCACTGCACAGGTCAGGGGGCATGTTCTGGGCTTGGGGTGGGAAAGGCAACACTGAACGTTCAGCCCGTCTCCTCTGCTGACCATTAGGTCTCTCACCTGTTTGCAGGATCCATTTCCCAGGTTATGGTGACTCAAGAATCTGCACTGTCCACAACTCCCAGAAGGATGGTCACACTCACTCGTGGATCCAGTGCTGGGGCCATCACCACTAGCAACTATGCTCAGTGGGTCCAACAGGAGCCCTAGGAGACTCCCCAGGGTCTAATATGTAGCACCAGCAACTGGTTCCCAGGGGTCCCTGCCTGGTTCTTAGGCTGAAGACATGCTACTTTCACCATCACAGGGGCCTAGCCTGAGGCCGAGTATCACTGTGCTCTGTGGCACAACAACCACTTCCACAGTGACAGATGCACATGTGGAAGGTGAGACACAAACCCCCTGGGTGAGCATGGGCCCTTTGTTCCTCAGCACCTCCCTATTCTTGTCTACAAAACTCAACACAGACCTAGGAAATCTGTCAGAAGAATGTGAATTTTGGGGTCAGAGGGCAGACTGTGGTAGGCAGTCACTTAACAGTCCTCAATGAACCCCACCTCCTGGTATTCATGCCTTTGTGTAATCGCCTCCCTTGAATGACTGTAATGAGTGACTGGATTCTAAAAAGTTGAACACCTGAAGTGATGGGATGTTATTCTGACATTCGGTTATAAAAAGACTCTGGTCTAGCTCTGCCTTTGGGTATCTCTCTGGCTTGTTGGAACTCTTGCCCTGGATAGAGCTAGCTGCCCTGTCCTGAGGCAACTCAGTACAGCATCTCCCAGGGTGAGAAACCAGGTCCTGCCAATAGCCACATGAGTGAGCTTAGAAGAGGATCCTACCCCCACCCCAACCAAGCCTTCAGATGTACGTAGCCTCTGCTGACAGCTCACTTGCAACTTAATGAGACACCTTGAGCCAGAGGCACCCAGCTAAGCCACCCTTTAATTCTTGACCTACAGAAGCTATGAGATGGTGTTTGTTGCTTTAAGTCTCTAAGTTTGGGGGTCATTTCTTACACAGCAATAGATAACTAATAAAAGTACTGACTGATTGAAATCCAGAAGGACAGCTTCATTGTGGAGAGGGAGACTGAAGCACTGCAGATGCATAAGGACCAACTCCATGGGACACATGGGGCCTCTGCTTGTGTGTATCAAAGGAGTGGCTCAGGACCACACTCACAGGGCCTTCCAGGCCTGAGGACAGGTGTCTACTTCAGTATGTGACTGTGCACAACAGTGACTTGGGGGGTAAGACTTCACTGAGATTTGGCCAAATAAAGTTTTCCTGGCTTGTTTAGCTTAGGAGAAAAACAATTCACACTTTTTACATAGGACAATGGCTTTAAGAAACAATCCAGTCCCTTGAGTGTGTGGCTTAGAATTGTTACTAAAGTGGGGAGATCAGTGAGACAATCAAGCTCCTGGGGCCCCAACCAATAAAATGGGGGCCTAAAGCCCTTGATGAGAGATGTCAAATATTCAATGAACAGATATATATATATAGTCTGTGCTTTGTCCTTCCAGTTACCCGCCCAAAAACATACATGTACATGCATGAGAACATGTGCATACACGTGTTCTCACACACACACACACACACACACACACACACACACACACACACACACACACCCCTTTCCAGTGCCAGGATCCAAGACTAGGCTGAGAACTAACACGTCCAAGAGTGTTCTTTTACCTTTGTATTACCAGGTTATCATATTTGAGTTATGCTGACTTCAAATAATGAATGGAGGAACTTTCCATCTTTTTCTCTCCACTAGACAGTCTTAGTTTATTTGAGTGATGTCTTCCACCCACATGTGTGTGCATTTGTGTACAAGCGGAGTACATACGCATGTTTGGGTACAAGTTTGAGTTCATAACAGAAATGCATGCCTGTATCCTGCTTTATTACTGGTGCACTGAATCTGTTTTATATTCTCACTAAATATTCTTCAATTATAGGGTTTTCAAAGCTGTATCATATTTGAATGCTAGATCCCCTTGATGCTATCTATGTAGATCATTTTCCATTTTACTCTAATGTAAAAAAATAAAAGCTTCTAATAACTAAAGACTTGTATCATGCCCATCAATTAATATATTTGACAAACATTTATTCAGGGCATAAATAATAATTATGTAGGAAAGGCAGCATAAACAAGAGTGTCCCTGTTTAACTGGGGCATACAGTCACTCTCTGCATATGTGCTGTTTTTTCCTATGTATTATTAAAAAATGTGTAGACAGTGTCATAGTTTGAATTATGTCCCCCAAAAAATGTGTGTATCAATTTGGCTAGACCATGATTCCTGGTACTGTGATTTTCCTGTATGTTGTAAACCTGCCTCTATGATGTAAATGAGGGAGGATGGGTGGCAGTTGTGTTAGTAAGGCAGGACCTAATCTACAGGACTGGATTGTGTTCTGAGGCAATCCCTTGAGATATAAGACAGAAGTGAGCAGTGAGACAGGGGGACCTCATACCATCAAGAAAGCAGTGCTGGGAGCAGAGCGCATCCTTTGGACCAGGGTCCCTGCGCCCAGAAACTCCGAGTCCGGGGGAACACTGAAGAGAAGGCGGCCAACAGAGAGAAAAAGCCTTCCCCTGCAGCTGATGCCCTGAATTTGGACTTCTAGCCTACTTTACTGTAAGGAAATAAATTTCTCTCTGTTAAAGCCATCCACTTGTGGTATTTCTGTTGTAGCAGCACTAGATGACTAAGACAGACAGGTTTGTTGAAGTGTACTTCATATATAATTTATTTTAATACACCCTTTTTATGTGACCAGTTCAGTAAGTTTTAAAAAATGTATCCAGTTTAACCTCACGCCAAAAAGACCCATTTGCCCCTTTGAAGTCAGTCACCTCTCCTCAACCCCTGGCAACCACTGATCTATTTGTTACTGCTCTAGTTTTGTCTTTTTCTAAAATATCATATAAATAGAATCATACAGTATATATAGTTCTTTGTGTCTGGCTTAACATAATGCTTTTTAAAAAATCTTTTTAATAATATTTGTATTTTTGGTGAAGGTTTACACAGCAGCTTAGGTTTCCATTTAATAATTTCAACAAAAATTGTTCAGTGACACTACATGTAGAAATTTTTGAAATGGATGGTGTATCTTTGGCTATGTATATTTTCACAAAAAAAAAAAAAAAAGGTTGAGAAGGGAGAGGGTTGACATGTCGTGGGGTAGTTAACCAACGTCATCAAACAATATGTGTACTGACTATTTAATGAGAAACTATTTGTTCTGTAAAACTTCACCGGAAGTACAATAAAAAAAAAGAAAAAAAATTGTTCAGTGAAATAAGTTATATTCTTCACAATTCGTAAACATTCTCAATATTTCTCTTCTGGTTGGTCTGTTTCCATTAATCTAGTTCCCTGCCCCCTTACACTCTTATTTTTCTTTTAAACTAACTGTCAACCGTTTGGTCTCATACAGATAATTTTTTTCTTTTTTTTTTTTAATTGTACTTTAGCAGGTTTACAGAACAAATACTTTCTCATTAAACAGTCAGTATACATACTGTTTTATAACATTGGTCAACAGCTCCACGACATGTCAACCCACTCCCTTCTTGACCTTTTTTTTTTTTTTTGGTGAAAGAATCACAAAGACACACCATTTCAAAAATTTCTACACGCACAGTTCAGTGACATCGATCACGTTCTTCCAGTTGTGCTGCTACTATCACTTTAGATGAAGGTTGACAGAACAAAATAGTTTCTCATTAAACAGTACACGTTGCCTTATGACAATGGTAAACAACCCCACCACATGTCAGCACTGTCCTTACTCAACCTTGGGTTCCCTATCACCAGCTTTCCTATCCCCTTTTGCCTTCTAGTCCTTATCCCTGGACTGCTGTGCCTCATTAGTCCCCTTTTGTTTTATGGGGCTGTTGATCCCCAGCTGAACGGTGAACCTCGGAAGTCACTTCACCACTGAGCTAAAAGGATGTCTGGGGGTCATACTCTCGGGGTTTCTCCAGTCTCCTTTAGGTCAGTAAATCTGGTCTTTTTTCTGTGAGTGAGAATTTTGTTCTACATCCTTCTCCAGCTCTGTCCAGAACCCTCTGTTATGATCCTGGTCAGAGCAGTCAGTGGTGGTAGCCGGGCACCATCTAGCTGTACTGAACTCAGTCTGATGGTAGCTGTGGTCCATTAGTCCTTCAGACTAATCTTTTCCTTGTATCCTGTCCTCTTCATTCTCCCTTGCTCCCGAAGGGGTGAGACCACTGGAGTATCTTACATGGTTACTCACAGGCTTTTAAGTCCGCAGATGCTACTCACCAAGGTAGAATGTAAAACATTGTCTTTATAACTGTGTTATGCCAATTGAGCTAGATGTTCCACGAAACCATGGTCCCCACAGTCTTCTGCCCAGCAATTCAGTCCCTCAGGGAGTTTGGATGTATCTATGGAGCTTCCATGACCTTTCTTTGTACAAGCTGGGCTGGTTTCCCCAGTATTGTGTACTATCTCACTCTTCACCAAAGATACTACTTCTCTGTTGCCTGTTTAGTATTCCCCCCCCACCCCTCCCATCCCTCGTAACCAACAAAGATTGTTACTTTTTGTGTGTAAACTTTTTCATGAGTTTTTACAACAGAGGTCTCATACAATATTTGTCCTTTTGTGATTGACTTATTTCACTCAGCATAATGTCCTTTCAGTTTCATCCGTGTTATGAGATGCTTCATAGATTCATCATTGTTCTTTCTCATTGCATAGTACTCCATTGTGTGTATGTACCATAATTTGTTGATCCATTCATCTGCTGATGGGCATCTAGGTTGTTCCCATCTTTTTTGCTATTATGCACAATAGTGCCATGAACATGGGTGTGCATATGTCTCTTCATGTGACGGCTCTTATTTCTCTAGGATATATTCCTAGGAATGGGATTACTGGATCGTATCATATTTCTATTTCTAGCTTTCTAAGGAAGAGTCATATCATTTTACAAAATGGTTGTATCATTTTGCATTCCCACCAGCAGTGCATAAGAGTCCCAATCTCCCTGCAGCCTCTCCAGTATTTGTTATTTCCAGTGTTTTTGATTCATGCCACTCATGCCTGGGTGAGATGGTATCTCATTGTGGTTTTAATTTGCATTTCTCTAACGGCTAGTGAATGCAAGCATTTCCTCATGTGTCTGTTAGCCGTCTGAATGTCTTCTTTGGTGAAGTGTCTGTTCATTTCCTTTTCCCATTTTTTAACAGGATTATTTGCCTTTTTGTTGTAGAGGTGTTGGATTTTCTTGTAGATTATGGAGATTAGACCTTTGTCTGACTTGTACTGTCCAAAATTTTTTTCCCAGTCTGTACATTCTCTTTTTACTCTTTTGCTGAAGTCTTCTGAAGAGCATAGGTGTTTGATTTTTAGAAGATCCCAGTTATCTAGTTTATCTTCTGGGGTTTGTGTGTTGATGGTTGTGGTTTTTATCCTGTTAATGCCATGTATAAGGGCCTGTAGCGTTGGTCCTATTTTTTCTTTTATGAACTTCATAGTTTTTGGCTTTATATTTAGGTCTTTGATCCATTTTGAATTAGTTTTTGTATATGGTGTGAGCTATGGGTCCTGTTTCATTTTTTTGCAGGTGGATACGCAGTTTTGCCAGCACCATTTGTTAAAAAGACTGTCTTTTCCCCATTTGATGGTCTTTGGGCTCTTGACTAAGATCAGGTGACGATAGGTGGATGGATTTACATCTGGGTTCTCAATTCTGTTCCATTGGTCAATGTATCTGTCGTTGTACCAGTACCAGGCTGTTTTGCCTACTGTAGCTGTATAGTAGGTTCTGAAGTCAGGTAGTGTGAGTCCTCCAACTTTATTCTTCTTCAGTAGTGCTTTATTATTTGGGGCTTCTTCCCTTTCTGTATAAAGTTAATGATTAGTTTTTGCCTCTCTTTGAAGAATGTTGGTATTTGGATCGGGATTGCATTGTATTTGTAAATTGCTTTGGGTAGAATTGACATTTTCACAATGTTGAGTCTGCCTATCCATGAGCATGGTATGTTTTTCCATTTATATAGGTCCCTTTGGGTTTCATACAGTAGTGTTTTGTAGTTTTCTTTGTATAGGTCTTTTACATCCCTGGTCAGATTTATTCCTAAGTATTTTATCTTTTTAGGGGCTATTGAAAATGGTATTGTTTTCCTGACTTCCTTTTCATCGTTCTCCTTACTGGTGTATAGGAATCCAACTGATTTTTGAATGTTTATCTTGTATCCTGCTACTCTGCTGAATCTTTCTATTAGTTCCAGTAGATTTCTCGTGGAGTCTTTAGGGTTTTCTATGTATAGTATCATATCATCTGCAAACAGGGACAGTTTAACTTCTTCATTACCAATTTGGGTGCCCTTTATTTCTTTTTCTTGCCTTATTGCTCTAGCTAGAACTTCCAGCACAATGTTAAATAGGAGTGGTGATAAAGGGCATCTGTGTCTTGTTCCTGTTTTCAAGGGGAATGTTTTCAGCCTCTCTCCATTAAGAATGATGTTGGCCGTTGGTTTTGCATAGATGCTCTTTATTATGTTGAGAAATTTCCCTTCTATACCTATCTGATTGAGAGTTTTTATCAGGAATGGGTGTTGGACTTTGTCAAATGCCTTTTCTGCGTCAATTGAGAGATCATGTGATTCCTTTCTTTCCTTTTATTTATGTGGTGGATTACGTTGCTTGATTTTCTAACGTTGAACCATCCTTGCATACCTGGTATGAATCCTACCTGGTCATGGTGTATTATTTTTTTGATATGATGCTGAATTCCATTGGCTAGAAGGTTGTTGAGAATTTCTGCATCTATATTCATGAGAGATATTGGTCTGTAGTTTTTTTTTTTATGACGTCTTTGCCTGGTTTTGGTATCAGGGTTATGCTGGCTTCAAAGAATATATTTGGAAGTGTTGCTTCCTTTTCCATGCTCTGAAATAGCTTGAGAAGTACTGGTACACGCTCTTCTGTGAATGTTTTGTAGAATTCGCCAGTGAAGCCATCTGGGCCAGGGCTTTTGTTTGTTGGGAGATTTTTTATTACCTTTTCTATCTCTTCTGTTGTTTAGGGTCTTTTCAGATTTTCAACATCACTTTGCTGTAGTTTGGGTAGGTATTGTGTTTCTAGAAATATATCCATTTCCTCTAGGTTTTCAAATTTGTTGGAGTATAGTTTTTCATAATATTGTGATGATCTGATTTATTTCAGTTGGGTCTTTTGTAATCTCACCCATTTCATTTCTTATTTATTTGCAGCCTCTCCTGTTTCTTTTGTCAGTTTGGCCAGAGGTTCGTCAATTTTGTTGATTCTTCCAAAAGAACCAACTTTTGGTTTTGTTGATTCTTTCAATTTTTTCTCTATTTCATTTATTTATGCTCTGATCTTTTTATTATTTCCTTTCTTCTGGTGGCTGTGGGTTTTTGTTTTTATTTTGTTTTTTTTCCTGTTCTCAATTTGTTTGAGTTGTGTAGTTAATGTTTTGATTTTGTCCCTTTCTTTTTTGATGTGTGCATATATTGGTATAAATTCTCCTCTGAGGACTGCGTTTGCTGTGTTCCAAAGGTTTTGGTATGATGTATTTTCATTGTCGTTTGATTCTAGGAATTTTTTTATTCCATCTCTGATTACTTCTATTACCCAGTGGTTTGCAAGTAGGGTGTTATTCAGTTTCCATGCAATTATTTTTGCTTGCTGTTTTTGTTGTTAATTTCTACCTTGATGGCACTGTTGTCAGAGAAGACACTTTGTATTATCTCAATGTTTTGGATTTTGTTGAGGATTTCTCTGTGGCCTAAGATGTGCTCTATTCTGGAGAACGTTCCATGTGCATTGGAAAAGAATGTGTACTTTGCAGCTTTTGGATGGAGTGTTCTATATATGTCTATGAGGTCAAGTTGACTGATTGTGCCCTTTAGGTCTTCTGTATCTTTGCTCAGTTTCTTGTTAGTTGTTCTGTCCTTTACTGAGAGTGGCATGTTGAAGTCTCCTACTATTATTGTGGAACTGTCAATTTCTCTTTTCAGTACTGTTAAAGTTTACGTATTTTGTAGCCCTGTCATTGGGTGCATGGATGTTTACTATGGTTCTGTCTTCATGATTTATCATCCCTTTAATCATTATATAGTGTCGGTCTTTGTCTTTTATGATGGATTTTGTTTTAAAGTCTATTTTATCTGAAAGTAGTATTGCCACTCCTGTTCTTTTTTGGTAGTTGTTAGCTTGATATATTTTTTTCCAACCTTTGACTTTGAATAAATTCACATCTTTGTTTCTAAGGTGTATCTCTTGATGGATCTTTTTTTTTTTTTTTTTTGCTTTATCCATTCTTTCACTCTTCATCTCTGTATGGGTGCATTGAGTCCATTTACATTCAGTGTAATTATTGATAGATATGAGTATACTTCTGTCATTTTGTAGTGCTTTTTTTTTTTCTTTTTTTTCTGGTGCTGACGTTTTCTTTGTTCCTCTTACTCTCCTGTGCTGAGTTCCTTTTGTTTGTGGATTTTTTTTTTCATTTCTTTTGTTTTTGTAGGTTTTGTTTTTACTGAGACGTTATGTTTTTCCTCTTTATCTTTATGAGTATGTTTGTTAACTTTCTTTGTGGTTACCATGAAATTTACACTTATCTTTCTAAGTTTGAAGCAGTCTATTATTACTTGATTGCCTTCCCTTCTTCTCCATTAGAAGGTTCCATCCCTACACCATTTATTTCCTCTTTTATTGTTCTTACGTTTTGTCATTTACAGATTAACTGCTCTGATTCCCTGTTGTATTTCCTTTGGTTTTGGATAGTCCTTGAGAGTTCATTTCCTAGATTGGTATCTGGCTGGTACGATCCTACCTTCTAGATTCAGCCTGTGAGCTGAAGTTGTTTGTTCTCAGATCGAAGGACTCCTTTTAATAATTCTTGTAAGTCTGGTTTGGTTTTTACATATTCCCTGATTTCTGTTTACCTGGAAATGTCCTAATTTCACCATCATATCTGAACAAAAGTTTTGCAGGATATATTATTCTTGGTTGGCAATTTTTTTCTTTCAAGGTTTCACATATGTCATCCCATTGCTTTCTTGCCTGCATGGTTTCTGCTGAATAATCTGAGCTTAGTTTTATTGTTTCTCCTCTGTATGTGACATCTTGTTTTACACGAGCTGCTCTCAGGGTTCTTTGTCTTTGGTTTTGGCGAGTGTGATTATGATATCCCTTGGTGATCTTCTTTTGGGGTCTCTTCTATATGGGGTTCGTTGAGCTTCTTGGATGGCCAGCTTTTCATCTTTCATGATATTGGGGAAATTTTCTGTCAGCAGTTCTTCAATTATCCTCTCTGTGTTTTCTGTTTTCTCCCCGTTCTGGAACTCTGATGACTTGTAAATTTTTGCTTTTGATTATATCCCACGTAATTTTCAGGGTCTCTTTATTCTTCTTTTTTCTGAGTTTTTCTCAAACAGAGTTGTATCCAAGTGTTTATCTTCAATTCCACTGATCCTGTCTTACACCATTTCAAATCTGCTCCTCAGCCCTTCTACAGCACTGTCCATTTCTGAAATATTGTTGTTTACCTTTTGGATTTCTAATTGTAGTTTTTGTATAATTTATAGTTGTGGATTTAGTTTGGCATTTTGTTCCTGCATTATTTTCCTGAATTCTTCCATTTTTGTCTGTATTTTCCATGAATTTGTCTGCCTTTTCCTTGAATTTGTTTATTCTTTCCTCATTTTTCTCTGTTTTTTGCCTCAACTCTTGGATAATTCTGAGTATTAGAGATTTAAATTCCCTATCAGGTACTTCTAGTGTGTCTTCTTCCACTGGAAAGTCATCTGGTGCTTTATTCTGGATGCCTACTGGAACCATCCTGTCGTGTCTTTGTAAACGTTTTGATATTGTCTGCTGTCTTCAAGGCATTCAGTAGTCATTTTTCTCGTTTATTGATTGTAGGTTTGTTTCATCCTTTTTTATAAATTTGGCTATGTCTGAGTAGGTGGGCTGTGTGTTCTTTGTTGTTTGCTTATCTGTGGGCACGATACTTTTTGCCTCCTTCTCCAATTGGCAGGGTCAGTTGCTCAGATATGGTACAACAGGGCAGGTCTAGCTGAAGAGGAGTTGCTAGGATGGGTTGTTTGTGACACTACAGCCACCAGGGTGGGTCGGTAATCAGGGCAGGACAGGTTCCGGTAGGTCGTGCCTGTGCTGCTTGGTGGTGTGATGTTAAGCGCACGGTGCAGTTAGGCAGGATGGAGAGGGGAGATTATGATGTGTGGAGCTAAGATGGGTATGGGAGAGAGGAGCGAGGAAAAGGAGCCAAAAACATACAAACAAAAAAGAGTGCTAGGCGAACTTGCTATTGGAGTGGAGATGAGAGACTATGAAATGGAAAAGAAAAAGATGAAGAAGAGGAAAAAAAAAGAATGAATAAATAAAAATTAGAAAGAAAAAACAACAGCAAATCTCACAGGGATCCCTCCAGAGCGGGTAGTAGGTCTGGGGATGTTGTTCCCAGGTGTTGAAGTACATCCTGGCTGGAAGGCATAGAGGTATTCAGCGGACAGGAAGAGAAGGAAGGTATAGAGAGACAAAAAATGCAGTAACAAAGAAAGAGAAAAAGATGGAAAAGAAAACAAAATAAATTTTAAAAAAAGAACAAGAAAATCCCCCCAAAAAAACAGAAAAAAAAGAAATGTCCTCAGGGATCCCTCTGCACGTCTGCGACCAACTGAGGTGGTAGTTCCCAAGCCGCGTAGCTCTTCCCATCCAGAACAGGCTCCCAACTCAAGAAAAGAAAAAGAAAACAAACAATTCAAAAAGAAAAAAGAAAAAGCCCCGGGATCCCACCAGCACAGCAGCACAGACCTGGAAGAAGTTCCACACTAGAACGTAGCTCCGCAGCCCCTTAGGAAGAAGCAAGGATGGTGCCCGGAGCCAGGTATTTGAGTGAAAGGAGGGGGAGGTGGTGAGAGGTAAGGAAGAAGTCAAAAGAAGCGGAAAAAAGCACCACCAGCATCCAACAAATGGCACTCAGGGAGTTGGCCAGTGAGGGCGGGTAGAATCCAAGCAGCCGGTGCTTCCCAGCCAAGAGACTGTGGCCGCGGGAAGCAGAGGAGGCCGAGTGTGAGTGAAGACGGGTGCGGGGTGGGAAAGCATATATCACCAGTTACCAGTTGTTCTGTCTCCTGCTGGAGGCTCCATGAAGCTGCTTTCTCGTACCCTGTATTTGCTGATCTCTGACGGAAGTCCAAGATGGCGTATCCATGCTGCGTTAGGACCTCTGCATGAATCTCTCCTCGCTCTCCATTCTCTGTCAGTTCCTCACTCCATTGGTGTTTGGCTGAGTTCTTTCTCTCTTCATTTGATGTTTTAGGGTTTCAGGATTGCTGTTTGCTCTGGCTTAGTTTTTCGGATCGTTGCTGTGGAGGGAAGGCATGGTGCTTCTGCCTAGAGTGCCATGTTGCCGGAAGCCCTAGATGATTTTTTTAAGGAGAGCGGTACTCACAGGTAATACTCTATTTTGTGAGCCAATCTGTTATTTAACTAAAAGGTGACTTCATGGATGAGTTTTGGTTCAAAGTTTAAAACAGTATCTTAGAGTAGTAGTCTCAAGGAGTACTCCAGTCTCAACTAGTCCAGTAAATCCAGTTTTTTTTTGCCTCCCACTGTATCAGAATCCATCTATTGTGGCCCTGATCAGAATAGTTGGTAGTGGCAGCTGGCACCATCTAGTTGTTCTGGTCTCAAGGTAAATGAGGCTGTAGTAACACAACGCTTTTGATACTTACCCATCTTGTCATATGTGTATCAATAGTATTTGTTTTGTTCCTGAATAGAACTGCATTATATGGATGTGACACAATTATTTATATTGATGGGCATTTGAGTTTCTTCCACTTTGTGGTCATTATGAATAAAGCTGCTGTGGACAAATACGTACATGTCTTTTTTCTGGACATAAGCTTTATCCCTCTAAATACCTAGGAGTGGATTGCTGGGTCATACAGTAGCTGTATGTTTAACTTTATAAGAAACTGCCAAAGACACAACAACAGATACACAGACCAATGGAACAGAGGTGAGAATCCAGATATAAGTTCATCCACCTATGAGCAGCTAATATTTGATAAAGGCCCAAAGTCCATTAATTGAGGAAAAGACAGTCTCTTTAACAAATTGTGCCGGCATAACTGGATATCTATATGCAAAAAACTGAAACAAGACCCATACCTCCCACCATGCACAAAAACTCAAAATGGATCAAAGACTTAAATATAAAATTGAAAACGATAAAAATTATGGAAGAAAAAATAAGGACAATGCTAGGAGCCCAAATACATGGCATAGACACAATACGAACCTTAAATAACAATGCACAAGCACCAAAAGAGACACTAGATAAATGGGAGCTCCTAAAACTCAAACACTTATGCTCATCAAAAGACTTCACCAAAAGAGTAAAAAGACAACTTACAGACTGGGATAAAAATTTTTGGCTACGACAAATCTGATCAGCATCTAATCTCTAAAATCTACAAGATACTGCAAAACCTCAACAACAAAAAGACAAGTAAACCAATTCAAAAATGGGCAAAGGATATGAACAGGCACTTCGCCAAAGAAGATATTCAGGTGCCTAACAGATACATGAAGAAATGCTCACGATCATTAGCCATTACAGAAATGCAGATCAAAACTACAATGAGATATCATCTCACCCCAACAAGGCTAGCATCAATCCAAAAAACACAAAATAATAAATGCTGGAGAGGCTGTGGATAGACTGGAACACTTATACACTGTTGGTGGGAATATAAAATGGTACAACCACTTTGGAAATCGATTTGGCGCTTCCTTAAAAAGCTAGAAATAGAAGTACCATACAATCCAGCTATCCCGCTCCTTGGAATATATCCTAGAGAAATAAGAGTCACCACACGAATAGATATATGCACACCCGTGTTCATTGCAGCACTGTTCACAACAGCAAAAAGATGGAAGCAACCTAGGTGCCCATCAATGGACAAATGGATAAACAAATTATGGTATAGCCACACAATGGAATGATAAAGAACAATGACGAAGCTGTGAAACATCGTATAACATGGTGGAAGCTGGAACTTATTATGCTGAGTGAATTCAGTCAGTCACAGAAGGACAAATACTGCATAAGACCACTATTGTAAGAATTCAAGAAAAGGTTTAAACACAGAAGAAAACATTCTTTGATGGTTACAGGGATGGGGAGGGAAGGTGAGGGTTATTCACTAAGTAGGTAGTAGACAAGAATTATCTTAGGTGAAGGGAAGGACAGCACACACTAGAGGGGAAGTCAGAACAACTGGACTAAAGCAAAGCTAAGAAGTTTCC
The DNA here is from genome assembly GCA_030035585.1 of Dugong dugon. Taxonomy (NCBI): domain Eukaryota; kingdom Metazoa; phylum Chordata; class Mammalia; order Sirenia; family Dugongidae; genus Dugong; species Dugong dugon. The sequence continues at coordinate 36,621,502 of CM057476.1, read as the reverse complement.
TGAATACAATCAAATACTTTGACAGACAGAGTAGCAGGGATGGGGGGGTCTGGGGACCATGCTTTCAAGGGACATCAAGGTCAATTGACATAACAAAGCTTATTAAGAAAATGTTCTGCATCCTACTTTGGTGAGTGGCGTCTGGGGTCTTAAAAGCTTGCAAGTGGCCATCTAAGATGCATCAATTGGTTCCATCCACTTGAAGTAAAGGAGAACGAAGAACACGAAAGACACAAAGAAAATATTAGCCCAAGAGACAGAATGGGCCACATAAACCAGAGACTTCATCAGTCTGAGACCAGAAGAACTAGATGGTGCCTGGCTACTACCAATGAACATTATGACAGGGAACACAACAGAGGATCCCTGACGGAGCAGTCAAAGGATGGGGTGCAGAACTCAAATTCTAGTAAGAAGACAAGACTTAATGGTCTGAGACTGGAGGAACCCCAGAAAGCATGGCCCCAGATTTTCTATCAGCCCAGAACCAGAACAATTTCCAAGGCCAACTCTTCAGACAGGGATTGGACTGAACTGTAGGACATAAAGTGATACTCGTGAAGAGTGTGGCTCTTAGTCAAGTAGATACAAGAGACCAAAGCGGCAGCTTCTGTCCAGAGGTGAGATGGGAAGGCAGAGAGAGTTAGGAGCTGGTTAAATGGTCATGGGGAATCAGGGGCGGAAAGGAGGAGTGTACTGTCACAGAATGGGGTGAGCAGTTAGGGTCTCATAACAATGTATGTAAAAAAAAAATTTGTATGGGAGACTAACTTGAAATGTAAAGTTCATTTAATTACAACAATTAAAAAAAAAAAAACTGCCAAGGAGTTTTCCAAACAGGCTCTACCATTTTGCATTCCTACCAGCAATGTTCCCACATCCTTCACATGCTCAGTCTTTCACATGGTCAATACAAGTAAAACAAGTCTTTAGCAAGCTCTCAATTATTTTTGGTTCCCCTCCCAATGCCCAATCCGACAGCATCTCACTCCATAGCTGTCTTATTATTTTGCATCTGCATTGATGTGAACATGTGTTCTTCTTTTCTTCTTTCTTTCCTCTTCCTCTCCCCTTCCTTTCTCTTTCCCTTCCTACCTTTCTTTCTTCCTTTTCACTTTTTCCCCTTGGTGCTTTAGATGACAATACATCTTTAATTCCTTATCCTTACTTCTCATAGCTCTTGTGCCCTCTTCATTTATTGATTTAATTCAACAAGTATTTACTCACTATCCACTCAGAGTCAGATGATGTTCTAGATCTTAAGGATGTGGACAAACTGCCATCATGGAGAATACATTCATTCTAATGAGGAGAAACAGACTAGAAACAGATTATGTCGTTAGAAGGTGATAAGCACTTGGATAAAAATAAAGCATGGAATGGGAATAAGGAATGACATGGGGGTACACTTTCAAGTAGTGTGGTCACTGTAGGTCACAGTAAGATGATTTTTTGAGCAGATTTGAGTAGGTGCAGGAGCAAGCTAAGCAGGCATGGAGGAGCAGTGTAAGTCTTCCGTTTTCAACAAATTCTTCTCTTCATAGTTTGTCACCATTATTCTTCCTTATATCTGCAAATATCACATTTATTTTAATCTTGATATTCTCATTAATTCTGAATCATGTTGCTAGAGGTGTTCAGCTGATGTCTTTTTATAGTGTGTGCATTTCTCAAGTGTCTCTTACGCTACCTTTCCCAGGGATGTCAGCTGTTTAGAAACTTGTAGGAGGCAGCATTAAAGCCCAAGCCTTGGCCTGCTTTACTCCTGGAGAATTTAAGCAGGTGGGGGGTGAGAGGTAGAAGGTGGCTGGGGGTAATCTGCCCAGAACAGAGCCCAGGTTTGACAGTGCAGTAGAGCCCATCCTCTTCTGTGGCTTTGCCACAACTGGGGGGTGATAGACCCCAACCCTAACCTCCCTTCATCTCCTCATGAGATTGATTTTTACACTGTTTATCTCTTTGTCTTGTAACCTTAGGACTAGTAAGGGGTGAAGAGGAAGAAAGGAATTCACAACTACTACCTACTATGCTGCTGATCCCAGGTACCCTACAGTTATGCTACAAACTCAAGTTTGGCCTGAGCTGCTCCTCTATCAATGGATTGATCTTGATCAATCCACCCAACAGACCTATCTACCTACCTATCTCTGTATCTGTCTGTCTATCTCTCAGTGGTGATAGACAGCAATCCAGCCAGGAAGGCAAGGGGAAGAGAAAAGGGCAAAACTCAGAAGCTCTTTTGCAAAAACATTCCCCTTACTGGAAGCCTAGTCCTCCTCTGCCCCAGGCTGCTGCTTTACCCCAAGCAAACTAGGTCTCAACTATCCGGGTTCTCCATCTACCCCTTTTGTTATGGAATTTGCTCAGGTCCCTGCTTGCCCCCCCACCCCCACCCCACCTTCTGAGGTTTTTCCCTGGATGAGCCAGGGTTGGGATCCAGCCTTCCATGTTGGTTGTCTGTGCTAGCTGGGACTCTCAGTCACTCTTCTGCAAATGGACCTCCCTTCCACCATCTCCTAGACACCTCTGGTTAATGTCAGGAAGGAGCTCCTTGTTGACAGTTTCATGGATGCATTTTACTTTACACCTTCCTTGCCCCTCAGCAGCAGTTGAAAGCACTGGCAACTTTCTTGAAAGGTCTTCTTCCTGACATTCCCTGAGAACAGCCTCTCCCACTGGGACCTCTGGACTGTCTGACTCACTCTCCTTTGCCTTTCTTCTATCTCAGGCCACTCCCATCCATATTTCATGCTGCTTCTAGAATATTCTCCTAAACTGAAAATATGTTCCTGACACTTTCCCCCTCAAAAGTCACACACATCATTTTAAACATCAAGTGCAAACCCCTGATTAAGGCATTCTCAGCCCTTCTCAGCCCTGCAGCCCACAGTATCAGTCTACTCTGGGCCCAGACAAGTCAAGTTACCTTAGTTCTTCATGTAACTCTATTTTTCCTTGTAGGTTGATCTCTCATTCAGAAGGTACCATCTGACTGACCATCTCAGCACTCCCACCATGTCTACCTGCTGATCTCTTTCTCAAAGTTCAAATCTCATTTCAGATTTTACTACCTCTGGAAAGCGCTCCGTGGCATCTCCATGCAGGTGCCCCCCACCCAACCTTACGTGTTACAGGAGCATATTTTCTGAACTATCGTTTCACATCTTCTGGATAACTCTACTTTTTCTAATCTCCTTTCTCAGATAAACTGAAAATTCTAAGAGGAAAGAATTTGTTTTTTTCAATTCATCTTGTATTTGGTAAATAATAATACTTTTATAAAGTTGATTAAATAGATGAATGTTTAAACCCTTTAGGTTACAAAAGCTCTGTCATACCATCATCCCCAAGGCTGGAATCATCCAGATTTTCCAAGAGGAGGGATGTACCCCAGGAAGATCCAATCATCATAACTTCACATCTGTGAGCTGGCCCAGAGGTGGTTGTGCTGGTAACTGTAAACCCCTTGATGACAGGAGCTGTTACCATTCTGCTCTCTGTGCCTATAAGAATGGCCTCGAATATAGGAGAGGAGACAATGGACTTTCACTGAATGAATGAATTGAGGTATGAGTGTATGCATGAATGACAGGTTCCATCCACAGGGTGCACTCATCAATTGTTTATACTCAGAGAGGAAGAAGATATATTTTCAGTAAAGCAGCTCTGCCTACAGGGTGAAGAAAGAGTCTAGGATTAGGTCTGTGAATTCTAGCCCTCTGGAAGAACATCTCTTTGAAGTATCTTATAATGGCAAAGTCTTAGAGAGGCCTCATTAGAAGTAACAGAGAACAATGATGGTCAGGTCTTGTGGGCAGTTCCAAGTGTTTATTTCATTCCTTTAACCTTTCTGTATTTGTCACTCAGGAAATAAACATGCATATTTTCATAATAAGAATAAGTTTTGGAAAAACTATAGAAATGGAGAACAACTGAGTGAATTCCAGGAGACAGGAGGGAGAGAGGTGTGACTACAAAAGAGGAGAATAAGGGAGTTCTTTCACTGGTATCAGGCTTAGGACTTCAACATACCTTTTTGTGTCTATAATTCAACTCACAATAGGGTGGTTAATGGCCTCTTTTTAGCATGTTGGCACTTTCAAACAAAGGATGCTGTAGGTACAGCTATACCCTGAGACCAGGAAACTAAGCACAGACTTCCAAAGAGAATATTGCTCACATATCATGCTGTACTTTCCTTATTGAAACAGCTATCGCAATTTGTCCGTTTGCCTATGGCTACATGCCCTGAGTACAACACAATGACAGGTTTAATATACTGAATTAGTGGCTCCAAACATTACTCTTACCTGAGTCCATGCCATTGTCATGTAACGTTGCAGTCCCTTCTACAGGGGTAGGCCTCCTGTCCCCTTGCTTTTGGGCTTCGCCATGTGCTTACTTTGCACAACGGGATGTTAGTGGACCTTAACAAGCTGAAGCATGAAATATTCTTGCACCATTTGGTTTGCCCTCTCATTTCTCTTATAATACAAGGAGCATCCCTTGGGTAGTTTCTGGCCGTTCAGTCTAGGTTCCAAAATGTATGTAATAAAGGCTGATATTTGTGGTCACTTGTTACGTAGCAATACATGACTGATACACCTGGTAGAAAGCCAGCATTAGGCATTGCTCTAGTGAGTGAACATATGGAGGCTGTGTGCTTGACTGTCATCTCCCAGCTCCAGAAGGCAGTCATCAATTTTACCAGTCAAGTAGGTTGTTCTGGTTGTTAGTTGCCAAGGAGTTGATTCCAACTCATTGTGACCCCATGTATGCAGAGCAGAACTGCTCCAGAGGGTTTTCAATGCCATGGCTTTTCAGAAGCAGATTGCCAGGCCTTTCTTCTGTGGTGCCTCTGAGTGACTTTGAACAGCCTACCTTTTGGCTAGTAGTTGAGCACTTAACCTTTTAAGCCACCCAGGAAATCCCAATCAAGTAAGAGGATGATTCTATGTGGTACCATTTCTCTGCTTCCAGGAGTCCAGGACAGTGAGCATGAGCGTCTAGGAAACTTATTGCTCATCCAGAAGCAACCTAACAGGCCAGGAGACCTGGCAGTGACTTGTTGGAGCTGACTGGAAGTGATGAGAGAGGTTGGGATCTGTGAGTTAGTCCATGTCTGTGTTTTTATATGATTTTTTTTAACTATTCTCTGTGTCCATCTATTGCCTAAAATGGATAGCTAGACTTAAAATTAGAAACAAGTGCTATGATAAAAATTATTTATTTTAAACTTTTAAAAACGTTTTAAATGTATTACATATATATGCAAATAATGCTATAATATGCTAAATATGCTGTAATATGGAAACCCTGGTAGCACAGTGGTTAAGAGCTATGGCTGCTAACCAAAATATCAGCAGTTCAAATTCACCAGGCATTCCTTGCAAACCCTATGGGGCAGTTCCCCTCTGTCCTATAGGGTCACTATGAGTCAGCATCGACTAGATGGCAACAGGTTTGGTTTTTGGTATACTATAATAAGGAGTTCTGATGGCACAGTGATTAAGAGCTTGGCTGCTAACCAAAAGGTCAGCAATTCAAATCCACCAGCAGCTCCCTGGAAATCCTATAGGGCAGTTCTAATCTGTCCTAAAGGGTCGCTATGAGTTGAAATCGACTCAATGCCAACAGGTTTGTTTTTTTGTTTTTTGGTATAATAGAAGTAACAGTCAATATAAAAAACTATTACTGTTAAAGACAAAAACCACCCATAATCTCACTGTTTAGGTATAACCACTGCACATGTTTTGAAAACAACCTTCCAGGTTTTTGTGTACTTGCTTGTTTTCCTGAGAAATGTTGGTTGGAGGAGAAGTAAAGGGAGAAGAGCCAAACTGCAATTTATTTTCTACTCAATTTTTCCCATTTGTTAACACAACGTAACAGAAGTAATAAATAGTCAACATAGTCAACTTATCTGCATGCTTTCAAGTGTTATTCACCTATTTAGACTATTATTTATTCATAGTATTGTATGGTTCTTTACATGTTTCTCTACTACTAACTGCATGTTGTTGAACTTCTTTATAACTACTACTTCATACAGCATGAGTCATTTCCTTTGTAAAAATTCCTGAACTGAAATTTCTGGCTCAAAAGTTGTAGGCAAAGTTTTTTGTAAACCTCATTCTCTTAACACAAAGCATGGCTAAAAATTAAATGCAAATAATAAAGTTTAATAAATGAATGAATAAATAATAAGGGGGCCCTCCCAGATTTTGCAAGTCACAAAGTAAGCCCTTTTATGCCTCCTACTTACGTTGCCATCCCTCTAAAGTGCATAAAGTTCATAAATCCTTTCTAGGATGAACTTTTCACTCTGTAGATGGACCTTGACACGGCCGACTGGCCTGCCGACAGTGGTTCCTACCAGACTTCTGCTAAAATGACAGAAGGGCCTAGACTCACTGAAACCAGGAAAGCACAGACAGCAAAAGCCTCAGAAGCACAGAGCTCACAGAAAGCCTCATCATAAGCTCTGGTTTCTCCCACCCAGGAGCAGAGCACTAGGAGACATTGCTGTCCTAAATTAAGACACACTTTGTACTTTTCAGCTTTTAAATGCTCCCCTATTTCACTTCTGAGTCTCACTTTCCCAGAGCCTAATGTCTGTGCCAGACTGGCACAGATCTGGCTGTAAAACTTTTAATAATCAGTCTTTGGTCATGTGTCTGTATTTTTCATTTAAAGGTCTCTACAGTGAATTTTTAAAATAAGTCTTGCCTTAAATCAGCTGTTTATTCAATTTGAGGTTCAAAATATATAACCTCAACAGAGTCAGACGGTCGTGAATATAATTTTTTTAGTCACTCAAAACACTCAGATAAACAAAGAAGACGAGTTAAACTGAAATTGAAATACAGACACTGAAATGTATTTTCAACAATAACAACAGAAAGAAGTATAAACAGGAATGAGCAAAGAAGAGACAAGCAATGATTGCGATTGGCCTGGGAAATACAGTGGACATGTCGGAAAAAAAAAAGATTAAACGGTGCTGTGTGCCGTCAAGTCAATTCCAACTCGGAGCAATCCTACAGGATGGAGAACTGCCCCATAGGGTTTCCCAAGGCTGTAATGTTTACAGAAGCAGACTGCCACATCTTTCTCCTATGGAGCTGCTGGTGGTTTCGAACCACAGACCTTTTGGTTAGCACCCCTTTCGGTTAGCAGCCAAGCGCTTTACCCATTGTACCACCAGGACTCCCTAATTAAATATTTTTCATTGCAGTCAAGTCAATTCTGACTCACAGTGACCCTACAGGGCAGAGGAGAACTGCCTCATAGGGTTTCCAAGGAGCGGCTGATAGATCTGAAGTACCAACTTCTGGTTAGCAGCCGAGCTCTTAACCACTGGTTGTAAATAAATGAGTGAGCCACACATATTCTGCCCTTAGAAGCTACCAGGTGGTGGTGTGGATCTTCTGAAAAGCCAGAAAGAAATCCAAGGATTACATTTAATAGACCCTGGACATTCGCTCACTGTTCAGGATAAGAGGTTACAGAAGTTGTTTCCTCTTGCAGCAAACCCAGAGCTCACAGCTTCTCTCCACCACTCCCAGGCCTCCTCAGGCCAGTGGAGCTGTTCACAGGGCTGAGGGAAAGGCTTCAGAATAAAGGGTTGGTGGCAAACTGCTCAAATTTGTATAATGCACCACACACTCAGCTGCTCTTTACACAAGAAGGTGAGGAGGAGATAAAAGAGCCATTAGAGGGTCCAGTACCAGGTGTGGAGCCAGAGGGTTCTTAGAACTTCCACACCGTGGCCTGGACTCCACTCTCCCTCCTCTTCCTCCTCCTCCTCCTCCCCAGTCACTGTCCAGGGTCATGAAGATTTCAGAGACTGGCCTTTGGAGCTGTCCCTTTGCCATCTTTCCTCATTCCTAACTCATGATTGTTTTTATTTCAGGAGCCAGTTCTCAGGCTGTGGTGACTCAGGAGCCCTCACTGACTGCATTCCCAGGAGGGACAGTCACTATCACCCATGGCTCCAGCGCTGGAGCAGTCACCAATGGTCACTATGCATACTGGTTCCAATAGAAGTCTGGTCAAGCCCCCCGTACACTGATTTATAACACAACAAACTCTCATGGACCCCCTCTTTGGGGACAAAGCTGCCCTCACTCTCTCGGGGGGCAAACCTGAGGTGGAGGCCGAGTACTCCTGCTGGCTGGTAAATCCTGGTGCTCAGCACAGTGACAGATCCAAATGAGAAACAAGACATGAGCCTGCCCTGACTCAACTACAACTGGGCATCAAATGGATAGACATTTTAGCTCTCAAAGTAGCCTAAACGCTGGCCACTTGTAGAGGAAAAGTGAAAGAAAGTAGGCTAAAATGATTCAGTGAATGTTTTGGAAGAAGGTTGGTCCAGGAAAAATAGAACCCAAATCATCTTCCAGTCCAGAGGGCACAATAAAAGCTGCACTAGTCAAGCCTTCAGATGACTGTAGCACCAGCCGACATCTTGACTGCAACTTCATGAGAGAAGACAAAACCACTCATCTAAGCTGATCTCAAATTCCTGACCCTTAGAAACCAAGATAAATGTTTGTTCTTTAAAAACTGACAACTTTGGGGTAATATTTCATATAGCAATAGAAAACTAACACAGATGTTACTTGGAAGGAGGGGGTGTTGTAATAACTACATGGGAGTGGATTTGGAACTGGCAGTGGGCAGATGCTGGAAGGACTATGAGATTACTAGTAAAAGCCTTTGAAAACTGGACTTTGAGGAGGTTGTCAATGTGGTTTAAAGGGAAGTGGGGGCCCGGGTTTCAGCACCACCACCCCCAAAAAAAGAAGTGAGGAACACAATATTAGAAACTTGAGAAAGGGGTTCCTTATTATGTAGTGGCAGAAAGCTTAGTAACACACAAGTCTCCTGCAATCACGCAGAAAGTAGAAAATGTACCTGATCAAGTTACCTAGCTATAGAAAGTAAGTACTGCCTGGTTTATTGCTGTCACTTATAGCAAAACATGACTGGAGAGAAATAAGCTAAGGAAAGGACTATTAAATAAAAAGCAGGCAGAACTTGCTGGTTTTGAAGATTCCGAACCTCTCAAATTTCAAAACATAGCTGCCAAGCAAAGATCATACGCAGGGCACTGAAGAAGGGTGGTCTAAAGATGAGGGTATGACTGTAAAATCCTTTGTTAAGGTTAAGAAAGATCAAAGGTGATGCTTCAGAGTACCATTCTGTCAGACTAACACCCACTAAATAATTTAAGGGGGTGCATCAGAGATTTTCTCAATTAAATAACAGCACTTATAAAAAGCTTAAGGGTGTTGTCCTTCAGCTATCTCAGCAGAAGACCAAGATAAACTCTTTCTTGAGGAGATTTGCAGTTGTGGCTTTGGAGTGGAGTTTGCTGGTGTGAATACCAATAAGGTCCACAGGAGACACACAAAGTTTTTAAGAGAATTATTTGAAGAAATGCCACTAGCTTTACAGAAAGGAAAAAATTAAAAAACAAACCTGTTGCCATTGAGTCAATTTGCACCGTCCAGAGAAGCCAAAAGGACCAGAGAGTTATAAAATAGAAGAGGTTTTAAACTTCTCCTTTCAACAAGAAGGAAGCAGGCTGAGAACACTATTCAGCTACAAACATGTGCTACCTTTCATGAAAAAGGAAGAGTGCCATAGGGCAGAATCAAGAATGCAGAGGGCTGAGTCAAAAGCCAAGAGAATAATTTCCAAGCCTTGAGTCCTAATCACTGAACTCTCTAAATGAACCTGCTGGGATTTGAACAGGAGTGTCTATGGAGGTTATCCCATGACTATCTCACCACCGTATGCCAAGGGGAGATAACTTGTCTCTTTAGTTCACAGGTCTTCAGATGGAGAGAAACTGTACATAAGGAACAGCACCCAAGAAGACTGATCCACATTTGGACCTGAATTAGACAATAAGATTCTGGACTTCAAGTTAATGCAGTAATGGATGAAACTTTTGGAGGCCTTGGGAAGAGGTAAATACATTTTGCACATAGGAGGTATGCAAATTATTTATGGTCAGAGGACATACCTAGTGGTTTTAAATCATGTCTATAAATTCTTTGATATTCTTCTTTTCAAAGGTGGTGCTTAATTCCCATCCCCTTGACATGTGGCCTGGACTTAGTAACTCATTTCTTATGAACACAATATTGCAAAAATGACAGTGTAACTATGAGACTAGGTCATAAATGGTACTGCACCTCCTTGCTCACTTTGATCACTTGCTCTTGGAGAAGCCAGATACCCATGTCTTGAGAACACTCAGGCAGCCCAGTAGAGGCCCATGTGGAGGAACTGATGCCTCCTCCCAAAAGCCAGCAAGGAACTGGAGTGTCCTGCCAACAGCCATGTCAGTGAGCCATTTTGGAAACAGATCCTCCAGCCCGTCAAACCTTCAGGTGACTGCAGCCCCCACTGGCAGTCTGACTGCCATCTTATAAGACCCTGAACAAGAACATCATAGCTAAGTAGCTCCTGGATTCCTGACTCTCAGAAGCTGTGTGAAACATAAATGACTGTTCCAAGCTGTTTCTTTTATGGTAATTTGTTATGGAGCAATAGATAAGGCACTCCCTTTCCTGATGCTTTCAAGAAGCACACCATCCCATTCATCAGAAAACATGGAAACATGGTAGGTATTGAGGCTTCATTTGCACATGTAATTTATGTGTACATACACATGTGCACACAAACACAGGCATTTCCTGTAGGTCATTCTCTAGACAACTATCTCTTCTAGCGCTCTGGACTCCCTCCTTATCGCTGGATACCAAAACCCATTGCTGCCAAGTCGATTCCCACCCATAGGATCAGGGAATTCTAGCCCTAGCCCATTCACAACCAAAACTCTTCTAAGGCACTAGCCCACACACAGAAATACAAGGGGAAGGTACAGATAAGTAAAAGTCCTAACTCACAACCAATAGCAGGAGTCAGCAAACTTTTTCTGCAAAGTGCTAAACAGTAAATATTGAAGGCTTTGCAGGGCACATATGGGTCTCTGTCTCATTTTTTATTTTTTTACAATGTTTTAAAAATTTAAAGCCATTCTAGCCCAAGGGTCAGAGTTTACCAATGCTTGCCCTAGAGTTAAGAAAGACTCTCGTGTCTTCATAGCAGTCTTGCCACACATTAGCAATTATTCTCATTCCAGTCCCACGAAGGAAAAAGTCTAAGATGGATACCCACTGAAATGGAATCTACTTTTTTTTAATTCATATGATGAATTTATTTTTAAAGGCAAAGTAAATTATATATAACATTTCAACGAAAAAAGAACTATCACCAAAATCTCAATGAGTAAACTCAACCACTGTCAGCCATTTAGTATTTATCACTTTTTTCATAGTCATTACCCTGCATAACTATAATTTTGCAGTACGTGTAACTATGCTGCTTTTTCATTTTGCATTATAATCTAATAAAATTTTGTAATACTACAGCTTGACAGTCATGACTTTTTGATAACTGAGTAATACTGTATATAAAACCAAACCAAACCCATTGCCATCGAGTTGATTCCGACTGACAGCAACCTTAAAGGACAGAGTACAACTGCCCCTTAGGGTTTCCAACAAGTGGCTAGTGGATTCACACTGCCAACATTTTGGTTAGCACCCAAGCTCTTAACCACTGTGCCACCAGGGCTCCAAAACTGTGTATAGTGGGTATGTATTTAACAATTTCTTTGACTGATCTACAGTTTGGTTTCCAAGTTTTGTTACCAGAAATTACTCTCAAATAAATATTTCCATCCACCTTTTATAAGAGATTCATTTTCTTGGGATAGAGTCTTAGAAGAAATAATTAAAACATATTTCATATTTTTATCACAGATATAGAAAATATATCCTTTTATCAATGATCCATTTAGTCATTTGAAAATAATATTTACACAGACATGTAAGTGTAAACACACACTCAAAGATCCAAGGAAAACTTAATTCTCAGTAAAACTATAAAGACTAAAATGTTCAGCATGCAAAAGTCTAAATCTTTAGAATTTTAAACTTGCCAAAATATATATACATATACATATATATATATATATATATATATATATATATAGAGAGAGAGAGAGAGAGAGAGAGAGAGGGTGAAAATTTTAATAAAAATGAAAGTAATATGCATCAAAATATTTGGAATTCAGTCAAAGCTGTACACAGAGGTAGTCAAGGTCTTAAATCCTATTTTATTAAAGAAAAATAAAGCTTTTAAAATAAAAGCTTATAAAAAGAACAATCCTAAAGAAAGCAGAAGAAATATAATTAATAAAAATAAAACTAGAGAACAACAAAAACAAAACTAGTTGGGATAATAAATCAAACCAAAGGCTGTTCCTTGGAAAAAGTAAATCAGAAACAGAAAAACTGTGACAAATCTAATGAGGGGAAGAGGAAACGAACGTCAATGGTAGAAATGAGAAAGAGAATGAGATTCTGAGTAGTGAGACCAATGTTCTACCCCAAGTGGGGCTACTTTTGCTTCAGGAAAGGAAGGTTTCTAATAGAAAATTTGTGAATGCAGCCAAGAAAAACCTTAGGTTAATAAAGAAAAATTAAATGATTATCACAAGAGATGTTGTCAACGATCCAATAAAACTAAGCAATACTCTCTTTAAAGATTCTAAAACAGAAATAGAAAGTTAATTTTGTAAGCAATATACTCATTATCTTTAATGGCAAAGAAATTCTCATTACAACCAGGTATTTTTTAAAAGGCCAATTAACTCCATCATACTTATAATTGTTTGGAAGTTGTGACCAATTCAGTAGGACTGAAAATAAACATAACTGGTAGGAAGGCAAAGAGTTTACATAGTGACACTAAATAAAAAATGAAAAGAAAAAAAAAACCTTAAAACATGCCTTGTCATTGATGGAAAAACAATATTTTAAACAATATTTTATTCACAAAACATTTTATTATTATCAGTGCTATTTTACTTACAATTCTGGCAACATTAATAAAATAATAAATTTTACGTGAAAAAACAAGCAAGCAAAATAGACAAAGAGAAGGATAATAACAAAATAGTAATCTTGACAGATATTCAATATTCAATACATTTGTAAACAAAACAGTGACACTGCATTAAAAGATACGGCGATATCAATAGAAAAACAGAAAGCTTCTGAAAGAACTCACTATATTAATTTTCTTTTGGTTGCAGGCACAGAAACTGATTCAAGCTAGCTTAGTTCTAAGCCCTTGATGATCATCTCCTTTCGGCTTTTTGTAAAAGTTCAGGAAATGTAACTAGACTGGGGAGAGAAGGAGTGGGGAGAGGTAAAGTGCCTTTAAAGTGGAGGACAAAGTAAGGGTAAAAGAGAGACTTCACTGCTAGCGTCATTATAAGGACACTGCTGAAGCTCAATGAAGCAATGGAAGCGTTGAACAATTAAGTGAGGTAGCAAGCCATGCAGGCCTAGGGGAAGAGCATTCAAAGTCTCTGAATAGAGAAGTGTGATTTGCTTGAGGAAAAGCAAGGCCAGTGTGTCGGAAAATAGTGCACCAGTGGGGAGAGTAAGAGAGAAGCATGGCAGAGAATGAGAAGTAGGCAGGGGTCAGATTACTAGAACCTGTAGTTGGCAATGAAAGACAATTTGTACTCCCTAAGAGTATGCATCAGGAAAGTAGCAAACAACAGTAATAGTGTTATAATACTAAGCAACCACAGAAACACAGATACTAACATAAGGAACAAAAGCATGCAAAAGTCTGTAGATCTACTTATACACAGTAGGAGCTTCCACCTGAGAGGAGAACAAGTAGAAGAGACACAGTGGTTTCCAAATAATTAGGGGAAAATAATCTTTCTACACCTAAACAAAGGGTTCAGGCTGAAATTTTAGGAAAGTGCCTTGGCCCAAGCAAACTGCAAGGCCTAGTAAAACGTCTAAGGTGCAAATCAATCAATCAAGTATTGAACAAATAAATAAAACAGAATCTACACTCAATTATCCCAAATGTACACAACATACTCAAAACACCAACTCTGTTATCTGTAGTCCCTCTTCCTTGGATTCTCAGAGGGAAGCTAAACCCTTGGTGTTTATCTTCCCAGCTTTTTGTGAAAGTCCAGGAAAGTGAACTATATTAGGGAGGGAAGAAAGGAGTGGAGACAGGTAACTTGCCTTTAAGGAAGAGGAGAAAGCAAGGGGAAAAAGAAAGATTTCTCCAGGCCTAAGTCTAGAGCCAGAATCCCAGATTCCTTGAGTGGTACACAGGGGCTGCTGGGCACCTTGGTCAGGGGTGGAGGAAGTAGGTATGGCACTAGAACATACCTAGGGAGACTCAACCCTGGGAACCACAGAAGCAGACAAGGCTGCTGATACTCAGGAACCAATAATCAGATGGCCCTCCCCAGTTCTGTGAAAGAGCTCTTGGGAAGGGCAAGCAGAAGTGGTTTCCCTATAGTATAGAGACACATTAGATTCCTGACAGTGCTGAAGCATAGTAACTCTAAGACTTAATATTTATTGAAATAAATGGGATATTTCTTGCACACTAGCATGTGTCAAGACCCAAACTCAGTATCAGTTTGATAAATATGGAAATTATACATACATATAAAAGAATAACTGTTAACTGTAATACATTCATGTTCAAGACAAGACACAAAATTGTATGCGTTACATGTTCAATTAGAATAACATACACGTGCATGGAAAAATATAAGGAAAAGCCCTATGAGTTTAGTCAGTCATCTTGGGCTTTATATTTTTTGTCCATTCTATCTACTGTTCTTGGGCAAGCCCCATTCCAGCTTACCAGTGGGAAACTAAACTTAATCCAGTCCATGAACTGGGCAGATACCAATTGTTTGGTCCCTTTCAGTTAAAATAATGGGTTCAGACCAGTTCAAACTATGAGAGTCAGGGCTCCTTTCTCCTGAGAAACTTTACTTGTTCTAACTGCCTGCAGAGTGAGAGGAATGTGGCCAATTCACTCTCCACCAAAGGCTAAGCAGAAGAGGGGGAGGGGATGAATGGGTATACCCTTGTGATCACTCAACAGAGGAGACCCACTGGTGCCAGGCCCCATTATATTAACTTCTGCTGCTGCTTCATCTGAAGCCAGTGATACACAGCAGTTGTTTGATATCTGTAGGAGCCCACTGTAAAAAATACACAACCCCCTCTCAAACCATTTACTTTATTGTTCATTTTATTTTTGTTGTTGGTTTGTGACTTTGGAGACCCGCTGCTCCTTAGGGTCTTCTTGGCTGTAATCTTTACAGAAGCAGATGGCCAGGCCTGTTTCTTCCCTGGTGCCACTGGGTAGGTTCAAACCACCACCTTTTGGTTACCAGTCAAGTGCAAATCATTTGCACCACCCAGGGACTTTCAAATCATTTATTTTGAATGGTTTTGCATCCTTTTATGTTCTTGGGTTAAAGATAGTTAAATACACACACACACACACACACACACACACACACACACACACACACACACACACACACACACACACACACACACACACACACACACACACACACACACACACACACACACACACACACACACACACACACACACGTATATACATACACATACTTTTCAGTGTTCCTTCTACATTGGCTCTAAAACCTAAATGAACATGTGCCTCTCCCTCAAATGGACAAGGAGCCACTGCTTCTCGCTAAGCAATGCCTACCTGAGCCCCTTCATGCCAAGCTTCTCATCAGCTTCTGGACACCCAGGCTTTCAGAACTAGCTTATCTTGGGCAAGCACAGCAGAGGCACTTCTGGGAGTTCAGCAGCAAACAGGGCCAGGCCTCACCCCATAACAAAGCCATTCCAGTCAGACTAGAGTTAATACTGAAATCTTCAACACATGGAAAAAGTTGAAAATAAAATTGAGTATTTAAAAAACCCTACAGATTCTATATACAGAAATTAAGAACTTTCAAGCTTAGGCATAACAAGAAATACCAAAATAATATATATATTTTCCTCTCTCTCACATACCCACATAAACACTTTTATTTGTTAAGCCAGTATTAAAAAAAAACCCACTGCCATCGAGCCAGTTCCAACTCACAGCAACCCCACAGGACAGAGTAGAACTGCGCCATAGGGTTTCCAAAGAGCATGTGGTGGATTCAAACTGCTGACCTTTTGGTTAGCAGCTGAACCCTTAACCACTACGCCACCAGGGTTTCCAAGTCAGATATAGTTACATGAAAATCAGACGATATATTTTAAAATAATACTTCAGACAGAACAATATTGCATATCATGAATTAAAAAAAAATCATGAATGATTCATTGGTTTCTATTCATTTGGTGCTACTGACAAATGTGTGGTTTGTACTTTTTAATGGGGGCTTTTGCCTTGGACTGAAACACTTTAGATTTACAGAAACTAGAATTAATGTTTTTTTCTGGCAATTCTTTTAGACCCAAGGGTGATGGTTCAGAGTCAGATGTACTTACAGTAATGGATGCTACTTCCACTGATCCCAGTTGAAGAGGTCCCAGTGACACTTGAATAACAACTTTTGTTTCAGGAGGCAATCCTTCTAGTTGCTTAGGCTTCTTAAACATTTGATGACACTGAGTCTTATGTTCCATTTTCTCCTTGAAAGTTAAAAACTGTAGTCGGCATTTGGAACACTGGTGAACACTCTTTTCCCTGTGCCCCCTATAATGACACATGTATGGTGCTGCAGTTTTGAAAATTTTGAGACAGAATGGACAAAGCAAATTCTTCGTGTTTTCATGGCAGGTTCTGAAATGGGTTTCTACATCAGTAAAGGCCGATGATCTATAATTGCAAACTTGGCACACATAGGGCATTTCACCAGGCTTATGCATGTCCTTCATGTGCTGTAAGAGAACATGGTCTGTTTCGAATGACAACTCACAGATTTTACAAACAGTGGAGGGTTCCTGGATGATGTGCACACTTTCAATGTGACACTGCAGCTGGAAGGAAGTGGGAAACTGCCGATAGCAGTGCTGGCAGGTGGTGTGGCTGTTCCAGCTGTCACTCCTCTGCCTCTCGAGTTCCAAATGGTGCTTCATGTGGTTCATAAACTTCACGTTCTTTAGAACTTTCAGGCAGCTGAGGCATTTAAAGTTTGTGTGAGTCTTCTGTTCTGGCTGCCCATTTCCTTCATAACGTCCATAGTAGAAGTCATGAAGTAACACGATGAGATTTCCTTCCTGGGAATCAAAGGTCTTGTTTTCACTTGCTATTCTTGAAAAGTCTGTTTTTGCCAGTCCCCAATTTTCCCTATCTGGATTTATAGTCTTAAAATTGGCACTGTTCTTTGGAAAAGCTGTTGGAAAAGGTGCTCCATTCTGAACATGGCTTACTGAAGTATTAACACCTTTTGGGGGTGTATTTTGCTGCATGTTCCTTGTAGGAGAGATACCTGAGGGGGACAAAGCTAAAGAATGTCCCCCTAGGATTCCATCACTGAGTTTAGGCCTTTTGGGATTTATGCCATTCACTTCAGAAGTGGAAAGCTCCTTTGATACACAAGGCCCTTCATTCACATCTCCTACAGAAAGTGCTGCTCCTCCTGGATGCTGCAATGTACTTGTGAACCTAATCAAAGAAGAGCATACCTCTGAAGCGCTATTAGGCTCAACTTGTGGTGAGTTATTTTTATAATTGGGATTAGACAAGGGCTCAATAATAATAGGACTATCTGTTGATCTCGATTCAGATGGAGAAACTGGTGAAACAGCCACCACTTTTGATGTAGGGGTCATATGATTTGAAGGCTGCCAGATACTGTAAGCAGGATCTTGTCTGAGGTGACCATACTTTTTCCTCCTTGAATACGAACCTGGGGTGACTCTGTTCAAAATGGTTGAAACGACTGGTTTTGAATTTGAAGTGACACCAACAAAGATCAGCTCAGCATCTTCATTTACATGTTCCACCCCAACAAAGATCAGTTCAGCATCTTCATCATTCACTTGTTTGGTTTCCTTTACACTTTTCTGTGGTTCTGGCTCTTGTTCTTCCTCACATAGCATAGAGGGTTGCTCCATTTTTTTTTTTTTTAAATGCTTGGAGGGTACGGCCACAACAAGTCCTAGGGCTTCCTTTATATAAACTGCCACCTAAGTACAAACACACTACATCAGTAAGTACAGTAAAATGCATTATCTTATTTAATTCATATTTTACAGATAAGGATATTAAGACCGAAAGAGAATATATGACAGCTTAAAATCTATGATTACAAAATCAGATCTATGTGACTCCAAATCATAGGTCTACACTACAATGATGATGATCTCTCCTGTTTAAAAGAAAAAAAGTTAAATTAAAAAAGCTCCAACAGCAGCCATCTAAGATACTCCACTGGTCTCACCCCTTCGGGAGCAAGGGAGAATGAAGAGAACAGGATACATGGAAAAGATTAGTCCAAAGAACTAATGGACCACAGCTACCAAGGCCTCCACCAGACTGAGTCCAGTACAGCTAGATGGTGCCCAGCTACCACCACTGACTGCTCTGACTGGGATCACAACAGAGGGTTCTGGACAGAGCTGGAGAAGGATGTAGAACAAAATTGAAACACACACAAAAAAAGACCAGATTTACTGGCCTGAAAGAGACTGGAGAAACCCCGAGAGTATGGCCCCCAGACACCCTTTTAGCTCAGTGATGAAGTCACTTCGAGGTTCACCATTCAGCCGGGGACTGGACAGCCCCATAAAACAAAACGGGACAAGGACTAGAGGGCAGAAGGGGACAGGAAAGCTGGTGATAGGGAACTCAAGGTTGAGTAAGGACAGTGTTGACATGTAGTGGGGTTGTTAACCACTGTCATAGGGCAACAGGTGTACTAACTGTTTAATGAGAAACTATTTTATTCCGTAAATCTTCATCTAAAGTGAGAATAGCAGCACAACTGGAAGAACATAATCGATGTCACTGAATTGTGGATGTAGAAATTTTTGAAATGGTGCATCTTTGGCTATGCATATTTTCACCAAAAAAAAAAAAAAAAGGTCAAGAAGGGAGAAGGTTGACATATCGCAGGTTTGTTAACCAATGTCATAAAACAATATGTGTACTGTTTAATGAGAAACTATTTGTTCTGTAAACCTTCACCTAAAGTACAACTGAAAAAAAAAAAAATCCAACATCAAGTCTTCCAGGAAATTTTGCTCCATTAATCAAGCCCTCCATCAAATCCCTAAAAATGTAACACTATTGTAACTGATCTCAAAAGCTAGGCTAGTTACTTAAATAATTATCCTAGCCTTCTTATTTTCCAAACCCTTGGCAAACTACAAAAAATGTCCTTTTTCAATCAATAAATATTTGTACAATGCTAAAACACAAACGAACAAAAAACCCTCCAACTATTAATCACTAGGAAAAAGGACATGTATTTTTGCAAAAGGATCATTGTGCAGTGTTTAAAAACATGGGCTTTGGAGTCAGGAAGACTGAGTTGGAATTCTAAATCTACCTCATACCAGCTGTGTCTACTTTGGCGAGTTTTAGAACATTTAAATGTGTTTCTACATCTAAAGAGGAGAAATTTTGTATTTCCTACACTTAAGGAGTACAGTTAAAATGATCCCTAGAAGCAAAGATGGCTTCTCATTTACTTTGGACATGTTATCAGGAGGGACCAATCCCTACAGAGGGACATCATGCTTGGTAGAGGATCAGCGAAAAAGAGAAAGACGCTCAACAAGATGAACTGACACAATGGCTGCAACAATGGACGCAAACATAGCGACAACTGTGAGGATGGCACAGGACCAGGCAGCATTTCGTTCTGTTGTATATAGGGTTGCTCTGAGCTGGAACCAACTCAATGGCATCCAACAACAACAATACCAACACATTTAAGGTAATAAATATTTTTTTAAAAAGAACCAACTATTCAATTATACCTTGTTTTGTAAGGGAATTGGAGGAAAAAAATCTATTAAATGCATGTGTCTCGATTCATATACATAAATTTCACAAATGTTAATGCAGAAAACAAAACCAAAAAACCCGTTGCCATCGAGTCGATTCTGAATCATAGAAAAGAGGTGCTAAATTCAAAGAATACAGTAAGAGTATCTACACAGTCAATAAATGGCACAATGCAATGTCAAGTGCTTTGCACATGCCTGGCAGAACAAATTAGGAGTGAACTCTCTTGATAATCTCATCTCAACTCGCAACCTTAACTATAATCCATTCTCTGATGTCTCCTAAATTTCTCCCTCCAACTCTGACTTCTCCACTGAACTTGAATGCATCCTGACCTCGCTTCTTCCCTCACCCCACCTCAGTCTCTTCTCCATAAGGCAGGCAGAGTAATCCTGTAAAGCCAAGTTAGACTGTACCACTCCTCTGCTCAAAATCCTCCAATGGCTTTCTGGTTCACTAAAAGTAAAAGGTCAAGTCCTTCCAATAGCCTGCAAGACCACTCACACCCACCCCACATACTACCCTGCAGTATTCATCTCATACTCCTCTCCCCCATCCACTGACTCTAGTCACACTAACCTTGCTGTTTCTAGAATGCACCAAACGCTTTACCATGCTTAGGACCCTTATGAAGGCAACAGTGGTTCAGTGGCAGAAGTGTCAGCAGAGGCTTGCGTGTTGCTATGATCATGAACAGGTTTCAGCGAAGCTTCCAGTCTAAGACAGACTAAGAAGAAAGGTCTGGTGATCTACTTCTGGAAAATCAGTCAACGAAAACCTTATGGATCACAATGGTCCAATCCACAACAGACTGCAAGGGTGGCACAAGACTGGGCAATGCTTTGTTCCACTGTGCGTTGGGTCGCCACAAGTTGACTCAAAAGCAGCTAACAATAGGGCCTTTATATTTGCTATTTCCTCTAACACGAATGCTCTGCATATCTGGCTCCTCCTCTCCTTCATGTGTGTTCCTCTGTTCAAGTCTCCTTTTAAGCAAGGTTCTCAAATATTAGAAAGAACTTCCTACTCAAATTGTCTCTCTCACCTGATTTTTTTTTTTCACCTTAGAGCACTTATCACCATCTAACATAAACTTTACTTATTTATCTTGATTATTGACTATCTAATAGAATGTAAACTCAAAAGGCAGGGATAGTGTTTATTTTGTTCAATGTTGTATCAGCAGTATAAAGAACAGTGTCTAGCACAGCACGGGTACTTAACAAGATTTGTTAAATGAATTAATACATAGTAATCCCCATTAATAAGATTCTTTATTTGGATCCAGTGGACCAAGATAGTAGAGTAGCCAGACAGCTTCCTATATCCCTCTTACAACACAGACCTGGAAAAACAAATGATTTGATTGTGTATAAGTACCTAGGAGCCCCGAACAGGGAAAGCTGAGGAATCCGACTGAGTGGCGGTGGGGAGAGAAAGACTGTTAGGAAGAAGCGAGGAGTGCCAGACCGGCAGCAGGAGCCGCAGCTCTTCAGCCCCGCAGGGCTCCGGGTACACAGCGAAGCAGGCAAACAGCTCCACGCACGCGCTCTGGAGGTAGTTTCCATCATCGAGAGAGATCCAGCAGCAGAGATTCTGCCTGGACACTCTGAACCAGTGAAAAGCAGCTCCCAAGTGGCTAAAGATAAGTGCATGTGTGTGGCCTTTCGCAGAGATTTAAAAAAAAAACAAAAAGCCCATTTGGAAAAAACCTCTCTCCCTTTTACCTCCTCCCTCCCTGCTCTGCACTGGTCCAGCTGGCTTCCCAAGTCTCTTGAGTCCCCTGGGCCAGAAGTAGATCCCATAGCACCCTGACACATTCCCCTGGCCTTGCAGAGGAAACAAATTAACAAATACGGGAAAAAATAAGCTACTGACTCCCCTAAGCCAGGAACTCAGGGTTGGCACAGCTCCTTTGCTAGGTACAGGCATAAGGGGTCCACAGACTTTGAGTGCCTTCCACCCCTGTATAGACTTGTGCGGACCCATCTCAACAGCATAAGCCCTCACCACTACCACAGTAAAACAGGGTAAACACCTGAAGTCTAACGCCAACTATTTCAGCTGTGAAGTGGCAGATCTGTGACACTTGAAACTGCCCTGCCATTCAAGCAAGCACTTTTACTTGTCAGCATCAGGGGCTTGAGGACTGGTGGCTCCACCTACGCCACCTAGTCACCTGCTACAGGGGTGCAAGAATAAGTGGTGACCCTGAGTCTTTACAACCAACAGAGTAGGGTGCTTACAGTCTGGCTGCAAAACTCACCTACCTACTCGAACTAGGGAATAGGGACACACTTTCCTTTCAGACACTCAGAGGCAGCGGTCAGCCCCTTGCCTTGCTCAGCTCATGGCCCACTACTGCAACCAGATACCTGTGCCTACACCAATCACCCATTCCTTTCTAAGACTGTAGGTGAGCGCCTGCACCACACACTTGGTGACAGACTGCCTGGACACCTGACCTGAATCCATACAGGAAAATTTAACAGACTTCTGTGTGCACACACTTAGTTACAGAACTAACTACCTGGTAACAGGACATTAGAGCTTCAAAGGCACCAAAAATCAAACTAGAGCACATGAGCAGCCTATTGGGGCATATCAAAACAAAACAAAACAAAACAAGAAGCTAGGACACACTAAACAAACATAAAATAAAATTATATTAACTTATTCATGGCTCGGAGACAACAGCAATATCAAATCACATAAAGAGGCAGCCCATGATGGCTTCAGCAAGCTCCCAAAATAAACAATCAATAAATTCTCTGGGGGAAAAGAATTTCTCGGAATTACCAGAGACAGAATACAAAAAATTAATATACAGAACTCTTCTAGTAATTAGAAAGGAAATTTTTCAAAATGTAGACACTGCCAAAGAACACACAAAGTACTAGCAGAAATTAAAAAAGTTATTCAAGAACATAATGACAAATGTAATAGACTGCAAGAATCCACAGAGAGACAGAAATCAGAAATCCAGAAGATTAACAATAAAATTTCAGAATCAGACAACTCAATAAAAGTCACAGGAACAGAATTGAGGCAGGCAAAGTCAGAATTAGTGACACTGAAGATAAAGCACTTGACATCAACTTATTTGAGGAAAAATCAGATACAAGAATTAAAAAGAATGAAGAAACGCTAAGATTTATGTGGGACTCTATCAAGAGAAATAACTTACGAGTGATTAGAGTACCAGAACGGGGGGCATAACAGAAAATACAGAGAAAATTGTTAAAGATTTGTTGACAGAAAACTTCCCTGATATCATGAAAGATGAGAAGATCTCTATCGAAGACGCTCATTGAACCCCACATAAGGTAGCTTCCAGACAAAAGTCACCAAGACATATTATAATCAAACTTACCAAAACCAAAGATGAAGAATTTTAAGAGTGGCTATGAATAAAAGAAAAGTCATCTACAAAGGAGAGTCAATCAGAATACGCTCGGACTACTCAGCAGAAACCAGACAGGCAAGAAGGCAATATAAAGCTTTGAAGGAAAACAACTGCCAGGCAAGAATTATATATCCAGCAAAATCGTCTCTCAAATATGATGGCAAAATTAGGACATTTCCAGATAAACAGAAGTTTAGGGAATTTGAAAAAACCAACCCAAAATTACAAGAAATACTAAAGGGAGTACTCTGGTTAGAAAAGCAATAGCATCAGAAAACAATGCAAGACTAGAACACATGACGGAACAACCAGATATTGACTCAGATAGGGAAGTCGAAAATACGTCAAAGCTAAAACATTGAAAATAGGAAAACAGAGATATCAATATGTAAAAAAGAACAATATTAAAACAAAAAAGAGGGACTTAAGAAATGCAGATATAGATTTTTCATATGAAGGAGAAGTCAAGGCGATACAAAGAAATAAAAGACTGGTATAGACTTAGAAAAATAGGGGTAAATATTAATGTAACCACAAAGGAAATTAACAATCTTACAAATCAAAATAAAAAACTAGAAAAATATAAAGACTCAGCAAACATAAAATCAACAACAATGAAAAATATGAAAACAAATACATAAAGAAAAATGATTAAGCACAGAAGATCAAGTGGAACAAAGAAACTGTCAACAATGCAAACAAAAAGACATCAAAATGACAGCACTAAACTGATACCTATCAATAATTACGCTGAATGTAAACGGACTAAAACCACCAATAAAGAGACAGACAGTGCAGATTGGATAAAAACGCATGATCCATCCATATGCTGCCTACAAGAGACACGCCTTAGACCTAAAGACACAAACAGGCTAAAACTCAAAGGATGGGAAAAAATATATCAAGCAAACATCACTCAAGAAAGGGTAGGAGTGGCAATATTAATCTCTAACAAAATAGACTTTAAAGTAAAATCCACCACAAAGGATAAGGAAGGGCAGTATATAATGACTAAAGGGTCAATACACCAGGAAGACATAACTATAATGAGTATTAAAACACTCAATGACAGGGCTCCAAAATACATAAAACAAACTCTAACAGCACTGAAAAGAGAGTTAGGCAGCTCGACAATAGTAGTAGGAGACTTCAACACGTCACTTTCAGTAAAGGGCAGAACATCCAGAAAGAAGCTCAACAAAGACAGGGAAGACCTAAATGCTACGATCAACCAACTTGATCTCATCCACATATACTGAACACTGCACCCAACAGCAGCCAAGTATACTTTCCTTTCCAACGCACATGGAACATTCTCCAGAACAGACCACATATTAGGCCATAAAGCAAGCCTTAACAAAATCCAAAACATCAAAATATTACAAAGCATCTTTTCTGACCATAAAGCCATAAAAGCAGAAATCAACAACACAAAAAGCAAGGGAAAAAAATCAAACCCATGGAAACTGAACAACACCTTGCTCAAAAACTACAGGGTTGTAGAAGAACTTAAGAATGGAATAAAGAAATTCATAGAATCAAACGGGAATGAAAACACATCCTACCAGAACCTTTGGGACACAGCAAAAGCAGTGCTCAAAGGTCAGCTTATAGCAGTAAATGCACACATCCAAAAAGAAGAAAGGGCATAATCAAAACATTAACCCTACAACTGGAACAAGTAGAAAGAGAGCAGCAAAAGAAGCCCTCAGGAGCCAAAAGAAAGGAAATAATAAGAATTAGAGCAGAATTAAATGAAATACAGAATAGAAAAAAAATTCAAAGAGTTAACAAGTCCAAAAGCTGGTTCTTTGAAAAGATCAACAAAATTGATAAACAACTGGCCAAACTGACAAAAGAAAAACAGGAGAGGAAGCAGATAACCCGTGTAAGAAATGAGATGGGTGATATCACAACAGACCCAACTGAAATTAAACGAATCATAACAGAATACTATGAAAAACTGTACTCTAACAAATTTGAAAACCTAGAGGAAATGGACAAATTTCTAGAAACTCACTACCTACCTAAGCTAACTCAAACAGAGATAGGACAACTAAATAAACCCGTAACAAAAGAAGAGATTGAAAAGGTTATTAAAAAACTCCCCAAAAAAAAAAGCCCTGGCCCAGATGACTTCACTAGAGAATTCTACCACTTTCAGAGAAGAGTTAACACCACTTCTACTAAATGTATTTCAGAGCATAGTAAAGGATGGAATACTCCCAAACTCATTCTATGAAGCCAGCATAACCCTGATACCAAAACCAGGTAAAGACACCATAAAAAAAGAAAATTACAGACCAATATCCCTCATGAACATTGATGCAAAAATAATCAACAAAATTCGAACCAAAAGAATTCAGCAACATATCAAAAAAAAAAAAAAAATTCACCATGATCAAGTGGGATTTATACCAGGTATGCAGGGATGGTTCAACATTAGAAAAACAATCAATACAATCCATCACATTAATAACAGACAAGAACCACATGATCTTATCAATCGATGCAGAAAAGGCATTCCACAAAGTCCAACACCCATTCATAAAAAAAACTCTCAACAAAATAGGATAGAAGGGAAATTCCTGAATATAATTAAAGGCATTTATACAAAGCCAACAGGCAACATCATCCTAAATGGAGAGACTTTGAAAGCATTCCTCTTGAGAATGGGAACCAGACAAGGATGCCCTCTATCGCCACTCATATTCAATACTGTGCTGGAGGTCCTAACCAGAGCAATTAGGCTAGCAGAAGAAATAAAGGGTATCCAAATTGATAGGGAAGAAGTCAAAGTATCTCTATTTGCAGGTATGATCACAGAAAACCCCAAGGAATCCACAAGAAAATTACTGGAACTATAGAAGATTTCAGCAAAGTTTCAGGATACACTATAAACATGCAAAAATCAGTTGAATTCCTTTACACCAACAAAGAAAACCTTGAAGAGGAAATCACCAAATCAATACCATTTACAACAGCCCCCAAGAAGATAAAATGCTTAGGAATAAATCTAACCAGAGATGTAAAAGACCTAGACAATGAAAACTACAAGACACTACTGTAGGAAACCAAAAGAGACTGCATATGTGGAAAAACATACCTTGCTCATGAATAATAAGACTCAACATAGTGAAAATGTCAATTCTACCCAAAGTGGTCTACGGATACAATGAAATCCCAATCCAAATTCCACCAGCATTTTTTAATGAGATGGAGAAACAAATCACCAACTTTATATGGAAAGAGAAGAGGCCCCGAATAAATAAAGCATTACTCAAGAAGAAAAACAAAGTGGGAGGCCTCACACTGCCTGATTTTAGAACCTATTATACTGCCACGGTAGTCAAAACAGCCTGGTATTGATACCACAAGAGATACACAGACTAATGGAACAGAGTTGAGAATCCAGATATAAGTTTATCCACCTATGAGTAGCTGATATTTGACAAAGGCCGAAAGTCTGTTAACTGGGGAAAAGACAGTCTCTTTAACAAACGGTGCTGACATAACTGGATATCCAACTGCAACAAAACTGAAACAAGACCCATACATCACACCATGTACAAAATGGATCAAAGCCTTAAATATGAAATCGAAAACAATAAAGATCATGGAAGAAAAAATAGGGACAATGCTAGGAGCCCTAATACATGGCATAAACACAATACGAACCCTAAGTAACAATGCACAAGCACCAGAAGAGAGACTAGATGAATGGGAGCTCCTAAAACTCAAACACTTATGCTCATCAAAAGACTTCACCAAAAGACTAAAAAGACAAACTACAGACTGGGAAAAAATTTTTGGCTATGACAAATCCGATCAGCATCTAATCTCTAAAATCTACAAGATACTACAAAACCTCAACAACAAAAAGACAACCCAGTTAAAAAATGGGCAAAGGATATGAACAGGCACTTCACCAAAGATATTCAGGTGGCTAACAGACACATGAAGAAATGCTCAGGATCATTACCCGTTAGAGAAATGCAGATCAAAACTACAATGAGATATCATCTCACCCCAACAAGGCTAGCATTAATCAAAAAAACACAAAATAATAAATGCAGGAAAGGTTGTGGAGAGACTGGAACACTTATACACTGTTGGTGGGAATGTAAAATGGTTCAAACACTTGGAAAATCGATTTGGTACTTCGTTAAAAAGCTAGAAATACCATACCATCCAGCTATCCCGCTCCTTGGAATATATCCTAGAGAAGTAAGAGCTGTCACATGAATAAACATATGCACACCCATGTTCACTACAGCACTGTTCACGATAGCAGAAAGATGGAAGCAACCTAGGTGCCCATCAATTGACGAATGGATAAACAAACTATGGTATATCCACACAGTGGAATACTACGCAACAATAAAGAACAACGATGAAGCTGTGAAACATCATATAACATGGAGGAAGCTGGAATGTATTTGCTGAGCAAATCTAGTCAGTCACAGAAGGACAAATACTGTACAAGACCACTATTATCAGAACTGAAGAAAAGGTTTAAACACAGAAGAAAACATTCTTTGATGGTTATGAGGGTGGGGAGAGAGGGTGAGGGTTATTTACTAACTATATAGTAGATAATCATCATCTCAGGTGAAGGGAAGGACAACAAACACTACAGGGGAAGTCAGCACAACTGGACTAAACCAAAGCTAAGAAGTTTCCTGAATATAATTAAACACTTTGAGAGACAGAGTGGCAGGGGAAGGGTCTGGGGACCATGCTTTCAGAGGACATCTAGGTCAACCGGCATAACAAAGCTTATTAAGAAAATGTTCTGCATCCTACTTTGGTGAGTGGCGTCTGGGGTCTTAAAAGCTTGCAAGCAGCCATCTAAGATGCATCAATTGGTCCCAACCACCTGGAATAAAGGAGAATGAAGAACACCAAAGAAATAAGGAAAGTATTAGCCCAAGAGACAGAAAGGGCCACATAAACCAGAGACTTCATCAGTCTGAGACCAGAAGAACTAGATGGTGCCCGGATACCAGCAATAACTACCCTGACAGGGAACACAACAGAGAGTCCCTGATGGAGAAAGCAGAAAGATGGGGTGCAGAACTCAAATTCTAGTAAGAAGACCAGGCTTAATGGTCTGACTGAGACTGAGGGAACCCCAGAAAGCATGGCCCCTAGATTCTCCATCAGCCCAGAACCAAAACAATTTCTGAGGCCAACTCTTCAGACAGGGGTTGGACTGGACTGTGGGACATAAAGGGATACTTGTGAGGAGTGTGCCTCTCAGCTCAAGTAGATACAAGAGACCAAAGGGGCAGCTTCTGTCCAGAGGTAAGACGGGAAGGCAGAGAGTGTTAGGAGCTGGCTGAATGGACATGAGGAATCGGGTGGAAAGGAGAAATGAGATGTTGCAGAATGGGGTGAGCAATTAGGGTCATATAACAATGTATGTATAAAATTTTGTATGGGAGACTAACTTGAAATGTAAACTTCATTTAAACCACAACAATAAAAAAAAAAAATCCAAAAAGTAATTTATATTTATATATGTAGATAACACAATTCGATAATAAGAAGACAAAACAACCCACTAAAAAATGGGCAAAATATTTGGAAGTCACTGGACCAGAGATGATATATAGATAGCAAATAGGCCCATGTAAAGATGCTTAACATCATTAGCTGTTAGGAAAATACAAATTAAGGCTACAATGAGATACCACTATACATTCACTAACATGTTACGATTAAAAAAACTAACCATACCAAGCGTTGGCAAGGATGTAAAGGAATTCTCATATACTGTTGGTAGGAATGTAAAGTGGTACAACAGCTTTCGAAAACAGTTTGCCAGTTTCTTAAAAAGTTAAATATATGTTAACACAACAAAAAGACTATTTACGTACTGGGATAAAGTATTTCCAAACCACATATCCAACAAAGGACTAGTATCTACAATATATAAAGAACTCTCAAAACTCAACACAAAAGAACAAACAATTCCATTAGAAATGACTGGACACTTCACTAAAGAGAATATACAGATGGTAAATACGTACATAAAAGGATGTTAAAAGTCATCAGCCACTGGGGAAAATGCCAATTAAAACCACAATGAGATATCACTATTGTCATGGATCGAATTATGTCCTCCAAAAAATGTGTATCAATGTGGCTGGGCCATGATTCCTGTTATTGTGTGATTTTCCTACAGGCTGTAAATCCTGCCTCTATGATGTTAATGAGGGAGGATGGGTGGCAGTTGTGTTAGTAAGGCAGGACTCAATCTATAAAATTGGACTATGTCCTGAGGCAATCTCTTGAGATATAAAAGACAGACGTGAGCAGAGAGACAGGGGGACCTCATACCACCAAGAAAGCAGTGCCAGGAGCAAAGCACGTCCTTTGGACCCGGGGTCCCTGCGCAGAGAAGCTCTTATTCTGGGTGAAGATTAATGAGGGAGACAGTCTTCCCCTGGAGCTGATGCCCTGACTTTGGACTTTTAGCCTACTTTACTGTGAAGAAATAAATTTCTCTTTGTTAAAGCCAAAAAAAAAGATTATTTGCTGGACTTCTACTCAACTCACCTTGGTTAGACTTTTGGCTGCTGTCCATACTGATTAGCCGAACTGCAAGAATCAGGCATAAAGCTAATATGCTACTGGATGAGTTCATTCAGAGCAAGAGTAGCATTAGACAGAGGGAGTTTTCTTATCCCTCTCATATACGTGTCCAGAGCCCCATCCTTACTGTCTATAATTTACCAGAATCTTGAGATATTAAGGTAGGGAAATTAGACATGCAAAAACCTAACACATCTAAGGGGTTAGTTCTCAAAGATCACTTCTCACCTCCACCAAGGAAGATAACAAGGGTTTAGGCCAGGAAGTAGACACGGAGAGTTTCATTCCAGAGATACCTGAGAGGTCGGTGGGGGATGACCCACCTCCCAGGTTATTCCTTTGTGTTCAAACAATGGCACTTTCAGTGGGTTTTTGTTAAATCCATATACCAGCTTCTTCCAAACATTACCCCCCTTCCTTCTGGAGTAACTTCCTGAGGTTAGATCCTATTCCACCAGGCCTTCTCTAATGAGGAACCCCACCCTCTGCCCTCTCCCCTCCCTTTTTTCACCCAATTACACCTCCTTCAATCTCCTGCATTACCCCATTACTCTCTCTCTCCATTCACAGCACTTCTGTCCCCCCACCTACCACCACTTTCCCTCCCCTCTCCTCCAGTAATCCTATACATTTGCTGTCTTAGAACATAATGCCCATTGTGATCATTAAGGCTGTGTGTCATCTTGGCTAGGCCATGATTCTCAGTGATTTGGCAGATGTAGTTTGGCAGTCATATACGATCATCTCCATGATGAGATATGATATAATGTGATCGCCTCCATAATGGGACCTGCTGTGAGAAGCTAATCAGTTGAAAGGGTATTTCCTTGGGGGTGTGGCCTGTGTTCAATACAGGTGGACTTTCTGGCAAGGCTCGTGGCTTTTGCTTTCTCTGGATCCTGCAGCTGGCTCCTGTTTGTCTGACTTCCGGTTCTTGGGACTTCAGCTAGCAGCTTACCTGCCATCCTGCTTGCTGATCTGGGATTCACTGATCTTCACAGCCTGTGAGCAAGAGCCCTATTGTCTGACTTGCTGATCCTGGATTCACCAGCTCTGCAGCTATGTGAATTAGGAGAAGTCTCCAGCCTGACCCACGGACTTGGGACATTCTAGTATCTATAACTGCATGAACCACTTCCTTGATATAAATCTCTCTATATATATATTTACATGCTTTCCTGGTTTTGCTTCTCTAGAGAACACAACTAAAGACATTTAGTACTGAGGGTGGTTCTAGAGAAACAAAATTGTAAGGACCAGTTTTCTAAATGGTTCTCAAGTCTGGTTAGTCTCAAAGATGTTGATGACTCTGCTTCCGGTATAAAAGAGGGCACTGCTAATCCATGACTTGAGGTGGCGATAGAAATATGCAAAATATCACCACCAATATATCAAGTATTGGTGAACACGGAGGCTCTGGATGATCGCATGTTTAATACCTGTCCACAATTTTGTCATAATGAGAGGTATAAGGAAGCTGGTTGGTGGGTCTTACTTTCGCTAGACAAAGTGGTGAAAGAAAGATCTCAGGGCTTCAGAGTCAAAGCCCAAGCACTGCATAAATGACCTCGAGGTTTCCACTTGTGCCTTGAAAGAAAGTCTTATTTCTTGTAGTAAAAGAGCTGATACTGCCGAAAATCAAATCCACAATCTTATTTTAAGAGTGGCTGAATTACAAAGCCAGCTGAATCCTCAACCTCAAGTGGTGTCTGAAGTTAAACTTAGCGCATTACGGGGAGAAATGGGATCCTTAAACTTGGGATGGGAACATATGGGCAGATAATCAGGAAGCTGGGGACGTTGAGCCCCTAAATTCAATTGAAATCCTCCTGTCAACAGAAACAGCCCTCTCATCTAAGGAAATTACTTCATCTTTATCTGCTAAGCCACCCTCCCCTAGAAAACCATTAGCCCCTTGACCCCATCTGATGAGATTAACCCAGCTATGTCTGAAGAGCCTTTCTCTGAATCATTGCCTGTGACACCACCTGAGGAAGATGCCTTACAAGATAATGCTGAATGTTCTCAAAACATATCCCCACCACCAATTTTGGCTTCTAAACCTTTAGACTTAAGTCCCAGAGAGTCCCAAAAGGAAAAGAACAAAATGTGATCCAGGAGGAGGTATGCACACTCCAAAAGAAGTGCTTGACTTTTCTAATATGTACAAACAGAAACCTGGGGAATATGTGTGGGAATGGTTATTAAGGGTGTGGGATAATGGTGCAAGGAACATAAAGATGGATCAGTCTGAGTTTATTGATATGGGCCTCCTAAGCACAGATTCTTCAATGTTTTAGCTTGAGAGATTAGGAAAGGATCGAATAGTTTATTTGGCTGGGTCACTGAAGCATGGATTACACGGTGGCCTACATTAAATAAGTTGCAGTAGCAGACCTCTCTTGGTATACTGTAGAAGAAGGTATCCAAAAGCTTAGGGAAATTGGCATGTTAGAGTGAATTTATCAGGTTGGACCCAAAGACCCACACATGGAGTGCCCAGAGGACACACTTTTTACTACAACGGTGAGGAACAAATTTGTGAAGGGAGCCCCAGTATCCTTGAAGAATGCTGGGATTGCTAATTTACATAAATTAGATTTGACAGTGGGAGTTGCCCGAACTGAATTAACACACCTAAGTACAATGGGGCTGACTGGACCTCATGGTAGTAGGGGCAAAGTGATGGCACTCAATCAAGAAAGACAAGGTGGGCTTGGTTATCATAATGGACAGCAGAATCAAAGCAGTAATCAGAAAAGCCTGACGTGTATGGAATTACGGTGTTGGCTACTTAGTCGTGGTGTCCCTAGGAGTGAAACAGACAGGAAATCTACTAAATATTTATTTGACCTGTACAAGCAGAAGAATTCTAGATCAAGTGAACAGCAGTCTAACTCAAATCACCAGAACAGAGAGTCATGCCCCCTCAATCAATTCCCAGACTTGAGCGAGTTTACAAACCCATAACCCCTTGCATGAAAGGAGGCTGGGTCCCCTTGACGAAGGACTCCACTACACTGCCAAAAACTTATACTGTTAATCTTTCTCCTACCCTTACAGCCTTTTACTAGAGTGACTATTCAAAGGGGAAAAGGAAATAATCAGACTTTTTGGGATTACTTGATACTGGCTCTGAACTGACACTAACTTCAAGAGACCCAAAATGTCACTGTGGGCCACCAATCAGAGTGGGGGCATATGGAGGTCAGGTTATTAAAAGAGTCTTAGCTCATATCCATCTCACAGTAGGTCTAGTGGGTCCCTGAATCAATCCTGCAGTACCTTCCCCAGTTACAGAATGCATAATTGGAATAGATAGATATACTCAGCAACTGGAAGAACCCTCACATTGGATCCCTGACAAGTGGAACAAAGGCTATTATGGTAGGAAAAGCCAAGTGGAAGCCATTAGAACTCCCCCTACCTAGGAAAATAGTAAACCAAACCAATATCACATTTCTAAAGGTACTACAGAGATTACTGCCACCATCAAGGACTTGAAGGATGCAGGGGTGGTGATTCCCACCACATCTCCATTCAACTCGCCTATATGGCCTGTGCAAAAGAACAGATGGATCCTGAAGAACAACAGTGGATTATCGTAAACTTAACCAGGTGGTGACTGCAACTGCAGCTGCTGTCCCAGATGTGGTTTCATTGCTTGAGCAAATTAATATATCTCCCGGTACTTGGTATGCAGCTACTGATCTGGCTAATGCCTTTTTCTCCATAACTGTTTCGAAGGACCACCAGAAGCAGAGGATTCACACGTCAAGGAATCGCGGGTGGGAATGGGAGTGGCACCACTCACTAATACTCCTAGTGACTCAAAATTTTTGCTTCCTGTCACCACAACCCTATGCTCTGTGAGTCTAGAGGTCTTAGTTCCAAAGGAGGAGTGCTCCCACCTACAGACACAACACTGATTCCATAGAACTAGAAGTTAAGAATGCCACCCAGCCACTTTGGGCTCCCCATGCCTCTGGATCAAAAGGCAAAGAAGGGAGTTACCACACTGGCTAGTGGGACTGATCTGGATTACCAAAGGGAAATCAGATTGATATTACATAATAGAGACAATGAAGAGTATGTCTGGACTTAGGGTGTCTCTTAGTACTACTATGCCCTGTGATTAAGGTCAACAGAAAACTAAAGCAACCCAATTCCGACATGACCATCAACGGCCCAGACCCTTCAGGAAGGTTTCGGTCACCCCACCAGGCAAAGAATCACAACCAGCTGAGGTGCTTGCTGACGGCAAAGGGAATATGGTGGCAGAAGGTAGTTCTAAATACTATCTATGATCACATGACCAGTTGCAGAAACGAGGAATGTAATTGTAATATTTCTTCCTTGTTTTGTTATACGTGTGTGTGTGTGTATAATACATACATACATGCATGCATGTTGTTGTTGTTAGGTGCTATCGAGTCGCTTCCAACTCATAGCAACCCTATGTATAACAGAACAAAACACTGCCCGGTCCTGCACCATCCTCACAATCACTGCTATGCTGGAGTCCATTGTTAAAGCCACTGTACCAATCTATCTCATTGAGTGTCTTCCTCTTTTTCACTGACCCTCTACTTGACTAGGCATGATGTCCTTCTCCAGGGACTGGCCCTCCTGATAACATGTCCAAAGTACGTAAGACAAAGTCTCGCCATCCTCCCTTCTAAGGAGCATTCTGGCTGTACTTCTTCCAAAACAGATTTGTTCCCTCTACTGGTAGTCCATGGTATATTCAATATTCTTCTCTAAAACCATAATTCAAAGGCATCAATTCTTCTTCAGTCTTCCTTATTCACTGACCAGCTTTCACATGCATATCAGGAGACTGAAAATACCATGAGTTGGGTCAGGCGCACGTTAATTCTCAAAGTGACATCTTTGCTTTTTAACACTATAAAGAGATCTTTTGCAGCAGACTTGCTCAATGCAATACGTCTTTTGATTTCTTGACTGCTGTTTCCGTGGCCACTGACTGTGGAGTCAAATAAAATGAAATCTTTGACAACTTCAATATTTTCACGGTTTATCATGATGTTGCTTAAGGGTCTAGTTTTGAGGATTTTTGTTTTATGCTGAGGTGCAATCCACTGAAGACTGTATTTGATTTTCATCAGTAAGTGCTTGAAGTCCTCTTCTCTTTCAGCAAGCAAGATTGTGTCATCTGCATATCACAGGTTGTTAATGAGTCTTCCTCCAATCTCGATGCCATATTCTTCTTCATATAATCCAGCTTCTTGGATTATTTGCTCAGCATACAGACTAAGTATGGTAAAATGATACAACCCTGATGCACATCTTCCCTTATTTTAAACCATGTGGTATCCCATTATTCTGTTCGAATGACTGCCTCTTGGTCTATGTACAGGTTCCTCAACAGCACAAGTTAGTGTTCCGGAATTCCCATTCTTCTCAATGTTATCCATAATTTGTTATGATCCACATGCTTTTGCATAGTCCATAAAACACAGGTAAACATCTTTCTGGTATTCTCTGCTTTCAGCCAAGATCCATCTGACATGAGCAGTGATATGCCTCGTTACACACAGACAGACAGACACACACACACACATACATACACACACACAGGTATAGTCACACGCCATATAACGTCCGTTCAGGCAACAACCCACCGCGTATACATCTGTGGTTCCATAATATTTTTTTTAAGGGAAAACAGCTCTTTTTTTATTATTATTTCCCCCTAATGCCTTTAATGACCCCAAGCCCCCAGAGTGAACAAGCAGTGGGGCTCCAAGGCACATCCCAATCCCCACAGTGTACCTCCTTTGTCTCTTCCTCCTCCTTCTCCCCTCCTGTCTTTATTCACCTGCTCAGTAGCTATATAGCCTTTCACTCCCGGCGCAGGGCACAGCCTGCTGGGGCTTCTCTGTTCTTGCTGTGGGGGTTCCAGCCATGCTCAAGGCACTGGCAGGCTCTTAGCTCCAGGCAGCAGCAGCAGCTGCACATTATCAGGAATGGCTGCACCAACAGGGCAGCTGCAGCCAGCGCAGTATCGCCAGCTGCACTTCTGGGACCTACACACCCGCTCCCTGCAGGCACCTCTCCACCCCTCCACATGCACCCCCTGCCCTGCACCTAGATGTGTGCAGTCCTGATCAGGCTGCCCATTCGCCCCAGAGCTGCACACCTGTAAAGGCTTGCCTCCTGTATCAGCAGACACAGCTGTCAGGCTTTGTTTGGTGGGCAGGCAGCTCCCACTGCTTGGCCTGGGCCTGGGTGGCTCCTGCTCATCAGACAGGCAGGATAGTGGGCGAGGGTGGGCATGTAACCCAGAGACTGCCTGTATAGAATATGGTGTTCACACAACGTCCAAATCGGATAGCGTCCTATTTCTCTGAACGTATCATGGATGTTAAGCGATGTATGACTGTAAAGCAAATATTTTTGTTTTCTTTCTTCCCTTATCCCATTACTTATTATAAAAGATGTGAACGGGGCTAGCGTGCTTTTGGTTGTATACATGTTAGCTGTATCATGTTACACACAAGTATGACTTTATAACTGTCTTTATTTAGAGATTATGTATGGTTTAAGATGCACACAGATGCCAAACTGACAAGAGGTTAACTGTGATGGTTAATGTTATATGTCAATTTGGCTAGGCCAGGATTCTCAGTATTATGTAATTATCCTCCATTTTGTGATCTGGTATAAGGGGAGTTTCCTTAGGGGTGTGGCCTGCATTCAATAAGTATGGACACTCTGGCAAAGCTTACTTCTCTCTCAATCAAAATGATCCTGCGTTTGTCTCGCTGCCACCTGACCTGGAGATTTGGGGTTCATCAACCCCTGCAACCACATGAATCAGGCGAAGCATTCAGCCTGCTGCCTGACCCACAGATTTGGGATTTGCCAGCCCCTACAATTGCGTGAGCCATTTTCTCAAAATGTCTATTTATATACCTATGCACACTTCACTGGTATTGCTCCTAAGAACCCAGGCTAATACAATCTTCAAGGACTTTCACCCAGAGCAGACAGAGAGAGAAACAGCCTTCCCCTAGAGCCCAGAAATTGGACTTCCAGACTCTTAAACTGTGAGAAAATAAATTTATTTTGCTACAAACACCCACTTGTGATATTTCTGTTACAGCAGTACCAGATAACTAAGACAGACACAAACTACTGAATTGACTCAAGAAGAAACAGAAAATATGAGTACACTCATGACAAGTGAAGAGATTGATTTAGTAACCAAACAACTCCACACAAAGAAAGGTTCAGGACCAAATGGCTTCACAAGTGAATTCTACCATGCATTTAAAGAAGAATTCACACTGATGGTCACACACTACTCCAGATAATAAATAGGAACACTTCCTAATTCATTATATGAGTCCTGTATATCAAAACCAAAGACATCACCAAAAAAGAAAACTACAGACCAATTACTCTTATAAATATAGAAGTCCTCAATAAAATACTAGCAAACCATATCCAACAACATAAAAAAAGGATTATACACCATGGCAAAGTAGGCTTTATCCAAGGAACGCAAAGTTAGCTCAATACACAAAAATCAATCAATGTAATACAAGATTTCGGTAGCATAAAGGACAAAAACCACACTATCATCTCAACAGATGCAGAAGAGCATTTGACAAAATCTAATACCCTTTCATTATAAAAAACACACAACAAACTAGTATTAGAGGGGAACATCCTCAAAAGAGGGCATCGGTGAATGACCCAAAGCTATTATCAGATTATCATCTAAGATCAGGAACAAGACAAAGATGTCTACTTCAATTCAACATTGTACTAGAGGTTCTATAGTCAGAAAAAGTAATAAAAAGCATCTAGGCTGGAAAGAAAGAAGTAACACTATCTCTATTTGCAGATGACATGATCTTCTACATAGAAAATCCTAAGAAACCCATAAAAACGTATTAGAACTAATAAATGAGCTCCACATCATTGCAGGATACAAGGTCAACATATAAAGTCAAAGTATTTCTACAGAATAGAAATGAATATTCATAAAATGAATTTTTCTTTTAAACCTCACTTATGATAGCATCAAAAAGAATATTTAGAATATTAATTTAACAAAAGAAATGCACAGCTTGTTTGCTGTAAACTACAAAACAATGTTGAAATTAAAGACCTAAATAAATAGAAAAGCATCCCATGTACATGTATCAGAAGATTAAACATTATTAAGATAGCAATAGTTTCCATATTGAGCTACAGAATAATGCAATTCCAGGTAGCCTTTCTCACAGAAATTGACAAGCTGATACTAAAATTCATATGGAAAGGCAAGGGTCACAGAAGAGCCAAAACAATATTGAAGGAAAAGAAAATTTGAGGACTCACATCTCCCAATACTACAAAGCTATGGTAACCAAAAGTATGGTAAAGGCATAGAATAAAAATAGAGATTAATGGAATAGAACTGAGAGTCTAGAAATGAACCCTTATATTTATGGTCAACTGATTTTCAGCAAGGATGCCAAGACAATTCAATGGAGGAAAGAACAGCTTTTTGAAAAAACAGTGCTTGACCACTGGATATCCACATACAAAATATAAAGTTTTTGTATATACAAAAATTATCTCACACTATATACAAAAATTCCACCATGCTTCTGTCAGTTTGTTGTACTGTGGCTTGCTTGTTGCTGTGATGCTGGAAGCTATGCCACCAGTACTTCAAATACCAGCAGGATCACCCATGGTGGACAGATTCCAGAGGAGCTTCCAGACTAAGACAGACTAGGAAGAAAAAATATTTTTTCCTGTTTTTTGGGGGGCTTTTCTTGTTCTTTTTTTTTTTCATTTTGTTTTCTTTTTCCTCTTTTTCCCTTTTTCTCTTTCTTCATTACTCAGTTTCTCATCTCTCTCTATATCGTCTTTCTTTTTCTGTTCCCTGAATACCTGGCATTGTATACCTCTATGCCTTCTAGCCAGGCTGTACTGCAACACCTGAGAACAACTTCCCCAGACCTCATAGCCCCACCGGTGAGATCCCTGGGAACTTTGCTGTTCTTTTCCCTGTCCGATTTTTATTTATTCATTCTTTTCTTTTTGTTTTATTTTCTTCCTCTTCCCCTTTTTGTTTTTCTCCAATTCATAGTCTCTCATCTCTCCACTCCAACGGTAAGCTCCCCTAGCATTCTTTTTCATCCGTATGTTTTTGGCTCCTATTCCTCTCTCCTCTCTCCAATATCCATCTTACCTCCATACATAACAATCACCCCGCTACCACCTGCCTACCTGCACCGTGCGCTTAACATCACACCACCAAGCAGCACAGGCACGGCCTACTGGAACCTGCCCTACACTGATTACTGACCCACCCTGGTGGCTGTAGTAAGTGCTACAAACACCCCGTCCCAAGAACTCCTCTACAGCTAGACCTTCCCTGGCATACCATATCTGACTGACTGACCCTGCCATTTGGAGAAGGAGGCGAAAAGTATTGTGCCCACAGACAAGCAAACAACAAAGAACACACAGCCCGCCTGCTCAGACATAGCCAAATCAAAAAAAAAAAGGGACGAAACAAACAAATCTACCATCAATAAATGAGAAAAATAACTACTGAATGCCACGAAGACAGCAAACAATATCAAAACATTTACAAAAACAGGACAGGATGGTTCCAGTAGGTGTCCAAAATAAAACACCAGATGACTTTTCAGTGGAAGAAAAGGCACTAGAACCACCTGATAGGGAATTCAGATCTCTAATACTCAGAATTCTCCAACAGCTGAAGCAAAAAGCAAACAAAAATGAGGAAAAAATTGATAAATTCATGGAAAATGCACACAAAAAATTAGAATAATTCAGGAAAATAACGCAGGAACAAAATGCCAAAATAAATTTACAACTAGAAATTATACAAAAACTTTAAGAAATCCAAAACATAAACAATACGACTGCAGAATAAGAGGGTGTCATACACGGCTCAGAAGCAGATTTGAAATGGTGGAAGACAGGATCACCGCAATTGAAGACAAACACTTGGATACAACTCTGTTTGAGGAAAAGTCAAGAAAAAAGAATAAAAACGAAGAGACACTGAGAGTTATGTGGGATACAATCAAAAGCAAAAATGTGCAAGTGATCAGAGTTCCAGAACAGGGGCAGAAAACAGAAAACACAGAAAGGATCACTGAAGAACTGCTGACAGAAAACTTCCCCAATACCATGAAAGATGAAAACCTGGCCAACCAAGAAGCTCGATGAACCCCATATAGGATAGACCCCAAAAGAAAATCACCAAGACATATCATAATCACACTCACCAAAACCAAAGACAAAGAATCCTGAGACCAGCTCGTGAAAAAACAAGAAGTCACATACAGAGGAGAAACAATAAAACTAAGCTCAGATTATTCAGCAGAAACCTTTCAGGCAAGAAGGCAATGGGATTACATATATAAAATCTTGAAAGAAGAAAATTGCCAGCCAAGAATAATGTATCCAGCAAAACTCTTGTTAAATATGATGATGAAATTAGGTCATTTCCAGATAAACAGAAATTAAGGGAATATGTAAAAACCAAACCAAACTTACATGAATTATTAAAGGGAGTTCTTCATTCTGAGAACAAACAACTTCAGCTCACAGGCAGAATCTAGGACACAGGATCATACCAGCCAGATACCAATCTAAGAAATGAACTCTCAAGGACTATCCAAAACCAAAAGAAATACAACAGGGAATCAGAGCAGTTAATCAGTAAATGACAACAACATCAAAACAATAAAAGAGGGAATAAATGGCATATGTACACAATCTTCTAATGGAGAGGAAAGCAAGATGATGCCAAGTAATAATAGACTACTTCAAACTTAGAAAGATAAGTGTAAGGTTCATGATAACCATAAAGAAAGTTAACAAACATACTAATAAAAATAAAGAGGAAAAACTTAAAGTCTCAGCAAAAACAAAACCTACAAAAACAAAAGAAATGGAAAAAAAAAAAAATCCACAAACAAAAGTAACTCAGCACAGGAGAGTAAGAAGAACAAAGAAAACGTCAACACCACAACAAAAAACACTCCAAAATGACAGCAACAAATACATCTATCAATAATTACACTGAATGTAAATGGACTCAAGGCACCCATAAAGAGACAGAGAGTGACACAATGGATAAGAAAACAGGATCCATCAATATGCTCTCTACAAGAGACACACCTTAAAAACAAAGATCTGAATTTATTAAAAGTCAAAGGTTGAAAAAATATATATCAAGCTAACAACTATCAAAAAAGAGCAGGGGTGGCAATACTAATCTCAGATAAAATAGACTTTAAAACAAAATCCAACATAAAAGACAAAGAAGAACACTATATAATGATTAAGGGGATGATCCATCATGATGACATAACCATAATAAACCTCTACACACCCAATGACAGGGCTCCAAAATACATAAAACAAACTCTAACAACACTGAAAAGAGAAACGGACAGTTCCACAATAATAGTAGGGGACTTCAACACACCACTCTCAGTAAAGGACAGAACAACTAAGAAGAAAGTCAGCAAAGATACAGAAGACCTAAAGGGCACAATCAGCCAACCTGACCATAAACAGAACACTCCATCCAACTGCTGCAAAGTACACATTCTTTTCCAATGCACACGGACTGTTCTCCAGAGTAGATCACTTCTTAGGCCACAGAGCAATCCTCAACAAGATCCAAAAAAGATAATTCAAAGTATCTTCTTTGACCACAATGCCATCAAGGTAGAAATTAACAATAAAAAGAGCAAGGAAAAAAAAACAATTACATGGAAACTGAATACTACCCTGCTTACACATCACTGGATGATAGAAGAAATCAGAGATGGAATCAAAAAATTCCTAGAATCAAATGAGAATAAAAACACATCATACCAAAACCTTTGGGACACAGCAAAGGCAGCCCTCAGAGGACAATTTATAGCAATGGATGCACATATCAAAAAAGAAGGGACAAAAATCAAAACATTAACTACAGAACTCAAACAAATAGAAAGAGAACAGCGAAAAAAGCCCACAACCCCCGGAAGAAAGGAAATAGTAAAGATCAGAGCAGAAATAAATTAAATAGAGAACAGAAAACAGAAAGAATCAACAAAACCAAAAGTTGGTCCTTTGAAAGAATCAACAAAATCAACAAACCACTGGACAGACTGACAAAAGGAAAACAGGAGAGGACAAAAATAACCCCAAATAAGAAATGAAATTGGGTACATTACAACAGACCCAACTGAAATAAAAAGGATTATAACAGAATACTATGAAAAACTATACTCCAACAAATTTGAAAACCTAGAGGAAATGCATAAATTTCTAGAAGCACACTACCTACCCAAACTACAACAAAGTGATGTTGAAAATCTGAACAAACCCGTAAAAAGAGAAGAGATTGAAAAGGTAATAAAAAAACTCCCAACCAAAAAAATCCCTGGCCCAGATGGCTTCACTGGAGAATTCTACAATACATTTACAGAAGAGATTGTACCAGTACTACACAAGATATTTCAGAGCATAGAAAAGGAAACAACACTTCCAAATTCATTCTACGAAGCCAGCATAACGCTGATACCAAAACCAGGCAAAGACGTCAGAAAGAAGAAAATTACAGACCAATATCTCTCATGAATACAGATGCAAAAATTCTCAACAAAATTCAAACCAATAGAATTCAGCATCATATCAAAAAAATAATACACCATGACCAAGTAGGATTCATACCAGGTATGCAAGAATGGTTCAACATTAGAAAATCAATCAACATAATCCACCACATAAATAAAAGGAAAGAAAAGAATCACATGATCATCTCAATTGACGCAGAAAAGGCATTTGACAAAGTCCAACATCCATTCCTGATAAAAACTCTCAATCAAATAGGTATAGAAAGGAAATTTCTCAACATAATAAAGGTCATCTATGCAAAACCAATGGCCAACATCATTCTTAATAGACAGAGGCTGAAAACATTCCCCTTGAAAACAGGAACAAGACAAGGATGCCCTTTATCACCGCTCCTATTTAACATTGGGCTGGAAGTTCTAGCGAGAGCAATAAGGCAAGAAAAAGAAATAAAGGGCATCCAAATTGGTAATGAAGAAGTTAAACTGTCCCTGTTTGCTGATGATATGATACTATACATAGAAAACCCTAAACACCCCACGAGAAGTCTACTGGAACTAATAGAAAGATTCAACAGAGTAGCAGGATACAAGATAAACATACAAAAATCAGCTGGATTCCTATACACCAATAAGGAGAATGATGAAAAGAAAATCAGGAGAACAACACCATTTACAATAACCCCTAAAAAGATAAAATACTTAGGAATAAATCTAACCAGGGATGTAAAAGACCTATACAAAGAAAACTACAAAACACCACAGCAAGAAACCCAAAGGGATCTACATAAATGGAAAAACATACCATGCTCATGGATAGGTAGACTCAACATTCTGAAAATGACAATTCTACCCAAAGCAATTTACAAATACAACGCAATCCCGATCCAAATACCAACAACATTCTTCAAAGAGATGGAAAAACTAATCATTAACTTTATACAGAAAGGGAAGAAGCCCCAAATAAGTAAAGCACTACTAATGAAGAAGAATAAAGTTGGAGGACTCACACTACCTGACCTCAGAACCTACCAGACAGCTACAGTAGTCAAAACAGCCTGGTACTGGTACAACAACAGATACACTGACCAATGGAACAGAATTGAGAACCCAGATGTAAATCCATCCACCTATGGTCACCTGATCTTCGACAAGGGCCCAAAGTCCATCAAATGGGGAAAAGACAGTCTTTTTTAACAAATGGTGCTGGCAAAACTGCATATCCATCTGCAAAAAAATGAAACATGACCCATACCTCACGCCGTATACAAAAACTACTTCAAAATGGATCAAAGACCTGAATATAAAGCCTAAAACTATAAAGTTCATAGAAGAAAAAATAGGACCAACACTACAGGCCTTAAT
The DNA here is from genome assembly GCA_030035585.1 of Dugong dugon. NCBI lineage: Eukaryota > Metazoa > Chordata > Mammalia > Sirenia > Dugongidae > Dugong > Dugong dugon. Next base: position 36,577,573 of record CM057476.1, on the reverse strand, counting down.
ACACGGCATTAACAGGATACAAAGCATAACCATGAATGCACAAACCCCAAAAGATAAGCCAGATAACTGGGATCTTCTAAAAATCAAACACCTATGCTCTTCAACAGACTTCACCAAAAGAGTAAAAAGAGAACCTACAGACTGGTAAAAAAATTTTTGGACAGTGCAAGTCAGACAGAAGTCTAATCTCCATAATCTACAAGAAAATCCAACACCTCTACAACAAAAAGACAAATAATCCTATTAAAAAATGGGCAAAGGAACAGATACTTCACCAAAGAAGACATTCGAATGGCCAACAGACACATGAGGAAATGCTCACATCACTAGCCATTAGAGAAATGCAAATTAAAACCACAATGAGATACCATCTCACCCTGGCATTACTGGCACTAATCAAAAACACTGGAAATGGCAAATGTTGGAGGGCCTTCAGGGAGATCGTAACTCTTATGCACTGCTGGTGGGAATGCAAAATGATACAACCATTTTGGAAAATGATATGGTGCTTCCTCAGAAAGCTAGAAATAGACATACCATTCGATCTGGCAATCCCACTCCTAGGAATATATCCTAGAGAAATAAGAGTCGTCACTCGAATAGACATATGCACACCTATGTTCATTGTTCACAATAGCAAAACGATGGAAACAACCTAGATGCCCATCAACAGATGAATGGATAAACAAACTATGGTACATACACACAATGGAGTACTACACAACGAGAAAGAACAATGATGAATCTGTGAACCATCTCATAACATGGATGAAACTGGAGAACATTATGCTGAGTGAAATAAGTCAATCACAAAAGGACAAACATTGTGTGAGACCTCTATTGTAAAAACCCATGAAAAGGTTCACACACAAAATGTAACAATCTTTGTGGTTACCAGGGATGGGGGGGTGGATACTAAATAGGCAATAGGTAAGTGGTATCTTGGGTGAAGGGTGAGACAGTACACAATACAGGGGAAACAAGCACAACTTGTACAAGGAAAGGTCATGGAAGCTCCATAGACACATCCAAACTCCCTGAGGGACTGAATTGCTGGGTGGAGGGCTGTGGGGACCATGGTCTCAGGGAACATTTAGCTCAACTGGCGTAACACAGTTTATAAAGACACTGTTCTACATTCTACCTTGGTGAGTAGCGTCTATGGTCTTAAAAGCCTGTGAGCAACCATCTAAGATACTCCACTGGTCTCATCCCTTCGGGAGCAAGGGAGAATGAAGAGAACAAGATACAAGGAAAAGATTAGTCTGAAGGACTAATGGACCACAGCTACCAACGCCTCCACCGAACTGAGTCCAGTACAGCTAGATGGTACCCGGCTACCACCACTGACTGCTCTGACCAGGATCATAACAGAGGGTTCTGGACAGAGCTGGAGAAGGATGTAGAACAAAACTCTAACTCACAAAAAAAAGACCAGATTTACTAGCCTAAAGGACACTGAGAAACCTCGAGAGTATGGCCCCCAGACACCCTTTTAGCTCAGTGGTGAAGTCACTTCCGAGGTTCACCATTCAGCCGGGGAGTGGACAGATCCATCAAACCAAATGGGACTAATGAGGCACAGAAGTCCAGGGACAAGGTCCAGAAGGCAGAAGTGGACAGGAAAGCTGGTGATAGGGAACCCAAGGTTGATTAAGGATAGTGTTGATGTGTTGTGAGGTTGTTAACCATTGTCATAGAGCAACATGTGTTCTGTTAAATGAGAAACTATTTTGTTCTGTAAGCCTTTGTCTAAAGTGAGAATAGGAGCACAACTGGAAGAGCATAGTCAATGTCACTGAACTGTGCATGTAGAAATTTTTGAAATGGTGTATCTTTGGCTATGTATATTTTCACCAAAAAAAAAAATAAAGGTTGAGAAGGGAGAGGTTTGACATGTTGTAGGGTTGTTCATGAGAAACTATTTGTTCTGTAAGCCTTCACCTGAAGTACATAAAGAAAAAAAAAAAGTTAAAACGCAAAAAAAAAAAAGGAATACAGTCACTGTACCAAAAAGAATACGTTGATAATTCAACCATTTTAGAAGGTAGCACAGGATCAAGAACCTCTGGTATTGAAGGAAGAAGTCCAAGCTGCACTGAAGGCATTGGCAAAAAACAAGGCTCCGGGAACTGACGAAATATCAAGTGAGATGTTTCAACAAACAGATGCAGTGCTGGGAGCCCTCGCTCATCTATGCTAAGAAATCTGAAAGACAGCTATCTGGCTAACCGACTGTGCCCATTCCAAAGAAAGGTGATCCAACAAAATGTAGAAATTATCATACAATATGATTGACATCACATGCAAGTAAAAATTTGGTGAAAATAAGGCAAAAACAGTTGCAGCAGCACATCGACAGGTAACTGCCAGAAAATCAAGAGGATGTGGAATGAGGGATATCACTGCTGATGCCAGATTATCTTCGCTGAGAGCAGAGAATACCAGAAAGACGTTGTCTTAAGTTACCCAGTGCTGCTATAACAGAAATACTACAAGCGGATGGCTTTAACAAAGAGAAATTCATTCCCTCACAATCTAGGAGGCTAGAAGTCTGAATTCAAGGTGCCAGCTCCAGGGGAAGGCTTTCTCTCCATGTTGGATCTGGTCAAGGAGCTTCTCAGCGCAGGGACCCTGGGTCCAAAGGACACACATTCCTCACTCTTTTGCTTGGTGGTAATGAGGTCCCCGTCTCTCTGCTCGCTCCTCTGTCTCAAAAGAGATTGGCTCAAAATACAACCTAATCTTGCAGACTTGAGTCCTGCCTCATTAACATAACTGCCTCTAATCCTGCTTCTTTAACATCAGACCAGTAGGTTTTACAACACATAGGAAAATCACCACAGGTGACATAATGGTGGACAATCACACAATACTGGGAATCATGGTCTAGCCACGGTGACACACATTTTGGGGGGACACAATTCAATCTGTAACAGATGTTTACCTATCTTTTATTGATTATGTAAAGACATTCAACTGTGTGATCACAGCATATTATGGATAACATTGCGAAGAATGGGAATTCCAGAACATTTAATTGTGCTCATGCGGAGCCTGTACATAGGCCAATAGGCAGTCATTTGAACACAACAAGGGGATACTGCATGGTTAAAATCAGGAAAGGTGTGTGTCACGGTTGTACCCTTCCACCATACTTACTCAATCTGTATGCTAAGCAAATAATCCAAGAAGCTGGACTATATGAAGAACACAGTGTCAGGATTGGAGGAAGACTCATTAGCAACCTGTGATATGCAGATGACAAATTTCTTGCTGAAAGTGAAGAGGACTTAAAGTACTTAACAATGTAGATCAAAAACTACAGACTTCAGTACACCTCAACATAAATAAAATAAAAATCCTCACGACTGGACCCATAAGCAATATCACAATAAACAGAGAAAATAGTGAAGTTGTCAAGGATTTCATTTTACTTGAATCCACAACCAACATCCACGGAAGGAGCAGTCAAGAAATCAAATGACGTACTGCACTGGGCAAACCTGCTGCAAAAGACCTCTTTAAAGTGTTAATAAGCAAAGATGTCACTTTGAGAATTAAGAAGTGCCTGACCCAAGCCAAAGTATTTTCAGTCACCTGATATGCATGTGAAAGCTGGACAATGAATAAGAAAGAAAGAAGAATTGATGCCTCTGAATTATGGCTTTGGTGAAGAATACTGAATATACCATGGACTGTCAGAAAAAGAATGAGTCTGTCTTGGAAGAAGTACAGCCAGAGTGTTCCTCGGAAACAAAGGTGGCAAGACTCCATCTCATGTACTTTGGACATGTCATCAAGAGGGACAAGTCCCTGGAGAAGGATATCATGCTTGGTAAAGTACAGGGTCAGCAAAAAAAAGGAAGACCCTCGATGAGATGGTTTGACACAGTGGCTGCAATAATGAGTGCAAACGCAACAACGATTGTGAGGATGGTGCAGGACAGAGTGTGTTTTGTTCTGCTGTACACAGGGTCGTTATGAGTCATAACCGACTCAACAGCAACTAACAACAACAACAACATATGCAAAAATTCACTCAAAATGGTTTATATCATTCCTCAACAAGTTAAATATTGAATTACCACATGACCCAGTAATTCTATTCCTAGGTATACATCCAATAATTTAAAACAGATGTTCAAACAAAAACTAATGTTCACAGCTGCATAATTCAAAATAGCCAGCCAAAAGGTGAAGCCACCCAAATGTCCATCAATAGATGAAAGAAGAAATAATATGTGGTATGTATATCCATACAATGGAATATTATTCAGCCACAAAAAAGAATGAAATGATACATGCTACAATGTATGGATGACCCTTGGAAACACTATAGTAAGTTAAAGAAGCCAGACACAAAAGATCACATATTGTATAATTCTGTTTATATGAAATATTCAGAATAGGCAAATCCATAGACAGAAAACAGATTTGTGGTTGCCAGAGCTGGAAAAGGGGGTATCTGCTTAATGGGTACAGGGTTTCAGTTTGGGATGTTGAAAATTGTTCTTGAACTAGATAGTGGTGATGGCTGCACAACACTGTGAATTTACTTAGTGCCACTGAACTGCATACTTCAAAATAGTTAAAATGATAAATTTTATGTGATATGTATTTTACCACAATAAAAAAAATTTTTTTTTAAAAAGAAACTTATACTGAGCATGAACTGTGAGCTCTGCTAGGTACTGGGTATAGAAGAGTGACCTATGCAAACACGTTCCCTAGTCTCATTCTCTGTATTCTTCTGAGAATTCAGCCATAAAGAAATACGTGACATAAACAGGTTACATACTGGATAATTCCATTTACATAATATTCTTGAAATGATAAAATGATAGAGGTGGAGAACAGATCAGTGGATACATGTGGTGGTATACTGTGCTGTATGTTGACTGTGGTGGTGGGGATACAAACCTACGTACATGACAAAATTTTATAGAGATATGTACACACATACACATACACACACACACACACACATACACACAGGAAATATGCAAATCCACGAAGACAGAATGTAAACTAGTAGTTGTTATGGGCGGGGGAAAGACAGAATAGGGAGTGTAGTAAGTTTAATAATGGCCCCAAATATATCAAGTCCTAATCTCTGAAACTTATAAATATTACCTATAAAAGGGTCTTTTCAGATATGATTAAGGATCTTAAGATGATATTATGATCTTAACATGCCGTTACATGCATCCTTAAAAGAGGCAGAATGAGATTTCATATGCATGTGCACGCACACACGCGCGCACACACACACACACACACACACACGAAGAGGTGGTGATGTGAAGACAGAGGCAGAGACTGGAGTGACACAGCCACAAGGCAAGCAATGCCAGCAGCCACCAGAAACTAGAAGAGGCAAGAACAGAATCCTCCCTACAGCCTCTGGAGGGAGTATGACTTTACCAACTACATCTTGATTTCAGGCTACTGACACCAAACTTCTGGCCTCCAGAACTCAGAGAATAAATTTCTGTTGTTTTTAGCCACCAAGTTTGTGGTAATCTGTTACAGCGGCCACAGGAAACTAATGCAGGGAGTGAATGCTAGCAGGTACACAGTTTCTTTCTGGGTTGATGAAAATGTTCTGGAATTAGATAGTGGTGATGGCTGCTGTTGTTGTTAGCTGACATCGAGTTGGCCCCTGACTCATGGCAACATCATGTGACAGAGTAGAACCGCTCCTTACTGTTTTCTTGGCTATAATCTTTATAGAAACAGACTGTTAGGCCTTTTCTTCTATGATGCCACTGGGTGGGTTCAAACCAACAACCTTTTAGTTGGTACCCGAGTGCAAACCATCTGCATCACCCAGGGACCTTGTGATGATGATTACACAACATTATTAATATACTAAAATCCACTTAATTGTACACTTTAAATGGGTGAATTTTATGCTATGTCAACTTTTTTTAAAAAATGTCCAGCTATAGGCCAGTATGACTCATGCATCCCAGCCACCAATGCTAACTTCTGAAAGCCCCAAAGCAGACTCCATTCATGGAATGAGGGTTAGGTAACTAAGATTATGGCAATAATGCAAGCTAATCTAGACAACGAAGAGAGTTAAGCTAATATCAAGTACATTTATAAATTTGCAGTGGGAAGCATACCTTCCCAGGGAAGGAATATTTATATCTTCTTGAAGAGTGGGTACTTTTCTGACACCAAAGACTTGGCAGGCCAAATCAGTTATAAGTAGGGTGACCATATATGCTGGTCTGGCCAGGACAGTTCCAGTTTAACTTGTTGTCCCTGTGTATTTATTAACAGTGCCCTTTTTGCTCTTAAAAGTACTCCAATTTGGGTGATAAATCATATGGTCACCCTCGTTACAAGCAATTAATGAGTTGTGAAAGTCATGAGGGCATATTCCACACAGGCCAGGTGAGCTCTGGCGTGGATCATAACTAGGATCTATCTCACTGCTAATGTGAAGGTCCCAGGGAAATGTACTGGTAAAACTTTTTCAGAGTATCCGTATTTTTTTTTCAAACTTGTACAACGCTAATGCTTAAGCTAAACCCTCAAGATTGTATTATTCAGTGTTGTCCAAATGGCTTAATGCATACTTTTAAAGGAAGAGAGAATGAACCTAGGGTCAGGTAATTTACATATCTAAGGATCTTATAAACCCCACTGCTGTTTGTTCAGACTCATAAGGACCCTACAGGACAGAGTAGAACTGCTCCACAGGGTTTCCAAAGAGCAGTTGGTAGATTCAAACCACCAGTCTTTTGGGTAGCAGCTGAAGCTCTCAACCACTGCACCAAAAATAGCTTGTATCCACGTTTACTAAGCGTGAAGAAACCAAAAGCTGAAAGTCACTATTATTTTTTGCCATATCAAATTGACCCTAAGGTAATATTGCTGCATTAGAACTCCTGGGTCCAAAAGAAAGGGGGGGGGGGGTTTGTTTGTTTTTTTTTAAGAAAATAGAGAGAAATTGTTACTCTATGAAAAGCTCCTCATAAGAGGTTCTGTGTGTGGTCATACACACATATTTGGTAATATTTTGACGTTCAATATTTTGGGTAGCTATAAAACACATTGAATCAGCAGAATAAGAACATATCCCTCTCCATGAAACACTTAGAAATAACACAAGAATGATAAGAGTTTGTAGTTTTGACAGTCTCGTGACCACAAGAAAAAAGGGGGGCAAGCATCACAGTAGCGTTTGAGAAGAACCTGAGCAGAAGACAATTGATTTACTCAACAAAAGTTTAGTGAGGCTATCACATGCAGATGCTAATCTAGGTACTGGAGATACAGCGATGATCTAAACGAAGTCTCTATCTTCAAGGAGTTGACATACCAGTAGGGGCAATCAGAAAATTAAATATATACACATACATATACACACTCGAGAGCAGTGGTGGTTCAGTGGTATAATTCTTGCCCAGGTTTGATTCTTGGCCAATGCACTTCATGTACAGCCAACAGTCGTCTGTCAGTGGAGGCTTGTATGTTGCTATGATGCTGAACAGGTTTCAGCGGAGCTTCCAGGCTAAGATGGAGTAGAAAGAAAGGTCTGGAGACCTATTTCTGAAAATCAGCCAACGAAAACCCTACGGATTGCAACGGTCTAATCCATAACCAATCATGGGGATGGTGCAGGGCTGGACAGCATTTCATTCCATTGCACATGGGATCACCATGAGTTAGACAGAGGGAGGGAGGAAGAGAGGAAGGGAGGGAGGGAGGGAGAAAGAAAAAAGAAAATCAGATGGTTATAAATGCCCAGGAGAAACATAAAGCAGGGACAGGAAGTACAGAGGCCGGCTGATCTCTGTATGACATGGTTATGGGTATCTGGGGGAAAAGTACTCCAGCAGAGGGAACAGCAAATATAAAGGCTCTGAGACTACAGTATGTTTAACACAGTTAAGTAATGACCAAGAGGCTAATGTAGGCAAGTCAATGGAAAGGGATGGAAGTTGGAGATGGTATCAAAGAATGAGGTGGTGGTGGTGGTGGTGGTGATGGTGATGGTGGTGGTGGTGGTGATGGTGGTGGTGGAGGAGGAGAGCAAAGATCATACAGGGTCATGTAGACCATTCTAAGTTCTTTGCCTTTCACTGTGAGTGTGATGGGAGTTCACTGGGAGGTTCTGAGGAAGGAGTGATATGATCTGAATTTTATTTCAATGATGACTCTGGCTGTTGTGTGGAAAACAGACTATAGAGGGTTATGGTGGAAGCAGAAAGACAAGTTAGGAGGCTATTGGAATAATACAGACAAAAGATGATCGTAGTGTCAAACAGGATGGAAAAATGGAAGTACTACGAAGGGGTCAGAGTCTGGATCAAAATCTTGAAGGCAGAACCCACACAATTTGTTGATGGATTGGATCTGGGGTGTGAAAAAGAGGATAACATACAAGAGGTGATGCCGAGCAAGCAGATCTATCAGACTAGAGACCAGGGAGAGGTCTGAGTTAGGTATATCAGTTCTGGAGTCTTCAGTACATAACATTATTTAAAACACAAGATTAGATGAGGTCACATAGGGAAAGAGTCAGATGGAAAAAAGAGGTCTGAGAACCAAGCCCTCAGACACTCCATCAGTTAGAGATCAGGGAGATGAGAAGGAGCCAGTAAAGGAGATCAAGAAAGAACTCACAGCCACTCAGGTAAGAGAATAATCAAAAAAAGAGAAGCATTCTGGAATACAAATACAAAATTATTTTCAGAGAGGAGGAAATGAACAACTCTGACAAATGCTCCCAATAAATAAAATACAAACTAAAAATTCACCATTGGATTAAGCAATGTGGAATTCACTGATGACCTTGACAAAAGTAGGTTTAATGAAAAATGGGAGAAGAATTGGAGACAGCAAATACAGACAACTCTCTGAAGAAACTCTGCTGTAAGAACAAGCAAAAATAAGTTAAGCAGAACGAGGATGTGGCATAAGAAGAGAGATTTGCAATGGGATGACATCACGGTAAGTATCTTTGCTGATGTGAATGATCCGGAGAGAGAAAATTTAGTAATTCAGGACAAACAGGAGACTTGCTGGAACAATATCCTTGAATAAACAAAAATGGCTTCAATCTAGTACACAGGTAGAGGGTCTGGCCTAAGCTAGCAGCCAATTAATTCACCCATATTAATAGGACAATGCCTGAGATTATACGGAGAAGGGTTGTAATGGTGAATAAACGCGTGTGGTAACCAGCCTCCAAGATGGCCCAGTATATACTGCCTCCAAAATATTCACACCTTGTGGCTCTTCCACACTGCACCAGGGTTGGTGTGTGATCATTCCCCTCCAGCAGGAGAGATGGTAGGTCACTTTTGAAATTACATTATAAAAAGACTCTGCAGCTTCAGCTTCATATTGGGTACAAACTCTCTCTTGGATCACTTGCTCAGGTGAAAGCCAGCTGCCATGGTATGAGCAGCCCCAGGGAGATGCCCACACAGTGAGGAACTGGGGCCTCTTGCAACAACCGAGTGAGTAAGCTTTTAAGCTGATTATCCAACCCTAGTCAAGTCTTCAGACACTACAGACCCAGCCAAAAGCTTGACTGTAACCTCATGAGTACCCTTACAGCACCACCCAGCTAAGCCCGAATTTCTGACCTTCAGAAACTGTGTGATGTAATAAATTTTGGGATAATTTGTTACTCAGCAATAGATAACTAATACAAATGGATTTCATTAACTGTATGGTCAAATGTGCTGGGCACAAAATGTACTTATAATCTCACTTACTAGCATGGAACAAAAATTTAGATGGCCTACCCTGCCAGGTCATATGCAATTACTTCATGAATTAAAGCCTATAAGGGAAATGATATAGCAGTAAACAAACTAACCCCATGTGACTGTGTTAAAAAATATACACTTACCCAGAAATCTTAGGGTATAAACCATGTATATGTATCAGTCCATCTTAGCCCAAAAGGATGGTAAAAGGAGTCACTTTTATATAGCTTAGTATCTATGGTGTTCTTAAAAAGCAGTTGCCATCAAGTCAATTCCAATTCATGGTAACCCCATGTGTGCAGAGTAGAACTTTGCTCCATAGAGTTTTCAAGGATATGACTTTCTGGAAGCAGGCTGCTAGGCCTTTCTTCCACGGCAACTGTGGGTATGTTCAAACCACCAACCTTTTGGTTAGTGGTCAAGCACTTAATCATCTGCGCTACCCCAGAGTCCTGTGTGTTCACAGTTATTCTCTCTTTCCTTTCAAGAGATCAGATGAAAGAATGACACTCCTCACTTTTCTTTTAAAGAAGCAATTCAACAGTGGGTTCCAGAACTACCTGGATCAATGATTGGCCTGAATTTATCATAAACATTCAGATATCCTCAGGAAACACTTTCTGTATAGTAATGTTCTATCAAGAAGAGCCTTGGCTTCACAGTGGTTAGAGCGCTCAGCTCCTAACCAAATGGTCAGCAGTTTGAACCCACAAGCCACTTCGCAGGAGAAAGATGTAGCAGTCTGCTTCCATAAAGCTTTACACCCTTAGAAACCCTATAAGACAGTATTATTCTGTCCTATAAGGTTGCTATGAGTTGGAATCAACTCAACTGCAACAGGTTTGGTTTTCTGGATTTAATGTTCTAGCACAAGAGAGAAAAACCTTAAGAAAAAAGAATATAACCTAGCTCCTTATTCTAAAGAGCTCTCTCATCTTACCTCAGGTGTGCACTGAAAATTCGAAGAACCTGAGATATTCCAAGTAGGAGATGATCACATCCTTGAGACAACCAGAGAGAAAGATTAGGGTTACTCACATTTTACAGGGATGTTTTATATCCCACTGCTTACCTGACATATAAGGAACCTTAGTGGTGCAAATGTTAAGCGCTCAGCTGCTAATTAAAAGGTGGTGGCTGGAACCCACCCAGGGGTTCCACGGGAGAAACATCTGGCTATCTGCTTCCGTAAAAATTACAGCCTAGGAAACCCTATAGGGGAGTTCTACTCTGTCACATGGGGTCATTATGAGTTGGAATGAACTTGAACTTGACAGCACCTAACAATACCTGATACACAGGCTCCCTGGGTGGTGCAAACAGTTAAGCACTCGACTACTAACCAAAAGGTTTGAACCCCCCAGAGATGCCTCGGAAGATAGGCCTGGTGATCTGCTTCCAAAAGGTCGCTGCCTCGAAAACCCTGTAATAATGGCAATTGTTTTGTTTTTGCTTTACCTACCTGACACGGCCATCTGGATGTTTAACAAGCATCTCACCCTCAATCAGAAAAGAGAACTGAACTATCTCTCCCCCTCCCCCAACCTGTTACTCCAATGGAGCCTGCCTCCGACAACTGAACACCCCACCTGTGAGCTGCCCAAATCCCAAGCCTGGAGGCCACCCTGGTCCAGGCGCTCAAGGGGGTTGCAGTAAGGTCGGGGCTGACACACAGTGAATAGGACAAGGTGCAGAGATGGAGGGAGACCCACAAATGGATTTAAAAGGGTTAAACGGACTACGGGGTCTGAGTCCGCAGAATGCCAGTACCGGGGCCCGCGGGAGTCCCTAATCGGCGATCCCACGGCGGCAGCAGAGGCCCAAGGGATGGGGCGCGGAAGAGGAGAGGCGCCCGGTGAGGCGGGAAGCGGGGGTGGAAGGGCCGGGCTGCCGGCGCCACGCGCCTCGCCTCAGGGCCGCTCGCACAGGGCCAGGCGAGGACAGATGGCCGCGCGCCCATGTCTTTACCGGTTGTCTGCGGGATCCCGGACTCCTGGCGGCGCTGCGGGCCCGAGGCGCCCCGGAAAAAGCCCGCGGCCACCGACGCCTCCTCAGACCTAGGCGCCGCCGCCGTCGCCGCCTCAGCACGCGCGGCAGCTGCGTTCTCTGATTAGCTTCAGAGACAGTGGCCGCGAACCCAGCGCCGGCCACGGGGGCGCATGCGCGCCTTTGAGCGCCCCTGGCGGCGACCGCTGGCGCGGTGTCCGGCTGCAGGAAGGCGACGGGAAGAGGGTGGAGAAGGGTAGCAGCCATGACCCTGATGCCCTGGAAGAATGTGGGGGGGCGTCTCAGTTCCATAGCTAGCCAGCACTCAAGCCCGACGGCGGGTTTCGGAAGGTCCAGGCGTATGTCTGCCCTTTTGGAGGCCCTCGCTCGTAATCCTCAGGTGTAGCCCCTTTTCCGTGGCCTTACCAGCTACCTGCCTCATGCTTAAGGAACTTGACTCTGAAGCTGGCCCTTGAAGGTGCATCTAGGGGCCTGCCATAAGGCCAGCTTCAGCCTACATAGTTTGCTGCCTCAGCATCCATTCATTCCTCCTCGTTGCCCTTTCACTGTGTGTGAGGAACTTTTTAATTTTGAGGTGCCGTTAGGTCTAATTGGGGAGATTTCACAACCAAAATCAAGTACTGCGTTGAGAAATTAAACTGAGAGCTTTACTTCTACACTCCTGATAACCACTGGGCTTCTGTTAAAGTTTGCCATTTGAAAAACAAAGCTCAGTCATGTTTGTTATGTTAAGAGTGTTCCTACAACTGGCCTTAGAAAAAACTTCATTGAGTTGTTAAAATAAATTAGATCCTATAAACATGTTGTTTAACTACCTTAAGGTCCCCAGTAAGCGCCTAGAGATTATCTCTTTTCTCTCAGCTAAATAAGCAGAGTTTATCTACACTTTCCTTACTAATGGTCAGTTCTGTATCCAAAGATTCTAATTAAGTTGGTCCAGCTGCGATTATATCCCTAACTTCCACGTCACTAGCTTTCATGTCAAAATTGTTTATACTTTTCATTTACAAAATACTGCCTTAGTATGTATCAAGTATGAGGTTTGTGTTAGACTAGAAAGAAGGTTTTACAGTTAATTGCCACCCTTGTAAATGTCTCCTCCTTTCCTGCCATTGCTTTGATGGGAAGTTGTTACCTGTACTCACTCTACCTGTTAAATAGCTCTCTGTTTTGCCTGTAAGACAGAGAATACCATTACAGCCAAGCTGAATGCATGCTCTCCTGAGGTTCATTCCTTCAATAAATTTCATTTGTTAAAATATCCAATTAGAGCATTGGTCCAGTGACTTCATGAGGACAACTCTTTCTGACAAGGTCTTTCCTATATCATCACACAGCCTCTCAATATGTGTGTCCCTAGTTGGCCCTCGAGGCCATGCCGCATATGGTTTCCTGTGATAGGAACCTGTTACTGTCTTATAACCCGAGAGTCCCTGGGTGGTGCAAATTGTTAAATGCTCAACTACTAGCTGAAAAGACAGAGTTCAAATTCACCCAGAGACGTCTCAGAAGAGAGGCCTGGTGATCTGCTTCCAAAGGATCTCAGCCTTGAAACCCTATGGAGCAGTTTTACTCTGTGCACATGGGGTCGCCATCAGTCGGAATCGACTTGACGGCAAGTAACAACATCTTATAACCCAGTCCCTTCAACGATAAAAACTCCTTCCTTTCCCCATGCTGATGCACTAGAAACTTTCAAACTGACAAATAAGACTTCAGTGTATGCTGATTTAGAAAATAATATTTGGAATCATTATTCCCTGACCTTGAGCATGGAGATATGTGACCCAGCTGAGGCTGGGCCTCCACAGACTCACAAAGACACATCAACTGGGCCCTGAGATAGACAATAGATGGGACAATCTCAGAAATTATCTTAAGGAAGTTTTCACAAAAGGGCAATCAAACCTAACACAAAAGACTTCCCACTTTTTGTCTTTTTCTATTAGCATTTAGAGAATAGAAATTTGTTGGACCAATGAAGATTCTCCTCACTTTCATAACTGAGACCTGTACCAATGATTGTTAAGAAAGATGATTCAAAATGTAAGATCACAATTTCTAGCCAATCAGTGAAAAGGTGATGATTTCAATGGTTCTACCCATTCTGTGATGTTGATATATACTGATGATTCTGTAACCTTCCTCGGATTCAGGCAGACATTCTAGCTCTGGCAGCATGTTTGTCTGCTTCCCACTTTCATCCTTTTGAATATATGCCAGATAAAACTTTCTTTTTTGCTTTACTAAACTTTATGATGTTTTTCCTCTACAACAATGCTAACCCGGAGACCCCACCCTGCTTGCCATACATAAGCCCTCTCCTACAATTCCATCTTGTTATTACTTTAAGGAGCCCTGGTGGTGAAGTGGTTAAGGGCTTAGCTGCTAACAGAAAGGTCAGTGGTTTGAACCCATCAGCCACTCCGAGAGATTCTGTAAAGATTATAGCCTTGGAAAGCCTGTGGGGCAGTTCTACCCGGTCCTACAGAGTTGCCATGCGTCAGAATTGACTGGTGTCTTAGTCCTCTAGTGCTGCCCTAACAGAAATACCACAAGTGGATGGCTTTAACAAAGAGAAGTTTATTATCTCACAGTCCACTAGGCTAGAAGTCTGTATTCAGGGCCCTGGCTCCAGGGGAAGGCTTTCTCCCTCTCTCTCTGTCAGTTCTGGAGAAAGGTCCTTGTTATCAGTCTTCCTTTGGTCCAAAGGACGCACTCTGCTCCCGGTGCTGCTTTCTTAGAGGTATGAGGTCCACCTCTCTCTGCTGGCTTCCCTTTCCTTTAATCTCTTGTAAGATAAAAGGTGGTGCAGGCCACACCCCAGGGAAACTCCCTTTACCTTGGATCAGGGGTATGACCTTAGTAAGGGTGTTACAATCCCTCCCTAATCCTCTTTAACATAAAATTACAATCACAAAATGGAGGACAGCCACACAATACTAGGAATCACGGGCTAACCAAGTTGATACCTATTTTGGGGGGACACAATTCAATCCATGACAACTGGACAGCAATTTTTTCTTTTTTTAACTTTGTCCCCAGCTGCAACCCCCTGTGTGGCCCTGTGTCCAAACATACTGTAGTTTTATCTCTGGGTTCTGTGAGTATTAAATTCTGTTTGTTTTCTGGCTTTACTGCATGAGCCTCACTCCCTCATGCAGCACCTCACAGACCATCCAAGACACCCACAGTTCTCCTCTGGGTCAAATTTAATACAGGACCAATAATGGAGCCCTGGTAGCACAAAGGTTAAATGCTCGGCTGCTAACCAAAAGGTCAGTGGTTTGAACCCACAAGCTGCCTGTGGGAGAAAATACCTGGAGATCTGCTCCCATAAAAGATTATACCCTGGGAAACCCTATGGGCAGTTCTACTCTGTCCTACAGTGTCACTATGAATCAGAATTGACTCCATGGCTCATAACAACAATCCAGTCCAGCACACTACCTGTTTTTGTGCAGCATTCAGTGAGCTAAGAATGGCTTTTATATTTTTAAATGCTTGGGAAAAATCAAGATGAGACTATTGTTTTGTGACATGGAGATTGTATGAATTCAAATTTCAGTGTCCATATATAAAGTTCTTTCAGAACATAACCATACCCATTCATTTAGGTATTTTCTATGGCTGCTTTCCTGCTACAGCAGAGTTGATTAACTTCCACCAGACCTTAAGGCTGACAAAAATTAAAATATTTACTACCTAGCTGTTATGGATTGAATTGTGTCCCAAAAAAATGTTTAGCAACTTGGCTATGCCACAATTCCCAGTATTGTGTGATTGTCTGCCATTTTGTGATCTGATGTGATTATCCTATGTGTTGTAAATCCTAACCTCTATGATGTTAATGACACAGGATTAGAGGTAGTTATGTTGATGAGGCAGAACACCATCTACAGGATTAGCTTGTATCTTGAGTCAATCTCTTTTGGAATATAAAAGAGATGTGAGCAGAGAGGAGAGGGACCTCATACCACCAAGAAAGAAGCACTTGGAGTGGAGCTCGTCCTTTGGACCATGGGTCCCTGAGCCGAGAAGCTCCTAGACCAGGGGAAGACTGATGACAAGGACCTTCCCCCCGAACCGACAGGAAGAGAAAACTTTTCCTAAAGGTGGTGCCCTGAATTTGGACCTCTAGCCTCCTAGACTGGTGAGAGAATAAATTTCTGTTTGTGAAAGCCATCCACTTGTGCTATTTCTGTTATAGGAGCACTAGATGACTAAGACACTGGCCCTTTACAGAAAAAAATTTGCTGATCCATGGTTTATTTGCATCTTCTTTTTTTCCTTTTTACTTATAAATTTTTTTATTGTGGTAAATATCTATGAAACACAACATTTGAGATTTCAACCACCTTCACACGTGTAGTTCACTGACATTAATTATGTTTATCATATTGTTCAACCAGAACCCTTATCCATTCTCAAATGTTTCATCATCCTTAGCAGAAGCTCACTGTCCCCCAAGCATTGAGTACTGCTTTCCCTCTCCCTCCTCCCCACCCCTAGTAATGCACTTTGATCTCTATACATTTGCCTATTTTATTTCATATAAGTGGGATCATACAATATTTGTCCTTTTGTGACTGACTTATTTCACTCAGTATGATGCTTTCAAGGTTCACCCATGTTGTAGCATGTGTCAGGATTTCATTTCTCTTTATGGCTGAGTAGTATTCTATTGTGTGGATATACCACATTTTCTTTACCCATTCCTCTGTTGATGGATCTTTTGTTATTGACCAGTTCTGCCAGAAGTTTGTGTATCTCAGTAAACTTTTGAAAGAACCAGCTTTGGTTTTGTTAATTTTCTGTAAGTTATTTTCTTCTCTATTTCACTTATTTCTTCCACTCTTTAGTATTCCATTCTTTCCTGTCTCTGTAAGTTTGTCCTCTTGCTCCTCTTAACTTCTTGAGATGAATGCCTAGCTCATTTGTTTGTAAACTCTCTTTCTTTTCTAATGTAATTAAAGTTATAATTTTTCTTTAAGTACTGACTTCAGTATTTCCCAATTTTTGCTTCACAACACGTTCATTATCATTCAGCACCAAGTATTTCTTAATGTCCTTAATGATTTTCTTTTTTTAACACAAGGGCTATGTAGTAATATTTATTTTCCCAATCTATGGAAATCTATGGGGGAAAAATCATGTAAAAATCTATTTTTACACTGTTCTTTTTTTAATTTCTCATTTGTTGCATTGTGGTCAGATCAATGGTTTAAATGTTATTGATCCTTTGCATTTGAAGATTTTTGTTCAATGAAGAACTCCATACCCAAAATTAAGAGATCATAGATTTAAAGATGTTTGCAATGGCTAAAATGTGTATGTGTGAAATGACCTCCTTTAGGCCTCTCAATAACTCCAACACTGGTACATAACTATTAACTAAACTCCAGGTTTTATTCGGATTCAGTAGTTTTTCCACTAATGCCCTTTTTCTGCTCCAGGATTCCATCCAGGATTGTTGCTGTTATGCACCGTCAAGTCTATTACAACATGTAGGAACCCTGTAGGACAGGGCAGAACTGCCCCATAAGGTTTCCTAGACTGTGATCTTTAAAGAAGCATATTTCTAGGTCTTCCTCCCATCTTCCCCCACCCCCTGGAGCCTCCGCTGGGTTTAAACCTCTGATCTTTCGGTTAGCAGCTGAGTGCTTAACTATAGTGCCACCAGACCTCTTTCCATCCAGTTTACCACATTGCATTTAGTCATCATGTCTCCTTAGCCTTCTCTGATCTGAAACACTTTATCACACTTTCGTTGCTTTTCATTGCCATGGCAATTTTAAGGAGTACTTGCTGTTGTTGTTAGTTGCTGTGATGGTTAATGTTATGTGTCAACTTGGCTAGGCCATGATCCTCAGTATCATGTAATTATCCTCCATTTTGTGATCTGATGTAAGGGGAGTTTTCTTAGGGGTGTGGCCTGCATCCAGTATATATGGATGTTCTGGCAAAGCTCTCTCTCTCACTCTCAATCCTGCTTCTGACTTGTCATCATCTGACCTCCAGTTCTTGGGATGTGACCCAGCAGCTTGCCACCTGACCTGCAGATTTTAGGATTCGCCATCTCCTACAACCCCATGAGCCAGCAGCCTGCCATCTGACCTGCCTATTTAGGGTTCATCAGACCCTGCAACCACATGAGTCAGGAAAAGTCTCCAGCTTGACATCTGACCCATGGATTTGGGGCTTGCCAGCCTCCACAACTGTGTGAGCCATTTATCTTGAAATAAGTCTCTCTCTCTCTCTTCTTTCTGTCTCTATATATATGTTTCACTGGTTTTGCTCCTCTAGAGAGCCCAGGCTAAGACAGTTGCTGTCAAGTTGCCTCCGACTAGTCAGCTGTTTTATAAAATGTCCCTCAATTTGGATTTTTTTGATGTTTTTCTCATGGTCACACTGGAGTTGTGAGTTTTTAGGAAGGATACCACAGAAGGTGTACGGTTCTCTTCCCATCAGGGATATGCTATCAACATGACTTACCACTGGTTATGTTAAATTTGATCACCGGGCCAAGGTATGTTTGACAGGTTTCTCCACTATAAAGTTACTTTTCCCCTTTTTGATACTCTGTTCTTTGGAAGCAAGTCACTAAGTCCAGCCTACCACTGGGAAGGGAATATGGTTAAGCTCCATCTCATTGAGGGGAGATTATATACATACATTATTTGGAATTCTTTTGTAAGGAAGATTTATTTATTGTCCCTTTAAATTTAATTTAAATTAACCAAAATGAAATTAAATAAAGAACTCACTAACTCTGTCTCACTAGCCACATTTCAAGTGCTCACTAGTCACATGGCTACCATATTGGATGATGCAGATGTAGAACATTTCCATCCCTGTAGAAAGTTCTATGGACTTAAATCATTGAGTTTTCAATCTTCCTTCTTTTCAAATACAGTGAAACCTGTGAGAGGTCTTGCAAGTTTTCTGCCTTTGACAGGGTGCAGTCTTACCACTTTTCTATCACTATTAAGAGTCCTACCTCACAAACACTCAGTGAGTTTTCCTTCTCTGACAGGTTTCCACCTTACACAGGTTCTGACAGGTTTTACTGTATATGAATTTAAAGATAGAGATTTCCAAAAATTATTTTAGCTCTCACCATATATTTTATTGTTTTCAATATCATCAGTTCCAAATATTTTTTTCCACAGCAATTTCTTGTTAGACATATGAGTTCTTTAGAACCAGGACTAGGGTGAGGCAATCAAGGAGCACAAAATTAAGGAGACACTCACTTTCGGCTTGTGAAAATGCAGAGATAGCATTTTTGCTCCTTAGACTCCTTGCTTGTCTCACCCTAGTCCTAGCCCTGTTTAGAGGTGTATTGCTTAATTTCCAAACTATGCTTTTTTTTCCAACTATTTTTCTGTTGTTGACTTCTAGTTAAATTCCACTGCAGTCACTGGGTAGCTACAAAAAGCTGTACAGTTAATATCATAATGATGAATTGTGAGTTCATTTATTTCTTCCACTCTTTAGTATTCCCTTCTTTCCTGTCTCTGTAAGTTTGCTCTGTTGCTCCTCTTTACTTCTTGAGATGAATGCCACATTTCAATTAAGCATGAGTTTGAGAATAACAGAAGGATGTCCACTGTTACCACTTCAGTAGAATGGCAAAGGTAATTTTGAAGACCAAAGCTGGGTCACTTAAACTTCCAAATATACAGACTTACATAAAGCTACAATAATTAAGATATGTGGCACGGGACAAATAGGAGAGAATAGAGTCCAGAAATAGATATACAGCCCCCTACCTGATTTACACAAAGGTTGTACTGCAATACAGTGGGGTAAAAAAAAAAAAAAGTGCTAGTGTATTTGAATATGCATATGAAAAAAATTTGCCTTAATTTCTCTCATACATAAATAAAAAATCAATTTAAGGTGCCTCATAGACCTAAGTTTGAAAGGTTGAACAGTAAAAGTTCTAGAAGAAAATATGAGGAATATCTTTATACCTTTGGTAGACACTACCACCACCAGTTCCCATCCAGTCAGCTGTGACTCATGGTGACCCCATGTGTGTCAGAGTAGAACTGTGCTCCATAGGATTTGTTTATTTATTTTTGGTGAAAATATGCACAGCAGAACATATACCATTAAAAAATCCCTACATATACAGTTCATTGACATTGGTTACTTTATTCATGTTGTATAACCATTCTCTCTGTCTCAACCCATATTATTACACCACTACTGACTTAGATATACTACCCTCCATAGGGTGATCAATAGCTGATTTTGCAGAAGTAGATTTGCCAGGCTTTTCTTCTGAAGTGTCACCAAAGGTTTCTTAAATAGGACACATGAAGTACCAACCTTAATGTATATACCCATGAAACCACCATTTGCACCAAGATATGGGACATTTTCAGCACCCCAGCAATTCCCTTACACCCCTTCCAGTTGACAGAAAACCCAGTTTAAAAAAAATAAATCACGACTTGAACAGACACTTCATGAGAGAGGATACATCCAAATGGCTAATAACCATATGAAAAAATATATGTCCAAGATCATTACTCATCAGGGAAATGTAAATTAAAGCCATCATGAGATACCACTACAACTTCAAGAGAATAGCTCTAAGTAACCTTTTAATTAGAGAGCACCAAATATTGGAAATGATCTGTAGCAACAGAACTCTCAGTATTGCTGGTGGGAATATAAATTGTTTCAGTCACTTTGTAAAAGTGACGGGCAGTATCTACACTAAAGTTAAATATATGTAGTTCTAGCACTTCTCCCCATAGCTATATACATATATCCAAGAGAAATTAATGCAGATGTCCACCAAAAGACATGCAAAAATGTCTATGGCAGTTTTATTTAAAATAGCAAAATAATCAGCCTCAAAGTAAAATGGATGTATAAAACTGCCATATTCATTCAATGGGATTCTATCCAACAATGAAAACAATGTGCTACTGCTACACACAACAAGGATGCATCTCACACATTATTTAAAAGAAGTCAAAGACAAGAATCTATCATTATGGTTCCGTTTATTTAAAGTTCAAAAATAGGCAAAAGTATTCTATGCTCATATAAGTCAGAATCAGGGGCGGGGAGGCAGTGTTGACCAGGATGGGACATAAAAGAGACTTTTGGGCTACTTGTTCACACTAGAGAGCTGAAGAATTTTCACTAGAAAACCCCACATTAGATGATATTGATTTTTAGAATCTACAGCCAAGACTACAGATTGCCTAACCTCACTTCTGCCTTTTAATGTTCCTGGAAGCAAGTAAAACATACTTTTTAGCTAGGACTCTAGCTGCAAGGGAGTCTGGAACATCTAGTCCTCATAGCTATTCTCTTTTTAGTTCTTGCAGTTGACAGCCAAGGGTCAGTTGTGCTCACAGTAATAGATGCTGTGCCTTTTGATCCTCATTGAACTGAAGTTTGAATAATAAGCTCCCCCCACCCACAGGAGGCAACCCTTCCAGTTGCTCTGGCTTTTTAAATGTTTGATGGTTCTTGGTTTCATGCTCAATTTTCTCCTTTGAGGTTAAAAACTTTAGGCGACGTTTGGAACACTGCAAGATTGTCTTGTTCCAGTGCCTCCAATTATGATTCATGTATGGTGTTGCAGTTTTGAAAATTTTGAGACAGAATGGACAAAGCAAATTCTTAGTGTATTCATGACAGTTTCTAAAGTGGGTTTCCACATCAGTGAAGGCCAATGATCTGTAATTGCAAACTTGGCACACACAGGGCATTTCACCATGCTTATGTGTGTCCTTCTTGTGTTGTAAGAGAACATGGTCTGTTTCAAATGACAATTCACGGATTTTACAAACAGTGGAGGGTTCCTGGGTGATAAGCACACTTTCAATGTGGCGCTGCAGCTGGAAGGGAGTGGGAACCTGCCGATAGCAGTGCTGGTAGGTGGTGTTGCTGTCCCAGCTGTCACCTCTCTGCCTCTCAAGTTCCAAATGGTGCTTCATGTGATTCATAAACTTTACATTCTTTAGAATTTTCAGGCAGCTAAGTCATTTAAAGGTTGTGTGAGTTTTCTGTTCTGGCTGCCCATCTCCATCATGTTTTCCATAGTAGAAGTCACGAAGAAACACGATCGGATTTCTTTTCTTGGAATCAAAGGTCTCGTGTTGATTTGCTATTCTTGAAAAGTCTGTTTCCTCCAGTCCTTCAAAGCTATTTTCTATGATTGGATTCCTAAGACTGAAATGTATCATATCATTTGCACAAGCCTGAGGAAATGATTCTTCATTTTGACCACTACTTGACGAGGTGTGAACACCTGTTGAGGGTGTACTAGTGTTCACTGTAGGAGAGATACCAGATAGGGTATCCAAAGAACATCCCCCTGGGATTGCAACACTGAGTTTAAGCCTTTTGGGATTTCCACTGTTCATATCAGAAGTGGAAAGTTGTTTTAAATCATGAGGACTTTCATCTGTACTGCCTACAGAAAGAGCAGCGCCAACTACATGCTGAGTCCATGGTAAGAACAAATCTAAGGAATTATGAGACACGATATGTTGTGATCTCCTTTTGTAACTGGGTGTGGATGAACAATCAATAATAGGATCATCTACGGATCTTGATTCAGGCTGAAAAACTGGCAAGATGGTCATCTCTTTTGATGTAAAGGTCCTACGATTTTCAGGCTGAAATGCATGACCAGTACCTTGACTGGGGTGGTCTTTCTTTCTTTTTGAGTATGGACCCAGGGTGACTCTGTTCAAAACGTTTGAAATGACTGGTTTAGAATTTGAAATCACCCTGACAAAGTGAATTTCAGCATCTTAGTTTACATAATCCACCCCAACGAAGATCAGATCAGCATCTTCATCGTCACAGTTGCCATATTTGGATTCTTTTACACTCTTCTGTGGTTCTGGCTCTTGTTCCTCACACAAGGAGAGAGCTGCCATTTTGGATTTTTTGCTTGAAGCAATTGGTCCCTTCAACTTCCAGTGCTTTCTTTTATATAAATTGCCACCTAAGTATAACCATATCACTTAAGTCAGTATTTATTTAGAAAGAGAAAACCATTACTTTATTTAATCCTCCCCCAGAACCCTGAGATAACTATTAGCATCCCTATTTTAAATGTGAGAAAACAGGTTCAAGCAATTTGTAACAGCTAGTAAGAGGTTGGAGTGCCTGGGTGGCACAGTTAATGCACTCAGTTGTTAACCAAAAGGTTGGAGGTTTGAGTCCATCCAGAGGCACCTGAAGAAAGGTCTGGTGATCTATTTTTGAAAAATAAACCATTGAAAACTACGAAGCACAGTTCTATTCTGCGACACACATGCTGTCTCCATGAGTTGGGATCAACTCGACAATGACAACTAGTAAAGTAAGAGGTTAAGCCAGGATTAAAACCTCAGTGTATCTGATTTCAGAGCTGGAGCTTTAAATTACAGGTTGTAGTCTCTGCTATATAAAACACTAACATTGCTAAGATGAAGTCACTATGGAAGGAACACTTGTAAAGTACACAGCCCATACCTGGAACACCACAGCCTCTCACACTTTCTTAGGTTCTCATCCAGCCCCATGTCTTCACCGTCTATTTGCCAATAGTTACAAATTTCTCTCTTCAACCTTGCAGTCTCAGAATGCAGATTAACTGCTTAACACCCCCTCTTGCGGAGCCCAGACTAGAGTGAGGTAGGTGAGGTGCTCAGAAAGCAGATTTAAGGAGGCACAGTTTGTACAGCTCAGAGTGAGTGCCTCCTTAAATTTTGTGCCTTAGACATCTCATCCACCTCCTCCTAATAACAAGCATACCCTTTAAGATAGCTAAAATTTGCCTCTAGAATATACTGAAAAACCAAACCAAACCCATTGCTATCAGGCTGATTTTGACTCATAGTGACCCTATAGGACCGAGTAGAACCGTCCCATAGGGTTTCCAAGGAGCAGCTGGTGGATTTGAACTGCCGACCTTTTGGTTAGCAGCTAAGCTTTTAATCACTGCACCACCAGGGCTCCTATAGTAGGTGCTAAATCTTTGTTAAATGAATAAATAGTAGCTGTTATTAATATGATAATTTATGTGTACAACAGACTCTAATTCGCTAATTATAGGTTCTCCAAGAATTTAATGAACTCCAGTAGTGAGCTGATTTCACACTATCATGCAAGGGAAAAATTTAGCCAGTGTTTATGTATAGATAGATATTGATAGGAATGATATGGACATAAATGCTATAAATAGATGTAGATGTGGATACAGAAATTTTGTAAAATAATACCCTCATTACATGGGATATGCTCTGATACCTTTTACGCCATTAACACATTTCATTGATTCTAAAGGCACCCTTATATTTATATTTTAACATCTCTGAAATCAGATTGCATCTTAACACTAGTATTTCGTAGTCTGTTTATAGTCTTTTATTTTAGAGTGTGTTATAGATTGAATTGTGTCCCCCCAAAATGTGTGTCTACTTGGCTAGGCCATGATTCCCAGTATTGTGTGGTTGTCAACCATTTTGTGATCTGATGTGATTATCCCCGTGTGTTATAAACCCTAACCTCTGTGATGTTAATGACGCAGGATTAGAGGCAGTTATATTAATGAGGCAGGACTCAATCTACAAGATTAGGTTGTATCTTGAGTCAATCTCTCTCAAGATATAGAAGAGAGAATTGAGCAGAGAGGAGTGGGACCTCACACCACCAAGAAAGAAGCACCGGGAGCAGAGCGCATCCTTTGGACCCAGGGTCCCTGCACTGAGAAGCTCCTAGACCAGGGGAAGATTGATGATAAGCACCTTCTCCCAGAACCAACAGAGAGAAAAAAAACTTCCCCTGGAGCTGGCACCCTGAATTTGGACTTCTAGCCTTCTAAACTTCGAGAGAATAAATTTCTGTTTGTTAAAGCCATCCACTTGTGGTATTTCTGTTATAGCAGCACTAGATAACTAAGACAGAGTGATATCAAAAATAATGTGGCAACCTATAGACGGCAAAAAATTTTTGGGGAATGACACAACTGATAAGTGTCTAATATATATTTTAGATATATAGAAAATTTCTACAACTTAACAACAAAAAGACAAATAATCCAATCAAAAACTGGACAAAGGACAGGAACAGACACTTTACCAAAGAGAACATTCAAATGGCCAACAGACATGTGAAAATATGTTCAACGTCATTCAGCATCAGAGAAATACAAATCAAAACCACAAGGAGATGCCATTTCACGTCCACTAGGATGGCTAAGATAAAAAACAAAATAAAAACAGAAAATAACAAGTGTTGGAGGGGATGTGGAGAAATTGGAACCATCATCCATTGCTGGTGGGAATGCAAAATGGTACAGCCATTGTGGAAAATAGTCTGGTAGTTCCTCAAAAAACTAGAGATAGAGCTGCAATAAACTCGTTGCTGTTGAGTTAATTCTGACTCATAGAGACCCTATAGGAGAGAGTAGAACTGTCCCATAGAGTTTCCAAGGAGCAGCTGGTGGAGCCAAGTTCTTTAACCACTGCACCACCAGGGCTCTAGAGCTGTCATATTCCACTCCTAGGTATATACCCTAGGGATCTAATAGAAGTGACACAAACAGGAACAAGCACGCCTAAGTTCATTGCGGTACTATTCACAATAGCAAAAAGATGGAAACAAACTAAGCATCCATCAACAGACGGATGGATAAGTAAAATATGGTACATACATACAATGAAATACTACTCAGCAATAAAGAAAAATGAGTTCGCAGAACATCTTGGAACATGGATGAACCTGAAGGACATTACGGTGCGCAAAAGAAGTCAATTGCAAAAAGACAAATATTGTATGTTCTCACTTTTATGAAATGACATGAACAGGCAAATGTACAGAAACTAATGTTCATTAGTGGTTACCAGGGATGAGGGAGGAGGAGGATTCACTCTTTAGATAATAGGTACTTGTTATTTTTGATGATGGGAAGGGTAATACCCAATGAGAGTGAAGTGTGTGCAGCTTGACAAAGGTAAACGATGTCACTAAAAGGTGACAAGAAAAAAAGGACCTTTGGTAATTGCTACAGTATATAGAATTTTGAAAGAACGACAGCAACAACCAGAAAATATATGTGCAGTTATATATGTATGTATGAAGACATGTATGTGTATGGGTATATATATGTGAGTACATATGTGTGTATATATAGGTGCATGCATATGTGTGTATATATATATACACACATATGCATGTATGTGATTACATGCACATATATTCATATATATAATAAAGCACATACGGGGCACAGTTACAGATACTTCTCAGACCTAACCAAACACCTTATCGAGTTGGTTTCCTGGGTTTGAAGGATTAAGACCATAGTCTTGCAGGGTATCTTGGTTGACTGGCATAATATAGTTTGTAAAGTTTATGTTCTACATCCTAGTTTGGTTTGCGAGCAGCCATCTAAGATACAGCTATTGGTCTCTACTCATCTGGAGCAAAAAAAGAAGAAGGAAAGCAAGACTCAAAGAAGAAACTAGTCTACAGGATTAATAGTCTACAGGAACCACAACATCATCCACCTAGAGATCAGAAAAACTAGATGGTGCCTGGCTACCACTACCAACAATTCTGATCAG
Source organism: Dugong dugon (assembly GCA_030035585.1). Taxonomy (NCBI): domain Eukaryota; kingdom Metazoa; phylum Chordata; class Mammalia; order Sirenia; family Dugongidae; genus Dugong; species Dugong dugon. The sequence goes on along the minus strand of CM057476.1, from coordinate 36,551,229 downwards.
GGCTACAATAGATGGACTCTGATAGAATGGGAAAAAAATGTGGGTCAGAACCTCAAATTCCTAAGGAAACAAAAAACAAACCAAAAAAAAAAAAAAAAAAGCCAGACTTATTGGACTGGTTGAGATTGGAGAACTCCCCAAGACTATTGCCTTGAGATACTCTTCAAACCTTGAACCAAAACTCACCCCTGAGGTCACCTTTTAGCTAAATAACAGATTGGCTCATAAAAAAAAGAATAGCAACGGTGAGTACTGTGCTCCTTTAAAAAAAAAAAAAAACACTTATATGAGACCAAAGAGTCAACAACTACTTTTAAACAAAGATAAGAATGTAAGGGGGCAGGAAACTAGATTAATGGAAATGGAACAACCAGAAGGGAAATACTGAGAATGTTCACGACATCTAAAGAATGTAACCACTGTCACTGAAGAATTTGTGTAGAAGTTGTTGAATAGGAACAGGGATGGATTACCCAGTGGCAAGGCTACAAGATTAAGTGAACGAGCAGCACATGGCATGTGGTAAGCACCACAACCACTCGCTTGCCTTGCTTGTTGGGTACTCTGTCCCTGAATGGGTATCTAAACTGCTGTGTAAACCTTCACTGAAAACACAATAAAATATTATTTAAAAAATAGTAATAATGTGGTATCTTACAATTGATGACACCTTAGATTCAAAGAGAAACTGTTTCTTTTTTGTAACTTGACTACAGACCACCACATTAATTTCACAGTTCACTAGTGAGTTGCTAGCTGCATTTTGGCAAACAATGGTTTAAAACAGGAATTGTCAAACTGGTCTGCCCTGCTTTTATATTGTCAACAGGCTGAGAATATACATTTTTAAGTTCTTTATTTTAGTTATTTTTACATTTTAATGCTTTTTTACATTCTTTTACATTTTTTAATTTTTGAAAAAGAATATTTCTTGACATATAAAAATTATATGAAATGCAGATTTCAGTGTCTATAAATAAAGCTTCGTTGGGACACTGTAATGATCATTCATTTACTGCTACTGTCTTGGCTGCTTTCTCACTATTATGGCAGAGTTCAGTAATTGCAACAGAGACCGCATAGCTGCCAAGGATAAAACGTTATCTAGAAGGCAGTTGTGGGTCAGTGGTAGAATTTTTGCTTTCCACTCAGGAGACCCAGGTTTAATTCCCAGTGACTACACCTCAAGTACAGCCACCACCCATTTGTTAGTAAAAGCTTTTGTGCTGCTATGATGTTGAACATGTTTCAGTGGTGCTTCCAGACTAAGATGAACTAGGAAGAAAGGACTGGTGATACTTCTGAAAATTAGCCAGTGAAAACCCTATGGATCACAAGGGTCTGATACCATTGTACATGAGTTACCATGAGTCTGGTGTGACTCAACAGCTCCTAACAACAGCCATTTACAGGAAAAGTTTTCTGATATCTGGTTTAAGAGAAACAAAATTGAGGATACCAAATATCTTAGCTCACCAGCTCCTGAAGTTGTGTGTCCCAGTGATTCAGTGTGGCTCAGTATTTGCCAGTCAGGACCACAGGGAGAGAGAAGCTGGTGTGTCCTTGCCACCACGTCCTTGAGAAATTTCTCCAGAGTCCAGGAGAGGCTTCCTGTGCCTGTATGGCTCTCTGCTTGCTCTCCAAAAGTGTGTCTGAGACCTAACAAGAAGCCCCCACCCCTTTTAAATGCGCATAATCTAATCTGAATCATCTAAACCTGCCTCCAATCACGTTCCAGAGCCAGCCTGACCTCACTGGATGTCAGGCTGTGGTCCATAGTGGTTGCCAAAATCTTTCATTCAAATTGTAGTTCAAAGGAAAGAATGAGGATGGGCCACAGGGTCAGGCCCAGGGCATGTGGCCAGGTTGGGCCAGGTGTGGGAGTCCCCCTCCTCTTTGGATTGTCCCGGGCCCCATCACCCTATCTCCAGGTTCTCTGGGTCCTGAGCTATTTATAGGGTGGGTGTAGGAGTCGACACAGTTATTTAGACAGGGCTTGAAAGGATACGGTGATTGTTTGCTGTCCGGTGGACTCTGACTCATGGCAACACCATGTGTGCAGAGTAGAACTCCTCCGTAGGGTGGGTTTGAATCATTACCTTTCAGCTGGTAGTCGAGTGCTTAGCTCTTTGAGCATTCAGCGACTTCTAAATGGAGGTGTTGTTATTGTTAGGTGCCCTCGAGTAGATTCCAACTCATACTGACCCTATAGGACAGAGTAAAACTGCCCTATAGGGTTTCCTAGGCTGTAATCTTTAAGGAAGCTGACTGTCACATCTTTCTCCCAAGGAATGGCTGGTGGGTTCAATCTGCTGACCTTCTGTTTAGCAGCCAAGCTCTTAACCACTGCACCACATGACAGAAGTCTTCCCAAATGCAGGCAAGCACTCACAGATCACTCCAGCTCAGAGAATGACAACCTGCCCGTGTCCTAGGGGCAGCTGGGGAGATAGTCTCACTCCCAAGATGGCCAGCTGGTTTGCACTTGAAGACTTTCCACCCCTGGGATTCCTGGTGCCCAAGCAGGGCTCTTACTGTGGGTCTTCACACTTAAACTTGTCTGCTTTTTCTAAGCAGGAGCCCACTCCCTTTTTACACGAGCTACCTGACCTAAGGTCTCATCCTGGCTTGCTCTTATCTCCTCTTACACTCCCCACCCCCTCAACCTCCCCTTTCACTTCCCCTCCAGCATTTTCTAGGTGGACTCTCAGGCTTTCCCTCCCACTGTCCTTACTGCCCTTTGCATGCAGATTCTTGAGGGGAGAGAGGGTTTCAAGCTTCCTGTGACAGGCAAGAAATAGTATCCCCACCCCTTCCAGTGCAACTGAATCACAGAATTAGAACAAAAATCCAGTTTGCAAATTAGAATGTTCTAAAGTGCCATAACCTGATATAATTAAAAAAAAATACCTTTCTTTGCGAATGTGCTAAGAGTCGCTGAGGTAGTATAAACTATGTAACAGAGAGTCCTAATCTTGTCTAGGGGCTGGGGAAGAGCTGCCTAAGGGAATTTCAAGTAGCCAAGGGTGTTTCCTGTAAGAAAACAGGATTAAATCAGGTAACAAAATTTAGACAGTAGCACGCCCTGGGTGGTGCAAACAGTAAACAAATTCAAAGAGTTTCCACCAGAGGCGCCTGGGAAGAAAGCCCTGGTGATCTCCTTCTGAAAAATCAGCCATTGAGGAGGAAAAAGGAATTAATGCCATTTGCATTTATTTCCTTTCAGCCATGTAGCCATGCTGATGTCGCTGATCTATTTTCCAAGTGAATTTCATAATCTGAATTTTTATGTTTTCTCTCAATTTTGATGTTAGTAAGTAATTTTTTAAGTTTTAAAGCATGATGGAACCAAATAAAACACATCTGTGTGTTTTGTCACATAATTGTCATAGGACTGGCCTCTGCACTTAGAAAATCAATTTTGCAAACTTCACACTGATAGTGAGGTACTTGATTTGCAATTTCTTCACCAGTAAGCACCAATAAGCACCTGCTTTCCTTGCTTATTAAGTAATTCGTCCCTAGGTGGCACAAATGGTTTACGCTAAACCACTAACCTAAAGATTGGTGGTTTGACCGAGTGGTGCCACAGAAGACAGGCCTGGCAATCTACTTCCGTAAAGTTAAAAACCAAGAAAATTCTATGGAGCAGTTCCACTGTAACACATGGGGTCACCATGAGTCAGGATAGACTCGACAACAGATGGTTTTGTTTGATTTTTGGTGTGTTAATTTAAAAAATGATTTTTTTTTTTATTGTACTTTAGATGAAGGTTTACAGAACAAATAGTTTCTCATTAAACAGTCAGTACACATATTGTTTTATGACATTGGTTAACAACCCCACAATATGTCAACACTTTCCCCTCTTGACCTTGGAGGACCTTTTCTTGGTGAAAATATACATAGCCAAAGTTACACCATTTTCAAAGTTTCTACACATACTATTCAGTAATATCGATTACATTCTTCCAGTTGTGCTGCTATTCTCACTATCATTTTCCAAATTATTCCATCCGCATTATCTTCAACCCACTGCCCTCTAGGCTTCCCATCAACACTTTTGAGTTGCTGCTGTCAATTAGATCTCATATAGGAAATTTTTTTTTTTTGTACCTTAGATGAAGGTTTCCAGAACAAATAGTTTCTCATTAAACAGTACACATATTGCCCTATGACAATGGTTAACAACCCCATGACATGTCAACACTGTCCCTTCCCAAACTTGGATTCCCTATCACCAGCTTTCCTATCCCCTCCTGCCTTCTAGTCCTTGTCCCTAGACTGCTATGTCTCATTAGTCCTGTTTTGTTTTATGAGGCTGTCCAATCCCTGGCTGAACGGTCAGCTTCGGAAGTGACTTCACCACTGAGGTAAAAGGGTGTCCAGGAGCCATACACTCAGGATTTCTCCAGTCTGTCAGGCCAGTGAATCTGGTCTTTTTTTTGTGAGTTAGAATTTTGTTCTACATCCTTCTCAGGTCTGTCCAGAACCCTCTGTTGTGATCCCGGTCAGAACAGTCAGTGGTGGTAGCCAGGCACCATCTAGGTGTACTGGACTCAGTCTGGTGGGGGCCTTGGTTGCTGTGGTCCATTAGCCCTTTGGACTAATCTTTTCCTTGTATTTTGTTCTCCTTATTCTCCCTTGCTCCTAAAGGGGTGAGACCAGTGGAGTATCTAAGATGGCTGCTTACAGGCTTTTAAGACCCCAGACGCTACTCACCAAGGTAGAATGTAGAACATTGTCTTTATAAACTGTGTTATGCCAATTGAGCTAGGTGTTTCCTGAGACCATGGTCCCCACAGCCCTTGGCCTAGCAATTCAGTCCCTCAGGGAGTTTGGAAGTGTCTATGGAGCTTCCATGACCTTTCCTTGTACAAGTTGTTCTGGCTTCCCCAGTATTGCGTACTGTCTTACCCTTCACTAAAGTTACCACTTATCTATTGTCTGTTTAGTTCCCTCCACCCACCCCTCCCATCCCTCATAACCAACAAAGATTATTTATTTTTGTGTGTAAACTTTTACATGAGTTTTTACAGTAGAGGTCTCATACAATATTTGTCCTTTTGTGATTGACGTATTTCACTCAGCATAAAGTCCTCCAGTTTCATCCATGTTATGAGATGCTTCACAGATTCATCATTGTTCTTTATCTTTGCATAATACTCCATTGTGTGTATGTACCATAGTTTGTTTATCCATTCATCTGTTGACGGGCATCTAGGTTGTTTCCATCTTTCTGCTAATGTGAACAGTGCTGCAATGAATATGGGTGTGCATATGTCTACTCATGTGACGACTCTTATTTCTCTAGGATATATTCCTAGGAGTGGGATTGCATTTTATAGTGGGGTTTGTTTTTTTTGTTTTTTTTTTGTTTTTGTTTTTGTTTTTTGTTTTGTGGTGCTGACGTTTTCTTTGTTCCTCTTACTCTCCATGCTGAATTCCTTTTGTTTGTGGGTTTTTTCCTTCACATTTTTTATTTTAGGTTTTGTTTTTACTGAGACTTTATGTTTTTCTTCTTTATTTTGATGAATAGGTTTGTTAACTTTCTTTGTGGTTACCTTGAAATTTACCCTTACCTTCCTAGATTTGAACTAGTCTATTATTACTTGGTATCGCCTTGCCGTCCTCTCCATTAGAAGGTTCTATACCTACACTGTTTATTCCCTCTTTTATTCTTCTGATGCTGTTGTCATTTACAGATGAACCTCTCTGGTTCCCTGTTGTAATTCTTTTCATTTTGCATAGTCCTTAAGAGTTCATTTCCTAGGTTGGTATCTGGCTGTACAATCTTGTGTCCTTATATTCAACCTGTGGTCTGATGTTGTTTTTTTTCAGATCAAAGGACTGACTCCCTTTAATAATTCTTGTAAATTTCGTTTGGTTTTTACATAGTCCCTTAATTTCTATTTATCTGAAAATGACCTAATTTCACAATCATATTTGAATGAGAGTTTTGCAGGCTATGTTATTCTTGGCTGGCAATTTTTTTCTTTCAAGGTTTTATATATGTCATCCCATTGCCTTCTTGCCTGCATGGTTTCTGCTGAATAATCTGAGCTTAGTCTTGTTGTTTCTCCTCTGTATGTGACTTTTTGCTTTTCACGAGCTGCTCTCAGGAGTCTTTGTCTTTGGTTTTTGTGAGTGTGATTATGATATGCCTTGGTGTCATGGATTGAATTATGCCCCCCCAAAATGTGTGTATCAATTTGGCTTTGCCATGATTCCCGGTATTGAGTGATTTTCCTATATGTTGTAAGTCTTGCCTCTATGATGTTAATGGGGGAGGATGGACGGCTGTTGTGTTAGTGAGGCAGGACTCAATTTATAAGATATTGTGTCCTGAGGCAATCTGTTAAGATATAAAAGAGAGAAGTGAGCAGAGAGACATGGGAGACCTCATACCACCAAGAAAGCAGTGCCAGGAGCAGAGCATGTCCTTTGGACCCAGGGTCCCTGTGCGGAGAAGCTCCTAGTCTGGGGGAACATTGATGAGAAGGCCGACAGAGAGAGAAAGCCTTCCCCTGGAGCTGATGCCCTGAATCTGGACTTTTAGCCTACTTTACTCTGAAGAAATAAATTTCTCTTTGTTAAAGCCATCCACTTGTGGTGTTTCTGTTACAGCAGCACTAGATGACTAAGACACTTGGTGATTTTTTGGGGGGTCTAACCTATATGGGGTTTGTTGGGCTTCTTGGATGGTCAGCTTTTCATCTTTCATGATATTGGGGAAGTTTTCTGTCAGCAGTTCTTCAATGGTCCTTTCTGTGTTTGCTGTTTTCTCCCCCTGTTCTGGAACTCCAATCACTCGCAGAATTTTGCTTTTGAGTGTATCCCACATAATTCTCAGGGTTTCTTCATTTTTCTTCACTCTTTTTGCTGATTTTTCCTCAGACAGAGTTGTATCCAAGTGTTTGTCTTCAATTTCACTGATGCTATCTTCCATCATTTCAAACCTGCTCCTCATCCCTTCTACGACACTGTTCATTTCTGAAATCTTGATATTTATCTTTTTGATTTCTAATTGTTGTTTTTGTATGATTTCTAGTTGTGAATTTATTTTATCATTTTGTTCCTATATTAGTTTCTTGAATTCTTTCATTTTTTATCTGCATTTTCCATGAATTTGTCTATTTTTCCTCATTTTTGTCTGCTTTTTGTTCAACTCTTGTATAATTCTGAATATTAGAGATTTGAATTCCCTATCAGTTAGGTCTAGTGCCTTTTCTTCTACTGGAAGGTCATCTGGTGTTTTATTTTGGACACCTACTGGAACCAGCCTATCCTGTTTTTGTATATGTTTTGATATTGTCTGCTGTCTTCAGGGCATTCAGTAGTTATTTTCATCGTTTATTGATTGTAGACTTGTTTCTTCCTGCTTTTTTTTCTTTATTTGGTTATGTCTGAGCAGACGGGCTGTGTGTTCTTTGTTGTTTGCTTGTCTGTGGGCACTGTACTTTTCACCTCTTTCTCCAATTGGCAGGGTCAGTCACTCAGGTATGGCACAGCAGGGCAGGTCCACCTGAAGGGGAGTTGCTGGGATGGGTTGTTTGTGGCACATACCAGTACTGAAAGTGTGGACTGGGAATCAGTCCAGGGCAGGTTCCAGTAGGCTGTGTCTGTGCTGCTTGGGAGTGTGATGTTCAGCTCATGGTGCAGGTGGGCAGGAAGGAGGGGGTAGATTGTGATGTGTGGACTTAAGATGGGTATGAGAGAGAGGAGAGAGGAACAGGAGTTAAAAACATACACACAAACGAAAAAGAGTTCTAAGGGAGATTGCTGTTGGAGTGGAGACATGCGAGACTGAGAAATGAGGAAAAACAAAAATGAAAAAGTAAAAAGGTAAAAGAAAAAAATGAATAAATCGAGAAACTGGAAATGAAGAAAGACAGGAAGGGAGTAAGAGAGAGAAGAAAACAAAACAAAGACACAAACAAACAAAAAAAAAAAAAAACCAAGAAAAAAGAAATGTCCCCAGTCACGTCCTTGTGTGTCTGCACAGAATAAGGGAGTAGCTCCCAAGCAGCATGGTACTGCCTGGCTAGAAGGGTCTCCCAAGCCAAGAAAAGAAAAAGAAAACAAACAAACAAATTAAAACAGAACAAATCAGAGAAAACAAACAAAAAAGCCCTGGGGGTCCCACCAGCCTGGTGACACGGGCCAGGAAGCAGTTTCACAGTCAAGCAGTGTTTCACAGCCTTTTAGGAAGAACCAAAGATGGTGCGCGGAGGCAGGTATTTGAGAGAAAGGAGGGGGAGGTGGTGAGAGGTAAGGAAGAATGTAAAGAAGTGGAAAAAACAACACCAGTAGCCAACAAAAGTCATTCAGGGAGTCGACCAGTGTGGGCGAGTGGAATCTAAGTAACACCGGGGTGAAGCTGGTGTTTCCTGGCCAACAGACTGTGGCTGCAGGAAGCAGAGGAGGCTTTGAGGGGGTGGGAAAGCATATATCACTGGTTCCCAGTTGTTCTGTCTCCTGCTGGAAGTCCTGTGAAGCTGCTTTCTCATACCCCCTGTTCACCAATTTTCTATAGGAGTCCAAGATGGCAGATCCATGCTCAGGTAGCTGATAGAGGACCTCTGCATGTATGTCTCTTCACTCTCTGTTCTTGGTCAGTCTCTTATTCCAGTCGGTGCTTGGCTGAGTTCTTTATCTCTTCATTTGATGCTTAGGGTTTCAGGATTGATGTGTGACTCTGTTTGACTTAGTTTTTCTGATCTTTGCCACGGAGAGATAGAGTCGTGCTTCTGACTATAGCATCAAGTTGTGTGGAAGTCCTGGTGTGTTAATTTGATCTGTGGGTTGCCACTTAGCCACCTCTGGTTTAAAGGAGATGTAAATTTTATACAGGCAGTCCCTGACTTATGACTTATGGGGCTCTGTTCTGATGACTCTGTTGTAAATCAGTTCCAACATAAGTCGAATACCTCTCTTTTTTTTTTTTAAGTTTTCATTATTATTGGCTTTTAAAATCAGTATTGTTATAAACCTGATTTTTATTTGTCTTTGGGAGTTGGAAATATCACATATAAACATCTTTGAATGAACATCTGAGAATGATTTAAAAAAAAAAATTGCTGTGGAGTTGATTCCAACTCACAGCAACCCTATAGGACAGAATAGAACTGCCCCATAGAGTTTCCAACGAGCACCTGGTGGATTGAACTGCCTAAGTTTTGGTTAGCAGCCATAGCTCTTAACCATTACGCCACCAAGATTTCCTTAATACCAGCAAATTACGTTCTGCAACATTGTATGTAGTAAAAAATAAATGGTCATAAATGCAGCTAGTGGTAACTTGAATAGGTCATAAGTTGAGGACTACCTGTAATTCTCTAGTTTCTAACCTCATAGTCAGTGGCACCACGTAAGATAGAATGACGTAGAATGATTTGAACTCTCACCCTCCACATAAGTAACAGAACATTTAATTGTGGTCATGCAGAACCTGTCCATAGAACAAGAGGCAGTTGTTCGAACAGAACAACGGGATACTGTGTGGTTTAAAGTCAAGAAAAGTGTGCATCAGGGTTGTATCCTTTCACCATATTTATTCAATCTGTATGCTGAGCAAATAATCCCAGAAGCTGGATTATATGAAGAAGAACGGGTCATCATCATTGGAGGAAGACTCTTTAACAACCTGTGATATGCACATGACACAACCTTTTTGCTGAAAGTGAAGAAGACTTAAAGTACTTACTGATGAAAATGAGAGATCACAGCCTTCAGTATGAATTACACCTCAACATAAAGAAAACAAAAACCCTCACAACTGGACCAATAAGCAACATCATGATAAAAACGGAGAGAAGATTGAAGTTGTCTAGGATTTCATTTTAGTTGGATCCACAATCAATGCCCACAGAAGCAGCAGCCAAGAAATCAAATAACACATTGCATTGGGCAAATCTGCTGCAAAAGATTTCTTTAAAGTATTAAAAAGCAAAGATGTCACTTTGAGGACTAAGGTGAGCCTGACCCAAGCCATGGTGTGTCCCATCATCTCATATATATGTGAAAGCTGGACAATGAATAAGGAAGACCAAAGAAGAATCCATGCCTTTGAATTATGTTGGTGAAGTCTACTGAATATATCATGGACAGTGAGAAGAATGAACAAATCTGTCTTGGAAAAAGTACAGCCAGAATGTTCATTAGAAGCAAGGATGGCAAGATTTTGTCTCACATATTTTGGACATGTTATTAGGAGAGACCAGTTCCCGGAGAAGAATATCATTCTTGGTAAAGTAGAGGGTCAGTGAAAAAGAGGAAGACCCTCAACAAGATGGATTGATATAGTGGCTGCAGCAGTGGGTTCAAGCATAATAATGATTGTGAGGATGGCACAGGACCCGGCAGTGTTTCTTTCTGTTGTACATAGGGTTGCTATGAGTCAGAACCGACTCAACGGCATCTAACAACAACAAGGAGCCCTGGTGATGCAAAGGTTAAGTGCTCAGCTGCTAACCAAAAGGTTGGAGGTTGGAACCTACCAGGCATTCCACCGGAGAAAAAACCTGGTGATCTGCTTCTGTAATTATAGTCTAGGAAACCCTATGGAATAGTTCTATTCTGTCATATAGGGTCACTGTGAGTCAAAATCAAATCAACAGAATACAGCAACAACGTTTGTATGCCCTCCACCTGGCAAAAGGTCCATGGTGATAGTGGAAATTCCTCTTCCCACCCCACCCCCCGACTTGACAGGAGAAAGGAGTTCCTTTCATGCTATTCAGATTGTTCTAGGGTCCCCCAAACAATGGGACAATTTAAAATAGTGGCGACAACATGAATGCTTCTATGACCAAATAATAATCCTTTTGATTTTTGGCATATAAATCAGAAGACGTCAAAAAGAAAAAAAAAGAGTGATGCTGCTATAATAAAACTCTTTCCACTGTCATTGGCTTATACGTTTCTCAATATTGTCATCTTAAAAAAAAAAAATGCCAGGGAGACGATTCCAACTCATAGCAACCTTATAAGACAGAGTAGAACTGCCCCATAGGGTTTTCAAAGAGTTGCTGGTGGATTCAAACTGTCGATCTTTTGGTTTTAGCCGAGCTCTTAACCACTGTGCCACAAAGGCTCTGTAGTCATCTAGAAAAAATTAAAAATAGAAATTATTATGGATTGAATTGTGCCCCACCCAAAATATGTGCTGGAATCCTAACCTCTATACCTGTAATCCCATTTGGGAATAGGGTTTTCTTTGTTATGTTAATGAGGTCATATCAGCGTAGGGTGTGTCCTAAACCTAATCACTTCTGAGTTATAAGGAGCAGCATAGACAGAGAGACAAGCATATATAGGGGAAGAAAGATGCCACATGAAGATCTTCAAGGAACTACGAATGTAGAGGCTCCAGAAGCTGAAAGAGGTAAGGATCTTCCCCCAGAACCAACAGAAAAAGAGCTTTCTCTTAGAGCCAGTGCCCTGAATTCAGACTTTTAGCCTCCTAAACTGTGAGGAAATAAATTTCTCTCCTTTAAAGCCACCCACTTGTGGTATTTCTGTGACAGCAGCACTAGGAGACTAAGACAGAAATCACTGCCGTCTCATCTTACAGCAGTGATTCTCAACTGACGGCAGTTTTGCCCCCTAGGGGTCATTTGGCAATGTCTGGAGACATTTTGATTGTCACAAGCATGGATACTACTAGTATCTGCTGGGTAGAGGCCAAGGATACATCCCACAGTGCACAGGACAGCCCCCCACAACAAAGAATGATCAGGCCTAAAATGTCAATAGAGCCAAAGTTGAGAAACTCTGAGTAAAAGGAAAATAGTGCCACACCTAGCCTGCAAGAGGCCTTGGCAACCTCCTTCTAGGAATAAATTAGCATTTATAATAAAGTATTTTAACAATCATGTGATCAGCTTTAATGGGATTACTGTTGTCTTAGTCATCTAGTGCTGCTGTAACAGAAATACCACAAGTGGATGGTTTTAACAAAGAGAAGTTTATTTCCTCACAGTGAAAGTAGACTAAAAGTCCAAATTTACAGCTTCAGCTCCAGGGGAACGCTTTCTCTCTCTTGGCCTTCTCATCAGTGTTCCCCCAGACTAGGAGCTTCTTGGCACAGGGACCTCAGTCCAAAGGACATGCTCTGCTCCAAGCACTGCTTTATTGATGGTATGAGGTCCCGCTGTCTCTCTGCTCACTTCTCTCTTTTATATCTCAAGAGATTGCCTCAGGACACAGTCCAGTCTTGTAGGTCCAGTCCTGCCTTACTAACACAACTGCCACTGATCTTCCATCATTAACATCATAGAGGCAGGATTTACAACATATAGGAAAATCACACAGTACCAGGAATCATGGCCCAGCCAAACTGATATACACATTTTTGGGGGGACATAATTCAAACCATGACAACTGTTAATGGAGTTTACCCACTTTTAACCTTTATTGTCACAATATTGATTACTAACCATTCTATTTTCCTACGAGACTAATCCTTCCATTTGAATTCCTTGAAGCCTTTGTCTTTGTGGCAAGATTGTAATAACATTTAGACAGGTGCCCATAACTAAACTGTCTTGAGGATTTCTCTTTCTCTCTATTTTTTAAATTTAACAGGGGTAGTAAGAGCTATATTTCCAACAAAAATTTTATTTTTCAACTTCTGGGCAACATGGTGCTATAGACAGAAGCACCACGCCGTCCCTTCACAGCGTAGATCTGAAAAACTAAGTCAAACAGAGACACACATCAATCCTGAAACCCCAAGCATCAAATGAAGAGATAAAGAACTCAGCCAAGCACAGAATGGAATAAGAAACTGACTGAGAACAGAGAACAAGGAGAAATACATGCAGAAGTCCCCTATCAGCTACGACAGCATGAGGATCCTCCATCTTGAACTATCGGAGATCAGTGAACAGGGGGTGTCAGAAAGCAGCTTCACAGAGTTTCCAGCAGGAGACAGAACAAATGGTAACCAGTGATGTATGCTTTCCCACCCCCCACCCTTCTTCACCTCCACTTAGCCTCCTCTACTTCCTGTGGCTGCAGTCTCTTGGCTGGGAAGCACCGGCTGCAACCCAGTGTCACTTGGATTCCACCTGCCCACACTGGCGGGCTCCCTGAGTGCCATTTGTTGGCTGCTGGTGTTGCTTTTTCCACTTCTTTAGATTTCTTCCTTACTTCACACCACTCCCCCACCCCCTTTCTCTCAAATGCCTGGCTCCCTGTGCTGTCTTTGCTTCTTCCTGAAAGGCTGCGAAACAGGCCTCAACTGTGAAATAGCTTCCTGGCCCATGCCACCACACTGGTGGGACCCTTAGGGCTTTGTTTGTTTGTTCTGATTTATTCTGTTTTGACTTGTTTGTTTGTTTTATTTTTCTTGTCTCGGCCTTGGGGCCCCTTCTAGCTGGGTAGTGCTGCGTGGCTTGGGAGCTACTCCCTTACTCTGCGCAGATACACACTGACATCCCTGGGGGGTATTTCTTTTTCCTTGGGTTTTTGTTGTTGTTGTTGTTGTTGTTCTTTTTCTGTTTCTTTATTTTGTTTTATTCTCCCTTTTTTTCCTTTTTGGTGTTTCTTCATTTCCAGTTTTTCATCTCTCTATACTTACCCTCTCTTCCTGTCTCCAGAATACCTGGTGCTGTGTGACACCTCTACCCCTTCTAGCCAGACAGACTGTACTTCATGGCTTGGGAGCAACTTCCCTAGTCCTACCAGCCACACCGATGGGATCTCTGAGGGCTTTTCTTTTCTTTTTCTTCTTTTTTCCTCTAAATTTTATTTATTCATTTTTTCTTTTGCCCTTTTTCTTTTTTTCGTTTTTGTATTTCTCCATTTCTCAGTCTCTCATCTCTCCATTCCAACAGCAAGCTCCCTTAGCACTCTTTTTTGTTTGTTGGTTTGTGTGTATGTTTTTGGCTCCAGTTTCTCTCTCCTCTGTCCCATGCCCATCTTAGCCCCACACATCACAATCTCCCCCTCCTTCCTGCCTACCTGCACCATGCGCTGAACATCACAACCCCAGGAATCACAGGCAATGTCTACTGGAACATGCCCTGCACAGATTTCTGGCCTGCCTTGTTGGCCCTACTATGTGACACAAACAACAACTCCCAGCAACTCCCCTTCAGCTGGCCTTGCTCTGCTGTACCATACTGGAGTGATTGACCCTGTCCATTGGAGAAGAACATGAAAAGTACCGTGCCCACAGATGAGTGAACAACAATGAATGCACAGCCCCCCTGATTGGACATAACCAAAAAAACAAAAAATCAGGGTGAAACAAACAAATCTACAATCAGTAAACAAGGAAAATAACTATGAATGCCCTGAAGACAGCAGACAGTATCAAAATATATACAAAAACAGGACAGGATGGTTCCAGAGGGCATCCAAAATAAAACAACAGATGACATTCCAGCAAAATAAAAGGCACTAGAACTACCCGATAGGGAATTCAAATCTCTAATATTCAGAATTATCCAACAGTTGAACAAAAAGGAGAAAAAATGAGGGAAAAATAGAAAAATTCGTGGAAAATGCAGATGAATTCATGGAAAATACAGACAAAAAATGGAAGAATTCAGGAAAATAATACAGGAACAAAATGCTAAAATACATTCACAACTAGAAAGCATACAAAAACAATAATTACAAATCCAAAAGATAAACATCAAGATTTCAGAAATGAACAGTGTCATAGAATGGCTGAGGAGCAGGTTTGAAACGATGGAAGATAGCATCAGTGAAATTGAAGACAAACACTTGGATACAACTCTGTTTGAGGAAAAATCAGCAAAAAGAATGAAGAAAAATGAAGAAACCCTGAGAATTATGTGGGATAAAATCAAAAGCAAAAATTTGCAAGAACAGGGGGAGAAAACGGAAAACACAGAGAGGGTCATTGAAGAATTGCTGACAGAAAACTTCCCCAATATCATGAAAGATGAAAGCTGGCCATTCAAGAAGCTCAACAAACCCCATATAGGATAGACCCCAAAAGAAAATCACCAAGGCATATCATAATCCCACTCACTAAAACCAAAGACAAAGACTCTTGACAGCAGCTCATGAAAAACAAAAAGTCACATACAGAGGAGAAACAATAAGGCTAAGCTCAGATTATTTGGCAGAAACCATGCAGGCAACAGGGCAGTGGGATGACATTTATAAAACCTTGAAAAAAAATTGCCAGCCAAGAATAATAGGAAATGAACTCTTAAGGACTATGCAAAACCAAAAGAATTACAACAGGGAACCAGAGAGGTTAATCTGTAGATGTCAACAGTATCAGAACAATAAAAGAGGGAATAAAAAGTGTAGGTATAGAACTTTCTAATGGAGAGGACAGAAAGGCGATACCAAGTAATAATAGACTAGTTCAAATCTAAGAAGGTAAGGGTAAATTTCAAGGTAACCACAAAGAAAGTTAACAGACCTACTCATCAAAATAAAGAAGAAAAATATAAAGTCTCAGTAAAAACAAAACCTAAAATAAAAAATGTGAAGGAAAAAACACACAAACAAAAGGAATTCAGCATGGAGAGTAAGAGGAACAAAGAAAACGTCAGCACCACAAAAAAAAAAGCA
The DNA here is from genome assembly GCA_030035585.1 of Dugong dugon. NCBI lineage: Eukaryota > Metazoa > Chordata > Mammalia > Sirenia > Dugongidae > Dugong > Dugong dugon. Next base: position 36,535,665 of record CM057476.1, on the reverse strand, counting down.
CTACAAATTGACAGCAATAAACTTACACCTATCAATAATTACCCTGAATGTAAATGGCCTAAATGCATCCATAAAGAGACAGAGAGTTACAGAATGGATAAAAAACAGGATCCATCAATATACTGCCTACAAGAGAGACACACCTTAGAAACAAAGATGTAAATTTATTAAAAATCAGATGATGGAAAAAATATATCAAGCAAACAGCAACCAAAAAAAATCAGATGTGGCAATAGTAATCTGAGATAAAATAGACTTTAAAACAAAATCCACCATAAAAGACAAAGAAGGACACTATATAATGATTAAGGGGATGATCCATCATGAAGCCATAACCATAACGAACATCTGCACATCCAATGATAGGGATTACAAAATATATAAAACAAACTCCAACAGCACTGAAAAGAGAAATGGACAGTTCCACAATAATAGTAGGAGGCTTCAACACACCACTCTCCGTAACAGACAAAACATCTAGAAAGAAACACAACAAAGATACAGAAGACCTAGAGGGCACAATCAGCCAAACTGACCTCATACACATATATAGAACACAACTTCCAACAGTTGCAAAGTACACATTCTTTTCCAATGCACATGGAACGTTCTCAAGAATAGACCACATCTTAGGCCACAGAACAATCCTCAACAAGATCCAAAATGATGAGATAATAAAAAGTATCTTCCTGACCACAATGCCATCAAGGTACAAATTAACAAGAGCAAGGGGAAAAAATCAACTACATGTAAACTGAATAACACCCTGCTTACACATCACTGGGTAACAGAAGGGATCAAAAAATTCCTAGAATCAAATGAGAATGAAAACACATCATACCAAAACCTTTGGGACACATCAAAGGCAGTCTTCAGAGGACAATTTATAGCAATAGAGGCACACATCAAAAAAGAAGAAAGGGAAAAATCAAAACATTAACTAAAGAACTCGAACAAATAGAGACAGAACAGCAAAGAAAGCCCACAGCCACTAGAAGAAAGGAAATAATAAAGATCAGAGCAGAAATAAATGAAATAGAGAATAGAAAAACAATAGAAAGAATCAACAAAACCAAAAGTTGGTTCTTTGAAAGAATCAACAAAATCAACAAACCACTGACCAGACTGACAAAAGAAAAGCAGGACAGGATGCAAATAACCCAAATAAGAAATGAAATGTGTGACACTACAACAGACTCAACTGAAATAAAAGGGATTATAACAGAGTACTATGAAAAACTATACTCCAACAAATTTGAAAACCTGGAGGAAATGGATAAATTTCTAGAAACGCACTACTTACCCAAACTACCACAAAGTGATGTTGAAAATGTGAACAGACCCATAACAAGAGAAGAGATTGAAAAGGTAATTAAAAACTCCCAACAAAAAAAAGCCCTGGCCCAGATGGCTTCACTGGACAATTCTACCAAACATTCAGAGAAGAGCTCGTACCAGTACTACTCAAACTATTTCAGAACATAGAAAAGGAAAGGGATACTTCCAAATTCATTTTGTGAAGCCGGCATAACCCTGATACCAAAACCAGGCAAAGATGCCACAAAAAAGAAAATTACAGACAAATATCTCCCATGAATATAGATGCAAAAATTCTCAACAAAATTCTAGCGAATAGAATTCAGCATCATATCAAAAAAATAATATGCCACAACGAAGTTGGATTCATACCAGGTATGCAAGGATGGTTCAACATTAGAAAAGCAATCAATGTAGTCCACCACATAAATTAAAGAAAAGAAGAATCACATGATCATCTCAATTATCTCAGAAAAGGCATTCAACAAGGTCCAGCACCCATTTCTGATTAAAAAAAAAAAAAACTCTTAATAAAATAGTTACAGAAGGGAAATTTCTCAACACAATAATGGGCATCTATGCAAAACCAACAGCCAACATCATTCTTAATGGAGAGAGGCTGAAGACATTCCCCTTGAGAACAGGAACAAGACAAGTATACCTTTATCTCCACTCAAATTTAACATTGTGCTGGAAGTCCTAGCTGGAGCAAAAAGGCAAGAAAGAGAAATAAAGGACATCCAAATTGTAATGAAGAAGTTAAACTGTCTCTGTTTGCAGATGATATGATACTATACATAGAAAACTCTAAAGACTCCACGGGAAAACTACTGGAACTAATAGAAAGTTTCAGCAGAGTAGCAGGATACAAGATAAACATACAAAAATCGGTTGGATTCGATTCGGTTGGGAATGATGAAAAGGAAATTAGGAAAACAATATGATTTATAATAGCCCCTAAAAAATAAAATACTTAGGAATAAATTTAACCAGGGACATAAAAGACCTATGCAAAGAAAACTATAAAACACTACTGCAAGAAACCCAAAGGAATCTACATAAATGGAAAAACATACCATGCTCATGGATAGGTAGACTCAACATTGTGAAAATGACAATTCTAGCCACAGAAATCTACAAATACAATGCAGTCCCAATCCAAACACCAACAACATTCTTCAAAGAGATGGAAACACTAATCATTAACTTTATATGGAAGGGGAAGAAGCCCCGGATAAGTAAAGCACTATTGAAGAAGAAGAATAAAGTAGGACTCGCACTACCTCACCTCAGAACCTACTATATAGCTACAGTAGTCAAAACAGTCTGTTACTAGTAGGACGACAGATACATTGACTAGTGGAACAGAATTGCGAACCCAGATGTAAATCTATCCACCTATGGTCACCTGATCTTCAACAAGAGCACAAAGTTCATCAACTGGTAACAGACAGTCTTTTTAAAAAATGGTGCAGGGAAAACTGGTTATCCATCTGCAAATAAATGAAACAGGACCAACACCTCACACCATATACAAAAACTAATTCAAAATGGATCAAAGACCTCAAAATAAAGTCAAAAACTCTAAAGTTTATAGAAGAAAAAATAGGATCAATGCTATAAGCCCTAATACGCAGCATTAACAGGATACCAACCATAACCAACAACACACAAACTCCAGAAGATAAACTAGATAACTGGAATCTTCTAAAAATTAAACACTTATGCTCATCAAAAGACTTCACTAAAAGAGTAAAAGGAGAACCTAGTTACTGGGAAAAAAATTTTAGACAGTGCAAGTCTGACAAAGGTCTAATCTCTAAAATCTACAAGAAAATCCAACACCTCTACAGCAAAAAGACAAATAATCCAATTAAAAAATGGGCAATGGAAATGAACATACACTTCATCAAAGAAGAGCTTCAAGCGGCCAACAGACACATGAGGAAATGTTCGCGATCACTAGCCATTAGAGAAATGCAAATTAAAACCACAATGAGATACCATCTCATCCTGGCATTACTCGCACAAATCAAAAACACTGGAAATAACAAATGTTGGAGAGGCTGTAGGGAGATTGGAACTCTTATGCAGTGCTGGTGGGAATGCAAAATGATACAACCATTTTGGAAAATGATATGGCGCTTCCTTAGAAAGCTAGAAATAGAAATACCATAAGATCCAGCAATCCCACTCCTGGGAATATATCCTAGAGAAATAAGAGCCGCCACATGAATATACATATGCACACCGATGTTCATTGCAACATTGTTCGCAATAGCAAAAAGATGGAGATAACCTAGATGCCCATCAACAGATGAATGGATAAGCAAACTATGGTACATACACACAATGGAGTATTATGCAAAGTTAAAGAACAATGATGAATCTGTGAAACATCTCATAACATGGATGAAACTTGAGGACATTATGCTGAGTGAACAAAGTCAATCACAAAAGGACAAATATTGTATGAAACCACTACTGTAAAAACTCATGAAAAAGTTTACACACTAAAAGAAACAATCTTTGTAGGTTACGAGGGATGGGAGGGTTGGTGGGAAATACTAAACAGACAAAAGATAAGTGATAACTTTGGTGAAGGGTAAGACAATACACAATACATGGGAAACCCAGCACAGTTTGTACAAGGAAAGGTCATGGAAGCTCCACAGATACGTTCAAACTCCCTGAGGATCTGAATTGCTGGGAGGAAGGCTGTGGGGATCATGGTCTTGAGGAACATCTAGCTCAGTTGGCATAATACAACTTTATAAAGACAATGTTCTACATTCTACCTTGGTGAGTAGCACCTGGGGTCCTAAAAACCTGTGAGCAGCCATCTTAGATACTCCCCTAGTCTCACCCCTTCAGGTGCAAGGGAGAATGAAGAGAACAAGATACAAGGAAAAGATTAGTCCAAAGGGCTAATGGACCACAGCAACCAAGGCCCCCACCAGACTGAGTCCAGTACAGCTAGATGGTGCCTGGCTACCACCGCTGACTTCTCTGACCGGGATCACAACAGAGGGTCCTGGGCAGAGCTGGAGAAGGATGTAGAACAAAATTCCAACATACAAAAAAAGACCAGATTTACTGGCCTGACAGAGACTGGAGAAACCCCGAGAGTATGGTCCCTGGACACCCTTTTAGCTCAGTCGTGAAGTCACTCCGAGGTTGACCGTTTAGCTGGGGATTGGACAGCCCCATAAAACAAAACATAACTAATGAGGCACAGCAGTCCAGAGACAAGGACTAGAAGACAGGAAGGGACAGGAAAGTTTTGTTAGGGAACCCACGGTTGAGAAAGGAGAGTGTTGCCATGAGGTGGGGTTGTTAACACTTGTCATAGGGCAATATGTGTACTAACTGTTTAATGAGAAACTATTTGTTTTGTAAGCCTTCATCTAAAGTACAGAAAAAAAAAAAAAAAAGAATTGTCTATGTGAGATCAGATTGACAACAGCAACTCAAAAGGTTTGATGAGAAGCCTAGGGGGCAGTTGAGTTGAAGATAATAGTGATGGAATAATTTGGAAAACGATAGTGAAAATAGCAGCACAACTGGAAGAATGTAATTGATGTCACTGAATTGTACATGTAGAAATTTTTGAAATGGTGTATCTTTGGCTATGCATATTTTCACAAAAAAAAAAAAAAAAAAAAAGCTCTTCCAAGTTGAGAAGGAGGAATGTTGACACATCGTGGGTTGTTAACCAATGTCATAAAACCATATATACTGACTGTTTAATGAGAAACTATTTGTTCTGTAAACCTTCATCTAAAGTACAATAAAAAATAAATTAATAAAAAGTTTTAAAAAATTACTTTTCATGTTTAAAATTACCTATGAAAACTTATATTTGTGTTGTTAGTGGTTAAGAGTTTGGTTGCTAACCAAAAGGTTGGTAGTTTGAATCCACCAGGCACTCCTTGGAAATCCTATGGGGCAGTTGTACTCTGTCCTATAGGGTTGCTATGTGTTGGAATCGACCTAATGGCCGTGGGTTTTTTGGTTTTTATGATAATAATAATTCAATAAAGAAACAAATAACATTTGAGCCTTGTGCTCCAAAAAATTGTTTTAAAAATTTCAATTTATAAATGTAGCTTTTGCAGAGCACTATGAGAAGGAAAATAATAAAAGATTTTCAAATATGAAATATATCACATTACCTTATCATAAAATCCTGTAGGGTATGTGGACTAGAAACAAAGATTAATGGAGAATAAGGAACAGTGTGAGAGTTCTGACCACAAAGAAGAGGTCATCCATTCGTGTATTTTTTAAAATGGATGATGATGGGTACCAAAATCCTGTATTATTTCTATTATCTTGTATACATTCAAAAGAGCAATGTTGACACTTTGATTTATTTAAAGTGTCATCGTTTATACTGTCACAAAGAAAACTGGATCAACAAGTCAGTTAGCGTCAATGGGTTTACTGAGGTAAGAAGTTATCCAGGAAGAATGGAAGAATCCAAGCTGAAAGTCGAAAACTGCTAGAATAAGCAGCTGGAATACAAGATTTTTAAAGAGAATTAGGAGATTTCCAGTGGGGAAGTTGTAATGATTAGATCTTTGCTATGTCTTTAGTTGAAGGGAGGGTCTTACAAAGCAGGGGTCTTTCTGTCATTGGTTTTGTAAGTACACTTGTCTGTTGGGTATTGGTGGAGTCTGGTATGATGGATCAGAAACATTTTTAACTGCCGTATTTCAAAAAGTTTTTTCAGTTAGAACACTTGTTCTGGCAAAGTTTATACCTGCCACAAATGGTCATTTTTATTTATTTGTTCTCAGAAAGGTTTTGCACCTGGCACAAATGTCCGTTAATTTTTTATTTATATTTAACAATAGTATGGCAGAAATTACATCCTAAACTTATAATGAAAATTGTAAATGTCAACCTAAAAATGGTTGATGATAAACATAACTTTGTAAAGATATTTTAGGGCAAAAGAAAAAATTTGACATCTACTGTTTTAGATTAGCTTTTCTGAAAATTGCTCAAACATTAGAATCACCTAGGATAAACATACAGATCCCAGGGCCCCACCTCACACCTAAAAATTCATTTTCTGTGGAGTCAATTCCAACTCATGAAGACACCATGTGTGTCAGCATAGGACGGTGCTCCATAAGGTTTTCAATGGCTGATTTTTTGGAAGTAGGTCTCCAGGCCTGTCTTCTGAGGCATCATTGAGAGGACTCAAACCTCCAGTGGACTCAAACCTTCAGTTAACAGCTGCGTGTTAACCATTTGCACCACCCAGGGACTCCACTTCACACCTACCCCTTTGCTCTTGAGTCAATTTTGACTAATAGCAGACCCTATAAAACAGGGTAGAACTGCTCCACGTGGTTTCCAAGGCCGTAATCTTTATGGAAGCAGACTGCCACATCTTTCTGCTGAGGAGCAGCTGGTGGGTTTGAATGGCTGATCTTTTGGTTAGCAGCTGAGTGCTTAACAACTGCACCACCAGGGCTCTTAAATCCAAGAAAGCAGCTGATTTTCCTGGTGAAACTCTGGCTCACTACATGGCCAAGAACTATGGGTCTCGGTCGTGTTTGTATGTTATTTTTGTATGAGCTCCCTAATGATAATTTGTTAAATCAGTGGCCACTTTAGTATACTTTCCAGTTGGAGAGACTAGTATATTTAAGGTCTAACATAAGAGACTAGGTCTCTAGCCAGCAGAATGAACTAGGTTCAGAAAGAATGAAACCAGGTTTTGTATGATTATTGTTACAAAGTAATCCCAGAGTTTTTAAGCTGTAAGAATATGTAGCCTACAGGTATGAACATCTTAAAAAGCCTCCAGGGTGCTTGAGGCCGTCAGAAAGACACCTGTGAAAGGATAAGCTGGGACATGAGATGGGTCAGAGCACTAGGCTGCCCACCAGCCACATGGAAATTCTCATGTAACAGAAGCACACTGAAACAAAACACTGACCAAACCCTTCCACAGGCTCCCTGATAGGAATTTTATTTGACTCTGGGATACCTAAATTCCAACCTAAGAAAATAGGATATTTGATGTTGTCATGGATTGAATTGAATTGTGTCCCCTAAAAATATTTGTTGACTTCGCTAGGCCATAATTCCCAGTATTTTGTAATAGTCCACCATTTTGTCTTATGATGTGATTTTCCTTGTATTGTAAATCTTATCTCTACGATGTTTATGAGATGGGATTAGCAGCAGTTATGTTAATGAGGCAGGACTCAATCTAGAAGATTGGATTGTGTCTTGAGCCAATTTCTTTTGAGATATACAAGAGAGAAGTGAGCAGAGAGACATAGGGAACTCATACCACCAAGAAAGTAGTACCAAAAGAAGAGCACTTCCTTTGGACCTGGGGTCCCTGTACTGAGAAGCTCCTAGTCCAGGGGAAGATTGATGACAAAGCCTTTCCTCCAGAACTGACAGAGAAAGAAAGATTTCCCCTGGAGCTAATGCCCTGAATTTGGACTTCTAGCCTACTAGACTGTGAGAGAATAAACTTCTGTTCGTTGAAGCTATCCACTTGTGGTATTGCTGTTATAGCAGCACTAGATAATTAAGACAGACGTCAAAGGGAAGTGACCTTGGATGTGCCCCCTACTGGGACATGAGTTTGGGATTTTGGGGTTAAGAGCTGAGCTCTTAACCATTGAGCAGCCAGGAATCCAATATGGACATTAATGAGGTCTAAAATAAGAAACCTTTATGTGTCTGTCAGTTTGTTGTACTGTGTGGGTTTGCATGTTGCTCTGATGCTGGAAGCTATGCCACTGGTATTCAAATACCAGAGGGGTCACTCATGGTGGACAGGTTTCAGCTGAGCTTCCAGGCTAAGACTGACTAGGAAGAAGGATCCAGCAGTCTACTGAAAAGATTTAGCCAATGAAAACCTTATGAATAGCAGCAGAACGTTGTTTTATATAGCACCGGAAGATGAGCCCCTCAGGTTGGAAGGCACTCAAAAGAAGATTGGGAAAAAGCTGCCTCGTCAAAGTAGAGTCGATCTTAATGACATGAATGGAGTCAAGTGTTTTGGACCTTCATTTGTTGATGTGGCACAACTCAAAATGAGAAGAAACAGCTACAAACATCCATTCATAATCAGAACGTGGAATGTACTAAGTATGAATCTAGGAAAATTGGAAGTTGTCAAAAATGAAATGGACACATAAACATTGATATCCTAGGCATTAGTGAGCTGAAATGGACTGGTATTGGTCATTTTGAATAAAAAAATGATATGCTCTACTATGTCAGGAAAGATGACTTGAAGAGGAATGGTGTTGCATTCATCGTCAAAAAGAACATTTCAAGATCTACCCTGACGTATAACGTTGTTAGTGATAGGATAATATCCATACACCTACAAGGAAGTTGTCAAGTATTTCATTTTACTTGGATCCACAATCAACACCCATGGAAGCAGCAGTCAAGAAATCAAAAGACACATTGGGCAAATCTGCTGCAAAAGACCTCTTTAAAGTGTTGCAAAGCAAAGATGTCACCTTGAAGACTAAGGTGCACCTGACCCACACCATGGTATTTTCAATTGCACATATGCACGGGAAAGCTGGATAATGAATAATGAAGACTGAAGAATTGTAACTTTGAATTGTGGTGTTGGCAAAGAACATTGAATATACCATGGACTGCCAAAAGAATGAACAAATCTGTAGTGGAAGAAGTACAACCAGAATGATCCTCAGAAACAAGGATGGTGAGACTACGTCTCACATGCTTTGGACATGTTATCAGGGGGGATCAGTCCCTGGAGAAGGACATCCTGCTTGGTAACGTAGAAGGTCAGTGAAAAAGAGGAAGTCTCTCAACGAGATAGATTCACACAGTGGCTGCAACAATGGGCTTAAACATAAGCGATTGTGAGGATGGTGCAGGACCAGGCAGTGTTTTGTTCTCTAGTATACAAGGTCGCTATGAGTTGGAACCAACTCGATGGCACCTAACAACAATAAAATAAGAAAAATACTGTCTTAATGCAGTTACTAGAAATTGGGTGGATCCCCAACATAAAAAAACCCATGGACTAATCTAAGGTTAGATTGAGAAAATATAATACATGGTAAAGTTCTGAATGGAAATATAGACTATTTGGAGCCCCGGTGGTGCAGTGGTTAAGAGCTCGGCTGCTAACAAAAAGGTCAACAGTTCTCATCCACCAGCCGCTCCTTGGAAAACCTATGGGGCAGTTTTACTCTATCCTATAAGGTTGCTATAAGTTGGAATTGACTTGATGGCAAACAGGTTTTTTATAGACTATTTAGACAACCTTTTACTTCAACGTAATATTTTGTAGTATATAGGCTTAAATTAATTTCCAAGATTTCTAGGTTAACTTACTGATATTAAATTGAGTTAATGGATATTTATTATAACTGAAGTTTATAGGCTCTCACTTTTTATGCCAAAGAATATATATATACACATATACATGTACATAAATATATATATATACATGTACATAAATATATATATATGTATACAATTATGTGTTGCTTAATGTCTATGATATGTTCTGTGAAATACGATGTTATGTGATTTGGACATTGTGCAAACACCATATTATATATAGGTAGTCCTCAGGTTATGAATGCCTACTTGCATACAATCTGTAGTTACGAACCAACTCCTGTGAAGTCTATTACATTAAAAATTTGAGGTAATACAATGGTTCATAATAATAAATGGGCACTACTTTGCAAAGCACATCAAAACAGTATTATTATTATTATTACTATATTATTATGTTAAAGTTTTTATGTCTCATTCTCCAATTGGGATTTTTTTACTCTATTATTACCTTATGAGATCACAGGCATATATTTGGTCATATGTATACATTTGGGTCTGGTGATGAATGTGTTCATTTTTACCACTTCAAGGTACAACCTATAAGACATATGTAATAAGGACAGGCAATTTTAAAGTTTTATTAAAAGGGAATTTATTTGATATGGTCAGAGTTCTTATTTACTGTGGCTAAAGCTTTGATGGGTTAATTTATGAGAATTAAGAGCTTCAACGTCAAATAGCATATAAAGCAAAGAACTGGGTTTCCCACTGTTAAGATAACAAAATTTTATTTGATTACTGGGTTGAAGAGTTAATTTTATTCTTTGTGCAATCTGCCTTAAAGGCAAGGGTTCAACAGAAAAAGTTTCCTGTGTCGAAAACCAAGCTGCGTGGCTTTGGAAAAAGCTGAGGTTTTTACCTTTAAAATCTTTGATTAATAACTCAAGTATTGTTTCTCAGTGACCTATTATGAACTCCTGACAACTCTGAAACTTTGTGGGAAGTCACAAAAGATTTGTTTGTGTTTTATGAAGAGAAAAGTGCTAAAAAATACTTATTTAATATGTTATGAATTATATGAAACATGTTGTCAAATCAGGAGTACTGTTATGGATTGAATTTGTCCCCCCCAAAATTTGTGTTGTAAATCCTAACCTCTATGCCTATGCTTATAACCCCATTTGGGAATGGGTTGTGCTTGTTATGTTAATGAGGCAGGAACAGTGTACAGTATATCTTGAGTCAATCTCTTTTGAGATATAAAGAGACTAAATAAACAAGCCAGTAAGCAGAGATGGGGTAAGATAGATGCCAAGACTCACTGAGGTCTCCAAGGAAACAAGAAAATAAGTTGAAGAGATAAGGACCATCCCCCAGAACTGACAGAGAGACAAGCCTTCCTCTAGAGACTGTGCCCTGAATTTGGACTTCTAACTTCCTAAACTTCGAGAAAATTAAATTCTATTTGTTAAAGCCACCCAATTTTGGCATTTCTGTTATATCAGCGCTAGGTAACTAAGACAAGTGCCAAATTTTCCTTGAGTTAAATTTTTGTGTGTCAGTATTGTTTGAATGATATTAGACAATGAGCACATAATCTTGTCATAATTTTATTATTTCAATTGCTAACTTGGTCACAACTTTTTTTCCTTTGAATCTAGCATCATCAAAGCTAACGATTTTAACTGGGGAATTCACTTTGTTTACCCATGGAGTTTTTATTACTATTCAGATATTTACAAAATTGATAATCTTGGTATATTCTTGGTATATCCTATTTAGTATTATGCCTCAAGATTATTATGTGTTATGTCTGAAGCTCTTTGAAAATAAGGTTAATCATTATGTTTAGAGATATTTTTGTCTAAATTTTTTAAATTGACTTTATTTGGCTTTGTATTACTTTTGTAATTAATTTTGATCAGATCTTTCACTTTTAAGAAATGTTGTTATTATAAATTAATCGTGGCCATATTAAGTTTTGTTGCCTGCAGATAAGTTTTTTTTAAAATTCTTTTATTGTTGTGCTTTAAGTGAAAGTTACAATTCAAGTTAATCTCTCATACAAAAATTTATACATACATTGTCATTTGACCCTAGTTGCCCCCCTATACTGTGACAGCACGCTCCTCCTTTCTACCCCGGATTTCCAGTGTCCATTCAACCAGCTCCTGACCCTCTCGCCTTCTCATCTCGCCTCTGGGCAGGAGCTGCCCATTTAGTCTCATGTATCTACTTGAGCTAAGAAGCACACTCTTCACTAGTATCATTTTATGTCCCATAGTCCAGTCTAATCTTTGTCTGAAGAGTTGGCCTCGGGAATAGTTTTAGTTTTGGGCTAACAGAGAGTGCAGTGGCCATGTCTTCCAAGGTCCCTCCAGTCTCAATCAAACCATTAAGTCTGGTCTTTTTAATAGAATTTGAGTTTGGAGCTAAGTTTTTACTGACTTGCTTAAAATGCTTGACCAAAACATTTCAATGAAAGATGAACTGTATCAAAATTATGAAAAAGACTATGATATTTTGCATGTGGATATAGCCAGACTGAATCAAGATTTCCAGAACTCTTGTGTAGAAGCTGACGGTTTCATGGACTGTGGCTGATACAGAATTGCATAGATCCAAAATAAACTGCATAGGACTGAGTACACTAAAAGAATTACTATAACATGTATATGAGACTACTGCTAATGTTCAATGTTCTATTTTTAAGAAATTATTTTTTTCTCTTTCCCTCTTTTAATGTAATAATCAGCTATTTAATAATAACACTATGTTGGCTACAGAATATCCTATGGTAAGGTTTTTTCTCATCTCCTGATTCTTGCTATTTGACTAACCCAAATGGAACATCTTGGCTATGTGGCTCTAACCTTTGGCTTTTTCTCCCACCTGGATGGATTGCTAGATGTACTATAGGATTGAGTTGGATCCAAAGTCTAATATTAGCTGATTTATCTCTTCCAGCTGAAGTCCCCTCTTTAAGAGCTCATTAGTCCAGCTCTGTGTTTCAATGGTATAATCATGTAGCTTCTATTTTTGTACCTCAGATAGGATTAGAAGGTGTTATGGCACATGTTAAAGTTCTGACTAAATATATTCAAAGTGTATTAAATGATTCCACCATAAACTCCAAGAAATGAATACTGAAATTGCTATGATAAGAGAAATAGTTCTTCAAAACAGAGTGGCTCTTGACATCCTTGCTAATTCACAAGGAAGTCCCCGTTCCATTATTAAATCTGACTGCTGTTTCTATATTTATATCTATCTATCTGTATCCCACCCTAATTATCCTGTTCCTTCCTTAACTGATATTATGGGTAATTGGTTTTCTTCTTGGGGTGGATAGTGGGAAAAATTGCTACTTTATTTTGGGATTGTTATATTCCTTCTCATTTCTATTATTGCAATTATAAAATACTGTTTTGTTTTAGTTCAATGAATTTTACTCATGAGATGATGTACTTCCAAATCATTTGACACTTCACTTAAAATCATGCTGGTTTCACAGGCTTTCACCAATGATCGTGTTGTTTAATCACCTCCCTTTGTCTCCTTGGGTGTGTTTCATCTTGATCTCCATAATTCTGTTCTGACTGAGAAATGTTCCCCATAAAACCTAGTCACCCTGAAGATGAGGCCTATTAGCTCAGCAAGGTGAAGAAAATAATCTTTATTGGCCAAAGCTTCTCAAGAAAGTGGACAGAGTCCTTGCAGAAGAAAGGATGTCCATGTGGGTGATCAGCACCCCCTAGCAAAGGCTCGATCAAAAGGAGGAAATATAAACAGAAAAGCTTCAAGCTGGAAGCACTCTTGTCAGATGTAAAGATGATGGGGCCAGCATGCATTCCCAGCAAACAAAAGATCAGGATGTAAACCTTTTAGGAAGAATGTATCAAGATGTAGGCCACTTGTTCCCAGAAAGGATGTGCTTATAACTACCATCAGGTATAACTGATTACAATCGTGCATTACAGAATCAGCTGGCACATCTCACCTAAGTGATGACTGGCCAGGCAGCCAGCCTTTACGTTTCAAGGGACTTTGGGCTGAGGCTGATCTTGTCTACAGTCAACCATTGACCCCCTAGCTTTCCTTTGTTCTCTATGTATATAGACCCCTCTTTCTGATTGAACTACAGAGTACTTTGCATTTTCATTCAGTGCTGCCCAACTACAGTTCAATCTGTTTCTCAATAAAACTCCTTTCTTTTACTCCTAACAGAATATGAGATTTTCTTCTTAGACACACCTAGATTCCAAAACTAAACCTGTTGCAGTCAAGTCAATTCCAACTGATAGTGACCCTGTAGGACAGAGTAGAACTGTCCCATAGGGTTCCCAAGGGTATAAACTTTATAGAAGCAGACTGTCACATCTTTCTCCCATGGAGCAGCTGGTGAGTACAAATTGTTGAACTTTCTGTTAGCAGCTGAGTTCTAAACCACTCTGCCAACAGAGCTTCTTTTACCTCACACCTAGGAAACTCAAATCACCATGCTTGCCCCATTTGATTCTTATGATCAAACACTTAACAAGACACTGGTCTCTGTATAAAGATTAAAATATCCAAGCACCATTTCTTTCCTTCAAGGTATGCGGAGGGGTGGGATTGAGAGTCAGAAATTAATTTTTCCTTCATTTAGTTGACACAACAGCACTGAGAACCTAATCTGGGAGGAATGCAGTAGAACAGCAGGGGCTGGAGCTTGAGCTGGGAACTTCCCCACCCCCTCAGAGTTTCCAATGACCCCAACTCATTTTCAGGGACTCTGGATATCCTGCAACGTTGGGGGAGGTTGGGATGTGCTGGCAGATCCAGGGGTCTGGATTTCTACTTCTCACTCCTGGCTGCACTTTTGAAGCACCCAGGGTGGTACTTCTTAAATGATGAGTCAAAGGATCCATCTGTGTGTCTCCTGAATGTGCAGATTCTTGGTCAGTAGTTTGGGGCTGAGTCGGACAGTCTGAATTTCTCACAAGCTCCTTGATAATGCTGATGCCACTTGGCTGCAGAGACTTTGAGCAGAAAGGACTAGGGGGCTTTTAACAAATACTGATGTCCTGGCCCTACCCCAGACTCAACAGAATCCATATCTCAAGGGGTGGAGTCTATATTATTAAAGCTCCAAGATACTTTTGATGAGCAGCCAGGGTGGAAAACTACTGCTTTAGATAGTTACTAGGGAGCCCCTAGGTGGTGAACAGTTAAACCATTTGGCTGCTAACTGAAACACTGGAGATTTGAGCTCATCCAGAGGCACCTCAGAATAAAGGCCTGGTGATCTACTTCAAAAAAATCAGCCATTGAAAACTCTGTGGAGCACATTTCTACTCTGATACACATGGAGGGTTGCCATGAGTTGTAATTGACTCCAAGACAACTTGTTTGGGTTTTTTTAAGATAGTTACTGCCCCTGCTCAGCATTCTCCAGGTGAAGCATCCTGTGAATGAAGCCCTCACTCATGACTCCCAAAACAAGAGGTTCACTCCAGGGGCAGTAGGGGGTGTGCAGGTGAGAGCTCATCTCCCAGGTGACTCCTGGTTGCAGAGAAAGAGGCAGAGGGCTTAAGTCCAGGATCCAATCTGGTGTGCAGATGCTGGGAGGTCTGTTGGGGGATGTAGCTACATACCCAAGATGGTTTCCACGGAGAAGGACAAGATGCTTTCTGCAGACTGGGCTGAGAGAAGACAAACTTATCAGAAAGAATTTGGCCCTGTGGCCAGTCAGAGGAATACGTGTCAGAGGGAGGACAAGGAAGGGGATGTTGTTATTCCTCAGTTCTCTCCACCTGCAGGAGCCTCTACCATATGTACCTCGGCATGGGGCCCCCAGAGCCAAGGAGAGGAATATCTAGTCCTCACCACAAAGCCTGTTGTCACAGAGGCTCCTGTCACCAGCCAGCATGGGACTGTTCCCCCTCAGCAAGCCCGGCTCAGAAATTACCTGCTCCCTCTCTTCCTCCCTGGGTGGCATAAATGGTTAAATGCAGACCTACTAACCAAAAGGTTGGCAGTTCAACTCCAGCAGCACTGCAGAAGAAAGGCCTGTTGATCTGCTTCCATAAAGATTACAGCCATGAAAACCCTGTGGAGCTCAGTTCTACTCTGTAACACATGGGGTTGCCAGGAGTCAGAATGATCTGGCTGTAACGGTTTGTTTTCAACTAATGGAAAGGCTGGCAGTTCAAGTCCACTCAGAGGCACCTTAGAAGAAAAGCTTGGTGATGTACATCTGAAAAATCAGCCATTGCAAACTCTATGCAACACAGTTCTACTCTGACACACATGCGGTAGCCTTGAGTTGGAGTCGACTGGACAGCAACTTTTTTCCCCTTCTTCTTCCTACAGGTAGTCTCTGACTAAGAGGAGCCCACACAAAGCAGTGGTCAAGGAGGCCACTCCATGACCTCAAAGTTGTCCCTGGGAATAGTGTTAGTGATGAGGAGGGGGACACATGGTCAGGTTAGTTGCCAGGAACAGAGCTGGGTGTGGTCATCTCTGAAGGTCTAAAAACTTGGTAAAGGAGGAGATGGGGCCCTAGGACTGAGGTGGCTGGTGTATCTTCAGATGCAGACAAAAGCCACGAGAAAACCAGACTTTGTGACATGGCTCAGGGAGGCACAACTGTCCATGATGGCCCCAAGTGGGTGGCCAGCCTCAGATCCTTCCTCTGTCTTGGGATGGGGATCACAGCTCTCTCGAGACATCACCAGCTCTTCACCTCTCCCTTTCTCTGGTACACTTAGCTTATCTCCAGTCATTTAGGCTTATGGTATCAGTAGCAAAGCCTTTCACTCCCTGCTGCTTCTACTATCACCTCTGAAAAGGCCCTGGAGCAAGCAATCTCAGAGAGATGATTTCCGAGACTAAATGCAAGGGTGGGGCTGGGAGGAAACAATATGCACAGGGAGCAAGACACACTAGAATAGTCTGTAACCAGTTTCCTACATTATCTACTTACCAAAAGTTGGGAGATATTAATTCTCAGGATATTCCTAGATGACAAGTTACATTATACTGGCCCATGTTAGTCTCAGGGTACATTGATGAGTCAATGGTAAAATTCTCACCTTCCATGCAAGACTCCTGGTTAAATTCTCAGCCAATGCACCTATGCTCAGCCACACCCATCTGTCAGTGGAGGCTTGCAGGTTGCGATGATGCTGAACAAGTTTCAGTTACAGTGGAACTGACATACAGTCTGATGACATACAGTCTCACTCACTAAGATAGGCAGACAGACAAAGACAGACAGCACTAAGACAGACAAACACACTGACAGACTCTAAGACAAACTCAGTTAAACTCAGAAGAAAAGTCTGGTAATCTACTTTCAAAAATCAGCCAATGAAAACCCAGTGGATCGCAATGGTCCACTTGTGTTGTGCATGGGATCACCATGAGTCAGGCCTGCTGAACAGTAGCTAACAACAAGTTAGCCCCAGCTCCTTCAATCTCAGCTAAGGGGGAGGACAAAGAGAGTCCCCAGCTCTAACTATCACCCCAATGAAGAGGATGGGAGAACTGGCCATAGCAAAGTGCTCTGATGGACGAGGTGAGTTAGCTGAAGGCCTTAACACTACAAGGCAAGCTGAGAGCGAGGCTTTGGGGAAATACTGTAGTTACTGGTGGATTCAGGCAAAAACTCCAAGTTACAGATGAAATCATGCCAAGGAGAAAAACTCCAAGTTAACCCAAGATGCTGAAATTAAATGTAACTCTTTCTTCAGTGGTTGGGAATGAATTTCAGTCAGCCTTTGAATAAATTATTTTATTTTATACAAGTTTTTGTTAATTGAAGAACAAAACAGCTGGGGAAATTTGGGAATGGATAAGGATGGTGGTTGAACAACATGAAGGACATAGTTAATGTCACTGAGCTGTACAGTTGAAGAATGTTGAAATGGCAAACGTTTTGTTACATATATATTTACCACAATCAAAAATATTTCTATATGAACATATATATTTTTTCCATTGGAACTTCCTAGTCTTTCCAGGCTAGGAAGAAAGGCCTGGCATTCTACTTCTGAAAAATCAGCCAGTGAAAATCCTATGGATCACAACAGTCTGATCCTGTTGTGCATGGGGTCACCATGAGTCAGGGGCCAACTCAACTGCAGCTAATGTATATCAAGGGAGACAATCGTATGGTCCACTATGCCGGAATGACAAATTGAAGAGAAATGGTGACACACCCATCCTAAAGAAGAACATTTCAAGATCTAGCCTGAAATACAACACTGTCAGTGATAAGATAATATCCATACGCCTACAAGGAAGACCAGTTAACACGATTATCCAAATTTACGCATTAACCACTAAAGTCAAAGATGAAGAAATTGAAGATTTTTACAAACTTCTGCAGTTTGAAATTGATCAAACATGCAATCAAGATGCACTAATAATCACTGGCGATTGAAATGTGAAAGTTAGAAATGAAGAAAGATCGGTAGTTGGTGGTGACAGAAATGACACCGAAGATCTCATGATAGAATTTTGCAAGGCCAATTGCTTCTTCATTGCAAATAACTTCTTTCAACAACATAAACAGTGAATATACACGTGGACCTCACCAGATGGAATACACAGGAATCAAATCGACTACATCTGTGGAAAGAGACTATAGAAAAGTTCACTATCATCAGTCAGAACAAAGCAATGGGCCAACTGCACAACAGACCATCAATTGCTCATATGCAAGTTCAAGTTGAAATTGAAGAAAATTAGAACAAGTCCTAGAGAGGCAAAGTGCTACCTTCAGTATATTCCACCTGAATTTGGAGACCATCTCAAGAATAGATTTGACACATGGAACTCTAATGACTGAAGACCAGAGGAGTCATGAAATGATGTCTTGATTATCTAGTGCTGCTATAACAGAAATACCACAAGTGGATGGCTTCAACAAACAGAAGTTTATTCTCTCACAGTCTAGTAGGCTACAAGTCCAAATTCAAGGAGTCAGCTCCAGGGGAAGACTTTCTCTCTCTGTCAGCTCTAGAGGAAATTCCTCATCATCAATCCTACCCTAGACTAAGAGCTTCTCAGAGCAGGAACCCTGGGTCCAAAGGAAGCGCTATTCTCCTGGCTCTTGTTTCTTGGTGGTATGAGTTCCCCCATCTCTTTGCTCGCTTCTCTCTTTCATATCTCAAAAGAGACTGCCCCAAAACACAACCTAATCATGCAGATTGAGTCCTGCCTCATTAACATAACTGCCGCTAATCCTACCTCATCAACATCGTAGAGGTAGGATTTACATCTCATAGGAAAATCACCTCAGATGACAAAATGGTGGACAATCATACAATACTGGGAGTCATGGACTGGCCAAGTTGACACACATTATTTTGGGGGGACTCAATTCAATCCACAACAAATGACATCAAGAACATCATACTTGAAGAAAGCAAGAGGTCATTAAAAAGACAGGAAAGAAAGAAAAGATGAAAATGGATGTCAGAAGAGACTGTGAAACTTACTCTTGAACTTAGAGTAGCTAAAGCAAAAGGAAGAAACGACGAAGTAGAAGAGCTGATCAGAAGATTTCAAAGGACAGCTGGAGAATGCAAAGTAAAGTATTATAATGAAATGTACAAAGACTTGGAGATAGAAAACCAAAAGGGAAGAACATGTTCTGCATTTCTCAAGCTGAAAGCACTGAAGAAAAAAAATTCAAGCCTCGAGTTGCAATATTGAAGGATTCTACAGGGAAAATATTAAATGACTCAGGAAGCATCAAAAGAAGATGGAAGGAATACACAGAGTCACTGTACCAAAAACATGGTCGACATTCAACCATTTCAGGAGGTAGCATATGATCAAGAACCAGTGGTACTGAAGAAAGAGGCCCAATGCACTGAAAGCATTGGCGGAAAAAAAAAAAAAAGGCTCCACGAATTGATGGAATACCAACTGAAATGTTTCAACAAAGGAATGTGGCACTGGAAGTGCTCATTTGTCTATACCAAGAAATTTAGAAGAGAGCTACCTGGCTAACTTACTGGAAGAGACCCATATTTGTACCCATTCCAAAGAAAGGTGATCCAACCAAATGCGAAAATATCGAACAATATCACTAATATCACACATAAGCAAAATTTTGCTAAAGATCATTCAAAAGCTGTTGCAGCTGTACATTGACAGGGAACTGCCAGAAAGTCACACCCGATTCAGAAGAGGACATGGAACCAGGTATATCATTGCTGATGTCTGATGGATCATGGCTGAAAGCAGAAAATACCAGAAAGAGGTTTACCTGTGTTTTATTGACTATGCAAAGGCATTTGACTGTGTGGATCATAACAAATTACGGATAACACTGAGAAGAATAGGAATTCCAGAACACTTAATTGGGCTCATGAGGAACCTGTACTTAGAGCAAGAGGCAGTTGCTGGAACAGAACAAGGGGATACTGAGTGGTTTAAAGTTAAGAATGGTGTGCATCAGGGTTATATCCTCTCACATTACTTATTCAGTCTGTATGCTGAGGAAATAATCTCAGAAGCTGGACTGTATGAAGAAGAACATGGCATCAGGATTGGAGTAAGACTCATTAACAATCTGCGTTACGCAGATGACACATCCTTGCTAGCTGAAGTGAAGAGGACTTAAAGCACTTTACTGATGATGATCAAAGACACAGCCTTCAGCCTTCAGTGTAGATTACACCTCAACACAAAAAAACATGAATCCTCACAACTGGACCAATAAGCAACATCATGATAAGCAGAGAAAAGATTGAAGTTGTCAAGGATTTCATTTTCCTTGGTTCTACAATCAATGCCCATGGAAGTAGTAGTCAAGAAAATGATGCATTGCATTGAGCAAATCTGGTGCAAAATACCTGTTTAAAGTGTGGAAAAGGAAAGATGTCACTTTGAGAACTAAGGTGCCCCTGACCCAAGCCATGGTGTTTTCAATCACCTCATATTCATGTGAAAGCTGGATAATGAATAAGGAAGATGGAAGAAGAACTGATGCCATTGAATTATGATGTTGGCGAAGAATATTGAATACACCATGGACTGCCAAAAGAACGAAAACATTTGTCTTGGAAGAAGTACAGCCAGAGTGCTCCTTGGAAGTGAGATGGCTTGACTTCATCTCATATGCTTTGGACATATTATTAGATATTATTAGGATGGACTAGTCCCTGGAGAAGGACATAATGGTTGGTAAAGTAGAGGGTCAGCAAAAAAGAGGAAGACCCTCAATGAGATGGATTGACACAATGGCTGCAGCAATGAGCTAAAGCGTAACAAGGATTGTGAGGATGGCAGTGTTTCATCCTGTTGTACATAGTAGGGTCGCTGTGAGTCAGAATCAAATGGATGGCACCTAACAACAATTGTGGGAGAAAGATGTGACAGTCTACTTCCATAAAGGATTACAGTCTTAGAAACCCTATGGGGCAGTTCTACTCTGTCCCATAGGGTCACTATGAGTCGGCATCAACTTGATTTCATCTAGGGTATATTAATAGTATGTTCTGGTTGTTGTTAGATCCATTGAGTTGGTTCTGACTCATAGCGACCCTACGTACAGCAGAAGGAAACACTGCCATCCTCACAGCCGCTGTTATGCTTGAGCCCATTGTTGCAGCCACTGTGTCAATTCATCTCATTGAGAGTCTTCCTCTTTTTCACTGGCCCTCCACTTTAGCAATGTGCAATGGTATAAAAGCACATTTATACAATGCATTTAGGGATGATTAATTGTGCTTCCATAAAATGCCTTTTTGTGTAAAAGCAATACTTATATAGAGATAAAAACAAAATCTAAGCGCACAATAGATCATACACCGATTGTAAAGTCAGTCTCCCTCCTGACCACAGTGGCAGAACCAGTTGCCATCTATGATTTTTTTTTAAAGGAAGCTCATTACTCAAGGGTGATATTCTTTATCTTATGAGCCAATGTTATTTAGCTAAAAGGTGACCTCAGGGGATAATTTCGGTGTAAGGTTTAAAGTGTATCTCAAGGCAATAATCCAGGGAAGTCCTCTAGTCTCAACCGGTTCAGTAGGTCTGAACTTTTTAAGAATTTTAGTTCTATTCCACATTTTTTTCCCATTCTGTGAGGGCCTATCTAATGTTGCCTTGATCAGAATGGTCAGTAGTGATAGCCAGGTACCATCTAGTTCTTCTGGTCTCAAGGTATATGAAGCCATGGTTTGTGTAGACTGTTAGTGCTGTAGACTAGTTTCTTCTCTGAAACTTTGGTTTCCTCCTTTCTTTTTTGTTCCAGATGAGTAGAGACCAATAGTTGTATCTTAGATGGCCGCTCGCAAGCTTGTAAGACCCCAGACACTACTCACCACATTGGGATGCAGAACATACACTTTATAAACTCTATTATTCCAATTAACTGAGTTGTCCCACAAGACTACTGTCCTAAGTCTTCACACCATGAAAACAATCTCATGAGGTGTTTGGTTATGTCTAGGAAGTACCTGTGTCCCCTATGTGGTTTATTATGTATGTATATGGATATACATGCATGCACATGCATACCTGTATGTACATATGCCTATAGATACTTCTATCTGTACACATATATGTACCCGCATATTTATACTCATATATGCCTATATACATATTTGTATAACCACACACATATTTTTGTTGTTGGTGTTGTTGTCAAACCATATTTGTTATAGCCTTTACCAAAGATCCTTTTCTCTTGTACACTTCTTAGTGACATCATTTACCTTGGTCAAACTGTGTGCACTTCACCCACATTTGATGCTACCTTTCCCATCACCAAAAATAATGAGTGTCTGCTATCATGAGAGGGCTCCCCCCACATCCCTGGTAACTAC
This sequence comes from Dugong dugon, assembly GCA_030035585.1. Taxonomy (NCBI): domain Eukaryota; kingdom Metazoa; phylum Chordata; class Mammalia; order Sirenia; family Dugongidae; genus Dugong; species Dugong dugon. The sequence continues at coordinate 36,513,202 of CM057476.1, read as the reverse complement.
CAATGAGTGTTGGTCTTTATATATCTATTCTTATCTTCTTATGAAAGTGCTGTCATACGATATTCTTCCTTTTATAATTGACTTATTTCACTCAGCATAATGTCCTCCAGATTTATCCACATTATAAGATGTTTTGAGGACTCATCATTTTTCTTTATGGTTGCATAGTGTTGCATTATAGGTGTGTGCCACATTTTGCTCATCCATTCATCCACTGATGGGCACGTAGGTTGTTTCCATCTTCTTGGATGTTGTGAATAATGCTGCAATGAACACGGGTGTGCATATGTCTATTCGTGTCACTGCTCTTATACCTTTAGGGTATATACCTAGGAGTAAGATTGCTGGATCATAAGATATTTCTACTTCTAGCTTTTTGAGGAAGTGTCATACTGTTTCTCGTAGTGGTTATACCACTTTACAATACTACCAGCAGTGGATAAGTGTTCCAATCTCCCCACAACTTCACTAGCATTTGTTGTTGTTGTTTTTTTAATCAGTGCCATTTTTGCAGGGGTGAGATGGTATCTCATTGTAGTTTTGATTTGCATCTCTCTAACGGCTAATGATAGTATTTTTTCATGTGTTTGTTTGCCAACTGAACATTCTCTTTGGTGAAGTGTCTGTTCTTCCCCCCCACCCCACACCTTTTCTTTACATTTTATTTTATTTATTTATTATGCTTTAGGTGTTCTTTTTTTACACTTTATTGTTATTATTATTTTTACCCTGTGCCCATTTTTCAATTGGATTGTTTGTCTTTCTATTGTTGCATTGTTGAAGTTTTCTATATATTTTAGAGACGAGAGCCTTATCGAATATGTCATTCCCAAAGATTTTTCCTTGGTGTGTAGGTTCTCTTTTTACCCTCTTGCTAAAGTCTTTTGATGAACATAAGTATTTAATTTTTAGGAGGTATCAGTTATCGAATTTGTTTTTTCTGTTTATAAATTCATGGTTGTGTTTGATAATCTATTTCTGAAAAAAATTAGGTCACATAGTTTTGTCCCTATGTTATCTTCCAGGAACTTTATAGTTTTAGCATTAATATTTAGGTATTTAATCTTTTTTGAGTTTGTTTTTGTGTATGCTATAATGGTGCCCTGGTGGTGTAGTGGTTAAGAGCTCAGCTACTAAGCAAAATGTCAGCAGTTTGAAACCACCAGCTGCTCTCTGGAAATGCTGTAGGGCAGTTCTCCTCTGTCTTATAGGATTGCTATGGGTTGGAATCAACTCGATGGCAACAGGTTTGTTTGTGATATATAAATCCTTTTTCATTTTTCTGCAAATGGCTATCCAGTTTTGCCAGCATCATTTGCTAAAGAGACTGTTTCTTCCCCATTGAATGGACTTCAACCTCTTGTTGAAAATCAGCTGTGTATAAATGGATGAATTTACTTTTTCGCTCTCAATTCTATTCCATTGGTCTATAAGTCTATCATTGAATCAACACCAGGCTGTTTTGATTGCTGTGGCTGTGTAGTATGTTTTTAGATCAGAAAGTGTGAGGCCTTCTACCTTGTTCTTCTTCAAAATAGTGTTTTATTAATGTGATCTTACTGAATGATTCTAACTTGGATGGGGAGAAACTTAATCAGGGAGTTCGATGATTATTATCATTCAATTTAAATGTTCAGAGAAGGGACAGCATCTTATCTTCTGAGAATGGCTCAAAGCAGCACTGCTAGGCAGGCCAGTTGGACACTTGTGTTCAAGGTTTTGAGCAGAGCTACACTTGCTGACTTGGTATCTGACAGAGCACTTAGTATTGTCATCTGGAGGGGGTATCTTCAACCTGAATGGTTAAAATAGAGATAGAGCCTCCATACACCTGTTCTCTGAGTCCTTTTCTTCATCAGTAAACACTATTTAATAGGAGTGCTCTCGGCATTAAATGAGTTTATAATTAATAAATGCATCTATAATTGCATATTAAAATGTATGGAATAGAGAAATTATAATCTCAGGCTTTCTTCTAATTTTCTGGGCCCTGCCACATATGTTGTTGTCTTAGTCTCCTCGTGCTGCTGTAACAGAAATTCCACAAGTAGGTGACTTTAAAGAAGAGAAATTTATTTTATTACATTTCAGGAGGCTAGAAGTTTGAATTCAGGGCATCGGCTCTAGGGGAAGGCTCTTTTTCAGCTTCTATAGTCCTGGCGTCCCTTGGTTCCTTGGCAATCTTCATGTGGAATCTATATTCCCCATTTTGTGCTTCTTCTGTGTCTAATCTGCTATTTTTAAAAACTCAGAAGTGATTAGGTTTGAGACAGTTCCACACTGATATGGCCTCATTGACATAACAAAGAATACCCTATTCCCAAACGGGTTCATATCCATAGGTATAGGGGTTAGGATTCCAAGACATGTTTTGGGGGGGATACAATTCAATCCGTAACAGTTGTTTCCAGAAGTTGTCATAGGAAGGTCCCAGGAAATGGAAATGCATGAATTGTAATTCATGCAGAGTGGCCAGTCTATGAGGCTCACAACTGCATCCCCTGTTCCACCCTCATTGTGATTCATTCTCAACGCCCTTGTGTCCTCTCTGCTCTGGGAAGAAGGTAACCATATTATTTTACTTCTAGGTAACCCTAGAATCTAGGACAGGACCCAGGACCAAGGAAACAGTTATTAAACCTTTGTATAAATAAGTCAATGTACTTTCCTTGCCTGACCTACCTTTTTGTTTCCTATGGGTTATTATCCACAGACTAGAAGAGGAGCCCAGTTGCCTCAAATGGGTTCCTTGCTCAACAAGCAGGAGGGTTTGGCAGGCAACAGCAATTATATGTAAATCATATTGCTTGGTCCTGATTGATTTTGGCCCTTTTCATGGATTGCATATTACTGGCATTGGTGGTTCAGTGGTAGAATTCTCACTTTTCGTGTGGGAGGCCCCGGGTTCAATTCCCAGACAATGCACCGCAAATGCAGTCACCACCTGTCTGTCAGTGGAGGCTTGTGTGCTGCTATGATGCTGAACAGGTTTCAGCAGATCTCCAGGCTAATATGGACTAGGAAAAAAGGTCTGGCAATCAACTTCCAAAAATCAGCCAATGAAAACCCTATGGATTACGAAGGGCCAATCCACAACCGATCATGGGGATGGCATAGGACTGGGCAGCCTTTTGTTTCGCTGTGCATGAGGTTGCTATGAATTAGGGGCTGACTCAGTGGTAGCTGACAACAACAAGGGATTGTATGGAAACACTTCTCTATCCCTCAGCTAAAATGTTGGCACAAATGGCCTGGGAAAAATAAAGGAGCTCGTGGGGCTATGGATCTTGGCGTAAGAGTAAAATGATGAAAATACAGATGATCTCATCAAAGAAAGATAGACAACTAAAGATATGCAGTTGCTCTTTAGGGCCATGAGTATGAGCAATGTGCAGAGGTCTGGCAGATATGGGTGCCACTGGGCATTTGCACATCTTGTATGAAGCCCAGCTCTAGCATTTTCAGACTCTGCACGTGCCTAACAACCTGCACTTCCAGACACAAGGACCCATGTCTCTGCTCCACCTTTCTCGGAATTGGAAAGACATTGGTTGAACATGACTTTCAACAAAAGTTCTGTGGGCAACCACTTTGTTTTCAGGTCTGCTGAGGCCCTACCTCTTCCTCTTTAAAAAAAAAATTTTTTATAAACATTCACCATTTCAACTATTATTACATGTTCAATTCAGTAACATTAATTACATTCACCATGTTGTGCAACCATCACCACTATCTACCACCAAATCTTTTCGTCACCCTTAACAGAGACTCAGTACCCCTTAAGCAATACCTATTTCCCTCTCCCGCTCATCCCTGGTAACCACTAATAAATTTGGTCTCTGTGCATTCTAGATATTTCATATAAGTGGGATTATACAGTATTTGTCCTTTTGTATCTAATTTCACTCAGCATGTTTCTTCAAGGTTCATCCATGTCTGTCTTCCTCTTAGATTACATTTTGCTTGTCCAAATATTTGGTCACCTCTCTGTCTTGTTGTTCTTCTCCTTCTCCCTCAGATAATCTCTCTCTAGCTATGGAGCCCTCCTAGATGCCTGGACCAACACCTTGTGAGAACCCAGGGTTTACTCCTGATGCTGACAGTCTGCTCTCTCTGGATCCAGACTACTATGGCTACCATGCAGTGAACAATCTTGAGTCAGATTGCAACTGTTTATCAATCTACAAATACTAAAAAAATGTTATATGTTGCTATATGATTTGGTACTTTGCTAAAAGGAATTTAAATGTCTTCACTGGCCACTAGTTTAATTTGAAAAGGGATGGACCTTCCAGAATGACAGTAGGGGTTGGTGAGCCCCAGGGAGGCACAGCGTCTCTGGCTAACCTGCGAGTGGATGTCCCCTTCCAGTACAAGGGCTCGACTTGTGCACAGTAACAGAAGTTGATTCCTGGACAGCCACAGGCGAGGGACTGAGGTGAGATTCACTGGAGAACTGTGAAGAGTGCCTGTGTCCTGAGTCTCGGTGGAGTTAGCAGTGAACAATACATTACTGCACTGGTGCTCGCTACTGGCCACCTGGTATGTTCCAGGCCCTGAGGATGCACCTTGCCAGCCACAGAAATAAGTGAGGAGGTAACAGACCCCCCAGGAGCCCTTGAGTGGTAAAAACAGTTAAGCAGTTGGCTGCTAACAGAAAAGTTGGAAGTCCAAGTCCACCCAGAGATGCCTCAGAAGAAAAGCCTGATAATCTACTTCTGAATTATCAGATATTGAAAACCCTATGGAGCACAGTTCTACTCTGACACATGGGGATGTCATGAGTCAAAGTGGACTCTACAGCAACTGGTGATAGAATCTTGAGAGGGGAAACAAACTAGAGGAATAATAACTGGTGCTATGAGCTCCTGGCGCCAAACCCCATCCCAGTGCCTGGAGTTTCTAAACATCATAGACCAAAACCAAAAACCAAACCAGTTGCCATCGGTTCTGACTCATGGTGACCCCATGTGTGCAGAGCAGCACTGCTCCATGGGATTTTCATGGCTATGACCTTTCAGGAGCAATCACCAAGGTGTCTCTGGGTGAATTCAAACCACCAGCCTTTCAGTTAGCAGCCCAGTGCTTAATTGTTTGCACCACCCAGGGATTCCAAACATTCCAGACACTCAGTTCCCTTGTATTTCAGCAGTAGGTGGAGATTCCTGAGGTTTAACCTGGGAAGATGGGTCCATCTATCACAGACGACACCACAAGGCTGACACTGAAATTCCCTTTATTTCTAACCATTTCTTTACAACCACCCATGCAGGGGTAACTCAAGCCCACAACCTGCTCTAGAAATTCAGATTTATATTTCTGACTCTATAGGACACATGTCCCATCAACTCCCCAAGTCAACATCTTCCCCTAACCCTGCCCTTCCACTTCCATTGCACACCCAGCTAGGCAGGCATGTAGCAGGGGCACAGAGTGGGATTTGGCTCATAGAAGGTCCTGTCACCACACCGAGGACACAGGTTGGTGCTGAACCAGACCATGCTGGGCCACCCCACCTCCTGCAGGATCTGTGTCAGCTGGGCGTGGAGCTGGGCCAGCCTGCCCAGGTGCAGGGTCCCGTGGACGTCCTCTTAGCTCTCCAGCAGGGCAGGGTACAGCATGTGGTTCTGGTAGTCCAGCCCAGCAGTGGGCTCTCCAGGACAGCGATGGAGATGGGGTTCCCACAGAAGCTGAAGATCTCGAGTTGGGAGCAGTGGCCCAGGGTAGGCAGGATGGCACTGAACCAGATGCTCATGGTCCCACACTTGTCCAAGTCCAGGCCCTGGAGGGTGGCCAAGGCTTGCTCCAGGAGGACTCGGAGTGGCCTGGCAGTCACACTGGTCAGACTGATGTTGTTCAGACTCAGGTCTTTCAACTGGCAGGTGTTGGGGCACAGAGACAGGTGTGCCAGGTCCGACTCCACAAGCAGACAGCTGGTTATTCAGAGAGTCTCCAAGAGGGCCTTCAGGCACCTGGGGAGAGATGGGGCAGTCAGTGGTGGGGAATAGTGGTGGTGGGTGGAGGATGGTGGGAGATAAAAGGCAAATATCCAGCCTTTCAGTTAGCAGCTGAGCACGTTAACCGTTTGCGTCATCCAGAGACTCCAGATTTACCATAAACCAAACCTCCCATTGCTTTTGAGTCGATTCTGATTCATAATGATCCCATGTGTTATACAGTAGAACTGTGCTCCATAGGGTTTTCTTGCCTGTCATCTTTACAGAAGCAGATCGTCAGAACTTTCTTCCATGGTACCGCTGGATAGATTCAAACCACCAACTTTCAGGTTAGCAGTCAAGCACAGTTTGCACCACCCAGGGACCTCCCACTCAAAACAAGATATTTCCCATAATGGTCAACACTCAGGATGACGCATGGTAGAGTATGAGCACCCAGTCAGTCCAATTTTAGGGGGGTCCTCTCATTTATTTGTTGTATGACTGAGTGTCTAAGGCTTCCTTTCTTCATCTGTCAAACAGAGGACAACACACCCCTTGTATTTGTCATGGGATGAACTGAGATAGCAATGGAACATGCTAAGAGGAAAGTCTGACATGATATCTCCGTCAAGGGTGGGTGCTACGGATGGAATTGTGTTCCTTCAAAACATGTGTTGGAACCCTACCCCTATACCTGTGCCTGGAGCCCTGGTGGCGCAGTGGTTAAGTGTTTGGCTCCTAACCAAAAGGTCAGCAGTTTGAATCCACCAGTGGCTCCTTGGAAATCCTATGGGGCAGTTCTACTCCATCCTATAGGGTCGCTGTGTGTCAGAATTGACTCGATGGCAAAGGGATTGGTGTTTTTTTACAGGGGATACCTGTGCTTAAGGACCGCGGGTGGCACAAATGGTTTGCAATTGGCAGTTTTAACCCATCTAGTGGCATTGCAAAAGAAAGGCCTGGCGATTTACTTCCATAAAGTTCACAGCCAAGAAAACTCTACAGAGCTCAGTTCTACATACAGGGTCACTATGAGTCAGAATTGACTGGACAGCAATGGGTTCTTTTTTTTTGTTTGTTTGTTTTTTGGTTATACTTGTGGATGTAATGTAACGTAATGACCTTCCATAAAGCAATTTTCCAATTACGTTAATAAAATCATACTTCTGAGTTATAAAGAGAACAAAATCAGACACAGAGACAAGCACAAACTGGGGGAGACATATGCCATGTAAAGAGCATCTATAAGCCCAGGAACCAAGGAATGCCTGGACTACCAACAAGGAAGGAATCAACATGGCTGAGACCCTGATTAGGACTTATAGCCTCCCAGAATTGTGAGAAAATAAGTTTCTGTTCTTCAAAGCCACCTACTTGTGGTATTTTTGTTACAGCAGCCTTAGGAGACTAAGGCAGTGGGCATCACTGAGTTCGAGTATTGGGAGACACGACCAAAAATGCGTTCAGCTCAGGATTCCTTCTGGCCACTGCCTGGGCATAAGCTCCCCATGTCTCTATGCCAGATGAGGCTACTGGGAGGGGGCATGAAGGGCAAACCTGAGCCCCACATGAAGGGCCACATCAACTGGGGCTGCCAGCCTACAGGGGTTCACATACATCTACATATCAGCAGCAGATCACTTACAACTTTCACAGTTCTTCACTCCTGCTCCTTCACCCTCATCTGCACAATCAGACATTTCTCACATATTATCTTCCCAGCACCTCAAAGCAACCCTTTTACCAACAGGGAATTTGAGGGCAGTTTTGAGTCCCTAGGTGGTGCAAATGGTTAGCGCACTCAGCTGCTAACCAAAAGTTTGGTAGTTTGAGTCCACCCAGAAGTGCCTTGGAAGAAAGGCCTCGTGATCTACTTCTGAAAGGTCACAGCCATAAAAACCCTATGAAGCACAGTTCTACACACATGGGGTCGTCATAAGTCAGAGTTGATTTGACAGCAAATGGTTTGGTTTTAGGAGTCCCTGGGTGATGCAAATGGTTAATACACTTGCCTGCTAACCAAAAGTTTGGTGGTTCAAGTCCACCCAGAGGAGCCTCAGAAGAAAGGCCTGATGATCTACCTCTGAAAATCAGCCACGGGAAACCCAATGGAGCACAGTCCTACTCTGAATATCGGGGTACCATGAGTCAGAGTCGACTCAACAGCAACTAGTTCAGAGGGAGAGGCTCATGTTCACAAAGCTATGAGTACAGAGTGAGCTGCATGCTAATGCCCCCACTGGATGGACTTTCCCTTCATCAATGTCCCCTTCACTCAGTTATTTCATGATGACCGCATGTGCGTAGAGTAGGACTGCCCCATAGGTTTTCATGGTTGTGACCTTTTGAAGAAGATTACCAGGCCTTTCTTCTGAGGTGCCTCTGGGTGGGTTTGAATGGCCAACCTTTCAGTTACGAGCCCAGCGCTTTACCATTTGCACCATGAAGCTCCTCCTTAACTTAGACATCACTTCCTAAACACACCCACTCTCACTAGGCCCAAACCCCTCATTATAGTTTCCTAGCATGGTGTCCCTCCTCGTAGCATCTGTCCCAGTGTATACCCATATGTTTACTGAGTGATTACATGACAGCTAGCTTGGGGACAGAGCAGTGGACAAAACAACGTGTTGATCATCCAGTCTTCTTCACTCACATCGCCAGCAGTTTTCACAGTGGGTGCCTACTGCTGACTGGCCTGAAGCAGGCCTGCTCCGGCCTGCAGAGAAGGTGTGCCACTGCTCAACCTGAGCATCTGGTGCAGGCGGCCTTCCAGAAAGGAGATGGAGTCCAGCCGGAACTCCTGGAGGTGGTACAGGCTGAAGAACTAGGCAGAAAACTGGTAGACATCCTGCTCCTCCTTGGCCTAGGAATGGTGGGATGATATGGCCTGCAAGCAGTAGAGGAGGAATCTGCGGCAGGTTCACCATCTGGCCCTGGTAAGGGGCAAACCGCCCCGGGGTCAAAAGTTTCCAGGTGCAGTTCATTTCCAGGTTCTGGACAGAGTGGAACTGCAGCAGCTTCTCAATATTCTGCACTGGCATTGAAAACACCTGCAGCTCCTTACAGCACAGGTGTAGCAAACCTCGTCTCTGCCTGATCTTCTTAAGGGGGGCAGTGAGGAACTCATCTGGGGCAGCCACGTTCAGGCAGAGGTCCATGAGCACCTCTACTGGAGCGAAGGGCTGCCTCTCCCCCATCCCAGGACCCTCTGCCTCTTCGCCATGGATGGCTCTGTCTCTGGCTCCAGTGCCTACTCACAGACCCTAGCTGGAGTACCAGCCCAAATGGTCGAGAATTCCTGATGGGTGTTTGTCCATAAATCCAGCACTTGTAGTTTCCATCTCCTGTGGGAAAAACAGGTGGCTGGCTGAGATGCTTTAAGATCAACTCCCTGGGTGTGCAAACAGTTAATGCACTCAGATGCTAAATGTAGCTTGGAGGTTCGAGTCTACCTACCCAGAGGCACCTTGGAAGAAAGGTCTAGTGACCTGCTTCTGAAAAACCAGCCACTGAAAACCCTATGGAGTACAGTTCTACTCTGACACATAGGGGGTCACCATGAGTCACAGTCGACTCAAAGGCAACTGGTCTCAGAATCTAGGCAAGGACCAGGAGTCCAGCCTGTGCTCTTGCCCCAGACCCCAGCTGTTGCCCTCCCTACCCCTCCCCTCTCTACCTTTCTTTTCTCCCTCCCTTTTCCCCTTGGGGAGTCCCTGGGTGGTGCAAATGGTTAATGTGCTCAGCTCTAACTATAAGGTTGGAGGTTTGAGCCTACCCAGAGTTGCTGCAGAAGAAAGGTCTGGCGATCTACTTCTGAAAGGTTACAGCCATTAAAAACCCTATGGACCACAATTCTACTCTGATACACATGGGAGTTGCCACCAGTCTCAATTGACTCTACAGCAACTATCCCCCCAGCCCCTGGGTTCCTTCTTAGTCCCTGCTCCTAGTATCTTTCAGTACCACTGGGAGGGAGCTGGTACACGTTCTCTCAGTTACTTCTGCATCTTAATCAGCCCTACACTTCTGGAATCCCTTCTCAGAGTGACCCCAAGGTCTCCCAGAGATTCTTCACTGGCACCCTTCAGGCTTCTACTCTCCCTGATCCCCGGGGCCCTCCTAGGTTACTGATGAACCTCACCTGGGGTGAACCTTCTAGGCAAGCAGGACATCAAGCCCACTGAGCGTGACCCATAGGGTCTCCTAGTGGGGCTGCTGCTCCATCATCAGTGTCCCCAGAGGGAGGAGGGCCAGGGGCCAGGCCTGCACCATCGCCTGCAGAGTCTCCCTGTGCCTCCTGGCAAGGGATGCCTTCAAGAGTGGTGGGAAGAGCTCCACAGGCAGCAGCTCTGGGGCGGTGATGGATGCGGCCTTGTTCCTCAGCAGGCTCTGCCCGGAGAGGTCCAGGAGCCTGGGGTGGGGAGTGGCAGACTGCTCATCCTGACAACTGGCTCTGATAGAAACCCTGCGAGAACATCCAGGGAACAAGGCATCTTGCTCAGGCCAAGCCCATCTTCTCCCTGCCCTTCAAAGGACCCAGCGCAAGGCTGATGTCACTGCTCTGGCAATGAGGCCTCAGTTTAGACGATTTTACTCTGTGCTCTATGGCCACAGGGCAGCAGCTCCACTTCAGCCTGCACCACCAGGGCTAGTGGCTCACTTAGCACCTAGGTGGAGGCAGGATGCTCCGTTCCCCATCCCATTCCTGCCCACTGCTCCATGGAATTCTAGTCTCCCTGGGGAGAACCTACTGCTCAGCCTGAAGGCTGGTCCACTCTTTTTGGGGAAAGATTTCTGATAATCACTTAATGACTCAAAACAGTGGGAATGGTCGCATAAAAAGACCAGACTTAATGGTCTGACAGACTGGAGGAATCCCTGAAACTATGGCCCCCCAACGCTCTGTTAACCCAGAACTGAAACCATTCATGAAGCCCACTCTTCAGACAAAGATTAGACAGGACTATAAAATAAAAAATAATACACGTGAGGAATATGCTTCTTAGTTCAATCAGATACATGAGGCCAAATGGGCAGCTCCTGTCCAAAAGCAGGATGAGAAGACAGGAAGGGCCAGGAACTGGTCGAATGGATACAGGGAACCTGGGGTGGAAAAGAGGAGTGTGCCGTCACATTGTGGGGATTGCAACCAATATCACAAAACAATATGTGTATAAATTTTTGAATGAAAAATTAATCTGAGCTGTAAACTTTCACCTAAAGCACAATTAAAAAAAAAAAAAAAAAGTAAGCAAGCCAAAATCTCACCATCCTTGCCTCTAAAGAGCATTCTAGCACTGTCAAATTCCTCTCCAAAAAGGCTGTATCAAATGATACCAATGAGAGAGAGAAACCAACTAAATTGCAGAATCCTTGAGGGTAGAGGGCTGTGTCCCATACTTTGCTGTAGCTTTCTCTATTAAATGTCTTTGTAAGGTATTCAGTTAATGTCATTACTATTATAATAAAAAGTTTTAAATTTGCACAAAAAAAAAAAAAAAAAAACAGTGGTAATGGAAGCACCCAGTGGCCCAGCACAGCCTATCTTCTGGTTCCAACAAATAACCCAGCTGGGAGAGATAAAAGAGACAACGTTAAGTGAGTGCCATTATTTTTAACTAAAAAATTTTCTTTTTTTTAAATTTAAATGAGAAACTGGAAAAGCCGTGTAACAGTATTATATGCCATTTGGAAGCTAGAGATGAAAATCACTAACTTTATGGTGCACATTTTAATGTCCACCTCTTTGATGTGTATCTGAATTACTTCTTTGGGATGGAGCTCAGGGGAAGGAACATTCAGAACAAAGACTCCACTCTTAAAAATATTTAGGAAATATTTTTTTTAGGCCTTTAGTAAAAAAAAAGAAAACCTAGCTAGTAAAATGAAACCATAATTGATGCTGAGTATACTTCCTGGTCACAAAGTAAATATTTAAGATGTCATCAAATGAAATTCCAACCAATTAGATGTTTTCCATTTCAAACAATATGCCTAGTTAAGAAGTAAGTTTTCTAAACATTGTAAAGAGACATAAACCAAAGCAGAAACCAGCATGTTTGGGATTAAGGCAAATCTGCATTTAGGAGCAAAATCAAAGCCTTGAGTCTGTTCATTTGTAAAGGAAGAAAAACTGTGCAATTGTGGCCTCATGGAGATGCTGGCTGAGGGTGGAAAGATAGGCTTGGTCTGAGGCTCCCCCGACTTACCAGATGGGGCATGGTTGGCTGAGCACCCTCTGTTCAGACGTCGCAGCAGTGACTCCAGGCCTCTGAGTCCTGGCACTGGCTCCTTGGTAGCTTTTATAGACCACACTTCCCTTTTCAGCTCCTAGCTTCCAAATGGAAAGTGAAATTTGGTTACATTCCAGAATTTCCATCTGGTCAATCCTGATTGAGCCTTTGGCTTTCTTTGTATCAACTGAATCAGATATTCATTTATGAAAGGAAAAGAAACAAGGATAGGGTGAAAGTCAGGGACTCATTAATTGATTTACTCAATATTTATTGAGTCTTTACTAGTATGTTCTCCAGTACGTCATAGTCGTGGGTGTGAGGCAGGAAAGGGCTTAATCCGTTACTAACGTTAGACAGAAAACAAACAAACAAAAACTCCAAACATCAAAGTATAATTGCTGGGTGATATTTTAAAAAGAAAAATACTAACCCGTCACCATCGAGTTGATTCCGACTCCTGACAACCGCGTGTGTTACTTAGTAGAGCTGCTCTTTAGGGTTTTCTTGGCTGGAAGCAGATCGCCAGGCCTTTCTTCTGTGGTGCCACTGGGTGGGTTCATACCCCCAACCTTCTGGTTAGTAGATGAGTGTAAACCATTTGTGCCACATCAAAATTATCAAAATACTTCCAAGTTAAATCTGCTTTGTGAAGACAGTGGTGTCATCCCAAAATAAAACAAAATAAAAATCTCTGGGTATACTGTTACCTACATTGTACATTTTCTAACATAGTCAATTTGGTGCCCATTCAGGGAGGAACAATCGAGGGTGACTGGTCTTCCAGATTTAGAGGGTGCAGGCTTCTCCCAAGGTCAGGTAGAAGTCACCATTAGGAGTTGGCCAGAAATAAGGTTGAGGGACAGGTGGGGCTGGCTGTTCATAATGGAACCTTGTGAATGGCCCAAGACAAGTAAAATATGGTTTGGGGGAATACAAAGATTTTTGTCTGAATGGAGTTTATAAATTAAAACAGAAGAAGCTAAAAGGAGGGAGTCCGTGGGAGGTGTAAATGGTTAACTCTCTCAGCTGCTAACCAAAAGGTTGGTGGTTCGAGTCCACCCAGAGTTGCCTTGGAAGAAAGGCTTGGCAATCTACTTGTGAAAAATCAGCCATTGAAAACCCTGTGAAGCACAGTTCTACTCTGACACACATGAGGGTTGCCACGACTTGGGATCAACTTGACAGCAAGTGGTACTGGTAGCTAAAAGGAGACAACGCAGACCCTTTAAACCCAATGTAATGACTGAGGAAGAGAGGGAAGGAGAGGCCGTTTTCCATTCCTCCTTGGAGGTAAAGGATGTTTCCTCCCAGAAAGATGGGATCGGTTCAGCCAATTGGCATGAGAAGATTAAATGGAAGAATGTAAGCTGGGGGAGGGGCCAGAGAACAGTATTGGTGCCAAACCTGGGAAGTCAGATTTTTATGTTGGAAAGCCACTGAGGCATGACAGCTACAGATTGTGATCATGGAGCCAGGGGGAGAAGTAACTATGGGCCAAGCGCATACACTCTGTCATCCTCGAGGGTGCTTCCAGGAGACCTGCCCTTTCTTCAACAATGCCTCTGAGTGTACTCAGCCAACTTTTGGTTAGCATTCAAGTGCATTAACTGAGTGCACCACCCAGGGACTCCCTGATAAAAATCTATACGTAACCTACTATAACACAAAAACTTATAATTTAGTTTCTTTCCAGCCATTTTTCCCCTCTTCAGTTTTTTCATACCAGTTGCTGTCAATTCTGACTCATGCTGACACCATGTGTGTCAGAGTAGAACTGTGTTCCACGGGATTTTCAATGGCTGATTTATCAGAAGTAGATAGCCAGGCCTTTCTTCTGAGGTGCCTGAGTGGACTCAAATATCCAACCTTTTAGTTAGCAGCTGAGTGTGTTAGCCATTACACCACCCAGGGATTCCGGCAGTGTACTACGCCAAGGCATTTTCCAGGGGCTTTAGCCTAACCATAGCCTTCATGGGCCCCTTTCTAAATATATTTTGATAATTGATGTTTCTTCAACCTGTAATTCCCTTCCTGCCCCTAAGCTTCTCTGATACAGAGATTCTGACCAGAGGGATGCCATTAGGTATAAATAAGATAGTTTTTTGCTCTGTCGATATTAGGCACAATGCACAAATACTAAATCATTTTCCTTCACAAAATTTGTACCAATACTTGGTGTTTAAGGATCTGCCAAGTTTAGGGAGAAGTTCCTGGATGGTGCAAACTGTGAATGTGCTCAGCTACTAACCGGAAGGTTGAAGGTTTGAGTCCAACCAGAGGCACCTTGGAAGAAAGACCTCGTGATCTACTTCCAAAAATCAGCAATGGAAAACCCTATGGAGCACAGTTCTACTCTGACACACGTGGGGTCACCACGAATTGGGGCTGGCTCAAAAGCAACTGGTTACTGGTTCACAAATTGATTCCTTTTTTAAAAAAATTTTTAATTTCTTTTTGTTGTTGTCATTGAGAATATATACAGTAGAATAAATATTTCTTTTTTTCCCCTTCATTAAACAATTAATACATATATTGTTTTGGACATTGGTTGTCAATCCCACATGTCAACACTCACCTCTTCTCGACCTTGCGTTCCCCATTTCCATTCGTCTAGCTTTCCTGTCCCCTCCTGCCTTCTTGTCCTTGTTCCTGTGCCCATTTAATCTCATGGTTGAGCTACATGTATAATTGTTTGTTTTATGGGCCTGTCTAATCTTTGGCTGAAGGGTGAACCTTAGGAGTGACCTCAGTACTGAAGTTAAAAGGGTATCCAGGGGCCATACTCTAGGGGTTTCTCCAGTCTCTGTCAGACCAGTAAAGTCTGGTCTTTTTTTGTGAGTTAGAATTTTGTTCTACATTTTCCTCCAGCTCTGTCTGGGACCCTCTATTGTGATCCCTGTCAGAGCAGTTGGAGGTAGTAGCCGAGCACCATCTAGTTGTGCTGGACTCTGTCTGGTAGAGGCTTTGGTAGTTGTGGTCCATTAGTCCTTTGGACTAATCTTTCCCTTGTATCTTTGGTTTTCTTCATTTTCCTTTGCTGTAGACAGGGTAGGAACAGTGGAGTACCTTAGATGGCTGCTCACAAGCTTTTATGGCACCAGATGCTATTCACCAAAATAGGATATAGAATATTTTCTTTATAAACTATGTTATGCCAATTGAGCTAGATGTCCCCTGGAGACCATGGTCCCCAGCCCTCAGCCCAGTAGTTCAGTCCCTTGGGGAATTACAATGTGTCTATGAAGCTTCTATGACTTTGCCTTCGTCAAGCTGTGCTGGCTTCCCTAGTACTGTGTACTGTCTTACCCTTCACCAAAGCTACCACTTATCTATTGTCTAGTTAGTGTTTTCCCCTCCCTACCCCTCCCCTCCCTGGTAAGTATCAAAGATTGTTTCTTTCTGTATGTAAATCTTTTCATCAGTTTTTATAATAGTGGTAGACTTTATGTTTTTCTTCTTTATTTTGATGAATAAGTTTGCTAATTTTCTTTGTGGTTACCTTGAAATTTACCCCCATTTTCCTAAGTTTAAACCAGTCTTTTATAACTTCATATCACCTTGACCTCCTCTCCTTTTGAAAGATCTATACTTACACCATTTATTCCCTCTTTTATTGTTCTGATACTGTTGTCATTTACAGATTGATGTCTCTGGTTCCCTGCTGTAAATCTTTTAGTTTTGATTTATCCTTGAGAGTTCATTACTTAGGTTGGTGTCTGGCTGATGCTGTCCTGCATCCTAGATTCAGGTTGTTGTCTGATGTTGTTGGTTCTGTAACTGAAAGACTCCCTTTAATAATTATCGTAAATTTGGTTGGTTTTTACATATTCCCTTAATTTATGTTTATCTGGAAATGTCCTATTTTCACCATATTTGAGCCGGAGTTTTGTAGGACATATTATTCTTGGTTGGCAATTTTTTTCTTTCAAGGTTTAATGTATGTCATCCCATTGCCTTGTTGCCTGCATGGTTTCTGCTGAGTAATCAGGGCTTAGTCTTATTGTTTCCCTTTTGTATGTGACTTTTTGTTTTTCTTGAGCTGCTCTCAGGATTCTTTGTCTTTGGTTTTAGTGAGTGTGCTTACGGTATGTCTTGGTGATTTTCTTTTGCAGTCTATCCTATATGGGGGTCGTTGAGCTTCTTGGTCAGCTTTTCATCTTTCATGATATTAGGGAAGTTTTCTGTCAGCAAATCTTCAATGATCCTCTCTTTGGTTTTCACTTTTTCCCCCTGTTCTGGAACTCTGATCACACACAGATTTTTGCTCTTGATTGTATCCCACAGTGTTCTCAGGTTTTCTTCATTATTTTCCCTTATTTTTCAAACAAAGTGGTATCCAAGGATTTGTCTTCAATTTTGCTGATCCTGTCTACCACTGTTTCAAATTTGCTCCAAAACCTTCTCTTGCACTGTCCATTTCTGAAATCTTTTTGCTTATCTTATGGATTTCTAATTGCTGTTTCTGTATGATTTTTAGTTGTTTATTTTGACATTTTGTTTCTGTGTTATTTTCCTGAATTCTTCCATTGCTTTGTCCGTATTTTCCATGATTTAGTCTATTTTTTCCATAATTTTGTCTGCATTTTTCTTCATCTCTTCCCTAATCTCTTGGAGAGCCCTGAATGTTAGACTTTTGAATTATCTATCAGGTAGTTCCAGTGCCTTTTCTTCTACTGGGAGGTCATCTGGTGTTTTATTCTGGCCGCTTACTGGAGCCATCCTGTCCTTTTTTTTTCTCATATGTTTTGATATTTTGTCTGCTGTCTCCGGGACATTCAGGAATTATTTTGTTTATTGATTGTAGATTTGTTTGCTTCGTCCTGCTTTTTTGTTTTATTTGGTTATGTCTAGGCAGGCGGGCTGGGTGTGTTTTGTTGCTTGCTCATCTGTGGGCGCAATACTTCTCACCACTTTGTCCAGGTGTGCAGGGCTGGTTGCTCAGGTATGGTCCAGCAGGGGAAGCCCAGTGAAGGAGGGAGAGGTGGGGATGGGTCGTTTTCAGCATGAACTGGGACTGGCAGTGCAGGGGTGGAGGGCAGGGTGGGACAGGGTCTGGGAGTCTGTGCTGATGCTGTTCAGGGGCTCAGTGCTCAGTGCACGGTGCACAGTGCAGATAGGCAGGAGGGAAGGGAGAGAATGTGATGTGCACTGCTGAGGGAGCCTGCTGGTGGGGGTGGCACTGAGTTGGGGAGGCTGTGCCGGTGGCTCTCTAGCTGAGCAGTGCAGCACAGCCCATCGAGAAGGGGCAAGGATGGCACATGGGGCTAGTTGGGAGAAAAGGAAGGAAGGGAGAGAGAGAGAAGAAACAAACAAAAAAACCCCAATACAAAAATAAATAAATAAATGGCACTGGGGGAACCAGCCACTGGGGACGGACACAGTGGCAGTGAGTTGGTGTCTCTCCATCCAAGTGACCATGACCCATTGGAAAGTGGCAAAGGCAACATAGAGGGAAGAAGGGTGGGGGGTGGAAAAGTGTGTATCCCTGGTTACTGGTTGCTCTATCTCCTGTTGGGAGCTCCATTAAGTTGCCTTCCCATACTCCCTGTCCACGTTCCTTGGTGGCTGTAGTCCTAAATGGTGATTTCGTGCCACGTTGCTGTTAGGGGAACTCCACTCCGTATCTCTCCTTGTTCTTCATTCTCTGTCATTTTCTTATTCCATCCAGTGCTTGATCAAGTTCTTTATCCCTTCATTTGACACTTATGGTTCCAGGATTGACCTGGTTTGTATCTGTTTTATTTAGTTTTTCAGGTCTTTGCTGCAGAGGGATGACATGGTGCTTCTGCCTATAGTACCACGTTGGGTCCACCTCCAGAATCTACATTTCTACATTCTGTGACTGTCTTAGGCTGGGTTCTCTAAAGAAGCAAAACCAGTAGAGCATATAAATATATATAGAGAGAGATTTATATCAAGGAAATAGCTCACACAATTGTAGAGGCTAATACGTCCCAAGTCCACAGATCAGGGTAGAGGCCTCTCCCAGTTCACGTAGCCACAGAAGCTGGTGAACCCAAGGTCGGCAGGTCAGAGAGGGGTTCCTGCTCACAGGCTGTGAAGGTCAGTGAACTCCAAGATCAGCAGACAAGACCGCAAGGTTTCTCCTGATTCACATAGCTATAGGGGCTGGTGAACCCAAGGTCAGCAGCCTGAGAAGTTCGATGAATTCCAAGATCAACAGACAAGCTGCTAGCTCAAGTCCATGAACCGGAGGTGAGACTACAAGAGGCAGCTGCTGAGTCTGGAACAAGCCAAAAACCTTGGCAAGGCGAGCAGGCAGAAAGTAACCAGCGGAAGGCAGAGAGATGAAACTGAGAGGGTGGTGAGCTGCCACAGGCCTTGCCTCTGCCAGTACCACTCAGCAGATTCCATCATGAGGGTAATCACAACATTATACAACTGCTAAAACACTGAGAATAATGCCTAACCAAGTTGACATACAATCGTAACCCTCACAGTGACACTGATCACATTCTTCAAGTTGTGCAACCATTCTCACCCTCCTTTTCCAAATTGTTCTTCCCCCCATTAACATGAACTCACTGATCCTTAAGTTTCCTATCTGTTGAGTTGCTGTTGTCAATTTGATCCCATATAGATCTTAAAAGAGCACAATGCTCAAGGCAGACATTCTTTACTAGTTAAGCTAAAGAAGACTTCAGGGGATATTTCTGGTTTAAGGTTTAAAGATTATCTCAGGGTAATAGTATTGGGGGTTCATCCAGCCTCCATGGATCCAGAAGTCTGGATTCCATCAGAATTTGAAATTCTTTATTTATTTATACTTTAGATAAAGGTTTACAGAACAGTTTCTCATTAAACAGTTAGTACACATAGTGTTTTATGACAATGGCTAACAACCCCATGACATGTCAACACTATCCCTTCTCAGCCTTGGGTTCCCTATTACCAGCTTTCTTGTCCCATCCTGCCTTCTAGTCCTTGTCCTTGGACTGTTGTGTCCCATTAGTTTCATTTTATTTTATAGAATTTTGAATTCTGTTCTGCATTTTCTCCCTTTTATCAGGATTCTTCTGTAGAATCTCCTCCCCCTGCCCAGAGAATTCTCCAAGCTTTTCTCTGCCCCATTCACTGTGATGCCCAAACAATCCTTATGTCTCATTGCTCTGTGTTCAGCTTTTCGCCAAGGCTGTGATCCTCTGGAAGGTCCCTGAGCAACACAAATGGTTTGTACTAGACTGCTAACCTAAAGGTTGGTGATTCATGCCCACCTCATGGCACCATGGAAGAAAGGCCGGGCAATCTGCTTCTGTAAAAATTGTTGTTGTTGTTTTTAGGTGCTGTCAATTCTGACTCAACAGAAGGAAACGTTACCTGGTCCTGTGCCATTCTCAAAATCGTTGCTGTGTTTGAGCCCACTGTTGCAGCCACTGTGTCAATCCATCCCCTTGAGGCTCTTCCTCTTTTTTGCTGATCCTCTACTTTACCAAGCATGATGTCCTTCTCCAGGGACTGGTCCCTCCTGATAACATGTTCAAAGTACGTGAGATAAAGCCTTGCCATCCTTGCTTCCATGGAGCACTCTGGCTGTACTTCTTCCAAAACAGACTTGTTCATTCTTCTGACAGTCCATGGTATATTCAAAATTCTTCACCAACACCATAATTCAAAGGCATCAATTCTTCTTCCGTCTTCCTTATTCATTGTTCAGCTTTCGCATTCATATGAAGCAATTGAAAATATTGTGGCTTGGGTCAGATGCATCTTAGTCCTCAAAGCAACATCTTTGCTTTTCAGCACTTCAAAGAGATCTTTTGCAGCAGATTTGCCCAATGGAATACGTCATTTGATTTCCTGACTGCTGCTTCTATGGGTGTTGCTTCTGGATCCAAGTAAAATGAAATAGTTTACAACTTCAATCTTTTCTCCATTTATCATGATGTTGCTTATTGGACCAGTTGTGAGGGGTTTTGCTTTCTTTATGTTGAGGTGTATTCCATACTGAAGGCTGTAGTCTTTGACCTTCATCAGTAAGTGCTTCAAGTCCTCTTCTCTTTCAGCAAGGAAGGCTGTGTCATCTGCATAATGCAGGTTGTTAATGAGTCTTCCACCAGTCCTGATGCCATGTTCTTCTTCATATAGTCCAGCCTACAGATTGAATAGGTAATGTTAAAGGATACAACCCTGATACACACCTTTCCTGATTTTGAGCCACACAGTATTCCTTTGTTTCTATTTGAATGACTGCTTCTTGGTCTATGTATAGGTTCCACATGAGCACAATTAAGTGTTCTGGAATTCCCATTCTTCACAATGTTGTCCATAATTTGTTATGGATTATTAATATTATCCATAATTTGTTAAAGATTACAGCCAAGAAATCTTAAGGAACACTTCTGTTATGCAACACATAGGGTATCCATGAGTCAGAATTGACTTAAAAGCAATGGGTTTGGTTTTTTAGGGGGTGGTAGTACAAATGATTAACCCACTCATCTGCTAACTGAAAAGTTGGAGGTTAGAGTCCACCCAGAGGTGCCTCACAAGAAAGTTGGCAATCTACTTCTCAAAAATCAGCCTTTGAAAACCCTGTGGTACACAGGTCTACTCTGACACACAGGGGGTTGCCATGAGTAGGAATCGACCTGACAGCAACTGGCAGTGGTGATTCTTTGAAGGACATTCTCCATCTGAGGCATCTATTAGGAGATTCCATTCTCCACATTTCTACCCTCAGTACCAATGGGGTTCACATAAGACTGGGTTAAACTGGAATGCTCTATTGAATTTTGATTCCTAAGCAATCAGCTGTGGGAGGCTGAGATAAATACAGTGATAATTATACCTGTCTCTTTTATTGAGTATCCATGCCCAGAAATGGTGCTGGTACTTTTTACCCAGCACCTCAACATTTACCAAAAATATAAAGTTCACTGTCATTTTCCCCATTTTTAGGCCCATGAACTCAGGAAAGGCTGGGGAGGAAGGAGAGGAACCTGCCCAAGTTCACACATAGAGTAATTAACTGACAGACCCATTCAGGTGAGGGGTTTAGATGGGTCCCCCAAGTTGTCTGACAACTGAAAGGTTAGACAGATTTCAGTGAACTTCAGGGAAAATAGGAAAACTGCAAATGTCCCAGCCAGGGACATTTCTATGGGAACTCAGCCTTTTTGAGATTCAAGGAGGTAGAAGGAGCCACTGTCTTTAAGTGCTCTAAGATGTGAGGTGTAAGCCAAGTGCTCTTTCTCTGTTGGCTCTTGTTCCCCATGAGGCAGTGGATGCCCCCTCCACACAGAGCCTATCTGTCCAGGGGACACACGGAGTGTCCAGAGAGGAGCACCAGAGAGCCCGTCTGCATGAAGACACTGTCCTTCCTGCCAGGTATCATGAAGGATGACTCCCTGGGCCTGACTCCCAGGGCCTGGGCTGAGCATGGCTTGGGGGACATTTCTACATGTCCCAGTCATCTGTTTTCTTCATGGTCTTCTTTGTGGCTAAGTCCAAGCAGCCTTCTCTGCCCATTAGTGAATGTCCTGCCACCTTCTCCAGTCATAGAATTGCAATTGGGGTCCCACACATCTGCTCCTGGGTTCTTGTTCAGGATCTTTCAAATGTGTTTGTGCTTCTGTTTTCCATCTCCCACCCTTAGCTGTATCCCAAGAATGCCATCCAAACACTCCTGTGGTCTGGGGCACAGCCATGATGTTGGGAGATGCCCTTCTGCAGGTATCAGCAGAAATCAAGGAATTGTCGGCAAACCCTACTGAGCTACTTTGGAGAACATGGCAAGCCACAGGCATAGAGTTCCCAGTGGTTTTTCTGGATCCAAAAAGGTGCTAAGACTGCAGAAGAACGAGCCTTCTGGATCCAGTGGAAACCCTGACTCCTTTTACCCTGACAGAGGTGTCAGGCTAACAAGCCCCCCGGCCCCAGAGACCCATCCCCACACCAGCTGCCTTCCTGTCTTTGCCCAGCACTTATGTGCACGGGAGCCCTGGGAGGTTCACACACTCAGCTGCTGCTATGGATTGAACTGTGTCCCCCCAAAACATGTGTTGTAAATCCTAACCCCTATACCTGTACTTATAATTCTATTTGGGAATGGGTTTTCTTTTTTATGTTAATGAAGCAGTGTTAGTGTAAGATATGTCTTAAATCAATCTCTTTTGAGATATAAAAGAGCAGATTAGTGTCGCAGCCCCTCACACGCGGCACCATCTGTTGCAGCAGCGACGGCTGTCGGGGCGGCGGAGACAATAACCAATGCCACAACTCTTACAGAGAAGTGGGGCCAGGAGGGTCACTCTGAGGAGTCGAACCCAGCTTCAGTCCCAGGAGTTTATTTTATAGTCAATACAGCAAACAGTGAAGCAAATAACAGTACAATGGGCTTTGGGTGGATAACAATAAGTTTCGGGCAAGGGAGGAGGAATTCAGGTAAACAAGCCAATCAGTAACGGGTTTGGGAAAACAAGTCGTGACAAGTCTCAACATGTTGGGGACAAGTCTCAACATGTTGTGCAGCATAGAGGCCTTTATACATCCATATTTTAATGGCACATATCCCCACAGATTAGGCATAGAGAAGCAAGCAGAGATGAAAGAAGATAGATGCCACACCACATGAAAACCCCCAATGAATCAATGAACAAGGACCTTTCCCCAGAGCTGACAGAGAAAGCCTTCCCCTAGAGCTGGTGCCCTGAATTCAGACTTCCAGCCTCTTAACCATGAGAAAATAAATTTCTGTTTGTTAAAGCCACCGATTTGTGGTGTTTCTGTTATAGCAGCACTAGATAACTAAGACAATTGCTAACCGAGAATTTGGAGGTTTGAGTCCACCCGGAAGTGCCTCAGAAGAAAGGCCTGGTAATCTACTTCCAAAAAATGAACTATTGAAAACCCTATGGAGCACAATGCTACTCTGTAACACATGAGGTCACCACGAGTTGGAGTCGACTCTACGGCCACTAGTTCAAGCAGACAAAGTTCCAGCTGGGTTCAGAGTCTTTATCTCCCTCTGGAGGCAGATCTCTTCTTATCCTGAAAAGCTTTGCCCTCTATGTCTTTTTAAAAAGTCTCTGTTTTGACCCTATTTGCCACCCTCAGGCCTCGAAAGGGTCTGGTTTCACTTCAGATCCAGTAATATCTCACCCTATCAAAGGGCTGTCCCTCTTTCTTTCTTATCAATACACATTTGCTTGGCAGTGATAGTTCAGTGGTAGAATTCTTAGGACATCTGGGTTTGATTCCTGCCAATGCACCTCATGCACAGCCACCACCATCTTCAGGGGAAGTTTTGTGTGTTGTATGATGCTGAGCAGAGTCCTGGTGGCACAGTGGTTAAGACCTCAGCTGCTAACCAAAAGATCAGCAGTTTGAATCCGCCAGCTGCTCCTTGGAAACCCTATGGGGAAGTTCTACCCTGTCCTATAGGGTTGCTAAGAGTCAGAAGTGACTAGACGGCAATGGGTTTTTTAATGATGCTGAGGTTTCTGTGGAGCTTCCAGCTAAGATAGACAAGGAAGAAAGGCCTGGTGATCTACTTCTGAAAATCAGCCAATGAAACCCTACGGATCACAACTGTGTGATCCACAACTCATCAAAGGTATGGTCCGGACAGGGCAGCATTTTGTTCCATTGTGTATGGGGTTGCCATGAGTTGGGGCCGACTCAACGGCAGCTAACAACAGGGTGGGTCAACAGTTATTCTGGGTGATGGGGAGGAACACTCAATGACCGTATCATAGTATGCAAATTGTTTAATCACAGGCTAACCTTGTTTTTCACAGTTGAGCAGAGTCATAGAAATGACCGTGCAACCTGGAACTGGACAACTCAATCTCAATAATCAATGGGAAAAGTTAGGATTTTCCTGTGACCAATAATTTTTTTTTCAAAACATTAAGAACTATTTTACTAGCAATGAGAAATATATAGGAGAATGAAAAAATAGTAAAACTAATATTCACTTAATACACCGTAATTTAAAACACTGAGAATTAAAATGTTCTGTTGCTTTGTAAAAAAATCTTATGAAGAGTAGTTTGAACCGTGATTTCCTTCTTCTTGTCAAATAACTTATGATGAGCAGCAAGCACCTTTTCTATGTCATGGAGAATTGTCATACCCCTTTCTAAGTTTGGATCAGCTTCCAACATTTTATCCTTTGTGCTTCAAAGTCGTGACCTATCTCCAAGAGTTCCTTTAACATGACATTTTTGTCAGCATCACTTCCTCTGAGTCATCTTCATCTTGTTTGTCACAACAAATTTCCTCACGTGTGCTTCTCTGGGAGATGGGGAAGGTGAGCCTAAAATTGAGGGGTAGACTCCGTCAGGAAGATAGAATAAAAGTAACTTCTCCTGTTTTGTAGAACTTGAACATCACACAAGCATTTCCCACTCCTTATCTCATTAGTTCCTCTTCAAAGTCATGAAAAGGCAGCAGCAGGCCTCCTGTTTCTTCCCAGATGCTGGAACTGAGGCTCAGAAAGGGTGATGATGTGCCCCAAGTCACAGATGTGGGCTGTGGGAGGGCGGTACAGGAAGGTGACTGGCGCCCCTAGCTTTCAGCCCCTTGCTCTGTGCACTTCTTGTTCAGGGATCCCACAGCTGCACCATATGCCAGCCTGCTGCCTGCGCCGCAGAAAGCTGCATGAGAA
The DNA here is from genome assembly GCA_030035585.1 of Dugong dugon. Taxonomy (NCBI): domain Eukaryota; kingdom Metazoa; phylum Chordata; class Mammalia; order Sirenia; family Dugongidae; genus Dugong; species Dugong dugon. The sequence goes on along the minus strand of CM057476.1, from coordinate 36,488,393 downwards.
TGGAGCCACCCCACTCTGTGTGGCCCCATGGACAAGAGGCTCAGTCAGGAGGCAGGGCAAGGCTGTGTATTCCAAGGCCGGAACCCAGCAGTTCTGTCTCCCAGGGGTGGAGGCTCAGAGCAACTTCAGGCAAGGTAACAGTTCCCTACCCTGCCGCTTCTTGCGAAGAGCATGCAAGCAGAACTCAGTGATGGGGTGGCACCCGCAGGGCCTAGATCTAGTGGGTTTGGAGGCCGGTCCACACCTGAGGCAGCAGGAGGGGATAAGAGATAAGCACTCTGCTCACCTCCTCGCTCTGCACAGGTGAGACACACTAAGGGAGGGAATATTCTGATGGCCTAGGGCTTATCCTCTCTCTCTCCTCCCTAGGCCCCCTGGGGTCATGGTACAGACCTCATCCCTCTCTGTATGTCCCCTCCTGTCAGGGTCACAGACTTAGTCAGCCCTGACTCAGTCTTCCTCATCATCTCCTGAGCTGGAAGTGACATTGGCACACTGGTAGTTATGACCAGGTGTCCTGGTACAGAGCCCACATACTGCTCTGAACCCTTAATGCACATGGTCCTTCTCAGGCCTTGGGGTCCCAGCTTGATTCTCAGGCTCCAAGTCAGGTCACATGTTCTACCGGAACCCCTGCAACTGGAGGACCAGGCTGTGTGTTCACATTACTCATTTTCAAGAAGCGTCCACAGTGGTCCAAGCCCACCAGGAAGTGAGACCAAAAGCTCCTGAGCTCACACACTCCCTGAAAAAAACAAAAACCTGTTGCCATGGAGTCAACTCCCACGCATGGCAACCCCATGTGTGTCACAGAAGAACTGTGCTCCATAGGGTTTTCAACAGCTGAACTTTTGGAAGTAAATCACCAGACCTTTCTTTTCTTCCAAAGTGTCTCTGAGTGGACTCAAACCTCCAACCTCCTGGTTAACAGTTGAGCCCGTTAACCATTTGCACCACCCAAGGACTCCCACACACTCCCTGCTTGACCTCAAACACAAGGTCAAGTCTCTGGTGTCTGATGCCCAAGCAGAGGTTCTGAACGTAACTGTGGCTTTGGGATTAGGGACCCCCACTGTCTTAGGCTGGGCTCTCTAAACCAGTAAAGTGTATAAATATATACAGAGAGAGATTTATATCAAGGAAACAACTCACTCGACTGTAGAGGCTGGAAAGTCCCAAGTCCATGAATCAGGATAGAGGCCTCTCCTGATTCACACAGCCACAGGGGCTGGCGAACCCAAGATCAGCAGATCGGAGAGCAGGGCTCCCTCTAACAGGCTGTGAAGGTCGACGAATCCCAAGATCAGCAGGCAAGACCACAAAGCTTCTCCTGATTCACGCAGCTGTAGGAGCTGGAGAACCCAAGATTGGTAGGTCAGAAAGCAGGACACTTGCTCACAGGCTGTGAAGATCAATGAATCCTAAGATCGACAGGTAAGCTGCTAGCTCAAATCCCAAAAACCAGAGGTCAGACGACAAGAGGCAGCTACAGGATCCAGAACAAGTCAAAAACCTTGGCAAGGCTAGCAGGAAAGAAGTAGGCGGTAGAGGGTGGAGAAATGAAGGCTGATGGGGTGGTGAGCTGCCACAGGCCCTGCCCCCACTGGTACCACTCAGCAGATTCCATCATGGAGGTGATCACATATCAAATTTCAGCAGGTAAGTGAGCACAACATTATACAACTGCCAAAATGCTGGGAATCATGGCCCAGCCAAAGCGACAATCTTAACCATCACACCCAGACACTTTGGCTGTTTCTTATAAAGAAGCAACAGGAAAAATGCTCTTTCAGGATATGACTTGGAAAAATAAAGGCTGTTCCTGCTTCGTCCGCCTGAGAGAGGGGCCTCAGGATGCAGCTTCCATGCAGCTCTTCAAGGACAGAGGGGTCAACACAGGCTTCTCAGGGAGCTTGAGACGACTCAAAGGACCATTTTTTTGTTTTTAATTAACTTTTAACTGGTGTTTATATATATATATACATATACTATATATATATATATACACATATATATAACATAATATTTCCCAATTCAGCATTTTTTAGGCGTACAGTTCAATGATATCAATTACATTCATCATGTTGTGCAACCATCACCAGTATCCACTGCCAAATTTCCCATCACCATAAATAAAAAATCACTGCTTCCTAAACAATGACTCTTCCTTTTCCCCTCCTTCCGGCCTCTGGTAACCACTGTTAAACTTTGATCTAATCTCTACACATTTGTCTATTCTTGTTATTTCTGTTAAGTGGGATCATACAATATCAGTCTTTTTGTGACTGACTTACTTCACTCAGCATCATGTTTTCAAGGTTTATCCATGTTGTGGCATGTATCGGAACTTGTTTTTTCTTTCTGGGTGAGTAATATTCCATTGCATGGATGGACCACATTTTGTTGATCCATTCATTTAGGGGACCATCTTACCTGAAACATCTTCTGTCCTGTCTGGTCCAGCTCAGACTGGCCTCAGCTCCTGCAATACTTCCTTCCCAGGTCTCCAATGGTCTCAGCCACCCACTTCCACCCACATCTGAGTGAAGTAACCAAGATGCTCTTCATAAACAAGGGGACTGCTTTATCACAGCTATTTATGAAGCGAATCCTGCTGAGGAAACAGAAAATTGCCCTTTCCATATGTCTCTCCTCTTCCTGGCCAGACCTGCCCACCCGTCTCTCATCAGCTGGCCTAGGAGGTAATCTGATAGACAGACCCTGCGCTGAGGCAAAAATTGACCCTTCTCTAGAGGACACTGGCTGTCGTTCTTTACCCCCATGTAGTCCCTTATTCACTCCTTCTTAGTGTCGTCTCTCTGTCCTCAAGTCAGGACACCTCAGGTGGAGCTGCCCCCACTTCCCAATACCTCCAGGGGTGCCAGAGTCATAGAGCATCCGGCTAATTTCTGGCTGAATATCCAACTAGCTAATGAGATTGATTCACAATGATAGATGCATTAAATTTATCGTAATTAATCGTTAGATAAATTTACTCTAAAAAAATCGTCACTGTGGCACTGTAGCAGTGCAGGAAGCCCAGACTACATGAGCCAGCACACTGTGCTGTCTGGAGTGATGTGCCCATTGTACAGACTGGAACGAGGCCCTGGAGTCAAGTGGTGGCCAGTTCGTGGTTAGGGTGTGGGCAGCGGAAGGCAGCGTGGCCTTAAGCGTCTCTATCTTGTGGGACAAGCACCTCTGTGGCTCCCTGCTGGGCTGGCAGGAAGCAATGACTCAGCAAGCTTCTGCCAGTGGGAGGCAGAATCATTACTTAAGGTGGTGCCCTCTATCAGGTCAACCGGCGTGTGCTTCCCGCTGGGCGAAATCTCACGAGACCCAGGTTTACCGGTGGGGTCGCCCAGGGTGTCTGAAGAGGTTCGTTTTCTTGGCTAGAAGTGGGGAGGGGAGTGGGAGGGGGAGGGAAGAGGAGGTGGGAGGAGGGGCTTGAGGGGGCTGGGAGGCGGTGGAAGAGGTCCTGGGAGGCTAGTAGAGGGATCAGGAAGGGGGACAAGGGTCGAAGCCTGGGAGGAGGGGACGGTTGGGAGGAGAGTGGGGCTACGAGGTGGGAAGGCAGGAGGGAGGGTCCTGGGAGGCCTTGCGGGGGGCGATCTGGGACGCTGCTGGGGGAACTAAGGGGACATCAGGGAGGGGCCTGGAAGGCGGTGTTAGGGGGTGTGGGACGCTGTTGGGGAGACTAGGAGGTAGGGGCTGTTTGCGGGGACTAAGAGGGAGGCGCTTGGAAGGAGGGTTTTGTTGAGAGGTGGGGGCAGGGGGCTGGGAGGGGCGGGGCTAGGAGGGGGCGGTGGCACCTGTGGCCTTGCCCACCAGACTATGGGTAGTGAGGAAATTGCAGGGGAGGTGGGGCGGCGAGGCTCCGGGCTGCAGAAGGAGAAGGGTGAGATCAGAACACCCGCAGGCCTATACTTTCCCTCCAGCGGGTGCCAGGCCGGTTCCACGGTCTCCTGAGCTCAGAAGCTCCTGGGAGGGTCCTCGGCGCACCCCTCTCTCCCTCTCCTAGGGAAGTGCGGATTTTAGGCCATTTCCAACCCCATTGAGAGGCCAAGGATTTACTCAGATTGTCCTCTCTCCACAGAGGATTTTCCTCAGTCTTCCTTTCCTAGGTTCTGTGCTTCCAAAGCCTTTTCAGAAGCTAAAACTCCTTGTGTGTGCTCTACTCACCTCCCCAATCCTTCAAATGAGTTCAGATTTCTTTTGACATATACTGGAGGCTTCTCCTACTTTCTCTTCAGCGGTGTCTTCTGACAGTTAAAGGGTTGGGAGCGTGTCTGGGCCACCAGGGGGCACTGTGGCTCGGGGTCAGGACTGTTGGCATGTCAGGTTTTGGTGCTTCCTCCCAGCTCTCCAAGGGAGAAAAGTCAGGCTGTGGAGAGATGGGGAGAGGAGATGAGTGAGGATTCTTCCCTGAGGAGAGGAAGGATGGGTTAAAAGCCAAGTGGAGCCCGCTGGGGAAAGGGGCTTCTTATGAATCTTTTGAGTTCAGCATCCTCACTCAGGCCAGGGCAGTTCTCAGCCTCCTCCAACTGTGAGACTGTATTTTCTGAAAAGGGAATGGAAACTCTCAGCCTCCCCCTTCCTCCTTGACTCATTCAATAAACATTTGTCCTTGAGGGGCTGCAGATGCAGCACCCAGCAAGATACACACTGTCTCTGGCTTATAAGGTTTAGGGTGAAGACAGAGAAAACAAGAAGACCATTGTTTTAAAGTGGCAAGCGTAACTAATTCTCTGAAGAAAACAAACGGGCTGATATGGAAGGTTACAAAGGTGACAGACTCTTGAGGTGGATTACTGGTGGCCTGAGCAGAAAAAAACTAGCCACAGGAGCTTGAAGGGATCATGTTCAGGGCATTGGGATGGATTGTGCAAATCCTGATATAGTTAAGTGCTTGGCCAATTTAAGAATAGAAAGAAAGAGATAGGGGCAGAAAGGGAGTAATGAGAGTGCCAGAGAGGACAACAAAGGGTCATGTGGGACTTGAAAGCCAAGATAAGGGTCTGGATATTTTTCCAAATTAAAAGAGAATCCATTGTTATTGTCATGATCAGATTGATGTTTTGTGTGTATGTGTGTGTTTTTAATTGTGATAAATATATATATAACAGAACAGTTGTCATTTCAACATTCTTCATATGTACAATTCATTGACATTGTGTTCATCATGTTTTGTAACCATCATCATCTGTTTTCAAATGTTTCTATCACCCTTAAGAGCTCAGTGTCCCCTAAGCTATGAGTTTTGTTTCCCCCTCCCTCCCGCCCACTCCTGGTAACCACTAATAAACTTAGGTCTGTGTATACTTGTGTATTCTAGATAAAGCTTACTCTAATGGATGTGTGGGGAACAGGCTTAGGAGGGAAAATGTGGATGAAATGAGAGCAGTGAGTGGGCACGACATGGTCTAGGAGATAGTCGAGGAGACCCACACAGTGGACAGACATGGGAGGCTGCAGGAGGTTCGGGTTTTGGGCCTGAGGGGAAGGAAATAGTGGAGGATGACTTCGAGAGTATTGTTCTGATCAGCAGCTTCCTTGTGTGGCCATAGGTCCAACAGAAAACAGACAGGTGTGAGGGGAGCCATAAAGTGTTTCGTTGGGCTCATGGTGTGTTTTTGAACAAGACACACAAATACAGTAAGATGATGATTTCTGTAATATTTGAAATCAAAATTCAGGTCGCATAATTTGTTACAAAATGCAACCCTATTCATGTAAAATTTTATATGAACATAGCATTCATTCATTCATTCATAGTTTCAAGTAATGTTTTACAGATGTTTACCATATACCTGGGGCTCCACTGGGCTTGGATATAGAACAGGAGTGAGAATTGCATGGGCCCCACCCTCATGGAACATATATGTTCATATTTGTGAATATCTTAGATAAGCTTGCCAAGATGTCCAAAGACAGTCACAAAAATGATAACACTGGTTATTGTAAAGTGGTGAGAATTGGGGTTATGTTCCCAGTCAACTTTTCTGTATTTTACTTTATTTTTTGCAATTTTTCTATGATCAAAATTTGTTTTTCCTTGAACAGCAACGGTAATAGAGGCATCTTCATTTTGGAAAAACAAGAGCCAACCTGCACTGAATTAGAGTGATGATAAGAGAACATTTAGAACATGTGATGAGGGAAGAAAAGGGGGAATCATTTGCAAAGATCCTGTTCTGCAGTGTGCCTGCAGTGTGGAGGGATGAGACAGAGGAAAACTGAAAGAGGAAAATCAATTTTTCTATGCCCACTGTCTTAGTTACCAAGTGCTGCTATAACAGAAATATCCAAAGTGGGTGGCTTTAATGAACAGAAATTTATTTTTTCACAGTTCTGGAGGCTAAAAATCTAAATCAGGGTCCCTGCTGTGTCATTCTCTTTCTGTCAGTAGCCCTGGCTGTTCCTTGCTTCTGAATGATCCTTACATGGTGTCTGTGTTTCCCTATGTATGTCTCTGTGTTTATTCTGGTCTTTTTATGACTCAGAAGTGATTAGGTTTAGGAAGAAAGTCCTGGCGATCTCCTTCCAAAAAACAACCAATGAAAACCCTACGCATCACAATGGTCTGATCCATAACCAGTTATGAAGATGACACAGGGCCCGGCAGTATTTCGTTCTTTTGTGCCTGAGGTTGCCATGAGTTGGGAGCTGGCTCAAAGGCAGCTAACAACAACAACAACATGGAGGACGATGAAGACTGGAAATTCCTCTCAGCAGGCAGAACCAGCAGCCACTGTTTTTGGTGGCCAGGAAGCCCAGACTCGGACAAGGTGGTGAGTTTTTGTCATCTGTGTCTAGCACAATATGATTTATGCCATGAAGGAATTTTGCAGATGAAATTAAGGCCCCCAATCATTTGACTCTGAGCTAATCAAAAGGGACATTTTCCTGAATGGGCCTAATCTAATCAGAGGAACATTTAAAAGAGACTCTAAGAGCAGAGAAGTTTCTCCTGCTGACTTTGAAGAGGCAAACTGACATGTTGTGAGGGGGCTGCATGGCAAGGAGCTGAGGGCACCTCTAGCAGCTGAGAGCGCCTCCTGCTGACAACCAGAAAGAAAACAGGAACCTCTGTTCTGTAACCACCATGAACTGAATTCTGCGGACAACCTAAATGAGTCTGGAAGAAGGTTCTGAGGTCCAGATGAGACCCCAGCCTCTGCCTGCATCTTGGTTACAGCCTTGTGAGACCCAGAGCAGAAGACCCAGTCCTGGTGTCTGAACAACATCAAAACACCCCAATATCTTGACTATCAATACCAACATCCTAGTTGTGATACTGTACTACAGTTTGTTTTGTTCTGTTTTTATGTAGAATTGACCATTTTAACCATATCAAAGTGCACAATTTCGCATTGTTTAGTACATTCACAATGTTGTGCAACCATCACCTCTATCCAGGCATTCTCATCACCCCATGTTTTGCACAATGTTAACCACTGGGAAAAACTGGGTGAAGTTGCACAGATGTCTCTGTAGCTTTCTTGTATGATCATGTGAATCTACCATGATGGCAGCAGTTTTTTAATTAAAAAAAAAGACGTGATTAGATTTAGTACCCACCCTACACTGGTAGGGCCTCATTAACGTAAGAGGAAAAACCTATTTCCAAACAGGATCACATCCACAGGTACAAAGACCAGGAATTCAACACATACGTTTGGGGGGACAGAGTTCAATCCATAACACCCACCCAGTGCAGGTCTGAAGCTGAAAGGGCCTCAGCTCTCACTCACCCAACAATGAAGCGGATAAAAGTCACAGTGCGCTTAAGGGAAACACTTTGCCTTTTGATTTTCTAGTCAGACTCATGCAAAGATGTTGTGAACTTTAACGCAGTCTTAGGTTTACTCAGGTGAAGACACTGAGACTAGAAAGATGAACCACTTGCATATGAGTGAGACAGTGACAGCTCAAGTCAGAATTTGGGGCTCCTGAGTCCTAGTGTGGGGCTCTTTGTCCCCAGCCTGGACTTCCCTGGATGGCTGTGTACCATGACACACAGTGCACAGTGGGTTCCCAGTTTAATAGCACATGCCCACAATGGCCTCTACACCCCTAGTCTACTTCAAGATTAAGCTGATGCAGTTAGAAGTTAAATCTTAGAAAGAAATCAGGGATGGCTGGTCTATGGCTGTGTGTCCTGAAAGGGGAACTGCCATTTAAAAAATTCTTTTGGGGTAATTATGAATGAGCTTCTGGGTGGTGCAAAGGATTAAAGAGTTTAGCTGCTAACAGAAAGGTTGAAGGTTCAAATCCATCTAGAGGTACCTCAGAATAAAGGCCAAAAGATCTCAGCCACTGAAAACCCTGTGGAGCACAGTTCTATTTTTTTAAATTAAGGTATTTATTTGGAGTACAGGTCTACTCTGACACACATGGGGTCGCCATGAGTTGGAGTCCACTTGATTGAAACTGGTTTTGTGAATGAGCTTGAGGCCTCCTACAGGGATGGGCTTGCAAAAGGCAGGGGAACCTTCCCCTGGTGTGAGAAGGTGAAGTGGTGGAGGGTTCACTAGAAGGTTAGGTGCCTGCCCAGTTCTGTGTCCCTGTAGATCCATCCCCAGAGCAGTTTCTTCTGAAGAGGCTCATTGCCCACACCCTTCCTGCTGGGCAGGACACCTATGCCTCTGCTGGGTGGTATCAAATCTCAAGGGCTTGGAGCTAAGAATTGTCAGTCAGGAGCAGATTTGCATGGAGGACTCTCCTGCATCTCAGATCATAACGGGGATAAGAGCTCAAGGGTCCTGTCCCCATACTGGGGTCTCAGGAGCAGAGCTCTGGGTGTCTCCATCATGGCCTGGGCTCTGCTCACCCTCACCCTCCTCTCTGCACAGGTGAGAGTTACCAAAGGAGGAGGTCTTCTGCTCACCCTAGGCCAACTTTTCTCTCCCTCTTCCCCAGGCTTCCTTGGGGGTTGAACTTGCCGTAGTATATTTTTTTTTACTTTTCAGAGTCCTGGGCCTAGTCTGCCCTGACTCAGCCTCCCTCAGTATCCAGGGCTGTGGGACAGATAGTCCCACACAGAAGCACCAGCAACATTGGAACTTACAGCCATATCTCCTGGTACCAATAGCACCTGGGCACGACCCCCAAACTTCTGATTTATGCTATCAGTTCTCGGCCGTTGGGGATCCCAGATTGATTCTCAGGCTCCAGGTCAAGCAGCACAGTCTCCCTTACCATCTCTCAGCTCCATCTTGAGAATGAGGCTGGTTACCACTGTTTGTCCTGGGACACCCATAGCATTTACATACAGTGATGCAAGCCCACAGGGAATGAGGCCAAAACCTCCTTGAGCACTCGGTGTGTTGGAGCGTCACATCAGACTCTGACACCTGCTGTCACTTCTGTTCATCACCCCAAGTCCACAGGTGTTTCAGAACTGGGCCCCCCACAAGACTGCTATTGCTTCTCCTAAGGAAGTGAAAAAGAGAAAGTCTGTCAGGGAACTTGGCAAAAATAAGAGTGACACAGATGGTCCACATATTAGTTTTTTATTGCTGCACAATAAATGACCACAAATCTAGTGGCTTGAAACAAAACAAATCAGTTGCTGTCAAGTTGATTCCTACTCATGGCCTAGATCACCAGGCCTTTATTCTAAGGCACCTCTGGGTGGATTTGAACCTTAACCTCTCAGTTAGCAGCCAAGCACATTAAGCATTTGTACCACCCAAGGAGTCAAATAGTTTCCGTGGAATTGAATCCGACTCACAGCACCCCATCTGTGTCAGAGTAGAACTGTACTCCATAGGGTTTTCAATGGCTAATTTTTCAGAAATAGATCACAGGTTTTTCTCCTGAGGCACCTCTGGTTGGGCTCAAACTTCCAACCTTTCTGTTAGCAGCCAACTGTGTTAACAGTTTGCATCACCCAGGGACAAAGCTTGAAACAACACTCATTTATTACCTCACAGTTTCCCTGGGTCAGGAACCCAGGACCAGCTTTGCCGGGTCCTCTGCTCAGGGACTTACCAGTTGCCATGGAGTCAGTCCTGACTCATGGTGACCCCATGTGTGTCAAAGTAGAACTGTGCTCCATAGGGTTTTCAATGACTGATTTTTCGAAAGTAGATCTCCAGGCTTTTCTTCTGAGGTACCTCTGGGTGGACTTGAACCACCAACTTTTCAGTTAGCAGCTGAGTGTCTTAACTGTTTACACTACCCGGAGATTCCATGCTCGTGGAAGTACTAGGCTGAAAACAAGGTATTGACCAGCCTGCATTCTCATCTGGAGGCTCAAATGGGGAAGACTCTGCTTGCAAGCTCACTGGCATAATTCATTTCCTTGCGCTGTGTGACTGAGGCCTTGGCTTTTTGCAGACCATCAGCTGTCAGCCACCCTCAGTTCCCAAGGACCATTTGAGTCCCACACACCACATGTCCCTTTCCACAGGCAGGTCACAGCAGGGCTATTTGCCTCCTCAAGGCCAGCAAGAGATCTCTCTCCATTCTGCTAAGAGGGAGCTTTATATAACATTACTTAATCAAGGGAGTGATTAGGTTAAAAAGCAAAGATGTCACTTTGAGGACTAAAGTACGCCTGACCCAAGTCGTGGTATTTTCTATCACCTCATATGCATGTGAAAGCTGGACAACTAATAAGGAAGCCTGAAAAAAGAATTGATGCATTTGAATTATGGTGTTGTCAAAGAATATTGAATATATCATGGACTGCCAGAAGAGCGAACAAATCTGTCTTGGAAGAAGTACAGCCAGAATCCTCCTCAGAAGCAAGGATGGTGAGATTTTGTCTCACTTACTTTGAACATGTTATCAGGAGGGACCAGTCCCTGGAAAACAAAAGCATGCTTGGTAAAGTAGAGGGTCAGCAAAAAAGAGGAAGGCTGTCAACGAGATGGATTGACACAGTGGCTGCAACAACGGGCTTAAACATAGCAACAATTGTGAGGATGGTGCAGGACCAGCACTCTTTGTCATAATTTGTTAATTGAAAACAATTCACAGTTTCCACCCCCATCAAGGAGAGAAGCTTATGCAAGGATTGACTCGTTAGGGATCACCTTAGTGTGAGTCCTCCATGGTCCCTAAACTAGGAATTTTTAAAAAATTCAAATCCAATTTTAAAGTCTCTTGTAAAAAGCTCTGCAAACTTTGCTGGGAGTCCAGTGAGAAACAGGAGATTCCAGTCCTACCTTTAGTGTCCCTCCCCCCATCCCATACTCAGTTCATCATCATCTGAGCCGGGAGCATATGTCTGGGATGGGCCACTGTTCTTCCCCAAACTAAGCCTCCCCTCAGCTCTCTGATCACTGTCCTTACAGCAAATGGTGCACTTTTATTTACTTCTTTCTCAGGATGAGTTCACTACACATGGCTCCTCTGTTTCTCCAATGAGGATCCCTGGGTGTCACAAATTATTTGCGTTGGCTACTAACTGAAATGTTGATGGTTCAAACTTATCCATCAGTGCCAGGGAAGAAAGACCTGGGGATCTGTTTCCATAAAGATTTACAGCCAAGAAAACCATATGGACCTCAGTTCTACTCTGTAACACATGTGGTTGCCATGATTCAGAAACCACTCCATGGCAATGGGTTTGCTTTTTCTGGTCTCTCCAATAACAAGGCCGCCAACTGCATATCTATGTGAGGCCAGATTTTCTTCATAAACTCCAGCCAGAACAACATATTGCAACAGACTAAATGTCTGCAGAAGTAGACATGAGAACCCAGCTGTCTTGATTAAGCTAGTCATTATAGAAATTTGCGAAAGTTAAAAGCAATACCATGCTGTACTTTTTTCTTTTTTTTTGGAAATCATAACTATTTTTAATAAAAATATGTTATTTATATTTACATGTAATGGATTTAGTATAGTTGTTTGTAATTATAAAATAAATATTGTCTAACTTTTTTTAGTTTTAATTAGTATGATAAATACTGATAAATATAACCCACATAGACAAAAGCTCTTTTGGTGTCCTCAATAATTTCTAAGAGTGTAAAGGGCTTCTGAGACCAAAAAGTTTGAGAACTGCTTATCTAGGAAGGAAGTTTATGAAAGTGTTTTTTCCTAAGTGTGAGGTGTTTGGTAATGATTCTTTTCTCTTTTTATTCTTGTCTTGTTACTGAATCTTGTGCAAGTAATCCTAACACAGGGTTATCAGTTGGCTGGTAACGTGACCCTCCTGTCTCTACTCATTCTCAGTGGGTTCTCTTAGTTTTTACAGCTAAATCAGTCCTAAGGACAAATTTTTATCTTGTCTCTTCCATTGTAAATCTTTGTTCCTTTTCTTTTTCTGTTTTTGCCATAATTTCCCAGAATAATTTTTAATTTTAATCATAGTGTTAGCAACATGTAGATTGGATTATGTCCCCCCAAAATATGTGTTGGAATTCTAACTCCTATACCAGTGGATGTAATGTAATGTAATTACTTTCCACAATGCAATCTAATGTTATGCTAATGAGGCCATAACAGTGTAGGGTGTGTCCTAAACCTAATCACTGAGTCATAGGAAGAGTAGATTAGACACAGAGGGGAGCACATACAGGGGAAAGACACACTATCTGATGATCACAAATGACTCTACAAGCCCAGAAACTCCAAGGATTTCTGGCAGCTACTAGAAGCTGAAATGGATGAGGAAGGATCTCTCTCCTAGAGCCATATCCTAAATTTAGACTTCTAGCCTCCAGAACTGTGAGAAAATAAATTTCTGTTCTTTAAAGCCACCCGCTTGTGGTATTTCTGTTATAGCAGCACTAGGAAATGAAGATACCATCAAATAGACAAAGAATGTAAAGAAATACAGGGCACAGGTAAACATGACATCTGGTTCTTGTAGGATGGGCCAAAACAAGCAGAGAACTTGGGGCCTGAGAAGAGGGAGCTTTCCCCAGGCCCTCTGCACAGTGGAACCCCAGAGACACAGTTCCATCCCCTGGCTCCAACCCTGGCCTTCTCCCTATCCTGACCTGGCACCTGTCCTGTTCTTCTGCTCTACCACTTCATGATTGTGGTTTATGCTCGAAGATAAGCTGCTTCCAAGAACACTGCTAAGAAAATAAGTCAATAAATCACAGAAGTCTTGGAAAGTAAGGGATGCTCTCTTAACTGAGCAGAAAGTACCAGTCCTCTGTCTCTATAACTAGAATCTACTCCCCAGCACCCCTAGTCCTCATTGCACGCAATTGCTAAGGCACCCTCTGAATTCTTCCTGCTCTTGTTCAGGGGACAGCAGTTCTTAGGATCCTGGAAAGGTGGACATGTGGGGTGGGCAATGATGCTGAAAGACTGTTTTCAGAACGTTCTCACCGTCCCAAAACTCCGCACCCTCATCTCCCCTGCCCCCATTCTGATTAGGGTCAGGTTGACGCATACTTTCCTATTCACAGAAAGATCCAATGTCCCTATTTAGTGTTTTGATTGTTTACAAATCCTTTGCTTTTTCAACATTCTTTATATGTACAATTCATGACATCAGTTTTGCTCATCCTGTTGCTCAACCATCACAGTTACCATTTCCAACTTTTCTCATAAACCTGCACAGAGGCTCAGTGACCCCTAAGCAGTGAATTCCCCTTTTTCCCTCCCTCCCACTCCTGGTAACCACTAATTAACTTTGGTCTCTATACACTTGTCTATACCAGTGTTAAAATTAAACAACTCCCCAGAAGCCTGGACAATGCCCCAAGACTTCTGGGTATCTTATCATCAAATATACCCCTGCAAACCAACCTCATTAATCCCTCAAGAATCCTTGTTTCTCCAAGGATTTTGCTCACTTTGAAGTAACAGATGTTAAATGTTTATCCCAAAAGCTTCTTTTTCCCAAGACCTGCCTCTCTAAAATTTTGTATATTCCATGTGACTTGTTCTTCTGCCCTGTTGTATAACCTTCAAAGAACTAGCTTTGCATTCCTTCTCATCACGAAATTGTAAATGACATATAAGCAAAAAACCACTTTGTGATAGTTGCAGCAGTTTCTCTAGAACTGCCTGCCTGTTTGCAAATGTCTCTCTCTTCTTCTCTTACTCTTAATAAATAGTTAATCTCTTTAAATGTCAAAGTATTATTGTTTTTAACACCAGATATTTCATGTAAGTGGAATCATGCAACATTTGTCCCTTTGTGTCTGACTTATTCCTCTCAGCGTAATGCTTTCAAGGTCCATCCATGTTTTAACATGTATCAGGACTTCATTTCTCTTAATAGCTGAGTAATACCTATTTAGGTCCCTAGATGGCACAGTTTGCTAAAGGTTGGTGGTTTGAACCCACCCACAGGCACCACTGAAGAAAGGCCTGGAGATCTGTTTCTGTAAAGATTACAGCCAAGAAAACTTTATGGAGCAGTTCCGTTATGCAACAAATGAGGTTTCCATGACTCAGAATCAACTCCATGGCAATGGATTTGGTTTTTGTTTGTTTCCTATGGAGTCGTTTCTGACTCATGGAGACCCCATGTGTGTCAGAGCAGAACTGTGCTCTATAGGATTTTCAGTGGCTGATTTTTCAGAAGTAGATCACCAAATCTTTCTTCTGAGGCACCTCTTGGTGTACTGGAACCTCCAACCTTTTGTTAGAAGTCAAGTGCATTAACTGTTTGTACCACCCAGGGACTCCACACTCAGGGACTTGTTGCTGTTATTAGTTGCCATCGAGTTGATTCCAACTAATGGTGACCCCCATGTATTACAGAGTAGAATGGCTCCATAGGATTTTCTTGACTGTGACCTTTAGAAAGTAGATTGCCAGGACTTTCTTTCAAGGCACCTCTGGGTGGGTTCGAACCACCAACTTTTTGGTTAGTAGTCCAGTGCTTAACTGTTTGTGCCATCCAGGGACTCCTGGAGAACTCCCAATGTGATCACAATTCTTTGGAGGGCACAGTGTACTCAGTTAGGAATGCACTGGCAAGATTAGCACCAGCATCACTGAGAAGCTCAGTGGGCATCTGTCCTCTGGGTCAGGGCAGGTAGAAGATGCTGGTGAAGAAGTGGACTCTTAGATAGCAAAAGGAGTGGCAGGACCCCAAAATGGTAGAGACCTATTGGTGATGCAGCACCAGAAGCAAGGTGAGTGGCAAAGGGTAAAGTGGCAGTCAGGGGCCTGACCCATGGAGGGGATGTAGGTGGTTAATAAAACACAGTGCTCCTCAGGGCAAGACAGATGCCACCATGAAAGGTACCACTCAATCTATATGATCAAAGGAAATCAAGGAAGGATGGCCAGGAGGCTGAGAGCCAAACCCTAATAAAAAGTTTCATGGAAAGCCTGACCTGCAGTAACAGTTATCCTGTGTAAGAGTATTTACCCCATGTATTTGTTTCCCGTGACTGTCTTAACACTTTACCGCAAACTGAATGGCTAAAAACAACAGATTTCAGTGGACATAGTGTTTGGTGAAGTAGAGGGCCAGCGAGGGCAAGAGAAACCCAGAGTAAAACGGATTGGCACAATAGCCACAAGGATGGATTACAGCATGCTGGTGATCATGAAAATGACAGAAGACCTGGCAACATTCCATTCTGTTGTATGTAAGGTTACCATGAGTCAGAGTCAACTTGACAGCATATAACAACAATAACAAAAACAACGGAAATGTGTTCTCTCACCGTTCTGGAGGCCAGAAGTCCAAAATCAAAGTGTCATTAAGGTCACACTCCCTCTGAAGTTTCTACAGGAGAATCCGCTTCTTGCCTTTTTCAGCTCGGAGGCTCACAGCGTTCTTTGGTTTGAAGCTATATCGCTCTAGTTTATGCTCTGTCCTCACATCTCCTTCTTCTCTGTGTGTGAAATATTTCTCTGTCTCTCTCTTATAAGGACACTTGTGATATAATTTGGGGCCCACCTGGATAACCCAGGATAACCCCCCCCATATCAAGATCCTTAATTTAATCACACCCACAAAGATTCTTTTTCCAAATAAGGTAAAATTTACAGAACCTGCAATTAATTAAGAAGTTCCTCAGTGGCCCAAATGATTAAGCACTTGGCTACAAACTGAAAGGTTTGCAGTTTCAACCCACATAGATGTGCCTCAGAAGAAAGGCATGGCAATCTACTTCCAAATGGTCACAGCCATGAAAACCCTATGGAGTACAGTTCTACTCTGCAACACATGGGCTCAATTAACTCAATGGCAAAATGACCTGATATCTTTGAGCCACCATTCAGCCCACTACACCCCACATCTAACATTTTGCAGAAAAAACCTACAAAAATCATACATCTGCCCATGGGTGGAAGACTTCACTCCAGGTAGACAAGCTACTCTGAATTCTGACTCTTGTAAGATGGATGCTGGTAAGGCACAAAGGAGGAGCCAGAATCTTGGGTTTCTGGACATGACTCCACTCTGATGGGACATCCCTGGAGCTGGACCCTCAGGCCAAGCCTCATTAGTGCCCCATTCAGACGTCCTCCAGCTGCTGAGAAGACAAAATCTTCCAGGCTTACTGGAACTTCCTCAGTCAAGATTGATCTTTCTCTCTCCCCTTCTTAAGTTTTATTTCAGCATTTTTAGACCCAAAAGATATTCTCCTTCGCCCATTTTTCTCTTCCAGTCCTACTGCCAGGATTGGCTTCAATTTATATTCAACATCTCCCCGGCTCACAATAGTGACCTGCCTCACCAGCAGTGATCCAATGATAAGGGCGCATTGGAAGAAGTGGATGGTCCTGGCAGGGGAGCATCTGGGTACTAGGTGTGGCAGGTGACACATTCCATTCTTTAAGGAGCTGGAGGAACAGAAGGAAGGAGCATGGAGAAGATTAGAAGAGAAAATCATGGTGGGGGAGCAAGATAAAATTTAGATTTGGGAAGAAGACGGGGGTGGGGGGGGCAGGGAAAGCAGAGCACTGATGTTTTGGTCTCCTTGTTTTCCTAATGAGGTCTCCATAGTTGGAATCAACGCCACAACAACTTGTTTGGTTTGGTTTTGGTTGACTTTTCCTTGGGGGTCAGGATTTCCCATCTCAGCCACCAGGAGACAGCTAAGACCTGGATTTGGGGACAGCAATCTCCCCAAAACACTGCTGTGCTTTCTCCTGGCCCGTAGGAAGTCCCTAGAACTTCTTTCTCCCTAGTCACTCCAAATGAGTAAAACTCACAAGTCCATTGCCCCCACTCAGTCCCTTCTCTGCAAAGGCCAACAACAGCCTAGTCTCAGTCTCAAACCCAGTCTCAGGCCACTGCAAAGGGTGAGGGCAGAGAGATTACTGAGGATTCACACTAAGAAGAGGTTGAGAGGGAACGAGAGGCCCCAGCCCTGCCTCCCGTCCCTGTGAAGGGGAGCTATAAATTTTTCCTAAGTAGGCTGGAGTCCTGTCCTCACCCTCCTCATTCACAGCAGGATGAGGACATCTGCAGCCTTCCCCACAGCCAGGAAGAGATCAGGTGGGAGAGATCAAAGTCCTGTACTTCTAGGGCAGAGACTGGAGGATGCTGACAGTGCCCTTTCCCTCCCTTAAGTCATGGGGTCATAGGAAAGAAAGAGAGAGAGAAAAAAAAAAAAAAAACAGAGCACCAAATATGGTGTTTGCTTGAAGGAATATATAAGGAAATTACATCTAGACCTACTTCTACTTGATGTCCTCTCATCAGACCTGGCTGGGAAAATATTTTCTAACATCTTGAGAGTTACTTGGACACTCTTTGGGCAAGGTCAGTAGCTCAGCCTCCCTCGTCTTAGCTCTATCCTTGATTCATTCAACTAATGGATGTTATTTAATGGGAGGTTTAGGACACATTTCTGAGTCCTTAAAAGAAGCACGTATGTGAAACATGAGGAGATGAGACTTCAAGCTGGAGGAACAGAGTGTGCAAATGCCCTGAGGTAGAAGGACCCTGTCCCACTGAAGTAACAGAAAGTCAGTGTGGCTAGGCATGGCTACCCCAGGAGCAGAGAGGAGGCAGCAGATAGGTCACAGGGAGACTTGAAAGCCAGGATAGGAGATTGGTATTTTTCCAAATAAAAAGGAAAACTTAGTTGACGTTTTCCCTTCACTTTTACATGAGGTAACTGATTTAAAGACATTATGAAGGTTCTGTGGTGAATGAGCTGTACGGGGGAAAACTGGAAAGAGTAGGAGCACGTAGATATCAGGGCTCTTGTACAGGAACAATATGATGAGGCTTGTGCCAAGTTAGAGGAGTAGGGAGGGGTGGGAGTTGGCCCCTTTGCGGAGGCTCATGATTACAGGTGGCAGGTTCGCTGTTGGATTGGATGTGGGGCATGAGAGTGAGAAAAGAGTTGATGTAGACTCCTGCAGTTAGACTTGAGAAAAAATTTTGAACCAGACGCTGAAATGTAGCAGATCATGTGCTCAGAAGGGAAAGGGTAGATAGGAGAAGTAGGACTGAAGGTCAGGACCTGTGACCGCTGGCCTGATGCCCTTTGACCTCACCATAGTGTCCGTGCATATGTGTGCACCTGTGAATCTCTGTGTGGTATATGGCTAAGGGTCGGGGAGGGACTCACCTACTCCTGGGATTTGATGCTCAGGTTCTTCAGCACAGAGGGGTGGGGTGATATGGCTCCCACTCCCTTGTGCTCTGTAGAGGTGCTGTGGATGATGTGCATGGAAATGGCAGATGCTCCCACATGGGTGGACAGCCTCATTTCCTAACAGCAGTGGGGCCTATGGAGTGTTTCTGCCCAATGGAGGCCCCACAGGGTGTAGTCTCAGGCCTGGGAGGGTCAGGGGGCTTGGTCACTCACTTCACAGCAGATAGGTCTCTGCAGGGCAAGGTGTCACCAACCCGAGAGACAGACAACAAGATACCTTTCTCCCCAGGGCAAAGTAGGTACAAACAAGTAAGATTTTTACTTGACTGGCGCTACACTTAGAGAAATACCTCTGATACAGTTTAAATCCCTCAGTGCCATTCTGCTGTCTAGGGACACAGAAGCATCTGCAGTCAAGGGCCAGAAGGTTAGGTGGGGTGGGGAGAGGCAGTGCAGAAAGCAGATTTGCATGGAGGCCGCTCCCTCATCAGGCACAGAGGGAAGGATAAGAGAGGCCTGGGGAGCCAGGCCCAGATGGGGTTGATAGGACACAGTGCTCTTGGAGCATTTCCACCATGGCCTGGACTCCACTCTTTCTTACCATCCTCACTTACATCACAGGTAAGAGATCCAAGGGAAGGGATATCAGGAAAACTGGGCTGACCCTTTGTCTCTCCTCCCTAGGCTCACGTGGGGCCAGTATTAGACTTACCAGAGTATGTTTTGCCTTCTTTTCAACATCTTGGGGCCAGTCTGCTTTGACTCAGCTTCCCTCAGTGTCTGGGGCTCTGGTACAGATGGTCAGTATCTCCTACTCTGGAAGCAGCGGTAACATTGGGGATTATAATCTTGTGTCCTGGTACCAACAGCAACCAGGCACGGCCCCCCAACTCTTGATTTATGGCATTAGTAATCATCCCGCAGGGATCCCTGGCAGATTCTCTGGCTCCAAGTCTGCCAGCATGGCCTCCCTGACCATCTCCAGACTCCAGGTTGAGGACAAGGCTAACTATCACTGTATGTCATATGCTGGCAGTAACATTTACCACAGTGGTCCAGTCCCATGGGGAAGTGAGATCAAAACCTCCCTGAACAACTTGGGGCCTCTCTCTTCCATCTCTGTGCAGCTGTGGCCTAACCTCCAGTCATCTTCGACCTCACCTTTCTCATGACAAGGCTCTAGGGGGCGCTGTAGGTGAACACCAGGAACATAACTGGCTGCTGGTGTAGCTTTGCCAAGCCAACCTTCTCTAATTCCTCCAGGACAGGGACAGAGGGGAGGCAGAGATGAGCTCAGAGCAGGCACAAAACTTGGTTAGCGCTGCTCTTTTCACACACCCATGAAGTCCTGTCTCACCAGGGTCTGGAGGACCCAAAAGGTAATCATCTAATTCAGTGTGTCCCCACATACTCTGGTCTAGCTGCACCATAGGGGCTCTGTGTCCTCAAGTCCATTAAGAAGACCTGGCCACTGAGCAGAGCCAAGAGGGTTTGCTGTGGGAATGAGGGGGTGGGGAAGGAATGGATTCCAGTGATTTGGTGCTTTGAGGGAACACTGAAGCACTATTTTCTGTGGACTGAGCCATGGAGAATGGAGTGACTGACCCTGTGGACAGACAGACTTCTGCTGTCAGAATCTCTGACCTGTGGCTCTTAAGCCCACCCCGCACTCTCCTTGTCTCCTAGGGTGTGCTCTCTGCACAAATGCTCTTGGGTCCACCTCAAAGGCCTCCCACACTCACCTAACCTTTGTGGTGAGTCAACACATACTTTAGAGGGAATACAAAAATTAATAAAAGAGGTGAAAATTAATAAAGAAATGTAAGGATTTATACATAAACGTTTGTTCAACAGCTTAGTGGTCACCTGAATTCCCCTGGGCTCACTCCAGGAGACCTACTGTTTTAAGTCTTCTCACAATGTTCTCCCTCTAAAAATATCCTTCAAAATAATTTTCCCACTTACCTTTCCGTTTTCTGTACACAGTTAAATTTTTCTTGCTTTGAGCTATTTCCTCCTCAGCCCCTGAAGCGCTTCCCAGAGAGCAGCCTCTCCTTTCCTTTGTAGAGTGCCTTATCTAAGTTGTGTTCACTTCAGAGGAATGGGCCAACCCTCAATGGACACCTTAAGAAGGACAGCACTGGGAAGTGGAGGAAGGGTGGGAGGGACAGAGAGATTTAATCTCCCCCTTCAGCTATGTGTCGGGTGTCTAGTCCACCTTCTGATTCCACCTGGAGGCAGTTTGGGCACTCAGATCTACATTTAAGATTATAGCTTCATGGATCAGAATCAGCATAAAGACAAGGAGGGGCCAAAATGACAGTGTACTTAGATACACTGTAATGTCCCTCTACAACAAAGTCTTGTATAAACAACCAAAAACAGATACAAATAGTGACCATCAAGTGAAGGACTGAAGAAACAAACAGAATACAGACTGGAAAGAGAGCTAGAACAAAGACAGTGGGAAGGTGTAAATTCATAGATTGTCCACAATGTATTTGCTAGCCCAGAGCAACATGGCCATTTTTGGGGCAGTATCCCTGAGTGAGGAGCCCAGGAAGACATCATCAAGAAATACAAAACCTGAGACAGAGATACTGTGTAAACACTCTGGAAAGGAACGACAAGGTGGGTTTCCAGTGCACCAGGTCTGAGCAAGCCAGACAGAAAGTGAAAAAAGGGGGCAGCATCACACTGAAATGAGGAAACTTCAGGGAAGAAATGCAGGAGTAAAGGGTTGCGGGATGGAATAAATGAACTTCAGGCCAGGAGACAGATTAATCAGGGAGTGTGCATTTGCAAAGGGCAGGTAAAGGAGGGAGGATGTAAGCCACAATGACCTGGTAAGCACACAGAAGGGAAGGAGCTGGGTTGCCCACACACTTTCACACCGAAGCTCTGAGACTGAGCCGCTAGTGTGGCTACCCACGCATGCTCACATAGAGGGCTCCCTTTCCCCACTGACACCAATTCATTAGCATGGAAATCTCCCACCCCCACCACCTTCACCCTGCCCATGATCTGAGTGCTTCCTTCACCCACCAAAAACAGGTCATTCACAAATGTGCAGAGACATAGTGCTAACCACTCCCACCCTCCAATACTGTCCCATGTGTGCATGCCTGTGCAGAAGCCCTCTGGTCCACCTGACCAAGCAGGAAGCCTTGTGCCACTTCCTCCCCCAGGCACTCCACCATTGTTCCACATCTGTGTAGAAGCCCTCCAGGCCACCTGCCTGAGTATGGAAGCCTTGCACTGACCCCTCCCCTATCACGGGGAATCCTCCTGCCCTTCCGTGCCTGTGCAGAGGGCTCCTCACCTATCACAAATGGGTAGAAACTGCCTACCCTTCTCCCTCCACCATATGACTACCTGTGATTGGGTGGAGGGCTTATCCCAACTGCCAAGCTTCTGCTTCTTGGTCAACCATGAGAAGACAAGCTGCCCAGCAAACCAGGAAGCATGTCACCTATTGGTGTCAACACAAGGGATCCACACAGTCCCTCAAGTGCTACAGAGGGGCCCCAACTACCTATACCTCACATCTTAACACAGGTAAGGACCCTGCTCTCTCAATTCCAAACAGTCATCCAAAGGGTAATTTTAAGTGTTTAATGCCACAGACCCCATGTGTGTACTCAACTTCCCAAACTCAGTGAAGGGAAACCACAAATAACCAACTGACAGTTCCAATGATATATATACCTCAATAATACAAAATGATAATAATTAAAACAATACATAGGAATGGAAACAACCCAAAGAGAAAGGGGGAAAAAAAACTAAACTAATGTATCAAAACAAACAATAGAAAACATTAATGTCTCAAAGACAATAGACAATTACAAAGCACTTGAAGAGATAGGAAGAGATTGCCCAATCTAATGAACAAAATAAAGGGACAGAAACAATCTCTGAGGAAGAACAAATAATGAAACTATCTGATAAAGACTTCCAAAAAACTAATACTAAGTTTACTCAGAGAAATACAGAAACACACACACACACACACACACACAAAAAAAAAAAAAAAAAACTAGGGGAAATTAGTAAAACAATACAAGAACAAAATGACAAATTCAGTAAAGAGATAAAATCCCCCTAAAAATTCAACAACTAGAAATTCCAAAGGTCAATAATAACAGAAATAAACAATCCCATGGATGGACAAAAAAGTAGAATTGAAACAATGGAAGTAAGAATCAGTGAACTTGAAGACAAAACCTTCAAGACTACTCACTTTGAGGAACAAACAGATAACAGAGTAAAGAAAAATGAAGCCAAAGAGTTATGTTGGACACCATCAAAAAGAACAATATACACATAATGAGAATTCCAGAAAAAGAGAGAAAAAAGTACAGAATGAATATTTGAAGAAATAACAGCAGAGAACTCCCCAAATACCTTGATAAACAGGATTTTCATTCAGGAAGGTCAACAAGCTCCATATAGGATAGACCCCAAGAGAAATTCACCAAGCCATATTATAATCAAACTTTCCATATGAAAGGGCAAAGACAGAATTTTGAAAGCAGCATGTGAAAAGCTAAATATCACCTACAAAGGAGCCCCAATAAGTATCAGAACTGAATTCTTATCAGAAACTATGCAGGCAAGAAGACCATGGGATAACATATACAGAGCCCTGAAAAAAAAGAACTGTCAAAAAAGAATTATAAATCCAGAAAAATTGTCATTCAAAAATAAGAGAGAAATATGGACATTCTCAGTTAAGAAGAAATTAAGAGAATATGCAACCACCAGAGCAGCCCTACAGGAAATATTAAAGAGGATCCTTCAGATAGAAAAACAATGACATCAGACAGCAAGCAGAGGTTAAGATGCATGACAACATCACCCTGATACCAAGCCAGATGAAGACATCACAACAGTAAAAAAATGGTTACAGGATATTAGGAATACAAAACTGCAATCAACAGCAACATCAAAACAAAAGGGGAAAGATTGATGTAGTTATACAACTACCATATGGTGAGGAAGTTAAGGCGACTTAAGGTTATATCAGACTGTTTTAAATGAAGGATGTCAAATGTAAACCTCATAGTAACCACAAAGACAATTAATAAATCTATTCATCAAAATAAAGAAGAAAAAAAAAGACACAGTAAACACAAAACCAAGATAAATAAAAGAAAACACACCTACAAAAAGAACTCAGCACAGACAGTAAAGAACAAAAAAACCAAAAACACCCCCCCACACATACACACAAGCATAACAAAATGGCTGCAGCAAATTCTTCCCTATAGATAATCACTGTGTGCATCATAACAAATTATGGATAACATTGAGACGAATGGGAATTCCAGAACACTTAATTGTGCTCATGCAGAACCTGTACGTAGACCAAGAGGCAGTTGTTCGAACAGAACAAGGGCATACTGCATGGTTTAAAATCAGGAGAGGTGTGTGTCAAGGTTGTATCCTTTCAATGTACTTATTCAATATGTATGCCGAGCAAATAATCAGAGAAGCTAGATTATCTGAAGAAGAAGGTGGCATCAGGATTGGAGTAAGACTCATTAACAACCTGTGATATGCAGATAACACAACCTTGCTTGTTGAAAGTGAAGAGGACTTGACGCACTTACTGATGAAGATCAAAGACCACAGGCTTCAGTATGGATTACACCTCAATATGAAGAAAACAAAATTCCTCACAACTGGACCAATAAGCAACATCATGATAAACTAAGAAAAGATTGAAGTTGTCAAGGATTTCATTTTACTTGGATCCACAATCAACACCCATGGAAGCAGCAGTAAAGAAATCAAAAGACGCATTGCATTAGGCAAATCTGCTGCAAAAGACCTCTTTAAAGTGTTAAAAAGCAGAGATATCACTTTAAGGACCAAAGTGTGACTGACCCAAGCCATGACGTTTTCTATCGCCTCATACGCATGCAAAAACTGGACAATGAATAAAGAAGACTGAAGAAGAATTGATGCCTCTGAATTATGGTGTTAGTGAAGAATATTGAATATACCATGGACTGCCAGAAGAACAAACAAATCTGTTTTGGAGGAAGTACAGCCAGAATGCTCATTAGAAGCAAGGATGGCAAGACTTTGTCTCACATACTTTGGACACGTTATAAGGAGGAACCAGTCTCTAGAGAAGGACATCGTGCTTGGTAATGTAGAGGGTCAGTAAAAAAGAGGAAGATCCTCGACTAGATGGATTGACACAGTGGCTGCAACAGTGGGCTCAAGCATAATAATTGTAAGGATGGCACAGGACAGGGCATTGTTTCATTGTGTTGTGCAAGGGGTCACTATAAGTTGGAACCAACTTGACGACACCTATCAACAACAACATAGATAATCACACTGAATGTTGATGGATTATGTGCACCAGTCAAGAGACAGAGAGTGGCAGAATGGATTTAAAAAAAAAAGACCCATCAATATGCTGAGACACATCTTAGGCACAAAGACATAAATAGGTTAAACATGAAAAGGAGGGAAAAAAACACCAAGTGTCTTTAGTTATCTTGTGCTGCTATAGGAGAAATACCACAAACAGATGGCTTTAACAAAGAGAAATTTTTTCTCTCACAGTCTAGGAGGCTAGAAGTCCAAATTCAGGGTGCCAGCTCCAGGGGAAGGCTTTCTCTGTCTTTCAGCTCTGGGGGAAGGTCCTCATCATCAGTCTTCCCCTAGTCTGGGAGCTTCTCAGTCCGGGTATCCCAGGTCCAAAGGACACACTTCTCTCTTAGTTCTTCATTTTTGGTGGTATTAGTTCTCCCTGTCTCTCTGCTCCCTTCTCTCTTTTATATCTCAAAAGAGATTGACTCAAGATTGAGTACTGTCTCATTAACATAACTGTGTGTAAACCTGCCTCTTTAACATCAAAGAGATAGGATTTACAACACATAGGAAGATCACATCAGATGACAAAATGGTGGACAATCACACAATACTGGGAATCATGGCCTAGCCAAGTTGACATACATTTTGGGGGGAACAATTCAAGCCATAACACCAAGTAAACACTAACTAAAAGAAAGCGGGAGTGGCAATATTAATATTCAACAAAATAGACTTTAGGTCAAAATCCATTATAAGAGATAAAGAAGGACATTATATAATGATAAAAGGAACTATTCACCAAGAAGATATAAAAATTATAAATATTTATGCACAAATACCAGAGCTCCAAAAACTTTAACAGAATTAAAGAAATAGCAGATCTACACTAATAGTAGAAGATTTCAATACACCACTTTCAATGATAGATAGAAACTAGAAAGAAAATAAAGACATAGAAGACCTGAATAACGCTGTTAACCAACTGGACCTAACAGACACCCAACAGCAGCACAATACACATTCTTCTCCAATACACACAAAAGCATTCTCCAGAATAAAGCATATTTTAGGCCACAAAACAAACCTCAATAAATTTAAAAAGATTGAAATCATACAGAACATTTTCTCTGATCATAAAGCTATGATGCTAGAAATCAATAACAGGAAGAATAAAGGAAAAAATAAATGGAAACCAAATAATACACTACCAGAAATCTATTTAGCACCCACATGTCTGTCAGTTTGGCATACTGTGGGGGCTTGCGTGTTGCTGTGATGCTGGAAGCTATGCCACTGGTATTCAGATATCAGCAGAGTTACCCATGGTGGACACGTTTCAGCTGAGCTCCCAGACTAAGACAGATTAAGAAGAAGGACCTGGCAGTCTACTTCTGAAAAGAATTAGCCAGTGAAAAACTTATGAATAGTAGTGGAACATTGTCTGATATAGTGCCAGAAGATGAGCTCCTCAGGTTGGAAGGCACTCAAAAGACAACGAGGGAAGAGCTGCCTCCTCAAGGTAGAGTCGACCTTAACGATGTGGACAGAGTCAATCTTTTGGGACCTTCATTTGCTGAGGCGGCACAACTCAAAATGAGAAGAAACAGCTGCAAACATCCATTCATAACTGGAATGTGGAATGCACGAAGTATGAATCTAAGAAAATTGGAAATCATAAAAAATGAAATAAACACATAAACATTTTAAGAATGTAATTTCATGTTAAAGAGGATTATGCTGGGATTGTAACGCCCTTACTAATGTCACATCCCAGGTCCCATGTAAAGGGAGCTTCCCTGGGGTGTGGCCTGCACCACCTTTTATCTCTCAAGAGATAAAAAGGAAAGGGAAGCAAGCAGAGAGGGAGACATCATACCACCAAGAAAGCACCAGGAGTAGAGCATGTCCTTTGGACCAGAGGTCCCTGCGCCTGAGAAGCTCTTTGATCAGGGGAAGATGGATGACCAGGACCTTCCACCAGAGCCGACAGAGAAAGCCTTCCACTGGAGCAGATGCCTTGAATTTGGACTTGTAGCCTACTAGACTGTGAGAAAATAAATTTCTCTTTGTAAAAAGCTATCCACTTGTGGTATTTCTGTTACAGCAGCACTAGATGACTAAGACACCTCACCAGATGGAATACACAGAAATCAAATCCAGTACATCTGTGGAAAGAGAAGATGGAAAATCTCAATATCATAAGTCTGAACAAGGCCAGGGGCCAACTGTGGAAGATACCATCAATTGCTCATATGCACATTCAAGCTGAAACCAAAGAAAATTAGAACTAATCCACAAGAGTCAAAGCACAACCTTGAGTGTATCCCACCTGAATTTAGAGACCATCGCAAGAATAGATTTGATGCTTTGCACACTAAGGACTGAAGAAAAGACACATTGTGGGATGACATCAAGGACATCATACATAAAGAAAGCAAGAGGTCATTAAAAAGACAGGAAAGAAAGAAAAGACCAGAACGGATGTCAGAAGAGACTCTGAAACTTGCTCTTGAACGTCGAGTAGCTAAAGCAGAAAGAAGAAATGATGAAGTAAAGAACTGAACAGAAGATTTCGAAGGGTGGCTTGAGAGGACAAAGTAAAGTATTATAATAACATATGCAAAGAGCTGGAGATAGAAAACCAAAAGGGAATAATATGCTCAGCATTTCTCAAGCAGAAAGAACTGAAGAAAAAATTCAAGCCTCAAGTTGCAATAGTTAAGTATTCTATGGGGAAAATATTAAACAATGCAGGAAGCATCAAAAAAAGATGGCAGAAATACACAGAGTCATTATACCAAAAAGAATTTGTCGACGTTCAACCATTTCAAGAGGTAGCATATGATCAGGAACTTATGGTACTGAAGGAAGAAGTCTAAGCTGCACTGAAGGCTTTGGTGAAAAACAAGGCTCAAAGAACTGACCGAATATCAATTGAGATGTTTCAACAGACGGATGCAGCACTGGAAGTGCTCACTTGTCTATGCCAAGAAATTTGGAAGACAGCTACCTGGCCAACCGACTGAAAGAGATCCCAAGAAAGGTGATCCAACCGAATGTGGAAATTATCGAACAATATCATTAATACCAAGTGCAAGTAAAATTTTGCTGAAGGTGATTCAAAAGCAGCAGTACATTGACAGGGAACCGCAAGAAATTCAGGCTGGATTCAGAAGAGGATGTGGAACTAGGAATATCATTGGTGATGTCAGATGGATCCTGGCTGAAAGCAGAGAATACCAGAAAGATATTTACCTGTGTTTTATTGACTATGCTGTCATTCCACTGTGTGGATCATAACAAATTATGGATAACATTGTGAAAAATGGGAATTCCAGAACACTTACTTGTGCTTATGAGGAACCTGAAATAGATCAAGAGGCAGTTGCTCAGACAGAACAAGGGGATACTGTGCTGTTTAAAGTCAAGAAAGGTATAAGTCAGGGTTGTATCCTTTCACCATAAGTATTCAACCTGTAGGCTGAGCCCATAATCCGAGAAGCTGGACTATACGAAGAAGAATGGGGCATCAGGACTGGAGGAAGACTCATTAACAACCTGCCTTATGCAGATAACACAACCTTACTTGCTGAAAGTGAAGAGGACTTGAAGCGCTTGCTAATGAAGTTCAAAGACCACAGCCATAAGTATAGATTACAGCTCAACATAAAGAAAACAAAAATCCTCATAACTGGACCAATAAGCAACATCATGATAAACGGAGGAGAGATTGATGTTGTCAAGGATTTCATTTTATTTGGATTCAAAATCAACACCCATGGAAGCAGCAGTCAAGAAATCAAAAGAAGTTCAAAAATTACGCTGAATGTAAATGGACTAAATGCACCAATAAAGAGACAGAGAGTGGCAGATTGGATAAAAAAAAATAATTAGGAATCAATATGCTGCCTACAGGAGACACACCTTAGACTTAAAGACACAAACAAACTAAAACTCAAAGGGTGGAAAAAATATATCAAGCAAAAAACACTCAAAAAAGAGCAAGAGTGGCAATATGAATCCCTGATAAAATAGACTTTCAAGTAAAATCCACCACAAAGTATAAGGACGGACAGTATACGATGATTAAAGGGTCAATACACCAGGAGGACATAACTATAATAAATATTTACACACCCAACGACAGGGCTCCAAAATACACAGAAAAAAAACTTTAACAGCACTGAAAAGAGAGATAGGCAGCTCCACAATAGTGGTAGGAGACTTCAAGACGCTACTTACGGTGAAGGACAGAACATCCAGAAAGAAGCTCAACAAAGACACGGAAGAGCTAAATGCTACAATCAACCAACTTGATCTCATAAACATATACCGAACACTCCACCCAATAGCAGCCAAGTATACTTTCTTTTCCAACGCACATTGAACATTCTCCAGAATAGACCACATATTAGGCCATAAAGTAAGCCTTCACAAAATCCAAAGCATCGAAATATTACAAAGCATCATTTCTGACCATAAAGCCATAAAAGTAGAAATCAACAACAAAAAAAGCAAGAAAAAAAATCAAACACATGGCAACTGAACAACACATTGCTCAAAAACTACTGGGTTATAGAAGAAATTATGGTTGGAATCAAGAAATTCATAGAATCAAACAAGAATGAAAACATATCCAACCAGAACCTTTGGGACACAGCAAAAGCAGTGCTCAGAAGTCAGTTTATAGCAATAAATGCACACATCCAAAAAGAAGAAAGGGTCATAATGAAAACATTAACCCTACAACTGTAACAAGTAGAAACAGAGCAGCAGAAAAGACCTCAGGAGCCAAAAGAAAGGAAATAATAAGAATTAGAGCAGAATTAAATGAAATAGGAATAGAAAAACAACTGAAAGAGCAATAAAGTTGATAAACCATTGGCCAAACTGACAAAAGAAAAACAGGAGAGGAAGCAGATAAGCTGTATAAAAAATGAGATGGGTGATATCACAACAAACTCAACTGAAATTAAAAGAATCATAGCAGAATACTATGGAAAATTGTACTGTAACAAATTTGAAAACCTAGAGGAAATGGACATATTTATAGAAACTCACTACCTACCTAAATTAACACAAACTGACATAGAACAACTCAATAACCCTATAACAGAAGAAGAGATTGAAAAGGTATTTTAAAAACTCACAACAACAACAAAAAAAAAGCCCCAGCCCTGATGGCTTCACTGGAGAATTCTACCAAATTTTCAGAGAAGAGTTAACACCACTTCTACTAAAGGTATTTCAGAGCATAAAAAAAGATGGAATACTCCCAAACTCTTTCTATGAAGCTGTCATAACCCTGATACAAAAACCAGGTAAAGACACCACAAAAAAAGAAAATTACAGACCAATATCCCTCATGAACATTGATGCAAAAATCCTCAACAAAATTTTAGCCAATAGAATTCAGCAACATATCAAAAAAATAATTCACCATGATCAAGTGGTATTTATATCAGGTAGGCAGGGATGGTTCAACTCTAGAAAAACAATCAATGTAATCCGTCACATAAATAAAACAAAAGACAAGAACCACATGATCTTATCAATTGACGCAGAAAAGGCGTTTGACAAAGTCCAACACCCATTCATGATAAAAACTCTCAACAAAATAGGAATAGAAGGGAAGTTCCTCAACATAATTAAGGGCATTTACACAAAGCCAACAGCCAACATCATCTTAAATGGAGAGACTTTGAAAGCATTCCCCTTGAGAACAGGCACCAGACAAGGATGCCCTTTATCACCACTCTTATTCAACATTGTGCTGGTAGCCAGAGCAATTAGGCTAAAAAAAGAAATAAAGGGCATCCAAATTTGTAGGAAAGAAGTCAAGTATCTCTATTTGCAGGTGATACGATCTTATACACAGAAAACCCCAAAGAATCCAGAAGAAAACTACTGGAACTAATAGAAGATTTTGGCAAAGTTTCATGATACAAGCTATACATACAAAAATCAGTTGGATTCCTTTACAGCAACAAAGAGAACCTTGAAGAGGAAATCACCAAATCAATACCATTTACAATAGTCCCCAAGAAGACAAAATACGTAGGAATGAATCTAACCAGAGACATAAAAGACCTATGCAATGAAAACTACAAGACATTACTGCAAGAAACAAAAAAAGACCTGCATAAGTGGAAAAACATACCTTGCTCATGGATAGGTAGACTCAACATTGTAAAAATGTCAATTCTACCCAAAGCGATCTACAGATACAATGCAACCCCGATCCAAATTCCACCAGCATTTTTTAATGAGATGGAGAAACAAATCACCAACTTCAGATGGAAAGCGAAGAGGCCCTGTATAAGTAAAGCATGATTCAAGAAGAAGAACAAGGTGGGAGGCCTCACACTACCTGATTTTAGAACTTATTATACCTCCACGGAAGTCAAAACAGCCTGGTATTGGTACAACAACAGATACATAGACCAATGGGACAGAATTGAGGATCCAGACATAAATTCATCCACCTACGAGCAGCTGATATTTGACAAAGGCCCAAAGTCCGTTAACTCGGTGTTGGCATAACTGGATATCCATCTGCAAAAAACTGAAACAAGACCCATACCTCACACCATGCGCAAAAACTAACTCAAAATGGATCAAAGACTCAAATATAAAATCGAAAATGATAAAGATCATGGAAGGAAAAATAGGGACAATGCTAAGAGCCCTAATAAATTGCATAAACACAATACAAACCATAAGTAACAATGCACAAGCACCAGAAGAGAGATTAGATAAATAGCAGCTCCTAAAAATCAAACCTTATGCTTATCAAAAGACTTCACCAAAAGAGTAAAAAGATAACCTACAGACTGGGAAAAAAGTCTACAAATCCGATCCTTGTCTAATCTCTAAAACCTACAAGATACTGCAAAACCACCACAACAAAAAGACAAATAACCCAATTTAAAAATGGACAAAGGATATGAACAGGCGCTTCACCAAAGAAGATATTCAGGTGGCTAACAGACATGTGAAGAAATGCTCACGATCATTAGCCATTAGAGAAATGCAGATCAAAACTACAATGAGATATCATCTCACCCCAACAAGGCTAGCATAAATGCAAAAAACACAAAATAATAAATGCGGGAGAGGCTGTGGAGAGACTGGAACACTTATACACTGTTTGTGGGAATGTAAAATGGTACAACCAATTTGGAAATCCATTTGGCCCTTCCTTAAAAAGCTAGAAATAAAAGTACCATACTATCCAGCTATCCCACTCCTTGGGATATATCCTAGAGAAATAAGAGCCATCACACGAATAGATATATGCACACCCATGTTCATTGCAACACTGTTCAGAATAGTAAAAAGATGGAAACAACCTAGGTGCCCATCAACAGATGAATGGATAAACAAACTATGGTATATCCACACAATGGAACACTACGCAACAATAAAGAACAAAGATTGAAGCCGTGAAACATCTTACAACACGGAGGAAGCTGGAGGTCATTATGCTGAGTGAATTTAGTCGGTTACAGAAGGACAGATATTGTATAAGACCACTATTATAAAAACTCAAGAAAAAGTTTAAACACAGAAGAAAACCTTCTTTGATGGTTATGAGGGTGGGGGGGTGAGGGTTATTTACGAACTAGATAGTAGATGAGAATTATCTTAGGTGAAGGGAAAGACAGCACACACTATAGGGGAAGTCAGCACGACTGGACTAAAGCAAAGCAAGAAGTGTCCTGAATACAGTCAAACACTTTGAGAGACAGAATAGCAGGGGGGTGGGGCTGAGGACCATGCTTTCAGGGGGCACCTAGGTCAATTAAGAAAATGTTCTGTATCCTACTTTGGTGAGTGACATCTGGGGTCTTAAAAGCTTGCAAGCGGCCATCTAAATGAATCAATTGGTCCCAACCACCTGGAGTAAAGGAGAATGAAGAACACCAAAGACACAAGGAAAGTATTGGTCCAAGAGACAGAAAAGGCCGCATAAACTAGAGACTTCATCAGCCTGAGACCAGAATTAGATGGTGCCCAGCTACCACCAATGACCACCCTGGCAGGGAACACAATAGAGAGTCCTGGATGGAGGAGGAGAAAGGTGAGGTGCAGAACTCAAATTCTGGTAAGAAGACCAGACTTAATGGTCTGACTGAGACTGGAGGAAACTGGAAAGCATGGACCCTGGATTCTCTATCAGCCCAAAACTAAAACAATTTCCCAGGCCAACTCTTCAGACAGGGATTGGACTAGACTGTGGGATATAAAGTGATACTCGTGAGGAGTGTGCCTCTTAGGTTAAGTAGACACAAGAGATAAACAGGCAGCTTCTGTCCAGAGGTGGGATGGGAGAGCTGAGAGGGTTAGGAGTTTGTTCAATGGACATGGGGAATCAGGGGTGGAAAGGAGGAGTGTACTGTCACAGTATGGGGAGAGCAATTAAAGTCATGTAATAATGTATGTATAAATTTTTGCATGGGAAATAATAAAAAAAAATTTTTTTAAATTGAAAGATGACTTCCGGGCAACATGGCACTATAGATAGAAGCAACATGCCTCCACGCTACAGTAAAGATCTGAAAAAACTAAGTCAAACAGAGACACACATCAATCCTGAAACCCTAAGCATCAAATGAAGGATAAAGTACTCAGCCAAGCACCAAATGGAAACTAACTGACAGAGAACAGAGAGTGAGGAGAGATACATGCAGAGGTCCGCTATCAGCTACTGCAGCACGGATCAACCATGTTGGACTGCTATTGGAGATTGGAGAACAGGGGTACTAGAAAGCAGCTTCATGGAGCTTCCAGAAGGGGACAGAACAACTGGTAACCAGTGATATATGCTTTCCCACCCTCTACCCTTCTTCACCCACACTTGGCCTCCTCTGCTTCCTGTGGCCAGTCTCTTGTCTGGGAAGAACCGGCTTCACCCCAGAGCCACTTGGTTTCCACCTGTCTGCATTGGCTGGCTCCCTAAGTGTTATTTGTTGGCTGCTGGTGTTGCTTCTTTCCATTTCATAGATTTTTTCCTTACCTGTCACCATCTCGCACTCCTTTCTCTCAAATACCTGGCTCCGTGTGCCATCTTTGCTTCTTCCTGAAAGTCTGTGAAACATAGCTCAAGTGTGAAACTGTTTGCCAGGGCATGCTGCCACACTGGTGGGACACCGGGGCTTTTTTGCTTGTTTGTTCTGTTTTGATTTGTTTGTTTTCTTCTTTTCTTTGCTTGGGAGCCCTTTCTAGCGCGGCAGTACTGTGCAGCTTGGGAACTACTCCCTTACTCTGCGCACATGCACAGTGGCATCCCTGGGGGGCATTTCTTTTTTCTTCTTTGTTTTGTTTTCTTCTCTCTGTTTTTCCCTTTT
This sequence comes from Dugong dugon, assembly GCA_030035585.1. Classification (NCBI taxonomy): domain Eukaryota; kingdom Metazoa; phylum Chordata; class Mammalia; order Sirenia; family Dugongidae; genus Dugong; species Dugong dugon. The sequence continues at coordinate 36,454,207 of CM057476.1, read as the reverse complement.
TGTCTTTCTTCATTTCTCAGTTTATCATCTCTCTATACTTACTTTCTCTTCCTGTCTCCTGAATACCTGGTGCTGTGTGACTCCTCTAACCATTCTAGACAGGCTGTACTTCATGGCCTGGGAGCAACTTCCTTGTCTTCACAGCCACACTGGTGGGATCCCTGGGGGCTCTTTTTTTTTTTTCTAATTTTTATTTGTTCATTTTTTTCCCTCCATTTCTCAGTCTCTCATCTCTCCACTCCAATGGCAAGCTCCATTAGCACTCTTTTTTACTTATTTGTGTGTAGTTTTTGGCTCCTGTTCCTCTCGGCTCTATCTCTCCTTTCCCATACTCATCTTAGCTCCACACATCACAATCTCACCCCCCTGCTGCATACCTGCACAAGGCGCTGAATATCACACCCCTAAGCAGTACTGGCATGGCCTACCAGAACTTGCCTTGCACTGATTCCCAGCCCATCATGTTGGCCCTAGTACATGCCACAAACAACCCATCCCAGCAACTCCCCTTCAGCTGGAACTGCATGCTGTACCATACCTGAGCACCTTACCCTGCCTATTGGAGGAGGTGAAAAGTATCATGCATACAGTAGACCAAAGAACAAAAAACACACAGCCTGCCAGCTCAGAAATAACCAAATAAAGCAAAAAAGCAGGATGAAACAAACAAATCTGCAATCAATAAAAGAGGAAAATAACTACTGAATGCCCTGAATACAGCAGACAACATAAAAACATATAGAAAAGCAGGGAAGGATGGTTCCAGTTGGTGTCCAAAATAAGACACTAGATGAGTTTCCATTAGAAGAAAAGGCACTAGAACTATCAGACAGTGAATTCAAATCTCTAATATTCAGAGCTATCCAAGAGTTGAAGCAAAAAGCAGACAAAAATGAGGAAAAAATAGACAAATTCGTGGAAAATGCAGATGAATTCTTGGAAAATATAGACAAAAATGGAAGAATTCAGGGAAATAATACAAGAACAAAATGCCAAAGTAATTTCACAAATAGAAATCATACAAAAACAACAATTAGAAATCCAAAACATAAACAACAAGATTTCATAAATGGATAGTGTCACAGAAGGGCTGAGGAGCAGGTTTAAAACGATCAGTGAAATTGAAGACAACCACTTGGATACGACTCTGAGAAAAAAATCAGAAAAAAGAATGAAGAAAAATGAAGACACCCTAAGAATGATGTGGGATACGATCAAAAGCAAAAATTGGGGAGTGATAGGAGTTCAAGAACAGAGGGAGAAAACAGAAAACACAGAGAGGATCATGAAAGAACTGCTGACAGAAAACTTCTCCAATATCATGAGAGATGAAAAACTGACCATCCAATAAGCTCAACGAATCCCATTCAGGATAGGCCCCAAAAGAAAATCACCAAGGCATAGCATAACCACATTCGCTAAAATCAAAGGCAAACAAAGAATCCTGAGAGCAGCTCAAGAGAAACAAAAAGTCATGTACAGAGGAGAAACAATAAGGCTAAGCTCAGCTTATTCAGCAGAAACCATGCAGGCAAGAAGGCAATGGGATGACATATATAAAACCTTGAAAGAAAAAAATTTCCAGCCAAGAATAATATATGCTGCAAAACTCTCATTCAAATATGATGGTGAAATTAGGGCATTTCCAGGTAAACAGATATTAAGGGACTATGGTAAAAACCAAACAAAACTTATAAGAATTATTAAAAGGAGTCCTTCATTCTGAGAACAAACATCAGACCACAGGCTCAATCTAGGATGTAGGATCATACCTGTCAGGTACCGACCTTGGAAATGAACTCTCAAGGACTATCCAAAACCAAAAGAATTACAACAGGGAACCAGACAGGTTAATCTGAAAATGGCAACAACATCATAACAATAAAAGAGGGAATAAACGGTGTAGGTATAGAACCTTCTAATGCAGAGTAAGGCAAGGGAATACCAAATAATAATAGACTGGTTCAAACCTAGAAAAATAAGGGTAAATTTCGAGATAACCACAAAGAAATTTAACAAACCTACCCATCAAAATAAAGAAGAAAAACATAAAGCCTTAGTAAAAACAAAACCTACAAAAACAAAAGAAAAAATTCCAGAAACAAAAGAAATTCAGCACAGGAGAGTAGGAGGAACAAAGAAAACATCAGCACCACAAAAAAAGCACTACAAATGACAGCAATAAACACACCTATCAATAATTACACTGAATGTAAATGGCCTAAACACACCCACAAAGAGACAGAGAGTGACAGAATGGATTAAAAAACCAGGACCCATCAATATGCTGTCTACAAGAGACACACCTTAGAAACATAGAATGTAAATTTATTAAAAATCAAAGGATGGAAAAAATATATCAAGCAAACAGCTACCAAAAAACAGCATGAGTGGCAATACTAATCTCAGACAAAATAGACTTTAAAACAAAATCCACCATAAAAGACAAAGAAGGACACTATATAATGATTAAGGGGACAGTCCATCATGAAGACATAACCATAATAAACCTAATGACAGGGCTCAAAAATACATAAAACAAACTCTAACAGCATGGAAAAGAGGTATGGACAGTTCCACAATAATAGTAGGAGACTTCAACACACCACTCTCGGTAAAGGACAGAACATCTAGACAGAAACTCAACAAAGATACAGAAGACCCAGAGGACACAATCAGCCAACTTGACCTCATAGACATATATAGAAAACTCTACCAAACATCTGCAAAGGACACATTCTTTTCCAATGCACACAGAACATTGTCCAGAATAGACCACATCTTAGGCCACAGAGCAATCCTCAACAAGATCCAAAACGTTGAGATAATACAAAGTATCTTCTCTGACCACAATGCCATCAAGGTAGAAATTAATAACAGGAAGAGCAAGGAAAAAAAATTAATTACATGGAAACTGAATAACACCCTGCTTACACACCAATAGGTAATAGAAGAAATTAGAGATGGAATCAAAAAATTCCTAGAATCAAACAAGAATGAAAACACATCATACAAAAACCTTTGGGACACAGCAAAGGCAGTCCTCAGAAGACAATTTATAGCAGAAGATGCACACATCAAAAAAGAAGAAAGGGACAAAATCAAAACATTAACTACAGAACTTGCAGAAATATAAAGAGAACAACAAAAAAGCCCACAGCCACTAGAAGAAAGGAAATAATAAAGATCAGAGCAGAAATAAATGAAATAGAGAATAAAAAAACAATGGAAAGAATCAACAAAACCAAAAGCTGGTTCTTTGAAAGAATCAACAAAACCGACAAACCACCAGCCAAACTGACAAAAGAAAAACAGGAGAGGCTGCATATAACCCAAATAGGAAATGAAATGGGGGACATTACTAATAGATGCAACTGAAATAAAAAGGATCATAACAGTATTATGAAAAACTATACTCCAACAAATTTGAAAACCTACAAGAAATAGATAAATTTCTAGAAACACACTACCTAATCAAACTAACACAAAGTAATGTTGAAAATCTGAACAGACATATAAGAAGAGAAGAGATTGAAAAGGTAATTTAAAAAACTTGCAACAAAAAGAGCCTTGACCCAAACGACTTCACTGGAGAATTCTTCCAAATGTTCAGAGAAAAGCTTACACCAGTACTACTTAAACTATTTCAGAATATAGAAAAGGAAGTGACACTTCCAAATTTATTCTGAAGCCTGCATAACCCTGATACCAAAACCAGGCAAAGACGCCACACACACAAAAAAAAATTACAGACCCATATCGCTCATGAATATAGATGCAAAAATTTTCAACAAACTTCTTGCCAATAGAATTCAGCATCATATCAGAAAATAATACACCATGACCAAGTAAGATTCATAGCAGGTATGCAAGAATGTTTCAACATTAGAAAATCAACCAGCGTAATCCACCACATAAGTAAAAGGAAATAAAAGAATCACATGATCATCTCAATTGACTCAGAAAAGGCATTTGACAAAGTAAAGCACTGATTCCTGATTTTAAAAAAAAACTCAGTAAAATAGGTATAGAAGAGAAATTTCTCTACATAATAAAGGGCATCTTTGCAAAACAAACTGCCAACATCTTTCCTAATGGAGAGAGGCTGAAAACATTCCCCTTGAGAACAGGAACAAGACAAAAATGCACTTTATCTCCACTCCCATTTAACATTGTGCTGGAAGTTCTAGCTAGAGCAATAAGGCAAGAAAAAGCAATAAATGGCATCCAAATTGGTAATGAAGAAGTTAAACTGTTGCTGTTTGTGGATGATATGATACTGTACATAGAAAACCCTAACGATTCCACAAGAAAACTACTGGAACTAATAGAAAGATTCAGTACAGTAGCAAGATACAAGATAAACATACAAAAATCAGTTGGATTCACAGGACAATGAATTGGAAATCCAGAAAACAATACCATTTATAATAGCCCCTAAAAAATAAAACAGGAATAAATCTAACTAGGGATGTAAAAGACCTATACAAAGAAAACTACAAGACACTACCGCAAGAAACCCAAAGGGAGCTACATAAGTGGAAAAGCATACCACGCTCATGGATAGGTAGACTCAACATTGTGAAAATGACAATTCTACTCAAAGCAGTTTACAAATATAATGCAATCCCAATCCATATACCAACAATATTCTTTAAAGAGATGGAAAAACTAATAATTAACTTTATATGGAAAGGGAAGAAGCCCGGGATACATAAAGCACTATTGAAGAAAATGAATAAAGTAGGAGGACTCCCACTACCTGACCTCCAAACCTACTATACAGCTACGGTAGTCAGAACAGGCTGGTACTCGTACGACAGATACATTGACCAATGGAACAGAATTGAGAACCCAGATGTAAATCCATCCATGTATGTTCACTTCAACAAGGGCCCAAAGTCTATCAAATGGAGAAAGGAGAGTCTTTTAAGAAATCAAAAGATGCATTGTATTGGGCAAATCTGCTGCAAAAGACCTCTTTAACGTGTTGAAAGCAAAGGTGTCACATTGAATACTAAGGTGCACCTGACCCAAGCCATCAATCACATCACATGCATGCAAAAGCTGGACAACCAATAAGGAAGAGCAAAGAAGAAATGATGCCTTTGAATTGTGGTGTTGACGAAGAATATTGAATATACCATGGACTGCCAAAAGAACAAACAAATCTGTCTTTGAAGAAGTACAACCAGAATGCTCTTTAGAAGTAAGGACAGCCATACTATGTCTTACATACTTTGGACATGTTGTCAGGAAGAATAAGTCCCCGGAGAAGGACATCAAGCTTGTTAAAGTACAGGGACAGTGAAAAAGAGGAAAACTCTCAGCGACATGGATTGACACAGTGACTGCAACAATGGGCTCAAGCACAACAACTATTGTTAGCATGTCACAGGACCAGGCAGTGTTTCGTTCTGTGGTGCATAGGATTGCTATGAGTTGGAACAGACTCAACAGCACATAACAATAACAACATAAAACTATTGTGTCATAAAATAAATCTGAACTGTAATTTTCAAATACTTAAAATCAAATGAAAATGAAAACACCACATACCAAAACCTTTGCGATGCAGCAAAAGCAGTGCTCAGCAGAAAATTCGTAGCAATAAATACCTACATTAAAAAAGAAGAAAGATCCAAAATCAATAACTTTAACTGACAACTTGAAGAAATAGAAAAGGAAGAGCAGAGACGGAGCCAACATAACACTAGAGACAGGAGCACCACGCCATCCCACTAGAGCAAAGACCTGGAAAACTAAATAAAACAGATACAATAGTCAGTTCTGAAACCCTAAGTGTCAAATGATTGGATAAAGAACTCAACCAAGCACCTAATGAAATAAGAGACAGAGAACAGAGAACAAGGAGGCCCACAGAGTGGAGGTTCCCTAGCAGCTAACTTGACACGGACATGCCATCTTGCTCCTCTCAGCCACCAAGAATAGTGGAAAGGGAGTAGGGGAATGCAAGTTCACAGAGCTTCCAGCAGGAGACAAAGCACCTGGTAACCAGGGATATACGCTTTCCCACCCTCCACCCCCTCCTTCCCTCTGCGTGGCTTTTACCACTTTCCAGCAGGCAGAGTTTGCTTGGCCAAAGAGACGCTATTCCTTGCCGCTTGGATTCACCCTGCCCCCACCAGCCGGCTCCTTTAGTGCCTTTTTTTGTTTGTTTTGGCTGCTATTTTTGTTCTTTGGCTTCTTTTTTATTATTCTCTGTCTCTCACCTCCTTCTTTTCACTTATACCATCTAGCTGGTGCATGTGCCATCTCCACTCCTTCTTCACAGGCTGTGACATGCAGCTTGGCTGGGGAGCCGCTTCCCCAGTCTGCACTGCTATCCCAGTTGGCTCCATTAGGGCTTTTTTTCCTCAGTTTCTTGGCTCTTTCAACCTTCCTTCCTTTCCTTACTCCAGGTGCTGTCTCTGCCACTTTTTGACGGGCCTTGCCACACCGCTGGGCAGGGGAAGAGCTGGCACATGGCCTTCCCATTCCAGGGGGCACTCTTGGGGCTTTTTTTCTTTCTCAGTTTCTTGTCTCTCTCTATTTTTCTTTCTCCTGACCACCTGGCTTCTTGTGCCACCTATGCCACTTTTTGATGGGCTGTGCCACACCTGTTGTCTGAGGAACTGCTAGCACACGGCTTCCCTGGTCCCTGCCACCACAATGGTGAGCTCCCTCGGGGCATTTTTTCTTGGTTTCCTGTCTCTCTGTACCTTGCTTCCTTTCCTTTATCCCGACCACCTAGCCGCATGTGCCATCTCTGCTCCTTCATGATGGGTTGTGTCAAACTGCTTGGAAAGAAAGCCACCAACACACAGCTTCCCTGGGTTCACACCACTCCACTGGCAGGATCCCTCAGCACTATTTTTTTTTGTTTTGTTTTGAGCTTCTGTTTCTCTTCTCTGTCCTTTCCCACACCCACATAGCACCACACATCACAACTTTCCCATTCCCACTGGCCTAATTTCACTGTGTGCTGAGATCTGCACACTGACCCCATCCTGCACTGCCCCCTGGCCCTGCCCTATCAGTCCCAGGATGTGCCATAAACAACACAACCCCACCCTTACCCCTCTACTGTACCTGCCCTGCTGCATCATAGCTGAACGACTGGCCCTGCCCACCTGGACAAGGTGGTGAGAAGTATCATGCCCATTAATGAGCAAACAACATAGAATGCCTATCCCACCTGCCCAGACATAACCAAATGAAACAAAAAAGGAGAACAAAACAAACAAATCTACAATAAATAATTGAAGAAAATTATTATGGAATATCCTAAAGACAGCAGAGAACATCAAAACATAAAAAAAGGACAGGATGGCTCCAAGAGTCATCCAAAATAAAATGCCAGATGACATTTCTATGGAAGAAAAGGCATTGGAACTACTTGTTAGAGAATTCAAAAGTCTAATATTCAGCACTCTTCAAGAGATTAGGAAAGAGATGAAGGAAAATGCAAGAAAAAAGGAAAAATAGAAAAAATTATGGAAAATAGAGACAAAATCATGGAAAATACAGACAAAAAAATGAAAGAATTCAAGAAAATAATACAGGACCAAAATGTCAAAATAAACAAACAACCAGAAATCATATAAAATAGCAATTATAAATCCAAAAAAACAGAAGATTTCAGAAATGGACTGTGCCAAAGAAGCTATTAGCAGCAAATTTAAAACAATGGAACACATGATCAGCGAAACTGAAGACAAATCTTTGGATACCACTTTACTTGCGGAAAAATCAGAGAAAAAAATGAAGAAACCCTGAGAACCATGTGGGATACAATCAAAAGCAAAAATGTGCGTGTGATCAGAGTTCCAGAACAGGGAGAGAAAGCAGAAAACATAGAGAGGATCATTGAAGATTTGCTGACAGAAAACTTCCCTAATATCATGAAAGATGAAAAGCTGACCATCCAAGAAGCTTAATGAACCCCATATAGAACAGACCCCAAAAGAAAATCACCAAGACATATCATAATTACATTCACTAAAACCAAAGACAAAGGAAGAATCCTGACAGCAGCTTGAGAAAAACCAAATGTCACATACAGAGGGGAAAAAATAAGCTCTGACTACTTGGCAGAAACCATGCAGGCAAGAAGGCAATGGAATTACATGTATAAAACCTTGAAAGAAAAAAATTGCAAACCGAGAATAATATACCCTGTAAAACTCTCACTCAAATATGATGGTGAAATTAGGACATTTCCAGATAAACCGAAATTAAGGGAATATGTAAAAACCAAATCAAACTTACGGTAATTATTAAAGGGAGTCTTTTGGATAGAGAACCAACAACATCAGACAACAGCCTGAATCTAGGATGTAAGACAGCATCAGCCAGACGCCAACCTGGTAATGAACTCTCATGGATAAACCAAAACTAAAAAATTTATAACAGGGAACCAGAGAGGTAAAATGACAATAATCTCAGAACAGTAAAAGAGTGAATAAAAGGTGTAGGTAGAGAACTTTCAAATGGAGAGAAAGTCAAGGTGATTTCAAGGAATAAAAGACTGGTTCAAACTTAGGAAGATAGGCATAAATTTCAAGGTAACTAGAAAGAAATTTAACAAAAGTACTCATCAAAATAAAGAAGAAAAACAAAGTCTCAGTAAACACAAAATTTACAAAAATGAAAGAAACAAACAAAAAAATCCACAAAAAAGGAATTCAGCACAGGGGAATAAGAGGAACAAAGAAAACGTCAGCACCACAAAAAAGCTCTACAAAATGCCAGCAATAAGCTCACACCTATCAATAATCACACTGAACATAAACGGCTTACATGCACCCATAAAGAGATGGAGAGGGACAGAATGGATTAAAAAAAAAAGAAGGACCCATCAATATGCTGTCTACAAGAGACATACCTTAGAAAGAAAGACATAAATTTATAAACATAAAAGGATGGAAAAAATATATCAGGCAAATAGAAATGAAAAAAGAGAAGGAGTGGAAAAACTAATCTCAGATAAAATAGACTTCAAGAAAAATCCACCATAAAACACAAAGAAGGACATTATATAATGATTAAGGGGACAATCCACCATGAAGACATAATCGTAGTAAATATCTACACACACAATGACAGGGCTCCAAAATACATAAAACAAACTAACAGCACTGAAAAGACAAATTGATAGTTCCAAAATGATAGTAGGAGACTTCAACACACCACTCTCAGTAAAGGAGAGAACATCTAGAAAGAAACTCAACAAAGATGCTGAAGATCTAAAGGCCACAATCAACCAACTTGACCTCATAGACGTATATAGAACACTCCACCCAACAGCAGAAAAGTACACATTCTTTTCCAACGCACATGGAACATTTTCCAGAATAGACCACATCTTAGACCACGTCTTAGTCATCTAGTGATGCTATAACAGAAATACCACAAGTGGATGGCTTTAACAAAGAAACGTTTATTCTGTCACAGTCTGGTAGGCTAGAAGTCTGAATTCAGGGTGCTGGCTCCAGGGGAAGGCTTTCTCTCTCTGTCGGTTCTGGAAGAATTTCCTTGTCATCAGTCTTCCCTTGGTCTGGGAGCATCTCTGCAGAGGAACCTGAGAACCAAAGGACGCACTCTGCTCCTGGTGCTGCTTTCTTGGTGGTATGAGGTCCCCAACCCTCTGCTTGCTTCCTTTCCTTTTTTCTCTTGTAAGATAAAAGATGGTGCAGGACACACCCCAGGGAAACTCCTTTTACATTGGATCAGTGATGTGACTTCAGTAAGGGTGTTTACAATCCCACCCTAATCCTCTTTAACATAAAATTACAATCACAAAATGGAGGACACCATAAAATACTGGGAATCATGGCCCAGCCAAATTGATATACACATTTTTGGGGGGACATAATTCAATCCATGACAGACCACAAAGCAACCGTCAACAAAATCCAAAACATTGAGATAATACAAAGTATATTCTCTGATCACAAAGCAGTAAAAGGAGAAATTACTAACAGGAAAGCAAGGGAAAAAATCAAATACATGGAAACTGAATAACACCCTGCTTAAAAACCACTGGGTAATAGAAGAAATCAAAGATGGAATCAAAAAATTCCTAGAATCAAATGAGAATGAAAACACGTCCTACCAAAAACTCTGGGACACAGCAAAGGCAGTGCTCAGAGGTCAATTTATACCAATAGATGTACACTTCAAGAAAGAAGAAAGGGATAAAATCAAAACATTAGCTACACAAAGCAAAAAAATAAAGAGAACAACAAAAGTAGCACCCAGCCACCAGAAGAAAGGAAATAATAAAGATTAGAGCAGAAATAAATGAAATAGAAAAGAGGAAAAAAAAATAGAGAGAATCAACAAAACCAAAAGTTGGTTCTTTGAAAGGATCAACATAATTGACAAAACATTGGTCAAACTGACAAAAGAAAAACAGGAGAGGATGCAAATAAACCAAAGAAATGAAATGGGGGACATTACAAGAGACCCAACTGAAATAAAAAGGATCATAACAGAGTACTATGAAAAACTATACTTCAACAAATTTGACAAACTAGTGGAAGTGGACTAATTTCTGGAAATGCACTACTTACCAAAACTAACACAAATTGAAGTTAAAAATCTGAACAGACCCATAAAAAGAGAAGATATTGAAAAGATAATTTAAAAAAACCTCCTAACAAAAAAAAAGTCCTGGCCCAGATGGCTTCCTTGGAGAGTTCTACCAAACATTCAGAGAAGAGCTTACATTAGTTAAACTATTTCAGAACATAGAAAAGGAAGGGATACTTCTGAATTCATTCTATGAAGCTAGCATAACCCTGATACCAAATCCAGGCAAAGACACCACAAAAAAAAAAAAAAAAGAGAATTACAGATCAATATCTCTCATTGTCTTAGGCTGGGTTCTCTAGAGAAGCAAAACCAGTAAAGCATATAAATATGTATATAGAGAGATTTGTATCAAATAACTCATGCGATTGTAGAGGCTGGAACATCCCAGGTCTATGGATTAGGACAGAGGTTTCTCCACATTCACCTAGCTGCAGGGTCTGGCGAATCCAAGATCAGCAAGTTGGAGAACAGAGCTTTTGCTCACAGGCTGTGAAGATCAATGAATCCCAATATCGACAGATAAGCTGATAGCTCAAGTCCTAAAAACTGGAGGAGAGACGAACAGGAGGCAGCTGAAAGACACAGAGGGAGCAAAAAGCCAGAACCTATGCTTATATTCAGATGCAGGCCACACCCCCAAGGAAACTCCCTTTCAACTGATTGACTAATCACAGCAGATTCAATCATGGGACTGATCACATATACACACTGAGAATCATGGCCCAGCCAAGTTGACACACAATCTTAACCATCACACTCATGAATATAGATGCAAAAATTCTCAAAATTCTAGCTAATAGAATTCAGGATCATTTAAAAAAATAATACCCCATGACCAAGTGGGATACGTACCAGGTATGCAAGGATGGTTCGACGTTAGAAAATCAATCAATGTATTCCACCACATAAATAAAAGAATCACATGCTGTTATCAATCGATGCAGAAAAGACATCTGACAAAGTCCAACACCAGACACAGAAGGGAAATTCCTCAAAGTAGTAAAGGGTATCTATACAAGACCAACAACCAACATCATTCTTAATGGAGAGAGGCCGAAAACATTCCCCTTGAGAAGAGGAAAAGGCAAGGTTGCCCTTTATCACCACTGCAATCTCACATTGGGCCGGAAGTCCTAGCTAGATCTATAGGGCAAGAAAAAGAAAAAAAGGAGAATCCAGATTGGTAAGGAAGAAGTAAAACTGTCCCTATTTGCGGGTGATATGACATTATACATAGAAAATCCAGAAGACTCCACAAGAAAACTACTGGAATAGAAAGATTCAGCAGAGTAGCAGGAAACAAGGTAAATAAACAAAAATCAGTAGATTCCTGTACACCAATAGAGAGGACAATGAAAAGGAAGTCAGGAAAACAATATCATTTATAATAGCCCCTAAAAAAATAAAATACTTAGGAAAAAATCTAACCCAGAATGTAAAAGATCTAACAGTAAGTAAACTATAAAACACTACTGCAAGAAACCAGAACACACCTACATAAATGGAAAAATATACCATGGTCGTGGATAGGTAGACTCAACATTATGAAAATGTCAATTTTGCCCAAAGCAGTCTACAAGGACAATGCAATCCTGATCCAAATATCAACAGCATTTTAAAAGAAATGGAAAAACTAATCATTCACTTTATAAGGAAAGGGAAAGAGGCCCTGGATAAATGAAGCACTACCGAAGAAGAATAAAGTAGAAGGACTCTCTCTACCTGACCTCAGAACCTACTCTACAGCTGTGGTAGTCAAAACAGCCTGGTACTGGTACAGTGACAGACAGATTGACCAATGGAACAGAATTGAGAACGCAGATGTAAATCCATCCACCTAAGTTCACCTGATCTTTGACAAAGGCCCAAATTCCATCAAACGGGCAAAAGACAGTCTTTTTAACAAATAGTGCTGGCAAAACTGGATGTCCATCTGTAAAAAAATTAAACTGGAGCCATACCTCACACTATGCACAAAAACTAATTCAAAATAAAGCCAAAAATAAGAACTATCATAGAAGACAAAATAGGATCAATGCTAGAGGCATGGCATTAACAGGATAGAAACCATAACAAACAATACACAAACACCAGAAGATAAGCCAGATAACTGGGATCTTCTAAAAATTAAACACTTATGCTCATCAAAAGAATTGACCAAAACAGCAAAAAGAGAACCTACAGAATGGGAAAAAAAAGTTTGACTCTGACAGATCAGACTAAGGTCTGATCTCTAAAATCTACAGGAAAATACAATACCTCTACAACAAAAAGTCAAATAATCCAATTAAAAAATGGACAAAGGATATTAACAGACACTTAACCAAAGAAGACTTTCAAGTGGCTAACAGGTACATGAGGAAATGCTTGTGATCACTAGCCATTAGAGAATTGCAAATCAAAATCACGATGAGATACCATTTAACCCCGACACTACTGCACGAATCAAAAATATGAAGACTCAGCAAATACAAAATCAATGACAATCAAAAAGATGAAAAGAAAATACGTAAAGAAAAACAACTCAGCATAGGAAATTAAGTGGAACAAAGAAACTGTGAACAGCATACACAGAAAAGGCAACAAAATGACTACATTAAACTCATACCTATCAATAATTACGCTGAATGTAAATAGACTAAATGCACCGATAAAGGGACAGAGAGTGGCAGATTGGATTAAAAAAACATGATCCGTCTATATGCTGCCTCCAAGAGACACACCTTAGACTTAAAGATACAAACAAACTAAAACTGAAAGGATGGAAAAAATATATCAAACAACACTCAAAATAAGAGCAGGAGTGGCAATATTAATCTCTGAAAAAGTAAACTTTAAAGTAAAATTCACCACAAATGATAAGGAAGGACACTATATAATGATTAAAGGGTCAATACACCAGGAGGACGTAACTATAATAAATATTTACGCACCCAACAACAGGGCTCCAAAATACATAAAACAAATTCTAACAGCATTGAAAAGAGAGATAGAGAGCTCCCCAATAGTAGTAGGAGACTTCAACACACCACTTTCGGTGAAGGACAGAACATCCAGAAAGAAGCTCAACAAAGACACGGAAGAGCTAAATGCTACAATCAACCAACGTGATCTCACAGACATACACCATACACTCTACCCAACAGCAGCCAAGTATACTTTCTTTTGCAACACACGTGGAATGTTTTCCAGAATAGACCACATATTAAGCCATAAAGTAAGCCTTAACAAAATCCAAAGCATTGAAATATTACAAAGCATCCTTTCTGACCATAAAGCCATAAAAGTAGAAATCAATCACAGAAAAAGCAAAGAAAAAGTCAAACACATGGAAACTAAACAAAAGAAATTAAGGATGGAATAAAGAAATTCATAGAATCAAATGAGAATGAAAATACATCCTAGAAGAACCTTTGGGACACAGCAAAAGCAGTGCTCAGAGGTCAGTTTATAGCAATAAATGCACACATCCAAAAAGAAGAAAGGGCCAAAATCAAAATATTAACCCTACAACTGGAACAAGTAGAAACAGAGCAGCAAAAGAAACCCTCGGGTGGCAGAAGAAAGGAAATAATAAGAATTAGAGCAGAATTAAATGAAATAGAGAATAGAAAAACAATTGAAAGAGTTAACAAGAACAAACGCTTGTTCTTTGAAAAGATCAACAAATTGATAAACCATTGGCCAAACTGACAAAAGAAAAACAGGAGAAGAAGCAGATAACCCATATAAGAAATGAGATGGGTGATATCACAGCACACCCAACTGAAATGAAAAGAATCATAGCAGAATACTATGAAAGATTGTACTCTAATAAACTTGAAAACCTAGAGGAAATGGACAGGGTAATTTTTTTTTACTGGAGATCAGCGAACAGGAGGTATGAGAAAGCAGCTTCAAGGAACTGGCCTGAACTGGTTCACTGGAGAATTCTATCATTCAGAGAAGAGTTAACACCACTACTTCTAAAGGTATTTCAGAACATAGAAAAGGATGAAATACTTCCAAACTCATTCTATAAAGCCATCGTAACCCTGATAGCAAACCCAGGTAAAGACACAACAAAAAAAGAAAATTACAGACCAATATCCCTTATGAACATTGACGCAAAAATCCTCAACAAAATTCTAGCCAATAGAAGTCAGCAACATAACAAAAAAAATAATTCAGCATGATCAAGGGGGATTTACACCAGGTATGCAGGGATGGTTCAACATTAGAAAAACAACCAGTGCATTCCATCAGATTAATAAAAGACAAGAACCATATGATCTTATCAATCGATGCAGAAAAGGCATTAGACAAAGTCCAACACCCATTCATGATAAAAACTCTCAACAAAATAGGAATAGAAGGGAAATTCCTCAACATAATTAAGGGCATTTATACAAAGCCAACAGCCAACATCATCCTAAATGGAGAGACTTTGAAAGCATTCCCCTTGAGAACAGGAACCAGACAAGGATGTCTTTTATCACCACTCTTACTTAACGTTGTGCTGGAGGCCTTAGCCAGAGCGATTAGGCTAGAAAAAGAAAGAAAGAGCAGCCAAATTGGTAGGGAAGAAGTCAACGTATCTCTACTTCCAGGTGATATGATCTTATACGCAAAAAACCCCCAAAGAATCCAGAAGAAAACTACTGGAACTAATAGATTTCCGTAACGTATCAGGATACAAGAAAAACATACAAAAATCAGTTGGATTCCTTTACAGCAACAAAGAGAACTTCGAGGAGGAAATCACCAAATCAATACCATTTACAATAGTCCCCAAGAAGATAAAATACGTAGGAATGAATCTAACCAGAGACATAAAAGACCTATGCAATGAAAACTACAAGAGATTACTGCAAGAAACCAAAAGAGACCTGCATAAGTGGAAAAACATACCTTGCTTATGGATAGGAAGGCTCAACATTGTGAAAATGTCAATTCTACCCAAAGCAATCTACAGATACAGTGCAATCTCGATTCAAATTCCAACGGCATTTTTTAATGAGATGGAGAAACAAATCACCAACTTCAGATGGAAAGCGAAGAGGCCCTGTATAAGTAAAGCATGATTCAAGAAGAAGAACAAGGTGGGAGGCCTCACACTACCTGATTTTAGAACTTATTATACCTCCACGGAAGTCAAAACAGCCTGGTATTGGTACAACAACAGATACATAGACCAATGGGACAGAATTGAGGATCCAGACATAAATTCATCCACCTACGAGCAGCTGATATTTGACAAAGGCCCAAAGTCCGTTAACTCGGTGTTGGCATAACTGGATATCCATCTGCAAAAAACTGAAACAAGACCCATACCTCACACCATGCACAAAAACTAACTCAAAATGAATCAAAGAGTTAAATATAAAATTGAAAAATATAAAGATCATTGAAGAAAAAATAGGGACAATGCTAGGAGCCCTAACACATGGTATAAAAAGAATATAAAATATTACTAACAATGCACAAACACCGGAAGAGAATCTAGATAACTGGGAGCTCCTAAAAATCAAAACTTAAGCTTATCAAAAGACTTCACCAAAAGAGTAAAAAGACAAACTACAGACTGGTAAAAAATTTTTGGCTACGACAAATCCAATTAGGCTATAATTGTTAAAATCTACAAGATACTGCAAAACCTCAACAACAGAAAGACAAATAACTCAGTTAAAAAATGGGCAAAGGATATGAACAGGCACTTCACCAAAGATGACATTCAGGTGACTAACAGACATATGAAGAAATGCTCATGATCATTAGCCATTAGAGAAATGCAAATTAAAACTACAATGAGATACCATCTCACTCCAAAAAGTCTAGCATTAATCCAAGAATCACAAAATAAAAAAATTGGAGATGTTGTAGAGAGACTGGAACACTTATACACTGTTGGTGGGAATGTAAAACGGTACAACCACTTTGGAAATCAATTTGACACTTACTTTAAAAGCTAGAAATAGAAGCATCATATGACCCAGAAATTCCTCTACTTGGAATTTATCCTAGAGAAATAAGAGCTGTCACACGAGTTCATTGCAACACTGTTCACAATGGCAAAAAGATGGAAACAACCTAGGTGCCCATCAACGGATGAAAAGATTAAAAAATTATGGTATATTCATACAATGGGATACTATGCATTGATAAAGATCAACGATGAATCCGTGAAACATCTTATAACATGGAGGAATCTGGAGGGCATTATGCTGAGTGAATTTAGTCAGTTACAGAAGGACAAATATTGTATAAGACCAATATTATAAGAAATCAAGAAAAGGTTTAAACATAGAAGAAAACATTCTTTGATGGCTACGGGGGCGGGGAGGGAGGGTGAGGGTTATTCACTAACTAGATAGTAGACAAGAATTTTCTTAGGTGAAGGGAAGGACAACACACACTACAGGGGAAGTCAGCACAACTGGACTAACCCAAAGCTAAGAAGTGTCCTGAATACAACCAAACACCTGGAGGGACATAGTAGCAGTGTTGGAGGTCTGGGGGCCATGCTTTCAGGGGACTTCTAGGTCAACTGGCATAATAAAGTTTATTAAGCAATTGTTCTACATCCTACTTTGGTGAGTGGTGTCTGGGGTCTTAAAAGCTAGCGAGTGGCCATCTAAGATGCATCAACTGGTCCCAACCCACCTTGAGTAAAAGAGGATGAAGAATACCAAAAACAAGGAAAGTATTAGCCCAAGATCAAAAAAACTAAGTCAAACAGAGTCACACGTCAATCCTGAAACCCTAACCATCAAATGAAGAGATAAAGAACTCAGCCAAGCACCAAATGGAATAAGAAACTGACCAAGAACAGAGAGCGAGGGGAGATACATACAGAGGTCCCGTATCAGTTACCTCAGCAAGGATCTGATATCTTGGACTCCTCCTGGAGATCAGCGAACAGGAGGTATGAGAAAGCAGCTTCAAGGAACTTCCAGCAGGAGACAGAACAACTGGTAACCCACGATATATGCTTTCCCATCCTCCACCCTTCTTCACCCCCATTTAGCCTCCTCTGCTTCTTGCAGCCACAGTCTATTGGCCGGGAAGCATGAGCTTCCCCCCACTGCTGCTTGGATTCCACCTGCCCACACTGGCCAGCTCCCTGAGTGCCATTTGTTGGCTGCTGGTGTTGCTTTTTTCCACTTCTTTAGATTTCTTCCTTACCTCTCACCACCTCCCCCTCCTTTCTCTCAAATACCTGGCTCCCTGTGCCATCTTTGCTTCTTCCTGAAAAGCTGTGAAACACTGCTCGACTGTGAAACTGCTTCCCGGCCCATGCCGCCACGCTGGTGGGACCCCTGGGGCTTTTTTGTTTGTTTGCTTGCTCTGACTTGTTCTGTTTTGATTTGTTTGTTTTCTTTTTCTTTTCTCTGCTTGGGAGCCCCTTGTAGCTGGGCAGTACCATGTGGCTTGGAAGCCTGTCCTTACTCTGCACAGACACACAGGGACATCCCTGGGGGCATTTCTTTTTTCTTGTTTTTTTTTTTTTTTTTCCATTTCTTTGTTTAGTTTTCTTCTCTCATTCCCTTTTTGTCTTTCTTCATTTCCAGTTTCTCGATTTATTCATTTTTTTCTTTTACCCTTTTTCTTTTTTTACATTTTTCTTTTTCCCCATTTCTCAGTTTCTCATGTCTCCACTCCAACAGCAAGTTCCCTTAACACTCTTTTTTGTTTGTGTGTAGGTATTTGGATCCTGTTCCTCTCTCCTCTCATCTTTCCCATACCCATCTTAGCTCCACACATCACAGTCTACCCCCTCCTTCCTGCCTAACTGCACTGTGTGCTGAACATCACACTCCCAAGCAACACAGGCACAGCCTACTGGAACCTGCACTGCACTAATTCTCAGTCCGCAGTTTCAGCCCTGGTACGTGCCACAAAAAACCTGTCCCAGCAACTCCCCTTCAGCTGGACCTGCCCTGCTGTACCACACCTGAGTGACTGACCCTGCCCATTGGAGAAGGAAGTGAAAAGTATCATGCCCACAGATGACAAATCAACAAAGAACACAAAGCCCGCCTGCTCAGACATAACCAAATAAAACAAAAAAGCAGGACGAAAGAAGCAAATCTACAGTCAATAAAATAGGAAAATAACCACTGAATGCCTCGAAGACAGCCGACAATATCAAAATATTTACAAAAACAAGACAAGATTGTTCCACTAGGCATTGAAAATAAAACACCAGATGACCTTCCAGTAGAAGAAAATGCACTAGACCTAACTGATAGGGAATTCAAATCTGTAATATTCAGAATTATCCAAGAGTTGAAGCAAAAAACAGACAAAAACGAGGAAAAATAGACAAATTCATGGAAAATACAGATTAAAAAATGGAAGAATTCAAGAAAATAGTGCAGGAACAAAATGCTAAAACAGATTCACAACTAGAAATCATACAAAAACAACAATTAGAAATCCAAAAGATAAACAACAAGATTTCAGAAATGAACAGTGTCATAGAAGGGCTGAGGAGCAGGTTTGAAACGATGGAAGATAGGATCAGTGAAATTGAAGACAAGCACTTGGATACAACCCTGTTTGAGGAAAAATCAGAAAAAAGAACTAAGAAAAATGAAGACACCATGAGAATTATGTGGGATACAATCAAAAGCAAAAATGTGCAAGTGATCAGAGTTCCAGAACAGGGAGAGAAAACAGAAAACACAGAGAGGATCACTGAAGAATTGCTGACAGAAAACGTCCCCAATATCATGAAAGATGAAAATCTGGCCATCCAAGAAGCTCAACGAACCCCGTATAGGATAGACCCCAAAAGAAAATCACCAAGGCATATCATAATCACACTTCCTAAAACCAAAGATGATGAATCCTGAGACCACCTTGAGAAAAAAAGTCACATACAGAGGAGAAACAGTAAGACTAAGCTCAGATTATTCAGCAGAAACTATTCAGGCAAGAAGGCAATGGGATGATGTATATAAAACCTTGAAAGAAAAAAGTTGCCAGCCAAGAATAATATATCCTGCAAAACTCTCGTTCAGATATGATGATGAAATTAGGTCATTTCCAGATAAACAGAAATTAAGGGAATATGTAAAAACCAAATCAAACATACAAGAATTATTAAAGGGAGTCATTTTGTTAGAGAACCAACATCATCAGACAACAGCCTGAATCCAGGATGCAAGACAGCATCAGCCAGATACCAACCTAGGAAATGAACTCTTAAGGACTATAAAAAACCAAAAGAATTAAAACAGGGAACCAGAGAAGTTAATCTGTAAATGACAACAACATCAGAACAATAAAAGAGGGAATAAACGGTGTAGGTATAGAACCTTCTAATGGAATGGAAGTCAAGTGATACCAAGTAATAATAGACTGGTACAAATCCAGGAAGATAAGGGTAAATTTCAAGGTAACCACAAAGAAAGTTAACAAACCTACTCTTTCAAAATAAAGAAGAAAAACCTAAATTCTCGGTAAAAACAAAACCTATGAAAACAAAAGAAATGAAAAAAAAAATCCACAAACAAAAGGAACTCAGCACAGGAGAGTAAGAGGAACAAAGAAAACTTCAGCACCACAAAAAAAAAAGCACTATAAAATGCAATCCTACTCCTAGGAATATATCCTAGAGAAATAAGAGTGGTCACACTAATAGACATATGCACAACCATATTCTCTGAAGCACTGTCTACAATAGCAAAAAGGTGGAAACAACCTAGATGCCAATCAACAGATGAATGGATAAACAAACTATGGTACACACACACTATGGTGTATTATACAAAGATAAAGAACAATGATGAATCTGTGAAGCATTTCATAACATGGATGAAACAGGAGGACAATATGCTGAGTGAAACAAGTCAATCACAAAAGGACAAATATTGTAGGAGACCTCTACTGTATAACTCATGTAAAAGTTTACACACAAAAAGAAACAATCTTTGCTGGTTATAAGGGATGGGAGGGGTTGGAGGGAACAAAATAGATAAGTGGTAACTTTGGTGAAGGGTAAGACAGTACGTATTACTGGGGAAGCCAGCACAGCTTGTACAAGGAAAGGTCATGGAAGCTCCATAGACACTTCCAAACTCCCTGGGGGACTGAATTGCTAGGCAGAGGGCTGTGGGGACCCTGGTCTCAGGGAAAATCTAGCTCAATTGGCATAATGCAATTGATAAAGACAATGTTCTACATTCTACCTTGACGAGTAGCATCCGGGGTCTTAAAAGCCTGTGAGCAGCCATGTAAGATACTCCACCAGTCTTACCCCTTCGGGAGCAAGGGATTACAAAGAGAACAAAATACAAGGAAAATATTAGTCCAAAGGACTAATGGACCACAGCTACCACGGCCTCCACCAGACTGAGTCCAGTACAGCTAGATGGTGCCCGGTTACCACCACTGACTGCTCTGACTGGGATCACAATAAAGGGTCCTTGACAGAACTGGAAAGGGATGTAGAACAAAATTCTAACTCACAAAAAAAAAAAAAAAAAAAAAAAAAACAGATTTACTGGCCTGACAGAGACTGGAGAAACACTGAGAGTATGGCCCCCGGACACCCTTTTAGCTCAGTGGTGAAGCCCCTCACGAGATTCACTATTCCACCAGGGATTGGACAGCCTCATAAAACAAAACAGGACTAATGAGTCACAGCAGTCTAGAGACAAGGACTAGAAGGCAGGAGGGCACAGGAAAGCTGGTGATAGGGAACACAAGGTTGAGAAGGGAAAGTGTTGACATGTCATGGGGTTATTAACCATTGTCATAGGGCGATATGTGTACTAACTGTTTAATGAGAAACTATTCTGCACACCTTCATCTAAGGTACAAAAAAAAAAAAAAAAGAATTCTCTATGTGAGAGCAAATTGACAACAGCAACTCAAAAGCTTTGATGGGAAGCCTAAGGGGCAGTGAGTTGAAGATAATGGTGATGGAATAATTTGGAAAAGGATAGTGAGAATAGCAGCACAGCTGGAAGAATGTAATCGATGTCACTGAATTGTACATGTAGAAACTTTCATAATGGTGTAACTTTGGCTACGTATATTTTCACCAAAATAGGTCCTCAAGGTTGAGAAGGGAGAGCTTTGACACTTCGTGGGGTTCTTAACCAATGTCATAAAACTGTATGCGAACTGACCGTTTAATGAGAAACTATTTGTTCTGTAAACCTTCATCTAAAGTACAATAAAAAAATTTTTTTTGAAAATACCAGACTTAATGGCCTGACTGAGACTGAAGGAACCCCAGAAAGCATGGCCCTCAGACTCTCTGTCAACCCAGAACTAAAACAATTCCTGAGGCTAACTCTTCAGACAAAGATTAGACTGGGCTGGGGGACATAAAATGGTACTCTTGAAGAGTATGCTTCTTAGCTTAAATAGATACATGAGACCAAAAGGGCAGCTCTTGTCTGGACGTGAGACGAGAAGGCAGAGCAGGGTCAAATGTCAGGAACCTGCCACTTCATAGCTGAAACAGTTGAAGTTAGACTTCAGGTATATACCCTGTTGTACTGTGCTAATAAGGGCCTACACTGTTGAAATGGGCCCACACAAGTCTATGCAGGGGGAAAGACACTCAAAGTCCATGAATCCCTTATGCCTGTGCCTAGGCAAAAGAGTTGCACCCACCCTGAGTTCCTGGCTTAGAGGAGCTGGGAGATTATTTTTTCCCCAGTTTGTTAATTTGTTCCCTCTCCAAGGCCGTAAGAATGGCTCAGGGTGTGTGATGGGTCCTAGTTCCAGCCCAGGGGACTCAGCAATCGCTAAAGGCATCCTAGACCCAGTACAGAGCAGGGAGCGAGGAGGTAAATGGCAAAGAGGTTTTCCCCAAAGGGGGTTGTTTTTGATCCGTGCGGTAGGCCAGACGCAGGTGCTTATCTTTTGCTTATCAAGGCTGCTTCTCACTGGTTCTGGATGACTGAGAATACTTTCTGCTGCTGGGTCTCTCTCGGTGTGGAAAAGGCCTCCCGAGCGCCGCTGCTTGCCTCAGCATGCACCACGAACTGATTTGGCCTGACGGGCTCCAGCTACCGCCGGGTCAGGTCTGGCAACTCCTCGCTGCTTCTGAACCATCTCTCTCTCCCTCTGCCACTCAGTCCAATTCCTCATATATAATTGATTCACTTGTTTTTTGAGGTCTTTGTTGTAAAAGGGACCACCAGAAGCATCTGACTACTCTGCCTTCTTGTCCCTACCTCCTGGACACTTTCTATTCTATGACTTCAAGTCACTATTTTTGTTTCTTCTCCAATGTATAATCTGCTATTAAACCTATCTAATTTTGTTTTAATCTTTTGTAATTCTGTATTATATCTTCTATTTCTTTGCTGAGACATTGTATCTTTCCTTTTATTTCAAGAGGACTTGTCCTTATCTTAGATAGTTTTAAAATATCTGTCTTAAAGTTTTTGTCAGATAATCCCAACACATCTATCATATCACGGTTAGATTCTGTTAAGCATCTTTCCCATGCTAGTTGAGGTTGTGGTGATTTTTCATATGTCATGTGATTTTGGATTGAATCTTGGAAATATCAGATATTATACTACAAAACTCGGTTTTGTTTCAGTCTGATGCTGAGATTTTTGTATTAGCACATGATCAACCCAGTTAAATTCAGTCTGGAATTTCTGACTAGCCTTCTGTGGGTCGTTGTTTTCATGTCAGTTCATTTTACAACACTTTTGCAGTGCTGTTTGGATCTGTCTTGAATTTTTGCCACCTAGTGCCCGTCTGAGGTCTGAACAGTGGTTCATTCCTTAATTCTAGTCTCAAAGTGTTTCTTATTCTGTTTAGGATCAGATCCATGCACGGAAATCAGAAGGGAGCTCAGGTGTTGATGAACCATTTACAAGATTTCTTTCCCAAGCTTATCCATCTCTACAATCTCCCCAGAACTTTCTGGTTCCCTGGACCTCCCTTTTCTGGTCCTCTGGCCTGAAAACTGGGATTTTTTTTTTAAATCCTGTGCCTAATGTGTATTCTAGTGATTGTCTCATGTGCAGGACGAAATAAAAAGAGGACAGGAGGAATAAAATCAATGAGGTTTCATGTCGCCCCCCCGGGAGATCAGCCCCTCTCTAAAGTCCCTCTCTCTACTGAGATGAGTCCCCTGCAAGTGATTTGGCATTCTTCTTCCTGATCTGTAGGTGGGGAAAACTCTACAGAGGGTTCAGTACTAAGCAGTGGGTGCTGCAGGGACATGGAGACTGGGGATGTGAGTAAGGTTGCAACCTGAGCCAAGACTGGCCATTTACTCTGGCTATTCGGAGTTAATGCACATAGAAAAACCAAGTGCTTCCATGTGCGTGGGCACCTCACTTCTAATGAATGTGGTCCCTAAGGGTTCTTCTTGGCAGAGGGCTGCAGGTTGTGCCCAGGGTTGGAGGGTCGGGGAGACACAGTCATTTCACAAAAAAGAGGTCACTGCAGGGCTGGCTAGCACCAGATGTGAGAACAGCTTGGGCTTCTTTTGGTGAATCAAATAGATTAATGGGCACCAATATCAGTAATATAGTTTCCTCTTTAGATTCTTTCCACCTAGACATGCAGCCACAATTTATTTTGTAGTTTTGAATCAATGTGTAGCAACGCAACAAACGAGATGATTAAAAAAGAGCAATGTGTCCATTTGGTGAGGACACCTGTGATGTTAAGCTTAACAGAGGCTCAAGGTTAGTGTCTGGATAACCTTCCAAGGCAGTTTGCTGAAGCCCCTTCTTAAGACTACAGGAGAGGTCATGGGGGGATGATAAGGGCCTCCAGACTTGGACATCTGTCCTTGTTGTGTTGTGAACCAGGAAATAGGTGTTTAGCAGAAATACTGTGAAAGGATTAGGTGTCCCAAATTTTCTACTGTTTAGCTCAGCATATTGTCACAAGAGTGCATCCAAGAACACATCTCTGGGAGAAAAAACAAAAAACAAAAAACTCTTGCCATCGAGTCGTTTCCAATTCATAGGGATCCTATAGGACAGAGTAAAACTTCCCCACAGAGTTTCCAAGGAGCAACTGGTAGGTTCGAACTGCCTACTTTTTGTTAGCAGCTGAAGCTCTTAACCACTATGCCACCAGTGTTTCCTTCTCTGGGAGGAGGAGAGAAAATATGATCATTGTTGACTGATCAGGACATTAAGGCTTGGCTTCACCATGATCAGAACAAACCTAGTACAGATATGAAAGTGCAGGTAAGAATCCAGGGCAGACACACAGAGCAGTACTTCCTTGGGCTTACAAGAAGTCATCATTGCTGCCAGCACCGTGGCGAGATCAGCTTCCTCTGATACCCATCTCTTGAAGGGTCTGGATGGGGACGGTCACTGGAAAGAGGTGGCCCAAACCCGAGGGTCTATAATATACTTTGGTATGTTTTTCTTCATGTTCCTTGTGCTTGGGGTTTGTTGAGTTTTTGAATCTGTTCATTCCTCTGTCTCCTCTTTTTCAGGAACTCCAATTTTATGTATACTGTGCCACTTAAAGTTATCCCATTATTCAATTATACTTTTTCATTTTCTTAATTCTTTTTTTATGTGTTTTATATTAGACAATTTCTGTTGCTATTTCTGTTACTTTCAAGTCACTGATTTTTTTAGTCCAATGTATAATCTGCTAATAATTCTATTTATTGTAGTTTTCATTTCTAGTAGTTCCAGTTCATACTTCATAATATCTTCTATTTCTTTGTTGAGACTATCTCTGTATTCATGTCAAGAGGGTTTGCCCTTACCTATGATAGTTTTTAAATTCTCTGTCAGATAATTCCAATACATCTGTCATCTCAGGATTAGATTCTGTTAGATGTCAGTTTGGGATATCCCTGGTTCATCATAACCTTTGTAATATTGGAGTCTATCCTGGACATATCCAATATTATTTAGGAAAGTCTGGGTATTGTTTCTATGTTAACATTGATATATTTGTATTAGCACGTAATTGACCCTGTTGAGTTCAGGCTGCGAGCTCCAACCAGCCTTCTGCGAGTTGTGGTTTCAGTGTTAGTCCAACTGACAAACCTTTGCAGTGCTATTTGACTCTGTCTTAAGTGTGCACCACCCAGTGGCCGTTTGGGGACCTGATCAGTGGTCTAGCTCTAGAATCTCTTCTCAAAGTCTTCCTTATGCTTCTTAGAATCAGATTAATGCATGCACAGTTCAGAACAGATGAACAATTTACAGGGTTTTTTTCCAAGCTTATCCATTTCCATTAACTCTCCAGTACTTCCCTATTCCTGGGCCTCCCCTTTTTTTGCCTCGACCAGAAAACTGGACTTCTGTTACCCTGTACAGCATGCACTTCTTGTAACTGTACTATGTCCTGGACTAAGTAGCAATAGGACAGAGAGGAACAAAAGCAACCAGGTTTCATGCCACTCTCTTGGGAAATCAGCCCCTCCAATCAGAGAGAAAGTTCCCCTCTCTGAATTTTTAGTGCTTGCAGGCCCCACTGAAATGAGTCCCCTGAAGGTGGTTTGTCATTCTTCCTCCTGATCTGTGGGTGGGAAGACCCTACAAAGGGTTCAGAACCAGACATTGGGGGCTTAGAGGTTACATAGGCTGGGAACAAGGACAAGGCTGCCACTGAGCCAAGATGTGCCATTTTCTCTGGCTTTTTTAGAGTTATCAATGGAGAAAAATCAAGTGTTTTCACGTAGGTGGGCAGTCTTACTTCCGAAACGGCTGTTGTCTCCTAAGTGTTCTTCTTGGTGGAGGGCACTGTGGGGTGTGCTCCAGGTTTGGGGGTCAAGGGGACACAAACATTCCACTGGGAAAAAATCACTGCTAGTTTGGTGAGTAGCATCTGTGGTCTTAAAAGCTTGCCAGCAGCCATCTAAGATACAACTATTGGTCTCTACTCATCTGAAGCGAAAGAAAAAAAAGGAAACCAAAGACTCAAAGAAGAAACTAGTCTATAGAACCAATAGTCTTCATGAACAATGATATCATCTACCTCCAGACTAGAAGAACTAGATGGTGCCCACCTACCACTACCAACTGTTCCAACCAGGGACTCAATAAATGGTGCTGGATAGAATGGGAGAAAAACGTAAAACAAAACTCAAATTCCTAAAAAAAGGCCAGACTTACTGGACCGGTAGAGACTAGATGAACCCCTGAGACTATCACTCAGAGATTCTCTTTAAACTTGGAATTCAAACAACTCCCAGAGATCACCTTTCAGCCAAATAAAAGATTGACCCATAAAATAAATAATATCACCCGTGAGTACTGTGCTTCTCAAAATAATTAGCTAGATTAAACCAAATGGTTAACATTTACCGTAGACCAAAGATGAGAAGGCAAGGGGAGATGCAGAAGCTAGATTGAAAGAAACAGAACGACCAAAATGGAAATAACGAGAATGCTAATATATTGTGAAGAATGTAACCAATGCCACTGAACAATATGTATAGAAAGTGTTAAGTGAGAACCTAATTTCCTATGTAAACTTTCACCCAAAACACAATGAAATATTTTTAAAAAGAAGAAGAAGAAAAGAGGTAACTGCTGAGCTGAAAACCCATGGAGCATGTTTCTACTCATACAGTCTTTATGAGTTGGTATTAACTCGAAGGCAACATGTTTTTTAATGAATAATATAATTCCCTCAGATACACTTTGCTGTCCAGGAATGCAAGGGGCCCCCAGTAAGGGTAAGGAGGTGAGGCAGGGAGAAGCAGATGCAGGAAGCAGATTTGCCTGGAGGCCCCTCCTTCATCAGAGAGCAGGGGAAGGGGATAAGCCTGGTCTGAGAGCCAGGCCCAGATGGGGGTGACAGGACACAGTGCTCTTGGGGAATCTCCACTATGGCCTGGGCTCCGCTCCCCCTCCCACTCCTCACTCACAGCACAGGTGAGAGATCCAAGGGAAGAGACCATCAGGAACACTTGGGCAGATCCTTCATCCCTCCTTCTCAGGCTCACCTGGGGCCAGTACTGGACTTACCAGAGTGTGTTTTATCTTCTTTTCAAGGTCCTAGGCCCAGTCTGCCCTGAGTCAGTCTCCCTCAGTGTCCAAGTCTCAGGGACAGACGGTCACTATCTCCTGCTCTGGAAGCAGCAGTGACATTAGGAAATATAACTATGTCTCCTGGTACCAACAGCACCCTGGCACAGCTCCCAAACTCCTGATTTATAGTGTCAGTAATCGGCCCTCAGGGATCCCTGACCGATTCTCTGGCTCCAAGTCTGGCAGTACGTCCTCCCTGATCATCTCCTGGCTCCAGGCTGTGGACGAGGCTATTACTGTATGTCATATGCCGGCAGTAACACTTACCACAGTGGTTCAAGCCCATGAGGAAGTCAGACAAAAACCTCCCTGAGCTCACAGACTCCCTCCTTCTCTAAAGATGCTTCCTCAACCCTGTGCAGAGGGGCCTTCCAGGAACACAGGTTTAAATTTCAGTTCTCTCTCAGATCTTTTACTCCTTCAAAACAAAATAAAAACAAATAGAAAAAAGTTGTCAATAAGTCCATTCCAACTCATGATGACTCCATGTGTGTCAGAGTAGAAATGTGCCCATAGGGTTTTCAATGACGGATTTTTTCAGAAATAGATAACCAGGCTTTTCTTCTGAGGCACCTCTGGGTGGACTCAAATCTCCAACCTTTCAGTTAGTAGCCAAATGCCTTAAGCATTTGCATTACCTAGAGACTCCAAAAAATAAGCAAACAAAAAACACCCTCTCTGATGACTTGTTTGGGGTAAATGGCATCTTCCTCTTTGCCTGTGTGATATGGCCCCGGAATGAGACTCTTTCCAACTCTTCAACATCAGGAACAGAGAGACTAGGAAACACCTGCTCACTGCAGTTCCCAGTTCTCAGTAAAATCTTCCCTTTAATGCCCCATCTGCCCACACCTGTGTAGACCAGCCTGGACACCACTCAAAAAATGATGCTATCTCAGTCAATACTGTGTCCACCCTGGTCTACTCAGATGGACCTCTTTGGTGGGTTCTCCTTCTGCACATCTGATGGTGAAACAATAGCAACTGAGAAACTATCTGAAGATGTTGCTGCAGGAAAGGGGAAGATGATGCTTTGCTTTTTAGCGTTCCTCATCTCTGGCCCAATATCCAAGAGAGCTGAGCTGGGAGAGTTGAGTGATAGACTCTGTGATACATCACAATTGCCTTCCCCTTCCATCACTAAGTCCCTGTCCTGGGAACAGCCCTGCAGTTTTCCTGTCTCCCTGTGAGGATGGGCACTTTCCTACAAGGGGAGTCCCTGGGTGGTGCAAATGGTTAATGCATTCAGTTGCTAAACAGAAAGTTGGAGGTTCAAGTCCACCCAGAGATGCCTCGAAAGAAAGGCCTGATGATATACTTTCAGCCACTGAAAACCCTATGGAACACAGTTCTACTCTGAACACATGGAGTCTCAATGAATCGGAGTTGACTCTACAGCAACTGATGGTGGTGTTGCTTCCACAAAAATCTGGTGGTTCTAATGCTTTTCTCTAGGCATTAATTAGCCTTATCTAATTTCTCTAGTGAACCAATACAATTTCTAACTGGAATTCTGTTTAATCTAATATTCGTAAGAGTGAGTAAAAAAATACAAGCAGTGGTGGGCTAGGGTCAATTATTAAATTTACTAGAATTTTGTGAGCCAGGTATTAAACACAGCCTTTATTAAAAATTAAATTACATCACCTTCAATTAATTAAAATATATTTACAAGAAAGTGCATTCGTTATCTGATACATACATACATACATACATAGAAACATAGATACATAGATAGATAGCTGCCCTCAAGCCTCTCTGACTCATGGTGACTTTATGTGCAACAAAATGAAACATTGCCCAGTCCTGCATCATCCTCACAGTCACCAGCATGTTCGAGTCCATTGTTGTGACTATTGTGCAGATCCATCTCACCAAGGGTTTCCCATGCCCTCATTGGCCCTCCACTTCACCAAAATGACATCATCCTCCAGTGATTGTTCCCCTGATAACGTGTCCAAAACAAGGGAGTTATACAGTGCTCTACGGTGATCCATAGGCTTTCATTGGCTAATTGTTGAAAGTAGATCAGCAGGCCTTTCTTCCTAATCTATTTTAGTCTGGAAGCTCTGCTTAAACCTGTCCACCGTGGGTACCCTTGCTGGTATTTGAAATATTGGTGGCATAGCTTCCAGCATTGCAGCAACACACAAGCCACCACAATATGACAAACTGACGTATGGGTAGTGGAGTTACGTATTACTACATAAAACTCACCCAGTGCTTAGCAGATTAAAGTAACAACATTTATCATCTTGTTTCTGTGCATCAGCAATTTGAGAACAGCTTATTTGGGTGGTTCTTGCTTATGGTTGCTCATGAGGTTGCTGTTGGCTGTACTTTATTCATCGAAGGTTTAACTAGGGCCGGAGAATCCACTTCTAATATGGCTGATTCACATTCCTGAGAGAAGCTTGAGTGCCCTCACAATTGTTTGGTTGGCCTCTTCCAGGGAGAATGATCCAAGAGAGAATGAGCAGCCAAGACAGAAGCTACAATGTCTCCTATAACCTAGTAACAGTACTGGTATGTCATCATTTCTGCCATATTCTGTTTGATCACACTAAAGTCAACCTGGCAACAGTGTGGGATAAGACTATGTGAGTGTATGAACATAAGGAGACACGGATCATTAGATACGGTCTTGAAAGTTGAAAGTTTATTACACACAAAGGTAATAAATACTCAAAACACAGCATTTCCTAATTGTTTTTCTACATACTATTATCTAAGCTCTTGAGGACATTTACATCTATTTCATCTCTATGGTGGAAATACTATATAATAGTGCAGTTCTCCCACCTGTTGTTGTAAATAAGTTTTACTGCAACACAACCACACTCATTCATTTTTGTGTTGTCTATGAATACATTCTTACTAAAACAGTAAAGGTGAGTAGTTGTAATTGAGACTATGGCCTCAAAGTGTAAATTATTTATTATCTTGGGCTTTTACAGGAAAAGTTGGAAGATCTCTCAACCACTGGGATCTGGATACCAAGTTACAAAGATTCGATGCACACATGAGTATTTCCTTGGGAATAAACCAGAATGATTGGAGCAGAATGTTTAAATACACACCTACACATTTCTTGAGAGAATCTTCCCAAGAACTATTAAACCTTCATTTTATGTTTTTTAGGAAATCTCTGCTGGTATCCCTCCTGTTAAATATTAAATAAAAATTAAATGGCTATTTGTACCAGGTGCAAAACTTTTCTGAGAAGAATAAATCAAAATAGCTAATTTTGTCACGTACAAACCTTGAAAGAACAGGGAGTTTTCAAAATGTTCTAACCATAGGAACTTTCTCAGAAAAACTACTTGATGTTGAAGGATGTTTCTGATGCACCATATTGACTCCACAAATTCCCATCAGAAAAGTGTACTTACAAAGCCAATGACAGAAAGGCCCCCTCTTTGTAAGACCCTCCTATCAATTCAAGACATACCTAAGATCCAATCATTGTAACTTCCCTACTAGAAATTCCCTCATTGTCTTTAAAGCCCTTCTATTTGTACTGCTAAAATGAGCCCCTTGCCACTTTAGGTGTGGTAGGCTCCTGTTGGAGAATAGATTTTCACTCAATAAACTCTATGAACTCTGATTTGTTCATCACATTTTTCTTTCCACACTTCCATCAAGTAATTTCTAGATTATGAAAACTAAGTAATTTACATGTCTTTATCCCCTTTGATTTTATTTGTAAACTGCAAAAGGTCATTTTGTTTCTTGCTTGACAGTTGCATTTTTTCTTATTTTTGTTTCTTTCTATCATGTATTGGCAAGGTCATTCAGAAAAACTTGAAGCAAACATAGTGATGCTAGCAGCTACGGTGCCCCAAGGCCATGCCTAGTGCAGACAGCCAGACAGAACAGAGGACTAGTTCAGAGGGCAGCAAACTAAGGACCACAGAAACTAAATTACAGATATCGTTTATACACATGAGTGTTTCCTAGGAAAGAAATCAGAATAACTGGAGTAGAATGTTGAAATATACACATTTGTTTCTGAGGTTTGTTTTTTGCAGGAAGAATGTGGACCTTGAGATTCTTTCCCTAGGGAATCTCTCCTGAAGAACCAAGAAACAAAGTTCCCATTCACAGCCTCGAAATCCAGGTGAAAATCCAGTTCTATTTCCCATCCTAACGGTTTTTACCACTACCTGCTGCCATTTTGTTGTGGTTGTTAGTTCCCTGATAGTTGGCTAAACACTTTTATAAAAAATGACTGGTATGTGTTAAACCTAAAGGACTTGCTCAGCATTCAAATGAAAAGATAAGTGAAAACCCTCTATCACTTGAACATCATCTCCAAACAGCCCATTTTCTTCCCTCATCCTGCAAAGCCACCATTTAGCTCTTTCCATTTTTGGAATAGGCTCACTATTTTATGTGTTAGAACATTCTGACATGCTGTGCTACAATGACAAAAAATATTTACTTAGAACTTTGGCACCTCATAGGATATCTCATCCCTCCAGTTATTTCAGGGTGAATGATAGGCGCTTCCCATCCTTTGAAGTATGAGCCATCTTTGATTGTTTATGAGGAGTTCTTGGGTGAAGAATACTTTATCTCAGGAAGGCAGTGAGCTCAGAGTTCCAGTTCTTTGAATATGGTCAGAGATGACAGGTACAAAGTCCTGGAGTATGCAGACACAATTCCAGTTTGTTAAGACAACCCTGGAGCTGGTAACTTGGGTCAACCCTTGAGGAGCACCAGACATAATTAGTGACCGAGTCTGCTCTGGATGGAGCCAGAGGGAGAACAAGTGGAGATCAGAGACTCATAGAAAAGAAAAGGCCTTGGGAGAGAGGACTGGAGCTAGGATATGAAGGAGGTGCACAGGGCAAGAGGCAGAGTTGAAGCTCTTGTTTTCTGGCACTCGCTTAGCCCTGTTTCTTGGTGGTAAGACTCCAGGGGAACCAGGGGGCACCAAGGGTCTGCATCCTGAGGCTGTTGGAGCCTCAAAGGATTGCGTTGCTCAACATGGGCTTGTGTGAGGTCCACAAAGCTGTGTCTTCCCAAGGGGGCACACTCAGTGGTCTATTGATACCCACCAAGTCTCATCTCTGTAGACAAGTGAAACTCTAGGCCTCTGGGGAGACTGAGGACTGTGGGAGAAAAAAGTGAAATACATGATGCTACATCCTCTATGAAAAGACAGGGAGAGATGACAGAGGAGGGAAAGGGAAGCTCTTTGAACCATTCACTTTGTGGTCTAGGATCCTCTTCTCTGACTTCTCATCACCCCATTGTTGGCCAAGTCCCTAATTTCATTGTAAAGCCAGAATTGCGTTTTTCACAGAGAAATACGTTTAAAACAAAAGGGGCTCTTATGACATTCCTAGGTTTTTAGTTTCCAAGGATTAATGGATAGTAGTGAAGAAGGATGTATGAAGGAATCTGGTATATCCTCACAGGGTTGGGCATGGTGCCCCCTGCAGCTGTGCAACGAGGATCACAGAAGGGAGAGGCCCCCAGAACCTCAGCTTCCATTGCTGTCCAGAGACACAGTGGTCCCCAGTCAAGGGCCAGGTCATGTAGGGGTGGGGAGAAGAAGGTGCAGGAAGCAGATTTGCATGGAGACCCCTCTCCCTTATCCAAGAGCACGGGAGAGGATAAGAAAGGTCTGAGGAGCCAGGCCCAGAAGGAGGTGACAGGACACAGAGCTTTTGGGGGGCATCCACTATGGCCTGGGCTCTGCTCTTCCTCACCCTCCTCACTCACCACACAGGTTAGATCCAAGGGAAGGAACCTTTGGGAACGCCTGGGATGATCCTTTGTCCCTCCTGCTCAGGCTCACCTGGGGCCAGTACTGGACTCATCAGAGTGTGTTTTGCCTCTTTTCAGAGTCCTGGGCCCCGTCTGCCCTGACTCAGCTTCTTTCGATGTCCAAGACTCAGGGACAGATAGTCACCATCTCCAGCTCTGGAAACAACAGTGACATTGAGGGTTATAACGACATGTCCTTTTCCAAAAACTCCCGCACAGTATCTCCAAACTCTTAATTTATGGGGCAAATCTCAGTCCTCAGGAATCCCTGATCACTTCTCTGGCTCCAAGTCCAGCAACACTATCTCCCTCACCATCTCGGGTCTCCAGCCTGAGGATGCGGCTGATTATTACTGCTGCGTATACTTGGGCAGTGGCAATTTCCACAGCGGTCTATGTTCATCAGGAAGCAAGACAAGAAGAGTCTCTGAGCTCATGGTCTCCCGCCTGCTCTGAATATGGGTTCCTCTACCCTGCAGAGAGGGGCCTTAAGGCAAGAATGCCTTGAAATTTCAGTTCTCTCACAGGATCTGTCCTCCTTAGACATGAAGTCCAAAAGTAAACACATCTCAGGTGAGTTGTCTAAGACAATGACACCTTCCCCTTTGCCTATGGAACATGGCCCCAGGATGTGACTTGATCCAACTCTTCAACATCAGGAACAGAGAGACTAGGAGATGCTTCCTTAGAACAGTTCTCACAGTTCTTAGGAAAATTCTCCCTTTAATGCCTCCATTTCTCCACACTTGTGCAAAGCAGCCTGGACACAGCTCTCCAAAAATGTTGTTGTTTTAGTCAAATTTGTGTCCACCATGGTTGTGATCATTAAGGCTGTGTGTCAACTTGGCTGGGCCATGACTGTCAGTGGTTTGGCAGTTATGATGCAGTTTGGCTGTCATATAGTGAATGTGATCACCTCCATGATGAGATTTGGTAGAATGTGATCACCTCCATGATGGATTATGCTGTGAGTAGCCAATCAGTTGAAAGGGAGTTTCCTTGGGGGTGTTGTCTGCATCCAATATAGGTGGGCTTTCTGACAGGGCTCTGAGGTTTTTGCTCACACTGTATCCTGCAGCTGGCTCCTGTTTGAACTCCAGTTCTTGAGACTTAAGCTAGCAGTTTACCTGCTGTCTTGGCTGCCGACCTTGGGATTCATAGGTCTTCCCAGCCTGTGAGCAAGAGCCCTGTTGTCTGACTTGCCAATCCTGGGTTCCCCAGCCCCTGCAACTACGTGAATCAGGAGAAGCCTCCAGCTTGACCCACGGTCTTGGGACATTTCAACGTCTACAACCACATGAGCCATTTCCTTGATATAAATCTCTCTATATATATGTTTATATGCTTTACTGGTTTTGCTTCTCTAGAGAACCCAGCCTAAGACAATGATCTACTCAAGATGTCAATCCTTGGTGGGACTTTCTTATCCACGTCTGTTAGTGAAGTGATAGCAACTTCGTAAAGATCTGAAAATGTTGCTGATGGAATAAGGACAAAAGGGGAAGATGTTGCTTTGCTTTTTAGTGCCCCTTATATTTGATCCAATATCCAAGGGGGCTGAGCTGGGATATTTGAGGGACAGGCTCTATGGTATGTCCCCTTCCATCACTGAGCCTCTGTACTGGAAACAGCCCTGTAGGGGGTCCTGTTTCTCCTTGACGATGGACGAACTCTTTCCAAATGGCTCTTCTGTCCCATAAGGGAGGAGAGATCACCTGGATGTGTCCCTGAGGATTCCCAAGGGTATCTGACTTCCATGGTGAGATACCCCAGTTTCTAGCTCGAGTTCCAGTTATAACGAGTCACTGAGTGTACATATGCACATACACATAAATGTCTGTGAGGAATTTATGAACCTGGGTTTACTCTCCAGAAAGACCTCATAGGGTGACAACTCTTCTTTGTTTGATGGGACATTCATGATTTTATCTCTAAGAGTCCCATGTTCCAGAAGTGCCCTCAGTCTGGGGAAATCAGCTTAGTTTTTCACCCTACATAATAAATCAAGCTTCCCATAATGTTGTCTCCTTTTTTTTCCCAAAATCCCTTGTCCAGATATGTTCAAGTTCTAACCCCTAGTATCCGTGAATGGGACCTTATTTGGAAATAGTGTCTTTGGAGATGTAATTAGTTAAATTAACATGAGTTTATACTGATGTAGGTGGGCCCTAATCCAATAGGATTGGTATCCTTTTAAGAAGAGAAGAGACCAGAGGAAAAAACGGCCATATGGAGATGGAGGCAGACATTGGAGTCATGCTGTCACAAGCCAAGGAATGCGTGGCACCACTAGAAGCTAGAAGTGAGGAAGGAGTCCTCCTCTAGAACCTTCAAAAAAATTAACACAACCAAAACTCTATTTTAGACTTGTAGCCCCTAAAACTGTGAGACAATAAATTTCTGTTGTAAAAAAAAAAAAAAAATCCCTTGTCCACTTTCTTTCCCCAGTAAACAGTTTCTTCATGCTTTAATCATCTTCTGTTGGAACATGTACTCACACTGACCCTAAACAACAGGGTCACAGCAACCGGTGGATAGGGCCCTTACTGTTGGATTCACAATAATGTTTGAATCATGGTTTCTTTTTTGTGTGAGTCTGGTTAGAGGCCGAGACTGCTCTAAGGTGTGCTCAAGTGGAGAAAGCCAGTAGAAGGCAGAGGGGCCACTCTTCTGGTTTTCATCTGAAGCCTCTTAGTGTAATCATTTTTGGGGGAGAAGTTTTCATTCTGGAAAGACCAATTAGCCCTAATTACAGTCTTTCCCCATATCCATTTCTTTCTAGAAAAACACACTTGTTCAATCATATCTCTGTTGATGGAAAAGACTTTACCTAAGGAAGGCGTACAACTGTGAGGTGAGATAGTCTCAATGTTCACAAGGACACAATAGAAAGAAGAGTCATGTCCTCCTGTGACAGACAGACAGGCTCTGATGAGAAGTCTCTGGAGCTGGGACCTTCTGGCCAATCTTGACCCTAGATCATCAAACAAATCATCCAACACTGGAATTTCTCTCTGCTTTCCATTAGATTGTTCTCAATCCTGACTGAGCTGTCTCTCCATCTGATATATTTTTTCTTTCAAGCTTTTGGGAGCCATCAGTCTTCTCCTCATCCATTTTCTAATCCAGGCTTTCCGGTAGGGTTGGTTTCATTTCTTAGCTAAAGCTCTCCAGCCCTAAGCTGAGAGCTACCTCATAAGCAATAATCTGTGACAAGACTGTCCTGGGACAGGAAAATGATCTGAGGAGAGTGTCTGGGACATCTGCTGTGGTAGGTGACACATTATACGCTGGAGGGAGCTGGAGGACACAGGGAAAAGGAATTGGGTGGGGTTAGGAGACCAGGGGGCCTGGCATTGGTCTGGTAGGGATGAGGGAGGTTAGGAGAGGGATAGAGCTTGGATTCTAGGCTGCCTCTCAGTTGTCTCCCTGGCGTTTGGACCCATTCCCTGAGCCCACCAGAGGTCAACGGGTGCCTAGATTTGAGTAGGTAATTATGCTTTACCCTGGCCTGTGGAAAGTCCCAAAAGTGGCTTTCTTTTGGGCCCTTTTTTGAGCTTCTGTTTGTAATGCAAGGCAGAGAAGAAGCAAGTCCTTGAGGTTAAGGGGATGTTGGGTCTTGTGGTAGGAAAGGGCCTGGACAATCCCAAGATCAGGAGGAGCAGAAGAAAGTCCTGGAGGCTAAATCAGAGAAAACTGGTGGGAAAGGAGGGACTCAAGCTTGAAAGAAATCAAGGAAGAAGTCTGGGCTCACTGGAAGTGTTTACAGAGGCCATTAAAAGATGCTCTGTAGGGGAGCAGAAGACAGTTGACGTTGCACAGACCCATGGTTGCCATGTGGAGAGCAGAGTGTGGACCTCAAAGTGGAGGCTGGATAGATGGTGAGGTCTCAGGGTCACAGTACAGCCGTGGAGAGGACGGGACAGTCTGGGACTCCTAGAAGGGAGCATCAGCCAACACAGTGGATCAGAGATGGGAATGAGGTGACAACAGGGGTGGGGACATGTCCTTGAGGTTTGAGCTGAGCCACGGGATGTTTGATGATCTCCTGTATGAGGTGAAAAGTATAGGAGCAAAGCAGGAATGTAGGAAGGAGTTAGTTCTGCTTGAGCTCATGGTGTTTAGTGAGGAAGAAAGACAGACGGTGGGAAGAAGTAGATGTCTCCAGTGTCAAATGAAACAGCAGGAAACAAAATAACATAGATAACATGATCTTATTTATGCAAAATATTGTATATGTGTATATTTTGTGAGTGTATTTCTTCATGTATACATTTATAATATACATATTTATAATATCCATGTACTAACTCATTGTTGTAAGTAATATAACCAAATGCCTCCATGGTCCCTCCCTCTGCTGGGACTGGAAATAGACAGGTAAGCAAACCAAATGGTCCCACCTCATAGAACATATAGAGCCTGGAGGCCAGACCACATACATGAGTGAACTCCATATACGTGGCAGATGGCACTGATCTCACCCCATCTGGAGCAAAGGAGAAAGAAGAAAACCAAAGACACAGGGGAAAAGATTAGCTCAAAGGACTAAAGGACAACAACTAAAACAGCCTCCACCAGACTGAGTCCAGTACAACTAGATGGTGCCTGGCTACTACCACTGACTGCTCTGACAGAGATCACAGTAGAGGGTCCTGGAAACAGCTGGAGAAAAATGTAGAACAAAATTCTAACTCATAAAAAAAAAAAAAACCATACTTACTGGTCTGACAGAGACTGGAGAAACCCCGAAAGTATGGCCCCCTGACACCCATATAGCTCAATAATGAAGTCACTCCTGAGGTTCATCCTTCAGCTAAATATTAGACAGGCCCATAAAACAAAATGAGATTAAATGGGCACACCAGCCCAGGGGCAAGGACGAGAACGCTGGAGGGAAAAGGAAAGCTGGTAATGAGGAACCCAAGGTCGAGAAAGGGAGTGCTGACATGTCGTGGGGTTGGCAACTGATGTCACAAAACAACACATGCATTAATTGTTTAATGAGAAACTTGTTTGCACTGTAAACCTTCATCTAATGTACAATTTAAAAAAATTTTTTTTTAAATATGTGGCAGATGGAGACACCCAAAAAGATGGTCACAAAAATGGAGATACTGCTGAGTTCTGGGGTTTCATTTCTCCTCTACATTTCTGCACTTTTTCATAGGTACTATGAGCTGATATGGTTCTTATAATCTGCTATGATAATCCATACGTATTCCTTTGAATGGAGCAAGAGTCACCATGCAGGGCCTTGAGGAGAAGATGAGGACAGTCTAGGGAAAAGAACCAGAGGAGGGAGGCCAGGGCAAACAGACTTTTGTTCTTCCTCATTCCAGGAATGAGGAGAGGACAGCTGAGGCTGAACATTGAAGGTCGGGTCAGAAGAGTGCCTGTGAGGAGGAGTGAGCCCAGAGGCTCCTGAACAGTTTACGGAGTTTTCTCCCTGAGCTTATCCATCTCCACAATCTCCCCAGTATTTACCATTTCCTTGGGCCTCCCTTTTTTGGTGCTCTGGCAAGAAAAATGGGATTTACTTACCCTGTAATACTCTGTATTTCCTATGACTGTCGCACATGCAGGGCAAAGCAGCAAGAGGACAGAGAGGAACAAAAGCAACCAGGTTTCACGCCACCTTCTTGGGAGATCAACCCCTTCAACCAGAGAGGAACATTCCCCCCTCTCTCAGTTTCTGGTGCCTGCAGGACCCACTGAGATGACTACCCTAAGAGTAGCTTGTCATTCTTCCTCCAGATCTGTGGGTAGGGAAGACCCTACAGAGTGTTCATCACCAAGTTGTGGAGGCTGAAGGAACACAGAGACTGGGGATATGGGCAAAGCTGCCACCTGAGCCAAGACCTGCTGTTTACTCTGGCTTTTTGGAGTTGCCAGATGGAGAAAAATAGGTGTTTCCATGTGGGTGGGCAGCCTTATTTGCTCATAGTGGTGGCCCCCAAGGGCTTGCCTTGTGTAGGTCTCCATGAGGTGTTCTCCAGGCTTGTGAGGGTTAGGGTGTCATGGCCACTTCAGAGCAGAGAGAACTCTGCAAGGCCAGGCACTCACCAACATGAGAGATGTCAGGAGACCCCTCTCTCGTAGATTAATCAGGTAAGAACAAAGGTAAGATTTTACATGAGGGGATGACACTCAGAAAAATATATGAGAAAAAGTGTTAATCCCTCAGCTCTGCTCTGCTGTCCAGGGATACTGGGGCCCCCACTAAAGGACAAGGATCAGGTAGGGGTGAGGAGAGGCAGATTTAGGATGCAGATTTCCATGGAAGCCCCTCCCATATCAGGGGCAGGGGGAGACGTAAGAGAGGTCTGAGAAGACAGGCCCATATGAGGGTGATAGGACACAGTGCTCTTGGGGCATAGCCACTGTGTCCTGGCCTCTGCTCCTTTTCACCCTCCTCAGTCATTGCACAGGTGAGATCCAAGAGAAGGGACATCAGGAACACCTGGGCTGATCCTTGTCCCTCCTCCTCGGGCTCAGCTGGGGCCAGTACTGGACTCACCAGAGTATGTTTTTTCCTCTTTCCAGCTTCTTGGGCCCAGTCTGCCCTGACTCAGCTTCCCTTAGTATCTGGGGCTCTGGGACAGACGGTCACCATGTCCTGCTCTGGAAGCAGCAACAACATTGGGGGTTACAGCCTTGTATCCTCGTACCAACAGCACTTGGGCACAGCCCCCAAACTCCTCATTTATGATGCCAGTTCTCAGCCCTCAGGGATCCCTGACTGATTCTCTGGCTCCAAGTCTGGCAGCATGGCCCCCCGACCATCTTCAGGCTCCAGGTTGAGGACGAGGCTGTCACTGTATGTCATATGCTGGCAGTAACACCACAGTGGTCCAGGCCCATGGGGAAGTGAGACCAAAACCTCCCCGAAACACTTGGGGTGTCTTGCTATCTCATTACTGTGCAGCTGTGGCCTAACCTCCAGCCCTCATCCTTCTCATGACAAGGCTCTAGGGGGCACTGTAGGTGAACTCATGGCACATATATGACTGCTGGTCTGGACTTGACAGGTTGATCTTCTCCAGTTCCTTCAGGACAGGGACAGAAGGGAGGCCGAGACCAGCTCAGAGCAGCCACAAGCCCCCGTCAGTGCTGCTCTCTCACACACCCACAAGGTCTGGCCCCACCACTGTCTGGTTGACACTAAAGGCCAGGTCTAATTCAATGTGTCTCCGTCATACTTTGGTTTAGCTTCACATCAGGGGGTCTGTGTTCTCAAGTCTATTGAGAAACCCTAAGCACTGAGCAGAGCCCTGAAGGTTTGCTGTGGGAATGAAGGACAGGGAAGGAATGGATCTGAGCGATTTGTCATCTCCCTCCTTGAGGGAACACTGAAGAGCTTCTTCCTAGGGGCCAAGCTGTGGAGAATG
The DNA here is from genome assembly GCA_030035585.1 of Dugong dugon. Classification (NCBI taxonomy): domain Eukaryota; kingdom Metazoa; phylum Chordata; class Mammalia; order Sirenia; family Dugongidae; genus Dugong; species Dugong dugon. Next base: position 36,413,451 of record CM057476.1, on the reverse strand, counting down.
GAGTGACAGACCCTGTGGATGGACATACTTCTGCCTTCAGTTCTCTGACCCCTAGGTCTTGAGCCAGCCCCTCACTCTCCCTGTCTCCTTCTAGGGTAGGCCATCTGCAAATTGCTCCTGGTCCTGCCAAAAGTCTCCCACAGTCATCTAACCCCTGTGGTGAAGTGAGTCAACATTTTCTACCAGCAATCTAAGCTTAAATAAAACAAGTGAAAAGAAAGAAATGCATGGATTTATATGTTTATTCAAAGGTTAGTAACCCCTTGAATTCACCTGGGTTCACTCTTTAGGAGACTTGTTTTCTCAAATCTTCTCACAATATTGTCCCCCAATAATTTCCCTCAAAATCATTTTCTACTTAACCTTTCCCTTTTCTGTGCAGTCACCTTTTTCTTGCTTTAAATTGTGTCCTTAGCCAGTGCAGGGAGCTTCTAAGTAGCAGTATCTCCTGTCCTGGGCAGACAGCCTCACCTGGGTCCTGGTCAGTGGCTGGGCCAACCCTCAGTGGTTACCTTAGGAGGGACAGCAAGAGAAGTGGAGGAAGGGGAGAAAGGGATATAGAGCTTTAATCATCCCCTCAGCTGTGTGTCTGGTCCACCCTCTGGGCCCAGAGTTATGGCCACCTTGACCTCCAGTGCTGCTGGGACACTGACCATGGATTGGGCTGAGCAGGATCCTGACTCCCAGGACAAAGACTATCACGATTTGGGACCATCTGAAGAACTGAATATCTTGGAAAGCAGATATGGGGCCTACACCATGCATCTAGTCTCTTTCCTCATCTCACTCCCCAAACATTTAGTGGGCGGCTTCTGGATACAACAGTCCCCAGTCTGTTTGACCTGTAATTTATAGAGGGATGAATGGGACAAAGCAGGGGAAGGTTCTAGTCTCTGGGCCCAGCCCTGTCCAAAAACATCACCCTCACCCTCCCAGTCACAGCGAGGTCATGGGGGTGACAGGAAAGCAGAGAGTTGGTTGCTGCAGTCAAGGATTTGCGCTTCATGGCGATTCGTGGGGAGGAAATGAAGAGACAAGAAAGAATATAAATCAGATTTAAAATAGCAGATGGAAATTAGAGTTAAGGGTGGTGAAAATGGTTAAGCGCTTGGCTACTAACCAAAAGGCTGGAGATTTGAGTACACCAGAGGCACTGCAGAAGAAATGCCTGGCAATCTATTTCTGAAAAATCAACCATTGAAAACTCTATGGAACACAGTTCTACTCTGACATTAATGGGTCACTTGAGTTGGAATAGACTCAAATGCAACTGGTTTAATGGGAGTTATGAATAAGTTATGATGTTAGGGGACCTGGATGGGCCTATCTTGGGAACCTCTGAGGTTAGATGCTGTAAGCCTCTCTCCTTGGGCTGTTCAGATTACTCATGTAAGACAGTTTCTGTCCTTTCTCAGGAGAGGAATTGTCTGCATACTGGAAATGCTGGGAAGGGGATGAGTCAATTTTGGGGATGGGGTCTCACTTTCCACAGCAGGATCCTGCATCCCTGAACCCCCCCCCCCATATCTGCAGGATGCCCTCAAGGCCAGTGTACTGACCCCCTCCAGATGAGAGGAGCGCATGACCTGTCTTGAGAACAAACCACAGAAGTTGATGGGCTGGGGTATGGGTCCTCTGTGAACCCCTGATGTACAGTGGGGTGTAGGGACTGGAGAACCCATTGCTTCTCTCTCTGCTCCCCTTATTCTCCTCACTCCCCACTCCCCTCACTCCTGTCTCTGCTTCTGGGGGGACCCTCCAAGGTATCTCAGGGTCAGGATTTGCCTATTCCGAAGCCGGGCCAATAAGCCCTTCTTTAACTCCATTACAGCTTTCCACAACTTCGTGTTTCTCTCCCATCCTGTCCTTCAAACCCTGGTTTGTATACAATCACTTTAACAGCTTAACTATGATTTTGTCAGAGGGTTAGGAAGGCAAAAAATTAGACTTGTAGTCAGTCTAATCTACCCCCTATCTCAACACCCCAGGGGTGTTTTCTCTGAATTCCTACAGGCCATGTAGACAGGGGTCTCCTGATGCCAGAACAAGACATGGACCCAGAGCAAGCAGAGATATATAATGAGCACTTGGATAAGAGTTGACCTAGTGATGGGGGAGAAGTGTGAGGGAGTGTTGTCGCTGACCTCACACACTATTTAATCATCAGTAGGGTGGGCAGAATATAGGCACCTAAACATGTACATGTCCTAATCCCAGGAACCTGACAATATATTACCTTACATGGTAAAGGGAAGCTACAAATGTTCTTAAATTCAGCACATTGAGATGAGGAGATTATGTTGGGTCATCCAGGTGGGCCCAATAAAATCATGAGATCCATATAAGATGGAGACAAGAGGGTCAGATTCAGAGAAGGGGGTGTAAGGACAAAATAGAGTGATGAGGCCCTGAGCCAGGGAATGCTGCAGCCTCTAGAAGCTGGAAAAGGCATTGTCCTCAGAGCCACCAGTAGGAACACAGCCCAGCTGGCACCCTGAATCCACTCAGTAAGACCCATCTCAGACTTGTGACCCTCAGAACTATGAGAATGAGAATGTTTCTTTAATCCATTAAGTTTGTGGTGATTTGTTTCAGCAGCAACAGGAAACTAATGCAGAGGGGCACAGAGGTGTCTGCAAGGCAGTCCAACATACAAAATTAGTGGTGATCACTGAGTGATGACACACAGTAGAAATTTATTTTCCTTCAAGAAAATCTAACAATGATGACAATGAAAATAGATTTTTTTGGATATTTTAATACTTTTTTTTTAAATTGTACTTCAGGTGTACACGTATTGTTGTATGACATTGTTTAACAAACCCACAACATGTCAACCCTCTCCCTTCTCAACCTTTTTTTTTTTTTTTTTTTTTTTGGTGAAAATATACATAGCCAAAGATACACCATTTCAAAAATTTCTACATGCACAGTTCAGTGACTCTTCCAATTGTGCTGCTATTCTCACTTAAGATGAAGGCTTACAGAACAAAATAGTTTCTCATTTAACCGTTACTACAAATGTTGCCCTATGACAATGGTTAACAATCTCACTACACATCAACAATATCCTTACTCAACCTTGGGTTCCCTATCACCAGTTTCCTTGTCCCCTTCTGCCTTCTGGCCCTTGTCACTGGACTCCTGTACCTCATTAGTCTCATTTGGTTTTACTGGGCTGTCCACTCCCAGGCTGAACAGTGAACCTCAGAGATAACTTCACCACAGAGTTAAAAGGGTGTCTGGGGGATATACTCTAGGGGTTTCTTCAGTCTCCTGTAGGCCAGTAAATCTGGTCTTTTTTTTTTTTTTTTGAGTTAGAATTATGTTCTACATCTTTCTCCAGCTCTGTCCAGAACCCTCTGTTGTGATCCTGGTCAGAGCAGTCAGTGGTGGTAGCCGGGCACCATCTAGTTGTACTGGATTCAGACCGGTGGAGGCCTTGATAGCTGTGGTCCATTAGTTCTTCGGACTAATCTTTTCCTTGTATCCTGTTCTCTTCATTCTCCTTGCTCCCGAAGCGATAAGACCAGTGGAGTATATTAGATGGCCGCTCACAGGCTTTTAAGACCCCAGACGCTACTCACCAAGGTAGAATGTAGAACATTGTCTTTATAAACTGTGTTATGTCAATTGAGCTAGATGTTCCCTGAGACCATGGTCCCAACAGCTCTCCACCCAGCAGTTCAGTCCCTCAGGGAGTTTGGATGTGTCTATGGAGCTTCCGCGACCTTTCCTTGTACAAGTTGTGCTGGTTTCCCCTGTATTGTGTATTGTCTCACCCTTCACCAAAGATACCACTTATCTATTGCCTATTTAGTAATTCCCCCCACCCCTCCCATCCCTGGTAACCAACAAAGATTGTTACATTTTGTGTGTGAACTTTTTCATGGGTTTTTACAATACAGGTCTCATACAATATTTGTCCTTTTGTGATTGACTTATTTCACTCCGCATAATGTCCTCCAGTTTCATCCGTGTTATGAGATGCTTCATAGATTCACCATTTTCTTTATTGTTTGCATAGTACTCCATTGTGTGTATGTACCATAGTTTGTTTATCCATTCATCTGTTGAGGGCATCTAGGTTTTTTCCATCGTTTTGCTATTGTGAACAATGCTGCCATGAACATAGGTGTGCATATGTCCATTCGAGTGACGACTCTTACTTCTCTAGGATATATTCCTAGGACTGGGATTGCTGGGTCATATGGTATTTCTATTTCTAGCTTTCTAAGGAAGCGCCATATCATTTTCCAAAATGATTGTATCTTTTTGCATTCCCACCAGCAGTGCATAAGAGTACCGATCTCCCTGCAGCCCCTCCAACATTTGTTATTTCCAGAGTTTTTGATTCGTGCCAGTAATGCCGGCGTGAGATGGTATCTCATTGTGGTTTTAATTTGCATTTCTCTAACGGCTAGTGATCGTGAGCATTTCCTCATGTGTCTGTTGGCCATTTGAATGTCTTCTTTGGTAAAGTGTCTGTTCATTTCCTTTGCCCATTTTTTAAAAGGATTATTTGCCTTTTTGTTGTAGAGGTGTTGGATTTTCTTGTAGATTATGGAGATTAGACCTTTGTCTGACTTGTACTGTCCAAAAATTTTTTCCCAGTCTGTAGGTTCTCTTTTTACTCTTTTGGTGAAGTCTTTTGAAGAACATAGGTGTTTGATTTTCAGAAGAGCCCAGTTATCTAGCTTGTCTTCTGGGGTTTGTGTGTTGATGGTTATGGTTTGTATCCTGTTAATGCCATGTATTAAGGCCTGTAGTGTTGGTCCTATGTTTTCTTCTATGAACTTTATAGTTTTTGGCTTTATAGTTAGGTCTTTGATCCATTTTGAATTAGTTTTTTTATATGGCATGAGGTATGGGTCCTATTTCATTTTTTTTGCAGATATCCAGTTTTGCCAGCACCATTTGTTAAAAAGACTGTCTTTTCCCCATTTGATGGACTTTGGGCCCTTGTCGAAGATCAGATGACCTTAGAAGGATGGATTTACATCTGGGTTCTCAATTCTGTTCCATTGCTCAATGTATCTGTCGTTGTACCAGTACCAGGCTGTTTTGACTACTGTAGCTGTATAGTAGGTTCTGAAATCAGGTAGTGTGAGTCCTCCAACTTTATTCTTCTTCTTCAGTAGTGCTTTACTTATTTGAGGCTTCTTCCCTTTCCATATAAAGTTAATGGTTAGTTTTTCCAACTCTTTGAAGAATGTTGTTGGTATTTGGATTGGGATTGCGTTGTATTTGAAATTGCTTTGGGTAGAATTGTCATTTTCACAACGTTGAGTCTACCTATCCATGAGCATGGTATGTTTTTCCATTTATGTAGATCCCTTTGGGTTTCTTGCAGTAGTGTTTTGTAGTTTTCTTTGTATAGGTATTTTACATCCCTGGTTAGATTTATTCCTAAATATTTTATTTTTTTAGGGGCTATTACAAAGGGTATTGTTTTCTTGATTTCCTTTTCATTGTTCTGTTTATTGGTGTATACGAATCCAAGAGATTTTTCTATGTTTATCTTGTATCCTGCTTCTCTTCTGAATGTTTCTGGTAGTTCCAGTAGATTTCTTGTGGAGCCTTTAGGATTCTTTACGTATAGTATCATATCATCCACAAACAGGGACAGTTTAACTTCTTCATTACCAGTTTTGATGCTCTTTATTTCTTTTTCTTGATTTATTGCTCTAGTTAGAACTTACAGCACAAATAGGACTGGTGATAAAGGGCATAATTGTCTTGTTCCTGTTCTCAAGGGGAATGTTTTCAGCCCCTCTCCATTAAGAATGATGTTGGCCATAGGTTTTGCATAGAAGCCCTTTATTATGTTGAGAAATTTCCCTTTTATACCTATTTTATTGAGAGTTTTTATCAGGAATGGGTGTTGAACTTTGTCATATGCCTTTTCTGCGTCAAATGAGATGATCATGTGATTCTTTTCTTTCCTTTTATTTATGTATTGGATTACTTTCATTGATTTTCTCATGTTGAATCATCCTTGCATACCTGGTATGAATCCTACTTGGTCATGGTGTGTTATTTTTTGATACGATGCTGAATTTTATGGGCTAGAATTTTGTTGAGAATTTTTGCATCTACATTCATGAGAGATATTGGTCTGTAATTTTCTTTCTTTGTGGTGTCTTTACCTGGTTTTGGTATCAGCATTATGCTGGCTTCATAGAATGAATTCGAAAATGTTGCTTCCTTTCTATGCTCTGAAATAGCTTGAGTAGTACTGGTACAAGCTCTCCTGTGAATGTTTTGTAGAATTGTCCAGTGAAGCCATCTGGGCCAGGGCTTTTTTTGGTTGGAAGTTTTTTTAATAACCTTTTTAATCTCTTCTCTTGTTATGAGTCTGTTCAGATTTTCAACATCACTTTGTTGTAGTTTGTGTAGGTAGTGTGTTTCTAGAAGTTTATCCATTTCCTCCAGGTTTTCAAATTTGTTGGAGTATAGTTTTTCATAATATTCTGTTATGATCCTTTTTATTTCAGTTGGGTCTGTTGTAATGCCACCCATTTCATTTCTTATTTGCATTATTTGCATCCCCTCCTGTTTTTCTTTTGTCAGTCTGGCCAGTGATTGTCGATTTTGTTGATTCTTTCAAAGAACTAACTTTTGGTATTGTTGATTCTTTCTATTGTTTTTCTCTTCTCTATTTCATTTATTTCTGCTCTGATCTTTATTATTTCCTTTCTTCCGGTGGCTGTGAGCTTTTTTTCTTGGTTGCTGTTCTCATTCTATTTGTTTGAGTTGTGTAGTTAATGTTTTGATTTTGTCCCTTTCTTCTTTTTTGATGTGTGCATCTACTGCTATAAATTGTCCTCTGAGAACTGCCTTTGCTGTGTCCCAAAGGTTTTCGTATGATGTGTTTTCATTCTCATTTGATTCTAGGAGTTTTTGATTATATCTCTGATTTCTTCTATTACCCAGTAATGTGTAAGCAGGGTATTATTCAGTTTCCATGCAATTGGTTTTTTTCCTTGCTCTTTCTGTTGTTCATTTCTACCTTGATAGCATTGTGGTCAGAGAAGATACTTTGAATTACCTCAACGTTTTGGATCTTGCTGAGGATTGCTCTGGGGCCCAAGATGTGGTCTATTCTGAAGAACGTTCCATGTGCATTGGAAAAGAATGTGTACTTTGCAGCTGTTTCATGGAGTGTTCTATACATGTCTATGAAGTCGATTTGGCTGATTGTGCCCTTCAGGTCTTCTGTATCTTTGCTGAGTTTCTTATTAGTTGTTCTGTCCGTTACTGAGAGTGGTGTGTTGAAGTCTCCTACTATTATTGTGGAACTGTCAATTTCTCTTTTCAGTGTTGTTAGATGTGGGATATATGCCATTTAAACATAGCTGCGCTATTGACAACTGCAGCCCCCACAAGCCTCTATGCTGTATACGACATGTTGGAGACTTCTCAGCAATAAGAATGAGAGTAGGCACGACTTGTTTTCCCAAACCTATTATCCGTTTACTGATTGGCTTGTTTACCTGAATTCCTTCTCCTTTGCTCGCACCCAAAGCCCATTGTTTTGTTAATTGCTTTATTGCTTGCTGTATTGAGCATAAAATAAACTCCTGGGACTGAAGTGGGGTTCGACTCCTCAGAGTGACCCTCCTGGCCCCACTTCTCTGTAAGAGTTGTGGCATGGTTACTGTATCTGCCGCCCCGACATTTGCCACCGCTGTGACAGTTAGAGTTTGTTTTATGTATTTTGGAGCCCTGTCATTGGGTGCGTAGATGTTTATTATGGTTATGTCTTCATGATGGATCGTCCCCTTAATCATTATATAGTGTCCTTCTTTGTCTTTTGTGGTAGATTTTGTTTTAAAGTCTATTTTATCTGAGATTAGAATTGCCACTCCTTCTCTTTTTTGGTAGTTGTTAGCTTGATATATTTTTTTCCAACCTTTGATTTTTAATAAATTCACATCTTTGTCTCTAAGGTGTGTCTCTTGTAGACAGCATATTGATGGATGCTGTTTTCTTATCCATTCAGTCACTCTCCGTCTCTTGATGGGTGCATTGAGTCCATTTACATTCAGTGTAATTATTGATAGATGTGTTTGTTGCTGTCATTTTGTAGTGCTTTTTTTTGTGGTGCTTAAGTTTTCTTTGTTCTTCTTGCTCTTTTGTGCTGAGTTACTTTTGTTTGTGATTTTTTTTTCATTTCTTATGTTTTTGTAGGTTTTCTTTTTGCTGAGACTTTATGTTTTTCCTCTTTACTTTTATAAGCATGTTTATTAACTTTCTTCTTGGTTACCATGAAATTTCCCCTTATCTTTCTAAGTTTGAAGCAGTCTATTATTACTTGGTATCACCTTGCCTTCCTCTCCATTAGAAGCTTCTGTACCTACGCCGTTTATTCTTTTATTGTTCTGATGTTGCTGTCATTTGCTGATTAACTGCTCTAATTCCCTGTTGTATTTCTTTTGGTTTTGGATAGTCCGTGAGAGTTCATTTCCTAAATTGGTATCTGGCTGGTACAATCCTGCATCCTAGATTCGGCCTGTGAGCTAAAGTTGTTTGTTCTCAGATTGAAGAACTTCCTTTAATAACTCTTGTAAGTTTGGTTTGGTTTTTACATATTTCCTCGATTTCTGTTTATCTGGAAATGACCTAATTTCACCATCATAATTGAACTAGAGTTTTGCAGGATATATTGTTCTTCATTGGCAATTTCTTTCTTTCAAGTTTTTATATAAGTCTTCCCATTGCCTTCTTGCCTGCATGGTTTCTGCCAAATAATCTGAGCTTAGTCTTATTGTTTCTCCTCTGTATGTGACTTCTTGGTTTTCACGAGCTGGTCTCAGGATTCTTTGTTTGTCTTTGGTTTTGGCGAGTGTGATTATGATATGCCTTGGTGATTTTCTTTTGAGGTCTATCCTATATGGGGTTAGTTGAGCTTCTTGGATGGCCAGCTTTTCATCTTTCACGATATTGGGGAAGTTTTCTGTCACCAGTTCTTCAGTGATCCTCTCTGTGTTTTCTGTTTTCTCCCCCTGTTCTGGAACTCCAATCACTCGAAAATTTTTGTTTTTGATTGTATCCCACATAACTCTCAGGGTCTCTTTATTTTTCTTTGTTCTTTTTTCTGAGTTTTCCTCGAACAGAGTAGTATCCAAGTGTTTGTCTTCAATTCCACTGATCCTGTCTTCCACCATTTCGAATCTTCTCCTCAGCCTTTCATGACACTGTCCATTTCTGAAGTCTTGTTGTTTATCTTTTGGATTTCTAATTTTATTTTAATGATTTTTAGTGGTGAATTTACTTTGGCATTTTTTTTCCTGCATTATTTTCTCAGTTCTTTCAATTTTTTTGTCTGTGTTTTCCATGAATTTGTCTATATTTCATCATTTTTGTCTGCTTTTTGCTTCAACTTTTGGATAATTCTGAGTATTAGAGATATGAATTCCCTATCTGGTAGTTCTGGGGCCTTTTCTTCTACTGAAAAGTCATCTGGTGTTTTATTTTGGACACCTACTAGAACCATCCTGCCCTGTTTTTGTAAATGTTTTGATATTGTCTGCTGTCTTTGGGGCATTTGGTAGTTATTTTTTTCATTTATTGATTGTAGATTTGTTTGTTTTGTCCTTTTTTTAATTTGGCTATGTCTGAGCAGGTGGGTTGTGTGTTCTTTGTTGTATGCTCATCTGTGGGCATGATACTTTTTGCCTCCTTCACCAATTGGCAGGGTCTGTGGCTCATATATGGCAAGCAAAGCAGGTCTAGCTGAAGAGGAGTTACTGGGACAGGTTGTTAGTGGCACTTACTACAGCCACCAAAGCGGGCCAGTAATCAGTGCAGGGCAGATTCTGGTAGGCCGTGCCTGTGCTGCTTGGTGGTGTGATGTTAAGCACACTGTGCAGGTAGGCAGGATGTAGGGGGGAGATTGTTTGTGTGTGAAGCCAAGATGGATATGGGAGAGAGGAGGGAGGAACAAGAGCCAAAAACATACAAAGAAACAAAAAAGAGTACTAGAAAGCTTGCCTTTGGTGTGGAGAGATGAGAGACTATGAATTGGAGAAAAATAAAAAGAGGGAGAAGAAGAAAGAAAAGAAAAGAATGAATAAATAAAAATCAGAAAGGAAAAAGAAGAGCAAAGCTCCCAGGGATCCCACCGGTGTGGCTACAAGGTCTGGGGAAGTTGTTCTCAGTTGTTGCTGTACAGCCTGGCTAGAAGACGTAGAGGAATTCAACACCGGGTATTCAGGCAACAGGAAGAGAAGGAAGATATAGAGAGACAAGAAACTGAGTAATGAAGAAAGACAAAAAAGGAAAAAGAGGGAAAGAAAACAAAACAAATTTAAAAATAAAACAAAAGAAAATCCCCTCAAAAAAACAGAAAAAAAAAACGTGGAAAAAAATGCTCCCAGGGATCCCCCTGTGCGTCTGCACAAGCTGAAGGGGTAGGTCCTGAGCCGTGCAGCACCACCTGGCTGGAACTGGCTCCCAACTCAAGAAAGGGAAAAAGAAAACAAACAAGCAAAAGCCCTGGGATCCCACCAGCATGGCAGCCTGGACCAGGAAGCAGTTCCACACTTGAAAGAAGCTCTGCAACCCCTCAGGAAGAAGAAAAGATGATGCACGGAGCCACGTATTTGAGCAAAAGGAGGAGGTGGTGGTGAGAGGTAAGGAAGAAATCAAAAGAAGCAGAAAAAAGCAACACCAGCAGCCAACAAATGGAATTCAGAGAACTGACCTGTGCAGGCAGGTGGAATCCAAGCAGCCAGTGCTTCCTGAGAAGAGACTGTGGCCATGGGAAGCAGAGGAGGCCGAGTGGGGGTGAGAAGGGTGGGGGTGGGAATGCATATATCTCAAATTATCAGAACTCCACAGCCCCTCAGGAAGAAGCAAAGAAGGTGCACGGAGCCAGGTATTTGAGTGAAAGGAGGGGGAGGTGGTGAGAGGTAAGGAAGAAATCAAAAGAAGCAGAAAAAAGCAACACCAGCAGCCAACAAATGGTACTCAGAGAACCGGCCTGTGCACGCAGGTGAAATCCAAGCAGCCAGTGCTTCCCGGACAAGAGACTGTGGCCACGAGAAGCAGAGGAGGCTGAGTGGGGGTGAAGAAGTGTGGGGTTGGGATAGCATATATCACAAATTACAGGTTGTTTTTTTCTCCAGCTGGAAGCTCCATGAAGCTGCTTTCTCGTACTGCCATTTGCTGGTCTCTGATAGGAGTCCAAGATGGTGGATCCACACTGTGTTAGCTGATAGGGGACCTCTGCATGCATCTCTCCTTGCTCTCTGTTCTTTTTCAGTTTTCCCACTCCATTTGGTGCTTGGCTGAGTTCTTTATCTCTTCATTTGATGTTTTAGGGTTTCAGGATTGCTGTTTTCTCTGTTTTGGCTTAGTTTTTTGGATCTTTGCTATGGAGGGAAAGCATGGTGCTTCTGCCTAGAGCGCCATTTTACCTCCTAATCCTTTGAATTTTACAAGCTCTGGCAAGGACAATTAATTCAGCTTGTTGCGCTGAAGTGACTTCAGGAAGGGTCTGACTCTCAAGCACTTTGGTAGAGGTTGTAATTGCATATCCAGCCTGATAGCAAGAAGCACTGGGATTAGATTTTAAGAATCATCCACAGATAAAACTAAATCAGGATTAGCTAAAGGAGTCTCTTTCAAATCCTTCCAAGGAGTTAAAAGTTGTTCAGTCAAGTCTAAAAAGTCATATGTAAGACATTTATCTTCATCAGTTGTGAGGAAAAGAGTGGCCAGATTTACACAGGCTGTGGAGTGCAGCCTAATATTGGTTGTGGCCAGGTGGCGGGCCTCATAGGAAGTAATCCTACCTGTAGAAAGATGTATCAGGACAGAATTAAGTAAGGCAGACACAGCATGGCACACCTAAACATCTAAAGAGTTTCCTAGCACTACCTTTGCCATGGTTTCCACTAGTTTAGCAGTGGCAGCCAGAGCTCAAAGGCAGGAAGGATAGCCTTTGGCTACAGGATCAAGATGCAGACTATAATAACCTATGGGTCTTTGTAAGCCCCCATGTTTCTGAGTTAATATATCTAAGGCATTTCCAGATACTTCATGTAAAAACAAAGAGAAATCTAGACAGTAATTAGAAAAGCCTAGAGCAGGCATATATATCAAAGCCTCTTTTAATCTGTTATTGACTCTTGATCTTCAGGTGCAATTTGAAAAGAATCTAGTTCAGAGGTCTTTAAATATTTGTATAAATGTTGGGTCATCAAAAAGAAGTTAGGTATCTAGGTTTGATAATAGCCACAGAGTCCTAAGAAAACCCATAGTTATTTCTTGGCTTCAGGTATAGGAAAAACAGAAATAACCTCTTCCTGTTTAGGGTCAGTAGAGATGACTTTTGCAGAAACTAGGTGGCCTAAATATTTAACAGAAGGCTGAGCTAATTGCAATTTCTCTTTAGAACCTATGTCCTCCAGCAACCAAATGTTTCAATAAAGATACACTATCTTCAAAGCAGGCTTGTTGAGAGTTTGAACAAACTAAGAAGTCATCAACATACAATAATGTAGACTGATTACAAATCGTAAAGGCTGTAAGTCAGCATGCCAAATTTGAGAAAAGTGAGTAGGAGATTCAGTAAATCCTTGGGACATTACAGTCCAGGTAAGCTGTTGATTTTCCCAAGTAAAAGCAAACAAATATTGGCTATCAGGATGCAAAGGAACGCTGAAAAAAAGCACTACAAAGATCTACAACCATAAAATGTGTTGCATCTGAAGGAACATTGGAAAGTAACAAATGTGGATTAGGAACTACTGGGAATCTAAGAATAGCAGTACGGCTGATTGCACAGAGATCTTGAACAAATCTCCAGCCCCTATTATTTGTTTTTTTAACTGGAAGGACAGGAGTCTCACAGGGGCTAGTACAAGGGACAATTAAACCTTTAGAGAGAAAATCCTGTATGATAAGGGCAAGCCCTTATTTGGCTTCCCATTTGAGAGAATAATGGGGAATTTTTGGTAAAGGAATTTTGGTAATCTATTTAGATTTTAATCAGTTCAGCTGAGAAAACTTGACCTACATCTATGGATGTACTGGTACACAAGGTCTCAGAAACTGAGGACAGGATGTCATAAGGGAGGGGATTAGGCTGTGTTGTATCTTGGAGAGGCATAATAAGCACCTGCATGCAACAAAGAACCTCTTCTTTTTTGATACTGTCTAATTCAGAGCCTGTTTCCATCATCTTAGGGGCATCAGGTAAACTTAATAATATTTCCTCCTTCTCATCAAATTGTAGACGGTAGTTCCATTTGAATAAAAGATCTCCTCCTAACAAGTTAACAAGGGCGCAGGGCTAAGTAAAAAGGGTCTAAGTCTTCACTCTGACAAAGGGATCTTGGAATAGGTTGGGAATGGGTTAATAAGTATTCCTGATTAGTAGCCCCCACTACTTTTAAGGTTTTTGTACTCCATGGCAGAGGCATTTGTAAACAAGTGGGGTTTATGGCAGATAGGGTGGATCCAGTGTCAATTAAAAACTGGCAAGTTTCTCTATTAATGTACATCATAGATTCCCCTTGCGGATTTAGTGCCACCATGGGAAAAGTCCCTGTGTTGCCCCCAAAGCCCCTTCATTCTAGTTCAGACTGAAGGGCAGCCTGGTGTGGAGTTTTTTGTTTATTTTTTAATTGATAACATTCATTTTTCCAATGGCCAAGTTTCTTAAATAATGACAGATGCCAGATTTTGTGCCTTTGGATGGTTCAGTGTTTTTCTTTTGACTGGGAGACTGTAATTGTTGCAACTGGAGTGTCATTAATTTGTTAGCCTTGGAGACTTTCCCAGCTTCTAAAGTCTGAGAAAGTTTGAATGCCAAATTAGTTAATTCAACAATAGGAGCTGTTTCCCAGTTTACCTGGTACCTCTTTACTAAGGCTGAAATTTCTGGCTTGAGGCCAGATATAAACAAAGCATTAAAAGCTCCAGTAGTGCCTGGAGCTGATAAAGATAACCCTGAGTGTTCAGCAAACTTTTGGAATAATTGGGTCTGATAATCATAAACATTCTCATCTTTGTTTTGCTTTTAAGAATGGATCTTAGTACAGTCAATTAAAGGAGGAAAAGCCCTTGGAATGGCTTCTAACAGCCTTTTACTCATGACTTGAGATTTCTCCAATAGCTCAGCAGCAGTTTTAGTCAAGTTTAAAGATAAGTTGGTTTTAAGATCATTCCATTCAGCTTGTTCTAACCATAATTGGGCTTCCCCTTCCCCTGTTATCATATGGACCTATTGGTACAAATCAGGGAGCCCACGTTGGTACACTTTAACAAGAATTCTAAATTCTTTGGCAAATTTATAAGGATACTTTCACAGGTTTGGGGAATCTTTTACAATGCTGCACAGTTGTGAACATGTCCAAGGAATAAAACTAACATGAAGAGGGTCATTAGTAACTGTAGGATGGATCTTAAGGGGCATTTCAGGCAAAGTTTCTCTACTGGTTCTTTTGGGAAGAAAGAGAGTTCAGACAAAGTATTATTAGAGGAATTAGAGTACAGAGAAGTATACAAAGAAGTAACACTCACCTGCAGAGCAGAAGGAGCAGATGCAGAATTCTGACTTTGTAATCCTTTGTTTGGCTTGGTTAGTTTAGAAACAGTATCCTTCAGGGAAGCAATTTTGCTCTCCTAATATCTCTTAGAGGTCGCTGAATACCAATCAAAATAGGCATCCCACTGTGACTGCGTGATTCAGGAGCCTCGGTTCTCCTATTTACTGCACAGAAAAGCTAATTTAGAAAAAACAGAGTAACCACTGGTTTTCCAAACTATCTCTCGTAAATTCATGCCAGGCAGTCAGGAACAAGGATGTTACCAGGCCAAAATGCTTGTTCATATAATAAGCAGGAGTACCAGAGGGCAGCTCTGACTAATATCTGGAGCTATCATTCCCCATATTTCCAACAGATAGTGAAACAAACTTGCAAGTGCAAAGAAACAAACCCCATGAACAAAGAAACAATGCAAAGGAGTGGAGCTCAGATCTGAGAGGTTATTTACCTTAAGATCACTCCCAAGAATACATAGAGACAGAGAACCCAAATGGCTCGGCTAGTGCCAGAGCTCAAATTCTCAGTGCCTCGGGGGTGGCAGAAGATAATGCACCTTCAGTGTCCTGTATCTGACATCAAATATGTCAAAGTGTAAATTAACACCAACTCTGTAAGGAGAAAAGCAATAGAGTTTTTTTGTTTGTTTGTTTTTAGGAACTGGGCAGGACAAATTGAAACCACAAAGTGCTCCACTGTTGGGAAAGAGAGGGGTTTGTTTATACATGAGGGCTTGTATTTACAAAAAGAAAAAAAACAGAAGTAATCTTTCACAATGTCAGTTAATCTACTTTCCACAGAGACTTTCTGGAGTCAACATGCATAAGCATTTTTCTGATAACAATCTTCATAAACATTTTCTCCCAAGAACAGAACACTTTTGTCATGCTCCTCCTGGAATATTCTTATCACAAACTTAAGCAAGCACAACGACATAGTTGTTCACCGAAGGGGCTGAGGATGAATGTATTCTGAAAGCTGAAGCAGGGACCTGGGGCAAAGGAGAATTTTTTCAGACCTGTGTCAATCACTTTAGTCATGCCAAGTGTCTCAGTTTTTAAAGTGCTCTTACAGAGAAAGAATGTAAAAAAATACACGCACTGGTGAACTAGTCCAATTTTTAAATTACTAGAATTTCCTGAGCTAGGTGTTAAACACGGTCATTATTAAGAATTAAATTATATAAACTTCAGTTAATTAAAATATATTAACAACAAATTGTCTTAGTTATCTATTGTTGCATAAAAAACTACCCCACAACTTAGCAAATTAAAGCAACATTTATTATCTGTCTTAGTTTTCTGATGCTGCTGTAACAGAAATACCACAAGTAGATGGCTTTAACAAAGAGAATTTTATTCTCTCACAGTCCAGTGGGCTACAAGTCCAAATTCAGAGCTACAGCTCCAGGGGAAGGCTTTCTCTGTTGGCTCTGGAAGAAGATCCTTGTGATGCATCAGTCTTCCGTGGTCTGGGAGCTTCTCTGAGCAAGAACCTCAGGTTCAAAAGACGTGCTGTGCTCCCTGCGCTGCTTTCTTGGTAGTATGAGGTTCTCATGTGTCTCTGCTTGTGTCTCTCTTTTATATCCCAAAAGAGATTGGCTTAAGACAATAGCCAATCTTGTATACCTCATCAATATAACTGCCTCTAATCCATTTTATTACATCATAGTGATTGAATTTACAACACACAGAGAAATCATGTCAGATTACAAAATGGTAGACAATCATACAGTACTGGGAATCATGACCCAGCCAAACTGATACACACATTTTGGGGGGATATAATTCAGTGCATTGCATTACACCCTTTGGCCCTCCAAAATCATATCCGTGAACATGCAAAACATATTCATCATATCATAGCAAAAGTCTTAACTCCCAGTCCAAAATCCAAAAATTTCTCTTCATCTGTGGAATCTAGAATACAAGTTATCTGCTTCCAAAGGTACAATGGCAGAACAGGGACAAGCTAGACATTTCCATTACAAATGGGAGGAAAGTGGAGGAAAAGAAGGGACAGCAGGCACCAAGAAAGTCAGCAGAACACATTACATTAGCCCTCGAGTCTTGAAAATAATCCTTTGTTCTCTGAGACCGTTCACATAATAGCCCTGCCCTCCAGACTTTACGTATTGGCCACAGTCTCTGGATTCTGAGTGGAGGCCACCTGGCCCTGGGCTTCAGCACTGCCTTCCACGCCCACTGGGACGGCAACTCTGCTCCCTCTGCTTTAGGCATACAGTTCTCCTAGCCCATCGGAGTGACAACTCCACCCTTAGAAACACCAAAGGCCACGGCTCTACCCTTTGAAACCCCAGAGGTCCTGGCCATACCTTTTGAGACTGAGGCAGCTCGACTTCCTTTATTCCTTGTCTCTTCAGCTTCTGCTTCCTGTGGCCTGTTGGCCCTCGTGTGTCACATTCGCATCTGCCCTGCTGGGGTAAGTGTTCCAAAGTTCTGTAGATTCACCAGTAAGTGCCTAGAGGCACCCCCGCTCCGCCAGGAAGCCTCCTGTGCACAGGCACTCAGCTCTCTCACTCTGTGGGTTGGCTCCAGCACTGTCTGTGTGACTGGTCTCCTGGTTCTGCTGCTGCTGGTTCTCTGCAGCTGCCACTCCTCTATCCATTCACAGTTTCAAAACCACTTCCACATGTTAGGTATCTGTTAGAGCAGGACCCTACTCCCGGTACCAAATTCTGGCTTAGTTATCTAGTGCTATTATAACAGAAATACCACAAGTGGATGGCTTTAACAAAGAGAAATTTATTCTCTCACAGTCTAGGAGGCTACAAGTCAAAATTTAGGGCATCAGCTCCAGGGAAAGGCCTTCTCTCTCTGTCGGCTCCAGAGGAAGGTCCTTGTCATCAGTTTTCCCTTGGTCTGGGAGCATCTCAGCAAGGGAAATTCATACCACCAAGAAAGCGATGCTGGGAGCAAAGCTTGTCCTTTGGACCCGAGGTTCCTGAGCTGAGACGCTTCCAGACCAAGGGAAGACTGATGACAAGGACCTTCCTCTGGAGCTGACAGAGAGAGAAGGCCTTTCCCTGGAGCTTATGCCTTGAATTTGAACTTGTAGCCTACTAGACTATGAGAGAATAAATTTCTCTTTGTTAAAGCCATCCACTTGTGGTATTTCTGTTATAGCAGCACTAGATGACCAAGAAATTATCTTATTCTTTCTGTTCATCACTAAATTGATAACAGCTGGTTGGGTGGCTCTGGCTTATGGTCTCTCATGAGGTTTTAGTCATACTGTCAGCTGGGTTGTATTGGTTGAAGGTTTGACTAGGGCCAGAGGATCCACTTCCAATATGGCTCACACACATTCCTGAGGGGATGCTTGAATGTCCTCACAATATGACAGTTGACTTCTTCCAGAGTGAGTAATCCAAGAAAGAATGAGCAACAAAGACAGAAGGAGGTCCAAGGGAAGCCCTTGTTTCTGGCAGTCACTCAGCCCTGTTTCTTGGTGATGACACTCCAGAGACACCAGGGGTCACCAAAGGCCTGCATTCTGAGGTTGTTAGAGCCTCAAGGGACTGCCTGTTCAGCACGGGCTTGTGTGAGGTCCCCTGAGCTGTGTCTTCCCAAGGGGGAACACTCAGTGGTCTATTGTTAGCCATTACATCTATTCTCTGTAGACAAGTGAAACTCTAGGTCCCTGGGGAGACTAGGGACTGTGAGGGAAAATGTGACATACATGAGGCTCCATCCTCTATGAAGAGACAAGGGAGAGATGACAGAAGAGGAGAAGGCAAGCTTTTTGGACCATTCACTCAGTGATCTAGGATCCTCTTCTACTTCTCAACAGCCATGTTAGCCAAGTCTATAATTTCATTGTAAAGCCAGATTTGTGTTTTTCAGAGAGAAACATGTTTAATGCTAAGGGGGATCTTATAATATCCCCCATGTTCATAGACTTTTGTTTTATACCTCCAAGGATTAAGGGATTGGTGTGAATAAGGATAAAGGAGGGAATCTTGTATTTCCTCACAGAGTTAGGCCTGGTACTCCCTGCAGTTGTGCAATGAGGCAGCCCTGGAAACATCAGAGGAAGTGCACTGACCCTACTGTTCCAGGAATCTGACATGAACTGAGGTGAAAATCTTTGGGATTCCCACATGGGAGACTGACAATATGGCTGTGAACTGGAGCCATTGGTAACTGTCTTAGTTTCCCAGGGCTGCTGTAGCAGAAATACCACAGGTTGGTGGCTTTAATGAACATAAATTTATTTTCTCATAGTTCAGGAGGCTAGAAGTCTGAATTCAGGGCATTGGCTCTAGGGGAAAGCTCTCTGTGTCATCACTGGGGAAAGATCCTCGTCTATTTCAGCTTTCACAGCCCCAGAGTTCCTCAGTTTCTTGACGCTTGTGATGGTTAAGGTTGCGTGTCAACTTGATTGGGCCATGATCCTCAGTTGTTTGACAGTTATGACGTAGTTTAGCAGCTTTTTAAGGATGTAATCATCTCCATAATGAGATCTGATATAATATGATCATCTTCTTGATGAGATCTGTTATGAGCAGCCAATAAGTTGAAGGGGTGTTTCCTTGGGGGTGTGGCATGCATCCAGTATAGGTGGACTTTCTGGTAAGGATCATGGGTTTTTGCTCACTCTGGATCCTGCAGCTGGCTCCTGTTCATCTGATCTCTGGTTCTTGGGACTTGAGCTAGCAGCTTACCTGTTGTCTTACCTTCCAGTCTTGGGATTCATTTGCCTTCACAGCCTGTGAGCCAGAGGCCCGCTATCTGACCTTCCCATCTTGGATTCATCAGCAACTGCAGCTACGTGAGTGAGAAGAAGCCTCCAACCTGGCCCATGGACTTGGGACTTTCCAGACTCGACAATCACATAAGCTATTTCCTTTATATAAATATCTCTATATAGTGGTTAAGAGTTCGGCTGCTAACCAGAAATTTGGCATTTTGAATCCACCAGGTGCTCCTCAGAAACTCTATAAGGAAGTTCTACTCTGTCCTATGGGTTGCTATGAGTCAGAATTGACTTGATGGCAAGGGGGTTGGTTTTTTTGGTTATATATGTATTTATACTCTGCACTAGTTTTTCTTCTCTAGAGAACCCAGCCTAAGACTATGTTCTTCACTTGGCATCCATCTTCCCCTGATTATGCTTGTTTCTGTATCTAATCTGCTCTTTTCATAACTTAGAAGTGGTTAGGTTTAGGACACACCCTACACATGGCCTCATTCACATAACAAAGAGAACTATTTCAAATGGTATTACATCCACAGGTATAGGGATTAGGATACCAACACATATTTTGGGAGAACACAGTTCAGTCATACAGGAACACAGACAAAGATAAACATCAGAGCAAGAGGTCTTTATCCACCCCATGCCCCGAGCCTCCATTCCCTCCTCTCACCTTGAGACAGGATGCAGGGGACCACTTATATCATCCTACACTATAGCTCAGAGGCTCAACTATCTAAAGCTAAATGACCCAGGAAGGTAGTCAAGCTTGAGATACCTCTAGATTATTCCTTCTACACAGACTTCTTACAACTCTCATGATGAAGATTAAAGAGATCCTAAAGATTGAGATGCTTGGAGGATGTTTTTTCAGTATTTTAAAATCTGTAGAGTTGAGATGGATAACCAATTAAAGAAATTGTTTTGTGATAATTCATTATGCATTTGAAAAATAAAATGTAATTAGATTCAAGCCTGAAAAATACACAAAGAAATTTCACATAAAGAATTAAATGTAAAAAAAAAAAAAAAAAAAAAAAAAAAAATTTTAAAAAACAAAAGAGAAGGTGTAAACTTTTTAAAATAACCCTAGGCCAAAGAAAACCTTCTTAAAAAAGGCATAAAACCTAGAAACAAAAATAAAGGTGATTGTAAAATTTGACTATATAAGAAGTAAAATATTTTGAATATTTTGAATGACAGAAGAAAATAAAGTTAAAAATGAGTAGTTCAGAAAATATTTGAAGCACGTATACATACATACCAGTTGCCAACAAGTCCAGAGTAGAACTGTGCTCATAAGGTTTTCAATGGCTGTGGTCTTTTCAAGTAAAAAAAAATTAATGCTCAACAATAAAAATGCCAGTACCTCAACTAACACATGGGCAAAGGTTGTAAACAAGTGATTCCTAGAAGAAGAAAAACTAGCAGAAATTCAAAACAGCCCATGACACCCATCCACTTGCTTATAATCTTTTATTGATAATCCATCTACAAAGAATTAAATGCAAACTCCTCCTCATGACCCCGAAGGCCTTGTATGTCCTGGCCAACCCATGTAACATCATTTCATGCCACACAAAACAACTTGATATATTTCCTTTTTTTAAATCACTTGCCACAATGATTGATATAGCACATATTGTGTAATAATTGCACCCATATAACTGTTCTATAACCATCCTCTTCTCCATGCATGTCACTTCGTTCAAGTAAAAGAAAGCCAAACAGGACTTCTGGGCAACATGGCGCTATAGACAGAAACACCACACCATCCCTCCACAGCAAAGATCCAAAAAACTAAGTCAAACAGAGACATACATCAATCCTGAAACCCTAAGCATCAAATGAAGAGATAAAGAACTCATCCAAGCACAGAATGCAATAAGAAATTGACAGAGAAGAGAGCAAGGAGAGATACATGCAGAGGTCCCCTATTAGCTAACACAGCACAGATCTGTCATCTTGGACTCCTGTCAGAGTTCAGCAAACAGGGAGTACAGGTAAGCAGCTTCACAGAGCTCTCAGCAGGAGACAGAACAACCAGTAACCAGCAATAAACACTTTCCCACTCCCCACCATTCTTCACCCACTTGGCCTCCTTTGCTTCCTGTGGCCACAATCTCTTGGCCAGGAAGAACCGACTTCACCCCTTTGCCACTTGGATTCCACCTTCCCACACTGGCTGGCTCCCTGAGTGCCATTTGTTGGTTGCTGGTGTTGCTTTTTTCCTCTTCTTTTGGTTTCTTCCATACCTCTCACCACATCCGCCTCCTTTCTGTCAAATATCTGCCTCCCCGTGCCATCGTTGCTTCTTCCTAAAAGGCTGTGAAATGCTACTTGACTGCAGAGCTACTTCCCGGCCTATGCCACTATGCTGGTGGGATGCCTGGGGCTTTTTGTTTGTTTTGATTTGTTCTGTTTTAATTTCTTTGTTTTCTTTTTCTTTTCTCAACTTCGGAGCCCCTTCTAAACTGGCAGTACT
This sequence comes from Dugong dugon, assembly GCA_030035585.1. Taxonomy (NCBI): domain Eukaryota; kingdom Metazoa; phylum Chordata; class Mammalia; order Sirenia; family Dugongidae; genus Dugong; species Dugong dugon. The sequence goes on along the minus strand of CM057476.1, from coordinate 36,391,689 downwards.
GTGTGGCTTGGGAGCTACTGCCTCATTCTGCCCAACCATGCAGTGGGATTCCTGAGAGCATTTCTTTTTTCTTGAGTTTTTTTTTTTCTTTTTTCTTTTTTTTTTTTTTTGTTTCGTTTTCTTTTCTCTCATTCTACCTTTTGGTCTTTCCTCATTTCTCAGTTTCTCTTCTCTCTATACTTACCTTCTCTTCCTGTCTCCTGATGCTGTGTAACACCTCTACCCCTTCTAGCCAGGTTATACTTCACAGCATAAGAGGAATTTCCCCAGTCCTCACAGCTGCACCAGTGGGATTCCTGGGGGCTATTCTTTTTTTTTTTTTAATTTTCATTTATTCACTTTTTTCTTTTACCCTTTTTATTTTTTCCCTTTAGTTTTTATCCATTTGTCAATCTCTCCTCTCTCCACTCCAATGGCAAGCTCCTTTGAAACTCTTTTGTTTGTATGTTTTTCACTCCTGTTTCTCTCTACTCTCTCTCCTCTTTCCCATACCCATCTTAGCTCCACACATCACAATCTTCCCCCTCTTTCTTGCCTACCTGCACAGTAAGCTGAACATCACACCACCAAGCAGCACAGCCATGACTACTGGAGCTTGCCCTGCACTAATTCCCAGCTCACCCTGTCGGCCCTAGTACAAGCCACAAACAACCCATCCCAGCAACTCACCTTCAGCTGGATCTGCCCTGCTGTACCATACCTGAGCAACTGACCCTGCCCATTAGAGAAGGAGGCAAAAAGTATCTTCCCCACAGATGAGTCAATAGAAAAGAATTCATAGCCCGACATAACCAAATATAACGAATAAAACATAACCAAACAAACCAAAACCAAATAACTAAATAAAACAAAAAAGCATGACCAAACATCAATCTACAATCAATAAAAGAGGAAAATAATTATTGATTGTTACAAAGACAGCAGACAATATCAAAACATATAAAAAAGGACAAGATGGTTCCAGTAGGCATCCAAAATAAAACACAAGATGACTTTCCAGTAAAAGAAAAGACACTAGAACTACCTGAGTGGGAATTCAGAGGAAAAAATACACAAATTTGTGGTAAAGACAGACAAATTCAGGAAAAATACAGACAAAAAATGGAAGAATTCAGGAAAATAATACAGGAACAAAATGCTAAAATAAATTCGCAACTAGAAATCATACAAAAATAAAAATTAGAAATCCAAAAGATAAACAACAAGATTTCAGAAGTGGACAGTGTCATAGAAGGGCTCAGAAGGAGGTTTGAAACTATGGAAGACAGAATCAGCGAAATTTAAGATGAACACTTGTATACAACTCTGAGAAAAATCAGAAAAAAGAACGAAGAAAGCTGAAGAAACCACGAAAATTATGTAGGATACGATCAAAAGCAAAAATCTGCGAGTGATCAGAGTTCCGGAACAGATGGAGAAAACAGAAAACACAGAAGATCATTGAAGAATTGCTGCCAGAAAACTTCCCCAATATCATGAAAGATGAAAAACTGACCATCCAAGAAGCTCAGAGCAAACCCCATATAGTATAGACCCCCCAAAAGAAAATCACCAAGACATATCATAATCACACTCGCTACAACCAAAGACAAAGAATCCTGAGAACAGCTCCTGAAAAACAAGAAGTCAAATACAGAGGAGAAACAGTAAGTCTAAGCTCAGATTATTCGGCAGAAACCATACAGGCAAGAAAGGCAATGGGATGAAATACACAAAATCTTGAAAGAAAAAATTGTCAGCCAAAAATAATACATGCTGCAAAACTCTCATTCAAATATGATGGTGACATTAGGTCATTTCCAGATAAACAGAAATTAAGGGACTGTGTAAAAACCAAACAAAATTTACAAGGCCTAATAAAGGGAGTCCTTCTATCTGAGAACAAACAACATCGGACCACAGCCTGAATCTAGGACAGAGGATTGTACTAGCCAGATACCAACCTAGGAAATGAACTCTTAAGAACTATCCAAATCCAAAAGAATTACAGCAAGGAACCAGAGAGGTTAATCTGTAAATGACAACAACATCAGAACACTACAAGAAGGAATAAATAGTGTAGGTATACAAACATCTAATGGAGAGTAAGGCAAGGCGTTAGCAAGTAATAATAGACTGGTTAAAACTTAGGAAGATAAGGAGAAATTTCAAGGTAACCACAAAGAAAGTTAACAAATCTACTCATCAAAATAAAGAAAAAACAAAACAAAACAAAACATAAAGTCTCAGTAAAGTAAAACCTACAAAAACAAAAGAAATGAAAAAAAAAAAAAAAACCCCACAAACAAAAGGAATTCATCAAAGGAAGCTAGAGGAACTAAGAAAACGTCAGCACCACAAAAAAAAAAAAAAAAAAAAAAAGAACTACAAAATGACAGCAATAAACTCACACCTCTCAATAATGACACTGAATGTAAATGGCCTAAATGCACCCATAAAGAGACAGAATGACAGAATGGATAAGAAAACAGGATCCATCAATATGCTGTCTACAAGAGAGACAACTTAGAAACAAAGACATAAATTTTTAAAAATCAAAGGATGGAAAAAAATATATGAAGCAAACCAGCTACCAAAAAAGAGCAGGAGTGGTAATACTATTCTCAGATAAAATAGACTTTAAAACAAAATCCACCATAAAAGACAAAGAACGACACTATGTAATGATTAAGGGGATGACCTGTCATGAAGATATAACCATGACAAACATCTAAGCACCCAATGACAAGGCTTCAAAACACATAAACTCTAACAGTACTGAAAAGAGAAATTGACAGTTCCACAATAATAGTAGGAGACTTCAACACACCACTCTCAGTAAAGGACAGGACATCTAGACAGAAACTCAGCAAAGATACAGAAGACCTAAAGGGCACAATCAGCCAACTTGACTGCATAGACATATTTAGAAACCTCCACCCAACAGCGGCAAAGTACACATTCTTTTCCAATGCACATGGAATGTTCGCCAGAATAGACCACATCTTAGGCCACAGAGCGATCCTCAAAAGATCCAAAACGATGAGATAATGCAAAGTATCTTCTCTGACCACAACACCATCAAGGTAGAAATTAACAACAGGAAAAGCTAGGGAAAAAATCAATTACATGGAAACTGAATAACACCCTGCTTACAAACCACTGGGTAATAGAAGAAATCAGAGATGGAATCCAAAGATTCCTAGAATCAAACGAGAATGAAAACACATCATACCAAAACCTTTGGGACACAGCAAAGGCAGTCCTCCGAAGTCAACTTATAGCAATAGATGCACACATCAAAAAAGAAGGGACAAAATCAGAACATTAACTATAGAACTCCAACAAATAGAAAGAGAACATCACTAAAAGCTCACAACCGCTAGAAGAAAGGAAATAATAAAGATCAGAGCAGAAATAAATGAAATAGAGACGTGGAGAACAATAGAAAGAATCTACAAAACCCAAAGCTGATTCTTCAAAAAGATAAACGAAATCGACAAACCCCTGGCTAGACTGACAACAGAAAAGCAGGACAGGATGAAAATAACACAAATAAGACATGAAATGGGGGACATTACAACAGACCAAACTGAAAAAAAAAAAAAAAGCCCTGGCCCAGATGGCCTCACTGGACAATGCTACCAAACATTCAGAGAAGAGCTTCTACCGGTACTACTCAAACTATTTCAGAAGATAGAAAAGGAAGGGATACTCCCGAATTCATTTTATGAAGCCAGCATAACCCTGATACCAAAACCAGACAAAGATGCCACAAAAAAGAAAATTTACAGACCAATATCTCTCAAGAATATAGATGCAAAAATTCCCAACAAAATTCTAGCCAATAGAATTGAGCAATATATCAAAATGATAATACCCCACGACCAAGTAGAATTCATACCAGGTATGCAAAGATGGTTCAGCATTAGAAAATCAATCAATGTAATCCACCACATAAATAAAAGGAAAGAAAAGAATCACATGATCCTCTTAATTGACACAGAAAAGGCATTTGACAAAGTCTAATACCCATTCCTGATTTAAAAAAAAAAACTCTCAATAAAATAGGTATAGAAGGGAAATTTCTCAACATAATAAAGGGCAACTATGCAAAACCAATGGCCAATATCATTCTTAACGGAGAGAGGCTGAAAACATTCCCCTTGAGAACAGGAACTAGACAAGGATGCCTTTTTTCTCTACTCTTATTTAACATTGTGCTGGAAGTCCTAGCTAGGGCAATAAGGCAAGAAAAAGAAATAAAGGGCAACCAAATTGGTAATGAAGATGCTAAACTGTCCCTGTTTGCGGATGACATGATATTATACATAGAAAACCTTAAAGACTCCACAAGAAAACTACTGGAACTAATAGAAAGATTCAGCAGAGTAGAAGGATATAAGATAAACATACAAAAATTAGTTGGATTCCTATACATCAATAAAGAGAACGATGAAAAGGAAATCAGGAAAACAATATCATTTATAATAGCCCCTAAAAAGATAAAATACTTAGGAATAAATCTAACCAGGGATGTAAAAGACCTATACAAAGAAAACTACAAAACACTACCACAAGAAACCCAAAGGGATCTACACAAACGGAAAAACATACAATGCTCATGGATAGGCAGACTCAACATTGTGAAAATGACAAGTCTACACAAAGCACTTTACAAATACAATGCAATCCCGATCCAAATACCAACAACGTTCTTTAAAGAGGTGGAAAAACTAATCATTACCTTTATATGGAAAGGGAAGAATAAGATAAGGAAAGCACTACTGAAGACGAACAAAGTAGGAGGTATCACACTATCAGACCTCAAAACCTACTATATAGCTACGGTAGTCAAAACAGCCTGGTACTGGTACGAGGATAGACACATTGACCAATGGAACAGAATTAAGAACCCAGATGTAAATCCATCCATGTTATGTTCATCTGATCTTCAACAAGGGCCCAAAGTCCATCAAATGGGGAAAAGACAGTCTTTTTAACAAATGGTGCTGGCAAAGCTAGATGTCCATCTGCAAAAAAATGAAACAGGACCCATACTTCACACCATATACAAAAACTAATTCAAAACGGATCAAAGACCTAAATATAAACCCAAATGCTATAAAGTTCATAGAAGAAAAAGTAGGATCAATGCTACAGGCCCTAATGCATGGCATTAACAGGACACATACCATAACCAACAACAAAAATTAAACACTTATGCTCATTAGAAGACTTCACCAAAAGACTAAAAAGAGAACCTACAGACCGGGAAAAAAATTTTGGGTATTACAAGTCAGACAAAGACTAAAAAGAGAATCTACAGACCGGGAAAAAAATTTTGGGTATTACAAGTCAGACAAAGTTCTAATCTCTAAAATCTACAAGAAACTCCAACACCTCTACAACAAGAAGACAAATAATCCAATTAAAAAATGGGCAAAAGAAATTAACAGACATTTCACCAAAGAAGACATTCAAGCGGCCAGCAGACACATGAGGAAATGCTCACAATCACTAGCCATTAGAAAAATGCAAATTAAAACCACAATGAGATACCATTTCACCCCGTCATTACTGGCACAAATCAAAAACCCTGGGAATAATAAATGTTGGAGAGACTGCGGGGAGATTGGAACTCTTATGTACTGCTGGTGGGAAAGCAAAATGATACAACCATTTTGGAAAATGATATGGCTCTTCCCTAGAAAGCTAGAAATAGAAATACCATAGGATCCACCAGTTCCACTCCTAGGATTATCTCCTAGAGAAATAAGAGCCGTCACACGAATACACATACGCACACCCATGTTCATTGCAGCACTGTTCACAATAGCAGAAAGATGGAAACAACCTAGATACCCATCAACAGGTGAATGGATAAACAAAATATGGTAATACACACAATGGAGTATTATGCAACGATAACAATGATGAATCTGTGAAGCATCTCATAAAATGGATGAAACTGGAGGACATTATGCTGAGTGAAACAAGTCTATCACAAAAGGACAAATATTGTATGAGAACTCTACTGTAAAAACTCATGCAAAATTTACACACAAAAAGAGACAATCTTTTTTTGGTTACAAGGGATGGAAGGGGTGGGGGAGAACTAAATAGATAATAGATAAGTGGTAATTTTGGAGAAGGATAAGACAGTACCCAATACTGGGGAAGCCAGCACGACTTGTACAAGGAAAGGTCATGGAAGCTCCATAGACATATTCAAATTCCCTGAAGGACTGAATTTCTGGGGGGAGGGCTGTAGGGATCATGATCTTGGGGAATACCTAGCTCAATTGGCATAACACAGTTTATAAAGACAATGTTCTACTTTTACCTTGGTGAGTAGAGTCTGGGGTCTTAAAAGACTGTGAGTCGCCATCTAAGATACTCCACTGGTCTCACCCCTTCCGGAGCAAGGGATTAGGAAGAGAACAAAATACAAGGAAAAGATTAGTCCAAAGGAATGATGGACCACAGCTACTATGGTCTCCACCAGACTGAGTCCAGTACAGCTAGATGGTGCCCGGCTACCACCACTGACTTCTCTGACTGGGATCACAACAGATGGTCCTGGACAGAGCTGGAAAAGGATGTAGAACAAAATTCTAACTCACAGAAACGACCAGATTTACTGGCCTGACAGAGACTGGAGAAACCCCCAGAGTATGGCCCCCGGACACCCTTTTAGCTCAGCGGTGAAGTCACTCCCGAAGTTCACAGTTCAGCTGGATATTGGACAGCCCCATAAAACAAAACGGGACTAATGAGGCACAACAGTCCAGGGACAAGAGCTAGAAGGCAAGAGGGGACAAAAAGCTGGTCATAGGGAACCCAAGTTTGAGAAGGGACAGTGTTGACATGTCGTGGGGTTGTTAAACATTGTCATAAGGCAATATGAGTACTAACTGTTTAATGAGAAACTATTTGTTCTGTAAACCTTCATCTAAGGTACAAAAAAAAAAAAGAATTATCTATGTGAGATCATATTGACAACAGCAACTCAAAAGTTTTGATGGGAAGCCTAAGGGGCAGTGAGATGAAGATAATGGTGATGAAATAATTTGGAAAAGGATAGTGAGAATAGCAACACAACTGGAAGAATGTAATCGGTGTCACTGAATTGTGCATGTAGAAACTTTTGAAATGGTGTAACCTGACTATGTATATTTGCACCAAGAAAAAAAAAAAAAAGGTCCTCCAAGGTCGAGAAGGAAGAGTGTTGCCACGTCGTGGGGTTGTTAACCAATGTCATAAAACAATACGTGTACTGACTGTTTAATGAGAAACTATTTGTTCTGTAAACCTTCACCTAAAGTACAATAACAAAATTAAAAAAAAAAGATTTTGCTTCTTGCCATCCTTCTCCCTGTCACCTGCCCTCAGAGACACACTCGGAGTTGCCGAGGCACTCTTGGGTGAGCACTTATGAAAAATATGAACAGTGCCAATTGGAGAGATTTGCAGCTGGGCAGAGGACTGCAGGCACAGAGCCGTGGCTCCACAGCATCCCCTGCTGCTCACACAGCCGTAAGTCTCATTTCTCACAAAAGACTTCAGGAGGACCGCCTAACTGATAGATTGAACTTTGAACCTCTGGCTGATTCACTCTAAAACAAATCTCAGTCCTTTCTCCAATGGTAAAAGTAAAGCTGTTCCTTTTCAAGTCTGAACTGTCTTCTCTGAGTGTACCTGACTTGGAAGTCCTAGAATCTTTATCAAAACTGTTTTGTGTCTTTAGGTCCAATCAGAACAGAAAAGAATGCATGTGGTCCTTTTCCCAGAATTTTGATGATTTAGTTTGTCTTCAGTCTCAGTTACAATTCTGATTTTTTGGCTTTTTTTCTCAGGGAGAGTTCTGAGTCTGTACTGATCATGTGAGACGTCCTTCTCTGAACCACCAAAAGACTTGTCATAGGTGGACTGGAGGCACTGGGGGGAATAAGGACTCATTGTTTAGTGCTGGGGATTTGTTGACTGTCTTTTTTCCAATCCTTGTGAGAGTGAGGGAAGGGGTAAGGAGAGGTGTACAGGATCCCACTCTTTGTGAATGGGCTGGCTACATTCAACATGTCGATGCTCTCTCTTCAATTTAATTAAATGCACACTGCTTCTGTCCGTAAGGCAGCTCAGTCAGCCATAGGGGTTTAGGACACAGGAGGCTGTGGAACCAACAAATCTCTGAAGATTACTGAGCCTTGGTGGTGTCTGAGCACTCCCTGAGAAATGACCAAAAAAGCTAGTTGCCACCTAGTCAATTCTGACTCATGGCAATGCTATGTGTGTCAGAGTAGAATTGTACTCCATAGGGTCTTCAATGGCTAATATTTCAGAAGTAGATCACCAGGTCCTTTCTTCTGCGGAGTCTCTGGGTGGTGCCTTTTGGTTAGCAGCTGAGCGTGTTAATCATTGCACCTCCACCAAGGCTTCCCTGAGAACTGACAGTGACTTCCAAATAAAATCTTAAAAATTCAATCCATTTCCAATCAAAATCCAAATAAAATTTTTAATTTGTGCCAGGAAACTTAGCTTGAAGAATTATCAATTTAGAAAATTAGGAGAAAAGTTTGTAGGTGTTTGGGTTTCCTTTTCTTTTTAAATTTTTTATTGCACATTAGGTGAAAGTTTACAGATCGTTTGTACATAAAGTATTCCCTGACGTTCGTTTCATTCCCCACAATGTGTCAGCGCTGTCCCCATTTCTACCCTAGGTTCCCCATTTCCTTTCTTCCTAATTTTCTACCTCTTCGTGCCTTCCCATCTTTGCTTTTGTGTAAGTATTGCCCTTTTGATCTCATATAAATTGATGGTTCTAAGAAGCAGTTTCCTCTCAGGTGTTATTGTTTATTTTATGGTCCTGTCTATGGTTTGGCTGAAAGGTTGTCTCTGGGAATGGCCTCAGTTGCTGTTCAAAAGGGTGTCTGTCTTTGGGCCATTGTTTCAGGGTCAAGCATTATAAGACAACAAACAGTAGACATGGGTATTTTCTCACAGAAAGTTTTTTTTTTTTTTTTTTATCTCATAACACTTGTTTTTCAGATTCTTCACACTAGTAGCATCTGTTAAGGGCTCTGTTTGTGACAAATGCATCCCTGGGTGGAAAAAACAGTTAATGTGTTTGGCTGCTAACTGAAAGTTTGGCAGTTCAAGTCCATCCAGAAGCATAGTCCTGTTTAAAACTGAGGTTGTAGCTAACCAAGAACTTTCTTGTCCACTTTATTTTAACAATAGTGTTTTGCCATGGAGTAGTCCCTGGGTGGTGCAAACTGTTAACATGCTCAGCTACTAACTGAAAAAGTTGGAGGTTTAAGTTCATTCAGAGGCACCTGGGAAGAAAGGCCTGGTGATCTGCTTCCAAAAAATCAACATTGAAAACTCTACGGTTCACAGTTCTATTATATATATATATATATGTATATAGTACTTTAGATGAAGGATTGCAGAACAAATAGTTTTTCATTAAACAGCTAGCACACATATTGTTTTATTACAATGGTTAACAACTCCACGACAAGTCAACACTCTCCCTTCTCAACCTTGAGTTCCCTATTACCAGCTTTCCTGTCCCCTCCTGTCTTCTAGTCCTTGTCCTTGGACTGTTGTGCCCTATTAGTCTCATTTTGTTTTATGGGGCTATCTCATCTTTGGCTGAATGGTGAACCTCAGGAGTAACTTAACTGCTGAGCTAAAAGGGTGTCCAGGGGCCATACTTTCAGGGTTTCTCCAGTATCTGTCCGGCCAGTAAGTCTGGTGTTTTTTTGTGAGTTAGAATTTTGTTCTACATCCTTCTCCAGCTCTGTCTGGGACCATCTGTTGTGATCCTGGTCAGAGCAGTCAGTGGTGGTAGCTGGGTACCACCTAGTTGTACTGAACTCAGCCTGGTGGAGGCCATGGTAGTTGTGGTCCATTAGTCCTTTGGACCAATCTTTCCCTTGTATCTTGTTTTCTTCCTTCTCCTTTGCTCCCCAAGGGGTGAGACCAGGGAGTATCTTAGATGGCTACTCACAGGCTTTTAAGACCACAGATACTACTCATCAAGGTAAAATGTAGAACATTTTCTTTATAAACCATGCTATGCCAATTGAGCTAGACGTTCCCCAAGACCATGGTCCCCACAGCCCTCCGCCCAGCAATTTGGTGCCTCAGGGAGTTTGAATCTGTCTATGGAGCTTCCATGACTTTGCTTGTACAAGTTGCGCTGGATTCCCCAGTATTGTGTACTGTCTTTGTCATTGAGTGCTGCTGTAACGGAAATACCACAAGTGGATGGCTTTTACAATGAGAATTTTATTCTCTCACAGTCCAGTAGGCTACAAGTCCAAATTCAGGGCATCAGCTCCAAGAGAAGGCTTTCTGCCTCCGTCAGCTCTGGAGAATGGTCCTTGTGATGCATCAGACTTCCCTTGGTCTCAGAGCATCTCAGAGCAGGAGTCTCAAGTCCAAAGGACCTGCTCTGCTCCCAGCACGGCTTTCTTGGTGGTATAAGGCTCCCAAGTGACTCTGGTCACTTTTCTCTTTTATATCTCAAAAGAGATTGGATTAAGACATCATCCAATCGTGTATACCTCATCAGTATAACTGCTGCTAATCCATCTTATTAGATCATAGTGATTAAATTTACAACACATAAGGAAATCACATCAGATTACAAAATCTTACACAATTATACAATCCTGGGAATCATGACCCAGCCAAGGTGACAGATATTTTTGGGGCACACAATTCAATCCATGACATGTACTCTTACCCTTCACAAAAGTTACCACTTATCTATTGTCTATTTGGTATTCCCTCCCATCTCTCCCATCCCTCGTAACCATCAGATAGTTTCTTTTTGTGTGTAAACTTTTTCATGAGTTTTTACAGTAGTGGTCTCACACAATATTTGTCCTTTTGTGATTTACTTATTTCATTCAGCATAAAGTCCTTCAGTTTCATCCATGTTATTGGATGCTTCACGGATTTATCATTGTTTTTTATCGTTGCATGCTACTCCATTGTGTACCATAGTTTGTTTATCCATTCGTCTGTTGATGGGCATCTAGGTTGTTTCCATCTTTTTGCTATTGTGAACAATGCTGCAATGAACTTGGGTGTGCATTTTCGTGTGACGGCTCTTATTTCTCTAGCATATATTCCTAGGAGAGAGATTGCTGGATGGTATGGTATTTCTATTTCTAGCTTTCTAAGGAAGTGCCGTATCATTTTCCAAAATGGTGGTAACATTTTGCATTCCCACCAGCACTGCATAAGAGTTCCGATCTCCCTACAGCCTCTCCAACAGTTGTTATTTCCAGTGTTTTTGATTCCTGCCAGTAATGCCGGGTATCTCATTGTGGTTTTAATTTTCATTTCTCTAATGGCTGGTGATCGTGAGCATTTCCTCATGTGTCTGTTGGCCTCTTGAATGTCCTCTTTGATGAAGTGTCTGTTCATTTCCTTTGTCCATTTTTTAATAGGATTATTTGTCTTTTTTTTTTATAGAAGCGTTGGATTTTCTTGTAGATTTTAGAGATTAGACCTTTGTCTGACTTGTAATGTCCAAAAGTGTTTTCCCAGTCTCTAGGTTCTCTTTTTAGTCTTTTTGTGAAGTCTTCTGATGAGCATAAGTACTTAATTTTTAGAAGATCTCAATAGTCTAGCTTATCTTCTGGAGTTTGTATGTTGTTGGTTATGGTATGTGTCCTGTTAATGCCATGCATTAGGGCCTGTAGCATTGATCCTACTTTTTCTTCTATGAACTTTATAGCATTTGGGTTTATATTTAGGTCTTTGATCCGTTTTGAATTAGTTTTTGTATATGGTGTGAAGTATGGGTCCTGTTTCATTTTTTTGCAGATGGACATCTAGCTTTGCCAGCACCATTTGTTAAAAAGACTGTCTTTTCCCCATTTGATGGACTTTGGGCCCTTGTTGAAGATCAGATGAACATAACATGGATGGATTTACATCTGGGTTCTTAATTCTGTTCCATTGGTCAATGTGTCTATCCTCGTACCAGTACCAGGCTGTTTTGACTACCGTAGCTATATAGTAGGTTTTGAGGTCTGATAGTGTGATACCTCCTACTTTGTTCGTCTTCAGTAGTGCTTTCCTTATCTTATTCTTCCCTTTCCATATAAAGGTAATGATTAGTTTTTCCACCTCTTTAAAGAACGTTGTTGGTATTTGGATCGGGATTGCATTGTATTTGTAAAGTGCTTTGTGTAGAATTGTCATTTTCACAATGTTGAGTCTGCCTATCCATGAGCATTGTATGTTTTTCCGTTTGTGTAGATCCCTTTGGGTTTCTTGTGGTAGTGTTTTGTAGTTTTCTTTGTATAGGTCTTTTACATCCCTGGTTAGATTTATTCCTAAGTATTTTATCTTTTTAGGGGCTATTATAAATGATATTGTTTTCCTGATTTCCTTTTCATCGTTCTCTTTATTGATGTATAGGAATCCAACTAATTTTTGTATGTTTATCTTATATCCTTCTACTCTGCTGAATCTTTCTATTAGTTCCAGTAGTTTTCTTGTGGAGTCTTTAAGGTTTTCTATGTATAATATCATGTCATCCGCAAACAGGGACAGTTTAGCATCTTCATTACCAATTTGGTTGCCCTTTATTTCTTTTTCTTGCCTTATTGCCCTAGCTAGGACTTCCAGCACAATGTTAAATAAGAGTAGAGAAAAAAGGCATCCTTGTCTAGTTCCTGTTCTCAAGGGGAATGTTTTCAGCCTCTCTCCGTTAAGAATGATATTGGCCATTGGTTTTGCATAGTTGCCCTTTATTATGTTGAGAAATTTCCCTTCTATACCTATTTTATTGAGAGTTTTTTTTTTTAAATCAGGAATGGGTATTAGACTTTGTCAAATGCCTTTTCTGTGTCAATTAAGAGGATCATGTGATTCTTTTCTTTCCTTTTATTTATGTGGTGGATTACATTGATTGATTTTCTAATGCTGAACCATCTTTGCATACCTGGTATGAATTCTACTTGGTCGTGGGGTATTATCTTTTTGATATATTGCTCAATTCTATTGGCTAGAATTTTGTTGGGAATTTTTGCATCTATATTCTTGAGAGATATTGGTCTGTAAATTTTCTTTTTTGTGGCATCTTTGTCTGGTTTTGGTATCAGGGTTATGCTGGCTTCATAAAATGAATTCGGGAGTATCCCTTCCTTTTCTATCTTCTGAAATAGTTTGAGTAGTACCGGTAGAAGCTCTTCTCTGAATGTTTGGTAGCATTGTCCAGTGAAGCCATCTGGGCCAGGGCTTTTTTTTTTTTTTTCAGTTTGGTCTGTTGTAATGTCCCCCATTTCATGTCTTATTTGTGTTATTTTCATCCTGTCCTGCTTTTCTGTTGTCAGTCTAGCCAGGGGTTTGTCGATTTCGTTTATCTTTTTGAAGAATCAGCTTTGGGTTTTGTAGATTCTTTCTATTGTTCTCCACGTCTCTATTTCATTTATTTCTGCTCTGATCTTTATTATTTCCTTTCTTCTAGCGGTTGTGAGCTTTTAGTGATGTTCTCTTTCTATTTGTTGGAGTTCTATAGTTAATGTTCTGATTTTGTCCCTTCTTTTTTGATGTGTGCATCTATTGCTATAAGTTGACTTCGGAGGACTGCCTTTGCTGTGTCCCAAAGGTTTTGGTATGATGTGTTTTCATTCTCGTTTGATTCTAGGAATCTTTGGATTCCATCTCTGATTTCTTCTATTACCCAGTGGTTTGTAAGCAGGGTGTTATTCAGTTTCCATGTAATTGATTTTTTCCCTAGCTTTTCCTGTTGTTAATTTCTACCTTGATGGTGTTGTGGTCAGAGAAGATACTTTGCATTATCTCATCGTTTTGGATCTTTTGAGGATCGCTCTGTGGCCTAAGATGTGGTCTATTCTGGCGAACATTCCATGTGCATTGGAAAAGAATGTGTACTTTGCCGCTGTTGGGTGGAGGTTTCTAAATATGTCTATGCAGTCAAGTTGGCTGATTGTGCCCTTTAGGTCTTCTGTATCTTTGCTGAGTTTCTGTCTAGATGTCCTGTCCTTTACTGAGAGTGGTGTGTTGAAGTCTCCTACTATTATTGTGGAACTGTCAATTTCTCTTTTCAGTACTGTTAGAGTTTATGTGTTTTGAAGCCTTGTCATTGGGTGCTTAGATGTTTGTCATGGTTATATCTTCATGACAGGTCATCCCCTTAATCATTACATAGTGTCGTTCTTTGTCTTTTATGGTGGATTTTGTTTTAAAGTCTATTTTATCTGAGAATAGTATTACCACTCCTGCTCTTTTTTGGTAGCTGGTTTGCTTCATATATTTTTTTCCATCCTTTGATTTTTAAAAATTTATGTCTTTGTTTCTAAGTTGTCTCTCTTGTAGACAGCATATTGATGGATCCTGTTTTCTTATCCATTCTGTCATTCTGTCTCTTTATGGGTGCATTTAGGCCATTTACATTCAGTGTCATTATTGAGAGGTGTGAGTTTATTGCTGTCATTTTGTAGTTCTTTTTTTTTTTTTTTTTGTGGTGCTGACGTTTTCTTAGTTCCTCTAGCTTCCTTTGATGAATTCCTTTTGTTTGTGGGGGTTTTTTTTTTTTTTTTCATTTCTTTTGTTTTTGTAGGTTTTACTTTACTGAGACTTTATGTTTTGTTTTTTTTTTTTTTTCTTTATTTTGATGAGTAGATTTGTTAACTTTCTTTGTGGTTACCTTGAAATTTCTCCTTATCTTCCTAAGTTTTAACCAGTCTATTATTACTTGCTAACGCCTTGCCTTACTCTCCATTAGATGTTTGTATACCTACACTATTTATTCCTTCTTGTAGTGTTCTGATGTTGTTGTCATTTACAGATTAACCTCTCTGGTTCCTTGCTGTAATTCTTTTGGATTTGGATAGTTCTTAAGAGTTCATTTCCTAGGTTGGTATCTGGCTAGTACAATCCTCTGTCCTAGATTCAGGCTGTGGTCCGATGTTGTTTGTTCTCAGATAGAAGGACTCCCTTTATTAAGCCTTGTAAATTTTGTTTGGTTTTTACACAGTCCCTTAATTTCTGTTTATCTGGAAATGACCTAATGTCACCATCATATTTGAATGAGAGTTTTGCAGCATGTATTATTTTTGGCTGACAATTTTTTCTTTCAAGATTTTGTGTATTTCATCCCATTGCCTTTCTTGCCTGTATGGTTTCTGCCGAATAATCTGAGCTTAGACTTACTGTTTCTCCTCTGTATTTGACTTCTTGTTTTTCAGGAGCTGTTCTCAGGATTCTTTGTCTTTGGTTGTAGCGAGTGTGATTATGATATGTCTTGGTGATTTTCTTTTGGGGGGTCTATACTATATGGGGTTTGCTCTGAGCTTCTTGGATGGTCAGTTTTTCATCTTTCATGATATTGGGGAAGTTTTCTGGCAGCAATTCTTCAATGATCTTCTGTGTTTTCTGTTTTCTCCATCTGTTCCGGAACTCTGATCACTCGCAGATTTTTGCTTTTGATCGTATCCTACATAATTTTCGTGGTTTCTTCAGCTTTCTTCGTTCTTTTTTCTGATTTTTCTCAGAGTTGTATACAAGTGTTGGTCTTAAATTTCGCTGATCCTGTCTTCCATAGTTTCAAACCTGCTTCTGAGCCCTTCTATGACACTGTCCATTTCTGAAATCTTGTTGTTTATCTTTTGGATTTCTAATTTTTATTTTTGTATGATTTCTAGTTGCGAATTTATTTTAGCATTTTGTTCCTGTATTATTTTCTTAAATTCTTCCATTTTTTTGTCTTTATTTTCCACAAATTTGTCTGTCTTTTCCCTGAATTTGTTGTGTGTTTTTTTTTTTTCCTCATTTTTGTCTGCTTTTTGCTTCAACTCTTGGATAATTGTATTAGAGATTTGAATTCCTTATCAGGTAGTTCTAGTGCCTTTTCTTCTACCAGAAATCATCTGGTGTTTTATTTTGTACGCCTACTGGAATGGTCCTGTCCTGTTTTTCTACATGTTTTGCTATTGTCTGCTGTCTTTGGGGCAATCAGTAGTTATTTTCCTCTTTTATTGATTGTATATTTGTTTGTTTTGTCCTGCTTTTTTGTTTTATTTTGTTATGTCTGACAAGGCGGGCTGTGCGTTCTTTGTTGTTTGCTCATCTGTGGGAACGATACTTTTCACCTCCGTCTCCAGTGGGTAGGGTTAGTCACTCAGGTATGGTATAGCAGGGCAGGTCCAGCTGAAGGGGAGTTTCTGGGATGGTTGTTTGTGGCACGTACTACAGCTGACAGAACGGGCAGAGAATCAGTGCAGGGAATGTTCTGGTAGGCCATGCCTGTGCTGCTTTGGGGTGTGATGTTCAGTGCACAGTGCTGGTAGGCAGGAAGGAGGGGAGAGATTGTGAAGTGTGGAGCTAAGATGGGTATGGGAAAGAGAATAAAGGAGAGAGGTACAGGAGCCAAAAGTATACACACAAACAAGAAAGAATGCTAAGGGAGCTTGATATTGGAGTGGAGAGATGAGAAACTGATAAATGGAGAAAAACAAAAATGGAAGAAAAGTGTAAAAGAAAAAATGAATAAATTGACTGGAAATGAAGAAAGAAAAAATGGAGAAAGAGAGAGAAGTAAACAAAACATAGAAACAAAAGCAAAACAAAACAAAACCAGAGGAAAAGAAAAAAGACAAGAAGAAAGAAATGCCCCCAGGGATGTCACTGTGCTTCTACACAGTGTAAGGGATTATCTCCCAAGTTGCTCAACAGTTCCCAGCCAAAAGGGCTCCCAAGCCTAGAAAAGAAAAAGAAAACAATCAAACAAACAAATCAAAACAGAACAAATCAGAACAAACAGCCCCGGGAGTCAAACAAGCATGGCGGCATGGGACAGGAGGCAGAGTCCACAGTTGATCGGTGCCTCACAGCCCCCCAGGAAGAAGCAAAGATGGCAACGGAGCCAGGTATTTGAGAGAAAGGATGCGGAAGTGGTGAAAGGTAAGGAAGAAATCTAATGAAGCAGAGAAAAGCAACACCAGCAGCCAGCAAATGACACCCAGGGAGCTGGCCAGTATGAGCAAGTGGAATCCAAGCAACACTGGGGTGAAGCTGGTGCTTCCCGTCCAAGAGCCTGTGGCCGCGGGAAGCAGAGGAGGCTGACTGTGGGTGAAGAAAGGTTGGGAGGGGTGGGAAAGCATATATTATTGGTCACCGGTTGTTCTGTCTCCTGCTGGAAGCTCTGTGAAGCTGATTTCTCATACCCCCATTCACCAGTCTCCAATAGGAATCCAAGATGGCATATCGGCGCTGCAGTAGCTTGTAGAGGGGACGTCTGCAGGTGTCTCTCCTCACTCTCTGTTTTGGATCAGTTTCTTATTCCATTCGGTTCTTGGCTGAGTTCTTTATCTCTTCATTTGATGGTTAGAGTTTCAGGATGGACGTGTGACTCTGCTTGACTTAGTTTTTCGGGTCTTTGCTGTGGGGGAAAGAGTGGTGCTTCTGAGTATAGTGCCATGTTGCCCGGAATTCCAAGAAGAAAAATCTTGATACCCCCATCTTCCACCCACCCTCTGTCTGGAAAGGTGTTTACCCAGCTAAGACTCAGTCTTTGAGTACTTGGCTGCTAACTGAAAGGTTTGAATCCATCCAGAGGTGCTTCAGAAGAAAGGCTTGGTGATCTGATTCTGAAAAATCAGCCACTGAAAACCCTAAGAAGCACAGTTCTACTCTGACACACATAGGGTTGCTGTGAGTCAGAATCAATTCAATGGAAACTGATTGGTTGGCTGGGTCGGTGGGTGCTTGGGCACAAGCAGGACACGGATGGGGGATTCGCATGAAGACTACTTTCCATTGAAGAGCCCAGGGAAGAAAGAGAGACAAAGTTGGAGAAGGTCAGTCCCAGCCTCGAGGTCTGCAGAAAGCAGTGTCTGTAGAAGCATCACCACCATGCCCTGGACCACTGTCCTCTTCATGTCAGGGCAGACTCTGTGGTCTTGGGGAGGGGACATAGAAAAGGGGCCCTATAGAGTAGCTGTCCTAACTCTAGTGCTCACAAACCTCTCCATTGTCCTCTTCAGCGGTCAGCTCCCATCCCGTGGTGACTCAGGAACCCCCCCTCACAGTGATGCCTGGGCTTACAGTCACTCTCACTTGCTTTGTGAATATGGAACCTGTCACAACAGGGAACTTTGTTCCTGAATAAACCTGGTCAAGCTTCTCTGAAGAATATATGCCAGACAAATGAACATTATCTGCCTCAACTGCTTTTCAGGCTCCATTCTCAGAGACAAAGCCACCCTCACCATCACTGGGGTGCAGCACAAGGATGAGGATGAGTACTTTTGTATGGTCTAGGACAATGCACCTGCTTCACGGTGACAGATTCTGATAGGGAGCCCAGCCTGCAGTAGCATCATATTGTTGTTAATTGCCGTCAAATCGGCTCTAACTCATGGCAACTGTCTTAGTCCTCTAGTGCTGCTCCAACAGAAATACCATAGGTGGATGGTTTTAACAAAGAGAAATTTATTCTCTTCACAGTCCAGTAGGCTACAAGTCCAAATTCAAGGCATCAGCTCCAGGAAAGCTCTCTCTCCCTCTGTCGGCTCTGGAGGAAGGTCCTTGTCATCAATCTTTCCTTGGTCTAGGGGCTTCTCTGTGCAGGAACCTCAGGTCCAAAGGAGACATTCTGCTCCTGGCACTGCTTTCTTGGTGGTATGATGTTCCCATGTGTCTTCGCTCGCTTCTCTCTTTTGTATCTCAAAAGAGATTGGATTAAGAAACTATCCAATCTTGTAAATCTCATCAGTATAACATCACAGTGATAGAATTTACAACATATAAGGAGATCACGTATAACCTCATCAAAGTGATAGATTTTACAACACATAAAGAAATCACATCAGATTACACAATCATACAATACTGGGAATCATGACCCAGCCAAGTTGACAGATATTTTGGGGGAACACAATTCAATCCATGACAGCAACCTTATGTATAACAGAATGAAATACTGCCTGGTCCTGCACCATCCTCTGTATGTTTGGACGTCTTCCTCTTTTTTGCTGACCCCTTACTTTACCAAGCATGATATCCTTCTCCAGCGATTGGTCCTTCCTGATGATGTGTCAAAGTAAGTGAGATGATGTCTTGCCATCCTCACTCCTAAGCATTCTGTCTGTACTTCCTCTAAGACTGATTTGTTCGTTCCTCTGGAAGTTCACAGTATAGTCAATATGCTTCATCAAAACCACAATTTGAATGTATCAATTCTTCTATCTTCCTTTTTCATTGTCCAGCTGCAGCATCATGAGCAGAGAGAAAATTCTCCCCATCCTGGGCAAAAGCTGCTGCTGAAAACCCACTTCTTCCCACCTGGCTGATGTTGGCCTGGGTATCAAGTTGTTATGACAACTTTCTTTTTCCGCCTTTGCACTGTGGATGTACCTCAATGTTTCACTAGCATTCAGTGCATCAGGGAAGGAGTGTGGAGTCAGTCTGATTTTCATTATTTGGGATCACAGGAATTTTGTTTTGGTAAGTTATAAAAGTCTTCTTTAGGATAAATGTAATTAATTTGAATGTGAACGCCAAATAATATACACATATAGTTAGAAAATGGTCAGATGGTACCTGTAGCAGATGCTGTTCGTGCTCAGCTCAGATTTCCTGAGGTGCCACAGTTCGGTTGCTGTGCAAATCTCCAAGCTAAGGAGGATGTTCTGGCTGATCCTCACACCCGCAGCCTTCTCTGGGGATTTGTCCTTGGACCACTGAAGGCTGAAGGTGGCTTGCCCATATGTGCATGAGAGTTGCACTTCTACCATTACCTCCTATAGTCAATGACAATCATTGACAGGGGTACAGAAACCCTATTCACTTTCCCCAAAGTGGGACACACTCTGTAGGGCACTTACGCTGGAGTCAGAATTTATCTTCATACCTTCCTTACCCAGTTCCTCTCTCTCCCTTACCAGTTTCTTAGTAACTAAAATTTTAAAAAAGTCAATCCTGACTCACTACAACCCCGACTCATAGTGACACCATGTGTGTCAGAGTAGAACTGTGCTCCATGTGTTTTCAATGTTGATTTTTCATAAGTAGCTCACCAGGCCTTACTTCTGAGTTGCCTCTGGGTCAACTCAAACCTCCAACATTTCGGTTATCAGCCAAGCACGTTAACCCTTTGCACCATCCAGGAACACCTCTCTTGAGAACACTCAATAAAATCACATGGACCCAGGTCCCCATCTCAGGCTTTGCTTCCAGAGAACCCACCTAAGACTGTTCATAAGGGCAAAGTGAAAAGTAAGTCTTCTTCTCTGGTACTTCGTGTCAAAGACCATCACATTCACTGTTTGTTGTACATCCTTCCAGAGGCAGCTTAGGCTGCCATATCCATAGAAACCCATACATATAGTGCTGCCTCCTTGTTTATAAGGCTACAGAGTACTCCACAGTAGTGGAAACTATAACCTATAGAATGAAAGAAAATATTTGCAAATCATATATTTTAACCAACCGGGTTCTAATGATAAACATTTAGATTATCACCAAGATTTTGCTTTTACAAATAACACTGCAATAAACACGTCTAATGCATACTGCTTTAGATTCATGTATGAATATGGCCATAAAATTTCTAGAAGTATAATTGCTGGGTAAAGAGGTTGTGCATTTGCAATTTTCATAGATTTTGTCAGATTTCTCAGCAAAAAACACTTAATCAGAGTATATTGTTAAAATTTTGGGCTTTTGCCAACCTGTTAGATAGAAATGTTATCTTCTTATAGTTTTAATTTGTATTTTTATTATTACAATTGATATTGGGCATCCTTTCATTTGTTTCAATACTCTTTACATTTTAACAGTTGGTAAACTTTTTCTTAAATATCTAAATAAATATTTTAGACTTTGTAGTCAAAGAGTAAAAATTGAAGAAATAATGTAGACACTTACAAAATCATTTAAAATGTAACCTTTTAAAACTAGAAAAACCAACATTCATTATTTCAAAACTTACTACAAAGTTACAGAAACCAAAACAGTATGATACTGGCATAAGGATAGACATACAGACGAATGGAATAGAATTGAAAATCCAAAAATAAAATCATACATCTATGGTCAATTGATTTTTGACAAGAGTCACAAGACCATTCAATAGAGAAAGAATAGTCTCTTCAACACAAGTTGCTGGGAAAATTGTACATCAACATGCAAAAGAGTGAAATTAGAATTCTACCTCACACTATATACAAAAATTAACTTAAAATAGATCAAATATCTAAATCTAAGAGCTAAAACTATAAAATTCTTAGATGAAAACACAGGGGTAAATAATCATGCATTTTGATTTAGTAAGAATTCTTAGCTATGACAGCAAAAACACAAGTGTCAATAAACAATAGATAAATTGAACTTCATCAAAATTAAAAACTTTTGTACATCAAAGGATATTATCAAGAAAGTTAAAAGACAACCTATAGAGTGAGAGAGAAATTTTGTAAATCATATATCTGATAAGAGATTGGTATCTAGACTATATAAACACATCTTAAAACTCAATAGAAAAAAGACAAACCAATTTAAAAATGAACAAAGAATTTGGATAGACATTTCTCCAAAGGAGATATGCAAATGGAAAACAAGCACATGAGAAGATGTGTCCCATCAGGAAAATGTAAATCAAAACCACAATGAGATTCTACTGCACATTCACTGGGATGGTTATAATAAAGAATACAAACAATAACAGATGTTGGTGAGGATAAGAGGACCAGGAACCCTCCTACCTGCTGGGTGGGAATGTAAAATAGTGCAGCCACTTTGGAAAACAGTGTGGTAGTTCCTCAAAAGGTTAAACATAGAATTACTATATGACTCAACAATACGACTCCTAGGTACACCCAAGAGAAATGAAAACAAGCAGCCACACAAAAATATAGCAGCATTATTCATAATAGTCCAATATCAGAAACCACTCAAATGTCCATCAGCTGCTGAATGAATAAATATGATGTGGTATACCCCTACAATGGCATGTTATTTAGTCATAAAAGGAATGAAGTATTAATATGTGCTACAACATGAATAAACCTTGAAAACATTATACTAAGTGAAAAAAATAAGATGAGAAAGACCATGGATTTATGGTTCCATTCATATGAAATGTACAGAATAGGAAAATCTATAGACAGAAAGTAGATTAGTGGTTGCCTAGGGCTGGGGGTGAGTAGGGATAAATGAGGTATGACTGGTAATGGGTAAGGAGTGATAAAAAATATTCTAAAGTTGATTGTGACCATGACTGCACACTCTGTGAATATGTTAAAAACCATACAATTGTACCCTTAAATGAGTGAATTGTATGGTGTGTGAATTAGATCTCAAAAAAGCTGTTATCCCCCATGCGTCTGTCAGTTTGTCTTACTGTGGGGGGTTGTGTGTTGCTATGACGCTAGAAGCTATACCACTGGTATTCAAATACCAGCAGGGTCACCAAAGGCCAACAGGTTTCAGCTGAGCTTCCAGACTAAGACAGACTAAGAAGGACCTGGTGGTCTACTTCCAAAAAGAATTAGCCAGTGAAAACCTTATGAATAGCAGTGGAAAATTGTCTGATACAGTGCTAGAAGATGAGCCCCTCAGGTTGGAAGTCACTCAAAAGATGACTAGGGAAGAGCTGTCTCCTCAAATTACTGTCGATTCTTAATGATGTGGATGGAGTCAAGCCTTTGGGACCTTCATTTGCTAATGAGGCCCTACTCAAAATGAGAAGAAACAACTGCAAACACCCATTAATAATCAGAATGTGGAATGTGCGAAGTATTAATCTAGGAGAATTGGAAATAATAAAAAATGAAATGGAACACATAAACGTTGATATCCTAGGTATTAGTGAGCTGCAATGGACTGGAACTGGCCATTTGGAATCAGACAATCATATAGTCTACTATGCTAGGAAAAACAACTTGAAGAGGAATGGCATTGTATTCATAGTCAAAAAGAACATTTCAAGATCTATCTGAAGTACAACGCTGTCAGTGATAGGATATTATCCATACGCCTATAAGGAAGACAAGTTAATATGACTATTATTCAAATTTACGCACCAATCACTAACTCCAAAGATGAAGAAATTGAAGATTTTTACCAACTTCTTCAGTCTGAAATTGATCAGACATGCAATCAGGATGCACTGGTAATTGGTGGTGATTGGAATATGAAAGATGGAAACAAAGAAGAAGGATTGGTAGTTGGAAAATGTGACCTGGTGATAGAAAAGATGCAGGAGATCACATGATAGAATTTTGCAAGACCAAAAACTTCTTCATTGCAAATACCTTTTTCAACAACATAAGCAGCAATGATACACATGGACCTCTCCAGATGGAATACACAGGAATCAAATCTACTATATCTGTGGAAAAAGATGATGGAAAAGCTCAATATCATCAGTCAGAACAAGGCCAGGGGCTGACTGTGGAACAGTCCATCAATTGCTCATAAGCAAGTTCAAGTTGAAGTTGAAGAAAATTAGAACAACCCTACTAGAGCCAAAGTACAACCTTGAGTATATCCCATCTGAATTTGGAGACCATCTCAAGAATAGATTTGACGTGTAGAACACTAATGACCAACGACCACATGAGTTGTGGAAGGACATCAAGGCCATCATACATGAAGAAATCAAGAGGTCATTTCAAAGACAGGAAAGAAAGAAAAGACCAAAATGGATGTCAGAAGAGACTCTGAAACTTGCTCTTGAACGTCAAGTAGCTAAAGCAAATGGAAGAAATGATGAAGTAAAAGAGATGAACGGAAGATTTCAAAGGGCATCGCGAAAAGACAAAGTGTTATAATGACATGTACAAATACCTGGAGATAGAAAACCAAAAGGGAAGATCACACTTAGCATTTCTCAAGCTGGAAGAATTGAAGAAAAAATTCAAGCTTTGAGTAGCAGTAGTGAAAAATTCTATGGGGAAAATATTAAAAGAGGCAGGAAGCATCAAAAGAAGATGGAAGGAATACACAGTCACCACACCAAAAAGAATTGGTCAATGTTCAATCATTTCATGAGGAAGCAGATGATCAGAAACCAATGGTACTGAAGGAAGAAGTCCAAGCTGTACTGAAGGCACTGGAGAAAAACAAAGCTCCAGGAATTGATGGAATATCAGTTAAGATGTTTCAACAAATGGATGCAGCTCTGAGAGTGCTCACTTGTCTATGCCAAGAAATTTGGAAGAGAGCTATCTGGTCAACCAGCTAGAATAGATCCATATTTATGCCTATTCCAAAGAAAGGTGATCCCACAGAATGTGGAAATTATCAAAAAATATTATTAATATCACATGCAAGTAAAATTTTCCTGAAGATCATCCAAAACCGGCTGCAGTGGTACATCAAAAGGGACCTGACAGAAATTCAGGCCAGATTCAGAACAGGACGTGGAACCAGGGATATGATTGCTGATGTCAGATGGATCTTGGCTGAAAGCAGAGAATACCAGAAAGATGTTTGCCTGTGTTTCATTGACTACCCAAAGGCGTTCGACTGTGTGGAACATAAGAAATTACGGATAACATTGAGAAGAATGGGAATTCCAGAACACTTAATTGTGCTCATGAGCAACCTGTATATAGAGCAAGAGGCAGTCGTTCGAACAGAACAAGGGGATACTGCTTGGTTGAAAGTCAGGAAAGGTATGAATCAGGGTTGTATCCTTTCACCATACTTATTCAATCTGTATGCTGAGCAAATAATCAAGGAAGCTGGACTATCTGAAGAAGAATGTGGCATCAGGATTGGAGGAATCCTCATTAACAACCTGTATTATGCAGATGACACAACCTTGCTTTCTGAATGTGAAGAGGACTTGAAGCACTTACTAACGATGATCAAAGACCACATCCTTCAGTATGGATTACATCTCAGCATAAAGAAAACAAAAATCTTCACAACTGGACCAATAAGCAACATCCTGATAAATGGGGGAAAGATTGATGTTATTAAGGATTTCCTTTTACTTGGATCCACAATCAACACCCGTGGAAGCAGCAGTCAAGCAATCAAACAATGCGGAGGTGGGGCCAAGATGTAGTAGTCAGATGCTTCCGGAGCCCTTCAGGCTGTATCAGCTCATGGTGTGTGGTGAGGCAAGAAGCAACACTTGGGAGGCCTTTTCAGCGTACAGAAAGACCCAGAGGCAGAGTCTGCTCGGCCATCCAGAACCAGTGAACAGCAGCCCTCGATCAGCGAAAGATAAGTACTTGCGTCTGGCCCACCCCGCAGATCAAAAACACCCTACTTTGGGAAAAACCTCTCTCCCATTTACCTCCCTGCTCCCTAATCTGCACTGGGTCAGGGAAGGCTTCAGTGATTGCTGAGTCCCCTGAGCCGGAAGTAAGACCTATCACAGGCCCTGAGGGATTCTCCCGGCCTTGGAGATGAAACAAATTAACAAACTGGGGAAAAAATAATCTGCAAGCTCGCCTAAACCAGGAACTCAGGGTAGGCAGAGCTTCTTTGCCTAGGCACGGGCATAAGGGGTCCATGGATTTTGAGTGCCTTTCCCCCTGCAGAGACTTGTGTGGGCCCATTTCAATAGTGTAGGCCCTCTTTACCACAGTACAACAGGGTATATACCTGAAGTCTAACTTCAACTGTTTCAGCTGTGAAGTGGCAGTTTCGTGACATTTGATGCTGCTCTGCCTATTAAGCAGTTTCTTCACCTACCCACAACAGGATCCTGAGGACTGGTGGCTCCACCCCTGCCACCTAGCCACCTGTGACATGCGCCCAAGAATAAGTGGTGCTCCCAGTCCTTACAGCCAACAGCATTGGACACCCACAGTCCAGCTGCAAAACCCACCCCCCTACAAGCTTTAGGGAACAGGAACACGCTTTGCTCCTGGACACTCAGGGGCAGCCGTCAGCCCCCTGCCTTGCTCAGCTGTGGCTCCTGCTGTAGTCAGATGCTTGTACTTACACCAATCACCAATGCCTGTCTAGGACTGTAGGAGAGAGCCTGCACCACACACTTGGTGGTTGACTACCTGGACACCTGAGCTGAATCCATACAGGAGTGGGTGGGATCCAGGGCTCACACACTTAGTGGCAGGTCCGGACACCTGGTGGCAGGTTGTTGGAGCTTCATGGGCACCAGTGATTGGGCTATCTCACATGAGCAGCCTATTTGGGCATATCAAAACAAAACAAAACAAGAAGCTAGGACACAGTAAGCAAATATTAAAAAAATAAATATAATAACTTATTGATGGCTCGGAGACAACAGTCAAGATCAAACCTCATAAAGAGGTAGACCATCATGGCTTCAGCAAGCTCCTAAACTAAAGAAGCTAGAAACTTTCCAGAGGAAGATAATTTCTGGGAATTACCAGAGGCATAATACAAAAGATTAATATACAGAACTCTTCAAAAAAATCAGGAAGGAAATGAGGAGAAATGCAGGCCAAGCAGTAGAGGAACTTAAGAAGATTAGAGAAGAGCATTATGACAAGTTTAACAGGCTGCAAGAATCCACAGGGAAACAGCAATCAGAAATACAGAAGATTAACAATAAAATTTCAGAATTAGACAACTCAATAGAAAGTCATAGGAAGAAAACTGAGGCAATGGAAGTCAGAATTAGTGAGACTGAAGATAAAGCACTTCACACCAACTTATTTGAGGAAAAAATCAGATAAAAGGGTTTAAGAAAACTGAAGAAAATCTAAGAATTATGTGGCATTCTATCAAGAGGAATAACTTATGAGTGATTGGAGTACCAGAACAGGGGAGAGGGGTAACAGAAAATACAGAGAGAATTGTTGAAGATTTGTTAGCAGAAAACTTCCCTGATGTCGTGAAACATGACAAGATATCTATCCAAGATGCTCATCGAACCCCACATAAGGTAGATCCCAAAAGAAAGTCACCAAGACATATTATAAGCATACTTGCCAAAACCAAAGACAAAGAGAGAATTTTAAGAGTGGCTAGGGATAAACGAAAAGTCATCTACAAAGGAAAGTCAATAAGAATAAGCTCGGACTACTCAGCAGAAACCATGCAGACAAGAAGACAATGGGATGACATATATAAAGCCTTGAAGGGGAAAAACAAAACTACCAGGTAAGAATTATATAGCCAGCAGAACTGTCTCTCAAATATGATGGTGAAATTAGGGCATTTCCAAATAAACAGAAGTTTAGGGAATTTGCAAAACCCAAACAAAATTACAGGGAATACTAAAGGGAGACCTCAGGTTAGAAGATCAATAACATCAGATAACAACGCAAGACTAGACCACAGGACAGAGAAACCAGATATCAACCCTGATAGGGAAGTCACAAAAGTAAATCAAAGCTAAAACAGTGAAAATAGGGAAACAGAAATGTCAATATGTAAAAGATGACAACATTAAAAAAAAAAAAGAGGGACTAAAAATGTAGACATAGATTTTTTTATATGGAGTGGAAGTCAAGGCAATATAAAGAAATAACAGACTGGTTTAACTTTAGAAAAATAGGGGTAAATATTAAGGTAACCACAAAGGAAACTAAGAATCCTACACATCAAAATAAAAAAACTACAAAAATATAAAGACTCAGTAAACACAAAATCAACAATAATGACAAAGACGAAAAGAAAATACATAAAGAAAAACGACTGCACAGAAAATTAACTGGAACAAAGAAACTGTCAACAACCCACAAAAAAGACATCAAAATGACAGCACTAAACTCATACCTGTCAATAATTATTCTAAATGTAAATGGACTAAGTGCACCAATAAAGAGACAGAGAGTGGCAGATTGGATAAAAAACAAGATCAGTCTATAC
Source organism: Dugong dugon (assembly GCA_030035585.1). Lineage (NCBI taxonomy): Eukaryota > Metazoa > Chordata > Mammalia > Sirenia > Dugongidae > Dugong > Dugong dugon. The sequence goes on along the minus strand of CM057476.1, from coordinate 36,363,894 downwards.
TCTGTCTACAAGAGACACGCCTTAAACTTAAAGGCACAAACTAAAACCAAAAAGATGTAAAAAATATATCAAGCAGACAACACTCAAAAAAGAGCAGGAGTAGCAATATTAATCTCTGACAAAATAGACTTTAAAGTGAAATCCACCACAAAGGATAAGGAAGGACACTGTATAATGATTAATACACCTGGTCAATACACCAGGAGGACATAGCTATAATAAATATTTACTCACCCAACGACAAGGCTCCAAAATACATAAAACAAACACTAACAGCATTGAAAAGAGAGATAGACAGCTCCACACTAATAGCAGGAGACTTCAACACACCGCTTTCAGTGAAGGACAGAACATCCAGAAAGAAGCTCAATAAAGATATGGAAGATCTAAATGCTACAATCAACCAACTTGATCTCTTGGACATATACCAAACACTCCACCCAACAGCAGGTAAGTATACTTTCTTTTCCAACACACATGGAACATTCTCCAGAATAGACTACATATTAGGCCATAAAACAAGTCTTAACAGAATACAAAACATCGAAATTTTACAAAGGACCTTTTCTGACTATAAAGCCATAAAAGTAGAAATCAATAAAAGAAAAGGCAAGGAAAAAAAATCAAACACATGGAACTGAACAACACCTTGCTCAAAAACTACTGGGTTATAGAAGAAATTAAGGATGGAATAAAGAAATTCATAGAATCAAATGAGAATGAAAACACATTCTAGAGAACCTTTGGAACACAGCAAAAGCAGTGCTCAGAGGTCACTTTATAGCAATAAATGCACACATCCAAAAAGAAGAAAGGGCCATAATCAAAACATTAACCCTACACTGGAATAAGTAGAAAGCGAGCAGCAAAAGAAGCCCTCTGGTGCCAGAAAATAATAAATAAATAAATAAGAAATTACTTCTTATAAATAAGAAATAATAATAATTAGAGCATAATTAAATGAAATAGACAATAGAAAAACAATTGAAAGAGTTAACCAGACCAAAAGCTGGTTCTTTGTAAAGATCAACAAAATCGATAAACCATTGGCCAAACTGACAAAAGAGAAACAGGAGAGGAAGTAAATAACCCAAAAAGAAATCAGATGGGCGCTATCACAACCGACCCAACTGTAATTAAAAGAATCATAACAGAATACCATGAAAAATGGTACTCTAACAAATTTGAAAACCTAGAGGAAATGGACAAATTTCTAGAAACACACTACCTACCTAAACTAACACAGAAAGAGGTAGAACAACTAAATAAACCTATATAAAAAATAAGAGATTGAAAAGGTAATTTAAAAACTCCCAACAAAAAAAGGCCCTCGCCTGGACGCTTTCACTGGAGAATTCTACCAAACTTTCAGAGAAGAGTTAACACCGTTACTACTAAAGGTATTTCAGAGCATAGAAAAGGATGGAATACTCCCAAACTCATTCTATGAAGCCAGCATAACCCTGATACCAAAAGCAGGTAAAGATATCATAAAAAAAAGAAAATCACAGACCAATATCCCTCATGAACATTGACACAAAAATCCTCAACAAAATTCTAGACAATAGAATTCAGCAACATACCAAAACAATCATTCACCATGATCAAGTGGGATTTATACCAGGTATGCAGGGATGGTTCAACATTAGAAAAACAATCAATGTAATCCATCACATAAATAAAACAAAAGACAAAAACCACATGATCCTATCAATAGATGCAGAAAAAGCATATGACGTAGTCCAACACCCATTCATGATAAAAACTCTCAATAAAATAGGAATAGAAGGGAAATTCTTCAACATAATTAAGGGTATTTATACAAAGCCAACAGCCAACATCATCCTAAATGGAGAGACTTTGAAGGCATTCCCCTTGAGAACAGGAACCAGACAAGGATGCCCTTTATCACCACTCTTATTCAACATTATACTGGAGGTCCTAGCCAGAGCAATTAGGCTAGAAAAAGAAATAAAGTATATCCAAACTGGTAGAGAAGAAGTCAAAGTATCTCTATTTGCAGATGATATGATCTTATGCACAGAAAATCCCCAAGAATCCACAAGAAAACTACTGGAACTAATAGAAGATTTCAGCAAAGTTTCAGGATACAAGCTAAACATACAAAAATCAGTTAGATTCCTTTACACCAACAAAGAGAACTTCCAAGAGGAAATCACCAAATCAATACCATTTACAATATCCCCCAAGAAGATAAAATACTTAGGAATAAATCTAACCAGAGACGTAAAAGACCTATACAAAGAAAAATATAAGACACTACTGCAAGAAACCAAAAGAGACGTGCATCAGTGGAAAAACATAACTTGCTCATGGATAGGAAACTCAACAGTGTGAAAATATCAGTTCTACCCAAAGTGATCTACAGATACAATGCAATTCCAATCCAACTTCCATGGGCATTTTTTAATGAGATGAAGAAATAAATCACCAACTTCATATGGAAGGGAAGAGGCCCCGGATAAGTAAAGCATTACTCCAGAAGAAGAACAAAGTGGGAGGCCTCACACTACCATATTTTAGAACATATTATACTGCCACGGTAGTCAAAACAACCAATGGAACAGAATTGAGAATTGAGAATCGAGACATAAATTCATCCACCTATGAGCAGCTGATATTTGACTAAGGCCCAAAGTCCATTAACTGGGGAAATGACAGTCTCTTTAACAAATGGTGCTGGTATAACTGGATATGCATCTGCAAAAAATTGAAAACAGACCCATAACTCACACCATGCACAAAAACTGACTCAAAATGGATCAAAGACTTAAATATAAAATCGAAAATGATAAAGATCATGGAATAAAAAATATTTACAATACTAAGAGCCCTAATACATGGCATACAATACTAAGAGCCCTAATACATGGCATACACACAATACGAACCAGAAATAACAATGCACAAGCACCAGAAGAGAGACTAGATAATTGGGAGTTCCTAAAAGTCAAACACTTATGCTCATCAAAAGACTTCACCAAGAATAAAAATACAACCTATAGACTGGGAAAAAAATTTGGCTTCTACAAATCTGATCAGCATCTAATCTCTAAAATCTACAAGATACTGCAAAGCCTCAACAACAAAAAGACAAATAACCCAATTAAAAAATGGGCAAAGGATATGAACAGGCACTTCACCAAAGAAAATATCCAGGCGGCTAAGAGACACATGAAGAAATGCTCACGATCATTAGCCATTAGAGAAATGAAGATCAAAACTACAATGAGATATCATCTCACCCCAACAAGGCTAGAATTAATCCAAAAAACACAAAATAATAAATTCTGGAGAGGTTGTGGAAAGACTGGAACACTTATACACTGTTGGGAATGTAAAATGGTACAACCACTTTGGAAATCAATTTGGAGCTTCCATAAAAAGCTAGAAATAGAAGTACCATAGGATCCAGCTATCCCGCTCCTTGCAATATATCCTAGAGAAATAAGAGCCTTCACACAAATAGATATATGCACTCCCATGTTCATTGCAGCGCTATTCACAATAGCAAAAAGACGGAAACAACCTAGGTGCCCATCAACGGACGAATGGATAAACAAATTATGGTATATCCACACAATGAAATTCTACAAAAGATAAAGAACAATGATGAAGCAGTGAAACATCTTATAACATGGAGGAATCTGGAGGGCATCATGCTGAGTGAATTTAGTCAGTCACAGAAGGACAAATATTGTATAAGACCTCTATTATAAGAACTCAAGAAAAGGTTTAAACACAGAAGAAAACATTCTTTGATGGTTACGAGGGTGAGGAGGGAGGGAGAGGGTTATTCACTAACTAGATAGAAGACAAGAATTATCTTAGGTGAAGGGAAGGACAGCACACACTACAGGGAAAGACAACACAACTGACTAAACCAAAGCTAAGAAGTTTCCTGAATACAACAAAACACTTCGAGGGACAGAAGTAGTAGGGTTGGGGGTATGGGAATCATGATTTCAGGGGACATCTAGTTCAATGGGCATATCAAAGTTTATGAAGAAAATATTCTGGATCCCACTTTGGTGAGTAGCGTCTGGGGTCTTAAAAATTATTGAGTGGCCATCTAAGATGCATCAATTTGTCCCAACCCACCTGAAGGAAAGGAGAATGAAGAATACAAAATTCACAAGGAAAGTATTAGCCCAAGAGACAGAAAGAGCCACATAAACCAGACACTGCATCATCCTGAGACCAGAAGAACTAGATGGTGCCTTGCTACCAGCAATGACCAGCTTGACAGGGAACAAAGAGAGAGTCCCTGATGGAACAGGAGAAAGCGTGCAGAACTCAAATTCTAGTAAAAAGACCAGACTTAGTGGTCTGACTGAGACTGAAGGAACCCAAGACAGCATGGCCCTCGGACTCTCTGTCAACCCAGAACTGAAATCATTCCTGAGGCCAACTCTTCACACAATGATTAGACTGCAATATAGGATATAAAATGATTCTCCTGAAGAGTGTGCTTCTTAGCTTAAGTAGACACAGGAGACAAAATGGGCAGCTCCTGTCCGGAGGTGAGATGAGAAGGCAGAGAGGGTCAGGAGCTGGTAGAATGGACACAGGAAATCAGGGGTGGAAAGGAGGAGTGTGCTGTCACAGTATAGGGAGAGCAATTAGGGTCACATAACAATGTATGTATAAATTTTTGTGTGAGAGAATAATTTGAATTGTAAACTTTCACTTAAAGTACAATAAAATAAAATAAAAAAGAAACCAAACAACGCATTGCATTGGGAGAATCTGCTGCAAAAAACCTCTTTAAAGTCTTAAAAAGCAAAGATAGCACCTTGCATACCAAGATGTGTTCACCCCAAGCCATGGTGTTTTCAATTGCATTCTATGCGTGCAAAAACTGCACAATGAATAAGGAAGACGGAAGAAGAATTCACGCCTTTGAATTGTGGCATTGGCAAAGAATATCGACCATGCCATGGACTGCCAAAAGAAAGAGCAAACCTGTCTTGGAAGAAATACAGTCAGAAAGGGCCTTAGAAGCAAGAATGGCAAGACTACTTCTCACATACTTTGGACATACTATCAGGAGGGATGAGTCCCTGGAGAAAGACATCATACTTGGTAAATTAGAGGGTCAGCGAAAAAGAGGAAGACTCTCAAAGAGATGGATTGACACAGTGGCTGCAACAATGGGCTCAAGCATAACAACGATCATGAGAGTGGTGCAGGACTGGGCAGTGTTTCATAGGGTCGCTGTGAGTTGAAACCGACTGGACGGCACCTAACAACAACAAGAAAGTGGTGATATAAAAAACAATATTTATGTATTGTTATACTCAAGTGTCTACAGACCAGCTGGATTGTTTTGGTCTCCACTTGGCTCACTCATGCATCTGCAGTCAGATAGATCAGCCAAGCAGCTCTGCTGGTCTTGGCTGGACTCTCTCACAAGTATGGTGAATTGACTTGCTTTAGGCTGGTCTAGGAGGGGCTCAGCTGGATCAATTGTAACATTCTCCATTGTGGTCTCTCATCCTCCAACAAGCTAACCTGGGCTTGTTCACATGGTTTTCTCCAGAGAGAGAACAGAAATGCAAGGTCTCTTGAGGCCTGGTCTAGAAAATGGCACACCATCACTTCTGCCTCATTGAAGGGGAAACAGGCTTTGCAAGGCCGAACATGAGTGCCCTCCTGTGGTCTCCTAGTTCACTACAGTTTGCTAAGTTACCCTTATGTAAGTCCCTGGCATGTAGCTACTATTGTGGTCTTTATACCCATGGTCTTTGTGACTCACATATAATGATTGGGTGGGACTATGCAAATAAGATATATGGAACCTGTGAGCGTTGGGATTGTGTGTCACCTTGGTTGGGCCATGATTCCCAGTGTTGTGTGTGATCGTCCTCCATTTCATGTGTTGCGGATCCTGACTTCTTTGTGTTGTGAGAGGATTGGTGTGTGGTGTCTTGGGTCACAGCCTTACAAGAGGGCATGACTCAAGTCCCACCCTTACTCAAGTTATACCTTTCCCTGGGGTGCAGCCTGCATCTAAGATATAGGTGTGGATGCCTTGGTGGGGCTCTCTCTCTCTTTGCATCTGGATCCCACATCCGATTCATGATCGTGGAAACTCTAGTTATTGGGACTTGAGCAGAGGCCTGCCGTCTGACCTGCCAATTCTGGGATTCACTGGCCTATGCAGCCCCTTGGGCCAGTGGCCTATCATCTGACCTGATTCACCAGCTTCCGCAGTCTTCTGAGTCAGCAGCCTGTGGTCTGAACTGCTTGTTTGGGTTCGTCAGCTCCTGCAACCACGTGGGTCAGGAGAAGCATATGCCTGACCCATGGATTTGGGACTTGCCAGCCTCCACAACCATGTGAACCATTTTCTTGATATAGTTCATGGGTTCGTGAGTTCTGTAAGGCGTTGCAGCAAATTAGGGAACCCAAAGATGGGAGGGAGAGTATGAGGGTAGGAGGAATAGTTGTTGTTAGAGATGATGGAGTGGTACAGCAGTTTGGAAAAGCTGGACATTTGGAACATCTTTAACCTCTGCCTCATGGCAGCCAGCATTGTGCTGATCCTTATAAAATAAATTATTCATTTAGCAAGGGATGTGCTGCAGTCATTTAGGGCCACAACTGACGTATTCAGCGGCTGCATCAGTGAAGGGGATGAGCAACTAGAAACGCTTGCCCTCAGGTTTGTAAATATGGGAGATTCAAGGGTTAGGGGAATAATCCCCTAGCCATTGCTCAAAGCCTTCCAACAATGCTACTGGAGATAGTTGGAGGGGCTAAGCAGGTCCCTGGTGCTGAGAACACCCTGTAATATGCAGTGCAAAACAAAAGTTAAAACAGCAGGAAAAAAAAAAGTAGTAAAAAGCCTTTCAAGATATCTTGTCCTGAGTGGCCTTGAAGAGACGTTAGAGGCCTTCGCTGGAATTATTTGATAATTGCCTCTGCCAAGATAACCGAGCAGCAACATAGTCGCAGCTGCAACAATAAGGAGAAAACTAAAATAAGATGGCCCACCTCCGTGTTACCAGGCAACTGGGGTGAACAATTTCTTGCACTTGTTATGGTGGAGGTGTGGCTCCACAAATAACTGAGGGTGCTGCTAACTTTTCCCAGATCTTCTAACTTTCAGAAATAATTAAGACTGAGGATTAAACCTCTGTTCCTCTTTCACTAGGGAGGACCAAAGGCCTTATGTTACAATTAAAGTTCAATGAGGAAACGAAAAGAATTTTATGGCTTGGGTTTTATATACCATTGCACAGGTGACTGTGATCTCTATAACACCTGGCACCAAAATAAGGAAAACTTTTGAGTATGAGGTCTTCATATTGAGACACTTGTCCAAGCATGACTATGGGTAAATCCCTTCGGGGCCCCTACAAATCCCTATTATATGCATTGATGATGTTGATGTATTAATTCACAACTTTGTAAACTTTGGCCTCCAACCCCTGACGGGAATTGCTGTAGTAGGGCCATTTTTCGCAGAGCACATGGCAACTATGACATGGGCTATAGTTAATAGCCTGGTCATTCAATCTGGCTACTGACAATCCTTAGACTGACATATAAAGCAAGCCCCTATGGGAATGAGATATCTGGACAAAAAAAGAAAAAATCAGCTGTGCTCCTGAAAAGCTTTTGCTGCTTGTGTGGATAGTCACCAGAAAGGATCGTATACTGAGAGGGGAAAAAAAACCAATGAGCAGATCGTTCTTGCCAAATGACTGCAGAGGCTGAACCATCCTCTACAAGCCAACAGGCCAGCGTGTTCTCAGCAAGTAAATCATATCAGAGCCTCTTATCCTATACAGAGGCTTCCACTGAATCTTGAATGAACTATTCATGCTCTACATCACTCCTCAACCATAGGGGAGATTGAGCACTTCAATGGACAGTCATAAATGGCTGATGTGAAGGGACAAGACAACCTCAGCCTGAATTATGAGTCTCAGACAAGCAGTCTGGGGTCTCAATGCAGCAGTTCCCTGAAAGGGCATTTCTCATTCGCACCATATGTTTGATCAAACTGTCTATTCTATAAAATGTGTTTCTTTTGTATACAACTGTTCCTGACAAAAGATCTGGGTCCCACAGAGGTCACTGCCTCAAGACTAGGACAGACATCCTGAGTGGCTATACCCAAGAAACCCTCACCTCAAGTCCCACGGGAGATAAAGGATGGAAGGGGGAATTTTAATGTTTTCTTCCCAGATTATCTTGCAATGATGGACAGGTTCCTTATCCGTGGGCCTAATGATACAGGCTTTTGCTAGAGCTACCAATCAGACCAACTGTTGGCTCTGTCGACATTTGAACCAAGATGATGAGTAATCTCCCCACATTTTTCCAGCTTGTCTGTCAACAAGGAGGACACCTTGTGGACCAACTGAACGTGTAACCTGGTGTACTGAGGAGATCATGTGGTAAATGAATAGTTAACTTCACTACTCATGGAAAACATTTTTTTAAATATAAAATCCGCCTGTGGGGAGTGCTCCAACTGTAGAATGAAATTTCTCTCCTTGTGTAAAATGTAAATGGTACCAGATTGGATGGTTTGACTCTGAGAATGGTACTTTCAAGACTGAGTTTGACATTACTGTGGACACGGAGAACTTGCAGAATATGACCAGGTGGTCCAAAGTGCATTGACTGACTACACCAAGTCTGAATTAGCCTGGTCTGGCAATGGTAATACCGTGTTCAATTGTCCTGAGAAAGAGAGCTTTTGTATTACTTGTACTGAAATGTCTACTCTTCATATAATGTGCCATGTTTGGAGAAATATTCTGTTTTTACATAAATCAATCAGGACATATTATACATGCATAAGATTAGACAAGTGCAGCCCTTTAATCTATTCAGTTGGCTTAGATTAAGCCACAACTGGGATGGCTGGTTGGGATCTCTCCGCCAAGAAGAACAGATCAACCTTCTGGAGACAGTCCTACTAGTAACCCACACTAAATGCTACCTTGTATGATGCACAGATATAACATCCATGATAGTTATGCACCAAACCATGGACATGCAGCTCAACATCCAAAATGGGTGAGGAGCATACCAGGACTTGGTACTGTTTTGCTTCCTTTTCTTGCATTCTGTTGGGAGTCGAGGGTGGGACTGTTGGGGGAATGGTCTGCCTCTATGCTTCCTATCCAGGCTGCCCATGTAAAGGCTTTGGGCCCAGAGCATTCTCTGATAAGGAGGCTGGGAACTGGGTCCCCTTCTCTCTCCTGGTTCCTTCTCCTTATCAGAGAAGCCTTCTCCCAGTTCTGGGCACACAGTAACTTTCTCTGTCTCTTGCACATGCGCAGGCACCATATGGCACCTGGCCAACCCAACTTCTATATCTGTTCCTGGGGGGGAGGGAATGGTGTCTCTTGTACTACAGCACAAGAGGGGGAGTGTGATGGTTAAGGTTGTGTGTCAACATGGCTGGGCCATGATTCTCCGTGGTTTGACAGTCGTATGTTGTTGTGATCACCTCATGATGGGATCTGCTGTGAGTAGCCAATCAGCTGAAAGACAGTTTCCTTGGGTAGGCAGCCTGCATTGAATATAAGTGGACATTCTGGCAAGGTTCGTGGGATATTGCTTGCGCTGGATCCTGCAACTGGCTTCTGTTCGTCTGAGCTCTGGTTCTTGGAACTTGAGTTAGCAACTAACCTGCAGTCTTGCCTGCTGATCTTGGGATTTGTCGATCTTGGCAGCCTGTGAACAACAGCCCTGCTCTCTGACCTGCCGATCTTGGGTTAATCAGCCCCTGCAGCTACGTGAATCAGGAGAAACCTCTATCCTGACCCATAGACTTGGGACTTTCTAGTCTCTACAATCACGTGAGCTGTTTATTTGATACAAATCTCTCTATACATATACTTATATGCTTTACTGATTTTGCTTTTCTAGAGAACCCAGCCTAAGTCAGACATAATATCAAAAAGGAAAAAGCTTCCAAGAAAGGACTCTGAAGACCTGGAAAGGGTCCTCCTCAAATATTTATAAGACTACTGATCACTGCATGCATGGGAGGAAACTACCAAAGACCAAGTAAAGAACAACACAAAAGGATTATACAGAACATTCCATGGAGCTCACAATCAGGGATATTGCCTTTCACATAAATCAGAGTGGATAAACTCATAATTCATGGGACATCAGATAAAAGGATGCTCTGGGACCACCTAACATAATGTTTAAAAAAGCAAATTGTGAAGCACCAAACTGTTTCCAAGTAACTTTACTGAGTCACAGAATAAAGGACATGGATATACACCAAAATACAAAAGTATCATCGCCCACAAGAAAAAATTCATAACGTCTTCCATTCTGTAACGATTACCAGACTTGCAAGGATGCAGGAAAATGTGATCCATTATAAATAGAAAGTTAAATAAATCCAAACTGGAACAGAAATTGCACAGATGATAGATTTAGCAGACAAGAATACAAAATTATTGCTAAAATTGTATTTCATTTGCTCAAGAAGCTAGAGAAATGATTGAACATGTTAAGTTGAGATTTTGGAGACATAAAAAATCCAGGTCAAATTTTCTACTTGAAAACTACATGCCTGAGACAAAAATACACTAAATGAGATTCACAGAAGTTTGGACATTGCAAAAGAAAAAATGAACTTGAACACATAGCAGTAGGAACTACCCAAAATGAAACACAGATTGCCAGGTCTTTTCTCCCACAGAACCGCTAGTGGATTTGAACCATCGACCTTTTTGTTAGCAGCCAAGAACTTAACCATTGCATCACTAGCGCTCCTAAAATTTGTAGAACAAATTCAAAAAGCCTAATATCTGTGCAGTTGGAAACTCTGAGTGGAAGAAGAGCAGGGAGGGGACGACAGAAAAAAAATAGTTGAAAAAAATGACCAAAATTGTTCCAAATTTGGTGAGAACTATAAAAGTAGAAATTCAAAAAGCTCAACAAAACTCAAGCAAAAGAAATATGAAGAAAACACCACCAATACACGTCATAATTAAATTGTTTAAAATCTGTTACAAGAAACAATCTTAAAACCAGCCAGAGGAACAAATATAATAATAGATTTCTCACTAGAAACAATGCACAAGAAGACAGTGAAGCACCATCTTTAAAACACTGAAAGAAAAATATTCAAGCTTAAATTCTTTTTCTAGTGGAAATATTTTTCAAAAATGAAGGCAAAAGCTTTGTCTGACATACAAAAATTGACAGAATCAATCAACAGAAAACTCTCACTAGGAAAAATCATAAAAAACACTATTCAAGAAGTAATAAAGGACTTTGCCTCCTGGAAGACCTATATCAAAAGAATTTAAAGAGATCAAAAAACTGAACACTTTTTTGTGTTGGATTCAGACATTCAAGGAAATGACTATCAGGTCACTTGCTGACTGTGAAGATGACAAAAAAAAGGCTCCTGTGTGATCACACATGGCAAGGAATATAGTTTTGTTTTGTTTTTTGTGAACAATAGTTTGGAAAAGTTACCCCCCCCCCCAAAAAAAAATTACTGCCATTCTCAACAAGTAACAACAGCAATTCGTGAGAAGGAAGAATCTAATTTCTAAAATTATCACATTACAATATTCAAAATGTCCAATACTTAACAAAAAAATTAGAAAATATACAAAGAAACAGAAAATTATGGCCAATTCAGAGAAGGAAAAAGAAGTTGACAGAAACCATTCCTGAGGAAGCCCAGACATAGGACTTACAAAAAAAAAAAAAAAAGAACATTTCAAATTAACTGTTTTAAATATTCTCAAAAACTGAAGGACTCCAGGGAAAAATAAGTAAAGGAAATCAAAAGAATGATGTAGGATCATGTAGGGAATATCAATAAAGAAATAAAAATTCTGAAAAGGAATCCAATAAGAATTCTGGGACTTTAAATTAAAAATAACTGAAGTGAAAAAATTACTAGAGTCCATCATTAACAGTGATAATTTTATTTTTTTATTTATTTTTATTTTTTCCCATAGAAAAATTTATACATACATTGTTATGTGACTCTAACTGGGATTGGACTAGACTGTGGGACATAGTGATACTTGTGAAGAGGGTGACTCTTAGTCAAGTAGATACAAGAGACAGAAGAGGCAGCTTCTGTCCAGAGGTGAGATGGGAAGGCAGAGAGGTATAGGAGCTGGTTGAATGGTCATGGGTAATAAGGGGTGGAAAGGAGGAGAGTGCTGTCACAGAATGGGGTGAACAATTAGGGTGACATAACAATGTATGGCTAAAATTTTGTATGGGGGACTAACTTGAGATATAAACTTCATTTAACTACAAAGATTAAAAAAAGATGAAATAAAGAAATTCATAGAATCAAATGACAATGAAAGCACATCTTACCAAAACCTTTGAGACACAGCAAAAGCATGCTCAGAGGACAATAAACGCACACATCAAAAAAGAAGAAAGGGCCAAAATCAAAACATTAACCCTAAACTCAAACAGAAAAAGAGCAGCAAAAGCAGCCCTCAGGCATCAGAAGAAAGGAAATAATAAAGATTAGAGCAGAAATAAAAGAAATAGAGAATATAAAAACAATAGAAAGAATAAACAAGATCAAAAGTTACTTCTTTGAAAAAATCAACAAAATCAACAAACCACTGGCCAAACTAACAAAAGAAAAACAGGAAAGGAAGCATATAACCAGAATAAGAAATGAGACAGGTGATATCACAACCGACCCAACTGAAACAAAAAGAATCATAGCAGAAGGCTATGAAAAACTGTACTCCAACAAATTTGAAAACCTAGAGGAAATAGACTAGTTTCTAGAAATACACTACCTACCTAAACTAACACAAATGAAGGTAGAAAAACTAAATAAACCCATAACAAACGAAGAGATTGAAGAGATAATAAAAAAACTCTCAGCAAAAAAAAAAAAAAAAAAAAAAACCTTGGCCTGGACAGCTTCACTGGAGAATTCTACCAGACTTTCAGTGAAGGGTTAACACCAATACTACTAAAGCTATTTCAGAGCATAGAAAAGTAATGAATACTCCCAAACTCAGTCTATGAAGCCAGCATAACCCTGATACCAAAGCCAAGCAAAGATACCACAACAAAAGAAAACTACAGACCAATACCTCTCATGAACATGGATGCAAAAATCCTCAACAAAATTCTAGCTAATAAAATTCAGCAGCATACCAAAAAAATAATACATTAAGACCAAGTGGGATGCATACCAGGTATGCAGGGATGGTTCAACATTAGAAAATCAATCAACATAATCCACCCCATAAATAAAACAAAAGAATCACATGATCTTATCAAAGTAGAAAAGGCATTTGACAAAGTTTAACACCCATTCGTGATAAAAACTCCCATCAAAATAGGAATAGAAGGGAAATTCCTCAATATAATCAAGAGAATTTATACAAAGCCAGCGGCCAACATCATTCTAAAGGGAGAGAGACTGAAAGCTTTCCCCGTGAGAACGGGAACCAGATAAGGATGCCCTTTATCACCACTCTTATCAAGATTGTGCTGGAGATCCTAGCTAGAGCAATAAGGGCATCCAAAGAAGGGCATCCAAGAAATAAAGTGTATCAAAATTGGTAAGGAAAAGGTAAAATTATCCCTATTTTCAGGTATGATCTTATACAGAGAAAACCCCAAAGAATCCAGAAGAAAGCTACTAGAACTAACAGATTTCAGCAAAGTAGCAGGATACAAGATTAACACCAAAACTCAGTTGGATTCCTCTATCCCAACAAAGAGAACTTCAAAAAGAAATCAACAAATCAATACCATTTACAATAGCCCCTAAGAAGATAAAGTATTTAGGACTAAATCTAACCAGGGACATAAAATAACTATGGAAAGAAAACTACAAAACACTATTGCAAGTAACCAAAAGAGACCTGCATAAGTGGAAAAACATACCATGCTCATGGATAGGAAGACTCAACATTGTGAAAATGTCAATTCTACCCAAATCGATCTACAGATACAACACAATCCTGATCCAAATTCCAGCCACGTTTTATAACAAGATGGAGAAACAAATCACCAACTTTATGTGGAAAGGGAAGAGGGCTTGAAGAAGTAAAACAAAGTGGGAGACCTCATACTACCTGATTTTAGAACCTATTATACCACCATTGTAGTCAAAACAGTCTGGTACTGGTATAACATCAGACACATAGACCAATGAAACAGAATTGAGAACCCAGACGTAAATCCATCCGTCTATGAGAAGCTGATACTTGACAAAGGCCTGAAGTCCATAAATGGGGGAAAAGATAGTCTCTTCAAGAAGTGGTGCTGGCATAACTGGATAGCCTAGTGTAAAGAAAATGAAACAGAACCCATACCTCACACCACACACAAAACTAACTCAAAATGGATCAAAGACCTAAATATAAAATCTAAAACGATAAAGATCATGGGTAAAAAAGTAGCGACAATATGTGGGGCCCTAATACATGGCATAAATAGTATATAAATCATAACTAACAATGAACAAACACCAGACGAAAAACTAGATAACTGGGAGCTCCTAAAAATCAAACACTTATGCTCATCAAAAGACTTCACCTAAAGAGTAAAAAGACAACTTACAGACTGGGAAAAAATTTTTAGCTACGAAATATTCGATAAGGGTATAATCTATAAAATCTGCAAGATACTGAAATATCTCAACAACAAAAAGACAAATAATTCAATTAAAAATGGTCAAAGGATATGAACAGACGCTTCATCAAAGAAGACATTCGAGTAGCTAACAGACACATGAGGAAATGCTCACGATCTTTAGCCATTAGAGAAATACAAATCAAAACTACATTAAGATACGATCTCACCCAGACAAGGCTGGCACTAATGCAAAAAACACAAAAGAGCAAATGTTAGAGAGGTTGTGGGGAGATTGGAACTCTTATGCACTGCTGGTAGGAATGTAGAATGGTACAACCATTTTGAAAAACGATATGGCGTTTCCTTAAAAAGTTAGAAATAAAAATATCATACAATCCACAAACCACTCCTTGGGAATATACCCTAGAGAAATAAGAGCCATCACACCAATAGACATATGCACAGCCATGTTCTTTGCAGCAATATTCACAATAGCAAAAAAATGGAAACAGCCTAAATGCCTGTTAACAGATGAATGGATTAAAAAATTATGGTACCTACACACAATGGAATACTATGCAACGATAAAGAACAATGATGAATCCGTGAAACATTTCACAACATGGATGAATCTGGAGTGAAATAAGTCAGTCACAAAAGGACAAATATTGTATGAGACCACTACTGTAAGAAAACCAGAAAAGGTTTACACATAGAAAAAAGCATTCTCTGATGATTATGAGGAAGGGAAGGGAGAGGGAGGGGAAATCACTAACTAGATAGTAGACAAGGATCAACTTTGGTGAAGTAAGGACAACACACAATACAGGGAAGTCAGCTTAACCAGACCAAAGCAAAAGCATGGAAGTTTCCTAGACACATCCAAACACTTTGAGGGACTGAGTAGCCAGGGCTGGGGCCTGGGGACCATAGTCTTGGGGGACATCTAGCTCAATTGCCATAACATGGTTTATAAAGAAAATATTCTACATTCTACTTTGGTGAGTAGCGTCTTGGCTCTTAAAAGTTTGTGAACAGCCATCTAAGATACATCTGCTGGTCCCATCCCACCCGGAGCAAAGGAGAATGAAGAAAACCAAAGATACAAGGAAAATACTAGCCCAAAGCACTAAAGGACGACGTGAACCAGAGACTCCACTAGCCTGAGACCAGAAAAACTAGATAGTACCCGGCTACCACCAATGACCGCCCTGACAGGGAACACAACAGAGAACTCCTGGACAGAGCAGGAGAAAAATGTAGAACAGAATTCAAATTCATGTAAAAAGGCCAGACTTAATAGTCTGACAGAGATCGGAGGAACCCCCGAAACTATGGCCCTCAGACGCTCTGCTAACTCAGAAATGAAAATATTCCCGAAGCCCACTTTTCAGACAAAGATTAGGCAGGATTTATAAAACAAAAAATAATAACATGAAGAACGTGCTTCTTAGTTCAGTCAAATACTTTGCCGGTCTAAAGGTCTTAATTCCAAAGGGAGGAGTGCTGCCACCTGGAGACACATCACTGATTCCATTGACCTGGAAATTAAGAATGCCACCTTGCCACGTTGGTCTCCTTATGCCTCTGGATCAACAAGAAAAGAAAGGAGTTACCATATTGGCTAGTGTAATTGATCGTGATTACCAAGAGGAAATCAGATTCGTATTACATAATGGAGATAAAGAAGAGTATGCCTGGAATACAGGAGATTCCTTAGGACTTCTCTTAATACTACCATTCCCTGTGATTAAAGTCAATGGAAAACTACAGCAAATCAATTCCGACATGACTACTAATGGCCTAGACCCCTCAGAAATGAATGTTTGGGTTACCCCACCAGGCCAAGAACCACCACCACCTGAGGTGCTTGCTGAGGGCAAAGTCAATACTGAATGGGTGGTGGAAGAAGGTAGTTCTAAATACCAGTTATGGCCACATGACCAGTTGCAGAAGCAAGTACTCTAACTGTTATGAGTATTTCTGCCTTGTACGTGTGCATCAAATATTTTTGTTTTCTTAGCTTATAAAATATAAGATGTAAACAGGGCTAGTGCATATTCGGTTGTGTGTTAGTGGTATCATGTTTGGTGTAAGGATGACTTTATAATTGTCTTTATTCAGAGATTATGTATGGTTTAAGGAGATGTGTACAAGTGCTAAGTTGACAAGGAGAGAACTTTGATGGTTAAGGTTGAGTGTCAACAGCTCGCCCCTGTTCTTCCTACCTGCAGTTCGTGGGACTTGAACTAGCAGCTCACCTGCTGTCTTGCCTGCCAATTTTGGGATTCATCAATCTTTGCAGCCTGTGAGCAAGAGCCCTGCTGTCTTACCTACCTATCTTGGGTTTGCCAGCCCCTGTGATTACGTGAATCAGGAGAAGCCTCTATCCTGACCCATGGACTTGGAACTTTCCAGCCTCTGCAACAGCATGTGCCATTTCTTTGATATAAATATATATATATATATTTATACACCTTGCTAGTTTTGCTTCTCTAGAATAACCAGTCTAAGACATCCCTTTAATCATTATGTAATGTCTTTCTTTGTCTTTTAGGGTGGATTTTATCTTAAACTCTATTTTATCTGAGATTAGTATTGCCACTCCTGCACTTTTTTGTTTGCTCTTTGCTTGATATGTGTTTTCCATCCTTTGATTTTTAATAAATTTATGTCTTTGTTTGTAAGGTGTCTCTTGCAGACAGCATATTGGTGGGTCTTTTTTTATCCATTCTGTCACTCTCTGTCTCTTTATGGGTGCATTTGTTGTTCTGATCTTGTCGTCATTTACAGACTGACGTCTCTGGTTCCCTGTTGTAAACCTTTTCATTTTATTTTATCCTTGAGAGTTCATTTCCTAGGCTGGTCTCCGGCTGATGCTGTCCTGTGTCCTAGATTGTGGTTGTTGTCTGATGTTGTTAGTTCTCTAACAGGAGGACTCCCTTTAATAATTCTTGTAAATTAGGTTTGGTTTTTACATATTTCATTAATTTCTATTTATCTGGAAATGTGCTAATTTCACCATCATTTTTTAGTGAGAGTTTTGCAGGACTTGTTATTCTAGGTTGGCAATTTTTTTCTTTCAAGGTTCTATACATGTCTTCCCATTGCCTTCTTGCCTGCATTGTTTCCCACGAGTAATTGGAATTTAGTCTTATTGTTTCCCCTTTGTACGTGACTTTTTCTTTTTCTCAAGCTGCTCTCAGGATTCTTTCTTTGTCTTTGGTTTTGACGAGTGTGATTATGATATGTTTTGGTAACTTTCTTTTGAGTTCTATCCTCTATGGAGTTTGTTGAGCTTCTTGGATGGTCAGCTTTCATCTTTCATGATATTAGGGAAGTTTTCTGTCAGCAAATCTCAACAACATTCTGAGTTTCCCATTCTCTCCACCCCTGTTCTGAAACTCTGATCACACTTAAATTTTTCTCTTGTTTGTATCCTACATAGTTTTCAGGTTTTCTTCATTTTTCTCTGATTTTTCCTCAAAGTGGTATCCAAGGATTTGTCTTCAATTTTGCTGATCCTGTCTTCTATTGTTTCAAATTTGCTTCCAAAACCTTCTATTGTATTGTCCATTTCTGAAATCTTATTGTTTATCTTTTGGATTTTTGATTACTGTTTTTGTATGATTCTAATGATTTATTTTGACATTTTTTTCCTATATTATTTTCCTGAATTCTTCTATTGCTCTGTCTGTGTTTTCCCTGATTTTGTCTCTTTTTCCCTCAGTTTTGTCTGTGTTTTCTTTCATCTCTTTCCTAATCTCTTGGAGAGCCCTGGATATTAGATTTTTGAATTCCCTTTCGAGTAGTTCCAGTGCCTTTCCTCTATCAGAAGGTCATCTGGTGTTTTATTTTAGTCACTTACTGGAGCCATCCTGTCCTTTTTTTAATATATTTTGATAATGTCTGCTGTCTCTGGGACATTCAGGAATTATTTTCTTAGTTTATTGATTGTAGGTTTGTTTTGTCCTGCTTTTTTGTTTTATTTGGTTATGTCTAGGTGGGCAGACTGGGCTTGTTTTGTTGCTTGCTCATCTGTGGACATGATACTTCTCGTCACAGTGTCTAGGTGGGCAGGGCTGGTGGCTTAACTATGGCACGGCAGGGCATGTCTGGGGGGAGAGAGGGATGGGTCATTTTGGGCACAAACTGAGGCCAGAGGTATGGGGTTGTGAGGCAACACGAGCAAGGTCTGGGGATCTCCACTGGTAACACTTGGGGGCCTGGCACTCAGCACTTAGTGCAGATAGGCAGAAGGGAAGGGAGAGGTTGTGATGTGTGGCTCTAAGTGGGAGAGAGAAAGAAGAGACAAAAACAAAAGAAATAAATGAAGACAAACAGTAAATAAAATGGTGGAGTGGCAGGAATCAATGGGTGGGGGTGGTGCAGACCCTTGGAGGCCATGTGCCAGTGACTCTGTAGCCAAGCCATGCAGCTCAATCTGTCGAGAAGTGGCAGGGGTGGTGCATGGGGCTAGGTGGAGGGAGAAAGGGAATGAAGGAAGGCAAAGAGAGAAAAGAAACAAGAAGAAATGAAAACAACAACAGTAAACATGGTGCTGAGGGAACCAGCTGTGGGGGGTGAAGAACCAGGGTGGTAGCGAGCTAATGTCTCTCTCACCAAGTGGCGTGGCATGGCACCTCAGGAAGGGGCAAAGGAAACTCAGGGCCTAGGTGGAAGAGAGGAAGGAAACATAAAGAAAAATAAAAACTATATGGCACTGAGGGAACTGGCAGGTGGGTCAGGGCAGATCTGAGAAGTTTGTGTGCTGGTGGCTCTCTAGCTGAGGAATGAAGCATGGCCCATCAAGAAGGGATAGCGTGGCACATGGGGCTATGTGGGTGGGAGAAAAAAAAGGAAGGAAGGGAGAGAGAGAAGAAACAAACAAAAAATATAGCAGTGAGGGAACTAGATGTTGGGGTGAGCCAGAACCGGGGTGGTGGCAAGCTGGTATCTCTCTTGTCAGGCCATATGTCACAGCCCATCAGGCAGGGGTGAAGGCAGCACAGGGCCTAGGTGGGAGGGAGGAGGAGAAGGGAAATATAAAGAAAAATAAAAAATATGGTACCAAGGGAACTGACTTGTGGGGGCGGTGCAGACCCGAGGAGGGCATATGCCAGTTGCTCTCTAGCCGAGCGGTGTAGCATGGCCCATTGAGAAGGGAAAGGGGTGGCACACGGGACTAGGTGGGTGGGAGAAAGGAAAGTAAGGAAGGGAGAGAGAAAGAAGAAACAAAAATATTATGCTGAGAGAGCTGACCCGTGGGGGCAACAAAGAACTGGGCAGGGCTCTGTGCCGGTGGCTCTCTAGCTGAGCAGTGCAGCATAGTCCATAGAGAAGGGGCGAGGATTGTGCACTGGGCTAGGTGGGTGGGAGAAAGGAAGAGAAAGAAGGGACAGAGAGAGAAGACACAAAAACCACAAAATTTGGCTCTGGGAGAACCAGCTATTGGAGGCAGGGTGGACTAGGGGCAGCACTGAGCTGGTGTCTTTCCAGCCAAGTGAGTGTGGCCCCTTGGAAAGTGGCAGAGGCAGCCTACAGGACAGAAGGGTTAGGGGTGGGAAAGCGTGTATCCCTGGTTACTTAGTGCTCTGTCTCCTGTTGGGAGCTCCATGATGTTGCCTTCCCATACCCCTTGTCCAGGTGGCTGTGATCCAAGATGGTGAATCTGTGCCACATTAGCTAGCAGACAACCTCCACTACATAGCTCTCCTCATTCTCTAATCTCTGGGTGCTTCTTCTTCCACTGGGTGCTTGACTGAGTTGTTTATCCCTTCATTTGATGCTTAGGATTCCGGGACTGATGTTTGTATCTGTTTTACTTAGTTTTTCGGGTCTTTGATGCAAAGGGATGGCATTGTGCTTCTGTCTATACTGCCATGTTGACTTTTTCCTAGTCTGTAGGTTGGACTATATGAAGAAGAACGGGACATCAGGATTGGAGGAAGACTCATTAACAATCTGCGTTATGCAGATGATACAACCTTGCTTTTTCAAAGTGAAGAGGACTTTAAGCAGTTACTGATGAAGATCTAAGACTATACCTTCAGTATGGATTACACCTCAACATGAAAACAAAAATCCTCCCAACTGGAACAAAAATAATATCATGATAAATGGAGAAAAGATTGAAGTTGTCAAGGATTTCATTTTACTTGGATCCACAGTCAACATCCATGGAAGCAGCAGTCAAGAAATCAAAAGACTCATTGCACTGGGCAAATCTGCTGCCAAATACCACTTTAAAGTGTTGAAAAGCAAAGATGTCACCTTGAAGACTAAGGTGCATCTGACCAAGCCATGGTGTTTTCTATCGCCTCATATGGAAGCTGAAGTTGGATGATGAATAAAGAATAAATGAATAAAGAAGGCTGAAGAAGAATTGACGCCTTTGAATTGTGGTGTTGGCGAAGAATATTGAATATACCATAGACTGCCGAAAGAATTAACAAATCTGTCTTGGAAGAAGTACAACCAGAATACCCCTTAGAAGCAAGGACAGGGAGACCACATCTCACATACTTTGGACATCTTATCGGAGGGATGAGTCCCTGGAGAAGGACATCATGCTTGGTAGAGGTTCAGCAAAAAAGAAAAAGACCCTCTACAAGATGGATTGACACAGTGGCTGCAACAATGGGCTTAAATGTAACAATGATTGTGAGGATGGCAAAGGACCAGGCAGTGTTTCCTTCTGTTGTACATGATGTTGCTATGAGTCAGAACTGACTCGATGGCACCTAACAACAAGGTTGTCTTTTCACTCCTTTGATAAACTCTTTTGATGAGCGTAACTGTTTCATTTTTATAAGGTCCCAGTTACATAATTTGTCTTCTGCTGTTCGTGCATTTGTAGTTGTGTTTGATAATCTATTTTTTGTGCTCAAAGCTAAGCATCAGCCACTATTTTAATTAATTATTTTTTTAACGTGCATTTTCTTTTCTTTTTTATAGTGCTTTAGGCGAAAGCTTACATAGCAATTAGTTTCTCATTAAACAATTAATACACATATTGTTTTGTGACATTGGTTGCCAACCCCACGACATATCAACACTATCTCCTTCTCAACCTTGGGTTCCCCATTTACATTCATCCAGCTTTCCTGTCCCCTCCTGCTTTCTTGTCCTTGCCCCTGGGCTGGTGTGCCCGTTTAGTCTCATATACATGGTTGAACTAAGTGTGTTATTGTTTTATAGGCCCGTCTAATCTTTGGCTGAAGGGTGAATCTTAGCAGAGACTTCAGTACTGGGTTAAAAGGGTATCCGGGGGCCATACTCACAGGTTTTCTCTAGTCTGTCAGAGCAGTAAGTCTGGTCTTTTTTTGTTTTGTGAGTTTAAATTTTCTACATGTTTCTCCAGCACTATCTGGGACCCTCTATTGTGATCCCTGTCAGAGCAGTCAGTAGTGGTAGCTGGGCACCATCTAGTTGTGCTAGACTCAGTCTGGTGGAGGCTGTGGCACTTGTGGTCCATTAGTCCTTTGGACTAATCTTCCCTTTGTGTCTTTGATTTTCTTCATTCTCCCTTGCTCCAGATGGGGTGAGATTTGTGGAGTATCTTAGATGGCTGCTCACAAGCTTTTAGGACCCCAGACACTACTCACCAAAGTAGGATGTAGAATATTTTCTTTATAAACTATGTTATGCCAGTTGAGGTAGATGTCCTCCTAGACCATGGTCTCCAGCCCTCAGTTCAGTAACTTGGTCCCTCAGGGGTTTTAAATGTGTATATGAATCTTCAATGACTTTACCATGGTCAAATTGTGCTCTTCCCCAGTATTGTGTACTGTCTTATCTTTCAACGAAGTTAACACTCATCTATTGTCTCGTTAATGTTTTTCCCTCCCCATCCCTCCTCTCCCTTGTAACCATCAAAGATTTTTTTCTTTCTGTGTGTAAACTTTTTCATGAGTTCTTATAATAGTGGTCTCATACAGTATTTGTCCTTTTGTGATTGACTTATTTCACTCAGCATAATGCTCTCTTGATTCACCCATGTTGTGAGATGTTTGGCAGATTAATCATTGTTCTTTATCATTGCATAGTATTCCATTGTGTGTATGTACCATAGTGTGTTTACCCATTCATCTGTTGATGGGCAATTAGGTGGTTTCCATCTTTTTGCTATTGTGAATAATGCTGCAATGAACACTGATGTGCATATGTTTATTCGTGTGATGGCTCTTATTTCTCTAGCATATATTCCTAGAAGCGGGATCGCTGGATCGTATGGTATTTCAGTTTCTAGCTTTTTAAGGAAGCGCCATACCATTTTCCAAAATGGTTGTACCATTTTGCCTTCCCATCAGCAGTGCATAAGAGTTCCAATCTCCCTGTAGGATAATCTTTGTTTTTTAATTATGTCACATAGTTTTGTCCCTATCTCTTCTTCCAAAAAAACTTTATAGTTTTACGTTTAACATTTGGGTTTTTGATCCATTTTGAGTTAGTTTTTGTGTATAATGTGAGGTATGGGTCCCGTTTCATTTTTCTGCAAGTGGATATCCAATTTTCCCATGAAAATTTGTTAAAGACACTGTTTCTTCCCCCTCTGAATAGATTTTGACACCCTGCCTAATATCAATTGTCCATGTTGTTCTTGTTAGATGCCTTGCAGCCAGTACTGACTCATAACGACGCTATGTATAACAGAACAAAACACTGCCCCGTCCTGTGAAGTCCTCGCAGTCGTTGCTACGTTTGAGCCCATTGTTGCAGCCATTGTGTCAATCCATCTCGTTGAAGGTCTTCCTCTTTTTCAATGATCCATGCTTGACCATACCAAGAATGGTGTCCTTCTCCAGGAACTGGCCCTCCTGATAACATGTCCAAAGTATGTGAGACGAAGTCTCACCATCCTCGCTTCCAAGGAGCACTCCAGCAATACTTCTTCCAAGACAGACTTGTTTGTTCTTCTGGCAATCCATGGTATATTCAATATCCTTTGCCAAAACATTCAAAGACATCAATTCTTCTTCCGTCTTCCTTATTCGTTGTCCAGCTTTCACATGCGTATGAGGCAATTGAAAACACCATGGTTTAGATCAGTTGCAGCTTAGTCTTCAAAGTGACATCTTTTCTTTACAACACTTTAAAGAAGTCTTTTGTGGCAGATTTGCCCAATGCAATATGTGCTTTGATTTCTTGACTGCTGCTTCCATGGATGTTGACTGTGAATCCAAGTAAAATGAAATCCTTGACAACTTCAATATTTTCTCCATTTATCATCATGTTTCTTATTGGGCCAGTTGAGATGATTTTTGTTTTCTTTACATTTAGATGCAATTCATACTGAAAACTGTGGTCTTTGATATTCATCAGTAAGTACTTCAATCCTCTTCACTGTCAGCAAAAAAGGTTATGTCATCTGCATATTGCAGGTTGTTAATCAGTCTGTTCCTGATGCCACCTTCTTCTTCATATAGTCCAGCTTCTTGGATTATTTGCTTAACATACAGATTGAATAAGTATGGTGAAAGGATACAACCCTGACACACACCTTTCCTGCAGTATCCCCTTGTTCTTTTAGAACTACTGCCTCTTGGTCTATGTACAGGTTCTGCATGAGCACAATTAAGTTTTCTGGAATTCCCATTTTTTGAAATGTCATCCATAATTTGTTATAATCCACACAGTCAAATACCTTTGCATAGTCAACAAAACACAGGTAAACATCTTTCTGGTATCCTCTGTTTGCAGCCATGATCCATCTGACATCAGCAATGATATTTATCTTTCCATGTCCTCTTTGAATCCAGCTTGAATTTCTGGCAGTTCCCTGTCAATATACTGCTGCAACTTTTTTTGAATTATTTTCAGCAAAATTTTACTTGTGTGTGATACTAATGATATTGTTCAATAATTTCCACATTCTGTTGAATCACCTTTCTCTGGAATGGGCATAAATATGGATCCCTTTCAATCGGTTGGCCAGGTAGCTGTCTTCCAAATTTCTTGTCCGAGGCGAGTGAGCAGCTCCATCCAGCGCTACATCAGTTTGTCACAACATCTCAATTGGTACTCCATCAGTTTCTGGAGACTTCTTTTTTCACCAGTGCCTTCAGTGCAGCTTAGACTTCTTCCTTCAATACCATTAGTTCTGGCACGTATGCTACCTTCTGAAATGGTCGAACATCCACCAGTTCTTTTTGGTACAGTGACTCTGTATTCCTTCCATCTTCTTTTGATGCTTCCTGTGTCATTCAATATTTTGCCCATAGGTTCCTTCCAAATTGCAACTCGAGGCTTGAATTTTTTCTTCAGTTCTTTCAGCTTGATAAATGCTGAGTGTGTTCTTCCTTTACGGTTTTCTAACTCCAGGTCTTTGCACATTTCATTATAACTTTGTCATCCCAAGCCGTTCTTTGAAACCTTCTGTTCAGCTTTTACTTCATTATTCCTTCCATTTGTTTTAGCTACTCTACGTTCATGAGCAAGTTTCAGAGTAGCTTCTGACATCCATTTTGGTCTTTTCTTTCTTTCCTGTCTTTTTAATTATCTTTTGCTTTCTTCATGAATGATGTCCTTGAGGTCATCCCATAACTTATCTGGTGTTTGGTCATTAGTGTTCAATGCATTCAATCTATTCTTGAAATGGTCTCCAAATTCAGGTGGAATATACTCAAGGTCTTACTTTGGCTCTTGTGGGCTTGTTTTAATTTCTCTCAACTTCAACTTCAACTTGCATATGAGCAATTGATGGTCTGTTCCACAGTCGGCCCCTTGCCTTGTTCTGATTGATGGTATTGAGTTTTTCCATCATCTTTTTCAGCCGATGTACTGGATTTTATTCTTGTGTTTTCCATCTGCTGAGGTCCACATGTATAGTTACTGTTTATGTTGTTGAAGAAAGGTATTTGCAATGAAGAAGTCGTTGGTCTTGTAAAGTTTTATCATGCAATCTCTGGCATCATTTCTATACCAAGGCCATATTTTCAGAATACCTATCCTTCTTCTTTGTTTCCAACTTTCGCATTCCAGTCACCAGTAATTATCAATGCATCCTGATTGCATATTTGATCTTGAATTTCAGACTGCCGAAGTTGATAAAAATCTTCAATTTCCCCATCTTTGGCACTAGTGGTTGGTGAGTAAATTTGAATTAACTGATCTTCTTTGTAGGTGTGTGGATATTATCCTATCACTGACAGCACTGTACTTCAGGATAGATCTTGAAATGTTCTTTTTGACTATGAACATAATGCTGTTCTTCAATTTGTCATTCCTGGCCTAGTAGACCATATGATCATCTGATTCGAAATGGCCAATACTAGTCCATTTCAGCTCACTAATGCCTAGGAAATTGATCTTTATATGTTCCATTTCATTTCTATTTCCTAGATTCATACTTCATACATTGCACTTCTGATTATTAATGGATGTTTGCAGCTGTTTCTTCTCATGTTGTTTCACGCCACAGCAGCAAATGAAGGTCCGGAAAGCTTGACTGCATCCACGTCGTTAAGGTTGACTCTACTTTGAGGCGGCATCTCTCCCCAAGTCGTATTTTAAGTGCCTTCCATCCTGAGGGCCTCATCTTCCAAAATTATATCAGACAATGTTCTGCTGCTATTCATAATGTTTTCACAGGCCAATTTTTTTAGAAGTAGACCACCAGGTTCTTCTTCCTATCTGTCTTAGTCTGGAAGCTCAGCTGAAACCTATCCACCATGGGTGTCCCTGCTGGTATGTGAAATACCTGTGGCATAGCTTCCAGCATCACAGCAACATCCACATCACTACAGTAGACAAACATAGAAGGATGGATTTATTTCTGGGTTCACAACTCTATTCCAGTGGTCTCGTGTCTATCATTGAACCAGTACCAGGCTATTTTGATTACTGTAGCTGTATAGTATATTTTGAGATTGGGGAGTGTGAAGGCTCCTACTTTTTTCTTCTTCTACAATATTGCTTTGGCTATTTGGAGCCTTTTTCCTTTCCATATAAATTTGGTGCTTAGTTTTGCCATTTCAGTAAAGGATGTTGTTGGAATTTGTATTGTGACTGCATTGTATTTATAGATCGCTTTGGATAGTATTGACATTTTCACAATATTAAGTCTTCCAATCCATAAATGGAAGTGCCCTTCCATTTATGTAGGTCTCTTTTAGACTCTTGCACTAATGTTTTATAGTTTTCATTGTATAAATCTCATATATCCCTGGTTAGGTATATTACTAGCTATTTTATCATTTGGGGTGTTATTATAAATTGTATTTTCTTGGTTTCCTTTTTGAATTCCCTCCTGTGATTTTTGTGTGTTGATCTTGTACCCTGCAATGTTGCCGAATTCTTCTATTATATTCAGAAACTTGCTTGTGCAATCTTTGAGATTTTCTATGTATAGGATCATGTCATCTTCGAATAGGGTTACTTTTACTTCTTCTTTTCTGATTTGGATACCGTTTATTTCTCTTTCTTGCTTTATTGCTCTGGCTAGGACTTCCAGTACAATACTGAGTAGGAGTGGTAATAATAGGCACTGCTGTCTTGTTCTCATTCTCAAGGACAAGGCTCTCAGTCTTTCTCCACTGAAAATAATATTCACTGTTGGTTTTGCAAATATACCCTTAATTATGTTGAGGGATTTCCCTTCTGTTCCTATTTTGCTGAGTTTTAATCAGGAAAGCGTGTTGGATTTTATTAAATGCCTTTTCTGCATGAATTGAGGTGATCATGTTGTTCTTTTCCTGTGTTTTATTTATATGGTGAATTACATTGATTGGTTTTCTAATGCCGAACAACACTTGCATTTCTTGTATGAATCCTACATGGTCATGATGCGTGATTTTATCTATATGTTGTGAAATTCTGTTTGCTACAATTTTCTTGAGAGTTTCTGCTTCTATATTCATGAAGGGTATTTGTCTGTAATTTTCTTTTTTTGTGAAGGCTTTACCTAGCTTTGGTATCCGGGTGATGTTGATTTCATATATAATTTAATATATAATTTAATCTTTAATATATAATTTTTTATTTCTCCTTTTGACAGAAGTAACTTTCAAATATAGTTCAATTGTTTTAATCTTCTGACCATTTTGTGATTTCCCATTACGAAGCACAGTTCACACTTCATTTAGCAATGCCCCCAGGAGCAGGTGACAATCTCACTGATGAGCCTCCACTGTTTGGTTGATTTAGTCAGATTTTTTTTACTTTTTTCCAAATCACAAGTTCATGTTAAGACATCAATCAAAAAATATTAGACTTCCAGGCAACATGGCGCTATAGACAGAAGCACCACACCATCCCTTCACAGCAAAGATCCAAAAGACTAAGTCAAACAGAGACACACATCAATCCTGAAACCCTAAGCATCAAATGAAGAGATAAAGAACTCAGCCAAGCACCAAGTGGAATAAGAAACTGACAGAGAACAGAAAGAGAGGAGAGATAAATGCAGAGATCCCCTATCAGCTAATGCAGCACAGATCTGCCATCTTGGACTCCTATCGGAGATCAGTGAATAGGGTGTATGAGAAAGCAGATTCACAGAACTTAAAGCTTTCCCACCCTCCAGCCTTCTTCACCCCTACTCGGCCTCCTCTGCTACCTGAAGCCATAGTCTCTTGGCCAGGAAGCACTGGTTTCACACCAGAGCCACTTGGGTTCCACCCACCCACACTGGCTGGCTCCCACAGTGCCATTTGTTGGCTGCTGGTGTTGCTTTTTTCCACTTCTTTAGATTTCTTCCTTACCTCTCAAAATCTCCCCTTCCTTTCTCTCAAATACCTGGCTCTGTGTCCCATCTTTGTTTCTTCCTCAAAGGATGAGAAACATGGCTCGACTGTGAAACTGCTCCCTGGTCTGTGTCAGCACGCTGGTGGGAACCCAGGGTTATTTTTTGTTGGTTTGTTCTGTCTGGATTTGTTTCTTTGTTTTCTCTTTCTTTTCTCATCTTGGGAGCCCCTTCTAGCTGGGCAGCAGTGTGCAGCTTGAGAGCTACTCCTTTACTCTGTGTACATACACAGTGACATCCCTAGGTGCATTTCATTTTTCTTGGTTTTGGGGGGTTTACTTGTTTCTTTGGTTTTT
The DNA here is from genome assembly GCA_030035585.1 of Dugong dugon. NCBI lineage: Eukaryota > Metazoa > Chordata > Mammalia > Sirenia > Dugongidae > Dugong > Dugong dugon. The sequence continues at coordinate 36,335,250 of CM057476.1, read as the reverse complement.
TTTTCCCCCCTTCTCTCTCTTTTTCCCTTTCTGTCTTTCATCCTTTCTCAGTTTCTCGTCTCTCTATACTTACCTTCTCTTCCTGTCTCCTGAATATCTGGCACTGTGAGACACCTCTACCTCTTCTAGCCAGGCTGTACTTCATGGCATGAGAGTAACTTCCCCAGTTCTCAACAGCCACACTGCTGGGATCCCTGAGGGCTCTTTCTTTTCATAATTTTTATTTATTCATTTTTTCTTTTACCCTTTTTCTTTCTTTTTGTTTTTTTCCATTTCTCAGGTTCTGATCTCTCCACTCTAATGGCAATCTCCCTTAGCACTGCTTTTGTTTGTTTGTGTGTAAGTTTTTCGCTCCTGTTCCTCTCCTCTCTCTCTCCTCTTTCTCATACCCATCTTAGCTCCACATATCACAGTCTCCGCCCTCCTTCCTGCATACTTACGCCATGCAATGAACATCACACTGAAAAGCTGCACAGGGATGGCCTGCCAGAACCTGTCTTGCACTTATTTCAAGCCTGTCATATTGGCACTAGTACGTGCCACAAACAACCCATTCTAGCAACCCTCTTTCAGCTGGACCTGTACTGCTGTACCATACCTGAGCGACTGACACTGCCCATTGAAGAAGCAGGTGAAAAGTAGCATGCAAAAGAAAACAACAAACAATGCACAGCCCACCTGCACATACATAACAAAATAAAACAAAAACTCATGAGGAAACATACAAATCTACAATCAATAAATGATGAAAATAACCACTGAAAGTCCCGAAGACAGCAGACAATATCAAAACATTTACAAAAACAGGACAGGATGGTTCCAGTAGGTGTCCAAAATAAAACATCAGATGACCTTCCAGTAGAAGAAAAGGTACTAGACCTAACTGATAGGGAATTCAAAACTCTAATATTCAGAATTATCCAAGAGTTGAAGCAAAAAACAGACAAAAATGAGGAAAAAATAGACAAATTCATGGAAAAAGTAGATAAACTCATGGAAACTACAGACAAAAAAGGGAAAAATTTAGGAAAATAACAGGAATAAAATGCTAAAATAAATTCACAACTAGAAATTATACAAAAACAACAACTAGAAATCCAAAAGATAAAGAACAAGATTTCAAAAACGGACAGTGTCACGGAAGGGCTGAGGAGCAGACTTGAAAAGGTGGAAGACAGGATCAGAGAAATTGAAGACAAACACTTGGATACAACACTGAGGAAAAATCAGAAAAAAGAACAAAGAAAAATGAGGACACCCTGAGAATTATGTGGGATACAATCAAAAGCAAAAATGTGCAAGTGATCGGAGTTCCAGAACAGGGGGAGAAAACAGAAAACACAGAGAGGATCATTGAAGAACTGATGAAAGAAAACTTCCCCAATATCATGAAAGATGAAAAGCTGACCATCCAAGAAGCTCAATGAACCCCATATAGGATAGACCCCAAAAGAAAATCACCAAAGTATATCATAATCACACTCGCTAAAATCAAAGACAAAGCATCCTGAGAGCAGCTTGTGAAAAACAAAAAGTCACATACAGAGGAGAAACAATAAGACTAAGCTCAGATTATTCAGCAGAAACCATGCAGGCAAGAAGGCAATGGGAAGACATATATAAAACCTTGAAAGAAAAAAATTGCCGGCCAAGAATAATATATCCTGCAAAACTCTTGTTCAAATATGATGGTCAAATTAGGACATTTCCAGATAAACAGAAATTAAGGGAGTATGTAAAAACCAAACCAAACTTACAAGAATTATTAAAGGGAGTCATTCAATCTGAGAACAAACAACTTCAGCTCACAGGCTGAATCTCGGATGCAGGATCGTACCAGCCAGATACCAATCTAAGAAATGAACTCTCAAGGACTATCCAAAACCAAAAGGAATACAACAGTGATTCCGAGCACTTAATCTGTAAATGACAACAACATCAGCACAATAAAAGAGGGAATAAACAGTGTAGGTATAGAACCCTCTAATGGAGAGGAAGGCAAGGCAATACCAAGTAATAATAGACAGCTTCAAACTTAGAAAGATAAAGGTAAATTTCATGGTAACCACGAAGAAAGTTAACAAACATGCTCACAAAAATAGAGGAAAAATATAAAGTCTCAGTAAAAACAAAACCTATAAAAACAAAAGAAATGAAAAAAATCCACAAACAAAAGGAACTCAGCACAGGAGAGTAAGAGGAACAAAGAAAAAGTCAGCACCACAAAAAAAGCACTACAAAATGACAGCAATAAACTCACATCTATCAATAATTACACTGAGTGTAAATGGCCTAAATTCACCCGTAAAGAGATGGAGAGAGACAGAATGGATTAAAAAAGGATCCATCAACATGCTGGTTACAAGAGACACACCTTAGAAACAAAGACATAAATTTATTAAAAAATTAAAAGACAAAAAAAATATATCAAGCAAACAGCTACCAAAAAAGAGCAGGAGTGGCAATACTAAATTCAGATAAAATAGACTTTAAAACAAAATCCACCACAAAAAAACAAAGAAGGACACTATAGAATGATTAAGGGGATGATTCATCACTAAGACATAACCATAATAAGCATCTATGTACCCAAAGACAGGGCTCCAAAATACAGAAAACAAACTCTAACAGTACTGAAAAGAGAAATGGACAGTTCCACAATAATAGTAGGAGACTTCAACACACCACTCTCGGTAAAGGACAGAACATCTAGAAAGAATCTCAACAAAGATACAGAAGACCTAAAGGGCACAATCAGCCAACTTGACCTCATAGACATATATAGAACACTCCATCCAACAGCTGCAAAGTACACATTCTTTTCCAATGCACTTGGAACGTTCACCAGAATAGACCACATCTTAGGCCACAGAGCAATACTCAACAAGATCCAAAACATTGAGATAATTCAAAGTATCTTCTCTGACCACAATGCCATCAAGGTAGAAATTAACAACAGGAAGAGCAAAGGAAAAAATCAATTACATGGAAACTGAATAACACCCTGCTTACACGTCAATGGGTAATAGAAGAAATCAGAGATGGAATCGAAAAATTCCTAGAATCAAATGAGAATGAAAACACATCATACCAAAACCTTTGGGACACAGCAAAGGCAGTCCTCAGAAGTCAGTTTATAGCAATAGATGCATACATTAAAAAAAGAAGAAAGGGACAAAATCAAAACATTAACTACAGAACTCAAACAAATAGAAAGAGAACAGCAAAAAAAAGTCCACAGCCAGAGAAGAAAGGAAATAATAAAGATCAGAGCAGAAATAAATGAAATAGAGAAAAGAAAAACAATAGAAAGAATCAACAAAACCAAAAGTTGGTTCTTTGAAAGGATGAACAAAATCAACAAACCACTTGCCAGACTGACAAAAGAAAAACAGCAGAGGACGCAAATAACCCAAATAAGAAATGAAATAGGGGACATTACAACAGACCCAACTGAAATAAAAAGGATCATAACAGAGTATTATGAAAAACTATACTCCAACAAATTTGAAAACCTAGAGGAAATGGATAAATTTCTAGAAACACACACCTACCCAAACAAACACAAAGTGATGTTGAAAATCTGAATAGATCCATAGGAAGAGAAGAGACTGAAAAGGTCATAAAAAAATTCCCAATGTAAAGAAGTACTGACCCAGATGTCTTCACTGGAGAATTCTACCAAATCTTCAGAGAAGAGCTTATACCAGTACTACTCAAACTACTTCAGAGCATAGAAAAGGAAGGGACACTTCAGAATTCATTATATTAAGCCAACATAACCCTGATACCAAAACCAGGCAAAGATGCCACAAAAAAGAAAATCACAGACCAAAATCTCTCATGAATATAGATGCAAAAATTCTAGCCAATAGACTTCTGCATCATATCAAAAAAATAATAGACCATGACAATGCAGGATTCATATCAGTTATGCAAGGATGGTTCAACATTAGAAAACCAATCAACATAATCGCTACATAAATAAAAGGAAAGAAAAGAATCACATGATCATCTCAACTGATGCAGAAAAGGCATCTGACGAAGTCCAACACACATTCCTGATAAAAAAAAAAAAAACTCTCAATAAAATAGGTATAGAAGGGAAATTTCTCAGCACAATAAAGGGCATCTATGCAAAACCAAAGGCCAACATCATTATTTTTTTTTTTACACGATCACACCTTTATTTAAAAGAAGTTGACTCTGAATATCTTATAGATAATCAGAAAGAAAAGCAAATACAGTTGCAGGAAACTTTTTCAAAAGGTTTTTTGTTTGGTTTTCTAGTTTATTTATTTATTTATTTTATTGTACTTCAGGTAAAGGTTTACAAAACAAATAGTTTCTCATTAAACAGTAGGTACAAATATTGTTTTATGACATTGGTTAACTACCCCACGACATGTCAACACTCTCCCTTCTTGACCTTGGAGGATCTTTTTTTTGGTGAAAATATACATAGCCAAAGTTACACCATTTCAAAAGTTTCTACATGTACCATTCAGTGACATCAATTACATTCTTCCTGTTGTGCTGCTATTCTCACTATCCTTTTCCAAATTATTCCATCACAATTGTCTTCAACTCACTGCCCCTTAGGCTTTGCATTAAACCTTTTGAGTTGCTGTTGTCAATTTTATCTCACATAGATAATTCCTTTTTTTGTACCTTAGATGAAGGTTTACAGAACAAATAGTTTCTCATTAAACAGTACACATATTGCCCTATGACAATGGTTAACAACTCCATGACATGTCAACACTGTCCTTCTCAACCTTGGGTTCCCTATCACCAGCTTTCCTGTCCCCTCCTTCCTTCTAGTCCTTGTCCCTGGACTGCTGTGCCTCATTAATCCCATTTTGTTTTATGGGGCTGTCCAATCCCTGGCTGAACCCTGAACCTCGGGAGTGACTTCACTACTGAGCTAAAACGGTATCTGGGGGCCATACTCTCGGGATTTCTCCAGTCAGGCCAGGAAATCTGGTCTTGTTTTGTGTGTTGGAATTTTTTTCAGTGTAATTATTGATAGATGTGAGTTTATTGCTGTCATTTTGTAGTGCTTTTTTTGTGGTGCTGACTTTTTCTTTGTTCCTCTTACTCTCCTGTGCTGAGTTCCTTTTGTTTGTGGATTTTTTTCATTTCTTTTGTTTTTATAGGTTTTGTTTTTACTGAGACTTTATATTTTTCCTCTATTTTTGTGAGCATGTTTGTTAACTTTCTTCGTGGTTACCATGAAATTTACCTTTATCTTTCTAAGTTTGAAGCTGTCTATTATTACTTGGTATTGCCTTGCCTTCCTCTCCATTAGAGGGTTCTATACCTACACTGTTTATTCCCTCTTTTATTGTGCTGATGTTGTTGTCATTTACAGATTAAGTGCTCGGAATCACTGTTGTATTCCTTTTGGTTTTGGATAGTCCTTGAGAGTTCATTTCTTAGATTGGTATCTGGCTGGTACGATCCTGCATCCGAGATTCAGCCTGTGAGCTGAAGTTGTTTGTTCTCAGATTGAATGACTCCCTTTAATAATTCTTGTAAGTTTGGTTTGGTTTTTACATACTCCCTTAATTTCTGTTTATCTGGAAATGTCCTAATTTGACCATCATATTTGAACAAGAGTTTTGCAGGATATATTATTCTTGGCCGGCAATTTTTTTCTTTCAAGGTTTTATATATGTCTTCCCATTGCCTTCTTGCCTGCATGGTTTCTGCTGAATAATCTGAGCTTAGTCTTATTGTTTCTCCTCTGTATGTGACTTTTTGTTTTTCACAAGCTGCTCTCAGGATGCTTTGTCTTTGATTTTAGCGAGTGTGATTATGATATACTTTGGTGATTTTCTTTTGGGGTCTATCCTATATGGGGTTCATTGAGCTTCTTGGATGGTCAGCTTTTCATCTTTCATGATATTGGGGAAGTTTTCTTTCATCAGTTCTTCAATGATCCTCTCTGTGTTTTCTGTTTTCTCCCCCTGTTCTGGAACTCCGATCACTTGCACATTTTTGCTTTTGATTGTATCCCACATAATTCTCAGGGTGTCCTCATTTTTCTTTGTTCTTTTTTCTGATTTTTCCTCAGTGTTGTATCCAAGTGTTTGTCTTCAATTTCGCTGATCCTATCTTCCATCGTTTCAGACCTGCTCCTCAGCCCTTCTATGACACTGTTCATTTCTGAAATCTTGTTCTTTGTATTTTGGATTTCTGATTGTTGTTTTTATATGATTTCTAGTCGAGAATTTATTTTGACATTTTGTTCCTGCATTATTTTCCTGAATTCTTCCACTTTTTGTCTGTATTTTCCATTAAATTGTCTATTTTTTCCTCATTTTTGTCTGCGTTTTGCTTCAACTCTTGGATAATTCTGAATATTAGAAATTTGAATTCCCTATCAGGTAGTTCTAGTGTCTTTTCTTCTACTGCAAAGTCATCTGGTGTTTTATTTTGGACGCCTACTGGAACCATCCTGTCCTGTTTTTGTAAATGTTTTGATATTGACTGCTGTCTTCAGAGCGTTCAGTAGTTATTTTTCTCATTTATTGATTGTAGATTTGTTTGTTTCATCCTTTTTTAAAAATTTGGCTATGTCTGAGTACGCGGGCTGTGTGTTCTTTGTTGTTTGCTTGTCTGTGGGCATGATACTTTTCACCTCCTTCTCCGATTGGCAGGTTCAGTTGCTCAGATATGGTACACCAGGGCAGGTCTAGCTGAAGAGGAGTTGCTGGGGACGGTTTGTTTGTGGCCACCGGGGGGGTTGTTAATCACTGCAGGGCAGGTTCTGGTAGGCAGTGCCTGTGCTGCTTGGTGGTGTGATGTTAAGCACACGGTACAGGTAGGCAGGATGGAGGGGGGAGATTGTGATGTGTGGATATGAGATGGATATGGTAGAGAGGAGAGAGGAACAGGGCCCGAAAACATACAAACAAAAAAGAGTGCTAGGGAGCTTGCCGTTGTAGTGGAGAGATGAAAGACTATAAAATGGAGAACAGGACGTAGGCAAGATGGCGCTCTAGGCAGAAACACCACGCCGTCCCTCCACAGCAAAGATCCGAAAAACTAAGCCTAACAGAGAATCAACAATCCTGAAACCCTAGAACACCAAATGAAGAGATAAAGAACTCAGCCAAACACCAAACGGAGTGAGAATACTAAAAGAGAACGGAGAGCGAGGAGAGACTCAGGCAGAGATTCCTTACCAGCTAACGCAGCGCGGATCCACCATCTTGGATTCCTATCGGAGACCAGCAAACGGGAGAGCAGCCTTGCAGAGCATCTGGTCGGAGACAGAACGACCGGTAAACTGCGGTGCACGCTCTCCCACCACCCACCCCTCTCCGCCTCAGCTGGGGATCCCCTGCTTTCCGTGGCCAGTGTCTCTGGGCTGGGGGTGCTGGTGCTTGGATTCCGCGTGCCTGGGCTGGCGGCTTTCTGGGAGCCGTTTGCTGGCAGCTAGCGAACCTTTCTCTGCCGCCTCCCCCTCCTTTTGCCTGGGTGCCTGGTTCCGAGTGCCGTCTCTGCTCTCTCCTGCGGGGCTGTAGGGCTGCGTGCGGGCGTGTGGCTGTTTCTGGGTCTGGGCTCCCGCGTGGGTGGGATCCCGGGGCCTTTGTTCGTTCGCCCCTCTGCTTTCCGTGGCCGGGGTCCCTGGGCGGGGGGGCGCCGGTGCTTGGGTTCCGCGCGCCCGGGCTGGGGGCTTTCTGGGAGCCGTTTGCTGGCACCTAGCGGACCTTTTTCTGCCGCCTCCCCCTCCTTTTGCCTGGGTGCCTGGTTCCGAGGGCCGTCTCTGCTCTCTCCTGCGGGGCTGTAGGGCTGCGTTCGGGCGTGTGGCTGTTTCCAGGTCTGGGCTCCCGCGCGGGTGGGATCCTGGGGCCTTTGTTCGTTGGCCCCTCTGCTTCCCGTGGCCACGGTCACTTAACCCCGAGACTATCGGCTTCTTGGAATTCGCGCCCCTGAGTGGGGGCTCTCTGGGTCCCATTTGTAGGCACTGACTGCTGGTGTTGCCCTTTTTTTTTTTTTTTCTCAATTTTATTTTTCTTCCTTTTTTGATTAGTTTTGTCATATTTTACCTCTTTTTCTCTTTTGTCTTTCTTCATTGCTTAATTTCTTGTCCCTCTATCTCTTCCTTCTCTTTCTGATCCCTGAATACCAGGCGATGTATGCCTCTGTACCTTCTGGCCAGGCTGAGCTGTGAAAATTGAGACCGACTCCCCCAGACCTCATAGCTGCATCGGTGCAATCCCTGGGAACTTTGCAGTTTTTTAACTTTTCTGATTTTCATTTGGTCATTCTTTCTTTTCTTTCTCTTCCCCCTTCTGGTTTCCTCCATCCCGTAGTCTCTCATCTGTACATTCCAACGACAAACTCCTCTAGCATTCTTTTATGTTTGTACGCTTTTTGCTCCTCCTCCTCTCTCCTCTCTCCCATATCCAGCTTAGCTTCACACATAACCATCTTCCCGCTGCACCCTACCTACCTGCACCGTGCACTAGACATCACATCACCAAGCGGTGCAGGCACACCCTATTGGAACCTGCCCAGCACTGACTACCGACCGTCCTGGTGGCTGCGGTGAGTGCCACAAGCAACCCATCCCAGTGGCTCCTCCTCAACTAGATCTGCCCAGCTGTACCACAAGAACGAAAAAAAAAAAATCTACAATCAATAAACGAGAGAAATATCTACTGAATGCCCCGAAAACAGCAAACAATATCAAAACATTTACAAAAACAAGACAAGATGGCTCCAATAGGCGTCCAAATTAAAACACCAGATAACTCTCCTGTGGAAGAAAATGTACTAGAAGTACCTGATACGGAACTCAAATCACTAATACTCGGAATTTTCCAAGAACTGAGGCAAAAAGCTGACAAACATGAGGAAAAAATAGACAAATTTATGGAAAATACAGACAAAAAATTGGAAGAATTCAGGAAGATGATGCAAGAACAAAATGCCAAAATAAATTCACAACTCGAAATTATACAAAAACAACAATTAGAAATCCAAAAGATAAACAACAAGATTTCAGAAATGGACGGTGTCATAGAAGGGCTGAGAAGTAGATTTGAAACCATGGAAGACAGGATCAGTGGAACTGAAGACAAACACTTGGATACAACTCTGTTTCAGGAAAACTCAGAAAAAAGAACAAAGAAAAATGAAGAGACCCTGAGAGTTATGTGGGACACAATTAAAAGCAAAAACTTACGAGTGATTGGCATACCAGAACAGGGGAAGAAAACAGAAAACACAGAGAGGATCATTGAGGAACTGCTGACAGAAAACTTTCCCAATATCATGAAAGATGAAAAGCTGGTCATCCAAGAAGCTCAACGAACCCCATATAGAATAGACCCCAAAAGAAAATCACCAAGACATATCATATTCACACTCGCTAAAACTAAAGACAAACAAAGAATCCTGAGAGCAGCTCGGGAAAAACAAGAAGTCACATACAGAGGAGAAACAATAAGACTAAGCTCAGATTATTCAGCAGAAACCATGCAGGCAAGAAGGCAATGGGATGACATATATAAAATCTTGAAAGAAAAAAATTGTCAGCCAAGAATAATATATCCTGCAAAACTCTCATTCAGATTTGATGGTGAAATTAGGTCATTTCCAGATAAACAGAAACTAAAGGAATATGCAAAAGTCAAACCAAACTTACAAGAATTATTAAAGGGAGTTCTTCGATCTGAGGACAAACAGCTTAAGCCCTCAGGCAGGACCTAGGACCTAGGATGCAGGTTAACATGAACCAGATACCATTCTAGGAAATGAACTACAGACGACTTTCCAAAAACAAAAGATATACAACAGGGAATCAGAGAAATCAATCAAAGGATGACAACAACATCAAAACAATGAAAGAGGGAACAAACGGCATAGGTATAGAACCTTCTAAAGGAGAAGAAGGCAAGGCGATACCAAGTAACGGTAGACTGCTTCAAAATTATAAAGATAAGGGTAAAATTCATGGTAACCACAAAAAAAGTTAACAAACCAACTCATAAAAATAAAGACGAAAAACATAAAGTCTCAACAAAAACAAAACCTACAAAAACAAAAGAAATGAACACAAAATCCACAAACAAAAGGAACTCAGCACAAGAGAGTAAGAAGAACAAAGAAAACTTCAGCATCACAAAAAAAAGCACTACAAAATGACAGCAACAAACTCACATCTATCAATAATTACACTGAACGTAAATGGACTCAATGCACCCATAAAGCGACGGAGAGTGGCAGAATGGATAAGAAAACAGGATCCATCTATTTGCTGTCTACAAGAGACACATCTTAGAAACAAAGATGTGAATTTATTAAAAATCAAAGGTTGGAAAAAAATATATCAAGCTAACAACTATCAAAAAAGAGCAGGAGTGGCAATTCTAATCTCAGATAAAATAGACTTTAAAACAAAATCTACCATAAAAGACAAAGAAGGACACTATATAATGATTAAGGGGATGATCCATCATGAAGACATAACCATAATAAATATCTATGCACCCAATGACAGGGCTCCAAAATACATAAAAAAAACTCTAACAGCACTGAAAAGAGAAATTGACAGTTCCACAATAATAGTAGGAGACTTCAACACACCACTCTCAGTAAAGGACAGAACAACTAAAAAGAAACTTAGCAAAGATACAGAAGACCTAAAGGACACAATCAGCCAACTGGACCTCATAGACATATATAGAACACTCCATCCAACCGCTGCAAAGTACACATTCTTTTCCAATGCACATGGAACGTTCTCCAGAATAGACCACATCTTAGGCCACAGAGCAATCCTCAACAAGATCCAAAATGCTGAGATAATTCACAGTATCTTCTCTGACCACAATGCCATCAAGGTAGAAATTAACACTAGAAAGAGCAAGGAAAAAAAATCAAACACATGGGAACTGAATAATAATCTGCTTACACATCAATGGGTAATAGAAGAAATCAGAGATGGAATTAAAAAATTCCTAGAATCAAATGAAAATGAAAACACATCATACCAAAACCTTTGGGACACAGCAAAGGCAGTCCTCAGAGGACAATTTATAGCAATAGATGCACATATCAAAAAAGAAGAAAGGGACAAAATCAAAACAGTAACTACAGAACTCAAACAAATAGAAAGAGAACAACAAAAAAAGCCTACAACCACCGGAAGAAAGGAAATACTAAAGATCAGAGCAGAAATCAATGAAATAGAGAACAGAAAAACAATAGAAAGAATCAACAAAACCAAAAGTTGGTTCTTTGAAAGAATCAACAAAATCGACAAACCACTGGCCAGACTGACAAAAGAAAAACGGCAGAGGGCACAAATAACCCAAATAAGAAATGAAATGGGGGACATTACAACAGACACAACTGAAATAAAAAGGATTATAACAGAATATTATGAAAAACTATATTCCAACAAATTTGAAAACCTAGAGGAAATGGATAAATTTCTAGAAACATACGGCCTACCCAAACTACAACAAAGTGATATTGAAAATCTGAACAGACCCATAACAAGAGAAGAGATTGAAAAGGTAATAAAAAAACTCCCAACCAAAAAAACCCCTGGCCCAGATGGCTTCACTGGAGAATTCTACAAAACATTTACAGAAGAGCTCGTACCAGTTCTACTCAAGTTATTTCAGAGCATAGAAGAGGAAGCAACACTTCCAAATTCATTCTATGAAGCCAGCATAACGCTGATACCAAAACCAGGCAAAGATATCACAAAAAAAGAAAATTACAGACCAATATCTCTCATGAATATAGATGCAAAAATTCTGAACAAAATTTTAGCCAATAGAATTCAGTATCATATCAAAAAAATAATACACCACGACCAAGTAGGATTCATACCAGGTATGCAAGGATGGTTTAACATTAGAAAATCCATCAACGTAATCCACCACATAAATAAAAGGAAAAAAAAAATCACATGATTATCTCAATTGATGCAGAAAAGGCATTTGACAAAGTCCAACACCCATTCCTGATAAAAGCTCTCAATAAAATAGGTATAGAAGGGAAATTTCTCAACATCCTAAAGGGCATCTATGCAAAACCAACAGCCAACATCATTCTTAATGGAGAAAGGCTGAAAACATTCCCCCTGAAAACAGGAACAAGACAAGGATGCCCTTTATCACCACTCCTATTTAACATTGTGCTGGAAGTTCTCGCTAGAGCAGTAAGGCAAGAGAAAGAAATAAAGGGCATCCAAATTGGTAATGAAGAAGTTAAACTCTCCCTGTTTGCAGATGATATGATACTATACATAGAAAACCCTAAAGACTCCACGAGAAATTTACTGGAACTAATAGAAAGATTCAGCAGAGTAGCAGGATACAAGATAAACATTCAAAAATCAGTTGGATTCCTATACACCAGTAAAGAGAACGATGAAAAGGAGATCAGGAAATCAATACCATTTTCAATAGCCCCTAAAAAGATAAAATACTTGGGAATAAATCTGACCAGGAATATAAAAGACCTATACAAAGAAAACTACAAAACACTGCTGCATGAAACCCAAAGGGATCTACATAAATGGAAAAACATACCATGCTCATGGATAGGCAGACTCAACATTGTGAAAATGGCAATTCTACCTAAAGCAATTTACAAATACAATGCAATTCCGATACAAATACCAACAACATTCTTCAAAGAGATGGAAAAACTAATTATTAACTTTATATGGAAAGGGAAGAAACCCCGAATAAGTAAAGCACTACTGAAGAAGAAGAATAAAGTTGGAGGACTCACACTACCTGACTTGAGAACCTACTATACAGCTACAGTACTCAAAACAGCCTGGTACTGGTACAACAACATAGACATTGACCAATGGAACAGAATTGAGAACTCAGATGTAAATCCATCCACCTATGGTCACCTGATTTTTGACAAGGGCCCAAAATACATCAAATGGGGAAAAGACAGTCTTTTTAACAAATGGTGCTGGCAAAACTGGATATCCATTTGTAGAAAAATGAAACAGGACCCATACCTCACACCATATACAAAAACTACTTCAAAATGGATCAAAGACCTGAATATAAAGCCTCAAACTATAAAATTCATAGAAGAAAAAATAGGACCAACACTTCAGACCTTAATACATGGCATTAACAGGATACAAACCATAAACATCAACACAAAAAACCCAACAGATAAACTAGATAATTGGGATCTTCTAAAAATCAAACATCTATGCTCTTCAAAAGATTTCACCAAAAGAGTTAAAAGAGAACCTACAGACTGGGAAAAAATTTTTGGACAGTACAAGTCAGACAAAGGTCTAATCTCCATAATCTACAAGAAAATCCAACACGTCTACAACAAAAAGACAACCAATCCTATCAAAAAATGGGCAAAGGAAATGAACAGACACTTCACCAAGGAAGACATTCAAATGGCCAACAGACACATGAGGAAATGCTCGCGATCACTAGCCATTAGAGAAATGCAAATTAAAACCACAATGAGATACCATCTCACCCCGGCATTACTGGCACGAATCAAAAACACTGGAAATAACAAATGTTGGAGGGGCTGCGGGGAGACGGGAACTCTTATACACTGCTGGTGGGAATGCAAAATGATACAGCCATTTTGGAAAATGATATGGCGTTTCCTCAGAAAGCTAGAAATAGACGTACCATTCGATCCAGCAATCCCACTCCTAGGAATATATCCTAGAGAAATAAGAGTCATCACTCGAATAGACATATGCACACCTATGTTCCTGGCAGCATTATTCACAATAGCAAAACGATGGAAACAACCTCGATGTCCATCAACAGACGAATGGATACACAAACTATGGTACATACACACAATGGAGTACTATGCAACGAGAAAGAACAATGAATCGGTGAACCATCTCATAACATGGATGAAACTGGAGGACATCATGCTGAGTGAAATAAGTCAATCACAAAAGGACAAATATTGTATGAGACCTCTATTGTAAAAACCCATGAAAAAATTCACATGCAAAATGTAACAATCCTTGTTGGTTACCAGGGATGGGGGGGGGGGGAATACTAAATAGGTAATAGGTAAGTGGTAACTTGGGTGAGAGATGAGATAGTACATAGTACAGGGGAAACTAACAGAACCTGCACAAGGAAAGGTCATGGAAGCTCCATAGACACATCCAAACTCCGAGGGACTGAACTGCTGGGTGGAGGGCTGTGGGGACCACGGTCTCTGGGAATATCTAGCTCAACTGGCGTAACACAGTTTATAAAGACAACGTTCTACATTCTGCCTTGGTGAGTAGCATCTGGGGTCTTAAAAGCTTGTGGGCAGCCATCTAAGATACTCCACTGATCTCATCCCTTCGGGAACAAGGGAGAACGAAGAGAACAGGATACAAGGAAAAGATTAGTCCGAAGGACTAATGGTCCACAGCTACCAAGGCCTCCACGGGACTGAGCCCAGTACAGCTGGATGGTGCCCGGCTACCACCAATGACTCCTCTGACCAGGATCACAACAGAGGGTTCTGGGCAGAGCTGGAGTAGGATGTAGAGTATAATTTTAACTCCCAAAAAAAAAAAAAAAAAAAAAAGAAGACCAGATATACTGGCCTAAAGAATACTAGAGAAACCTCGAGAGTGTGGCCCCCAGACACCCTTTCAGCTCAGAGGTGAAGTTACCTTCAAGGTTCGATGTTAAGCCTGGGAATGGACACCCCAGTAAAACTAAATGGGACTAACGATGTACAGGAGTCCGGTGACAAGGGCCAGAAGGCAGAGGGAGAGTAGGAAACTGATGATAAGGAACACAAATTGAATAAGGACACTGTCGATGTATTGTGAGATTGTTGACCACTGCTATAGGGCAACATTTGTAGTAACTATTAAATGGGAGGCTGTTTTGTCCTGTAAGCCTTCATCTTGGGCGAGAATGGCAGCACAATTGGAAGAGCATAGTCAATATCACTTAAATGTGTAAGTAAAAAGTTTTGAAATGGTGTTTAAATAAAATAAAAATAAATAAATAAATAAATAAATAAATAAACAAATGAGACTAAAGAGGTACAATAGTCCACTGACAAGGTCCAGAAGACAGAAGGGGACAAGGAAGCCCCCTGGTGATAGGGAACACAAGGTGGAGTAAGGATATTCTTGATGTGCTGTGAGATTGTTAACCATTGTCATAGGGCAACATGTGTAGTAACTGTTAAATGAATAACTATTTTTTCTGTAAGCCTTCATCTTAAGTGAGAATAACAGCACAGTTGGAAGAGCGTAGTCAATGTCACTGAACTGTGAATGTAGAAATTTTTGAAACGGTGTATCTTTGGCCATCTGTAATTTTCATCAAAAAAAAAGGTTGAGAATTTAGAGGCTTAATACGTTGTGGGGTTGTTAACCAATGTCAAAAAACAACATATGTACTACTATTTCATGAGAAACTATTTGCTCTGTAAGCTTTCACCTGAAGTACAATAAAATATATATTAAAAAAAAAATGGAGAACAAAAAGGGGAGGAAGAAGAAAGAAAAGAATATATAAAAAAAATTATAAAGAAAATAGAAAATAAAAGCTCCCAGGGATCCCACCGGTGCAGCTATGAGGTCTGGGGACGTTGTTCCCAGGTGTTGAAGTACAGCCTGGCTAGAAGGCATAGAGGTGTCACTCAGCATCGGGTATTTAGGGGACAGGAAGGGAAGGAAGGTATAGAGAGACAAGAAACTGAGTAATGAAGAAAGACAAAAAGGGAAAATGAGGGAAAAGAAAACAAAACAAATTTTAAAAAAGAACAAGAAAACCCCCCAATGAAACAGAAAAAAAAAAAAAAACACAAAAAAAGAAATGCTCTCAGGGATGTCTCTGCAAGTCTGCACAAGCTGAGTGGGTAGTTCCCAAGCCGTGCTGTGCTGCCTGACCATAACGGTTCTGAACTCCAGAAAAGAAAAAGAAAACAAACAAACAATTCAAAACAAAACAAAACAAAAAAACCCAGGATCCCACCTGCAAGGCAGCACGGATGGGGAAGCAGATCCACACTCAAGAGGAGCTTCACAGCCCCTCAGGAAGAAGCAAAGATAGCACACGGAGCCAGGTATTTAAGGGAAAGGAGGGGGACGTGGTGAGAGGTAAGGAAGAAACAAAAAGAAGTGGAAAAAGGCAACACCAGCAGCCAACAAATGGCACTCAGGGAGTCAGCCAGTGTGGGCGGGTGGAATCCAAGCAGCAGGTGCTTCCCGGCCAAGAGACTGCGGCCGCAGGAAGCAGAGAATACCAAGTGGGAGTAAATAAGGCTCAGGTGTGGGAAATCATATATCACCAGTTACCATTGTTCTGTCTCCTGGTGGAAGCTCTGTGAAGCTGCTTTCTTGTGCCTCCTATTTGCTGGTCTCTGATAGGACTCCAAGATGGAGGATCCATGCTTCCTTAGCTGATAGGGGGCCTCTGCACGTATGTCTCCTCTATCTCTCCTCTCTGTCAGTTTCTTATTCCTTTTGGGGCTTGGCTGAGTTCTTTATCCCTTCATTTGATGCTTACGGTTTCTGGATTGCTGTTTTCTCTGTTTGGCTTAGTTTTTCGGATCTTTGCTGTGGAGGGACATCGTGGTGCTTCTGCCTAGAGCGCTATGTTCCTGGAAGCCTTTTTTTTTTTTTTTTTTTGGTGAAAATACACATAGCCAAAGGTACACCATTTCAAAAATTTCTACATGCACAATTCAGTGACATCAATTACGTTCTTCCAGTTGTGCTGCTATTCTCACTTTAGATGATGGTTTACAGAACAAAATATTTTCTCAGTAAACAGTACACATGTTGCCCTATGACAATGGTTAACAACCCCACTACATGTCAACACTGTCCTTGCTCAAACTTGGGTTCCCTATCACTAGCTTTCCTGTCCCCTTCTGCCTTCTAGTCCTTGTCACTGGACATCTGTGTCTCATTAGTCCCATTTTGTTTTATGGGGCTGTCCAATCCCCGGCTGAACAGTGAACCGAGAAAGTGACTTCACCACTGAGCTAAAAGGGTGACTGGGGGCCATACTCTCAGAGTTTCTCCAGTCTCTTTCAGGCCAGTAAATCGGGTCTTTTGGTGTGTGTTAGAATTTTGTTCTACATCCTTCTCTAGCTCTGTTCAGAACCCTCTCTTATGATCCCGGTCAGAGCAGTCAGCGGTGGTAGCCGGACACCATCTAGCTGTACTGGACTCAGTCTGGTGGAAGCCTTGGTAATTGTGGTCCATTAGTCCTTTGGACTAATCTTTTCCTTGTATCCTGTTCTCTTTATTCTCCCTTGCTCCCGAAGTGGTGAGACCAGTGGAGTATCTTAGATGGCTGCTCACAGGCTTTTAAGACCCCAGATGCTACTCACCAAGGTAGAATGTAGAACATTGTCTTTATAAACTGTGTTATGCCAACTGAGCTAGATGTTCCCCGAGACCGTGGTCCTCACAGTCTTCCGCCCAGTAATTCAGTCCCTCAGGGAGTTTGGATGTGTCTATGGGGCTTCCATGACCTTTCGTTGTACAAGTTGTGCTGGCTTCCCCAGTACTGTGTACTGTCTTACTCTTCACCAAAGATACCACTTATCTATTGCCTATTTAGTATTCCCCACCCCACCCCTCCCATCCCTCATAACTAACAAAGATTATTTCTTTTTCTGTGTAAACCTTTTCATGAGTTTTTAGAGTAGAGGTCTCATACAATATTTGTCCTCTTGTGATTGACTTATTTCACTCAGCATAATGTCCTCCAGTTTCATCCATGTTATGAGATGCTTCACAGATTCATCATTGTTCTTTATTGTTATGTAGTACTTCAGTGTGTGTATGTACCATAATTTGTTTATCCATTCGTCTGTTGATGGGCATCTAGGTTATTTCCATCTTTTTGCTATTGTGAACAATGCTGCCATGAACTTGGGTGTGCATGTGTCTATTCGTGTGACCAATCTTATTTCTCTAGGATATATTCCTAGGAGTGGGATTGCTGGATTGTATGGTATTTCTATTTCCAGCTTTCTGAGGAAGTGCCATATTATTTTCCAAAATGGTTGTATCATTTTGCATTCCCATCAGCAGTGCATAAGAGTTCCAATCTTCCCGCAGCCTCTTCAACATTTGTTATTTCCAGTGTTTTTGATTCGTGCCAGTAATGCCGGGGTGAGATGGTATCTCACTGTGGTTGTAATTTGCATTCCTCTAATGTCTAGTGAACGTGAGCATTTCCTTATGTGTCTGTTGGTCGCTTGACTGTTTTCTTTGGTGAAGTGACTGTTCTTTGCCTTTGCCCATTTTTTAGTAGGATTATTTATCTTTTTGTTGTAGTGGTATTGGATTTTCTTGTAGATTATGGAGATTAGACCTTTGTCTGACTTGTACAGTCCAAAAATTTTTACCCAATCTGTAGGTTCTCTTTTTACTCTTTTGGTGAAGTCTTTTGAAGAGCATAGGTGTTTGATTTTTAGAAGATCCCAGTTATCTAGCTCATCTTCTGGGTTTTGGGTGTTGATGGTTATGGTTTGTATCCTGTTAATGTCATGTATTAGGTCCTCTAGCGTTGGTCCTATTTTTCTTCTATGAACTTTATAGTTTTTGGCTTTATATTTAAGTTCTTCATCCATTTTGAATTAGTTTTTGTATATGGTGTGAGGTATGGGTCTTGTTTCATTTTTTTGCAGGTGGACATCCAGTTTTGCCAGCACCATTTGTTAAAACTACTGTCTTTTCCCCCATTTGATGGACTTTAGGCCCTTATCGAAGATCAGGTGACCATAGGTGGATGGATTTACTTCTGGGTTCTCAATTCTGTGTCATTAGTCAATGTATCTCTCATTGTACCATTACCAGGCTGTTCTGACTACCGCAGCTGTATAATAGGTTCTGAGGTCAGGTAGTATGAGTCCTCCTAATTTATTCTTCTTCTTCAGTAGTGCTTTACTTATTCGGGGCTTCTTCCCTTCCCATATAGTTAATGATTAGTTTTTCCATTTCTTTGAAGAATGTTGTTGGTATTTGGATTTGGATTGCATTGTATTTGTAAACTGCTTTGGGTAGAATTGTCATTTTCACAGTGTTGAGTCTACCTATCCATGAGCATTTATTTAGATCCCTTTGGGTTTCTTGCAGTAGTGTTTTGTAGTTTTCTTTGTGTACAGTCTTTGAGAACCCTGGTTAGATTTATTCCTAAGTATTTTATTTTTTTAGAGGCTATTATAAATGGTATTTTTTTTTCCTGATTTCCTTTTCATTGTTCTCTTTATTGATGTATAGGAATCCAACTGATTTTTGTATGTTTATCTTGTATCCTGCTACTCTGCTGAATCTTTCTATTAGTTCCAGTAGATTTCTCATGGAGTCTTTAGGGTTTTCTATGTATAGTATCATATCATCTGCAAACAGGGACAGTTTCACTTCTTCATTACCAGTTTGGATGCCTTTTATTTCTTTTCCTTGTCTTATGGCTCTAGCTAAAACTTCCAGCACAATGTTAAGTAGGAGTGTTGATAAAGGGCATCCTTGTCTTGTTCCTGCTCTCAGGGGAATGTTTTCAGCCTCTCTCCATTTAAAATGATGTTGGCTGTTGGTTTTGCATAGATGCCGTTTACTATGTTGAGAAATTTCCCTTCTATATCTATTTTATTGAGAGTTTTTATCAGGAATGTGTGTTGGACTTTGTCAGATGCTTTTTCTGCATCAATTGAGATGATCATGTGATTCTTTTCTTTCCTTTTATCTATATAGTGGATTACGTTGATTGATTTTCTAATGTCGAACCATCCTTGCATAGCTGGTATAAATCCTACTTGGTCGTGGTGTATTATTTTTTTGATATGATGCAGAATTCTATTGGCTAGAATTTTGTTGAGAATTTTTGTATTTCATGAGAGATATTGGTCTGTAATTTTCTTTTTTTGTGGTGTCTTTGCCTGGTTTTGGTATCAGGGTTATGCTAGCTTCATAGAATGAATTCACAAGTGTTGCTTCATTTTCTATGTTCTGAAATACTTTGAGTAGTACTGGTACAAGCTCTTCTGTGAATGTTTTGTAGAATTATCCAGTGAAGCCATCTGGACCAGGGCTTTTTTTTTTTTTTTTTTTTGGAGTTTTTAAATTATCTTTTCAATATCTTCTCTTGTCATGGGTCTGTTCAGATTTTTCAACATTGCTTTGTTGTAGTTTGGGTAGGTAGTGTGTTTCTAGAAATTTATCCATTTCCTCCAGGTTTTCAAATTTGTTGGAGTATAGTTTTTGATAATATTCTGTTATGATCCTTTTAATTTCAATTGGGTCTATTGTCATCTAGCCCATTTCATTTCTTATTTGGGTTATTTGCGTTCTCTCCTGTTTTTCTTTTGTCAGTCTGGCCAGTAGTTTGTCGAATTTGTTGATTCTTTCCAAGAACCAACATTTGGTTTTGTTGATTCTTACTATTGTTTTTCTATTCTCTCATTTATTTCTGCTCTGATCTTTATTATTTCTTTTCTTCTGGTGGCTGTGGGCTTTTTTTTGCTGTTCTCTGTTTGTTTGAGTTCTGTAGTTAATGTTTTGATGTTGTCCCTTTCCCCTTTTTTGATGTGTGCATCTATTGCTATAAATTGTCCTCTGAGGACTGCCTTTGTTGTGTCCCAAAGGTTTTGGTATGATGTGTTTTCATTCTTGTTTGATTCTAGGAATTTTTTTATTCCATCTCTTATTTCTTCTATTACACAGTAATGTGTAAGCAGGGTGTTATTCTGTTTCCATGTAATTGATTTTTTTTTCCTTGATCTTTCTGTTGTTAGTTTCTACCTTGATGTCATTGTGGTCAGAGAAGATACTTTGTATTATCTCAACGTTTTGGATCTTGTTGAGGATTTTCTGTGGCCTATAATGTGGTCTATTCTGTAGGATGTGCATTGGAAAAGAATGTGTACTTTGCAGCTGTTGGATGGAGTGTTCTATGTATGTCTATGAGGTCAAGTTGACTGATAGTGCCCTTTAGGTCTTCTGTATCTTTGCTGAGTTTCTGTCTAGATGTCCTGTCCTTTACTGAGAGTGGTCTGTTGAAGTCTCCTACTATTATTGTGGAACTGTCAATTTCTCTTTCCAGTACTGTTAGAGTTTGTTTTCTGTCATTGGGTGCGTAGATGTTTATTATGGTTATGTCTTCATGATGAATCGTCCCTTTAATCATTATATAGTTCCTTTTTTGTCTTTTATGGTGGATTTTGTTTTAAAGTCTGTTCTATCTGAAATTAGTATTTCCACTCCTGCTCTTTTTTGGTAGTTGTTAGTTTGATATATTTTTTCTAACCTTTCATTTTTAATAAATTTACTTCTTTGTTTCTAACGTGTGTCTGTTGTAGACAGCATATTGATGGATCATTTTTTTTATCCGTTCTGTCACTCTCCATCTCTTTATGGGTGCATTGAGGCCATTTACATTCAGTGTAATTATTGATAGATGTGAGTTTATTGCTGTCATTTTGTAGTGCTTTTTTTGTGGTGCTGACTTATTCTTTGTTCCTCTTACTCTCCTTACTGAATTCCTTTTCTTTGTGGATTTTTTTCATTTCTTTTGTTTTTGTAGGTTTTTTTTTTTTAACTGAGACTTTATGTTTTTCCTCTTTATTTTTATGAGTATGTATGTTAACTTTCTTTGTGGTTACTGTGAAGTTTACCCTTATCTTTCTAAGTTTGAAGTAGTCTATTATTACTTGGTATCACCTTGTCTTCCTCTCTATTAGAAGGTTCTATTCCTACACCATTTATTCCCTCTTTTATTGTTCTGATGTTGTTGTCATTTACAGATTAACTGCTCTCATTCCCTGTTATATTTCTTTTGGTTTTGGATAGTCCTTGAGAGTTCATTTCCTAGATTGGTATCTGGCTGGTACAATCCTGCATCCTAAATTCAGCCTGTGAGCTGAAGTTGTTTGTTCTCAGATTGAAGGACACCCTTTAATAATTCTTGTAAGTTTGGTTTGGTTTTTACTTACCCCCTTAATTTCTGTTTATCTGGAAATATCCTAATTTGACCATCATATTTGAACAAGAGTTTTGCAGGATGTATTATTCTTGTCTGACAAAGTTTTTCTTTCAAGGTTTTATATATGTCTTCCCATTGCCTTCTTGCCTGCATGGTTTCTGCTGAATAATCTGATTTTAGTCTTATTATTTCTACTTTGTATGTGACTTCTTGTTTTTCATGAGCTTCTCTCAGGAGTCTTTGTCTTTGGTTTTTTCGAGTGTGATTACGATATGCCTTGTTGATTTTTCTTTTTTGGGGGGGGGGGGTTGCGTCGAACTTCTTGGATGGCCAGCTTTTCATCTTTCATGATATTGGGGAAGTTTTCTGTCACCAGTTCTTCAATGATCCTGTCTGTGTTTTCTGTTTTCTCCACTGTTCTGGAAGTCTGATCACTTGCAAATTTTTGCTTTTGATTGTATCCCACATAATTCTCAGGTTCTCTTCATTTTTCTTCATTCTTTTTTCTGAGTTTTCCTCATACAAAGTTGTATACAAGTGTTTGTCTTCAATTCCACTGAACCTGTCTTTTACCTTTTCAGATCTGTTCCTCAGCCCTTCTATGACACTGTCCATTTCTGAAATCTGGTTGTGTATGTTTTGGATTTCTAATTGTTGTTTTTGTATGATTTCTAGTTGTGAATTTATTTTTGACATTTTGTTCCTACATTATTTTCCTGAATTCTTCCATTTTTTGTCTGTATTTTCCTTTAGTTTTTTCTGCCTTTTCCATGAATTTGTCTTTTTTTCCTCATTTTGTCTGCTTTTTGCTTCAACTCTGGATAATTCTGAGTATTAGAGATTTGAATTCCTTATTAGGTACTTCTAGTGCCTTTTCTTCTACTGGTAAGTCATCTGATGTTTTATTTTGGATGCCTACTGGAACCATCTTGTCCTGTTTTTGTAAATGTTTTGATATTGTCTACCATTTGGGGGACATTCGGTAGTTATTTTTCTCATTTATTGGTTGTAGATTTGTTTGTTTCATCCTTTTTTTATTTGGCTATGTCTGAGCAGGCGGGCTGTGTGTTCTTTGTTGTTTGCTCCTCTGTGGGCATGATACTTTTCGCCTCCTCTGAATGGCAGGATCGGTCGCCCAGATATGGTACAGCGGGACAAGTCTAGCTAAGAGGAGTTGCTGGGACGGGTTGTTTGTGGCACTTACTGCAGCCACCTGTGCAGGCCAGTAATCAATTTAGGGCATGTTCCAGTAGGTCATGCCTGTGCTGCTTGGTGGTGTGCTGTTAAGCACACGGTGCAGGTAGGTAGAATGGACGGGGGAGATTGTGATGTGTGGAGCTAAGATAGGTATGGGAGAGAGAAGAGAGGAACAGGAGCCAAAAACATACAAACAAACAAAAAAGAGTGCTAGAGAAACTTGCCATTGTAGTGGAGAGATGAGAGACTATGAAATGGAGAAAAACAAAAAAAGAAGAAGAAGAAGAAAGAAAATAATGAATAAATAAAGATTTGAAAGAAAAAGGAAAGCTCCCAGGGATCCCACCGGTGCGACTACAAGGTCTGGGGAAGTTGTTCCCAGGTGTTGAACTATAGCCTGGCTAGAAGGTGTAGGGGTGTCCCTCAGTGCCAGGTATTCAGAGAACAAGAAGAGAAGGAAGGTATAGAGAGATAAGAAACTGATAATGAAGAAAGACAAAAAGGGAAAAAGAAGGAAAAGACAACAAGACAAATTTTTTTAAAAAGAACAAGAAAAACTCCCCCCCAAAACAGAAAAACACATGGAAAAAATACCCTCAGGGATCCTTCTGCACATCTGTGCAACCTGAGGGGGAAGGTCCCAAGCCATGCAGCACTGCCCAGCTAGAACGGGCTCCCAATTAGAGAAAAGATAAAGAAAACAAACAATTCAAAACGAACAAACAAAAAAAAAGTCCTGGGATTCCACTAGTGTGGCACCACAGACTGGGAAGTAGTTTCACATTCAAGACGAGTTTCACAGCCTTTCAGGAAGAAGCAAAGATGGCACACGGAGCCAGGTATTTGAGCGAAAGGAGGGGGAGGTGGTGAAAGGTAAGGAAGAAATATAAAGAAGGGGAAAAAAGCAACACCAGCAGCCAATAAATGGCACTCAAGGAGGCGGACAGTGCAGGTGTGTGGAATCCAAGTAGCTGGTGCTTCCGGGCCAAGAGACAGTGGCCGCAAGAAGCAGAGGATGCCAAGTGGGGGTGCAAAGGGGTGGGGGGTGGGAAAACTTATATCGCAGGTTACCAATTATTCTGTCTCCTGCTGGAAGCTCCGTGAAGCTGCTTTCTCATACCCCCTGTTTGCTGGTCTCTGCTAGGAGTGCAAGATGGCAGATCTGAGCTGTGTTAGCTCATAGGGAACCTCTGCATGTATGTCTCCTCGCTCTCTGTTCTCAGTCAGTTTCTTATTCCATTTGGTGCTCGGCTGAGTTCTTTACCTCTTCATTCGATGCTTAGCATTTCAGGGTTGCTGTTTTTTCTGTTTGGCTTAGTTTTTTGGACCTTTGCTGTGGAGGGACGGCATGATGCTTCTGCCTAGAGTGCCATGTTGCCAGAAGTCCACAGGTGTAACTTCTGAGAACACAGCTGCCCTTAGTGCAGTGAGTGTGCAATGACCTCAGTTCCTAAAAGACATGGGTCAATGTACGAAGTCACGAATATTTCTCTGGACTTTGACAGCTCTGCAGAAGGACCAGGGGAGGGCATTCAACATGTAGATGTGCTTATAGAAACTGTGTCTTCCCCTGCCTTCCTGCACAACATGTATGCAACCTCTTTATGCTGTATTGTGCTGTTCAAGGTGGGCCAGGTGCCAACACAGAGTGAGGACTGGACTTCCTGGCCCAGACCTTTTCAGGTGAGAGGTGCTTTGGAGTCACCGGGAAGAAGAAGCTCCTGAATTGAGTTCTCCTCCACCAGAAGGGAACAGCAAAGGTGCAGCCAGGAGAGTCCAGGAGATGCTGGGACTGCTCATGTAGAACCTGAGTGGGAGAACAGCCCAAGGAGGAGGCTATTTCTTCTGAAAAGGGAAAGGGGGAGCTCAAAGCAGAGCACCAGACAATGGTTTACCACCACCTAGCTATCAAGCTGTATGAAATGTGACAAGTCAGTTATTCCTAAGTCTCCCTTTCCTGTCCTGAATTATCACAGTGAAAATAATTATCCCTGAGTCAATCTGGACAAAATGGAGAAAAAGGGGCGAGATTTAGTTCATCCTTGTGGTACAAAAGAATGGTTCCCAAAGATACTCACATCCTCCTTCCTGGAAATTTTTAATTTCAAAATGTTCGGTACTCAACAGAAAATTAGAAACCATACAAAGAAACAGAAAAGTATGGCCTATTAACTGGGAGGGGGAGTGATGACTGAAACCATCCCTGAGAGATCTCAGACATTGGACTTACAATAAAAAACACTTATAATTAACTAGCTAAAATATTGTCAAAGGGCTGAAGGAAACTACCGACAAAAAAACTAAAGGAAATGAAATGAATGATATATAAACATGCAGAGAATAAGAATAAAGAGATAAAAGTTCTAAAAAGAAACAAAATAGAAATTCTGGAGCTGTGAATTAAAATAACTGAAATGAAAAATTAACTACAGGTACTACAGTAGATTAAAGCATGCAGAAGAAAAAAACAGGAAACTTTAAGATATAGCAACTATAATTACCCAGTCAGAGGAGCAGAAAGAAAGAAGAATTGAGAAGAATGAACAAAGCTTAAGGGACTTGTGGGGCACCATCAATCATACTAAATTGTGCCTTATGGAAGTTCCAGAAGGAGAAGAGAGAGAAAGAATAAAACAGAAAAAAAAAAATCTGAACAAACAATGGCCAAAAACTTCCCAAATTTGATGAAAGAATCTCAAGTAGCTCCAAGCAAGATATATGCAAATGAATCTGTTATGGATTGACTTGTGTCCTCCAAAATTATCAGTCAACTTGGCTAGGCCATGATTCCCAGTATTGTGTGAGAGTCCACCATTTTGTCATCTGATGTGATTTTCCTATGTGTTGTAAATCCTACAACTACGATGTTAACGAGGCAGTTCTCCATCTACAAGATTAGGTTGTGTCTTAAGTTAATCTGTTTTGAGATATAAAAGAAAGAAACAAGCAGAGAGACAGAGGGACCTCATACCGCCAAGAAAGCAGTGCCAGGAGCAGAGCACGTCCTTTGGACTCAGGGTTACTGTGCGGAGAAGCTCCTAGACCAGGGGAAGATTGATGACAAGAACCTTCCCCCAGAGCAGACAGAGGAAGCCTTCCCCTGGAGCTGGCACCCTGAATTTCAACTTTTAACCTCCTAGACTGTGAGGAA
Organism: Dugong dugon; assembly: GCA_030035585.1. Classification (NCBI taxonomy): domain Eukaryota; kingdom Metazoa; phylum Chordata; class Mammalia; order Sirenia; family Dugongidae; genus Dugong; species Dugong dugon. The sequence goes on along the minus strand of CM057476.1, from coordinate 36,308,946 downwards.
ATAAATTTCTGTTTGTTAAAGCCATCCGCTTGTATTTCTGTTATAGAAACACTAGATAACTAAGACAGGGCTCGTATTGAGACACATTATAATCAAACTCTTGGGAGACAAAGACAAAGAGAAAATCTTGAATACAGCAAGAGAGAAGCAACTCATCGCATACAGGGTATCCTCAATAAGAATAACAGCTCAATTCCCATCAGAGACGATGGAGGGCAGAAGGCAGTGGGATGAAATATCACAAATCCTGAAAGAAAAATCTCTCATCCAAGAATTCTATACCTGGAAAAACTATCCTTCACAAATGAGGAGAAATTAAGATACATCCAGATAACAAAACTGAAAGAGTTCATCCCTACTAGACCTTCCCTACAAGAAATGCTAAAGGAGGTCCTTAAGGTTGAAATAAAATGAAACTACATGGTAACTAAAAGGCATATGAGGAAATAAAGATCGCTGGTGAAGGTAACTGGTTTTGTTGTTAGGTGCCATCGAGTCGGTTCTGAATCATACCAACCCTATGTACGATAGAATAAAACACTTCCCGGTCCCTCATCATCCTCACAATTGTTGCTATGTCTGAGCCCATTGTTGCAGCCACTGCTATAAGCCTCCAGAATCTGAAATCAGGACAACCGAGCACCATTCCTGGACTTGCCACCACTTCTTTCAGGGCAACTTAAGTTCTCTGGGCCTCAACTTTATCTGCTGTGAATTGGGGAGATGTAACCGAACATAAACTCTATTTTTACAAATTAAATGATACAAAAGTCATAGAAGCGTTTATTAATTAAACACAGACTCAGCGGGGGTTCTGAGTCAGTGAGTCTCCTGTCTTTGGAGTCTCCTGTCCTTCCTCTTCTGGAATCCAAGAAAGTGCTCTGCACAGAATATGTTTTCTGCTTTGTGGGAATGGGTTTCCCCATGTGTGAATAAGCAGGAGATTTCCAGTTTGATCAAAATGACAGACTCAGTTAGTGTAGAAAATTTCCAATCACAAACTCTGAGAGGGGATGATAAAATAGTAGTAGTAGTGATGATGATGATGATTAACATAATTAATTGTAAAGCTGAGCTTTATATGGAGGCCCCTGAGTGCCAGAGTTAATAAACATAACTGCAGTGGACACAGCTTCTTTAAAAGTGTGGGGTTATTGTCAGTCTTGGTTCCTAAATACATAGGAATTGCAGGTCTACTGAGGGTGTGTAACAAAATGTTCTCTGGAGATTGATGTCTTTGAAGAAGAAATAAAATTTCTCGTGCACTCTCCTTTCTCCTTAAAAAAAAAAGCCATAGGAGGGTATTTAACCACAGAGATGTGGTTATAGAAACTGCACCTGACCCTGCCCTCAGAACACTGCACATCCAACCTCTCTATGTGTGGCTTGGTGGTGCAGTGTAGACACTGGTCAGCACAGAGTGAGGGCTGGACTCCATGGTCCAGATCCTCTCAGGTGAGAAGTGCTTTGGACTCACCAAGAGGAGGGAGCTCCTGCTCTGAGTTCTCCTCCACCAGCAGGGGCATCAAATGTGCAGTCAGGAGATCCAGGGAGAAGCTGGGGCTGCCCAGGCAGAGTCTAAATGGGAAACCAGCCCGGAAGTGAAGACAACAGATGTTCCAGGTTCTGTCCTCAGACTGGCAGATCAGGACACTCTGTCCTATCCCCCACGGTAAGGAACATATTCTAAGAGTCAGACCCACCCAGGCAAGAGCCTCAAGACCCTGACTGAGAGTCCAGGCAGAATGAGACTTTACCTGGGAAATGCATCTGGGAGAATCCTGGTCCAGGTGTGACCTGGGAAGCTCCTGCAGGGCTGAGGTTCACTCGGGAGAACACCCCCAGGTTGAGGTGCTCTATGGGGGGCACAGAGAGAGGACGAGACTCACAGGGCCTGTGTCCTTCCCCCAGGAAAGCTGCATGAGCCTCCCTTCCACTTGCAGGACATCGTCCCTTCAGTGTCCAGCACTGGTCCTAGAAGCTGACCTCTGTTCTGGGCATTTCCAGAGACCCCTCATTTCTCCTCCCCTTTGTCTCTCTTCTCATCTTCAGGCTGACTCTGCCCTCAGACAACCTTTGGGGCTGCAGCTTCATGCTCAGGTCCAGTCTCAGATGGGTGTGAGGTGGAGCAGGAAGGTCCCTTGTCCGTGGATGATAGCATCCGAGCACCCTAAGGAGACTTCTTTCCATGAGTTACATAGTGTCTCCCTGCTCATTGTCACAGCTTCATCACTGGGCTGTACTTGATTCAGGGACAGAGTTGTCATCACTGCAGGGAGCACTGATTGTCCAGCTCTCTACAGAGACTGTGACCCAGGGACCCACAGGAGAACCCAGGATGCCCAGAATTGGAGTGTCAGTCAGGGTGGTTTTTAAAACTTTTTACAAGATCAGATACAACATGGACTTTAAAAAAGGAGAAACAATTAACGTTTGGTCAATGCCAACTGATAGCCCATTGGGGAGGGGCATCATAGAAGGAGTGCTAACACCACATGTGAAATGAGGCTAGAAGATGTGATGAATCTATAAGAGCAGGCTGTTGATTAAACAGGCAAACTATCATATCTGAAACAATTCACAAATTCCTAATGACATAGAAACATATCCTAATAAAATGCCTAGTAGGGGGACACAGTGAACCTTGGGAGACCCAGAAAGGAGATGGAGGATGAATAAGAAGGTAATGGGGCCACAGGACCACCTCCTGCTGCATCAGATGCTCAGTTGTCTCAGTGGGGCCCAGCTCAGCCCCACGACCAGGATCCAGGAGGCCATCAGCCCCTCTAAGCCAGGCCTGGACAGAGGAGTTTGGGACAGCAATCATGTGGCCCAACCCCAGGGAGGTGACTGTGATTACAGATCTTGCAGCCAAGGCTGATTTTTCCAGCTGAGAGCAACTCAAAAGAAACTTCTGGGAACTTCACCCCTTCCTCTCTGGCCTACCCCTCACAGCTGGTTTTAGGGCCCCTCAATTGTGATCCCCAGAAGAGGAGTAAATTTCCATAAAGACCAAACAATCTCTACCCCAAAGGGCCTCAGAAGGGAATAAGAGGGTCCTGGTGACCCAGCTGAGCTGCAGGCTCAGGAGACACAGCTCTGGGTGTATTCACCATAGTGTGGACCCCTCTCCTACTCCCTTTCCTCACTCTCTGCACAGGTGCTACCTCCCAGACCCTGCCCTTGGGCTCAGCCCCACAGGACCCTGAGTTGGGCCTGCCCTGAACCCTGAGCTCAGCCCAGTCATAGCCTCAGGGAGGACTGCCTGGGAATGAGCCCCATGGCCTCAGATCTTCCTCTCCTCTCTTCTCTTCCAGGCTCCGTGATCTCCTATAAGCTGATTCAACCACCTCTGTGTCGGTGGCCCTCAGACAGATGGCCACCATCACCTGTTCTGAAGATAACATGGAGGGGTAAATATGCCTCCTGGTACTAGCAGAAGCCAGGCCAGGCCCCTGTGCTGGTCATCTGTGAGGACAGCAACCAGCATTCAGGGATCCCCGTTCAGTTCTCCAGCTCCAACTCAAGGAACACAGATACGCTGACCATTAGCAGGGCCCAGGCCAAGGATGAAGCCGACTATTACTGTCAGGTGTGGGATAGCAGTAGCAGTGCACTCACAATGACATGGCAGATGAGGAAGTGAGACAGAAAACTGCCCACCCAGCCTGGCTTACCCTCCTCATCCCCAAAGTCACACCGAGCAGGACAGGGTCTTGCATATGCAGAAGGTGATGCTCCTGTCCACTCCTGGTCACCACACTCTCTCTGATCTTACTCTGATCCATGAGAAAAGGATGCAGAGTCCTCATCAATGGCTGCACACTGTGGACCTGCTTCCATGCTGACCTCTGCAAAGACACCACATTTGGGACAGAAATTGCAAATGGGACAGTATGTAATTGAATCCTCAGGAATCCACTTTCACTTTTAGGATGCACTCAACTCTTGTGGGGCAGACCTATTAGCTCAGTGGAAATATAATACCCAACTCAACCTTGTGTCCTTTAGGTCTTCAAAAGTGTCACTAATCTACACCATTCTCCACCTGATACCCACATGTAATAGGTTTTTAATGAGTATATTGGATGAGGTGAGGATGAAGAAAGATTCAGGATTCACCAGATGGCATTCCAACTGCAATAGCTCTTCCCCACAGGCCAAGACACCACTATGGTGCTGGTGGCACCTCATCAAGACCATTCATCCACTGACTCATTCAGGGGAGAGAAACGACCACCAGGCAGGAGCATGATCCTAGGGGACCCTGTTGTGAGCTGAGCTGGTGTCAGGCCTCCATTCACTACCTGGCCCCTGTGCTCGATCCTGACTGTGAGGCCATTGTGTTGTGTGGTTCCCCAGGGATCAGGGTCAGCTCAGACCTCAGTGCGTCCGATAGTTCTTCACATGGTCGGTAGTCCTCTTTCCCAGGTCTCTCTGTCTTCAGTTATTGATGCCAGTCCCTTTGGGAAAGTTCTGAAGATCATTACCTAAAATCTGGGGTCGTCAAAATTTTTCCAGAAAGGGCCAGAAAATAAAAGTTTTAGCTTTTATGTCCATATGGTCTCTGTTTCAACTACTCAACACTTCTGTTATAGCACAAATGAAGTCACAGACAATACACAGAAAAAGGGCTGTGGCTGTGTTCCTATGACACTTTACAAAAACTGGAGCAGCCCCCTGCCTTATACAATAGCCATATTCTTTGAGGCACCTTCTTCATTCAGTGGGCTCTGGGTCAGAAAACTGCCTCAGGTCTAGACTTTGAGGAGGAGATAGGTATTTTCATTGGGCAGCTGCCCTCAGAAGTCCTGATTACATTTCATTGTTTACATTGAACGGTCCCCTTGCTGGCCACCCATCTACTGACTGCAGAGGTGTAGAATTCTATACCCATCTCCAGAGTTCTACAAGTCATGCCCCACCATGACCTGCTGAACATCACTTTCATTATAATTGTTTCCATCTTGCTTCTGAGGGTTACCACCTCCCCATGCCCCCTCATCTCCAAACATAGTGACCTCTCTCACTCTCAGGAGTCAATTCTGTAGTGTCACTGGTGCTGGTGTGGCCTCAGAGCCTCGTGAAGACACTGGCCTCTCTCCACACAGCTCAGGGCTCTGTGGACAGAGAGTCCTCGGGCTTCGGAAGGACTCTTATCTGGGAGTGTCCTGACCTCAGTGATCCATCCACTCCATACACCACTTCTCTAAGCCTTCTAATCCTTCTCCACCAACCACACGGTGCTTATGACACCTGTGTTTGGTTGATGTAAGCACTGCGTTCTCCATGTGCTCAGAGTCATCCCAACAGCACATCAGACCATCTGAGTCCTATCAGTGGGTGAGATCCTGTGTCCCAGCAGAGGGCTCTCGTTTTTATAAACTACACTCGTCTAGTTTATGTTCTGTCCCCTTGGTACACACGCTCCGAATCCAGGTACATACACTCTGCCTGGTTCCTGGGGCACCTGCTGGGGAGGCCCTGCAGCCACTCCAGCTAAGGACACTTTTCCTCCTTATCAGGCCAGAGTTCCCAGTTGGACTGGATGGTGACTTAAGGGTCTACCCTCTGTCCCGCCTCAGTCTCCTCTCTCTCTGCTCAATGCCTGCCCTGCCCAGGAGGTCAGGTCCTGAGACACTGTCACAGAAGCTCAGGCCGCCAGCTACAGGGGAGCCACAGGAATCACAGCAAACACCACTGAGGACATCAGCCTCTCACAGCCAGGTGGGTCCAGAGAACTGGCCCGAGCCCCCGGTCCCTCTCAGATGCCCACTCAGACAACCAGGAGGACCTCTGAGGAGACCCCAGCCTCACCAAGCCTCAGATGAGGACCTCTGATGTCGTTTTCTGGGTGTTTCATCCTGGCCATACTTATTCTACCTATCCCATCCCCTTACCTGGATAAGGTTTGTTCTAACTCAAGTGATATGGAACCCTGGCTCCCTCTGCTATTTATCACTGGAATGTGGTCATTGGGTGTGTGACAGAAATACAAGAGACAAATTTGAACATTGAGAAAAGAGTTTTACTTAATTATTTATTCATTCACTCATTTTATCTGCAATGCTTTGTAGCAAGTCCATTTTTCAGAACAGATGCCTCACTAACTTAAAATACAGGCAGTATTTAAAGCGGAAACTCCAAAGTTTCTGGTTAATTTGTTCATTATTCTTCACGGAAAAACTCATCCTCCTCATTATCATTGCATGAACTAAAGTCATCCTGCCTGCAGGGGACAGCGTTGTCATAAAGTTCACAGTGGGGTGTCATTACTTTGCTGGAAATGGGCCCTGGAGTCACCTCCTTCAGGATAAGCTAAGAGACTGCAGCATGAAGAGCAAGGGCCTCTTCCTCCTTCTAAGGAGACATACTGGGGCTGGACATGGAAATTCCCTTGTTATGTCCCTCTAGAATGAACTCTATTCTGGGCTATTCTGGACCCACCTAAAGCAGTACCTACTCCTTCTGGGGTGTCTGCAGAGGGTGGGACCTCCAGAGCGTAGACCCTCAGCATTAGGCTCATCAACACACCATCCAGCCACCTCCGCTGTTCCCTGGACTTGAGATGACTCATCTCTACAGAGAAGAGGCCAGGCCGGTTGTTTCTAGAGATACCCACAGCTCTCAGGTTCCCTAATAATCTCTGGTTCCAATTGAGAAACCAGACCACAGGGACACAGGTTGTTGGAGTTGGAACCTGCAAATGCTGCCAGGCCTAACCTACCCATCCCCAGTCCCTCCCCCTCCCATGCTGTGCTCAAAAAACATCTTGGCTTGAAGTCTTAAAGTCTTAAACCCTGGGTTCATTTCACACTGGGTCATTTGTCTCCACTAGGTTTGTCTCCAATCTCCCTGAGCTTCAGTTCCTGCTCTGACTACTGTGAACAGCAAAACTGAGCACAGAGCTTTGGAAGGACCACACAGGGTGGTGACTGTGAGCTCCATTAGTCACAGGCTTAGAGCAGAGTAAAGACATTTCCAGTTGTAAAAAGTGACCACATGGGTGTTGGGGACATGAGAGATGTCTTTCTGGCCCTGCTAGGTGCTGATGACAGATCTGAGGTCTCCTCACACCAGGTTGGGCGAGTCATAGAGAGAGGAAAGTTCTAGTAGTCAGCTTGATTTGGGACATCAGGGGGCCTGCATAAAGGGTAGGTGACATCACGATGAATTGATTTGTTGAGGTCTCTTTTCCTGGATGGGGATCTGACCTGGAGATCACCTGAGGTCTGAATGGGTCTAACACTCATGGGGATCTTCCCAAGCTGGAGGTCCCTTGGTGTAGGGGGAGGAGGTTTTGGCCAGACAGACCTTGTTATGAATTCTGGTTCATTTATTCATTTGGTAAAGAAATATTCATTGAACACCTACTATGTGCCAGAGACTAAGCCAGGTGATTGGGTACAGTGTTGAACAATATAAATGGTTCCTTGCCTGCTAGGGGTAGTAATATTCTTAACTGGGTTCAAGGACCTTTGTAATGTGTCTAGAGATAGAGCATCTGTGAGTTTTCTTCTAGAGTAAAGGTCTAGTGTTTTCAATAAACACAAGGATCTCAAGAGTTAAGCATACATAGACCTAAAGGCTCCTCCCTACTAACTGAGGGCTCTCACAAGCCTCCTCACCTCTGCAAGCTTGCCTCCTCACTTGCTTCCAGCTCAGGCTGTTAGGAAAGTGCCTGTTTGCCATTGGACCTTAACACATGGCAGCTGTTCTTTTAGCATTTGATACATTTTCCAAGCAACTGAAGTTAACTTAATCATAATAAATCACTTGAGATTTTCTTGGAGTTTGCAGCTGACCTACATTCTTATACAACAAGCCTGTCTTTAAGCTCTTTACCTGTACCTGGCCCTGACTGCACCCTGGGTACACTAAGGCAAGGTACCTGTCACCTGCCCAGGAGCTCACAGACAACGGCAGAGCCAGCATGGTGATCTGCTTCTGAAAACCAGTCAATGAAAACCCTGTGAATCACAAAGGGACCCTCGGATGACATGACTGCTGCGCGCCTGGAGGGCTCTCCTCATTCTAGGGGCAGGGCCTCCTCCTCAGCCCCGCGAGGCCGGTTCCGTTGCCTCCCCAAGGCCCAGAGAGTGGAGACCACCTGCCCCAGGTCACACCGCTTGCAGACGACGCAATTCCAGAACCAGAGGAGAACGCTGTGACCGCACCAGGGTGTCCCGTGTTTTAACAAAATGGTCCTAGAGAAGGGAGGTGCAGGGAGCAAGGGAAAGAGCAGGGCTGCCTGGCCTCCCGCAGGGGCATCAATTCTGGATTCATCCACATACTCCCTTACAGGCCAGGTTAAGGGACACCGAGAGAGCGGAACCGAACCAAGGGGCTACTGTAGCAGAGACAGACACGTCGCGCAGTGGTTAAGAGCTCGGCTGCTAGCCAAAAGGTTGGCAATTCGAATCCACCAGCCGCTCATTGGAAATCCTATGGGGCAGTTCTACTTTGTCGTATAGGGTGGCTACAAGTCAGAATTGATTGGAGGCAACGGGTTTTGGGGGCCGGGAAGGGCGCTCAGCTCTGTGGGCGAGACACCCCAGCCAGGACTCACAGATCAGGGACGCCAACTAGTGATGGGGCTCTCCAGGCGCCCTGAGAGAGAAGCAGAGTGAAGGGCGGAGCGGGCACCGGGCTCTGGGCCAGCGAGGCAGGGAGCCGGCTCAGGAGGCCAGAGGAGATTGGGCGGGCTAGGGAGGGTCCTGCCACCGGACCTTTATCCTGGGGTCCACAGTGTTTTCTTGTGGACGTTTTGAAAAATACAGAAAAGTGTATTATAATACAAAAATTCAAATCAGGTGGAATCCCACCAGCCAGAGACACAACATTCAGTATTTTCTGACAGGCTTTGAAATATACTTTTAAAACAAAATAGGAAGCATCCATATATTCAATATTGTCGGAGGGATTTAAACAGGAGAATGTCAGAGTCAGCTTTGTGTCTTGGAAAAATGACTGTGGACCTGAGGCGGGGGGAGGCCGGGTTAGAAGGGCCCAAGGCAGAGCCAAAGACAGAGAGGCAGCTGCCGCCATCCAGGTAATGGGCTTGGACCAAAGCCTGCGCGGAGGATGAGGAGGAGGCCAGGTACACAGGAGACCCGGTACCAAGGGCTCCTATGACATTGGCAGGTAAATCTGAAGTGGAGGAAAGGACTTGTACTATCTATAGGAGTTTAAAATGTACAACTATTTTAGCTAGATGCATTGATTAATAAAATATTTACATATTTAAATTATGTAATTCCACTTCTAGGATTTATCGGGATGGGGGAAGCAAACGTTATTTATGATGAGAAAAAACTGAAAATAACCTAAATATCTGTAGAAAATGTGTAATAAAATACAATATGGCACATCTATGGAATCTTACACAAATCTTCAAACTTATGTTTCTGAAGCATCTCTAATAAGAAAATCTAATTTTAAAAAGGATACAACACTGGATATACAGATCCCTCCAAATTTGTTTTAAAAGTATGTTTCAAAGCCTGTCAGAAAATATTGAATGGTATGTCTCTAGCTGGTGAGAATCCACCTGATTTTAATTTTTGCTTGAATTTTCTGTATTTTCCAAAATGTCCACAAGAAAACATATTTCATTGTTGACTTCTAATCTAAAATAATTTTTAATTTTGGAAATAGTGGTAATGGTTGCACAACATGGTAACTATGATTGATGTCACTGAATTTTACATTTAAAAATGGTTAAAATGGCAAATTTTGTTAAATATATTTTACCACAATAAAAAAGTAATTCTTAATATAAGAGTAACACGTGCTTATTGTTAAAAGAAAAAGTTAAGCATGAAGTATATAAAGTAAAAAGTGCATGTTTCCGTTTATCATAACCCCATGTCTTCCCCAGAGATGGCGACTATTGGCAGGTTGTCTATACACTTCCAGCCCTTTTCCTATGTATGTGTGCTCCTGAACACACACACAGTACATAGTGTTGGGATACTTTTTTTCAAAAATGGATCTATACTCTTATGTATTCTCCTGCAACTCGCTTTTTAAAAAATATGTTATCAACATTTTCTATGTCAGTCCGTATGGATCTACCACATTCTCATAATAGCTTTATAAGAGTTCAAAGTTTGAATGAATCAGAATTAATTTAACCATTTCCTTGCTAATGGACATTTAGGTTGTTTCCATTTAAAAATATCATTTACGAGTGATGCTGCACTGAAGACCCCTGTGTATGGTGTATGTGTATAAGGTGTATGTATGCATGGCCATAGGAGAGATGCCTGAAAGCAGAATTGTTGGGTCAGAAGGAAAGTGCTTTTGAAGTTTTCATAGGTAGTGTCTAATTACTTTCCCAAAAGGCTATTCCAATCTACACTCACTACAACGAATAATAGTGTCTTTTCCCCTACATCCTTGCCAATAATCTGATTTTGTTGATCTGTTTTTATTTTGCCCATCTGATGAGCAAAAAATAGAATGTTTGTTGTTTTATTGTTTAGAATTTGATCATTTGTGAAACTTATTTTGCTTTCATATTTTTATTGGCTAATTCTTTTACTTCTGTGAATTGACTGGTCATGATTCTGCCCACTTTTTCCATTCAGTTGCTTGTATTTTCTAATAGACTTATAGAAATTCTTGATATATTTTGTATATTAACTCCTTGTCTAGTGTGTAAGTTGTGAGTATTTTCCCTAGTCTGTTTTATGCCTTTGATTTATGGAATCTTTTGTCATAAAGCTGTTTTTAATTTATATGTGTCAGATTGGTTTAATGTTTTCTTTATGGTTTCTGTGATTCATGGCATGCTTTATATCAATATTATAAAAATCATTTTTGTATATTTTAGTCTGGTCTTTTTGTGTTTTTGATTTTTTTTAATCCCCCTAGAGTTTACTTTTGTGTAGGTAAGAATCTTACTTTATTTTCCAAATGACGAGCCAATGGGCATGCATTTGTTGAATATAAATGCAACTTTTTTCAAACACTGAATTATTGATTCATCGTACCCTCTCTGTGGTTCCATTGGTCTATTCCTGTGTCAATTCCACATTTTTTTAATTGCTTTAACTTTATAATATGTTTTGATGTCTGCTAAGGAAAGACCTGTCATTATTACCCTTTTTCAAAATATTCATGTCTATTCTTGGCCATTATTCTTACTGCTGGACTTTAGTTTACTTCACTAATTTTCAAAAATCATTCTTTTGGTGTTGTGTGTGTCATTTCATGGAATATATAGATTAATTTGAGAAGAACTGATATCTTTACAGTGTTCAGCATTTCCATCCAGGAACATAGTACACCTCTCCACTCACTCACATTAGTCAGGTTGTTTTACATTTTATTCTTATAAACCTGGCACATTTTTAACTGTATTAAGTTTATTCCTAAGGTTTTTAACGTAACTTTATGGCAGTTGTGAATTTTTCCTCAATTTCATGTTCCAAATGGTTATTTCTGGTATAGAAGGGAAACCTGTTGACTTTTTTTATATGTTGCTGCTGTGTCCAGTCACTTTATTGAATTCTTGTTTTAGTTTTGATAGTTCTTCAGCTCACTCTCTTGGGGTGTTTTAAAGTAAACTATCACATCGTCTGCAAAGAACAATTTTCTCTCTCTTTTTCTAATACTTATACCTCTTTTTTTTTTAACTTCATCTCATTTCACTGACTAGAATATCCAGAATATGTTGAACAAACAAAAGTGACAGTGGGCAGCCTTGCCTTGTTTCTGACTCTTAAGTGTTTTACCTTTAAGTGTAAAGGTTACCCTAAGTTTCTGGGAGATGCCCTGTGTTAAGGAAGTTTCCTTCAACTATTAAGTTACTAAAAGCCTAAATGTTTACTTCCTTTAAATCAGAAATAAGTGTTGAATTTATATTACTATCATGTTAAATTTTGTTTCAAAAACCCTATGCCATGGATTGAAGTACGTCCCCAAAAAATGTGAATTTCAACTTAGCTGGGCCATGATTCCCAGTATTGTGTTGTTGTCCTCCATTTTATGATTGTAATTTTATGTTACAGAGGATTAGGGTGGGATTGTAACACCCTTACTAAGGTCACATCTCTGATCCAATGTAAAGGGAGTTTCCCTGTGGTGTGGCCTGCACCACGTTTTATCTTACAAGAGATAAAAGGAAACGGAAGCAAGCAGAGAACTGGGGACCTCATACCACCAAGAAAGCAGTGCTGGGAACAGAGCATGTCCTTTGGACCGAGATTCCTGTGCTGAGGTGCTCCCAGACCAAAGGAAGACTGATGCACCACAAGGACCTTCCTCAAGAGCCGACAGAGAGAGAAAGCCTTCCTCTGGAGCTGATGCTTTGAATTTGGACTTATAGCCTACTAGACTGTGAGAGAATAAATTTCTCTTTGTTAAAAGCCATCCACTTGTGGTATTTCTGTTATAGCAGCACTAGATAACTAAGACACCTTATGTGCATATCATAAACAAAACCATAGCCAAATGGTCCTGCTGCCAAGGAGGAAAGCACTGGCCTCGAAGAGATAGGTTGTCTTCCAGTTTAAGTAAACGATGTTGTTTTTGGTTTCCATCAAGTCAATCCGCAACTCACGATGACCTCGTGTACAACGGGATCAGATGACTGTGATCCACAAACTACTCATTGGCCAATTGTTGACAGCAGATTGCCAGGCCTTTCTTCCTAGTCTGCCTTAGTCTGAAAGCTCCACTGAAACCTGTTTAACATCATAGCAACAAGCAAGCCTCCACTGACAGATGGGTGTTAGCTGCACATGAGGTGCATTGGCTGGGAATCAAACATGGACCTCCTGCATGGAAGATTTATCATCGAACCACCACTTTCAGGGTTCTTGCTGCTGCTGCTGCTACTGCTATTGTTGTTAGTTGCCGATGAGTCAGTTCCCACTCATGGTTATCTTATGTATAGCAGAACAAAACATTGCCCAGTCCTGCATCATTTTCATGATCTTTGCTATGTTTAAGCCCATTAACTATATTGGAAGATAAAATCAGATTGGCAACACTGAGGATTCTTGCAGTCATAAACTCTTAGAATGTAATCGCAGTGTTTTCCAATTATTTTAATGGTCTTCTTATGCTATGGTAGAATGCCTGGGAGAGGGTGACTCAAGGAGGATGAAGCACTCTAGGCTGACTCCAGAAGCGGAGAGATGTCTGCTGAAGTGAAGACATGAGAGGGGAGCAAGTTTGCAGGGAAATGTGATGAGTTTAGTTTGAGCCTGTTGGGTTTGAGGTATCTGTAGAACATTCAGGCAGAAATATGTGAACTTAGAGCCAAGCAAAGAGGTCAAGGCTGTAAGTAGGGACTTGAGACTCCTTAGTCACTCCTCAGAGTGTGCAGTCTGGATCAGATGAAGGGAGAACAGAAACAGTACAGGAGAACAGAAGCCAGGGTGCTGGTCTGGGGTCAACATGTGATGGGAGAAAGGGAAGCCAAGGAAGGAGAGTGTGGGGTCTCAGACACCAAGGAGAAAAGAGTTTCTGGAATGAGTGGCCAACCATAGTGTTGCATCTTACACAAAAGTCAGGTACACAGGGATGGGGAGGGATCTCAGCCTGACCATGATGGGGGCTTTGTTGGCACTGACTTGAGAAGTTTCAAGGAGAGATGGGGCTGAAAGTCAGGGGGACCACCATGTGTCCCAGTGCTCAGTAGCCCTTGTTGGATGGATGGATGGATGGATGAGCAGATGGATGGAGCGACAGATGTATACATGGATGATGGATGGATACATGGATGGATGGGTGGATGGACGGGTGGATGGACGGGTGGATGGATGAACGGGTGTATGGAAGAACAGATGGATGGATGGACAGGTGGGTGATGGATGGACAGATAAATGGACAGGTGGATGGATGGGTGGATGGATGGACACACAGAAAGATGGTCGTCTGAGAGATCAGAGAAGTCTTCATGAAAGAGGTGGGACTGGTTTGAGTCTTGATGGGTGGAGACAATAGGAGAGGGGTGTCTACATGGGAGCGCCGTGAGTTGGAAACTACCCAGTGTCCACAGGCCCAGGGAGCAAGACAGCTTCACTGGACCATGGGAGCTTGTGGGGGAGGAGGATTCATAGGCCGTTACGTGAGGCCAGGAAAAGCTGAGCAGGACTGATTTGCTCAAGTTTCACTCCTCAGCATGCTGCCGCCTGACAGAAATAGTCAATCAGATATTCATGGATCACCTACTGTGCACAGTGTTGCCATCCACACGAGGATTCAGTAGTGACCAGGATAGACTTGGTGCCTGCCTCAGAAAGGGGGTTGGGCAGGGGGACAAGGCCATGAACGGACAGGGGCTCAGGCATGGGCTTGCCCTCAACTCTGTGGCTGGCCACCTGCCTGCACTCCCCCACCCGACTCCTGCAGCCAGTGTGCATCATGCCCAACAGCCTCCCGCTCTGGCCTGGCTCCCGGGGGGCAGGTCCCAGATGCTGGTGCCACCAGTTTTGGTCCAAGCCTCAGTCACTGTGGTATGTCTTCGGCAGTGGGACCCAGATCTCTGTCCTAGGTAAGTGGCTCTCACAATCTTTCTCAACGCCTCCCACCCTTACTGTCTCCAGAAAGTCAGTTTTCTCTCTTGGGGGCTTCTTGTCCCCTGCCCTCCCCAGCCTAAGGGCCCATCCCTTTACCTTTCTCTGTGAGCCTAGTGGTTGGTCTCAGTTTCCCAGCAAGAGAGGCCTCAAAAGCAGGAGAACCTCCTTCAGAGTTTGACAGCCGGAACCAGCCTGTCAGCCCAGGAGCCTGGGCTGGGGAGCTTGGCCCCAGGAATGAGCACCCCTGTCCCATTCCAGATCAGACCCCATGTGGGGGCCAGAGGTTGCTCTGACCAGGACATTGGGCAGCTTAGAGACAGTCCTGAACCCCTGGGTCTGGGCTGAGGGCTGGATGCCCACCAGGTCCAGGAGGGCTGTACAGGAGGCCCAAGGACAAAGCTGGGCCTGTGACCCCAGGTCCAGGGTGCAGGAGGTCAGCCCAATGGGAGACCAGTGGAGGGTGAGGAGGGGATCCAGCTCCTTCTAGGTCAAAGCCCTCTGGGGCCGTGGCTGGGCTGTGGGGACAGGGGCCACAGAGATGAGGCGAGACTGGGTGAGGTAACCAGACGCCGTCTCTCCCAGTGCGGTGGTCAGAAAGGAGCAGGGCTGGAAGCCAAGATTCCCAGGTCCCACTGGGCAGATACTCATCTGGCCCAGAGCCCTTTAGACTCTGAGACCAGAAGTCTCCCCTGTCTAGTGGGATTGCCAGTTAGAAGCTTGAGGCTTTTACACACACCATGCGGATGTCCCACCAACCTTGGGGGGAGCCCTAGTTCACAGGACAAGACAGAGGGTGCCCCAAGAATGCAGCAAGGGGGCATCTGGTTTACAAGCAAGTTGTGTTGGTCCCTGAGACACTCGGACCCGGGGCTGGGGCTGAGGGCACAGAACGGTGACCAGATTCCAAATTCAGGCTCCAGAGATGGAGGTACAACTGCCCTGGGCACATGAGAAACTGAGACCACCAGAGAGGAGGGACTCTATAGGTCACTGGGAGAAGGTGACTTGGAAAGGGCTTCTAGGAGGGGCTGGGTACCAGCTCTCCGGGGTGCCCAAGTGGAAAGAGGGGAGGGGAGAGACAAACACGGCTCTGCTGTGACCATCCCAGAGCTGTGAAGGGGGACAGTGGAGTGTGCTCCCAACAACCCCAAATCATCCCTGTGCCTCACACCACCGCCTCTGTACACCAGGTCAGCCCAAGGCCTCGCCCTCAGTCAATCTGTTCCCACCATGCTCTGAGGAGCTCCAAGCCAACAAGGCCACACTCATGTGACTCATGTGTCACTCATGTGACTCATGAATGACTTCTACCCAGGCACCTGACTGCGACCTGAAAGGAAGACAGCACAACCATCTCCCAGGGCATAGAGACCACAAATCCTCCAAACAGAGCAACAACAAGTATGCAGCCAGCAGTTACCTGACCCTGATGTCCACCCAGTGGCAGTCTCATAACAGCTACAGCTGCCAGGTCATGCACAAGGGGAGCACCATGGAAAAGAAGGTGGCCCCTGCAGAGTGTGCTTAGGACCTTGAGCTTCCCTATCCAGGAGGACCCAGAGGAGCTGGACCTTGGGTAAGGGGTCCCTCATCCAGACATCCATTACCCAACTCCCCACTGTGTCCCTGAGCCCCTTCTGGCATCAGCTGAGAGCTGGGTGGACCCCACACCCTCCCCATGTCGACTTCTTCTCAATAAAGATCTGACGTTTATTATCCAACGTGTCCAATTCTCATCTGTGTCTGGTTGCGTCTCTGGGAAGGGTGTCCGCTCCAGGGGCAGGACAGTTGCTGCGTGGAACCCCATCTCCCATAATCTCTCCCAAACATGCAGGGAAGTGAGGTGAGCTCTGTGTGCTGGAGAACCTTGACCACAGCAGGGATTGTCCCCACAAGGGCCACCCTGGGACTCTGTCCTTTCCCACCCAGAAAGAAGAGGGATTGAGGGAGGGGGCAGCTGGAAGGGGCAGACACTGAGTATCACATCAGGGAGAAATGAGGAGGGTTCCAGTCCTCTGGAGTGGGTGGAGACAGGCCATGGGAGGAAGAAACACTTTGAGCTGAGACCGGGGTCTGAGCACGCGACGAGGTTCAATTTCCTGGTTTCATCAAGGGACCCAGGTGGACAGCATTTACCTGGGAATAGTCATGTTTTCCCATCACCTAGGAGCATTGGAAATATTTGGAGAATTTCACATACACTCCCATCTCTTAAAATCTCAGAATGTATAGTAGCTGAGTAAAGACAACAGTCCTGCAATAGAGAAATAGTTTAACATTAGGTAACCCACCTTCCCATATCATGTTGACCCTCTCCCCCCAGTAAGAAGCCCCTCTAATTCTCTGCCAGACAGCAGTGTCCAGAGACAATGTTTGGGGAAAAACAGGGATGAACCGTCTCACTTCAGCATTACTGGCCAAGAATCAAAAACACTGGAAATAACAAATGTTGGAGAGGCTGCAGGGAGATCAGAATTCTTATGCACTGCTGCTGGGAATGTGTAATGATACAACCATTTTGGAAAATGATATCACACTTCCTTAGAAAGCTAGAAATACCATACGATCCAACAATCCCACTCCTAGGAATATATCCTAGAGAAGTAAGAGCCATCACACAAATAGACATATGCATACCCATGTTCATGGCAGCATTGTTCACAATAGCAAAAAGATGGAAACAAACGGGATGCCCATCAACAGATGAGTGGATAAACAAACTATGGTACATACACACAACAGAGTATTATGCAATGATAAAGAACAATGAAGACTCTGTGAAGCATCTCATAACATGGATTAAACTGGAGGACATTATGCTGAGTGAAATAAGTCAATCACAAAAGGACAAATATTGTATGAGACCTCTACTGTAAAAACTCATGAAACAGTTTACACACAAAAACTAACAATCCTTGTTGCTTACGAGAGATGGGAGGACTGGAGGGGAAATACTAAATAGACAATAGATAAGTGGTAACTTTGGTGAAGGGTAAGACAGTACACAGTACTGGGGAAGCCAGCACAACTTGTACAGGGAAAGGTCATGGAAGCTCCATAGACACATCCAGACTCCCTGAGGGACTGAATTGCTGGGCAAAGGGCTGTGGGAACCATGGTCTCGGGGAACATCTAGCTCAATTGGCATAACACAGTTTATAAAGACAATGTTCTACATTCTACCTTGGTGAGCAGCGTCTGGGGTCTTAAAAGCCTGTGAGCAGCCATCTAAGATACTCCACTGGTCTCACCCCTTTGGGAGCAAGGGTGAATGAAAAAAAGAACAGGATACAAGGAAAAGATTAGTCCAAAGGACTAATGGACCACAGTTACCAAGGCCTCCACCAGACTGAGTCCAGTACAGCTAGATGGTGTCCGGCTATCACCACTGACTGCTCTGACTGGGATCACAAGAGAGGGTTCTGGACAGAGCTGGAAAAGGATGTAGAACAAAATTCTAACACAAAAAAAAAGGACCAGATTTACTGGCCTGACAGAGACTGGAGAAACCCTGAAAGTATGGTCACCGGACACCCTTTTAGCTCAGTGTTGAAGTCACTTCCGAGGTTCACCGTTCATCTGGGGTTTGGACAGCCCCATAAAACAAAATGGGACTAATGAGGCACAGATGTCCAGTGACAAGGACTAGAAGGCAGAAGGGGACAGGAAAGCTGGTGATGGGGAACCCATGTTTGAGTAAGGACAGTGTTGACATGTAGCGGGGTTCTTAAACATTGTCGTGGGGCAATACGTGTACTAACTGTTTAATGAGAAACTATTTTGTTCTGTAAACCTTCATCTAAAGTGAGAATAGCAGCACAACTGGAAGAATGTAATTGACGTCATTGAATTGTACATGTAGAAATTTTTTGAAATGGTGTGTCTTTGGCTATGTATATTTTTACCAAAAAAAAAAAAAAGATCCTCCAAGGCCAAGAAGGAAGCATGTTGACATGTCATGGATTTGTTAACCAATGTCATAAAACAATATGTGTACTGACTATTTAATGAGAAAATATTTGTTCTGTAAACCTTCACCTAAAGTACAATAAAAAAAATGGGGATGAGGCTAAGACACACACAAGTCCTCTCTTCAGTTCTGACGTGTCGGGTCAGGTCAGCTCAGCATGGGGCTGGGAATGTCCATGATGAACTCTCAGTGTGTATCATCAGGTTTGGATATAGAGTTAGGGTCAGGTTTATGGATGTAGATTGTTGATGGTGACACAGTTTGAGGGGGGCCATCAGTGAAATTGGGGTAAGTGAGAAAGTACATTGTCCCAGGCACAGAATGGGCTTGTGATGATTTTCCCTGGGAGAGGATGTCAGAGTGAAATTCAAGATTAGAATCAAGGTCAGGTCAGATGTGATTAGGGCACGGGGGAATGTGGTGTCAGGGTTACAGCAAGGTCAGGCTGCCACAGTGGTGATCCCCTACCCCTGGCCTCAACCCCACTGGGATTATACAGGGTTTTTTTTGTTTTTTTTTTTAATAAACTTTATTTTTTAGAGCAGTTTTTAGGTTTACAGAAAAATTGCACAGACAGAACAGAGAGTTCCCATATATCCCCTCTAACAGCTAGCTTGTATTAGTGTGGTACATTTGCTACTACTGATGAGCATATATTGATACATTATTGGTAACCAAAGCCTACAGTTTACATCAGGGTTCACTCTCTGTGTTGTACATTCCTATAGGTTTTGACAAAAGCGTAGTGTCACATGTCCACCACTACATTATCATACAGAATAGTTTCACTTTTTTTAAAATGCCCTTTGATCCACCTATTCATCTCTTTCCCCTGTGCCTGAATCACTCAGCTTTGTTACTATCTCTAGAGTTTTGCCTTTGGCATAATGTCATACACTTGGAATCTTACAGTGTGTACCTCTTTCAGACTGGTTTCTTTCACTTACCAATATGCATTTAATGTTTCTCCATGTCTTTCTGTGGCTCGACAACTCGATTATTTTTATCACTGAGTGATAATCCATTGTCTGGATGTGACACAACTTGTTTACTAATTAACCAATGGAAGGACGTCTTGTTGCTTCCGATTCTTAACAATTACTAATAAAGTTGCTATAAACATTCATGTGCCAGTTTTTGTGTGGACATAAGTTTTATCAAATTCATTTGAGTAAAATACTTAGGAGTATAATTGCTGAATCATATAGTAAACCTGAGTTTAGCTTTGTAAGAAATTGCCAGATTGTCTTCCAAGTGGCTTTTTGCATTCCCATCATCAATGAGTGAGAGCTCCTGTTGCTACACTTCCCAGGCAGCAATTGATGTTGTCAGTGTTAGGGATTTTAGCCATCATAAAGGTTGTGTAGTGCTATCTCACTGTTGTTTGATTTTGCAACTCCTTAATGGCGTATAATATGGGCCATCTTTTCATATGCTTATTTGTCATCTATATATCTTCTTTGGTGAGGTGTCTGTTCAGATCTTTTGCCCACCTTTTAATTGAGTTATTTATTTACTTATTGTGAGTTTTAAGAGTTTTTTTTTATATCTGGGTTAGAAGTCCTTTATCAGATACATGTTTTGCAAAGATTTTATCCTAGACTGTAGCTTGTTTTTTTTCATTCTCTTGATAGTATCTTTTGTAAAGGAGAAATTTTTAATTTCATTGAACTACAACTTATCAATATTTTCATTTATGGATCATGCTTTTGGTGTTGCATCACAAGCTCCTCATCAAATGCACCATCACTTAAATTTTCTTCTACTTAATCTTCTAGAGTTGTATAGTATTTCATTTAACATTTAGGTTGGTGGTTCATTTTGAGTTCATTTTTGTGAAAAGTGTAAAGTCTGTGTTTAGATTCATTTTTTGTGCATGAATGTGCAGTAGCTCCAGCACTGTTTGTTGAAAAAGCTATCCTTTCTCCATTGAATTCACCTACTCTTTTGTCAAAGAACAGTTGACTATATTTGTGTGGGCCTATTTCTGGACTATTTATTCTGTCCCATTGAACTACTTGGCTGAGATTATATTTTATTGATTATGTGCATGTCTCATTTTTTGATACTGGGAGCCTCTTCATGTGTCTTCTGGGTCCCCCTGAGACTTCCTGAGACCCCAGAGGACCTTGATAGATTCCTGCTCTCCATGGTGACAAGATGTCCCAGACTCATTTTGTACCTTGCCTGCTTCAGGCCAGAAATTGACCATTTACCCTTGGTGCTGTGGAAGGTGGTGTTTGGAGACAATCAAGATGCCAGCTCACATTTCACCTTTGACCAACACATTAAGACACCCAACCAATCTTGACACCATATTATAGCCTTTGTGGTTACAGGGGATATTTCCTAGGTCTCCTTGGAGGAATGAGGCTGGCATTTCCTACTGGGAACACCAGCCAGGTCCCTCCTAAACAGAGGACATGCTCAGAAAGATGGAGCTGAGATGCCAGAGTCACAGTTGGGATTGTTGGGTGCTTCCAATGACCATTGCACCCCAAGACGACCTGCACATTCCTGGGGAGATTGGGATAAACCTGTGGAAGCCCTCTGCCCTCACCTCATGTCTCATCAAGAGTTAGAGTTATGTGAACTCGATATAGATAGACATCCCGCTCCATTCCATGGAATTTCACTCTTCAGTGTGATAAGTGCCCCCCAAGAACCATTCCTATTCCTGAGTAATGGTCTATGGGACACTAACTTCCTCCACAAGACTCGTTTTCCAGGGACATGCTGTGCACACAGGGTCACCTGCTCCATCTCTTCTGGGTGGGCAGGTGGGCTTGTGGCCTCACTACTGAGCAGATACCAGCCTAGAGTGAGGGCCAAGGCTTCCCCATCACAGCTTCAGATGGCTTTGGGGAGGGGAGGCTGGGGCTGGGGCATCACAGAGAGGGTTTTTGTGCGAGCCTGTGTCACAGCGTTGGGCGTTCGATGGAGGGACCCAGCTGACTGTCCTAGGTGAGTCTCTTCTCACCTCTTTCCCTGCCTCCCCAATGTTTTGAACAACTCTCTGCTGTTTTCGCAATGTTCTGTGTTTTGTCTCTGCCTAGGGTCAGAGATTCACTCAGAAGCTGGTCTCAGCAAACCCTGGACACTTCCCCTCCATTTTCAGACACCCTCTGTGTCTCCAGCTGGTCAGCATTAGCCCTTCACCTCTGACCCCACAAGCAGAGGATGAACGGAGTGACCCAGGACCTCATCTTTCTCTCTAAGGGGCAAGCTGGGCCCTAAGTTTTGTTCTATCCTGTCCTCCCCAAATGGTTTTCTTTTAGTTCTCCTCAGTCTGTGGGGATCCCTTGGAGTCCTGGTCTCAGAGAAAAGAGGGAATGAGTGGCTACTGAGTGGTAACCCCCTGAAAGAATCTACAGGACCTGTAACTCTCACAGTGGAGGCTGGGGACCACAGGTCAGAGGCTCAGGGCTGGGTTCCCCTGGACAATGTGACACGTGGAATGTGACAGGAGGTGGCGGGATCCACCAGCCAACGTGGATCTGCCCTGCGTGGAGCCCTGAGCTGCCTGGGACTTAGTGGGAAGGAGGACAGAGGAGAAAGTTCCAGACCCCAAAACCAAGGGAGGGTTATCAGGGATGGGGTATGAGGCGGACAATGAATCCTGGGTCTTTGCAGGAGATAGTGGCTCCAATACACAAGTCACTAAAGGAGAAGGCAACAGATCCCATGGAATGAAATCACAGATATGACAAAGAAGTCAGAAGGGACCCCCCAAAACTGACTCTGCAGAATAAGACAGACCCCAGACAGACAGACTTCCTCTGATCTGCAAACTCTTTCCCTTATAAAATACCCTTCAGGAGAGACAGATTTGGGGAAAACAGCACATGGACCAAAGTCCACCGAGAACCATCGTCAGGTTACAAACGTCCCCAGAGTGGACCCCACAGGAGAGTCAGAGAGCTCACATCACCCACTTGGGGACAGGGAGACCCAGACAGACCCCGTCAGGATGTCAGGAGGAAGTAGGGCAGGGGTCAGGGTCAGACTTCTGGGTGGGGGAGGGGTAGGCCATGAGAGATGGATTTTGGGAAGGTGATGGGTAGATGTCCAGGCTCAGGGCCGCCAGGTGAGATGGGAGTTGTTTGAGCAACACCCCAGACCCACCTCTACACTGACACAGATCCTAAGGCTCATCTTAGACTTAGCTTTTGGACCCGGCTCTGCACCTGGGTCTGGAGGGCCCAATTCCCAGTCACATACTGAGGTCAGGGTTCCCCGCTGTGGATGCCTGACCTCTGACCTCATGTCCCACCCCTACCCCTGCAGGTCAGCCCAAGGCCTCCCCCTCTGTCACTCTGTTCCCACAGTCCTTTGAGGAGCTCCAAGCCAACAAGACCACACTGGTGTGTCTCATGAATGATTTCTACCCAGGCGCCGTGACTGTGACCTGGAAGGAAAATGGCACAACCATCACCCAGGGCTTGGAGACCACCAAGCCCTCCAAACAGAGCAACAAAAAGCATGCAGCTAGCAGCTACCTGATCCTGACACCCACCCAGTGGAGGTCTCATAACAGCTATAGCTGCCAGGTCACAAACAAGGGAAGCACTGCAGAGAAGAAGGTGGCCCCTGAAGAGTGTGCTTAGGACCCCGAGCTTCCCTACTCAGGAGGGCCCAGAGAAGCTGGACTCTGGGTAGGAGTTCTATACTCCTATACCCCCATCCCCTCAGATCAGACCTGGGTGGACCCCTACATTCTCCCCATCTCTACTTCTCCTCAATAAAGATCATAATATGTCCAATGATCATTTGCACCCAATTGCGTCTCTGAGGAAGGTCCCCGCACCAGGGGCAGGGGGAGTTCCTTTGTGGCGCCCACATCTCCTGACGTCCTCCCACCACAGCACACAGGGAACCACGGTGAGCTCCATGTTCTGAGGGAACCGTGATCATAGCAGGTATTGTCCCCACAGGTACTGTCTTGAGATGCAGTCCTTATCCACCCAGGAAGTAGAGGGACCAAGGGAGGTCATACAGCAGAAGACGGACCCTGAGTATCACATTGGGGAGAAATGAGGAGAGTCACAGGTGCCCAGGAGGAGGCTGGAGAAAGGCCATGGGAGGATGAAGACCTCTGAGCCAGGACCAGGGTCTGAGCACAAGACGAGGTTCCACTTCCAGGTTCTGGGTGAGGGTTCCAGACAGGAGAGCATTCACCAGTGAAGAGGTCCGTGGCTGTGCTGTCACCAGGGAGTCTCGGGAAGGTTAGGGAAATGCCACATCGGTGTGTATTTCTCAAACTTTCAGAAGCCAAGTAGAGCGACTGAAACTTCTGCAGTAGAGAAATAGTTTCATGTTGGGTCACCCAGCATTTCCCAGATCATGTTGGCCATCTTGCCCACCTTAGGGCTCTCTGGAATATTTGGAAACACCAGTGTTCCATGGACACTGGTGGGAGAGCGTGGGATGATGTTGAGGCACAGAGGGGCCATCTGTATAGGATCAGTCTGGTGTGGGGCTAAGATAGGCTCCGAGTTAATGTTCACATGATGCTGGGATCTGGGACATGAAGAGTCCTGGCATCTAAATCAGGTTAGAGCACGCTTAAGGGTAGGTTTATGGATGGAGCTTGGGGATGGTCACATAGCATGAGGGAGAAGACAAGGATGAAATTGGAGCAAATGAAAAAGTGCGACATCCCAGGCCCACAATGGGCCCCTGATGATGTTACATAAGGATTCTCCAGAGCAAACTCAAGATGAGGGTCAGGGCCAGTCAGACTAGGTCAGGGCAGGGGAGTGTGGCTTTGGGGCTACAAGCAAGGTCAGGCTTCCATAGTGACACAGCCTCCCAGACACTTCTGTGATTATATAGAATTTTATTTTTTAATAAACTTTAGTATTTAAACCAGTTTTAGGTTTACAGAAAAGTTATGCAGAAAGAACAAACAGTTCCCATAGTGTTAGTGTGGTACATTTGCTACTATTGATGAGCGTATACTGACACATTATTATTAACCAAAGTCCACAGTTTACATTAGGGTTCCCTCTTTGTGTTGTACATTTCTATGGGTTTTGACTAATAATGTCATGTGTCCACCATTAGAATAGTTTCAGTGCCATAAAAATGTCCTGTGTTCCATTTATTCACTGCCCTCCTCTTCCCAAATCCTTGGCAACCACTCATCCTTTTTACTATCTCGATAGTTTTGCCTTTTCCAGAATACAGTCATATGCTGCGTAACATCCATTCAGGTGACTTCCGACCACGAATATGTCCATGGTCCCATAAGGTTATAATAGAGTTCAGAAATCCCCATCAGAGAAATGGATTTAGTGGGTATAACCTCAAAAATAAAGAAAACATTCTCCATTCTGTTAAAGGATGGGCTCCACTGAAAGCTATAAGGCTAACAAAAATAGGAGAGCCACCTATATCAGATATGGAGAAATTGCTAATGGACTGAGAACCAAACACAAAAGCGAATCCCTCTCAGCACGTTGATGGTCACTGCTAAGGCACGAAGCTTGTTCAAGATTCCTAAAGAAAAAATAGGACCGGACTACGATGTCAAGTTTACTGCTAGCTCTGGGTAGTTCAAGAGCTTCAAGCGTTTTTCACTGCATAGTATAAAAGTGAGTGGTGAGTTTGTGAGTGCTGATGCTAAGGCAGCAGCAGAATTTGTTGAAACCTTAGATAAACTAGGTGTTTGCACAACGTCCAAATCGCATAACGTCCTATTTCACAGAAGATATTGTGAACATTAAGCGACACATGACTACTTGGATTCATTTAGCTTTTTTACGATGGGTTCTTCCTCTTAGCAATATGCATTTGAGTTCCTCAGTGTCTTTCCATAGGAGCTTGGGTGGCACAGACAAGCGCTCAGCTGATAACAGCAGCTCCTAGAGAGAAAGACCTGGAGATGTGTTTCTGTAAAGATTACACACCAGAAAAACCTATAGGGCAGTTTTACTCTGTCACATGGGGTCACTATGAGTTGAAATCGTCTTGATGGCACCCAATAGCGTGTCTTCCAATAGCTTGTTATCTCAATTCTTGTTATCACTGAGTAATACTCCATTTTATGGATGTACCACAGCTTGTTTATCTTTTCACCTATTGAACTATGTCTTGGTTGCTTCTAGTTTGGGGCAATTATTGATAAATCTGCTATAAACATTCATGTGTAGGTTTTTGTGTGAACATAAATTTTCAATTCATTTGGGTAAATACCTAGGAGAATGTCATGGTTTGAATTATGTCCCCCAAAAAATGTGTATCAATTTGGCTAGGCCGTGATTCTTGGTATTGTGTGGTTTTCCTGTATGTTGTGAACCCTCTTCTATGATGTTAATGAGGGAGGATGGGTGGCAGTTGTGTTAGTGAGGCAGGACTGGATCTACAAGACTGGATTGTGTCCTGAGGCAATCTCTTGAGATATAAAAGACCGAAATGAGCAGAGAGACAGGGGGACCTCATACCATCAAGAAAGCAGCGCCGGGAGCAGAGCGCGTCCTTTGGACTGGGGTCCCTGCACAGAGAAACTCCTAGTCCAGGGGAACACCAAACAGAAGAAGGCCGACAGAGAGAAAAAGCCTTCCCCTGGAGCTGACACCCTGAATTTGGACTTCTAGCCTACTTTGACTATGAGGAAATAAACTTCTCTTCATTAAAACCATCCACTTGTGGTATCTCTGTTGTAGCAGCACTAGATAACTAAGACAGAGAGTGATTGCTGGATCACATGGTAAGTTTATGATCAGCTTTGTAAGAACCTGCCAAACTGTCTTCCAAAATGGCTACACCATTTTGCACTCCTACTAGCAAAGAATGAGAGTTCTTATTGCTCCACTTCCTAGCCAGTATTTGATGTCAGTGTTTTGGATTTTATCCCTTTTAATAGGTGTACAGTAGTATCTCAAGGAGCCTCTGTGATGCAGTGGTTAAAATGCTCTGCTGCTAACTGATAGGTAAGCAGTTTGATCCCACCAGCACTTTTCAGGAGAAAGATGTGGCAGTCTGCTTCCATAAAGATTACAGCTTTGGAAACCATATGGGGCAGTTCTACTGTGTCCTACAGTGTCACTATGAGTCAGAATCAACTCAACGGTAGTGCATTAACCGTATCTCATTGTTGTTTTAATTTGTAATTCCCTAATGACATATGGAAGGAGCCCTGGTGGCACAAAGGTTAGATGTTTGGATGCTTACTGAAAGGTTGGCAGTTCAAAGCCACCCAGCAGTTCCATAGGAGAAAGACCTGGTGATCTGCTTCCATACAGATTATGCCAAGAAAACTCTATGAGCAGTTCTACTCTGTCACATGGGGTTGCTATGACCCAGAATCAACTACCAAACCAAATCCACTGCCACCAAGTCAATTCCCACTCATGGCAACCCCATAGAGTTTCCAAGGCTGTAAATCTCTACAGAAGCAGACTGCCGTATCTTTCTCCCTTGGAGCTGCAGGTGGTTTCGAACTGCTGACCTTTGGGTTAGCAGTCAATCACTTTAACCGCTACACCACCAGGGCTCCTTGGGAATCATTTAGATGGCAGCTAATAACAACAATGGCATATGATGTTGAGCATCTTTTCATATGCTTACCGTCATGTGTATATTTTCTTTGATAAGGTGTCTGTTCAGACATTTTGCACATTTTGTAATTGGGTTTTATATATATTGTTGAGTTTTAAGAGTTCTTTGTATACTTGGATACAAGGCCTTTATCAGATATGTGTTTTACAAATATTTTCTCCTAGTCTAAGACTTGTCTTCTCATTCCGTGAACAGCAGTTTTTTCAGAGCAGAAGTTTTTCATTCCAATGAAGTCTTGCTGATCAATTCTCCTTTTATGGATCATGCTTTCACTGTTCTATCTTCAACTCATCACCAATCACACCATCACCTACATTTTCTCCTATGTTATCTTCTAGAAGTTGTATAGCATTTCATTTAACATTTGGGTCAGTGATTCATTCTAGTTCACTTTTGTGTAAGGTCTGTATCTAGATTCATTTTTTTGCATATGGATGTCCAGTTATTCCAGCACCATTTATTAAAAGAACTATCCTTTCTCCATTGATTTTCTTTACTCCATTGTCACAGGCCAGTTGACTATATTTGTGTGGGTCTATTTCTGGGCTCTCTATTCTGTTCCTTTGACCTATTTGGCTTAGGTTATATTTTATTGATGATGTGAATGTTCCATCTCTTCAGGAGGCTCCTGGGTCCTTCTGAGACCTTTCAAGATCAGAGGACCTCCATGAGTCCCTGCATTCCAGGATGACAAGACATTCCAGACTTATCTTGTACCTTGTCTACTTCAGGTCTGGAATCAGTCATTCCACTTAGTGGGAGGTGGTATTTGGAGACAACAGTTAGGATACTAGCTCAAATCTCTTCTTCGAACAGACATTACCAGACCTACTCAAAAATGAGACCATATTTTAGCCTGAGTGGACACAGGAGATATTTCCAGGTCTCTCTGGAGGAATGAGGCTGGCATTTCCTACTGAGACTACTGGCCAGGTCCACCCTAAACAGAAGACACACCCGGAGAGATGGGGCTGAGATGCCTAGAGTCAGAGTTGGGATTGTTGGACGCTTCCCAAGGCCAGTGCACCCCAAGGCAAACTTCCCATTCCTGGGGGATTGGGGAACTCCTGCAGACACCTTCTGCCCTCACCCCATGTTTCATCAAGGGTTAGTTTTGTCAAATCAACATAGAAAAAGCATTCTTTCCTCCCATGGAACTTCACTCCTTAGTGTACCAAACACACTTCAATGAACGTTCTATTTATGGGCAATAGTGGATGGGAAAACTAGATCTAAAACTTCAACTTCTTTACGAGTCTTGCTATGCACACAGGGTCACCGGCCCCCTCTCTACTGGGTGGGCATTGGGCTTCACTGCTGAGCAGATGACAGCCTGGAGTGGGGGCCCAGGCTTCCCCAACACAGCTGCAGGTGGTGAGTACATAACAGGGAGGGTTTTGTACAAACCTGTGTTACAGTGTTAGGTGTTTGGTGGAGGCTGACCATCCTAGGTGAATCTTCTGTTCTCCCCGTTTCCAACCTTTTGGGCAATTTTCTGCTGTTTTTAATCTATTTCTGTGTTTTGTCTCTGCCTGGGATCAGAGATCACCCAGAAGCTGATGTCAGCAAACCCTGGCCTCTTTCCCTCTCTTTTCAGACCCCCCTTTGTGCCTCCAGCTGATCACCATCAGTCCTTGGTCTCTGAACCACAAGCAGGGGATGGAGGCGTGGCTCAACCTTGTCCTTCTCTTTCAGGTGCATGCTGGGTCCTAAGATTTGTTCTGTGCTATTCTCCCCCATCTGGGCTCTTCTTGGTCCCTCTTGGTCTAGGAGGGTCACTTGGGGTCGTGGTCACAATGGGAAGAGGGATCAAGGGACCACTGAGAGCTTGACTAACTGTGAGACTAGAGGGACAAGGAATGCTCAGGGCTGAGGCTGGGAACTACAGGTCAAAGAATCAGGCTGGGTTCCCTGGACTGCGAGCCACAGTGTACAGGGCCCAGGGACGTGGCAGGAGCTGGAGGGTCTCATGAATATTGTGGGGTTGCCCTACACAGAGCCATGAGCCTCCTGGGATATAGGGAGTCAGGCAGGAGAGTGGACAGAGGAGAAGGCTCTGGACCCCAGGACCAGGGAAGAGTCATCAGGGACACTATGTGAGGGGAATGGAGAATATGGGTCTCTGCAGAGGACATTCACTCTAACCCATGAGTCTTTGAGTGTATAGACAGCAGATTCCATGGCATGAAACCACAAAGATGACCAAGTGGACAGAGCGGACCCCCAAAACTGACTCTGCAGAATAAGGGATGCCCCGGGCAGATAGATTTACTCAGATCAGCATACCCTTTACCTTATAAAGAACCTTCAGGATAGACAGATTTACTGAAAACAGACCCTTCAGGGCACACAGCCCAGAGTACACTGAGAACCTGCATGAGGTCAGAAATGTTCCCAGAATGGACCCTGCAGGAGAGTCAGAGAGCTCACATCACTTGCTCAGGGACAGACACCAAGACAGACCCTGTCAGGATGTCAGGAGGAGGCAATGCAGGGGTCAGAGTCAGACTTCAGGGGTAAAAGGGGGAGATGGACTTCAGGAAAATGATGGGCAGGTGTCCAGGCTTAGGGCTCCGGGTGAGATGGGAGTTGTTTGAGCAACACCCCAGACCCACCTCCACCCGGATGTGCTCCCTCAGGCTCACAGTGGACCTAGTTCTTTGACCCTGCTCTGCACCTGGTTCTGGAGAGCCCCTAACCCATTCACATACTGAGTCAGGGTCCCCCACTGTGGACTCCAGGCATCTGACCTTCTGCCCATCCCCCACCCCTGCAGGTCAAACCAAGGCCTTACCCTCGGTCACTCTGTTCCCACCATCCTCTGAGGAGCTAGAATCCAACAAGGCCACACTGATGTGTCTCATAAATGACTTCTACCTGGGCACCATGATAGGGATCACAGGGAAGATGGCACACTCAACAAAAAAATCCCTAGCACAGATGGCTTCAATGGAGAATTCTACCAAACATTCAGATAAGAGCTTATATCAGTACTACTCACACTATTTCAGAACACAGAAAAGGAGGGATACTTCTGAATTTTGTCTATGAAGCCAGCATAACCCTGATACCAAAACTAGGCAAAGACACCACAAAAAAATTACAGACCAATATCTTTCATCAATATAGATGCAAAAATTCTCAGCAAAATTCTAGGCAATAGAATTCAGCATCATATCAAAAATACAATGCAACACGACCAAGTGGGATACCCGGTATGCAAGAATGGTTCAATATTAGAAAATCAATCAATGTAATACATCACATAAAAAAAATAATCACATGATCATCTCAATCTATGCAGAAAAGACATTCAACAAAGTCCAATAAACATTCCTGATAATAACTCTCAATAAAAGAGGTATAGAAGGGAAATTCCTCAACATAATAGAAGGCATCTCTACAAAACCAAAAGCCAATATCATTCTCAATGGAGAGAGGCTGTAAACATTTTCCTTGAGAACAGGAACAAAATAAGGATGCCCTTTGTCACCACTCCTATTTAACATTGTGCTGGAAGTCCTAGCTATAGCAATAAGGCAAGAAAAAGAAATAAAGGACATCTAAATTGGTAAGGAGGAATTAAAACTATCTCTATTTGTGGATGGTATGACAATATACACAGAAAACCCAAAAGACTCCACAAGAAAACCACCAGAACTAATAGAAAGTTTCAGCAGAGTAGCAGGATACAACATACAAAAATCAGTTGGATTTCTCCACACTAATGAAGAGAACTACAAAAAGGAAATCAGGAAAACAATATTATCTATAATAGCCCCTTAAAAAAAAATACTTAGGAATAAATCTAACCAGGGGTGTAAAAGACCTACACAAAAAAACTACAAAACACTATTACAGAAACCAAAAGATTTACATAAATGGAAAAACACACGATGCTCATGGATTGGTAGACTCAACATTGTGAAAATGTCCATTCTACCCTAAGCTATCTACAAATACAGACAAAAATTATCTTCGGTGAAGGGAAGGACAGCACACACTACAGGGGAAGTCAGAACAACTGGACTAAACCAAAGCTAAGAAGTTTCCTGAATACAAACAAACACTTCAAGGGACAGAGTAGCGGGGGCGGGGGTCTGGGGACCATGCTTTCAGGGAACATCTAGGTCAATTGGCATAACAAAGTTTATTAAGAAAGTGTTCTGCATCCTACTTTGGTGAGTGGCATCTGGGGTCTAAAAGCTAGCAAGCGGCCATCTAAGATGCATCAATTGGTCCCAACCGCCTGGAGTAAAGGGGAATGAAGAACACCATAGACACAGGAAAGTATTAGCCTAAGAGACAGAAAGGGCCACATCAACCAGAGACTTCATCAGCTTGAGACCAGAAGAACTAGATGGTGCCCAGCTACCACCAATGACCGCCCTGACAGGGAACACAACAGAGAGTCCCGGATGGAACAGGAGAAAGGTGGGGTGAAAAACTCAAATTCTAGTAAAAAGACCAGACTTAATGGTCTGACTGAGACTGGCAGAACCCCAGAAGACATGGCCACCAGACTGTCTGTCAGTCCAGAACTAAAACAACTTCCAAGGCCAACTCTTCAGACAGGGATTGGACTGGACTGTGGGGCATAAAATGATACTCGTGAAGAGCGTGCTTCTTAGCTCAAGTAGATAAATGAGATTAAATGGGCAGCTTCTGTCTGGAGGTGAGATGAGAAGGCAGAGGGGGTTAGGAGCTGGTTGAATGGACATGGGAAATGAGGGGTGGAAAGGAAGAATGTGCTGTCACAGTATAGGGAGGGCAATGAGAGTCACATAACAACGTATGCATAAATTTTTGTATTAGAAAATAACTTGAAATGTCAACTTTCACTTAAACTACAACAATAAACGAAAAAAAGAAAAAAAAGCTATCTACAAATACAATGCGATCCCAATCCAAATACCAACAGCATTCTTTAAAGAGATGGAAAAACTAATCATTAACTTTGTATGGAAAGGAAAGAGCCCCAGATAAGTAAAACACTACTGAAGAAGAAGAATAAAGTAGGAGGACTCACACTACCTGCCACATTGAACAACGGAACAGAATTGAGAACCTATGGTCACCTGATCTTCGACAAAGGCCCAAAGTCCATCAAATGGGGAAAAGACAGTCTTTTTAACAAATGATGATGGCAAAACTGGATGTCCACCTGCAAAAAAATGAAAAAAGACCTATACCTCACACCATATACAAAAACTAATTCAAAATGGATCAAAGACCTAAATATAAAACCAAAAACTATAAAGACCATAGAAGAAAAAATAGGGTCAATGCTAGAGGCCATAAGACATGGCATTAACAGGATACAAACCATAACTAACAATACACAAACAAGAGAAGATAAGCTAGATAACTGGGATCTTCTAAAAAGTAAACACTTATGCTCATCAAAAGACTTCACCAGAAGAGTTAAAAGAGAACCTACAAACCTGGAAAAACATTTTGACTATGACAAATCTGACAAAGTCCTATTCTCTAAAATCTACATGAAATTCCAACACCTCTACAACAAAAAGACAAATAATCCAATTAAAAACTGGGCAAAGAATATGAAAAGATATTTTACCAATTAAGACATTCAAGCGGCTAACAGATACATGAAGAAATGCTCAAGATCACTAGCCGTTGTTGTTGTTGTTACATGTCATCGAGTCAGTCCTGACTCATAGCAACCCTACGTACCACAGAACGAAACGCTGCCCAGTCCTGTGCCGTGCTCACAATCATTGTTATGCTTGAGCCCATTGTTGCAGCCACTGTGTGAAGCCATCTCGTTGAGGATCTTCTTCTTTTTCTCTGACCCTCTACTTTACCAAGAATGATGTCCTTCTCCAGGGACTGATCCCTTCTGACAACATGTCCAAAGTATGTAAGACGTAGTCTCGCCATCCTTGCTTCTAAGGAGCATTCTGGTTGTACTTCTTCCAAGACAGATTTGTTCGTTCTTTTGGCAGTCCGTGGTATATTCAATATTCTTGGTCAACACCACAGTTCAAAGGTGTCAATTCTTCAGTCTTCCTTATTCATTGTCCAGCTTTCACATGCATATGATGGGCTTGAAAATACCATAGTTTAGGTCAAGCACACCTTAATCTTCAAGGTGATATCTTCGCTTTTCAACACTTTAAAGAGGTCTTTTGCAGCAGACTTGCCCAAGGCAATGCATCTTTTGGTTTCTTGACTGCTGCTTCTATGGGTATTGATTGTGGATCCAAGTAAAATGAAATCCTTGATAACTTCAATCTTTTCTCCATTTATCATAATGTTGCTTATTGGTCCAGTTGTGAGGATTTTTGTTTTCTTTATGTTGAGGTGTAACCTGAAGACTGCGGTCTTTGATTTTTATCAGTAAGTGCTTCAAGTCCTCTTCACTTTTAGCAAGCAAAGTTGTGTCATCTGCATAATGCATGTTGTTAATGAGTCTCCCTCCAATCCTGATGCTCCATTTTTCTTCATATAGTCCAGCTTGTCAGATTATTTGCTCAGCATACAGATTGAATATGTATGGTGAAAGGATACAACCCTGACACACACATTTCCTGACTTTAAACCACACAGTATCCCCTTGTTCTGTCCAAACAACTGCCTTTTGATTTATGTACAGGTTCCTCATGAGCACAATTAAGTGTTCTGGAGTTCCCATTCTTCTTAAGGTTATCCATAATTTGTTATGATCCACACAGTAGAATGCCTTTGCATAGTCAATAAAACACAAGTAAATATCTTTCTGGTATTCTCTGCTTTCAGCCAAGATCCATCTGACATCAGCAATGATATCCTTGGTTCCACATCCTCTTCTGAATCCAGCCTGAATTTTGGCAGTTCCCGGTCGATATACTGCTGCAGCCGCTTTTGAATGATCTTCAGCAAAATTTTACTTGCATATGATATTGATATTGTTCAATAATTTCTGCATTTCGTTGGATCACCTTTCTTGTGAATAGGCATAAATATAGATCTCTTTCAGTCGGTTGGCCAGGTATCTGTCTTCCAAATTTCTTGGGAAAACGATATAGCACTTCCTTAAAAAGCTACAAACAGAAATACCATATGATCCAGCAATTCCACTCCTGGAAATAAATGCTGAAGAAATAATAGCCGTCACACAAACAGATATATGCACACTCATCTTCATTGCAGCATTATTCACAATAGCAAAAAGATGGAAATAACCTAAATGCCCATCAAAAGATGAATGGATAAATAACCTATGGTACATACACACAATGGAATACTACACAACGATAAAGAACAATGATGAATCTGCAAAACATCTCACAACATGGATGA
Organism: Dugong dugon; assembly: GCA_030035585.1. Classification (NCBI taxonomy): domain Eukaryota; kingdom Metazoa; phylum Chordata; class Mammalia; order Sirenia; family Dugongidae; genus Dugong; species Dugong dugon. The sequence continues at coordinate 36,274,575 of CM057476.1, read as the reverse complement.
ATCTGGGGGGGTATTATGCTGAGTAAAGTAAGTCAACCACAAAAGAGCAAGTATTATATGAGATCATTACTATAAAAGCTCATGAAAAGTTTTAGAGAAAAAAAAAAGAATCTTTGATGGTTACAAGGGACGGAAGGAGTGGGAGGAAAAAACACTAAATTCTATTTTATTTATCAATAGATAAGTCGTAACTTTGATGAAGGGCAAGACAGTACACAGTACTGGGAAAACCAGCACAACTTGTACAAGCCAAGTTCATGGAAGCTCCATAGACACATCCAAGCTCTCTGAGGGACCAAATTACTGGGCTGAGGGCCGTGGGGACGATGGTCTCAGAGAACATCAAACTGAATTGGCATAACAGAGTTTATAAACAAAATGTTCTACATTCTACTTTGGTGAGTAGTGTGTGGGGTCTTAAAAGCTTGTGAGCGGCCACCCCATTTAGAGCAAGAGATAATGAAGAACACCAAAGACACAAGGGAAAGATTAGTCCGAAGAACTGATGGACCACAACTACCACAGCCTCCACCAGACTGAATTCAGCAAAACTAGACAATGCCCAGCTACCACCACCGACTGCTCTGGCAGGGATCACAACAGAGGATCTCGGACAGAGCTAGAGAAAAATATAGAACAAAATTCTAACTCACAAAAAAAAAAAAAACAGACTTACAGACAGAGATCTGATAGAGACTGGAGAAACCCTGAGAGTATGGCCCCTGGACACCCTTATAGCTCAGTAATGAAGTCACTCCTGGGATTCGCCCTTCAGCCAAAGATTAGACAGGCCCATAAAACCAAATGAGACTAAAAGGGCACACCAGCCCAGGGGCTAGGATGAGAAGACAGGAGGGGACAGGAAAGCTGGTAATGGGGAACCCAGGGTCAAAAAGGGCATAGTGTTGACATGTCATGGGTTGGCAACCAATGTCACAAAACAATATGTGTGTTGTTTAATAAGAAACTTGTTTGCTCTGTAAACTTTTATCTAAAGTACAATTAAAAAATTAGAATTTAATTTTTTGTGGTCCATCAGTCCTTTGGACTAATCTTCAATTCAATTTCAATTAAAAAAAAAAGAATTCTATATCTGGAAAAACTAGCCTTCACAAATGAGGAGAAATTAAGACATATCCAGATAAGCAAAAGCTAACAGAATTCATCTTTACTAGGCCTGCCCTACAAGAAATGCTAAAAACCAAACCCAAACCCATTACCATCAAGTCCATTCCGACTCATAGCAACCTTATAGGACAGAGTAGAACTGCCCCATAGGGCTTCCAAGGAGTGGCTGGTGAATTTTAACTGCTGACCTTTTGGTTAGCAGCTAAGCCATTAACCACTGTGCCACCAGAAATGGTAAATGGAGTCCTTAAGATTCAAACAAAATGATACTAGATGGTGACTAAAAGATATATGAAGAAATAAAAATCTCTGGTTAAGGTAACTGTTGTAGTTGTTAGGTGCCATTGAGTAGATTCTTACCCTATGTACAACAGAAGGAAACACTGCCCAGTCCTGCACAATTCTCACAATCGTTGCTATTATCTGAACCCATTGTTGTTGCCTCTATGTCAATCCATCTCACTGAGGATCTTCCTCTTTGTTGCTTACTCCCTACTTTACCAAGCATGATGTCTTTCTCCAGGAACTGGTCCCTCCTGATAACATGTCCAAAGTAAGTGAGAAAAAGTCTCACCATCTTCACTTCTAAGGAGCATTCTGGCTGTACTTCTTCCAAGACAGATTTATTTCACAGAAGACAGGAGGAGGGACTGGGGGGTGGTTACTTAATGGGTAAGTTTAAAGTTTTGAAACTAGACAGAGTGGTGGTTGCACAACATTTTGAAAACTCTAAATGCCACTGTATTATATACTTTAAAATGGTTAATAGTATGATTATGGTTAATTTTTTGTTAATAAAAAAAGAAACCCTGAGAGTACAGATTCAGTGACCACCAGCCCTGTGCAGACTGAGGATGAGCTTGTTATGAAGGCCAGGTCATGATGTAAGAAGGCAGTGAGCCAGTGAGTGCACAAATCTTATCAACCCCAGCCTGGTAATCATGATCCCCTGCCTTGGGGTCCTGGTCAAGCTGTCCTCTAAGAGACCAGAATCTGAAATCAGGACATTTGAGCACCATTCTTGGACTTGCCACCACTTTTTTCAGGACAACTTAGGTTCTCTGGGCCTCAACTTTATCTGGTGTGAAGTGGGGAGACTTAACTGAACTTAAGAAACTATTTTTTCCAAATTAAATGACAAAAAAGTCACAGCGGGGGCCTCAATCAGGGAGTCCCCATGCGTGAATAAGCAGATTTCCAGTTTCATCAAAATGGCAGACTAGATTAGCATAGAAAATTCCCAACAACGAACGCTGAGAGAGAATGATAAAATAAAAATAGTAGTAGTAGTGATCATGATAATGATTAAGGTGATTAGTTGTAAAGTTGAGCTTTATGTGGAAGCCCCTGAGTGTCAGAGATAATAAACATACCTGCTGTGGACATAGCATCTTTATAAGGGTGGGGTTAGTGTCAGTCTTGGTTCCTAAATACATAGGAAGTGCAGGTCTATTAAGGATATGTAACAAATGTTCTCTGGACATTGATGTCTTTGAAGAAGAAATACAATTTTTCATGCGTTCTTCTTTCTCCTAAAAAAAGAAAACAAAACAAGACCATGGGAGAGTATTTAACCACGGAGATATGGTTACAGAAACTGCACCTGCCCCTGCCACCTGCACACCGCATATCCGACCTCTCCGTGTGTGGCTGGGTAGTGCAGGGTGGACACTGGTCAGCACAGAGGGAGGGCTGGACTCCCTGGTCCAGATCCTCTCAGGTGAAAAGTGCTGTGGACTCACCAAGAGGATGGAGCTCCTGCTCTGAGTTCTCTCCACCAGCAGGGGGCAGCAAATGTGTAGCCAGGAGATCCAGGGAGAAGCTGTTGCACCCAGGTGGAGCCTAAGTGGGAAACCAGCTCTGAGGTGAAGACAACAGATATTCAAGTTCTGTCCTCAGACTGGAAGGTCAGGACACTTCATCCTATCCCTTCAGGCTAGGGAACGTGTTCTAAGAGTCAGACCCATCCAGGCAAGAGCCTCAGGACCTTGAGTGAAAGTCCAGGCAAAAAGAGCCTTTACCTGGGAAATGTATATGGAAGAAGCCTGGTTCAGGTGTGACCTGGGAAGCTCTTCCAGGGCTGAGGTTCACTCTGGAGAACACCCCCAGGTTGCGGCGCTCTATGGTGGGCACAAAGAGTGGACGGGACTCACAGGGCCTGTGTCCTTCCCCTGGGAAAGCTGCATGAGCCTCTCTCCCATCTCAGGGTGGCATCCCCTCACTGTCCAGAAGTGGTCCAGGGAGCTGACCTCTACCCCGGGCATTTCCAGAGACCCCTGACCCCTCCTCCCATTTGTCTCTCCTTCCCACCTCCAAGCCGACTCTGCCCTCGCTATAACCCCACAGGACCCTTGGGGTTGCAGCTTTATGCTCAGGTTCAGGCTCAGGTGGGTGAAACGTAGAGCTTGAAGGGCCCTCATTCCTGAATAAGATCATCCAGGCACCCTCTGGAGACTTCTCTGCCTGAGTGACATGGTGTCTCCCTGCTCAGTTTCACAGCCCTTATTCCTGGGCTGTCCTCGGTTCAGGGACAGAGTTGCCCTCACTTCAGGGCACACTGATGGTCCAGCCCCCAGAGCCCAGAGCTGTACAAAGACTGTGACCCAGGCACCCCCAGGAGAACCCAAGATGCTCAGAATTGGGGTGTCATTCAGGGTGGTTTTTGCAGCTTTTCAGAGGATCACATAAAACATGGATTTTAAAAAAGGAGAAAGAATGAAAGTTCGGTCAATGCCAACTGACAGACCATTGGGGAGGGGCAACATAGAAGGAATGCTAACACCACATGTGAAATGAGGCTACAAGATGTGATGAATCTATAAGAGCAGGTTGTTGATTAAACAGGCAAACTATCATATCTGAAACTATTCACAAATTCCTAATGACATAAAAACATGTCCTAATAAAATGCCGAGTAGGGGGACACAGCAAACATTGGGAGACCCAGAAAGGAGATAGAGGAGGAATAGGAAGGTAATGGAGCCACAGGACCACCTCCTGCTGCATCAGATGCTATCAGTTGTCTCTCAGTGGGGCCCAGCTTAGCCCCATGGCCAGGATCCAGGAGGCCACCAGCCCCTCTGAGCCAGGCCTGGACAAAGGGGTTTGGGACAGCAGTCATGTGGCCAAACTCCAGGAAGGTGACTATGATTACAGACCTTGAAGCCAAGGCTGATTTTTCCAACTGACAGCAACTCAAAGAAAACTGCTGGAAACTTCAACCCTTCGTCTCTGGCCTGCCCTTCACAGCTGGTTTTAGGGCCCCTCAATTAGTATCCCCAAAGAAGGGGAAAATTTCCATAAAGACCAAACAATCTCTGCCCTAAAGGCCTCAGAAGGGAATAAGAGGGTCGTGGGGACCCAGCTGAGCTGCAGACTCAGGAAGCAGCGCTCAGGTGCCTTCACAATGGCCTGGACCCCTCTCCTGCTCCCCCTCCTCACTCTCTGCAAGGTACAGCATCCCAAGCCCTGCCCTTGGGCGCACCCCTACAGAACCCTGAGCTGGACCTGCCCTGAACCCTGAGCTCAGCCCAGTCATGGCCTCAGGGGGGACCTCCTGGAAACGAGCATCATGGCCTCAGACCCTCCTCTCCTCTCTTCTCTTCCAGGCTCCGTGGCCTCCTATGAGCTGACTCAACCACCCTCAGTGTCAGTGGCCCTGAGACAGACAGCCAGCATCACCTGCTCTGGAGATAACATTGGGGGTAAATATACTCACTGGTACCAGCAGAAGCCAGGCCAGGCCCCTGTGTCGATCATCTATCAAAATACCAACTGGCCTTCAGGGATCCCTGATCGGTTCTCTGGCTCCAACTTGGGGAACATAGCCACCCTGACCATCAGTAGAGCCCAGGCCGAGGATGAGGCCAACTATTACTGTGAGGTGTGGGACAGTGGTGCTGTTCACAGTGATACAGGCAGATGAGGAAGTGAGATAGAAACCTCCCCACCAGCCTGGCTTACCCTCCCCATCCCCAAGGTCACACACAGCAAGACAGGGTCTTGCATATGCAGAAGGTGATGCTCCTGTCCACTCCTGGTCACCACATGCTTTCTGATCTTACTCTGATTTGTGAGGAAAGGACATAGCATCCTCATCAATAGCTGCACACTGTGGACATGCTTCCGTGTTGACCTCTGCAAAGATACCTCATCTGGAACAGAAATTGCAAATGGGACAAGTATGTGATTGGATCCTCAGGAATCCACTTTCACTTTCAGGATCCACTCAACTCTTGTAGGGGCAAACTCAACAGAAATATAATGCCCAACTCAATCGTGGGTACATTAGATCTTCAAAGGTGGCATTAATCTATGCCATTCCTCACCTGATATCCATATGTAATAGGTTTTTAGTGAATATATTGGTGAGGATGAAGAAACTTTCAGGATTCACCAGGTGGCCTTCAGACTCCAGTAGCTCTTCCCTACAGGCCAAAACATCAATGTGGGGATGGTGCCGGGACACTAAGGCAAAGTACCTGTCACCTGCCCCAGAACTCGCAGACAAAGCAGAGAAGGACAGTACCTGGATGGTGCCTACAATTTCGTGTTCACTGGGCAAGAAGGGAACTCTACTCCAGCTCTGCCACTCATGGCTGTAACCTGGATGGGATTATGCACCTACCTGAGTCCCTTGTTGTCACCTGTAGGATGAAGTGAGGATGGGAGTGCAATGGATCCTTGAAGGTCAGAGGAGACATCATATTGAAAGCTTCCAAGGGTTGAACTAGGGCCATCCACAGGGCCCCAGCCAAGGAAGAGCCCAACTATTACTGTCAGGTGTGGGACAGCAGTGCTGCTCACCATGTAACACAGGCAGAAGGGGAAGTGAGACACAAACCTGCCCACCTGGCCTGGCTCACCTGGCCCCTCCCCACAGTCACATTGAACACGACAAACCTTCACCATGGAATAGAACTCTCTAGTACTGCCTCAGCCTTTACACTCCTGACAGAAGGGAACAACTTCCTGCACCTCCAGGCCTCAGCACATTCCACTGTAAACTGAGCAGGTCATTCTGAACTATCACCTCCAGCTGCCTAAAGACCTCAGGCACCTGGAAATCCAGCAGCACGCAGCGTGTGAGAACTAAGGGAGAGCCCACCCTGACAGGGTCTCAGTTGGGTATCAGAGGGTAGTCAGACAGAGGGTGTTTACAGGGACATGAATCTGTATGGGTCTGTGTAAGGCAGGTCTTTCAAGGAGGGAAACATCTAGAAGTGGACCACATCTGTGAGATAACAGCACAGGATTGGAGACACAGAGGGGAAGGTCTAGAACAACTCTTGACAGTAAACTTTGATCTAATAAGTGAGCTGTTTGCACAGATAAGCAAATATTTATCTGAACAATTGGTTTTCAGAACTTTCCTGTCCTCCCAGGAACCTTCCTCCCTTCCTCCTCAGTTGTTGGCCTCAGTATCTGTCTTAGTTATCTAGTGCTGTTATAAGAAAAAATACTATAAGTGGATGGCTTTATTCTCTCACAGTTTAGAAGTCTGAATTCAGGGTGCCAGCTCCAGGGAAAGGCTTTCTCTCTTTGTTGACTCTAGGGGAAGGTCCCGGTGATCAATCTTCCCCTGGCCTAGGAGCTTCTCAGCACAGGGACCCTGGGTCCAAAGGATGCATGCTCCTGGATCTTCTTGCTTGGTGATAATGAGGTTCCCTGTCTCTCTGCTGTCTTCTCTCTTTTATATCTCAAAAGAGATTGACTTAAAACAAAACCTAATCTTGTAGATTGAGTTCTGCTTCATTAACAGAACAGCCTCTAATCCTGCCTTATTAACATCATAGAGGTAGGATTTACAACATATAGGAAAATCACATCAGACAACAAAATGGTGGACTATCACACAATGCTGGGAATCATGGCCTAGCCAAGTTGACAGATATTTTGGGGGGATATAATTCAATCCATGACAGCATCCCAAGATCAAGTGCTACTTGCCTCATCTCCATAGTGTCTAACCACCTCCTGCTCCACCCTTCCCAGGGCCCTCCCATCCACATGTTCACCAGTCCCTACCTTCCACCCATGATCCTCTGTGGCTCCCTTATCTCCATAGTCTCCACCCTCCTCTTGGCCCTACTCTTCCCAAAGCCCTCCCAGCAACATCTCCCCAAGTACCTCCCTCCCATTATCCTCAGCTGCATGCTTCATCTCCATAGTCTTCACCCTCCTCCTGAAACTGCCCAGACCAGGGACCTCTGATTTTCTTCCTCTCAGGCTCCTCCCCCTACCAAAGCCCACCATGCCCAGAAGGCCAAGTCCTGAGACACCATCAGAAATGCAGAGCCTCCAGCTGCACTTTAGGCACAGGCATCACATCAAACACCATTGAAGACGTCAGCCCCGCACAGCCAGGTGGGTCCAGTGAACTGGCCTGGGCCCCAAGGTCCCTCTTGGATGTTCCCTAGGACAGCCAGCAGGACCTCTGAGGAGGCCCCAGCTCCACCGGAGCATCAGATAAGGACTTCTGAAATCGTTCTAGGGTGTTTTCTCCTAATCACACCTTACTCCAACTGCCCAGTCCCATAACCTGGATAAAGTTTGTTCTAACCCAGTTGGCCTGGAACCCTGGCTCTGCCGTTTATCACTGGAATGTGGTCACAGAGTGTGTCAAAGAACAGCCCTGTGAAATTTTAAGCTGGAGAAAATAGTTTTATTCATTCATTCATTCATTTGTAGCGAGTCCATTTTTTGGAAGAGCTAGCTCAGTAATTTATAAAGCAGGCATCATTTAAAGGGAAAAACCAAAGTCTGTGGTTAATTTGCTCATTATTCCTCATGGAACAAGTTGTCCTCCACCTCATTATCCAATCCACCAAGGTCACGCCCACCCACTGTGGGAAGCGTTCTCATAAGGTTCATGTTGGGTGTCAGCACCTGTGGGAAAGGAGCCCTGGAATCAACTCCTTCAGGACAAGCTGTGAAACTGCAGTGCAAAGGGCAGAGGTTCTTCCTTCTTCTGGGGGGACACTGAGGGGATGGACGTGGGGCCTCATATAAGGTCCCCTCCCTTGCCATGTCCCTATAGATGGGGCTCATTGTGGCTACTCTGGAACTCACCAAGAATAGCACCCCTCAGCCTGGGGGATGCTTCAAAGGGGAGAGATTCCTGGGCATGGTCCCTCAACCTCAGACTCATCGCTCCCCTACTAGGTCTTTTGGCCTGGTAGAGATGCCATCTCTGAACACACCAGGCTGGGCCTAGTGTGGTTATTTCTAGACACACCCAGTGACCCTCATGGTTCTTTATTAACTCTGATTTCAGCTGGGAAGTGGGAAACCAGACCTCAGGGACCCAGGGTTTTGAGGCTGCAACTCCCAAACCTCACCTGGTCAAGAGACTGGAGGTCTTCACTCCTTAGAGAAGTGCCTCCTAGGAGGGGCAAGGGAGGGATTGAGGCTGCAGACATGGTCTTCAAACTCTTTTGCTCTCCACCCTCTAAAAGAATTTTGAAATATTGTGTACCCCTTTGCAACTTTTTAGGATGACAACTAAACATTTCCAACAGTTTCTAAAATATTCACATCACCCTGACACATATTCAGTGGAGGATGAATGTCATAATAATTTGATGCCCTTTTTAAAAATTGTTTTTAGAAGTTCTCTTTTAGCATTTGGAAAATTTACACTTCTTCTCCTTCAGTGTTTTCTCATTCCACAACCCCACCTGTCTTTTATTTGGTCATACGTTTTTATAAGAGTACCTGGGTGGTAGAAACAGTTAGGCACTCGGCTATTAATGAAAAGTTTGATAGTTTGAATCCACTCAGAGACTCCTCAGAAGAAAGTCCTGGCAATCTATTTCTGAAAGGTCACAGCCATTGAAAACTCTATGGAGAAGTTCTACTCTGAAACTTAGGGAGTACCCACGAGTCGGATTTGACTCGATAGCAACTGGTTGTTGTTGGTTGTATATATTCTTATACTTGAAAGTCATTCATTCATTATTCTGTCATAGTCCTCTGTCATAAAAACAAGCATATAAATTTAAATTGTAAAATATGTTTTATTTGCTGGAACGATAAGGTTTAAAACTTTTTTCTTGCACATCAATTATCATTATAATTATTCTTAGTCAAATGTGATCAGAAACAACATCAACATGTTAAATTGTCATAAAGTCTCACTAAATATCACTACTTTGTGTATCCATAGATTAATATTGCTTACAGGGAGAAGCAGGCAGCCGTCTGCCTCAATTCTCTTCTTGCTTTCAGTTTTATAAATATAAGCATATTTACTTTTTCTTGTGAATAGGATTTTTATAATATCAGTGTCACTCAATCATGTAAACTCCTTCCTAGCTAAATACCAAAAACTGTATACCGGTCAAACATCAAAAATTAGTTTCAGTGATATATCAGCAGACAACTCTATTAAGTACTCTCTCCATTTAGTAGAAAGGAAAAAGTGAAAATGCCCTGACTTCAAGAGGATTCCTGGAGAGCATTGTGATCTGCCAGAAGGGCCCCTACTGGACTGAAACACTTTTTACCCCACAGGAAGAGCAGATCCTCTCTGGGTTTACTCCAGGCAGAGCAGAGAGGGGACAGAGGACAGAATAAGGAAATGACACTGTCACAGGACAAAGCCATGTAGGCCATAAGGGTGTGAAGGGTCTCCTTAGGAGAAGATCGTAGAGCTCAGGGTGTGTACTGAAGAGGAGGTCCATCTCCTCTCCCAGCTCAATCCCATGAGCAGGCTCCAGGAAGATGATGGCCCCTCTGAGCCAGACCTAGGGCAGAGGGGTTTAGGACAGCAGTCATGTGATCAAACCCCAGAGAGGTGGCTGTGACCACAGAACTTGCAGCCAAAGCTGATTTTTCCAAATGAAAGCAACTCAGAAGAAACTGATGGAAATTTCACCCCTTCCTTTCTGGCCTGCCCCTTACCACCAGTTTTAGGGCCCCTCAGTTGGGATCCCCAAAGGAGGAGTAAATTTGCATAAAGACCAAACAATCTCTGCACCAAAGGGCCTCAGAAGGGAATAAGAGGGTTCTGGGGATCCAGCTGGGCTGCAGGCTCAGGAGGCAGAGCTCTGGGTGTAACCATCATGGCCTGGACCCCTCTCTTGCTCCCCTTCCTCACTCTCTGCACAGGTGCTGCCCTTGGGCTTAGCCCCATAGGACTCTGAGCTAGGCCTGCCCAGAAGCCTGAGCTTAGCCCAGTCATGGCCTCAGGGGGACCGCCTGGGAATGAGCCCCACGGCCTCAGACCCTCCTCTCTTTTCCTCTCCTCTGTTACAGGCTCCATGGCCTCCTATGAGCTGACTCAACCACCCTCAGAGTCAGTAGCTCTGGGACAGACAGGCAGCATTACCTGCTCTGCAGATAACATCGAGGATAACTATGTTCACTGGTACCAGCAGAAGTCAGGCCAGGCCTCTGTCCTGGTCATCTATGAGGACAACAAACAGCCCTCAGGGATCCCTGATTGGTTTTCTGGCTCCAGCTCGGGGAACACGGCTACCCTGACCATCAACAGGGCCCAGGCCAAGGACAAAGCTGACTATTACTGTGCCACAGCCCAGGGCAGTGGGAGCAGCTGGCAGTGCTCACAGTGACATAGTAGACAGGGAAGTGGGACAGAAACCTGCCACCCCAGGCTTGCTCTCACTCTGACCTGCCATCAAGGAGCCAGAGTTCAAAGCCTTAGCATCCAGCATCCTCTCAGGTTCTGGCCCGCCTCTCCATGTCAGGGAGACTCTGAGTAGGTCCTCCAGCTTCTAAGGTCCTCCGTTTATCCCTCTGAGAAATGGGCAGTCTGTCTTGAGCTAAGGGAACTGCTGTTGGGTTTGAGAAGAAACAAAAGGTTCCTCCCAGCCCTGATCACTTCCTGCCTTGAAATTTCACAGAAACCACAGAGGAAGTAAAACCCTGGCCTGGATTGTACCTGGGAAGGGTCTCCTGACTTCACCACCTTCCCACTGCCTCCAAAGCCCTGCTAAAGTTCAGATGGGGTGACCCCAGCTCTCTGTGCAGTTTGGATTTTATCATTGGGTTCTGCATTTTTTCCTTGAGCTCACTAATAAGCCCCATGCCAAGGGCAAGTATCTGCCCTTCACTCCATCATCATAGCTACAGACATGAGGGGAAGGTCCTGGATTGGCAGGTCTTGGTGTCTCCTGCCCAGAAAGATGTCTAATCCAAGGGCCATCTGTCCAGGTTCATTGGAGTTTCCTTATTCTCTCAATCTCTCTTTGCCTCTCTTTCTCTCTCTCCATAAACATACACGCATAGTTAAGTACACATGTAAGTCCACACATGAGAATATTAGCAATTATCTGTCTTCTCCATAGTCACACTTCACCAGTTGCACGAGAGTGTCTTTTTACACTTGCTGAATTTTGTAACAAATGAGAAAATGGTCTCTCACAGCCCCTGAGCCTCTCAACCAGGCTGGCTAATCAGAAGCCTTGGGCCCAGAACATTCCTTGATAGTGGAGGCTGGGAACTGTGCCTCCCTCTCTCCCAGTTTCTTCTTCCTTCTGAGGGAGACTCCTTCCCTGTTATGGACCTAACGGTTACCTCTTTGTTCTGCTTCTGTGTGTGCAACATATGGCACTTAGCCAACCCCACTACTATGTTTGTTCCTGGCGAGGAGGGAATGGAGTCCTCACTGGCCACACTAGGGAAGTGTGTGCAGAACACCAGCCCTGTGTCGGCTACAGGGAGTGATTGGCTGACCTTGGGGAACTGGTGCCCACTAGTGAAGCCAGCCTTGATCTGTCTCCTCTCTATGTGAGCAAAACATTGTTCCGGCCACTGCCTGTGTGTGAGTTGTACTTTTATTGGCGATCCCACACCTAGGCTCGGTAGAATCCCTAGATTCAGATCATCACAATTGGATGTGACTTCTCCCCAGTTCAGCATTTTGCAAACAGGATTCCTTGGAACCTAGGCTTCCAGAAAGTTTTGAAAATAGCTCTTAACCACTGCGCCACCAGGATTTAGGTGATGATTATTTCAAGCAGCTATTGAGGTCTCAGAAACCCTGGTGGTTAAGAGCTACAGCTGCTAACCAAAAGGTCAGCAGTTCGAATTTACCAGGCACTCCTTGGAACCCGTATGGGGCAGTTTTACTCTGTCCTATAAGATCTCTGTGAGTCGGAATCGACTCCACGGCAACAGGTTTGACTTGGTTTTATTGATGTCTCAAAGCACACAGAGAAAAGTTTATGTTTAAAAGTCACCTGGAGGGAAGAGGCTCAGGAAGAGTAGCATGAGTAGCTTCAGGAGGTTTTGTCCAGAATAAGAGGTGTCACACCTGGTGATACCCTGGTGATGGCGCCATGTAGTGAGGACAAGGTCTAAGTCTCCTGAGAAGGACTTCAGCCCACTGAGCTCACATCTCATTGTCCAGCACGGATCACATGGTCAGTGCTGGCTGTCAGGAACCTGGGAGAAGCCTGTGTCTGGGTTTGAGATAAAGGAGATGATGCACAATTAGGAGGGGATAGGGATGTATGCTGGGTCTCCAACCAGGTGTGTCAGCTACACTGACCCCACCAAAAATACTGAAAGCTCCTGAGGGTATGAAGTCGTCCATCTGGCTGCTCAATCTCCAGGCAGACAGGGGCCCCTAGAGACACAGTACATTGATCAGGGGGTCCAGGATCCCAGAAGGGGTTTTGATCTGCCCCTAGACCAAGGGCACCTCTAGTCTTCAACACCGGTGCAGAGAAGCCACCAGGGGGCAGCAGAGAGTCATGGGGCACAGGCACTGAAACAAAACCCTGGGCAGCAGGTGTTCAATCTTTCCAGGGATCCCAGAGTGCAGCCAGGGACCTCACCATGACCTCAGACCTGGCAGAAAGGTGTCCTTTTCTAGAGCACCATCCTTGTCACTACCTTCGTGTCCCTCGGATCTAGCTCTCAGAGACACTGCCTCTTTCTTTGACCACGGGCTCGGGGAACATCCTTTCTTCTCTCAGGCCAGGCTGGTTGGGCAAACTCTGTTACTCTCCCCAAATGCCCAACCCTCCAGGATCGAACATCCTCCTCCTGCACCTGTGGTCTGAGGATCTGTTTGTCCTGCCACACAGCTGCTCCCCATGGTCTCCGGAAGCTCCTCCCACGTCCATCTCCTTGGTCTCAGAAAACCTCTCTCTGAGGGACACATTTTATTCTTCCTGGTTCCCTGTGCCTGGCACACAATAGTATCTTGATAAATTTTTTATTGATTCATTAATTAAAGTTTTTATGACATGATGCATTTTCCCCAGCACCTGAAGGCATCTTAATTACAATAAACAATCAAAAGGTGTCTTGGGTTCTGCACTCCACTCTCATTCTGTCATACAACAAGCCTGTCTTTCATCTCCTCATCTCTCCCTGTCCCTGACTGTACCCTGGGGACACTAAGGCAAAGCACCTGTCACCTGCTCAGGAGCTCACAGACAACAGCAGAGACTGAGAATGTCTCAGTGATCCTTACAATCCCCATGTGCCCTGGTCAGGGGGGATTCTACTCCAGTTCTTCCACTCGGGGCTGTGACCTGGGTGGGATCTGCACCTCCCTGAGCTCCTGTTGTCACCTGTGGGATGGGGAGAGGATGGGATTCAATGGGTCCTTGAATGTCAGTGGAGACATCATATTGAAAGTTTCCAGGGATGGAGGCTAGGACTAGATCTGGCATTTGACTCCTCCGCAAGTGTCCATAGACAGGACACATCTGATCCTGGACTAAAACAAACTGCCTCCCTGCAGAGCCAGGGTGGGCAGAGGAAGAGCCTGGGGTCCAGGAATACTCCAGCAACCCCACTGTGACTCTCTGGCCCCTTCCAGGACGGGTCTCAGGATCTCCTGTGGGCACGGACCTCTGAGTCCTGTAAAATTAGAACAGACATCATCACCGTTGGGCCCTATGCTCATCAGGTCACCCAGGAGTGAGGCCAGGATGCAGTGTGGATGTGGAGATGTCAACCCAGAGCCATGGGACTGGCATGCGGGAGGCCCCGAGGATGAAGATGAGTTGCAGGGGCCACTTTCCCTCTTTGTGTCCCTGGTGCTGAGCTTTCTCTGGAGCCACACAGTCCCCTCCAGAGCAGAACTGAGCTCTGCTGATTTGTATAACAAGAAGTCTGTTCAGCAAGGGGGTAAGAGAGGCCTGGGGGAGACTGTGCCTAGCATCATCTCAGGAAGCAGGTCTTTGAGTGCCTCCACCATGGCCTGGACTCCCTTCCTCTTCACCTTCCTCACTCACTACACAGGTGCTGCCTGCAGATGTCCCCTTCTTGTAGCCCTGGGGTCTGAGACAGGCCTGGCCTGACTCTGAGCTCAGCAGGGCCCAGTAGGCATTGCTAAAGCTGTACTCACTGAACTGAAGCCCCGCAGCACCACCTCATCCAGTGGGGGTGGGGGGGGGGGGTTGTCCTTCATGCAAGGGCTCCATCCTCCAGCCAAGGCCTTAGACCCCTGTGACAGGGGCTGAAGGGAAAGGGCCATGTGGGTCCACAGATTCCCTGGAGCTCAGGAGAGGGGGTACCTACTGAGGTTGAGCCCCTCAGCTGCAAGCCCACCTCTCCTCTCTCCTGCAGGCCTTGCAGCCTCCTATGAGCTGACTCAGCAATCCTCAATGGGATTTCAAATGGGACAAATATGTGATTGGCGCCTCACAAATTCACTTTCACTTTCAGGATCCACCAACTCTAATAGGGGCAAACCTATTAATTCAATGGGAACATAAAATCCAACTCTACCTTGTGCCCTTTAGGTCTTCAAAGGTGGCATTAATCTATGCCATTCCCCACCTGATACCATATGTAAACTACACTTAATAGGTTTTCTGATAAGTAAATATACTCTGATAGGATGAAGTAAGGATGAAGAAAGATTCAGGATTCACCAGGTGGCCTTCCTACTCCAATAACTCTACCCACAGGCCAAAACACCAATGTGGGGATGGTGCCACCTGACCAAGATAGTCCATCCAGTGACTCATTCGGAGGGGAGAAATGACCACCAGGCAGAAGCCTGACCCCAGGGGATGCTGATGTGAGGGTCAGGCCTCTATTCCTGTGCCCCATCCTGACAGTGAGGTTATTGCGATGTGTGGTTCCCCAGGGATCAGGGTCAGCTCAGATCCCAGCACGTCCAATAGTTCGTCACATGGTCAGGTGTCCCCTTTATCTGGAGACAACCTCAGGGTTAAATATGCTCACTTGTACTAGCAGAAGCCACGCCAGACCCCTATGTTGGCCATCTATGTTGATAACAGCCGGCCTACAGAGATCCCTGATCAATTCTCTGGCTCCACATTATGGTACACAGCCAGCCTCACCATCAGCAGGGCCCAGGCCAAGGAGGAGGCCAACTATTACTGTTAAGTGTGGGACAGTAGTGCTGCTCAAAGTGACACAGGAAGAGGGGGAAGTGAGACACAAACTTGCCCACCTGGCCTGGCTCACCTGGCCCCTCCCCACAGTCACACTGAACAGGACAAACCTTCACCATGGGATAGAACTCTCCAGTTCTGCCTCAGCCTTACACTCCTAATAGAAGGGACTAACTTCCTGTCCCTACAGGTCCCAGTACATTCCACTGTAAATGGAGCAGGTCATTCCAAACTATCACCTCCAGCTGCCTAAAGACCCCAGGCACCTGGAAATCCAGCAGCACGCAGTGTGTGAGAACTAAAGGAGAGCCCACCCTAAAAGGGCCTCAGTGGGGTCTCAGAGGGTGGTCAACAGGTGTTTACAGGGACAAGTGTCAGCATAGGGCTGTGTGAGGCAGGTCTTTCAAGGAAGGAAACATCTGGAAATGGACCACATTTGTGAGATAACAGCACAGGATTGGGGACACAGAGGAAAACATCTAGAAGCAAGTCTTGATAGTAAACTTTGATCTGATGAGCGAGCTGTTTGTCCAGATGTGCGAACGTTTACCTGGATAAGTGGTGTTCAGTAGTTAAAGGAAAAAACTGGAAATTTGTGGTTAATTTGCTCATTATTCTTCATGGAACAAATTGTTCTCCTCCTCATTATCCAATCCACAAAAGTCATTCCCGCCTGCAGGGGGCAGTGTTGTCATAAAGCTCATGTTGGGTGTCAGCATCTGTGGGAAATGGGCCCTGGACTCACCTCCTTCAGGACAAGCTGTGAACCTGCAGAGTGAAAGGCAGAAGCGTCGTCCTTCTTCCAAGGGGACACTGAAAGGCTAGACTGGGGACCTCATAGAGGATCCTTTCTCTTGTCATGTCTCTCTAGATGGAACCCACCCTGAGCAGCACCTTCAGCCTACAGGGTACTTCAAAGAGGAGGACTTCCTAGGTGTGGACCTTCAGCCTCAGACTCATCACTCCCCCAGCAGGACCCTTGGTCTGCGAGAGATGCCATTTCTGAACACACCAGGCTGGATCATGTGTGGTTATTCCTAGAGATGTCCAGTGGCCCTCAGGGTTCTTTATCAACTCTGATTCCAGTTGGAAAAGCAGACTTCAGGGACTCAAGCTGTTTGGACTAGAATCCTCAAACCCTACCTGTTCCAGAGACTGGAGGTCTTCACTCCTTAAAGAAGGGCCTCCTAGGAGGGGCGAGGGAGGGGTTGAGGCTGCAAACATGGTCTTCAAACTCCTTTGCTCTCTACCCTATAGAAGAATTTTCAAATACTCTGCATCCCCTTGCACCTTTTTAGGATGATAACTAAACCTTTCCAACAGTTTCTAAAATATTCACATCACCCTGACACATATTCAATGGAGGATGAATGTCATAATGACTTGACGCCCTTTTTAAAAATTCTTTTTGGAGATTCTTTTCTAACATTTGGAAACTTTACACTTCTTCTCCTTCAGTGGTGTTCTCATTCCACATCCCTACTGACTTTTGTTTGGTCAAATGTTTTTATATGAGTCCCTGAGTAGGACAAACAGTTAAGCACAACTACAAGTTTGCCAGTTCAAATCCACCCAGAGTTCCCTCAGAAGAAAGTCCTGGCAATCTAGTTCTGAAAGGTCACAGCCATTGAAAATCCTATGGAGAAGTTCTACTCTGAAACACACGGAGTTGCCAAGAGTCAGAATCGATTCGACAACAACTGGTTGTTGCTGAATGTATGTACTCTTATACTTGAGAGTCTTTCATTCATTATGCTGTCATAGTACTCTGTCATTAAGACACACATATAAATTTAAATTATAAAATGTGTTTTATTTACTAAAACAATAAGGATTAAAAATTTTTCTTCTTCATTGATTCTCATTATACTAATTACTAGTATTTTATCATCACAGGATTGCGGACAGTGGGGAAGTTCTTGAAGCAAGTATTGTTAGTAAACTTTGATCTGATAAGTGAGCTATTTGCCCAGATGAGCAAAAGATCTACCTGCATAATTTGTTTTCAGGATGTTCCCAAAGCAAGGATTGACATTATTTCTTGGCTTACACTCTTATCCTCCTGGGCAAGAATTTCATGGGATTAATAATTAAGTCCTGTTGACACAGGTGGTCTCAGTCCTGAGAACCAACAAACATTCATGACATGACTAAATGTGGCAATGAAAAACAAAGAGTTTACTAAATCCATAGAGGGATACAGACATGGACTCCTCCACCTGCAGGAATAAGGGGTTTTGGGTTTGTGTACCTACCCTACAGGAGCCTGTTCCCCCTTTGATAGAAATGACTATGTGTGGGACCTGTGGAGGGTGTGTTGGGGTGGGCTCCAGTGAGGGAACAAACTCCTCAGGTCTCATGGGTTTTTTTTGAAAGCAGAATTGGAAATCACCTGACATCCAAAGGATTTGTGTGGTAGACATTGTGATCTGCCACCAGACTCTGCTTCTGGAATGGACTTGTTGCCCCATCTGCTGGGAGTGTCACCTGCAGACAGCCTGCCCTCAGCTGTAAGCGCCCTCCAGGATGGCCCTGCCAAGCCCATGCCCCTACCCTGGACAACTCTGTCCCCCAATGCCTGATGAATAAGGGCACAAAGCCCAGTCCCTTGGCCCCAATTGGGGCAGCTCTTAAGGGCCATCCAGGAACCACAGTCCCCATGTGAGACTGAGGCCTCTTTGGGCCTGCATCACAGCTCGGCTCCTCCTCTACCCTAACCTTATGTCTGTGCCATCCCTTTCACAGTACAATCCTAAGAGTTCCCCCTAATAAGCCTCCCACACACTGACTCTCTCACAGAGACTGCTTCCCAGGAACCCATCCGCAGTAAGGGGTTATCTGGTCTTCATCATCTACTTCCTCAATTTCTGAGACATACACCAAAAAGCCTTGACCAGAGCTTACTAATTAAAATCTGTTACTCCTTTGCAAAGAGGCTCCTTGTGTAAACTGCTAGATGTTTTAAAGGCTTGGGAAAATTGTTGTTGTTGTTAGTTGCCTTTGAGTTGATTCCAACTCATGGCAGCCCCGTGTGTTAAAGAGAACTGTGCTCCATAGGGTTTTCTTGGCTGTAATCTTAATGGAAGCATATCACCAGGCCTTTCTTCCATGACAACACTGGGTGGGTTTGAACCACCAACTTTTAGGTTAGTAGTTGACCACAAACAATTTGCACCACCCAGGGACCTTTGGGAGAAATAAAGTATTGGGAATTTCAGTGCAAAGAGCCTCGGTTTCCCAGTGGTTAAGCACTTGGCTGTTAAAAGAAAGGTAGGCTTATGTGCCCCAATGAGTGTCAGAGTAGAACCATGCTCCACAGGGTTTTCAATGGTTGATTTCAGAAGTAGATCGTCAAGCCTTTCCTCTGAGGCACCTCTGGGTGAACTCAAACCTCCAACCTCTCAGTTAGCAGCCAAGCTGTTTAACTGTTCACACCACCCAGTGACTCCAGACTTTTGGAAAGGACCTATTAAACAGGATTCTGCTGTGTAAAGGCAAACCAACCTAGTCAGGTAAGGTAGGAGCAGCTTGGTGCTGGCCACACACACTCCAGCTGCTCCAGCCTCCCCGAGGGCATGGGATGGGGGGCGGAGGGGACGCGCTGCAGAGGAGGAATCCCCAGCACTAGGGGTAACAGGTTTCCTGGAGTTCTAGGCTGCATAGGTTTGAACCACCAACCTTTAGGATAGCAGTCGAGGGCAAACCATTTGTGCCACCCAGGGACCTTTGAGAAAATTAAAGTATTGGTAATGTCAGTGCAAGCATCCCTGGTGGCTCAGTGGTTAAGTGCTCGGGTGCTAACCAAAAGGATGGTGGTTCAAACCCACCAGCCACCAGGTTGCTTTGAATGTCAAATTTTAAAAAACTCAGTCATCAAGATAAATACTATTTAAATCAATGCTTTTTTAAATCAAAATCAATGCAAAAAATCCATGATGATCAAGATATCAAATAAAGTCAGGATAGAACCTGCACTTTCTGGGCTCACCTCCCTCACCTTGCCCCAGGCCTGACCCTGGTTCCAGGGATGAGGTGGGGGCAGTGAGGATATAGACCCACAATCTGGCCTTGCATCCGCCTCCTACTTCTCCCCTGGAGCTCTGGTATACACCCCGGGCCTCCCTCTTCTGAGCTCCAGGCTTTTCTGTGCTTCTGTGCTGGAGTCTCTCTCTACTGCTGGTCTCTGCTGCTTATACTGGACTTGCCCTTCCACTGCAGTCCAGGGGCCTGGGTTGGGAGAACTAAGGGCAAAAAGACTTAAATGCCCCAAAATCCCAACCTCCATTTCCAAATGGCTCCACCCTGTGTCCAAAAGGGCTAGTACCAAGAAGTCTCAGGACATCAATTTCATATCAGCTTTCTGCTTATGCTGGGCAAGAAACTCTCCCTCTCTATGCCTCTGCTCTCCCATCAGTAGATGAGGCTGGGAGTTTCCTGCCATGTCAGTGACTCTGTGACAACTAAACTAAAAATGGAGCAGGAGTCTCTCTCCATTTTCTGGAGAACTAGGGGAAGAAGCTGCACCCCCAGGATCACCAGAGGGTCTAGGGCTATCAGTGTTCCTGGGACCACTCCAAGAGGTCTCAGGGGCTGAAGAGTCAGACCTGGACTCTGAGAAATTTCAGAACCTGTGTCATATCCCCAAATCAATACTTTGTCCCCTCTGCCTCAGACCTCCCAGTTCCCAGCAGGGAGAAACATAAGATAAGAAGGACTGGCCAACTTGAATTTGGGGACAGTGGGGAGGAAGAGCTGGGGAGACCTGGGCCTGGGAGAGAGGAGATCGAGGTGGGTCTTGGGCCTGAGGGATGAAAAGGCCATGGAGGAGAAGAGGGCTGGGGACTGACCTGCAGGAGGCCCAGGTGGGAGTCTGACACGGGGATCAGCCTGGAGTAGGCAAACAAGAGTCAACAGGTACACTTCCCTTTGCTCCAGAAGAAAAGGGCCAGAGAGGACCCAGAGGGCTCTGCAGAGAAGGAGGGTCCCTGAGTAGGGAGTCTGAGCAGCAGATAGCTGGACTCGGGCTGCTGGCCTGAATCCACAAGGCGAGATGCACCGGCAGCTAGGCCTGGGTGGATCAGAGCTCCAGCTGCACCAGCTGCAATGCCCAGCCCTCCAAAGCCCCAGGGTCCAGACAGACTCTTATTTCCAACTGAGGCCCCATGGGAGGATGTGGTCAGCAGTCTGCAGCAGTGCCTGCCCAGAGATCATGCTAGGTGCAGGGAGTGGAAGGAAAACAGCTGGGGACAGCTATATTTAGGGACAGCCTCTTCTTCTCCCTGAGACCTGGGTCTATCCCTGGAGGAACCCTGGATTCTGGACCCTGGGCAGTGGGGTAAGTATCACACCCACACCGAGGTGCTGGGGTGGGAGCAACTTCAGCCTGGGAGTTCAACCTAAGGAGTGAGGCAGGCATAGGCCAAGTTCCCCACGGGCAGAAACTGAGCTGGACCAGGGGCCCCACCTGGCCCCTCCCCACCCTGTATGAGTACTGTCAGGGCTCCTGCACTGCATTACTGTTCAATTATTTGTCCATCTCCCCACTAATTGTTAGCTCTCCAAAGTCAGGCGTATGTGCTGTTTGTCTGTGTAATACAGCCCTCAGCACCAGCCCTGACACTCAGAAGTTGTGCAAACAAGGTTTGTGGAATGGATAGATGCAGCTGGAGTTCCTGGAAAGCTGACATGATGAGTTAGGTCAAACCATCAAATCATGATCACCTTCATCAACTTCATTGTTTTCCTCCTCTTCCTCCTCCTCCCCCTTCTCTCTCATCATCATCATGGTCTAGAACTGTGAAGGGTCTGAGATTTTATCCTACTTGCAAGCTAACAAGGCAGCCTGCCACAGTTTCCTGGATGCTGGCAGATGACACAAGACTCCTGGGTCAGACACAAAACACCTTTTGCCATCGAGTTGACTCCGACTCCTAGCGACCCCATAGGACAGAGTAGAACTGCCCCATAAGGTTTCCAAGGAGCCGCTGATGGATTCCAACTGCCAACATTTTGTTTAGCAGCCAAGCTCTTAATCACTACATCACCAGGAGTCAGAGACAAAGGGGAGTTTATTACTCACAGTAATAGCAGTAGACAAGCTATCAGCATTTTCTCTCATGAGTTCCACAAGTCTTAATTCCCACAGGCTGATGTAAAAAGGGCCAGGAGACACCTGCACATCTGAGCTTAGATAGATAGATAGATGATAGATAGATAGCTGCTATCAAGTCAGCTACAACCCATGATGACCTTAGGTACAACAGAATGAAATGCTGCCCTGTCCTGAGTCATCCTCATGATCACCAGCATGTTTAAGTCTGTGGTTGTGGCTATTGTACCAATCCATCTCACCGAAGGTTTCCCTCACCCTTGCTGGCCCCCTACTTCACCAAATACAATGTCCTCCTCCAGCGATTGATCCCTCCTGATGATCTGTCCAAAGCAAGCCAGTCAGACAGTGTTCTATTGTGAACCACAGGGTTTTCCTTGGCTGATTTTCTAAAGTAGATCACCAGGCCTTTCTTCCTAGTCTGTCTTGGTCTAGAAGTGCTATTGAAATCTGTCCACCATGAGTCACCCTGCATTATTTGAAATACTGGTGGCATTACTTCCAGCATTACAGCAACATGCAAGCCACCACTGGCAGATATGTAGTGGACACTTGAGCTTAGGGAACCCAATTCTTGTATACTGAACTGTCAGCATGCCTGACTTTTTCTCCAGAGGGAGAATTTACCTTTATCTTGTCAGCAGTTTACTATACAAATACCTTGAAAAGAGAGTCCAGAACAAAGGCAGTCAGTGTCCCTGCTCACAAGACGTGCAGACATGCAGAGCTCCATGGAGAATCATCTCCTAGCAACAATTATCTATGTAAATATAATGAAGTCCCATGAAAATAACTGATTTCTACCAAATTTGGCAGGAAAGCTAAGGAGCGTCTGACTCAAAACTTCAACTAAGCAACTCTTTAATAGACATCCCAGAAAATTCTATTTGCTAGGTTCTGAGTTACCTCTTTAAAAATTTCTGAGGAGAATGAAGAGAACAGGATACAAGGAAAAGATTAGTCCGAAGGACTGATGGACCATAGCTACCAAGGCCTCCACAGGACTGAATCCAGTACAGCTAGATGGTGCCCGGCTACCACCACTGACTGCTCTGACCAGGGTCACAGCAGAGGGTTCTGGACAGAGCTGGAGAAGGATGTAGAACATAATTCTAACTCACAAAAAAAAAGACCAGATTTACTGGGCTAAACCCCGAGAGTATGGCCCCCAGACACCATCGTAGCTCAGTGGTGAAGTTATCTTCGAGGTTCACCGTTCAGCCTGGGAGTGGACAGCCCCGTAAAACCAAATGGGACTAATGAGGTACAGTAGTCCAATGACGAGGGCCAGAAGGCAGAAGGGGACAAGGAAGCTGGTGATAGTGAACCCAAGGTTGAGTAAGGATATTGTTGATGTGTAGTGAGATTGTTAACCATTGTCATAGGGCAACAAGTCTAATAACTATTAAATGAGAAACTGTTTTCTTCTGTAAGCCTTCATCTTAAGTGAGAGTAACAGCACAATTGGAAGAGCATAGTCAATGTCACTGAAATGTGCATGTAGAAATTTTTGAAATGGTGTATCTTTGGCTATCTGTATTTTCACCAAAAAAAAAGGTTGAGAAGTTAGATGGTTGACATGTTGTGGGGTTGTTAACCAATGTCATAAAACAATATGTGTACTACTGTTTCATGAGAAACTATTTGTTCTGTAAGCCTTCACCTGAAGTACAATAAAAAATTTAAAAAAAAAAAAAAGAATTTCTGAGACAGCACAACTAGATGCTGCCCAGCTAACACCACCAACTGCTGTGACAGGGATCACAATAGAGGGTCCTGGACAGAGCTGGAGAAAAATGTAGAACAAAATTCTAACTCACAAAAAAAGACCAGATTTTTTGGTATGACAGAGACTGGAGAAACCTCAAGAGTATGGCCCCTGGACACACTTTCAACTCAGTAATGAAGTCATTCCTGAGGTTCACTCTTTAGCCAAAGGTTAGATAGGCCCATAAAACAAAACGAGACTAAATGGGCACACCAGCCCTGGGGCAAGGACAAGAAGACAGGAGGGTACAGGAAAGCTGGTAATGGGGAACCCAAGATCGAGAAGGGAAGAGTATTGACACACAGTGAGCTTGGTAACCAATGTCACAAAACAATATGTGTATTAATTGTTTAATGAGAAATGAATTTGCTTTGTAAAACTTCATCTAAAGCACAATAAAAAAAATTAACATTCAGAGTTCCGGCAAAATGGCTCTCTAGGCAGAAGCAGCACGCTGTCCCTCCACAGCAAAGATCTGGAAAACTAAGCTGAACAGAGAATACAAAAATCCTGAAACCCTAAAACATCAAATGAAGAGATAAAGAACTCAGCCAAGCACTAAATGGAGTGAGAAAACTGACAGAGAACGGAGAGCGAGGAGAGATTCATGCAGAGGTCCCCCACCAGCTAACGCAGTGCAGATCCGCCATCTTGGACTCCTATAGGAGACCAGCAAACAGGAAGTACAAGAAAGCAGCCTCACGGACTGTCCAGCGGGAGACAAAACAACTGGTAATTTGCAATATATGCTTTCCCACCACCACCCCCCACCCTTCTTCACCCTGACTCAGCCTCCTCTGCTTCCCGCGGCCACAACCTCTTGACCAGGAAAAACCAGCTGCTTGGATTCCACACACCCAAACGGGTGGCTCTCTGAGTGCCATATGTTGGCTGCTAGTGTTCCTTTTTTTTTAATGCTTCTTTTGATTTCTTACTTGCCTCTTGCCACCTCCCCTTCCTTTCACATGAGTAACTGGCTCTGTGCGCCATCTTTGCTTCTTCCTGAGGGGCTGTGGAGCTCCGTTCGAGTCTGGAGCTGCTTCCCAGTCTCGGCTGCTGCGCTGGTGGGATCCCGGGGCTTTTGTTCATTTCTTTGTTTTGAATTGTTTGTTTGTTCTCTTTTCCTTTTCTTCAGTTGGGAGCCCTTTCTGGCCAGGCGAAGCTGCGTGGCAAGGAGACTCCCCCTCAGCTTCCACAGATGTGCAGAGGGAGCCCTGAGCGCATTTCTTTTTTTGTTGGGGTTTTTTTTTTTCCTTTTCTTTTTTTTCAGGGCCTTTCTTGTTCTTTTTTTTTTTTTTTAATTTGTTTAGTTTTCTTTTCCCTCTTTTTCCCTTTTTGTCTTTCTTCATTGCTCAGTTTCTCATCACTCTATATCTTCCTTCTCTTTCTAATCCCTGAATACCAGGTGTTGTATACCTCTATACCGTCTAGCCAGGCTGTTTTGCAACACCTGAGACTGACTTCCCCCGACTGCATAGCTGTACCGGTGGGATTCCTGGGAACTTTGCAGTTCTTTAAACTCACTGATTTTTATTTATTCATTCTTTTCTTTTCTTCCTCTTCCCCTTTCTGTTTTTCTCCATTTCATAGTCTCTCATCTCTCCAGTCCAACGGCAAGCTCCCCTAGCATTCTTTTTTGTTTGTATGTTTTTAGCTCCTGTTCCTCTCTCCTCTCTCCCATATCCATCTGAGCTTCACACATAACAATCTCCCTGCTGCATCCTGCCTACCTGCACTGGGTGCTTGACATCACATGACCAAGCAGCACAGGCAAGCCTACTGGAACCTGCCCTGCACTGATTACTGACCCGCTCTGGTGGCTGTAGTAAGTGCCACAAACAACCTGTCCCAGTAACTCCTCTTCAGCTAGACCTGCCCTGTCGTACCATATCTGAGTGACTGACCCTGCCAGTAGGAGAAGGAGGCAAAAAGTATTGTGCCCACAGACGAGCAAACAACAAAGAACACACAGTTCACCTGCTTAGACATAGTCAAATTTTTTTTAAAAAAAGGGATGAAACAAACAAACCTACAATCAATAAACAAGGAAAAATAACTACTGAATGCCCCAAAGACAGCAGACAATATCAAAACATTTAAAAAAACAGGACAGGATGGTTCCAGTAGGTGTGCAAAATAAAACACCAGATGACTCTCCTGTGAAAGAAAATGCACTAGAACAACCTGGTAGGGAATTCAAATCTCTAATACTCAGAATTTTCCAAGAACTGAGGCAAAAAGCTGACAAACATGAGGAAAAAATAGACAAATTCATGGAAAATACAGACAAAAAATTGGAAGAATTCAGGAAAATAATGCATGAAGAAAATGCCAAAATAAATTCACAACTAGAAATTATACAAAGACAACAATTAGAAATCCAAAAAATAAACAACAAGATTTCAGAAATGGATGGTGTCATAGAAGGGCTGAGAAGGAGATTTGAAACAGTGGAAGATAGGATCAGTGGACTTGAAGAAAAACATTTGGATACAACTCTGTTTGAGGAAAAATCAGAAGAAAAAAAAAACAAAGAAAAATGAAGAGACCCTGAGAGTTATGTGGGACACAATTAACAGCAAAAATCTGTGAGTGATTGGAATTACAGAACAGGGAGAGAAAACAGAAAACACAGAGAGGATCATTGAGGAACTGCTGACAGAAAACTTCCCCAATATCATGAAAGATGAAAAGCTGGCTATCCAAAAAGCTCAACGAACCCCATATAGAAGAGAGCCCCAAAAGAAAATCACTGAGGCATATCATAATCACACTCTCCAAAATCAAAGACAAACAAAGAATCCTGAGAGCAGCTCATGAAAAACAAGAAGTCACTTACAGAGGAGAAACAATAAGACTAAGCTCAGGTTATTCAGCAGAAACCATGCAGGCAAGAAGGCAATGGGATGACATATATAAAATCTGGAAAGAAAAAAATTGTCAGCCAAGAATAATATACCCTGCAAAACTCTCGTTCAAATTTGATGGTGAAATTAGGTCATTTCCAAACAAACAGAAATTAAGGGAATATGTAAAAGTCAAACCAAACTTACAAGAATTATTGAAGGGAGTTCTTCGATCTGAGGACAAACAGCTTCAACTCACAGGCAGAATCTAGGATGCAGGATTATACCAGCCAGATACCAATCTAAGAAATGAACTCTTGAGGACTATACAAAACCAAAAGAAATACAACAGGGAATCAGAGCAGTTAATCAGTAAATGACAACAACATCAAAATAATAAAAGAGGGAATAAATGGTGTAGGTATAGAACCTTCTAATGGGGAGGAAAGCAAGGTGATACCAAGTAATGGTAGACTGCTTCATACTTATAAAGATAAGGGTAAAATTCATGGCAACCACAAAGAAAGTTAACAAACATATTCATAAAAAAAGAGGAAAAACATAAAGTCACAGCAAAAACAAAAGAAATGAAAAAAAAATCCACAAAGAAAAGTAACTCAGCACAAGAGAGTAAGAAGAACAAAGAAAACTTCAGCACTACAAAAAAAAAAGTACAAAATGACAGCAACAAACTGACATCTGTCAATAATTACACTGAATGTAAATGGACTCAATGCTCCCATAAAGAGATGGAGAGTAACAGAATGGATAAGAAAACAGGATCCATCAATATGCTGTCTACAAAAGACACACCTTAGAAACAAAGATGTGAATTTATTAAAAGTCAAAGGTTGGAAAAAAATATATCAAGCTAACAACTACCAAAAAAGAGCAGGAGTGGCAATTCTAATCTCAGAGAAAATAGACTTTAAAACAAAATCTACCATAAAAGACAAAGAAGGACACTATATAATGATTAAGGGGATGACCCATCATAAAGACATAACCATAATAAACATCTATGCACCCAATGACAGGGCTCCAAAATACATGAAACAAACTCTAACAACACTGAAAAGAGAAACTGACAGTTCCATGATAATAATAGGAGACTTCAACACACCACTCTCAGTAAAGGACAGAACAACTAAGAAGAAACTCAGCAAAGATACAGAAGACCTAAAGGACACAATCAGCCAACCTGATTTCATAGACATGTATAGAACATTCCATCCAACTCCTGCAAAGTACACATTCTTTTCCAATGCACATAGAATGTTCTCCAGAACAGACCACATCTTAGACCACAGAGAAATCCTCAAACAAGATCCAAAACGCTGAGATAATTCAAAGTATCTTCTCTGACCACAACACCATCAAGGTAGAAATTAACAATAGAAAGAGCAAGGAAAAAAAATTAACTATATGGAAACTGAATACTACCCTGCTTACACATCAGTGGGTAATAGAAGAAATCGGAGATGGAATTAAAAAATTCCTAGAATCAAATGAGAATGAAAACACATCATACCAAAACCTTTGGGACAGAGCAAAGGCAGTCCTCGGAGGACAATTTATAGCAATAGATGCACATATCAAAAAAGAAGAAAGGGACAAAATCAAAACATTAACTACAGAACTCAAACAAATAGAAAGAGAACAGCAAAAAAGCCCACAACCACCAGAAGAAAGGAAATAGTACAGATTAGAGCAGAAATAAATGAAATAGAGAACAGAAAAACAATAGAAAGAATCAACAAAACCAAAAGTTGGTTCTTTGAAAGAATCAACGAAATCGACAAACCACTGGCCAGACTGACAAAAGCAAAACAGGAGAGGACACAAATAACCCAAATAAGAAATGAAAAAGGGGACATTACAACAGACCCAACTGATATAAAAAGGATTATAACAGAATATTATGAAAAACTAAACTCCAACAAATTTGAAAACCTAGAGGAAATGGATAAATTTCTAGAAAAACACAGCCTACACAAACTACAAAAAAGTGATGTTGAAAATCTGAACAGACCCATAATAAGAGAAGAGATTGAAAAGTTAATTTAAAAAACTCCCAACCAAAAAAATCCCTGGTCCAGATGGTTTCACTGGAGAATTCTACAAAACATTTACAGAAGACCTTGTACCAGTACTACTCAAGATATTTCAGAGCATAGAAGAGGAATCAACACTTCCAAATTCATTCTATGAAGCCAGCATAACACTGATAGCAAAACCAGGCAAAGACATCACAAAAAAAGAAAATTACAGACCAATATCTCTCATGAATATAGATGCAAAACTTCTGAACAAAATTCTAACCAATAGAATTCAACATCATATCAAAAAAATAATACACCACGACCAAGTAGGATTCATAACAGGTATGCAAGGATGGTTCAACATTAGAAAATCAATCAAAGTAATCCACCACATAAATAAAAGAAAAGAAAGGAATCACATGATCATCTCAATTGATGCAGAAAAGGCATTTGACAAACTCCAACACCCTTTCCGAATAAAAACTCTCAATCAAATAGGTATAGGAGGGAAATTTCTCAACATAATAAAGGTTATCTATGCAAAACCAAAGGCCAACATCATTCTTAATGGAGAGAGGCTGAAAAAATTCCCCTTGAGAACGGGAACAAGACAATTATGCCCTTTATCACCACTCCTATTTAACATTGTGCTGGAAGTTCTAGATAGAGCAATAAGGCAAGAAAGAGAAATAAAAGGATCCAAATTGGTAAAGAAGAAGTGAAACTGTCCCTGTTTGCAGATGATATAATACTATACATAAAAAACCCTAAAGACTCCATGAGAAATCTACTGGAACTAATAGAAAGTTTCGGCAGAGTAGCAGGATACAAGATAAACATTCAAAAATCAGTTGGATTCGTATACACCAATAAGGAGAATGATGAAAAGGAAATCAGGAAAACAATACCATTTTCAATAGCCCCTAAAAAGATAAAATACTTAGGAATAAATCTGAACAGGGATGTAAAAGACCTATACAAAGAAAACTACAAAACACTACTGCATGAAACCTAAAGGGATCTACGTAAATGGAAAAACATAACATGCTCATGGATAGGCAGACTCAACATTGTGAAGACGACAATTCTACCCAAAGAAATTTACAAATACAATGCAATCCCGATCCAAATACCAACATTCTTCAAAGAGATGGAAAAACTAATCATTAACTTTCTATGGAAAGGGAAGAAGCCCTGAATAAGTAAAGCACTACTGAAGAAGAAGAATAAAGTTGGAAGACTCACACTACCTGACTTCAGAACCTACTAGACAGCTACAGTAGTCAAAACAGCCTGGTACTGGTACAACTACAGATACATTGAGCAATGGAACAGAATTGAGAACCCAGATGTAAATCCATCCACCTACGGTCACCTGATCTTCGACAAGGGCTCAAAGTCCATCAAATGGGGAAAAGACAGTCTTTTTAACAAATGGTACTGGCAAAACTGGATATCCATCCACAAAAAAAGTAAACAGGACCCATACCTCACACCGTATACAAAAACTACTTCAAAATGGATCAAAGACCTGAATATAAAGCATAAAACTACAAAGTTGATAGAAGAGAAAATAAGACCAACACTTCAGGCCTTAATACATGGCATTAATAGGCTATAAACCATAACCATCAACGCACAAACCCCAATAGATAAGCTAGATAACTGGGATTTTCTAAAAAATAAAACACCTATGCTCTTCAAAAGACTTCACCAGAAGAGTAAAAAGAGAACCTACAGACTGGGAAAAAATTTTTGGACAGTACAAGTCAGACAAAGGTCTAATCTCCATAATCTACAAGAAAATCCAACACCTCTACAACAAAAAGACAAATAATCCTAGCAAAAAATGGGCAAAGGAAATGAACAGACACTTCACCAAAGAAGACATTCAAATGGCCAACAGACACATGAGGAAATGCTCGCGATCACTAACCATTAGAGAAATGCAAATTAAAACCACAGTGAGATACCATCTCATCCCGGCATTACTGGCACAAATCCAAAACACTGGAAATAACAAATGTTGGCGGGGCTGCGGGGAGATCGGAACTCTTATGCACCGCTGGTGGGAATGCAAAATGATACAACCATTTTGGAAAATGATATGGCGCTTCCTCAGAAGACTAGAAATAGACATACCATTCGATCCAGCAATTCCACTCCTAGGAATATATCCTAGAGAAACAAGAGCCGTCACTCAAACAGACATATGCACACCTATGTTCATGGCAGCATTGTTCACAATAGCAAAACGATGCAAACAACCTAGATGCCCATCAACAGATGAATGGATAAACAAACTATGGTACATACACACGATGGAGTAGTATGCAACGAGAAAGAACAACAGTGAATCTGTGAAACATCTCATAACATGGATGAAACGGGAGGACATTATGCTGAGTGAAATAAGTCAGTCACAAAAGGACAAATATTGTATGAGACCTCTATTGTAAAAACCCATGAAAAAGTTCACACACAAAATGTAACAATCTTTGCTGGTTACCAGGAATGGGAGGGGTGGGGGGAAATACTAAATAGGTAATAGATAAGCGGTATCTTGGGTGAAGGGTGAGACAGTACACAATACAGGGGAAACTAGCACAACTTGTACAAGGAAAAGTCATGGAAGCCCCATAGACACATCCAAATTCCCTGGGGGACTGAATTGCTGGGCGGAGGACTGTGGGGACCATGGTCTCGGGGAACATCTAGCTCAATTGGCATGACACAGCTTATAAAGACAATGCTCTACATTTAACCTTGGTGAGTAGTGTCTGGGGTCTTAAAAGCCTGTGAGCGGCCATCTAAGATACTCCAATGGTCTCATCCCTTCAGGAGCAAGGGAGAATGAAGAGAACAGGATACAAGGAAAAAATTAGTCCAAAGGACTAATTGTCCACAGCTACCAAGGCCTCCACCGGACTGAGTCCAGTACAGCTAGATGGTGCCCGGCTACCACCACTGACTGCTCTGACCAGGATCACAACAGAGGGTTCTTGACAGAGCTAGAGAAGGATGTAGAGCATAATTCTAACTCACAATAAAAAGACCAGATTTACTGGCCTAAAGGAGACTGGAGAAACCCCAAGAGTATGGCCCCCAGACACCCTTTTAGCTCAGTGGTGAAGTTATCTCCGAGGTTCACTGTTCAGCCTGGGAGTGGACAGGCCCGTAAACCAAATGAGACTAACGAGGTACAGGAGTCCAGTGACAAGGGCCAGAAGGCAGAAGGGGACAAGGAAGCTGGTGATAGGGAACCCAAGGTTGAGTAAGGATATTGTTGATGTGTTGTGAGATTATTAACCATTGTCATAGGGCAACATTTGTAGTAACTGTTAAATGAGAAACTGTTTTGTTCTGTAAGCCCTCATCTTAAGTGAGAATAACAGCACAATTGTAAGAGCGTAGTCAATGTCACTGAACTGTGCATGTAGAATTTTTTGAAATGGTGTGTCTTTGGCTATGTGTATTTTCACCAAAAAAAAGTTTGAGAAGTTAGAGTGTTGATATGTTGTGGGGTTGTTAACCAGTGTCATAAAACTACATGTGTACTACTGTTTCATGAGAAAATATTTGTTCTGTAAGCCTTCACCTGAAGTACAATAAAAATAAATTAATTAACATTAAAAAAAATTGCTGAGACAGAATATCAAGAGCCCTGGGTGGGTTGCAGATATGGAATCCAGCAGATGTATTAAAGATCTTGTGGCAGAAAAAGCATCTGGAAAACCAGGAGGGCTTGTAATCTGCTGCTTCTTTCATGAGCAACTCTACAATGTGTTCCAGGGTGAGGTGGCAGCAGGACTTAACAAGGGCTAATGATTTTCCTGGAATCCCATGGTGGCACAAACAGTTAAGAAATAGACTACTATTCAGAGGGTTGGTGGTTCAACTCCACCCAGAGGAAAGTCGGAAGAAAGGTCTGGCCATCTAGGTCTAAAAAGTCAGCCTTTGAAAACCGTATGGAATGCAGCTCTACTCTGACAGACATGGGGTCGTTAGGAGTTGGAATTAATTCAGTGGTAACTGGTTTGGTTTTGAGTTTTTTTGTTTGTTCATTTTGGGGTTTTTTGGTGATTTTCCTAGCCACAGCTGGTGAGTCAGCAGGTAGTAATAATGGTGACAGTAATAATGATGATAAGAGAATAACACCTCAAAAGGATGCAGCTCTTTATGTCCACGATCTCAGGATGCCAGCCCTCACCACAGTCTTACAAGGTAGCAGAACAGGGACCTTCATCACCAGGGTCTGGGATCCTGGGGATTTTCTGAGACATTTACACCTATACTATCAGGGACATCAGAAAGGACGGAATGGGAGAAGGTAAGAGACACTATGGCCCCAGGGGACAATCAAAGCAGAAGAAATCTCCACCCAATGAGAGTGGTGTCAGCATCAACTAAATGCATTCTGGACTAAAATGGAAAACAACAAATGTTGCCAAGGCTGTAGAGAAATTGGAACCCTCATCCATTGCCAGTGGGAATGTAAAATGGTGCAGCCACTGTGGAAAACAGTTTGGCAGTTTCTCAAAAAGTTGAACATATAGCTACCATATGACTCAGCAATTCCACTCCTAACTATGTACCCAAGAGACTTCAAAGCAGTGACGTAAACACACATATATACTACAGTCTTTACTGCAGTATTATCCACAATAGACAAAAGGTGGAAACAACCAAAATGTCCAACAAATGAATGAATAAACACAATGTGGCCCATCCATACAATGGAATACTACTCAGCAATAAACAGAAATGAAGTTCTCATACCTGCTATGACATGGAAGAACCTTACAAACATTCTGACTCATACCAA
Organism: Dugong dugon; assembly: GCA_030035585.1. Classification (NCBI taxonomy): domain Eukaryota; kingdom Metazoa; phylum Chordata; class Mammalia; order Sirenia; family Dugongidae; genus Dugong; species Dugong dugon. The sequence goes on along the minus strand of CM057476.1, from coordinate 36,241,509 downwards.
CCCTATAGGACAGAGTAGAACTGCCCCATAGGGTTTCCAAGGAGCAGCTGTGGATTCTAACTGCTAACCTTTTGGTTAGCAGCCAAGATCTTAACCATTGCACCACCAGGGCTCAACATGTCTGTCAGTTTGTCATACTATGGTGGCTTGTGTGTTGTTTGCTGTGATACTGGAAGCTTTGCCACCAGTATTTCAAATACTAGCAGGAGCACCCTCGGTGGACGGGATTCCGCTAAGCTTTCAGACTAAGACAGACTAGGAAGGAAGATCTTGCAGTCTACTTCTGAAAAAATTGGCCAGTGAAAACCTCATGAATAGCTGTGGTGTATTGTCTGATATAGTGCCAGAAGATGAGCCCCTCAGGTTGGAAGGCACTCAAAAGACGACTGGAGAAGAGCTGCCTCCTCAAAGTAGAGTCAACCTTAATGACTGGGGTAGAGTCAAGCTTCCGGAACCTTCATTGGCTGATGTGGCATGACTCAAAATGAGAAGAAAAAGCTGCAAACATCCATTAATAAAAGGAACATGGAATGTATGAAGTATGAACTGAGGAAAACTGGAAGTTGTCAAAAATGAAATGGACCACATAAAGATGGATATCCTAGGCATTAGTAAGCTGAAATGGACTGGTATTGGCCATTTTGAATCCGACAATATACTATGCCAGGAAAGACAAACTAAAGAGGAATGGCATTATGTTCATTGTCAAAACGACATTTCAAGATCTATCCTGAAGTACAACGCTGTCAGTGATAGGATAATATCCATATGTCTACAAGGAAGACCAGTTAATGACTATTATTCAAATTTATCCACCAACAACCAATGCCAAAGATGAGGAAATTGAAGATTTTAACCAACTTCTGAAGTCTGAAAATGATCAAGCATGCAATCAAGGTGCATTGATAATTGGTGGTAATTAGAATGCAAAAGTTGGAAACAAAGAAGAAGGAATGGTAGTTGGAAAATATGACCTTGGTAAGAGAAAGGACGCTGGAGATCGCATGATAGAATCTTGCAAGACCAACAGCTTCTTCATTGCAAATACCTTTCTTCAACAACATAAAAGGGGAATATACACATGGATCTCGACAGATGGAATACACAGGAATCAAATCGACTACATCTGTGAAAAAAAGACCATGTAGAAGCTCAATATCATCAGTCAGAACAAGGCCAAGGGGCCGACTGCGGAACGGACCATCAATCACTCTTATGCAAGTTCAAGTTGAAGCTGAAGAAAATTAAAGCAAGTCCCCGAGAACCAAAATACAACCTTGAGTATATCCCACCTGAATTTAGAGACCATCTTAAGAATAGATTTGATGCATTGAACACTAATGATCAAAGACCAGACCAGTTGCGGAATGACATCAAGGACATCATACATGAAGAAAACAAAAGGTCGTTAAAAAGACAGGAAAACAGACTTCGGGACAAAAAGGTGCTATAGTCAGAAGCACCACGCCATCCCGCCACAGCAAAGATCAGAAAAACTAAGTCAAACACAGTCACACATCAATTCTGAAACCCTATACATCAAATGAAGAGATAAAGAACTTAGTCAAGCACTGAATGAAATAAGAAACTGACCGAAAACAGAGACTGAGGAGAGATCCATGCAGAGGTCCCCTATCAGCTACCACAGCACGGATCCGCCATCTTGGACTCCTATCAGAGATCATCGAACAGCGGGTACGAGAAAGCAGCTTCATGGAGCTTCCAGCAGGAGACACAACAACTGGTAACCAGCAATAGAGGCTTTCCCACCCTCAACCCTTCTTCACCCCCACTTAGCCATCTCTACTTCCTGCAGCCACAGTCTCTTGGCCGGGAAGCACCCCGTGTTGCTTGGATTCCACCCGCATGCACTGGCCGGCTCCCTGAGTGCCTTTTGTTGGCTGCTGGTGTTGCTTTTTTTCCACTTCTTTAGATTTCTTCCTTACATCTCACCACCTCCCTCTGCTTTCTGTCAAATACCTGGCTCTGTGTGCCATCTTTGCTTCTTCCTGAAAGGCTGCGAAACACCACTTGACTGTGAAACTGCTTCCCAGCCCTTGCCACCATGTTGGTAGGACCCCTGGGGCTTTTTTGTTTGCTTGCTCTGATTTGTTCTCTTTTGATTTGTTTTCTTTTTGTTTCTTTTTTCTTTTCTCAGCTTGGGAACCCCTTCTAGCCAGGCAGTAACATGCGGTGTAGAAGCTACTCCCTTACTTTGCGCAGATGCACAGGAACTTCTCTGGGGGAATTTCTTTTTTCTTGTTTTTTTTGGGGTTTTTTTTTTTGTGTGTGTGTGTTTTGTTTTGTTTCTTTGTTTTGTTTTCTTCTCTCTCTTATTCCCTTTTTTTTCCTTCATTTCCAGTTTCTCAATTTATTCATTGTTTTTCTTTTACCCTTTTTCTTTTTTTTTTATTTTTGTTTTCCTCATTTGTCAGTCTCTCATCTCTCCACTCCAATAGCAAGCTGCCTTTTTTTGTTTGTGTGTATGTTTTTGGCTCCTGTTCCTCTCTCTTCTGTCTCCTCTTTCCCATACCCATATTAGCTCCACACATCGCAGTCTACCCCCTCCTTCCTGCCTGCCTGCACTGATTCCCAGTCCGCACTGTCAGCCCTGGTATGTGCCACAAACAACCCATCCTAGCAACTCCCCTTCAGGTGGACCTGCCCTGCTGTACCATACCAGAGTGACTGACCCTGCCCATTGGAGAAGGAGGTGAAAAGTATCGTGTCCACAGACAAGCAAACAAAAAAGAATACACAGCTCACCTGCTCAGACATAACCAAATAAAACAAAAAAGTAGGACGAAACAAACAAATCTGCAATCAATAAACGAGGAAAATAACCACTGAATGCCCCCAAGACAGCAGACAATATCAAAACATTTACAAAAACTCGACAGGATGGTTCCAGTAGACGTCCAAAATAAAACACCAGATGAACTTCCAGTAGAGGAAAAGGTACTAGACCTAACTGATAGGGAATTCTAATCTCTAATATTCAGAATTATCCAAGAGTTTAAGCAAAAAGTAGACAAAAATGAGGAAAAAATAGACAACTTCATGGAAAAGGCAGACTAATTCATGGAAAACACAGATTAAAAAAATGGAAGAATTCAGAAAAATAATGCAGGAACAAAATGCCAAAATAAATTCACAACTAGAAATTATACAAAAACAACAACTAGAAATCCAAACAATAAACAAGATTTCAGAAATGGACACTGTCATAGAAGGGCTGAGGAGCAGGTTTGAAACGAAGGAAGATAGGATCAGCAAAATTAAACACAAACACTTGGATACAACTCTGTTTGAGGAAAAAATCAGAAAAAATAATGAAGAAAAATGAAGAAACACTGAGAATTATGTGGGATACAATCAAAAGCAAAAATCTTCGAGTGATTGGAATTCCAGAATTGGAGGAGAAAACAGAAAACATAGAGAGGGTCATTGAAGAATTGTAGACGGAAAATTTCCCCAATATCATGAAAGATGAAAACCTGACCATCCAAGAAGCTCAATGAACCCCGTATAGGATAGATGCCAAAAGAAAATCACCAAGGCATATCATAATCACACTCGCTAAAACCAAAGACAAACAAGGAATCCTGAGAGCAGCTCGAGAAAAACAAAAAGTCACATACAGAGGAGAAACAATAGGACTAAGCTCAGATTATTCGGCAGATACCATGCAGGCAAGAAGGTAATGGGATGACATATATAAAACCTTGAAAGAAAAAAATTGCCAGCCAAGAATAATGTATCCTGCAAAACTCTCGTTCAAATTTGATGGTGAAATTGGGTCATTTCCAGATAAACAGAAATTAAGGGACTGTCTCAGTCATCTAGTGCTGCTTCAAGAGAAATATCACAAGTGGATGGATTTAGCAAAGAGAAGATTATTCTCTTCACCGTCCAGTAGGCTACAAGTCCAAATTCAGGGTGTAAGCTCCAGGAGAAAGCTTTCTCCGTTGGCTCTGGAGGAATGTCCGTGTCATCAATCTTCCTTTGGTCTGGGAGCTTCTCCGCACAGGAACCTCAGGTCCAAAGGACACGCTCTGCTCCCAGCTCTGCTTTCTTGGTGGTATGAGGTGCCTATGTGTCTCTGCTCACTTCTCTCTTTTATATCTCAAAAGAGATTGCATTAAGACACTATCTAATCTTGTCAACCTCATCAGTATATCCAAATCACAGTGATAGAATTTACAACACATAGGGAAATCACATCAGATTACACAATCATACAACACTGGGAATCATGATCCAGGCAAGCTGACAGATATTTTTGGGGGACACAACTCAATCTGTGACACAGACTATGTAACAACCAAAACAAACTTACAAGACTTATTAAAGGGAGTCCTTCGATCTGAGAACAAACAATGTCAGACCACAGGCTGAATCTAGGACACAGTATTGTGCTAGCCAGATACCAATTTAGGAAATGAACTCCTAAGGACTACGCAAAACCAAAAGAATTACAACAAGGAACCAGAGAAGTTAATCTGTAAATGACAACAACATCAGAACAATAAAAGAGGGAATAAACAGTGTAGGTGTAGAACCTTCTAATGGAGAGGAATGCAAGGCAATACCAAGTAATAATAGACTGGTTCAAATCTAGGAAGACAATGGTAAATTTCAAGGTAACCACAAAGAAAGTTAACAAACCTACTCATCAAAATAAAGAAGAAAAACATAAAGTCTCAGTAAAAACAAAACCTACAAAAAAAAAAAAGAAATGAAAAAAATCAACAGACAAAATGAACTCAGCACAGGAGAGTAAGAGGAACAAACAAAACGTCAGCACCATGAAAAAAAGCACTACAAAATGCAATCCCACTCCTAGGAATATATCCTAGAGAATTAAAAGCCATCACAGGAATAGACATATGCACACCCATATTCGTTGCAGCACTGTTCACAATAGCAAAAAGATGGAAATAACCTAGATGCTCTTCAACAGATGAATGGATAAACAAACTATGGTACATACACACAATGGAGTATTATGCAAAGACAAAGAACAATGATGAATCTGTGAAGCATCTCATAACAAGGATGAAACTGGAGGACATTATGCTGAGTGAAATAAGTCAATCACAAAAGGACAAATATTGTATGAGACCTCTACTATAAAAACTCATGTAAAAGTTTACACACAAAAAGAAACAATCTTTGTTGGTTACAAGGGATGGGAGGGGTGGGGGGGAACTAAATAGACAATAGATAAGTGGTAACTTTGGTAAAGGGTACAACTGTACACAATACTGGGAAAGCCAGCACAACTTGTACAAGGAAAGGTCATGGAAGCTCCATAGACACTTCCAAACTCCCTGAGGGACTGCATTGCTGGGGAGGGCTGTGGGGACCACGGCGTCGGGGAACATCTAGCTTGTTTGACACAACACAGTTTGTAAAGACAATGTTCTACGTTTGACCTTGGTGAGTAGTGTCTGGGGTCTTAAAAGCCTGTGAGCAGCCATCTAAGATATTCCACTGGTCTCACCCCTTCAGGAGCAAGGGAGAATGAAGAGAACAAGATACAAGGAAAAGATCAGTCCAAAGGACTAATGGACCACAGCTACCAAGGCCTCCACCAGACTGAGTCCAGTACAGCTAGATGGTGCCCGGCTACTATCACTGACTGCTCTGACTAGGATCACAATAGAAGGTCCTGGACAGAGCTGGAAAAGGATGTAGAACAAAATTCTAACTCACAAAAAAAAGACCAGATTTACTGGCCTGAGAGACTGGAGAAACACTGAGAGTGTGACCCCCAGACACCCTTTTAGCTCAGTGGTGAAGTCACTCCCGAAGGTCACCGTTCAACTGGGGATTGGACAGCCCCATAAAACAAAACAGGAGTAATGAGGCACAGCAGTCCAGGAACAAGGACTAGAAAGCAGGAGGGGACAGGAAAGCTGGTGATAGGGAACCCAAGGATGAGAAGAGGCAGTGTTGACATGTCGTGGGGTTATTAACCATTGTCATAGGGCAATATGTGTACTAAATGTTTAATGAAAAATGATCTGTTCTGCAAACCTTCATCTAAGGTACAAAAAGAAAAAAAAAGAATTATCTATGTGATCAAATTGACACCAGCAGCTCAAAAGTTTTGATGGGAAGCCTAGGGTGCAGTGAGTTGAAGATAATGGTGATGGAATAATTTGGAAAAGGAGAGGGAGAATAAGCAGCACAACTGGAAGAATGTAATCAATGTCACTAAATTGTACATGTAGAAACTTTTGAAATGGTGTAACTTTGGCTATGTATATTTTCACCAAAATAGAAAAAAGTCCTCCAAGGTGGAGAAGGGAGAGTGTTGACATGTCGTGGGGTTGTTAGCCAATGTCATAAAACGATATGTGTACTGACTATTTAATGAGAAACTATTTGTTATGTAAACCTTCATCTAAAGTACAATTAAAAAAATTTTAAAAAAAAAGACGAAAAGCAGAAAATACCAAAATGGATGTTAGAAATGACTCTGAAAGGTGCTCTTGAACGTAGAGTAGCTAAAGTGAAAGGAAGAAATGATGAAGTAACAGGACTGAACACAAGATTTCAAAGGGTGGATTGAGAAGACAGAGTAAAGTAATACAATGAAATGAGCAAAGACCTGGGGTCAGAAAACTAACAATGAAGAACAAGCTTGGCATTTCTCAAGCTGAAAGAACTGAAGAAAAAATTCAAGTCTTGAGTTGCAATATTGAAGGATTCTACGGGAAAAATATTAAATGACACAGAAAGCATCAAAAGAATATGAAGGAATACAGAGTCAGTGTACGAAAAAGAATTGGTCAAAGTTCAACCCCTTAGTAAGACAGAGGTCCCCAGCCTGCAGAAAATTCCACTGCCTCAAACAGATTGCTTGCCACGCGCTATAGCTTTACATTAGAATCCTGGTTCCTTTGCTTGGCCCTCCCAATGTTACATTAAAATCCTTAACTGCTGCCTCAAAACCAGAGGAAATTGGTGGAAACCAGTTTATGCACCATGTCAACATTCAGGATAACCTTTTAGTTCATGCATAGTAATCTCCCCACCTATGGGTGGAATTTAACCACATTTTCTGAACATGCAAATGCATGAAGTCATATGTAAACCCCATTGCGCCTGTGTAATATGATTAAGAATGTTGCTGATGTAACTTGTATGAACTTCCTACTTGTAAACCCCTTAAAAGTAACCTGTCCCCGCACCCCCACTGAGCAGACTTGGCAGCAGCAGTTCCAACTTCTCCTTTCCTTGTGCAATGAAATAAAGGTACTTTCTACTCTACCACCCTGGTCTCTCGTTTATAGGCTGAGACAGGACTCAGAGCAGAACCTGGGGTTTCCACCCGGCAACTGTAGCATATGATCAAGAACCGATGGTACTGAAGGAAAAGATCCAAGCTGTACAAAAAGCATTGGTGAAAAACAAGGCTCCGGGAACTGAAGGTTTCAACGAACGGATGCAGTGCTGGAAGCACTCACTCGTCTATGCCAAGAAATTTGGAAGACAACTACCCGGCAAACTGACTGGAAGAGATCCATATTTATACTCATTTCAAAAAAAGGAGATCCAACAGAGTGTGGAAACAATATCATTAATATAACATACGAGCAAAATTTTGCTGAAGATCATTCAAAAGTGACTGCAGCAGTACACTGACAGGGAACTGCCAGAAATTGAAGCTGGGTTCAGAAGAGGATCTGGAACAAGGAATATCATTGCTGATGTCAGATGGATCATGGCTGAAAGCAAAGAAAACCAGAAAGATGTTTACCTGTGTTTTATTGACTTTGCAAAGGCATTCAACTGTGTGGATCATAACAAATTATGGATAACATTGTGAAGAATGGGAATTCCAGAACACTTAATTGTGCTCATGCAGAACTGCCAAGAGGCAGTCTTTACAAACATTATGCTGAGCGTAATAAGTCAGTTAGAAAAGGACAAATGTTGTATGATCTCACTCATATGAAATATCGAAAACAGACAAATGCGTAGAGACCAAAGTTTATTAGTAGTTACCAGGAGCGGGAGGGAGGAAGTAAGGGGGCATCATTGTTTAGGAAGCATTGAATATCTGTTTATGGTGATGGAAAACTGGACAACAGACAACAGATACTGGTGATAGCTGCACCATATGATTGATGTGTAGAAGAGGAAACTTAATAACACATCTTACTTGGATTTTAAGGGTTTTTTAATCTATGAAACCAAATATTAACCATAATAAGCCTGACCAAAACTGAAAAAGCCTGCCAGAAACTACTCTACAGCAATTTAAAATTGTCTTACTCTGCTAGAAAAGGATAGTCAACAAACCATTACCTCCTAATTTAAATCTCAAAAAGTTTCCTGGCTGCAGGTGGGTGGAGGGACAAATTATTAGCAGCCATGCCAGAAGTAAACTCTTATCAGTTGCTCTCAGTGAAGTGGAGAAAGCAGGGTTCCATCAATCATGATAAGATTAGCCAACGGTTGATTTCTATATTTCTCTCCCCTCTTCTCTTTATAAGCCCCCTTGTACCTAGCTTCTTCCAGCCATTTGCTTTTTCTGGAATCAAAACAGTCTCCCTATATGCATATAGAATAACTGTATAGAATAAACTTTATGTTCAGATTTAGTGAGTTTTGATTTTTTTTAACATATCTAATTGGTATCACTAAATTGTACATGTAAAAAATGTTGACTTGGCAAATTTTGTGTTATATATATTTTTTACAACAGACTGGAGTCAGACTCCAGCTCTGCCACCCCTTGGCTGGTGGCATCAAGAAAATATGGAATCCGTCTGAGCGTCAACTTCCTCACTTTCAAATAGGGAAGACCTTCTTAGCTCACAGATGTAATGTTTATAGAGTAGTCAGCTGGCATTCAGCCTGCTGGAACTAGATAAATAGCATCACTGTGATCATTATGTCCTTATTCCTGGGCTTCAAAACTGACCTCAGCCCAACCACTTGCTCAGCCCTCCCCTCCACCACCACCACCTACTAGGGACAAAATCCAGCAGGGGTAGCACTCACTGGAATCAAGCATAACCTTCCAGTGCACAGAGGGTTAAAATTTCAAGGGCATGCTTGCCTACTCATCCTCCACCACACTCTCCAAACGACCTTGGGCCCTTCATTCATCTTCTCCATTTTACCACCTGCAAAACAGGGACACCAGACCCAATGACACTCCATAGTTCTCAAGCCTTAAGTATTAGGAGGGCAGAAAGGGAGCCCAGTATGTATGTTGCTTGGTGACAGTGGTGGTTCAGTGGTAGAATTCTTGTCTTTCCTGCAGGAGACCTGGGTTCAGTTCCCAGCCAATGCACCTCATGTGCAACAACCACCCATCTGTCAGTGGAGATTTGCGTGTTGCTATGATGTTGAACAGATTTCAGGGGAGCTTCCACAATAAGACGGACTAGGAAGAAAGCCATGGTAGTCTACTTCGAAAAACCAGCCAATGAAAACCCTATGGATCGCAAAGGCCCAGTCCCATTGTGCTCAGGGTGGTCATGAGTCAGGCCCAACTCAACAACAGCAGAAACTGTCATCTCAGTTAGTCCTCATTACCTCCCTGCCACAGAAGAACCATCTGCCCATTTTACAGATAAGGAGATTGAGATCCAGAGAGGGCCAGCTAATTCCAAAGTTCATGATCTCACCAGGGCTAAGTGGATAAGGGGTGAGAATCACTCCCTGAGGAGCCCTTGCCTGGCTGAGAAGCTGAGAAGAGGACCAGAGGGGATCAGCAGGCTTGGCAAACCAGCTGGGAATGTGGAGTGTGGGGGGCCACCTGGGGTGCTGGTCTTCAGAAGCCCTCCAGCTAAGCCCCACTTTAATGAACTCAGGCCCTTGGCACCCCCTTCCACCGGGGGTCTGGCTGTTCTCTACTGCCCCTTCAGGGACCTGGAGCCATGCTCTTAAGAGCCAGGGCGCCCTTGGGGATCTAAGGTGGGAGCAAGTGTGCCCCCAGGGCCCCAGAGCAGTCCCTTGGGTGGGCAGGAAGGCAGTTGGGCCCTGGATTCCCACCGCAGCGAGCAGTTGGCAGATGCCCCTCTGGGAGACACCCCAGGGTTATGGCCATGGGCCCCGGAGGGCTCTAGGAGCAGAGACCAGAGCCACCCAGGTCAAGGATGGGCCACGCAGGCTAGGGCGCTCAGGACACTGCCGGCCCTCCTCCTGAAGCCCCAGGGACCTCTGACCCTGAGGGCGGATGAAGCCCCGGCAGGACCCGGGGAACTGCGAGCGGTGCTGGCCGCTGCTGCCGCTGGGTCTGGGCCCTCTCAATCTATGGCCCCCGATGGCAACCCTGCGGAACAAATCCCCGGGCCCCAGAGCCCTGGCGTGGGGCAGACGGTCTCGCCTGCGGAGGCTGTGGGGCAGTAAGTGCCAGAATGCTGCGGGGGTGAGTGCCCCCGCGGTCAAGCCAGGAAGGGATGATCGAAGGGGGCGGTGAACTGCGAAAGGATGACCCAAGGGAGCTGCCTAGCTGAGAAGGGGTGACCTGGCGAAGCAGCCTAGCCAGGAAAGGGTGACCAAGGAGGGCAGTCTTGCCGAGAGGGATGACAGGCTGCGGGGGGGAGGAGACTGGCAAGGGGATCAGGGAGAGGGGGAAGCTGCCTAGCTAGAGGGGGATGGGAAGAGTCAGCTGGGAGAAAAGACTGGCAGTACCCTGTCTTTATTTAAAAGGTTTGTATTTTGTTCATCGTTGATATTTTTACATTAATGTTTGATTTTTAAATATTGCATTAAAATATCATTTATCTTGACTGCCGGGGTTTGGCGCCCGCTTACATTGTGGGCCTGCTAGTGCCTGGCTCGCCTCGCCCTGTCCGGCTCTGTTCCGGGAGGCAGAGGCAAGAAGCAGGCGGGACGTCGGGGGTGGGGCCGCTGCCGCCCAGGGTGCCAGACCCTGCTCTTGGCCGAAGCCCCCATGCCCCACGCCCTCACGGGCAGGGCCGCCTCCAGGCACCAGGCCGACGGCTCCGCTGACAGTGCGGGTCCTTCCTTGGGGTCCCCGGCCAGGGACGCTGAGCCTGGCAGTCTCCTGGGACTCGCCCTCCAGAGCCGAGCACCCCAGGGGCAGGCGCCGCCTTGAGTAAGAGGGCCTGGGGACGGCCGCGTCGCCTCTCAAGAGCAGTGGGCCCAGAGCAGACCCCTCCTTTGCGTGGCGCATCGGGACCCTCGGATGACAATCCGCGACATGACTGCTGCGTCCCTGGAGGGCGCTCCTCATTCTATGGCAGAGCCTCCTCCGTGGCCCCGAGAGGCGGGTCCCGCTGCCTCCTCGAGGCCCAGAGAGGTGAGGTCAACAGCCCCAGGTCACACCGCTCGCGGATGTAATTCCGGGACCGGAGGAGAACGCTGTGACCACACCAGGGTGTTCCGTGTTTTAACAAAACGGTCCCAGAGAAGGGTGGTTGCAATGCGCCAAGGAAAGAGCAGGTCTGCCCAGCCTCCGGCCGGAGCGCCAGTTTTTGGCTCATCCACGTAAGCCCCTTCCCGGCCAGGCCAGGAAACTCGGACCCGGGGGAACTGAACCAAGCGGCCGCTGCGCAACCGCAGACACATGGCATAGTGTTTAAAGCTCCGTTACGAAACAGAATGTTGGCAGTTCAAATCCACCAGCCGCTCCTTGGAGATCCTATGAGGCAGTTCTACTTGTCCAGTACGGTCGCTATGGGTCGGAATCGACTCGATGGCAATGGGTTTTTGGAGGGGAAGGGGGCACTCAGTTCTGTGAACCAGACAGCGCAAGGAGGTTGGGCTGCCCGCTGTGGGTCCTGTGACCCAGCCTTTATCTTGGCGCCGTAATGTTTTGTTTTTTTTTTTTTTTTTTGGACCTTTTTTTCAATACAGAAAATTGTATTATAAAGCAAAACTTTAAATCAGGTGGAATCCCACCAGCCAGAGACACAACATTCAATATTTTCTGACAGGCTTTGAAATATGCTTCTAAAACGAATTTGGAAGCATCTGTATATTCAATATTGTCAGAGGGATTTAAGCAGGAGAATGTCACAGTTGGCTGTGTGTCTTGGAAAAATATCTGTGGACCCGGCTGAGGCCGGGTTAGAGGGGCCCAATCCAGAGCAAAAAACAGAGAGGCAGCTGCCACCATCCAGGTAACGGGCCTGGACCAAAGCTTGCGCCGGGGGTGAGGAGGAGGCCAGGTACACAGGGGACCCGGTAACATGGGCTCCTATGACATTGGCAGGTAAATATGAAGTGGAGGAAAGGACTTGTACTATCTATAGGAGTTTGAAATGTACAACTATTTTAGCTAGATGCATTGATTAATAAAATATTTACATATTTAAATTATGTAATTCCACTTCTAGGATTTATGGGGGGGGGGATCAAACATTATTTATGATGTGAAAAAACTGGAAATAACCTAAATATCTGCAGAAAGTGTGTGATAAAATACAATATGGTCCATCTAAGGAGTCTTACACAAATTTTCAAACTTATGTTTCTGAAGCATCTCTAATAATATTGGAAAATCTAATTTTAAAAAGGATACAACACTGGATATATAGATGCTTCCAGATTTGTTTTAAAAGTATGTTCCAAAGCCTGTCACAAAATATAGAAAATATTGAACGTTGTGTCTCGAGCTGGTGAGATTCCACCTGATTTTAATTTTTGCTTTAATTTTCTATTTTTCAAAATGTCCACAAGAAAACATATTTCATTTTCGACTTCTACAATAATTTTTAATTTTGGAAATAGTGGCAATGGTTGCACAACATGGTGACTATGATTGATGTCACTGAATTTTACACTTAAAAATGGCTAAAATGGCAAGTTTTGTTACATCTATTTTACCACAACAAAAAAGTAATTCTTAATATAAGAGTAACACGTGCTTGCTGTTAAAATAAAAAGTTAAGCAGGAAGTATATAAAGTAAAAAGTACATGTTTCCATTTACCATAACCTCATGTCTCCCCCAGAGGTGGTGACTGTTGGCAGGTTGTCTCTACACTTCCAGCCCTTTTCCTATGTGTGTGACTGTGATGGTTAAGAATGTGTGTCAGCTTGGCTGGGCCATGATTCTCCGTGTTTTAATGTAATTACTCCCATGATTGAATATACTGTGAGTAGCCAATCAGATGAAAGGGAGTCCCTTGGGGGTGTGGCCTGCATCTGTATGTAAGCAGGCGTTTGGGCTTTTTGCTCTCTCTAGATCCTGCGGCTGCTTTCTGTCATCTCATCTCCGGTTCTTGGGACTTGAGCTGTCAGCTTATCTGCCGAACCTGGGATTTGTGGATCTGCACAGCCTGTGAGTAGGAGCCCTGCTCTCCGATCTTCCGATCTTGGGCTTGCCAGCTTCTGCAGCTGTGTGACTTGGGAGAGGCCTCTACCCTGATCCACTGACTTGGGACGTTCTAGCCCCTATAATCACGTGAGCTGTTTCCTTGATATAATCTCTCTATATAGATACATTTATACACTTTGCTGGTTTTGCTTCTCTAGAGAACCCAGCCTAAGACAGTGATCCTGAACACACACACACACAGTGTTGGCATACGGTTTTTCAAAAATGGATTCATACTCTACGTATTCTCCTGCAACTAGCTTTGTAAATAATATGTTGTCACATTTTCTATGTCAGTCGTATGGATCTACCACATTCTCATAATAGCTTTGTAAGAGTTCAAAGTTTGAATGAATCGGAATTAGTTTAACATTTCCTTGCTAACAGACATTTAGGTTGTTTGCATTTAAAAATACTATTTACAAGTGATGCTGCACTGAAGACCCCTGTGTATGGTGTATGTGTATAAGGTGTACGTATGCATGGCCATAGGAGAGATGCCTAAAAGCAGAATTGTTGGGTCAGAGGGAAAGTGCTTTTAAAATTTTCATAGGTAGTGTCCAGTTACTTTCCCAAAAGGCTGTTCCAATCTACACTCATTACAATGAATAATAGTGTCTTTTCCCCTACATCCTTGCCAATCATGTGATTTTGTTGATCTGTTTTTATTTTGCCCATGTCGTTGTTTAGAATTTGATCATTGGTGAAACTTATTTTCCCTTCATATTTTTACTGACTAATTCTGTTTCTTCTGTGAATTGACTGGTCATAATTTTGCCCACTTTTTCCATTCAGTTGTTTGTATTTTCTAATAGACTTATAGAAATTCTTGATATATTTTGGATATTAACTCCTTGTCTGGTTTTGGTCTGAGCCTCACTCACAGTGGTATGTCTTCGGCAGCAGGACCCAGATCACTGTCCTAGGTAAGTGGCTCTCACAACTTTTCCCAACCCCTCCCACTCCTCCTGTCTCCAGAAAGTCGGTTTTCTCTCTTGGGGGCTTCTTGTCCCCTGTCCACCCCAGTCTAAGGGCCCATCCTTTTACCTTTTCTGTGGGCCTAGGGGAGGAGGGTTGGTCTCGGGGTTCCCAGCAAGAGAGGCCCCGACAGCAGGAACAACTCCTTCAGAGTCTGACAGCCAGGACCAGCCTGACAGCCTGGAGCCTGGCCTGGGGAGCTTGGCCCCAGGTTTGGGCGCTTCTGCCCCACTTCCAGAGCAGACCCCACGTGGATGCAAGAGGCTGGTCTGACCAGGGCACTGGGCAGCTTTAGAGACAGTCCCAAGCCCCTGGGTCTAGGCTGAGGGCTGGATGTCCACCAGGTCCGGGAGGGCTCCACAGGAGACCCGAGGACAAGGCTGGAGCTGTGACCCCAGCTCCAGGGTGCAGGAGGTCAGCCCAAGGGGAGACCGATGGAGGGTGAGGAGGGGATCGGACTCTTTCTAGGTCAAAGCTCTCTGGGGCCATGGCTGGACCATAAGGACAGGGGCCAGAGAGACGAGGTGAGACCGGGTGAGGTGACAGACACCATCCCTCCTAGTGCGGTGGTCAGAAAGGAGCAGGGCTGGAAGCCAAGACTCCCAGGTCCCATTGGGCAGAGAACCATCTGGCCCAGAGCCTTTTAGACTGTGAGGCCAGATGTCTCCCCTGTCCAGTAAGTTTGCCCCCTGCCATGGAGCGAATTAGGGGGTCCAGTGAATTTCTGGCTGTCAGGTAAATCAGGGGTGGTCAGGGGCTTCTGAAGTGGGCGTGAGGCAGTTGTACCCCATAGTTTCTGTGTGAATTACCCAAAGAACCATCCCAGCTGAAGGGTTCTGTGATCAGGCCGGTGAGGAGAGGGGGAAACAAAGCTCGGAGGAGCCCCCTTGAGGCTTTGGCCAGAATGAGCCCACCCTGCTCCCTGGGACAGCTGAGTGGACCACCTGGCTGGGAAAGAACCTGGGCCCTGGGGGTAATAGAAGGCCCCCCCCCAGGCGCCAGGTGCTAAGCTTGAGGCTTCTACATACACCATGGGGATGTCCCACCAGCCTAGGGGGAGCCTCGGTTCACAGGGCAAGAAAGAGGGTGCCCCAAGAATGCAGCAAGTGGGCATCTGGTTTACAAGGAAGTTGTGTTGTTCCCTGTGACACCCCAACCTGGGGCTGAGGCTGAGGGCACCGAAGGGCTGCTGGATTCCAAATTCAGACTCCAGAGGTGGAGGTATAGCTACCCTGGTCACACGGGAAACTGACCACCAAAGGGGAGGGACTCTACAGGTCCCTGGGAGAAGGTCACTTGGAAAGGGCTTCTAGGAGGAGCTGGGTACCTGACCCAGGGGTGCCAGAGTGGAAAGAGGAGAGGGGAAGGACAAACACAGCTCTGCTGTGAGCATCCCAGAATGGTGACGGGAACAATGGAGTGTGTTCCCAACAACCTCGAATCATCCCTGTGCCTCACAGCACTGCCTCTGTCCACCAGGTCAGCCCAAGGCCTCGCCCTCAGTCACTCTGTTCCCACTGCCCTCAGAGGACTTCCAAGCCAACAAGACCACACTGGTGTATCTCATGAATGACTTCTACCCGGGTACCGTGACTGTGACCTGGAAGGAAGACGGCACAACCATCACCCAGGGTGTGGAGATCACGAAGCCCTCCAAACACAGCATCAACAAGTATGCAGCCAGCAGCTGCCTGACTCTGCTTACACAGTGGAGGTCTCATAACAGCTACAGCTGCCAGGTCACACATGAGGGGAGCACCATGGAGAAGAAGGTGGTCCCTGCAGAGAGTGTTTAGGGAAGACCCAGAGGAGTTGGACCTTGGGTATGGAGACACCCATCCAGCCATCCATTCCCCAACTCCCCACTGTGTCTCTGAGCCCCTCCTGGCATCAGCTCAGACCTGGGTGGACCCTATACCCTCCCAGTGTCCACTTCTCAATAAAGATCCAATGTTTATCATCTGATGTGTCCAATTTGCCTCCGTTTCTGTTTGTGTCTCTGGGGAGGGTCTCTGCTCCAGGGGCATGGCAGTTCCTGCATGGAGGCCCCAACTCCCATAATCCCCCCCAAACATGCAGGAAGTGAGGTGAGCTCCTTTTGCTGGAGGAACATTGACCACAGCCAGAATTGTCCCCACAAGTGCCACCCTGGAACTCTGTCCTTGTCCACCTAGAAAGAAGAGGGACTGAGGGAGGGGGCAGACCCCGAGTATCACATCAGGGAGAAATGAGGAGGGTTCCAGTCCTCTGGAGTGGGCTGGAGACAGGCAATGGGAGGAATAAACCCCTTGAGCTGAGACCGGGGTCTGAGCACGAGACAACGTTCAGTTTCCTGGTTTCATCAAGGGACCCAGGTGGACAGCATTTACCTGGGAATAGTCCATGGTTTTATCATCACCTGGAAGCATTGGAAATATTTGGAGAGTTTCACATTCACACCTATCTCTTAAAATCTCAGAATGTATGGCAGCTAAGTAAAGACACAAGTCCTGCAATAGAGAAACAGTTCAATGTCATATAACTCAGCCTTCCCAAATCATGTTGACCTTCTCCCCACCATAAGAAGCCCCACTAAGGCTCTGCCAGGCAATAGTGCCCAGAGACAATATTTGGGGGGAAATGAGGATAAGGCTAAGGCACACACATGTTCTCTGTCTAGTTCTGATGTATGTGGGGTCAGCTCAGCTCAGCATCGTTCTGGGAATGTCCATCAGGAATTCTCAGTCTGTGTTGTCAGGTTTGGGTATAGAGTTAGGGGCAGGTATATGGATGTAGGTTGTTGATGGTCACAATTTGGGGAGGGTACATTGTTGCAATTGTGGTAAGTGAGAAAGTACATTGTCCCAGGCACATAATGGGCTTGTGATAATATTCCCTGGGAGGGGATGTGAGAGTGAAATTCAGGATTAGAGTCAGCGTCAGATCAGATAGGATCAAGGCAGAGGGGAGTGTGGTGTCAGGGCTATAGCAAAGTCAGGGGTCAGGCTGCCACAGTGATGAGTCTCTTACCCCCTGCTCCGACCCTACTGGGATTATACAGGCTCTTTTCTTTCTTAATAAATTTTATTTTGTAGAGCAGTTTTTAGGTTTACAGAAAAAAATGCACAGAAAGAACAGAGAATTCCCATATATCCTCTCTAAGAGTTAGCTTGCGTTAGTGTGGTCCATTTGTTACTACTGATGAGCATATATTGATACATTATTAGTAACCAAAGTCTACAGTTTACATTAGGGTTCACTCTCTGTGTTGTAGGTTCCTATGTATTTTAACAAATGCATAATGTCACATGTCCACCACAATATTACCATACAAAATAGTTTCACTTTTCTTAAAATGCCCTTTGATCCACCTATTCATCCCTTCCTCCTCTGCCTGAATCACTCAACTTTATTACTATCTCTAGAGTTTTGCCTTTGTCAGAATGTCTTACACTTGGAATCATACAGTGTGTACCTCTTTCAGATTGGATTCTTTCACTTACCAATATGCATTTAATGTTTCTCCATGTCTTTTCAGGGCTCGACAACTCAATTCTTTTCATCACTGAGTGGTAATCCACAGTATGGGTGTATCACAGCTTCTTTATACATTCATCTGTGGAAGGACTTCTTGCTTGCTTCCAATTCTTGACAATTAAGGATAAATTTGCTATAAACATTCATGTGCCCGTTTTTGTGCGAACATAAGTTTTCAGTTCATTTGGGTAAATACCTAAGAGCACAATTGCTGAATCATATAGTAAACCTACATTTAGCTTTGTAAGAAATTGCCAGACTATATTCCAAGTGGCTTTTTGCATTCCCATAAACAATGAGTGAGAGCTCCTGTTGCTACACATCCTAGCCAGCATTTGATGTTGTCAGTGTTGTGGATTTTAGCCATTGTAATAGTTGTGCAGTGGTATCTCGTTTTGATTTGAATTCACTGATGAGTTCTTGAGCATCTTTTCTTATGGCTATTTGTTGTCTGTGTATCTTCTTTGGTGAGATGTCTGTTCTGATCTTTTGCCCATTTTTTAATTGGGTCATTTGTTTACTTATTGTTAAGTTTTAAAGATCTTTGTATGTCTTGGATACAGGTCCTTTCTCAGATATGGGTTATGCAAAGATTTTATCCTACACTGTGGCTTGTTTTCTCATTCTCTTGGCAGTATCTTTTGTAGAGCAGAGGTTTTTAATTTCAATGAAGTACAGCTTATTAGTGTTTTCTTTTATGGATCGTGCTTTTGGTGTTGTATCACAAACTCCTCAGCAAATGCCCCATTACCTTCTAGAATGTATATTAAAACAAACAAACAAACCCATTGCCATCAAGTCAATTCTGACTCACAGCAACTCTATAGAATGTATATAGTATTTCATTTAACATTTCAATCAGTGATCCATTTTGAGCTCATTTTCGAGAAAGTGTAAGACCTGTGTCTAGATTCATTTTTTACATGTGGATGTCTAGTTGTTCTAGCACCGTTTATTGAAAAGACTATCCTTTCTCCATTGAATTCACCTACTCTTTTGTCAATAAACAATGGACTATATATGTGTTGGTCTATTTCTGGACTATTTATTCTTTCCCATTGACTGATTTGGCTGAGATTATATTTTACTGATGATGTGAAAGTCTCATATCTGGAGACTGGGAACCTATTCACGTGTCTCCTGGGTCCTTCTGAGTCCCATGAGGAACTCAGTGATTTCCTGCTCCCTAGGGTGACAAGATGTTCTAAGCTCATCTTGGACCTTGTCTGCTTCAGGCCCGGAATTGACAATTTACCCTCAGTGTCCAAAGTACATGTAGGGGAAGTGGTGTTTAAAGACCACAGTCAAGGTACTAGCTCCCATCTCTCCTTCAATCAAGACATTACCAGACCCACCCCAGAATGAAACCATATTATAGCTTATATGATGACAAGGGATATTTCCAAGTCTCCCTGAAGGAATGAGGGTGGCATTTCCTACTGGGAACATGGCCAGGGCCCCCCTCCCAAAAAAAAAAGGACCCACCCGGAGAGATGAAGCCGAGTGGCCAGAGTCAGTAGGGATTGTTTAATGCTTCCTATGGGCAGTGCACTCCAAGGCAACCTGCCCATCCTGGGGAGATTGAGGCATTCCTGTGAACACCCTCTGCCCTCACCCCATGTCTCATCAAGGATTAGAGTTTTGTCAACTCAGTATAGACACCCTGTTCCAGTCCATGGAATTTCATTTCTTACTGTGATAAATATCCCCAAGAAATCATTCCTATTCCCAGGCCACAGTCAATGGGAAAAACAGATTCAAGACACCAACTTCCTCCAGGATCCCCACTTCCCAGCACCTGCCCCAACTCTGCTTGGTTAGCAGGTGGGCATGTGGCCTCACTTCTGAGCAGTTGCCAGCCTGGGGTAGGGGCCAAGTCTTCCTTATCACAGCTGCAGGTGGGCTGGGGCTGGGGGGCTGGGGGGCTGGGGGGCTGGGGCTGGGGCATCACAGGCAGGGTTTTTGTACGAGCCTGTGTCACAGTGTTTGGTGGAAGGACCCAGCTGATCGTCCTAGGTGAGTCTCTTCTTCTCCTCCCTTCCCATGCTCCTCAAACATTTTGGTCAATTTCTACTGTTTTTGCCCCTTTTCTGTGTTTTGTCTCTGCCTGGGATCAGGGATTCACCCAGAAGGTGGTCTCAGCAAGCCCTGGTCTCAGGGTCTAGACTGGAGACCACAAGTCAGAGATCGAGTCTAGATTACCCTAAACAGTAGGACTCTGGGTCCAGGGCCACGGTATATGGCAGGAGCTGGAGGTTCCCCGGCATCATGTGGTTGTCCTGCATGAAGTACTGAGCCACCTGGAACTCAGGGAACCAGACAAGAGGGAGGACAAAAGAGAAGGCTCTAGACTCCAGGACAGGGGGAAGGTCATCAGGGGCAGGGTGTGAGGGGGAAGTTGGACCCTAGGTCTCTGCAGGAACACTCCGTTGGACACATGTTTGTCCACAGATATGACCAAGCAGTCAAAAGGAACCCCTAAAACTAACTCTGCAAAATAAGGGAGACCCCAGGCAGACAGACTTTCTCTGATCAGGAAACATATTACCTTATCCTTCAGGATAGACTGATTTGGAGAAAACAGATCCCTCAGGGCACACAGCCCAGAACCCCCTGAGAACCTGTTTCAGGTCAGAAATATTCCCAGAGTGGACCCCACGGGAGAGTCAGAGACCTCACATTATCCTTTAGGGGACAGACAGACCCCATCAGGATGTCAGAAGGAGGCAGGGCAGGAGGCAGGATCAGACTTCTGTATGGGGGCTGAGAGGAGATGGGTATCAGGAAGGTGACAGGCAAGTGTCCAGCTCAAGGTTCCCAGGTGAGATAAGAGTTGTTTCAGCAACACCCCACACACACTGCCACCCTAACACAGACCCTCATGCTCGCCGTGGACTGAGCTCTTGGACCTTGCTCTGCACCTGGGTCTGGAGAGCCTGTACCCCACACACACACTGAGGTCAGTGTACCCCTACTGTGAACCCCAGGCCTCTGACCTCCTGCTCCTCTCTTACAGGTCGGCCCAAGTCCCTGCCCTCAGTCACTCTGTTCCCACCAACCTCTGAGGAGCTCCAAGCCAACAAGACCACACTGATGTGTCTCATGAATGACTTCCAACCCAACAGCTGACTGTGACCTGGAAGGAAGCTGGCACAAACATCACCCAGGGTGTGGAGACCACTAAGCCCTCCAAACAGAGCAACAACAAGTATGCAGCCAGCAGCTACCTGACCCTAACGCCCTCCCAGTGAAGGTCTCATAAGAGCTACAGCTGTCAGGTCACGCACAAGGGGAGCATCATGGAGAAGAAGGTGGCCCCTGCAGAGTGTGCTTAGTGCCCTGAGCGTCCCTACTCAAGAGGGCCCAGAGGGGCTGGACTCTGGGTGTAGGTTCTCCCATCCAAACACCCCTTCCCCATCTCCCCACTGTGTTCCTACATCCATGCACCACGTCAGTTCAAACCAGGGTAGACCCCACACCCTCCTATAGTCCACTTCTCCTCAATAAAGATCTGACGTTTATCTTCTGATGCCTACAATGCCTGTCTGTGCCTGGTCGCATCTGGGAAGTATTTCCGCTCCAGGGCCAGTGACAGTTCTTCCCTTCCTCCCACCCAACAACATGCAGGGAACAGGAATGAGCTCCATGTGCTAGGGGAACCATGAACACAGCAGGGATTGTCCCTGCCGGTGCAGCCCTCATTTGCAGTCTTTGTCACTCAAGAAGGAAAGGGCCTGAGGGACAGAGGGCTTGAGAGTGGGACCCTGAGTATTGCATCAGGGAGAAATGAGGAGGGTCCCAGGGGCCTTGAATGCTCTGGAGACACCTCATGGAAGGAAGGAGCCCATTGAGCCAAGACCGGGTCTGAGCGTGAAATGAGGTTCAATTTCCTGGTATCATCAAGGGACCCAGGTGGACAGCATTTACCTGGTGAGGTAACAGTGGTTTTCCCATCACAGGGAACACTGGAAATATTTGGAGAATTCCACATACTCATGAATCCCTTAAATTTTTACAGCGTATGCTAGCTACATAAAGACACTGGTAAGTCTTGCAGTAGAGAAAAAGTTTCATGTTATGTAACCAAAATATCCCAAACCATGTTGCCTCTCTTCCCCGTTTTAAGAGTTCCTAGTTATGTTCTGCTTGACAAAGCATTCCCTGGGACAATATTTGGGGGAAACTGGGGGTCAGACTGAGGCACACACATACCCTTTGTTTATGATCAGCTGGGCATGGGGTCATGTCAGCTCAGCATAGGGCTGGGATCTCCACCATGAAGAGTCTTGATGTGTAACTTTAGGAACAGGTTTATGGGTAGAGATTGGTGATGGTCACACAGATTGGGGAGGGGACATGGGTGAAATTGGGGTAAGTGAGAAAGTGCACGGTCCCAAGCACCTAATGGGCTTCTGATGATTGTTCTTCAGAGGGGATGTCAGAGCAAAATTCAGGATTAGAGTCAAGGTCAGGTCAGACCAGGCCAGGTCAGTGGGGAGTGTGGTGTCAGGGCTGCAGACAGGTCAGGCTTCCAAGTTAATGCACCCTCCCCAGCCCCGGAGACCGAGCTGCAGATTATATTGGTTTTTCTTTTTTAATAAATTTAGTTTTTAGAGCAGTTTCAGATTTACAAAAAAATTGCACAGAAAGAACAGAGTTCCCATATATCCCTTCTAACAGCTAGCTTGCATTATTATACATTTGTTATTCTTGATGAGCATGTACTAATACATTATTACTAACTAAAGTCTATAGCTTGCATTAGTGTTCACTCTTTGTGCTATACAGTCCTATGGGTTTTGAAGAATACATAATATCAGGTCCAACACTATGTTATCATACAGAATAGTTTCACTTTTCTTAAAATGCCTGTCTATGCACCTACTCATCCTTTCTTCCTCTGCCTGAATCCCTGGGAACCACTCAACTTTGTTACTATATCTCTAGAGTTTTGCCTTTGTTAAAACGTCATACACTTGGAATCATACTGTGTGTGGCTTTTTCAAACTGGTTTCTTTCACTTACCAATATGCATTTAACGTTTTTCCTTGTTTTTCAGTGGCTTGACTACTCAACTCTTCTCATTAAGAGTGATAATCCATTGTATAGATGTAACACAACTTATTTATTAATACACTTATGGAAGGACGTCTTGTTGCTTCCAGTTCTTGACAGTTATGGATAAAGTTGCTATAAACATTCATGCGCCAGTTTTTGTGTGGACGTAAGTTTTACCAATTTCATTTGGGTAAATACCTAGGAGCACAATTGTTGAAAAGTATAGTAAACTTACCTTTAGCTTTGTAAGAAATTGCCAGATTGTCTTCCAAGTGGCTTTTTGCATTCCTATCAGCAATGAATGTGAGCTCCTGTTGCTACACATCCCAGCCAGAATTTGATGTTAGTGTTTGGGATTTTAGCCATCATAATGGTTGTGTAGTGCTATCTCACTGTTGTTTGATTTTGCTGCTCCTCAGTGACATATAATGTGGGCCATCTTTTCATATGCTTGTCATCTATATATCTTCTTTGGTGAGGTATCTGTTCAGATCTTTTGTCCATTTTTTAATTAGGTTATTTATTTACTTACTGTGAGTTTTAAGACTTTTTTTATATCTTGGTTAGAAGTCCTTTATCAGATACATGTTTTTGCAAAGATTTTATCCTAGTCTGCGGCTTGTTTTTTCATTCTCTTAACAGTATCTTTCGTAGAGGAGAAATTTTTAATTTCAGTGAAATACAACTTATCAGTGTTTTCATTTATGGATCACTCTTTTGGAGTTGCATCACAAACTCCTCATCAAATACACCATCACCTAGATTTTCTCCTATGTAATCTCCTAGAGTTGTATAGTATATCATTTAACATTTAGGTTAGTGGTCCATTTTGAGTTCATTTTTGTGAAAGGTGCAAATTTTTGTGCATGGATGTCCAATTGTTCCAGCATTATTTGTTGAAAAAGCTATCCTTTCTCCATTGAATTCACCTACTCTTTTGTCAAAGAACGGTTCACTAAATTTGTGTGGGCCTGCTTCTGAACTATTTATTCTTTCCCATTGACCTACTTTGGCTGAGATTGTATTTTATTGATTACGTGAAAGTCTCATTTTTTGAGACTAGGAGCCTCTTTATCTGTCTCCTGGGTCCTCTTGAGATCTCCTGAGACCCCAGAGGACCTTGATAGATTCCTGCTTTCCATAGTGACAAGATGTTCCAGACTCATTTTGTACCTTGCCTGCTTCAGGACAGAAATTGACCATTTACCCTTGGTGCCCTGATTCAGTGTCATGGGAGGTGGTGTTTGAGACTGCAATCAAGGTGACAGCTCACATTTCACTTTTGACCAACACATTAAAGACCCCCAACCAATCTTGAGACCATATTATGGCCTTTGTGGTGACAGGGATATTTCCTAGGTCTCCCTGGAGGAATGAGGCTGGCATTTCCTAGTGGGAACACCAGCCAGGCTCCCCCTAAACAGAGGACACACCCAGAGAGATGGAGCTGAGATGCCAGAGTCATAGTTGGGATTGTCGGGTGCTTCCAACGACCACTGCACCCCAAGACAACCTGCACATCCCTGGGGAGATTGCAGTAAACCTGCAGGAACCCTCTGCCCTCACCTCATGTCTCTTCAAGGGTTAGAGTTAAGTGAACTTGATATAGACAGATATCCTGCTCCATTCCATGGAATTTCACTCCTCAGTGTGATAAGTACCCCCAAGAACTAATTCCTATTCCCAGATAATGGTCTATGACATCAACTTCCTCCAGGAGCCTCGTTTTCCAGGGACATGCTGTACACACAGGGTCACCTACCCCATCTCTGACGGGTGGGCATGTAGTCGTGTGGCCTTACTACTGAGCAGATGCCAGCCTGTGGTGGGGGCTAAGGCTTCCCCATCACAGCTGCAGGTGGGCTGGGAAGGGGAGGCTGGGGCTGGGGCATCACAGACAGAGTTTTTGTACTAGCCTGTGTCACAGTGTTGGGTATCCAGCAGAGGGACCCAGCTGACTGTTCTGGGTGAGTCTCTTCTTTTCCCTTCTTTCCCTGATTTCCCAATGTTTTGAGTAATTCTCCACAGTTTTTGCAATGTTCTGTGTTTTGTCTCTGCCTAAGATCAGAGATTTACTCAGAAGCTGGTCTCAGCAAACCCTGGCCTCCTCCTCTCCCTTTTCAGACACTTTTTGTGCCTCCAGCTGGTCACCATCAGCCCTTCACCTCTGACCTCACAGGCAGAGGATGAACAGGATGATCCTGGACATTGTACTACTCTCTAAGGGGCATGCTGGGCCCTAAGATTTCTTCTGTCCTGTCCTCCCCCAATAGGCTCATTTTAGTCCCCCTCAGTCTGTGGGGGTCTCCTGAGGTCCTGGTCTCAGAGAAAAGAGGGTGTAAGTGGCCACTGAGAGGTGGCCACCTGGGAGACTCTAGAGGACCTGTAACTCTCACAGTGGAGGCTAGGGACCACAGGTCAGAGGCTCAGGGCTGGGTTACCCTGGACAATGGGACATGTGGAATGTGACAGGAGGTGGAGGGATCAATGAGCCAGGGTGGGTCTGCCCTACACAGAGCCCTGAGTCACCTGGGACTTGGTGGGAGGGAGGACAGAGGAGAAAGCTCCAGACCTCAAAACTGGGGAAGGGTTATCGAGGACAGGGTATGAGGGGGACAGTGTATCCTGGGTCTCTGTAGGAGACACTGGCTCCAATACACAAGTCACTAAAGGAGAAGACAACAGATCCCATGGAATGAAATCACAGATATGACCAAGGGTTCATAAGGGATGCCCCAAACTGATACTGCAGAATAAGACAGACCCCAGACAGACAGACTTCCTCTGATCTGCAAACTCCTTCCTTTATAAGATACCCTTCAAGAGAAACAGTTTTGGGGAAAACAGAACACGCACCAGAGTCAACCGAGAACCTGCATCAAGTTACGAATGTCCCCAGAGTGGATCCCATTGGAGAGTCAGGGAGCTTGTATCACCCGCTTGAGGATAGACACAACCCAGACAGACCACATCAGGATGTCAGGAGGCAGGGGGAGGAGGTCATGGGAGATAGATTTTGGGAAAGTGATGGGCAGATGTCCAGGCTCAGGGCCCCCAGCTATGGTGGGAGTTGTTTGAGCAACACCCCACACCCACCTCTACCCTGATGTGGATCCTAAGGCTCATCATGGACCTAGCTTTTAGACTTTGATCTATACATGCATCTGGGGAGCACATTACCCACTCACACACTAAGGTCAGGGTCCTCCAACTGTGGACACCATGCCTCTAACCTCCTGCTCCTCTCTCACAGGTCAGCTCAAGGCCTTGCCCTCAGTCACTCTGTTCCCACCATCCTCTGAAGAACTCCAAGCCAACAAGACCACAATGATGTGTCTCATGAATGACTTCCAACCCGACAGCTGACTGTGACCTGGAAGGAAGCTGGCACAAACATCACCCAGGGTGTGGAGACCACTAAGCCCTCCAAACAGAGCAACAACAAGTATGCAGCCAGCAGCTACCTGACCCTAACGCCCTCCTAGTGAAGGTCTCATAAGAGCTACAGCTGTCAGGTCACGCACAAGGGGAGCATCATGGAGAAGAAGGTGGCCCCTGCAGAGTGTGCTTAGTGCCCTGAGTGTCCCTACTCAAGAGGGCCCAGAGGGGCTGGACTCTGGGTAGGTCTTCGCCCATCCAAACACCCCTTCCCCATCTCCCCACTGTGTTCCTACACCCCCACCCCACATCATCTCAGACCTGGGCGGACCCTCGCACCCTCCCCATGTCTACTTCTCCTCAATAAAGATCTGACGTTATCATCCGACTTGTCCAATGATCATCTGTGTCTGATTGCATCTCTGGGGAGGATCCTGCTCCAGAAGCAGGGGGAGTTCCTTTGTGGAGTCCCAGCCCCTGACATCCTCCCCCTACAACACACAGGGAACTGGGGTGAGCTCTGTGTTCTGAGGGAACCGTGACCACAGCAGGTATTGTCCCCACAGGTAATGGAAACACAGTCCTTGTCCACCCAGGAAGGAGAGGGGCCAAAGGAGGGGATGCATCAGGGGGAGGACCCTGAGTACCACACTGGGGAGAAATGAGGAGAGTCCCAGGTGCCCAGGAGGAGGGTGGAGACAGGCCATGGGAGGATGGAAACCCTTGAGCCAGGACCAGGGTCTGAGCACAAGACAATGTTCCACTTCCAGGTTCTGGATGAGGGGCCCAGGCAGGAGAATGTTCACCAGGGATGAGGTCAGTGGCTGTGCCATCACCAGGGAGTCTTGGGAAGGTTAAGGAAATGCCTCATAGGTGTGCATTTCTCAAACTTTCAGAACACATATTAGCCTAGCCAAGTAGAGCTACTGAAACTTCTGCAGTAGAGAAAGAGTTTCATGTTGGGTCACCCAGCATTTCCCAGATCATGATGGCCATCTTACCCACCTTAGGAAGCTCTAGAATATTCTGAAACACTAGTGTTCTATGGACAGTCATGGGGAGCATGTGGTGAGGCTGAGGTACAGAAGGGCCGTCTGTATAGCATCGGTCTGGTGTGGGGTCAGGTCAGGCTCCAGGTTAATGCCCACATGATGCTGGGATCTGGGTCACGAAGAGTCCTCACATCTAAATCAGGTTAGAACAGAGTTAGGGACAGGTTTATGGATGGAGCTTGGGGATGTCACAAAGCATGAGGGGAAGACAAGGATGAAATTGGAGCAAATGAAAAAGTGCGCCATCCCAGGCCCACAATGGGCCCCTGATGATGTCACATAAGGATGCTCCAAAGCAAACTCAATATCAGGTTCAGGGCTGGTCAGACACAGTCAAGGCAGGGAAATATGGCTTTGAGACTACAGCAAGATGAGGCTTCCATAGTGACACAGCCCCCCAGACACCACTGTGATTATATAGAATTGCCTTTTTAATAAACTTCAGTATTAGAACCAGTTTTATTTACAAAAAAACATGCAGAAAGAACAGAGTTCCCATATACTCCCTCTAACAGCTAGCTTGCATTAGTGTGGTACATTTGTTAATATTGATGAGCACATATTGGTAACCAAAGCCCACAGTTTATATTTGGGTTCCATCTTTGTGTTGTTCAGTTCTACGGGTTTTGACAAATAATGTCATGTGTCCACCATTAGAATAGTTTCGCTGCCATAAAAATGCCCTGTGGTCCACTTATTCACCACCCCCATGAGGTTATAACAGAGTTCAGAAATCCCAATCAGAGAAAGGGACGTAGTGGACATAACCTCAAAAATAAAGAAAAAATTCTCCATGCAGTTAAAAGATGGGCTCCACTGAAAGCTACAAGGCTAACAAAAATGATAGAGGCACCTATACCAGATACGGAGA
This sequence comes from Dugong dugon, assembly GCA_030035585.1. NCBI lineage: Eukaryota > Metazoa > Chordata > Mammalia > Sirenia > Dugongidae > Dugong > Dugong dugon. The sequence continues at coordinate 36,213,342 of CM057476.1, read as the reverse complement.
AATTGCTAATGGATTGAGGCCCAAATACAAAAGCAAATCCCTCTCAGCATGACGACCGTCACTGCTAAGGCATGAAGCTTGTTTGAGATGCTTAAAGAAAAAGCAGGACCAGACTACAACATCAAGTTTAGTGCTAGCTCTGGTTGGTTCAAGCACTTCAAACTTTTTCACTGCATTATGTGAAAGTGAGTGGTGAGTCTGTGAGTGCTGATGTGAAGGCAGCAGCAGAATTTGTTGAACCTTAAATAAACTAGGTGTTTGCACAACTTTCAAATTACATAACATCCTATTTCACAGAAGGTATTGTGGACATTAAGTGACACATTACTATACTTGGATTCATTTAGCTTTTTCACAAAGGGTTCTTCCTTGTAGCAACATGCATTTGGGTTCCCCCGTGTCTTTCCATAGGAGCTCAGGCAGCACAGACAGTTAAGTGCTAGGCTGATAACAGCAGCTCCTAGAGAAAAAGACCTGGAGACCTGTTTCCGTAAAGATTACAAACTAGAAAAACCTATAAGGGCAGTTCTACTCTGTCACATGAAGTTGAAATCATCTTGATGGCATCCTATAGCATGTCTTCCAATAGCGTATTAGCTCAATTCTTGCTATCACTGAGTAATACTCCATTTTATGGATGTACCTCACCTATTGCAGGATACCTTGGTTGCTTCTAATTTTGGGCAATTATGAATAAATCTGCTACAAACATTCACGTGCAGGTTTTTGTGTGAATATAAGTTTTCAATTCACTTGCGTAATACCTAAGAGAGTGATTCTTGGACCATATGATAAGCCTATGATGAGCTTTGTAAGAACCTGCCCAACTGTCTTTCAAAATGGCTATACCATTTTGCACTGCCACCAGCAAAGAACAAGTGTTCTTTTTGCTCCACATACTAGCCAGCATTTGATGTTGTCGGAGTTCTGGATTTTATTCCTTTGAAGCACAGTGGTTAAAGTGCTCTGCTGCTAACCAAAGGGTAGGCAGTTTGAACCCACCAGCACTCTGCAGAAGAAAGATGTGGCAGTCTGCTTCCATAAAGATTACAGCCTTGGAAACCCTATGGCACAGTTCTACTCTGTCCTATGGGGTCACTATGAGTTAGAATTATAGTTTGTTAGCAGTGTCTCGTTGTTTTAATTTGTAATTCCCTAATGACATATGGAAGGAGCCCTGGTGGCACAAAAGTTAGATGCTTGGTTGCTCACTGAAAGGTTGGCAGTTCGAACCCACCCAGCAGCTCAGTGGGAGAAAGACCTAGTGATCTGCTTCTATAAAGATTATAGCCAAGAAAATCCTATGGGCTGTTCTATTCTGACACATGGGGTTGCTATGACTCAGAATCAACTACCAAGCAAAACTGACTGCCACCAAGTAGATTCCCACTCGTAGCAACCCTATAGAGTTTCTGAGGCTGTAAATATCTACAGAAGCGGATTGCCATATCTTTCTCCCATGGAGCTGCTGGCGGTTTCAAACCTTGGACCTTTCAATTAGCGGTCAATCACTTTAACTACTGGGCCACCAGAGCTCCTTGGGAATCTATTAGGCCACACCTAATAACAACAATGGCATATGATGTTGAACATCTTTTCATATGCTTATTGTTATGAGTATATTTTCTTTGGTAAGGTGTTTGTTCAGACATTTTGCCCATTTTGTAACTTTTTTTTTTTAATTGTTGCGTTTTAAGAGTTCTTTGTATACTTAGATACAATGCCTTTATCAGATATGTGTTTTGCAAAGATTTTCTCCTAGTCTGAGGCTTGTCTTCTCATTCTGTGAACAGTAGTTTTCCCAGAGCAGAAGTTTTTCATTTCAATGCCTAGCTTATCAATTTTTTCTTTTATGGATCTTCCTTTTGTTGTTCTATCTTAAACTCATCACCAAACTCACTGTCACCTAGATTTTCTCCTACATTATCTTCTAGAAGTTGTGTAGTATTTCATTTAACATTTAGGTCAGTGATTCATTATACTTCACTTTTGTGTGAGGTCTGTATCTAGATTCATTTTTTTGCATGTGGGTGTCCAGCTGTTCCAGCACCATTTGTTGAAAGATCTATCCTTTCTCCATTGATTTCCAATACTTCTTTGTCACAGGTCAGTTGACTATATTTGTGTGGGTCCTATTTCTGGGCTCTGTATTCTGTTCCATTGACCTATTTGCCTTAGGTTATATTTTATTCATGATGTGAATGTTCAATCTCTTCAGGCAGCTCCTGGGTTCACCCAAGACCTTCCGAGATCCCAGAAGACCTCCATAAGTCCCTGCTTTCTAGGATGACTACACATTCCAGACTTGCCTTGTACCTTCTCTGCTTCAGGTCTGATCAGCCATTTACCTTTAATTCCATGATTCCACATAGTGGGAGGTGGTATTTGGAGAACACAATGGGGATGCTAACTCACATGTCTTCTTCAAATGGACATTACCAGACCTACCCAAAAATGAGACCATATTTTAGCCTGAGTGGACACAGGAGATATTTCCAGGTCTCCATGGAGGAATGAGGTTGGCATTTCCTAATAGGACCACTGGCCAAGTCCACCCCAAACAAGACACACCCAGAGAGATGGGACTGAGATGTCTAGAGTCAGAGTTGGGATTGTTGGATGTTTTCCAAGGTCAGCGCACCGCAAGGCAAACTTCCCATTCCTGGGAGGATTGCACAACTCCTACAGACACCCTCTGCCCTCAGCCCATGGCTCATCAAGCGTTAGTCTTGTCAAATTGATATAGAAGAAGCATCTTGCTTCCTACCATGGAACTCCACTCTTTATTGTGATAAACACACTTCAATGAACTCTTCCTATTCATGGGCAGCAGTGGATGGGAAAACCAAATCTAAAACCCCAACTTCCTTCAGGAGTCTCGCTATGCACAGAAGGTCACCTGCCCCGTCTCTACTGGGTGGGCATGTGCCCTCGCTGCTGAGCAGATGACAGCCTGGGGTACTGGCCCAAGCTTCCCCATCACAACTGCAGGCGGGACTGCAGGGGGGGGGGGGGGATTTGTGGTGGGGACATCACAGGGAGGGCTTTTGTACAAACCTGTGTCACAATGTTTGATGCTCAGCAGAGGGACCCAGCTGACCATCCTAGGTGAATTTTTTCTTCCCCTGTTTCCTTGATTCCCCATTCTTTCAGGCAATTTTGTGCTATTTTTACTCTGTTTCTGTGTTTTGTCTCTGCCTGGGGTCAGAGATTCACCCAGAGGCTGATCTCAGCAAACCCTGGCCTCTTCCTCGCTCTTTTCAGACCCCTCTTGGTGCCTCAAGCTGATCACTGTCAGTCCTTGGTCTCTGACCCACAGGCAGGGCATGGATGGGTGACTCTCGATCTCGTCCTTCTCTCTCAGGTGCATGCTGGGTGCTAAGATTTGTTCTGTGCTGTTCTCCCTCATCTGGGCACCCCCTGGTCCTTATTTTTCTAAGAGGATCACTTTTGGTCCTGGTCACAACAGGAAAAGGGATCAAGGGACCAATGAGAGGTTGACCACCTATGAGACTAGAGGGACTGGGAATGCTCAGGGCCAAGATTGGGAACCACAGGTCAGAGAATCAGGTTGGGTTCCCTTTACTGAGGACTCAGTGTACAGGGCCCGGGGATATGGCAGGAGATAGAGAGTCCCATGACTATTGTGGTGCTGCCCTGCACAGAGCCATGAGCCTCCTGGGATGTAGGGACTCAGGCAGGAGGGAGGACAGAGGAGAAGGCTCTGGACTCCAGGACTGGGGGGAGGGTCATCGAGGACAGGGTGTGACGGTGATGGAGAACACTGGGTCTGTGCGGAAGACACTCACTCCAACACGAGTCTCTGAGGGCATAGACAGCAGATTCCATCACATGAAACCTCAGATATGACCAAGTTGTCAGAGGGGACCCCCAAAACTGACTGCAGAATAAGGGAAGCCCCAGGCAGATAGACTTACTCAGATTAGCAAACCCTTTACTTTACAAAGAACCTTCAGGATAGACAGATTTATTAAAAACAGACCCTTCAGGGCACAAGACACAGAGCCCTCTGAGAACCTACATTACATCAGAAATGTCCCCGGAGTGGATCCTGCAAGAGAGTCAGAGAGCTCACATCACCTGCTCAGAGACACAGACACCAAGACAGACCCTGTCAGGATGTCAGGAGAAGGCAGGGCAGGAGTCAGGTTCAGACTTCAGGAGGGGGAGGGAAAGATCGATTTCAGGAAGGTGATGGGCAGGTGTCCAAGCTCAGGGCCCCCAGATGAGATGGGAGTTGTTTGAGCAAGACTCCAGACCCACCTCCACCTTGACGAGTACCCTCAGGTTCATCATGAACCTAGTTCTTGGACACTTCTCTGCACCTGGTCTGGGGAGCCCGTACCCCACTCATACACTGAGATTAGCATTCTCCCACTGTGGACACTGGATCTCTGACCTCGTGCCCCTCCCTTACCCCTGCAATCCAAGGATTTGCCCTCAGTCATTCTGTTCCTACCAATCTCTGAGGATCTTCAAGCCAACAAGGCCACAATGGTGTGTCACATGAATGACTTCTACCTGGGCATCATGACGGTGACCAGAAGGTAGATGACACACCCAACAAAAAAAAGTCCCTACCCAGATGGCTTCAATGGAGAATTCTACCAAACATTCAGAGAAGAGCTTACACCGGTATTACTCACACTATTTCAGAACATAGAAAAGGAAGGGATACTTCTGAATTCATTCTCTGAAGCCAGGATAACCTTGATATCAAAACCAGGCAAAGACATCACAAAAAAAGAAAATTACAGACCAATATCCCTATATAGAGAGGAGAGAGATCTCCTACAGATGCAAAAATTCTTAACAAAATTCTAGCCGATAGAATTCAGCATCATATCAAAAATACAATACACCATAACCAAGTTGAGTTTCATACTAGGTATGCAAGAATAGTTCATCATTAGAAAATCAATCAAGGTACTCCACCACATAAATAAAATAAAAGAATCACATGATCATCTCAAATGATGCAGAAAAAACGTTCAACAAAGTCCAACACCCATTCCTGATACAAACTCTCAATAAAATAGGTATACAAGGGAAATTCCTCAACATAATAGAGGGCATCTCTACAAAACCAACAGCCAACATCATTCTTAATGGGGAGAGGCTGAAAATATTCCCGTTGAGAACAGGAAAAAGACAAGGATGCCCTTTATCACCACTCCTATTTAACATTGTACTGGAAGTCCTAGCTAGAGCAATAAGGCAAGAAAAAGAAATAAAGGGCATCCAAATTGGTAACGAAGAAGTTAAAGTGTCCCTATTTGTGGATGATATGATACCATACACAGAAACCCCAAAAGACTCCATGAGAAAACTACTGGAACTAATAGAAAGATTCAGCAGAGTAGCAGGATACAAGATAAACATGCAAAAATCAGTTGGATTTCTACACACCAATAAAGAGAACTACAAAAAGGAAATTAGGAAAACTATACCATTTATAATAGTCCCTAAAAAAATCTAACTACGGATGTAAAAGACCTATACAAAGAAAACTACAAAACACCACTGCAGAAACCAAAAGAGACCTACTAAATAGAAAAACATACCATGATCATGGATAGGTAGACTTAACATTCTGAAAATGTCAATTCTACCCAAAGAAATCTACAAATACAATATAATCCCAATCCAAATATCAACAGCATTCTTTAAAGAGATGGAAAAACTAAACACTCACTTTATATGGAAAGGAAAGAAGCCCGGATATGTAAAGCACTATTGAAGAAGAAGAATAAAGTAGGAGGACTTGCACTACCAGATGTCAGAACCTACTATACAGCTACGGTAGTCAAAACAGTCTGGTACTGGTACGACAGACATATTGACCAATGGAACAGAATTGAGAACCCAGATACAAATCTATCCACCTATGGTCACCAGATCTTCAACAAACACCCAAAGTCCATCAAAAGGGGAAAAGACAGTCCTTTTAACAAATGATGATGGCAAAATTGGAGGTCCATCTGCAAAAAAAATGAAACAGGACCTGTACTTCACACCATACACAAAAACTAATTCAAAATGTATCAAAGACCTACATATAAAACCAAAAACTATAAAGATCTTAGAAGAAAAAATAGGATCAAAGCTAGATGCCCTAATACAAGGCATTAACAGGATAAAAACCAGAACTAACAACACACAAACTCCAGAAGATAAGCTGGATAACTGTAATCTTCTAAAAATTAAACACTTATGCTCATCAAAAGACTTCACCAAAAGAGTTAAAAGAGAAGCTACAGAACAGGGGAAAAAAAATTGGCTATGACAAATCTGACAAAGGTCTAATCTTAAAATCTACAGGAAAATCCAAAACCTCTACAACAAAAAGACAAATTATCCAATTAAAAACTGGGCAAAGGATATGAACAGACACTTCACCAAAGAAGACATTCAAGCGGCTAACTTGAGGAAATGTCACGTTAGAGAAATGCAAATCAAAACCATAATGAGATACCATCTCACCCCGACATTACTGACTGTAATCAAAAAAACAGAAAATAACAAATGTTGGAGAAGCTTCAGGGAGATTGGAACTCTTATAAACTGCTGGTGGGAATGCAAAATGGTACAACCATTTTAGAAAACAATATGACACCTCCTTAAAACAGTAGAAATAGAAATACCATATGATTCAGTATTCCCACTCCTAGGAATATATGCTAGAGAAATAACAGCCATCACACAAATAGACATATGCACACCATGTTCATTGCAGCATTGTTCACAATAGCAAAAAGATGGAAACAACCTAGGTGCCCATCAACAGATGAATGGATAAACAAACTATGGTACATACACACAATGGAATACTATGCAACAATAAAAAACAATGAATCTGCAAAGCATCTCGCAACACAGATGAATCTGGAGGGTATTATGCTGAGTGAAATGTCAATCATAAAAGGACAAATATTGTATGAGATCACTACTATAAAAACTCATGAAAAGATTTACACACAAAAAGAAACAATCTTTGATGGTTATGAGGGAGGAGGGTGTGGAGAGGGTAAAACACTAAATGGACAATAGATAAGTGGTTACTTTGGTGAAGGGTAAGACAGTACACGATACTGGAGAAGCCAGCACAACTTGTCCAAGGCAAGGTCTTGGAAGCTCCGTAGACACATCCAAACTCCCTGAGGGACCAAATTACTGGGCTGAGGGCTGTGGGGACCATGGTCTCTGGGGACATCTAGCTCAATTGGCATAACATAGTTTATAAAGAAAATGTTCTACATTCTACTTTGGTTGAGTAGCATCTGGGGTCTTAAAAGCTTGTGAGCAGCCATCTAAGATATTCCACTGGTCTCACCCTGTCTGGAGCAAGGGAGAATGAAGAAAACCAAAAACACAAGGGAAAGATTAGTCCATAAGACTAATGGACCACAAGTACCACAGCCTCCACCAGACTGAGTCCAGCACAAATAGATGGTGCCCAGCTCCCACCAGTGGCTGCTCTGACAGGGATCACAATAGAGGGTCCTGGACAGAGATGGAGAAAAATGTAGAACAAAATTCTAACTCACACACACACACACAAAGACCAGATTTACCTGTCTGACAAAGACTGAAGAAACCCTGAGAGTGTGGCCCCTGGACACCCTTATAGCCCAGTAACATAGTCACTCTGGAGGTTCACTCTTCAGCCAAACATTAGACAGGCCCATAAAACAAAACGAGACTAAATGAGCACACCAGCCCAGGGGCAAGTACCATAAGGCAGGAGGGTACAGGAAAGCTGGTAATGGGGAACCCAAGGTCAAGAAGGAGAGAGTGTGGACATGTTGTGAGGTTGGCAACCAATGTCACAAATCAGTATGTGTATTAATTGTTTAATGAGAAACTAGTTTGCTCTGTTAATCTTCATCTAAAGTACAATTAAAAAATTTTTTCAGGAAGAAAAAAGGAAAGATGGCACAACCATCACCCAGGGCATGGAGACCACCAAGTCCTCCAAACAGAGTAACAAGTATGCAGCCAGCAGCTACCTGACCCTGACGCCTGACAAGTGGAGGTCTCATAACAGCTACAAGCTGCTAGGTCATGCACAAGGGGAGCACCGTTGAGCAGAACGTGGCCTCTGAAGAATGTGCTTAGCTCCCTGAGTTTCTCCACTCAGGGGGGCCGAGAGGAGCTGGACTCTGGGTAGGGGTCTCCCCTTGTCCTCCTAGTCATCCTGAGTCCTTCTCCCTGAACTCGGTAAACTCTCAGTAAACATCCTCATTGTCCATCAGAAAGCCTGCTCTGCCCACATGTATTTGTATACTTTTCATCTTCAATTGGACCATTCTAAAAGGTGAACAGAATCTTCTGGCCTTGTAAATAAACTGTCTAGTGGAGGAGGTGGTCGTGTGTCCTTAAGGGAGAATTCATTGTCAGCCTTGAAATCCCCAGAGAACAATCGAGAAGAGGAGAATGGAAGGAGGTCCACAGCAGGAACCCAGGCCACCTCCTGCACCCCACTGAGTTTCCTGCCATTGTGTGGAATTTGCCCACCTCTAACCATCCTAGGGAAAAACACTCTTTTGTCCTTGTGGCCTCCAGTGTTCAGTCAGAGCCCTTTCCTTGGAATCCGAGGCCCTCTCAGTCTGGGACAGCATCCTTCTCACAAGATGTCCTTTGGTCTCCTAGATATAGGACCCCACCTACAAACATTCCTCCTAAAAATTTCCCATCCTCACTTCCCAGAGCACCCTCTCATCTTGCCTCCGTAGCGACACTGGCCCTGCTCTTCCCCCCAAGCCCATCCCTCTAACTTTTGCCCACAGGACTCTCACTCTCCAGAACCCAGATCACTTGCTCCGACTCTGCCCCTGAGTGCCCTTCCTCCCACAGGTATCACCAGGATCCCACCTGTATTTAAGGCCTCTGGGAGACCAGGCCAGCTCTGTTCTCTCCTCTGACCCCTCAGTGCCAGCCCAACACCAACTCCACCACAAGTGCCTAACATCCAGGTGTCCATGGGGCACTGAGCTGGACCCTGTTAGTTTAAGACCAAGGGTTGGATCCTTGTATTGAACCAAAGACTTCTCTGTAGCTGACCCATCTCTGTGGGGGTCAGCACTGGATCTGAAAACCACATGGATTGTTAGCAAAAGAGCTAGCACAAGATAGGAGAATGGAACAATGACACACACGTACACATACATCCACATATAACCCAACATAAATACACATGCACACACACAACTCACGCACACACAGGAGTCCCTAGGTGGTGCAAAAGTCAATGTGCCCGACTGCTAATGGAAAGGTTGGAGGACTGAGTCCATCCAGAGGCACCTTGGAAAAAAGGTCTGGTGATCTACTTCTAAATATCAGTCATTGAAAACTCTATGGATCACAGTTCTACTCTGACACATGGGGGTACTATGAGTTGGAGTCGACTTGAGGGTAAGTGGACATAAACATACACCCGCCATTTATAAATATGGGCTGTGGCTGGCCGTTTCACTGAGAATACAAGGAAAGCTCTGGGGAAAAGGTGCTGCTATGAGGATCTAGAGTGAGACCGGAACAAAGAAAGTCATGAGCCTTCAGGGCCAGCCCAGAGCAGAAGGGAAGGGCTAAGGTCTCCCTGCTCTCCTAGGCAGGGGGAGACAAGAGGAGGCTTGTTGTTGAGAGTCTCATGAGAAGACACGAGAACATCGGGGGCCAAGACCAGGATTCTCGGAGAGGGCCTCTGTGTCCAGGGCCCAGCACTGCACAGGGGCCCAATGCCATATACGTTGTGTAGCCTCACTGTGTGGGCACCTAGTGTGCATCTGGACCAGTGCTTGCATGTACACGGTGGATGTGGGAGCACGGGTCAGCCAGGAGCAGTGCAAGGGGACGACAGAGGTACTCACTTTCAAGCTGCTGGAAAAGATTGCACTGGGAGCACAGCCTGCCTCCCACTCTCTGTAGCCCCTTTTCAGCCATTCTATCTCTAATTTGGGGCAGTAGTGGTTCAGTGGTAGAATTCTCGCCTTCCTTATGAAAGACTAGGATTCAATTCCCGGTCCATGAACCTCACGCACAGGCACCACCTGTCTATCAGTGGAGGCTTACATGTTGCTATGACACTGAACAGGTTTCAGCAGAGCTTCCAGACGGAGATGAACTAGGAAGAAAGGCCTGGCGATCTACTTCTGAAAACCAGCTAATGAAAGCCCTATAGAGCACAACAGTCCCGTCTGCAAACCACAGTGGGAATGGTACAGGAGCAGGCAGTGATTCATTTCCCTGTGCATGAGGTCGTCATGACTCAGGGGCCAAAAACATGGCAGCTAACAACAACAACATCTCTAATTCTGCACACTCACCCTTTGAAGAGACAGCTAACTCAGGGGGGCTTGGGAGGGGGGGCCCAGACAGTGACCACCTCCACTTCACATTCAGGACAACTGCCCAAGGGAAAAAAAAAAACCAAATTCTTTGTCATGGAGTAGATTCTGACTCATAGCAACCCTACAGGACAGAGTAGAACGGCCCTATAGAGTTTCCAAGGAGTGCCTGGTGGATTCGAACTGCCAACCTTTTCTTAACCACTATGCCACCAGGGCTTCCAGAACGGCCACCCAGAGATGATATTGGCGCTGAGGACCCCGCCTAGGGTCTGGGAATCTGGTGAAAAATGTGGTGCTCGCCTTCCCCACCAGCTCCCCTACACCACACCCTGCCAAGACCTCATGTGTTGAGGAAGTGGCAGACTTCCAGGACCCTCCCCACTGGCCCCTCTGAAAAGGGGTCACATCTCCATCAGCTCAGCATCCCCTTCTTTCACACCGATATTCCAGAAATGAGCTGAGCCAGGGCACACAGCTTTTCCAGGGTTAGGAGTTAGGGAAATCAGATGTGGCACTTGGACATTCTCTCCAACCACAGCCCCATTGGGGATGGTTGAATCCTACCTGGCCAAGGAAGAAGGGTTCCAGGTGAGCCAGCCCACATCCCTCACCCATCCTCCACCCTAGCACTCTTTCCTGCATGCCAGAATCTCTGGACTCTGGGTCCCTGCACAGCTGCAGGTGGGCTGGGTCAGTGATGGGGTTGGGGGAGAATCATCAAGAAGGATTTTGTGTGCAAGCCTGTCACTGCATGCATTGTTCAGCGGAGGGACCCAGCTGAGTCTCTTCCTCTCCCTCCTCTTTGGGTTGAATGTGGGGTGAATTTTCTCTTTTGTGTCCTGTCTGGGGTTGGGGTCTGGACCTCTCTGGGGGCCTGGGACCATTGTCCCCTTCAGCCTGACCCCAGCCATCCTTTCTTCTTAGGCATCTGGCCAGGGCAGGGTGGAAAGACCCCAGTAACCCCTCCCCATGCCGCCTCAGGCCTCATTGTGTACCCAGGCTCTCTCCAGGGGACGTTTTCCTCTGGAGTTTGGGATGTTCGGGGATCTCAGGGTACTTGAGGGCTTGAGGACACAGGGCTGAGCTCAGAGGGGCCCAGGGAGGGAGGAGGCTGGAATAGGTCGGCCAGTGCAGCTGCTTTAAATACAGGCAAGGGACCCTTTTTTTGGGAATGTGGGGAAGATGGAGGAGAGCAGCTCAAGAGGATGGGATGAGGGAGAAGATTCCACAGGAGGATAATCCAGGGTGCTAGGCCCTCCTCTCCTCCAGGATAGGGGGCCCCTGACTCAGGGAGGGCTCAGGACAGACTCAGCCCCAAAAGGAAGCCCCCAACCCCACCATAAACTGTGAGACACCAGAGCAGATGCTCAAGATGAGGACTCCTGACCAGAAGCAGGTGAAAGGGACAGGCCCCTCCAAGTAGAAAGATGTCTTCAGACAGAGCTCCCAGTGTAATTGCACAGGGCAGGCCAGCCCCTTAGAACAAACAGATGCAGCCCCAGGCTTAGAACAGAAAACCCATCTCAAGCTGAGATCTTAGCTCTATAGACCCCTCGAACCCAGCCCAAGGAAAGAAACGCCCACATGCACACACCAGGACCACCTGAGGGGCTTCTCCGATGGACATGGGGTAGGGACTGCAGGGATGGCTGGGGAGGATGCTGGGGGAGGCAAGGAACACTCCCAGAAAGAGAGGAGAGCCTGAAACCAGGACAGACAGACGCCCTGCTTGATCAGACCCCAGAGAGGGACCATCTGGGAAATCTCAGGACAGACAGATGCCCCAGGACAGACTACCCAAGGAAGAATGAGATCCCAGGGCCGATCCCAATGAGGGTCGGGGGTGGGGGAACAAGTTGCTGTTGGGGGGAAATGAGAACTATGATCCTGGATGAGAGGCTGAGCCCAAAGAGGGGGTCCAAGACTCCCCAGCAGCCAGACACTGAGGGTTGTCCTAACAGGAGGTGAGTGACCACCCTCCTCACCCCACCACTGACCTGTCCCTCAGGCTCAGCATGGTCCCTGCCCCAGGGCCATGCTCTACACCTGGATCTGGAGAGCCTGTACCCTACTCACTATGAGGTCAGTGTCCCCCCACTGTGGACATCAGGCCTCTGACCTCCTGCCCCTCCCTCCAGGTCAGCCCAAGTCCTCACCCTCATTCATTCTGTTCCCACCTTCCTCTGAGGAGCTCCAAGCCAACAAGGCCACACTGAAGTGTCTCATGAATGAATTCTACCCCGGCACCGTGACTGTGACCTGGAAGAAAGACTGCACGACCATCACCCAGGGGTGGAGACCACCAAGCCCTCCAAACAGAGCAACAACAAGTATGCAGCCAGCAGCTACCTGACCCTGACACCCACCCAGTGGAGATCTCATAACAGCTACAGCTGCCAGGGCACCCACGAGGGGATCACCATGGGGAAGAAGATGACCCTGCAGAGTGTGCTTAGGGCCTGACCTCCCCCACCTGGAGGGGCTGGACTCTGGGGAGGGGCCTCCCCTTGTCCCCTGCCCTGTCATCCCGAGTCCTCATCCCTGAACCTAATAAACTCTCAATAAACATCTTCATTGTCCATCAGAAAGCCTGCTCCTGCTTACTATTCCTGGTTCCTATTCAATCTACTCCTCCCCTGGACCTGGGGGTGAGTGGACTCCTGGGCGCCCAGTTGGAAAGTGGCCCCAGGAAAGAGGTCCGCCATCTCCCTGGGCAGCACCAGGATCAGGCCAGGACACAGGAGTGGGGGGCAGCGGGTCACCAGAGCACACAGGATGGGGGGCCAGCTGACGGTCCTGTAAGGGTGGGAATGTGGGGCAGCAGGTCAGGGCAAGTCACAGGGCACACAGGGTGGGGGCCACCCTGGGTGAGTCTCTCCCTGGGCTCCTGAATTAGCTCCCATGGCTGCCGTAACACATTACCACAAACTTAGTGGGTTGAAACAACATACACTTATTATCTTACACTTCTGGAGGTCAGAAGTCTGAAATGAGTTGTCCGGAGCTAAATCCAAGTGTTGCGGGGTCTCCCTCCTTCTGTGGCTCCAGGAAGCCCCACTTCCTGTCTGGTCCAGCTCTCAGAGGCCACCCGGTGCCTGGGCTCAAGGCCCAACTCCATCCTCATAGCCTGCAGCACAGCATCTTCCCAGCTCGCTCTAACCTGCTGCCATCCCACAGCTCTTCTCTCTCTCTGACTCCCTGCCTCCCCCTTTCCCTTGTATGGGGTTTGTTTTCTTGTTCCATGTGCCCTGACTTTTTAAATTGCATTTTATCCTTTTTTTTTTGTAAATATATTGCTATAACACATTTGCCAATTTAACATTTTTCATGTGTACTATTTAGTGACAAGAATTGCATCAATCATGTTGGGAAACTGTTTCCAAATTTCCCATCACTCGTAATCAGAAACTCCTAAACAATAACTTACCCTTTCCTCCTGCCCTGGCAACCACTACTAGACTTTGATCTCTACGCATTTGCCTATTCTAGATATTTCACTAAGTGGGATCATGCAATATTTGTCCTTTTGATACTGACTTACTTCACTCATCATGATGTTCCCAAGGTTCATTCATGTTGTAGCGTGTATCAAGACTTCATTTCTCTTTATGGCTGAGTAATATTCCCTTGTATGGATGAACCACATTTTGTGGGTGGGCACTTGGGTTGTTTCCACTTTTTGGCTATTGTGAATAGTGCTGCAGTGAACATTGGTGCACCCATGTAAAGGTTTGTGTGATGACATTAGGCCCACCCAGATAATCCAGGCTAATCTTCCCATCTCAAGATGCTAAACTTAATCACATCTAAGTCCCTATGGCCATATGTGGTACTGTAGTCACTGAGTCCAAGGGCTGGGACATGGACATCCTCAGGGGCCAGTACTCAGCCAACCCAAGCTCTCTTCCTTGCTCCCTGGGGATTCAGAAAACTTCTCCATCGTTCCTCCTTTCTCTCTATTTCTCTGGGTCCTGCTCAGTCCCAGATCAGGTTACACCTGGGGCCTCCACTGCCCAGGCTCAGCCCCCCTGCTGTGAGCCATTCTGGTCCCAGGGTCACAGGGAAGGAGCTTTGTTGTTAGGTCAGCTCTGAGGTGCTTTCCATTCTCTCCCCACCACCCTCTGCTAAATGCCCTCCACACCTTCTCTAAGTGGTCACAACCACACCTGGAGAAAGACTCTGTGATGACCAATCATTCTGTGGTTGGAGACACTGCAACTGAGAGACCATACATGACCACCCAAGCTCACAGGGTGACTTGGTCCTAGCCCACGGACTCCAGACATCAGCCCCACACCAAGCCACCAGTCAACACTCCTCTTGCTGCCCACCTCTCTGGCCTCTTCCTTTCTGTGATGGTTATGTGTCAACTTGGCTGGGCCATGAATCTCAGTGGCTTGGAAGTTATACAACGATATAACTTGGCAGTTACCTAATGACGTAGTTTTTCTCCATTTTGTGATATAATGTACTCATCTACATGATATGATCTGATGTGATCAGCCAATCAGTCGTAAGGCTAGCTTCCTCTGGAGTTTGGCCTGCATCCAATATATATGAATGTTCTGGCAAAGTTTGCTGGGTTTTCCTCCCTCTGGATCCTGTAACCGGCTCATCATCATCTGACCTCCAGTTCTTGGGACTTGAGCCAGCAGCCTGCTGTCCTACTAGCAAATCTTGGATTCGTCAGCCTTCACAGCTACATGAGTCAGGAGACCCATGTAGAGTCAGGAGAAGCCTCTGGCCTGACACTGGACCCACGGACTTGGGACTTAACAGCCTCTATGACCACGTGAGCCATTTCCTTGAGATAAATCTCTCTCTATATATATATATATATATATACATATATATGCATATATATGTATATACATATGTATGTATATATATACACACATGTGCTTGTTTGTGTGCGTGTGTGTGTGTGTGCGCGCATGTATGCTTCACTGGTTTTGCTTCTCTGGAGAACCCAGCCTAAGACACCACCTCAGCTCTGCTCCAGCTCCTGAGAGGTCAGAGCCCATCAGGTCCTAAGCCTTCCCCACTCAGGACCATGGCTTAGGCAGCAGAGTTGTTGGGGCCAACATGGGAAACAGGGGCCCCATGGGGACTGCTGGTTTCCTAATGTCCCCTCCCCTTCCTCTGTGTCAAAAGCCAGATTCAGGATACTCAGGTGAGGGGCGTGAGCAGGTCCTCTCCTTGGGGACCTCCCTAAGTCCTATTCAGAGAGGTAAGGATAGCCACAGGGCTCACTGTGGCCCCTTCTTCAGGATGGGGGTGCTGTCTCAGGCAGGGGCCTCCTCCACCCAGCCCCACCTTCTTGTCCCACCCACTCCCCCAGGACCCAAGAATTCTCAGCAGCCTCTTCAGTCGGGTCATGCTCTTCCGAGAGAAAAACCCACGGACTCCAGGCCTGGGGGTGTGGGAAAGGGAGGTCCATGGTCCTCACAGGGGTGTGGCACTGAGCATGCAGCAAGTGCCCAACGATGACTGTCAAACGGCTGGGAGCTGGCCGAGACAGGACCTCCATCCTGCAGGAACACCAGTGCTCAAAGGTGACTGTCGAATGGTTGGGAGCTGGCCGGGGCAGGAAGTCAGCCTGCAGGAACCCCAGCCCCTGTTTCCCTTCGTCCCTGCCTGACCCCCTCTCAGTCCACATTCCCCCCGAGAAAACTTCTGCATCCCTATGTCTCCCAGGAGTCCCTGTTACTCAGGAGGAAGAGGAGGAAGGGAGAGCAGCCTAGGAGCCCAGACTTCTGGGACCCTCAAGCCCACAGGACAGACAGATTCCTTGAGGTGGGCACACCCCAGAGTCCACATATGGGGGTGTCGTGCCCTCCTGGACCCCTCGCTGAGCCTTTCCACCCTGCCCTCCATGAAGCCTCAGCAGCACCCCAAGTTCCTATGGTCCTCATAATTGGAGGCTGCCCCTGCCCCTTCCCACTGACCCCCAGGGAGCTTAGGCTAATGTTGGGGCTGAGATAGCAGCCACTACCTTGTCACCCCATCTCCCTCTAGGTCCCACCCATTGGCCATCCCCCCATCACCCCAGCTCTGTCCAGGCCCCATCCATCAGCGGCCCCCCATCACCCCAGCTCTGTCCAGGTCCCCCCAGTCAGCCATACCCCTGTCACCCCACCTTTGTCCAGGTCCCACCTATCAGCCTTCTGTCAGCAGCAGCTTCCAACATCCATGCACCCCGCCTGCAACTCCAGGCCTCATGGCCAGCTCGGCCCCATGGCAGCAGTGATGGAGAACCATGCCCAGGGACACAGGCCCACAGTCAGGATGGCTGGGGCACCGACCCTCCCCATTAGAGGGCCTCTTGATCTTGACATCTCAGCAAGAGGGCCAGTGTCCTCGCATAGCTGTGATGGGGCCAGATGTGTCCTCTACAGAGGACTCACCCAGGAAGTGATAAGATACTGGACTTGGAGACGGCCCATGTAGAACAAACAGACCCTTGGGGATTTCACTTCCTGGTGGGAAGAAAACAGGGAAACTGCGTGTGCGACCCCAACCTCTAAGGGCTGCATGGAGAACACCCCTAACCCGGGCACAGGGCACTCCAGCAGCATCTTTGACCTCTGACCTCCCTCAGGTAGTGGGCACCCCCGGGGCCTCCAGAGCACTCAGTCCCTCCAGGTAGAGCATCGGTCCCTGTATACCCACCCACCGCGTCCCTCCCAGCACACCCCCCTCATCACATTTAGACCAATCCACAGTCCTGTCCCTACCCTACACATAGCAGCCCTCACATTGTGAATCTTCAGTTTCTGCCTCTAACAAAAGCTCCCTGTCCCCTCTGCCCATAAACCCACTCCTCTCCCATCCCAGAGCCCTGTTGTGGGTGCCACAATCTCTCCAGGGACTGCCCACCTCGCTGTCCCTTCTCAAGCCATGTGCCTGGGGGCTCCACAACCCCACGTGCCCCTTCTGTCATTTCTCAAGCCCCCCCCCACCCCATTTCTCTCCTGGCCCTGCACTTGCCAAGGCTACCAAAAAACAGAACCAGTTGTGGTAGAGTTGATTCCGACTCATGACGACCCCATGTGTGTCAGAGTAGAACTGCGGTCCACAGGGTTTTCAGTGGCTGATATTTCAGATATAGATCACCAGGCCTTTCTTCTGAGGTGCCTCTGGGTGGACTCATTCACCAGCCTTTCAGTCAGCAGCCAAGCAGTTAAACATTTGTTACACCCAGGGACTCCTGATGAGGTGGGTTTTTTTCTTTTTGACCCTTGGAGTGACCCTGAGACCTTAGGCTCTCAGTGGCCCTTTCCACAGATGGAACACTGACCATGAGGGATACACCAGGGCTTCCCAGGCTAAACCTGGCACAGATGGGCCCAGTCTGTGCTGGAGCAATGGCCCATAGCAAAGGGAGGGGTTGGGTCGGGAGCAGGGGCAGTTCCCCCGGGAGGCTCCTCAGGTACAGACAGAGCATTCAGGGTGGGGAGAACCCCCATCCCCTGCCCAGCATCTCCCTGTAGCCCCAGGCAGCTCCCTCCTGCTAGGCTTCCTTCCTGCTTAAGCAGGGCTGAGACCTATGGGGCTGAGTAGGGTCTGTGTCTTCCTTCTCAGCCCAAAAGCAGAACTCAGAATAACCTCCGGCTGCTGGGGGGGTAGAGGGGGTGGGGGAGTGGGGGTGGGGGGAGTGGCTTCTTGGAGTCGTGGGGGAGGGGTGGGAGTTTCCAGCTGAGGGAGCTACATGATAAGGTGGCTCTCTCATCTTTCCAGCTCTTACCCCAGTACCCCAAACACCCCCACCCCCACCATGAGCAGTCAGGACACAGTACAGGGAATGGGCTGCAGAGACCTGAGCAGAGGTTCCAGCCCCGAGTCACGGCCCTGAAGTCCAGATTTAGAAAGAACATCCCCAACAACAGGAGCCCCAGACAAGGGCCTGTAAAACACAGTGGTCCTGTGAGCTCGCAGAGTGTTGTACTTGCAGGGCCTTGTTCCAGCAGCATTTGGGCATCAGGGAGAGAGGGGCAGGAAGGACATGGGAGCCGGCAAGCGAAAAATAGCAGGACCCAGAGAAGGAAGAGGTTTTATATATATATATATATATATATCTCAAGTTTATTGAGGTGTATCAAAATAATCAAAGCACAAAGACATGAAAACACAGTTTGTTCGAGCAGTTCATCTATGTATGTACAGGGAAACTGCTGTTCAGAGACACAGAGGTTCCATCTTAGGTTGGTTACAAAGAGTTTTAAAGAGAAAGGAGTAAATACAGAGTAGAATATTAACTGTTGTCTTACCTTTACATAATTATATCATGCTTTCTTTCCTTCCTGAGATTGCCCAGCTGACTCTGGCCTGGTTGAGATATCTTGATTACTCAGGAAACTCCAAAGAATTAGTACTGTCTTCTCAGGAAACAAGGGCAAAGACTAGGCTACTTTTGGATGAAGTTAAATTCTTTGCACGAAGTGAAGTTTAAACGGATGCATGGTTGTTACAGTTGTCTTATCCTAGACGGGGGTTGCAATTTTACGATCACTGCATCTATACCCTGTCTCGTCATCAGCAGTCTGGGTGCATTCCACATTCGTCAGGAACATGTATGACTTTCCCGTTGAGAAACAGAGTTTTACTTCTCAAGAAATCCAGATTTCTGGGTTCTGTGGAAATTGAGGTGACCTACTCAAACTATCATCCTGAGATGATCTTTGAACCTTGAGCCTTGAGAAGACTTGTTTCCTAAAAGGCACCTTCAAGTCAAACAATGGTCTAGATAAATTGCCAAAGACCATTTTGCCTTAGGCATTGTGCTGTATTGAAGAATTATCTGTATATAATCAGTTTCTAGAAACAGAAAATCCAGGATCAGACTAGAAGCTGTGTTTTAGGGTAAATTGTTATTATATAAACATTATTCTGGCCCTGTTTCCATGGCAATGTCTATAAGATGGCATTTGAGAATCTTTGGAAGTTCCTTCCCCTATGAAACATTTTTGACTCCCTGGTCCAAATGTTACCCTGACTTGCAAATAGTATATTAAATAAACATCAATCAATTTCTATTATTGGCTTAATATAATTTTTGGGTTTTTTGTTTTTTGTTTTTTTTTTGTTTTTTGTTTTTTGGGGTTTTTTTTAGTTTTTTGGGTTTTTAAATTTTATTTATTTTGTTGTTGATATTGAGAATATACACAGCAAAACATACACCAAGTCAACAGTTTCTACATGTACAATTTAGTGACATTGATTACATTCTTTGAGTTGTTCAACCATTCTCACTCTCATTTTCTGAGTTTCCCCACCCCAATTAATATAAATTCATTGTTCTCTAAGATTCTTACCTAATCTTTCAAGTTGCTATTGTCAATTTGATCCCATGGAGATAGCTGTTAAAAGAGCATAATGCTTCCTCAACAAAATACTAGCAAACAGAATCTAACAACATATTAAAAGAGTCATACACATGACCAAGTGGGATTTATTCCAGGAATTCGGGGTTGGTTCAAAATTAGAAAATCAATCAACGTAATACACCACGTCAATAGAACAAAGGAAAAGAACCACAAGATCATCTCTGTGGATGCAGAAAAAGCATTTGATAAAAGCTAATCCTTGATGAAAACCCTAAAGAAGTTTGAAATAGAAGAGAAATTCCTCAATATGATTCAGGGCATATAGAAAAGCCAATGGTCAACATTATACTTAATGGAGAAATGCTGAGAGCTTTCCCCTTGAAACTGGGAACAAGACAAGATTGCCTGCTCTCATCATTTCTATTCAATATGGTATTAGAAGTCCTACCCAGAGCAATAAGACAAGAAAAAGAAATAAAAGGCATCCAGATTGGTAAAGAAGTAAAACTATCTCTATGCACAGATGATATGATCCTATATACAGAAAATCCCAGAGAGTCCACGAGAAAACTTCTAGAGCTAATAGGGGAATTTAGGAAAGTTGCAGGGTACAAATCAATAAACAAAAATCAACTGGGTTTCTATACACTAACAATAAGAATTCTCAAAGGGAAATTAGGGAAACAATTCCATTTATAATATCATCTAAGAGAATAAAATACTTAGAAATAAATCTAACCAGGGATGTAAAGGACTTATACAATGAAAACTATAAAACACTGCTGAAAGAGGTTAAAAACCAAAACCAAACTCATTACTGTCAAGTCGATTCCAACTTATAGCAACCCTATAGGACAGAGCAGAACTGCCCCATACGATTTCCAAGGACTGGCTGGTGAATTCAAACTGCTGACTTTTTGGTTAGCAGCTGAGCTCTTAACCTCTTCACCACCAGGGCTCCAAAAAAGAAGACTTAAATAAGTGGGAAGATGTTCTGTGTTCATGGATTGGAAGACTTAATATTGTTAAGATGGCAATACTACCCAAAGTGATCTATAGATTCAACACAATCTCAATCAAAATTCCAACAGCTTTCTTTATAGAAATAGAAAAACCAGTTCTCAACTTTATATGGAATGAGAAGAGGCCCCAGATAGCTAAAACAATGTTGAAAGAGAAGAACAAAGTAGGAAGGTTCACACTTCCTGATTTTGAAATGTACAGTATTTTACAGCTACAGTAATCAAAAACAGCCTGGTACTGGTATAACAATAGACACATAGACCAATAGAATTGAGAGTCTAGAAACAAACCTACACATCTATGATCAATTAATTTTTGACAAGGTTGCTAAGTCCATTTGATGAGGAAAGAAGAGTCTCTTCAATAAATGGTGCTGGGAAAATTGGATTCCCACACGCAGAAAATTGAAACAGGATCCATGCCTCACACCATACATAAAAACAAATTCAAAATGGATTAAGGACCTAAACGTGCAAATTAAAACCATAAAATTCTTAGAAGAACAAGCAGGAGGAATGCTGTCAGGCCTAGCTTTTAACAATGGATTATCATAGTAACAAAAGCACAAACAGCAAAAGACAAAATAAATAAATGAGACCTTATAAAAATTACAAACTTTTATTCATCAAATGATTTTACCAAAAAAGTGAAAAGACAAGCTACTGACTGGGAGCGTATCTTCAGAAAACGTATATTGGACAAAAATCTAGTAACAAAAATATATATAAAATTTTGACGACTTAACAACAAAAAGACAAATAACCCAATCACAAAATGGGCAAGGGACTTGAACAGACATTTCACCAAAGAGCACATTCAAATGGCCACCAAACACATGAAAAGATGTTCAACATTATTATCCATCAGAGGGATGCAAATCAAAACCACAGTGAGGTACCGTTTCACTCCCACCAGGATGGCTAAGATTTAAAAAAAAAAAACAAGTTAACAAATATTAGTGAGGATGTGGGGAAATTGGAACCCCTATCCATTGCTGGCGGGAATGCAAAATAGTACAGTCGTTGTGGAAAAGAGTGTGATGCTTCTTCAAAAAATAAAAATAGAACTACAATATGACCCAGCAATTACACTCCTAGGTATATACCCAAAAGACTTGAAAGCAGAGACTCAAAGACAGACTTGTACGCCAATGTTCTTTGCAGCAATATTCACAATAGCCAAAAGGTGGAAGCAACCTAAATGCCCATCAGCACCTGAATAGATAAACAAAATGTGGTACATACATACAATAGACCACTACTCAGCCAGCAGGAGAAATGAAGTCTTGGTACGTGCTACAGTATGGATGGAGCTTGAAGACATTACCCTGAGCAAAGTAAGCCAATCACAAAAGGACAAATATTGTATGACCTTACTTATATAAAAAGACAAGAAAAGGCAAATATATAGACACCAAAGTTTATTACTGGTTACCAGGGCTGGGAGGGAAGGGGAAAAGATGGAAAAAAATCACATTGATTAAGGGTAGAATTGCACAGACAATTATTGTAATTGCTGTAAAATAAGTTGCGCATCTGTAAAAATCTGAATTGGTAAACTTTGTGTGATAGATATATTTATAACAACAACACAATAAAAGAGTAGCTACTGAGGCTGCTTATGTACAACCAAACACCTCATGGGATTTGGTTCCTTGCTTTGGAGGTTCAGGGTCATCTTTTCATGAAACATCCCAGTTAATTGGCCTAAGGTCGTGTTTAGTGCTTCTGTTCTACCTCCTGGTTCGTTGCATAGTGCCTGGGATCTTAAAAGCTTGCAAGCGGCCAGCCAAGGCACAACAGCTGGTCTTTACTCAGCTGGAGCAACAGAGGAAGAAGTGGAGTCAGGAATAGGAGGAGAATATGGAATGCAACGCTGATTGCCTCCATGAACAACTGCCTCCTTTGCTATGAGACCAAAAGAACTGAATAGTGCCCAGCTACCATTTCTGAACACTTTGATCAAAGATTCCATAGCAGAATCTTGATCAAAAGGAGGAAAATGCAGAACAGAATTTAAAATTCTCAATACTTAAGCTATTGTTTGGTTTTAAGAAGACTTCAGAGGATATTTTTGTTTAAGGTTTAAAGACTATCTCAGGTCAATAGTCCCAGGAATGATTTTTGTTTTAACACTATGTACTCAGAGCAACCCATCAATTTGGGGCCTCAATTTCATTTTTTCTTTAAATAATATTTTATTGTGTTTTCTGTTTTTGGTTTTATTTTTATTTTTTTTTAGGGAATTTGAGGATCTGTTCCACATTTTCTCTCATTCTATCAGGGTCCATCTCTTATGGCCTTCAGTTTCCTTTCTTATTAACAGTTACACAGCACATAGAATGAAGTGCAGCCATTGAAAATGCACAGAGTGATGCATGCACACTGTAGGACCAGGACAGTCTGGAGCATTTTCTAGGGCATAGAGTCCTCCCAGCTACCTGGCTCAAGAACTGCTTGTCTTGTACCCCATCCCCACACCAAGACGGGGTTCCATGGCCCAGAAAGAGGCAAGGGCTCTGATCTTGCATCAACTACCCTCTGTCTCCCAAGCAAGTGTGCGTAAGGAATGTCGGCTACATCCCCATTTCTCTCCTCCACCTCTTCTCCATAGACCTGTGGGCTCCATCAGTACCCTAACGAGCACCAAGCACTGATGAAGGCCAGACAGTTTGTGTTTCCCCAAAACCCTTGTTGTGCAAAGTCCCTGAGAGGCCCCTGTGCCATGGAGACTTGTGAGGACTGGAGCAGAAGGACCCCCTCGTATCAGGGTGATTGGGGACACCTATGCTTCTATGTGGTCATCTCAGGGGATTGCAGATGTGCCACAGGACATAGTGACAAGACGGACAGTAAAGTGGCAAGGATCACTCTTTAGATCATTCTTCTGAAAAACCACCTAGCTACTGTGACCAGTTAAAGAAAAATTCTGATAATAAGTACATTTTGCAGCACGTATTTGGTTGGGGTCGCCATGAGTCAGAATCGACTCCACTGCACACAACAACCACAATTTGGTTCCCAAAGATTCATGAATCAGGCAGCACAGCTCCCAGTAAATCCAGGAAGGGCTTCCCCAACAAAAACAGGCTGGGAGCTTATATAGGAAACAAGAGGCTGAGAAAAAAGCACAACCAAACATTTCTCATATGTTTTGAACATTAGTTTTATTATACCATTGGTTCACAGTATACAGAACACATAAAAATTTAAACTTATCTGTTTGAAAAGGTCTGTTTAATGTCTAAGCTAAATCTTCTAAGCAGAGTAAAACGTGTGTACAAGCAGAAACATTTGCACATACCAGTGAGGTCAAAGGAGATAGGAGTTTCAAACGGGGCCTGGGGGTGAAACCAGCCGGGCTCCCCACTTCCAGCAAGTCTGGATGGTGAAGTACAGATTTAACAGACCACATCAGACCTGCTCCTGTTGGCCGGTAATTTCCCTAGCGAGGGCTTCTCACCAGCCTCTGGGCCCAGGACTGCTCTAAGGGGTGACCACGAGTCCTGATTTTCCCTGACATTCCGGTTGTGCCCTTGTCCTGACATAGTTATTAATAGCACTCCTTCCACTCCCAGAAATGCCCCGGTTTAAGCAATCAACTTTGGCTGCCTGAGCCCAAGTGTTGGCTGAATGACTAAATGACGCCCCTTACAGAGGGTGTGAGAGAAGCCGAGGCCCAACTCCCAGATCAGAGACCCAGGCACAGCAGTCAGTGCCCTCAGTGGTCTGAGGGCCCGGCCTGGAAAGAGACACAACAATGGGGCCAATAGCTGCCAGGGCAGCCTCACCAGGGTGCCATTCCGGGGTCACCATGGAGCCCTGGGGACAAGTTCACAGCAGGAAGCCCCTCGATTGGCAGGAGTGTGGCCCTGACACCAGTTTCCCTGTAGCAAGCAAGGAGGCCCATGGCCCAGCATGAATAAGGCCCATCAAGGACACTGCCCAGTGTGGCCACGTGCTCGATCTGTATGTACTGAGACCCACTGTGTGTAGGGACTCAGGGTGGTTAGCAAGGCAGGGTCCTGCTTGAGGGGCCCACACTGGGGGGAAGGAAATAAACCTCACGGACGATGAGTGATGTCGGGGAAGGAGCGAATAGAGCAATGGGAGGTAGGAGGCCACATCCACGCTGCAGGGGCAGTGGGGGACTTGGAAGAGCCCTGGACTGGGGTCAGGTCCCTGCAGCTGTGAGTTGGTGACTTTAACTCAGCCTCATCTTCTCTCTGTTGATAATAATGGACATTCACTGCCTGTGGGAAGGAAGGGGGTGATTAGATGGAAATGGACATTTTGCAAACAGCAAAGGACTCTGCCCACTTGTCTTCATGACCATTGTTGTTGCTGTCCCCACTGGACTGCTCTGACCCTACAGCCCCAGGCCAGCACCCTGCCCCAGCTGGCTCCCCTCGGTCTGGAGCGTTCAACTGGCCGGGTGAAATCAAGAGGGTCAGATGCCCAAAATAGCAAGGGAAACTCCACCTGCCCCAACCCCGGCAGCAGGTGCCTCCCTCTCCCCAGGGTGAGGATGGGGTGGGGGCTTCTCTTCTGGAAACTTCCACTACCCAGCTGGAGAATGGGCCATGTCCCGACACCAAGGCCACTCAAGCCCCCGTGCCTAGGCCTGAGCCAAACAGGGCAACCAGATCACAAAGGACAGACTGCATCTTCTGTTCCAGAACCTTCTGTCCATGTGGGTCCTGCCTGTCCCCAGGGCGAGGTTGCTGACCTGACCATGGCCACAGCCAGATACTAAGAGCTCAGAGGAGCCCCAGGATGCAGAGCTGGCCAGAACCAGGCATAGGACACCATGGGCAACCTGCCACCTGCTGCCCCAGGTCCAGGACTCTTTAGGGGTGTTGGGCCAAGTGCCTGGATGGGAGAGAATGTGGACCCTCACAATCCCTGCCCTGGGATCCCAGGGCCCAGGAAATTATAAGGAGCCCAGAGCATGCCTGTCCCCAATAGTCCCCAGGGGGCCTTCCCTAGGGGACAGGCCCTCAGACCAGTCACCCACTCAACCATCCATCTGTCCAGCTTCTCAGACATCCATCCATCCATTTGTCCATCCTTCCTTCCATCCATTCATCCATCCATCTGTCCATCCATATATACATACATCCTTCTGTCTGTCCATCTTTCCAGCCATCCATCCATCTGCTCATCAATCTATCCATCCATCCCTCAGTCCTCTGCCCACAAACCCTCTCCAAAGCCTCCTGGGGCCCAGCCTGTAGGGACCCTCAACTCCTCATGTCCAGCCAAGGCCTGGAATGGGCCTACTGGTCCCTCATGGACTAAGGGGCAGTGGGCAGCAGGGGCACCTCCTTGCTCAGACTCCTTGGGCAGGCCTGGAGGCTGAGGACAAAAGAGGATGAGAGGTGTGGGGATGGCCAGCATGGTGGGGACCAACGCCCTACCCAGGGTGACCAGGCCCCATAGTGTAAAGGAACCCAACTGATTTCTGTGTGCTGATGTATCCTGAAATGTTGCTGAATTCTATTATATTTAGAAATTTTCTGGTGGAATCTTTGTGATTTTCTATGTATAAGATCATATCATCTGTGAATAGGGATAGTTTTACTTCTTCCTTTCTGATTTGGATACTTTATTTCTCTTTCTTGCTTTATTGCTCTGGCTAGGACTTCCAGTACGATACTGAATAAGAGTGGTAATAATAGACATTGTTGTCTTGTTCCCATTCTCAAGGAGAAGGCTCTCAGTCGTTCTGCATTGAGAGTAATATTAGCTGTTGGTTTTACATACATACCCTTAATTACGTTGAAAGATTTCCCTTATATTTCTCTTTTGCTGAGTTTTTATCAGGAAAGTGTGTTGGATTTTATCAAATGCTTTTTCTGCATCAATTGAGATGATCAAGTGGTTCTTTTCCTTTGTTTTATTTATGTGGTGAATTACATTGATTGATTTTTTAATGTTGAACTACCCTTGTATTCCTGGTATGAATCTCACATCATCATGGTGTATGATTTTCTTAATATGTTGTTAAATTATGCTTGCTAGAATTTTGTCGAGAGTTGTTTCGTATATGTTCATGAGGAATATTGGTCTGTAATTTTCTTTTTTTGTGATGGCTTTACCTAGCTTTGGTATCAGGGTGACGCTGACTTCACAGAACGAGTTACGGCATATTCTTTCTTTTTCTGTTATGGAAGAGTTTGAGTAGAATTGGTGTCAACTCTTCTTTAAATGTTTGTTAAAATTTCCCAGTGAAGCCATCTGGTCTGGATTGTTTGTTTGTTGTTTGGTTGGTTTGGAATTTCTTTATAACATCTTCAATATCTTCTTTTGTTATGGGTCTACTTAGATTTCCTATCTCTATTTGTGTTACTTTAGGTAGATAGTGTGTTTCTAGGAATTTTTCCATTTCTTCTAGGTTTTCAAATTTTTTGGAGTACAATTTTTCATAATATTCTATTGTAATCCTCTTTATCTCAGTTGGATTTATTGTAATGTCTCCAATTTCATTTCTTATTTTGGTTATTTGCATCTTCTCATTTATTTCCTTTGTCAGTCTAGCCAATTGTTTCTCTATTTTATTGATCCTTTCAAAGAATCAACTTCTGGTTTTGTTGATTCTTTCTATTGTTTTTTCCGTTCTCTATTTCATTTATTTCTGCTCTGATATTTATTGTTTCCTTTCCTCTGGTAACTTTAGTCTTCTTTTGCTCTTCCTTTTCTATTTGTTCAACTTGTCAGTTTCACTCATTGGCTTGAATCTTTCTTCTTTTTTTAAATGTACACATTTATTGCTATGAATTTCCCTCTGAACACTGCCTTTGCTGTGTCCTATACGTTTTAGTATGTTGTGTTCTCATTTTCATTTCCTTTTCTGTTTTTTATTTCCTTGACTTTTTGTTCTGATATTTAATATTTTCTTCCTTCTACTTATTTTAGGTTTGATTTGTTCTTTTATTTTAGCTTCATGAAGTGGAAGCTATTTCCCTCAAAACACTGCTTTAGTTGAATTCTTTTAATTATAATATGTCATGTTTATAAAATTAAATTTTTTTCTAATTTATGATGTGATTTCTTCCTTGACTCATGGGTTAATTAGAAGCTTGTTCTTTATTTCCAAATCATACGGGATATAAATGATTTCCAAAATTTCTTTAAGTTGTTGACTTTAAATTTAATTCTGTTGTAGTCTACTTTCAATGATTTCGATTATTTTAAATTTATTGAGATCTGTTTTATGGCTTAGAATATGGTCAATTTTGGAAAATGCGTTATACGTACTTGGAAAAAATGTGTATTCTGCTGATTTTTAGTGTAGTATTGTACAAACGTCAGTTAACTCAAGTTGGTTAACAATATCGTACAATCCTTCTGAATCCTTGCTGATTATCTGTCTATTGTTTCATTGATCTCTGAGACAGAGGTATTGAAATGTCAAACTTTAGTGTATAATTTTCTATTTCGCATTTTAACAGAGATAACTTTCAAATCCTAGTTCAACTGCTTTATTCTTCTGATATTTCTGTGATTTTCCATTACTGAGCAGAAAGAGAGAGGCACAGTTCACACCCAATTTGGCAATGCCCCCAGGAGCAGATGAGGAACTCAGTGATGTACCTCCTCTGGTTGATTTAGTCAGATTTTTTGCTTTTTCCAAATCACAAATTCATGATATCAATCAAAAAATATTAAATATAGGAGTTCCAGCAAAATGGTGCTCTAGGGAGAAGCACCATGCCGTCCCTCCAGAGCAAAGATCCGAAAAACTGAGCTGAACAGAGAAAACAACAATCCTGAAACCCTAAAACGTCAAATGAAGAGATAAAGAACTCAGCCAAGCACCAAATGGAGTGAGAAAACTGACAGAGAACAGAGAGCAAGGAGAGATTCATGCAGAGGTCCCCTACCAGCTCACACAGCGTGGATCCACCATCTTGGACTCCTATCAGAGACCAGCAAATGGGGGTAGAAGAAGGCAGCCTCACTGAGCGTCCAGCAGGAGACAAAACAACCGGTAATTTGCAGTGTGCACTTTTCCACTCCCCACCCCTCTTAGCCCCAGCTCGGCCTCCTCTGCTTCCCGCGGCCATGGTCTCTTGACTGGGAAGCACCGGCTGCTTGGATTCCACACACCCAAGCGGGTGGTTCTCTGGGTACCATTTGTTGGCTGCTAGTGTTGCTTTTTTTTTTTTTTTTTCTGCTTCTTTTGATTTCTCACTTGCCTCTCACCACCTCCTCCTCCTTTCATTCGAGTGCTAGGATCCGTGTGCCATCTTTGCTTCTTCCTGAGGGGCTGCAGAGCGCTGGCAATTTGTGATACATGCTTTCCCACTCTACACTTCTTCACCCACACTCGGCCTCCTCTCCTTCCCGCAGACACAGTCTCTTGTCCAGAAACACCAGCCCACACTAGCTGGCTCTCTGAGTGCCATTGGTTGGCTGCTGGTGTTGCTTTTTTTTTTTTTTTTTTTTTTTTCCGCTTCTTTTGACTTCTTGCTTACTTCTCGCCGCCTCCCTCTCCGTTCACTCGAGTGCCCGGCTCAGTGCGCCATCTTTGCTTCTTCCTGAGGGGCTGCGGAGCTCCATTAGAGTGTAGAGCTGCTTCCCGGTCTGGGCTACTGCTCTGGTGGAATCCTGGGGCTTTTGTTCATTTTGAATTGTTTGTTTTCTTTTCCATTTCTTGAGTTGGTAACCCTTTCTTGCCAGGCAGAACTGCGTGGCAAGGAACTCCCCTTAAACTTCCACAGACGTGCAGAGGGATCCCTGAGGACATTTCTTTTTTCATTGGTTTTTTGTTTTTGCCTTTGTTTTTGTTTTTTTGGGGGGGGGGCCTTTCTTGTTCTTTTTTTTTTTTAACTTGTTTTGTTTTCTTTTCCATCTTTTTCCCTTTTTGTCTTTCTTCGTTACTCAGTTTCTCATCTCTCTATATCTTCCTTCTCTTTCTGATCCATGAATACCAGGCATTGTATACGTCTATGCCTTCTAGCCAGGCTGTACTGCAACACCTGAGAACAACTTCCCCAGACCTCATAGCTGCATCGGTGGGATCCCTGGGAACTTTGTGATTCTTTAACCATTCTGATTTTTATTTATTCATTCTTTTCTTTTCTTCCTCTTCCCCTTTCTGTTTTTCTCCATTTCATAGCCTCTCATCTCTCCATTCCAATGGCAAGCTCCCCTAGCATTCTTTTTTGTTTGTTTGTATGTTTTTGGCTCCTGTTCCTCTCTCCTCTCTCCCATATCCATCTTAGCTCCACACATAACAATCTCCCCGCTGCATCCTGCCTACCTGCACCATGCGCTTGACATCAAACCACCAAGCAGCACAGGCACGGCCTACTGGAACCTGCCCTGCACTGATTACCAACCCGCTCTGGTGGCTGTAGTAAGTGTCACAAACAACCCATCCCAGTAACTCCTCTTCAGCTAGACTGGCCCTGCCCTGCCATATCTGAGTGACTGACCCTGCCAGTTGGAGAAGGAGGCAAAAAGTATTGTGCCCACAGATGAGCAAACAACAAAGAACACACAGTCTGCCTGCTCAGACATAGTAAAATTAAAAAAAAAAAGGGGGGGGGGACGAAACAAACAAATCTACAATCAAAAAACAAGAAAAATAACTACTGAATACCCCAAAAACAGCAGACAATATCAAAACACTTACAAAAACAGGACAGGATGGTTCCATTAGGCATCCAAAATAAAACAGCAAATGACTCTTCTATGGAAGAAAATGCACTAGAACTACCTGATAGGGAATTCAAATCTCTAATACTCGGAATTCTCCAAGAACTGAAGCAAAAAGCTGACAAACATGAGGAAAAAATAGACAAATTCATGGAAAATAGAGACAAAAAATTGGAAGAATTCAGGAACATGATGCAGGAACAAAATGCCAAAATAAATTCACAACCAGAAATTATACAAAAACAACAATTAGAAATCCAAAAGATAAACAACAAGATTTCAGAAATGGATGATGTCATAGAAGGACTGAGAAGCAGATTTGAAACGGTGGAAGACAGGATCAGTGGAATTGAAGAAAAACACTTGGATACAACTCTGTTTCAGGAAAACTCAGAAAAAAGAACAAAGAAAAATGAAGAGACCCTGAGAGTTATGTGGGACACAATTAAAAGTAAAAATTTACGAGTGATTGGCATTCCAGAACAGGGGGAGAAAATAGAAAACGCAGAGAGGATCATTGAGGAACTGCTGACAGAAAACTTCCCCAATATCATGAAAGATGAAAAGCTGGCCATCCAAGAAGCTCAATGAACCCCATATAGAAGAGACCCCAAAAGAAAACCACCAAGGCATATCATATTCACACTCGCCAAAACCAAAGACAGTCAAAGAATCCTGAGAGCAGCTCATGAAAAACAAGAAGTCACATACAGAGGAGAAACAATAAGACTAATCTCAGGTTATTCAGAAGAAACCATGCAGGCAAGAAGGCAATGGGATGACATATATAAAATCTGGAAAGAAAAAAATTGTCAGCCAAGAATAATATACCCTGCAAAACTCTCATTCAAATTTGATGGTGAAATTTGGTCATTTCCAAACAAACAGAAATTAAGGGAATATGTAAAAGTCAAACCAAACTTACAAGAATTATTAAAGGGAGTTCTTCAATCTGAGGACAAACAGCTTCAGCTCACAGGCAGAAAGTAGGATGCAGGATCATACAAGCCAGATACCAGTCTAGGAAATGAACTCTCGAGGACTATCCAAAACCAAAAGAAATACAATATGGAATCAGAGCAGTTAATCAATAAATGACAACAACATCAAAACAATAAAAGAGGGAATAAATGGCATAGGTATAGAACCCTCTAATGGAGATGAAGGCAAGGTGATACCAAGTAATGGTAGACTGTCTCAAACTTAGAAAGATAAGGGTAAAGTTCATGGTAACCACAAAGAAAGTTAACAAACATACTTATAAAAATAAAGACAAAAACATAAAGTCTTGGCAAAAACAAAACCTACAAAAACAAAAGAAATGAAAAAAAATCCACAAACACAAGTAACTCAGCACAAGACAGTAAGCAGAACAAAGAAAACTTCAGCACCTCAAAAAAAAAAGCACTACAAAATGACAGCAACAAGCTGACATCTATCAATAATTACACTGAATGTAAATGGACTCAATGCACCCTTAAAAAGACAGACAGTGACAGAATGGATAAGAAAACAGGATCCATCAATATGCTGTCTACAAGAGACACACCTTAGAAACAAAGATGTGAATTTATTGAAAGTCAAAGGTTGGGAAAAAATATATCAAGCTAACAACTACCAAAAAAGAGCAGGAGTGGCCATTCTAATCTCAGAGAAAATAGACTTTAAAACAAAATCTACCATAAAAGACAAAGAAGGACACTATATAATGATTAAGGGGATGATCCATCATGAAGACATAACCATAATAAACATCTACGCACCCAATGACAGGGCTCCAAAATACATAAAACAAACTCTAACAACACTGAAAAGAGAAATTGGCAGTTCCGCAATAATAGTAGAAGACTTCAACACACCACTCTCAGTAAAGGACAGAACAACTAAGAAGAAACTGAGCAAAGATACAGAAGACCTAAAGGGCACAATCAGCCAACTTGACCTCATACACATATATAGAACACTCCATCTAACCACAGCAAAGTACACATTCTTTTCCAATGTTTCCATGGAACATTCTCCAGAATAGACCACATCTTAGGCCAGAGAGCAATCCTCAACAAGTTCCAAAACATTGAGATAATTCAAAGTATCTTCTCTGACCACAACACCATCAAGGTAGAAATTAACAACAGGAAGAGCAAGGAAAAAAAACCAATTACATGGAAACTGAATAACACCCTGCTTACAAACCACTGGGTAATAGACGAAACTAGAGGTGGAATCAAAAAATTCCTAGAATCAAATGAGAATGAAAACACATCATACCAAAACCTTTGGGACACAGCAAAGGCAGTCCTCAGAGGACAATTTATAGCAATAGATGCACACATCAAAAAAGAAGAAAGGGACAAAATCAAAACATTAACTACAGAACTCGAACAAATAGAAAGAGAACAGCAAAAAAAAGCCCACAACCACCAGAAGAAAGGAAATAGTACAGATTAGAGCAGAAATAAATGAAATAGAGAACAGAAAAACAATAGAAAGAATCAACAAAACCAAAAGTTGGTTCTTTGAAAGAATCAACAAAATCGACAAACCACTGGCCAGACTGACAAAAGAAAAACAGGAGAGGACGCAAATAACCCAAACAAGAAATGAAATGGGGGATATTACAACAGACCCAACTGAAATAAAAGGGATTATAACAGAATATTATGAAAAACTATACTCCAACAGATTTGAAAACCTAGAGGAAATGGATAAATTTCTAGAAACACACGGCCTACCCAAACTACAACAAAGTGATGTTGAAAATCTGAACAGACCCATAACAAGAGAAGAGATTGAAAAGGTAATAAAAAAAAAACTCCCAACCAAAAAAAACCCTGGCCCAGATGGCTTCACTGGAGAATTCTAAAAAACATTTACAGAATAGCTTGTACCAGTACTACTCAAGCTATTTCAGAGCATAGAAGAGGAATCAACACTTCCTAATTCATTCTGTGAAGCCAGCACAAAACTGATATCAAAACCAGGCAAAGAAGTCACAAAAAAACAAAATTACAGACCAATATCACTCATAAATATAGATGCAAAAATTCTGAACAAAATTCTAGCCAATAGAATTCAGCATCACATCAAAAAAATAATACACCACAACCAAGTCGATTCATACCAGGTATGCAAGGATGGTTCAACATTAGAAGATCAATCAACATAATCCACCACATAAATAAAAGGAAAGAAAAGAATCACATGATCATCTCAATTGATGCAGAAAACGCATTTGACAAAGTCCAACACCCATTCCTGATAAAAACTCTCAATAAAATAGATATAGAAGGGACATCTCTCAACATAATAAATGGCATCTATGCAAAACCAACGGCCAACGTCATTCTTAATGGAGAGAGGCTGAAAATATTCCACTTAACAACAGGAACAAGACAATGATGCCCTTTATCACCATTCCTATGTAACGTTGTGCTGGAAGTTCTAGCTAGAGCAATCAGGCAAGAAAAAGAAATAAACGGCATCCAAATTGGTAATGAAGAAGTTAAACTGTCCCTGTTTGCAGATAATATGATACTATACACAGAAAACCCTAAAGACTCCACAAGAAATCTACTGGAACTAATAGAAAGATTCAGCAGAGTAGCAGCATGCAAGATAAACATTCAAAAATCAGTTGGATTCGTATACACCAATAAGGAGAACGATGAAAAGGAAATCAGGAAAACAATACCATTTTCAATAGCCCCTAAAAAGATAAAACACTTAGGGATAAATCTGACCAGGGATGTAAAAGACCTATACAAAGAAAACTACAAAACACTACTGCATGAAACCTAAAAGGATCTACGTAAATGGAAAAACATAACATACTCATGGATAGGCGGACTCAACATTGTGAAAACGACAATTCTACCCAAAGCAATTTACAAATACAATGCAATCCCTATCCAAATACCAACAACATTCTTCAAAGAGATGGAAAAACTAATCACTAACTT
The DNA here is from genome assembly GCA_030035585.1 of Dugong dugon. Lineage (NCBI taxonomy): Eukaryota > Metazoa > Chordata > Mammalia > Sirenia > Dugongidae > Dugong > Dugong dugon. The sequence goes on along the minus strand of CM057476.1, from coordinate 36,178,999 downwards.
TCTATGGAAAGGGAAGAAGCCCCGAATAAGTAAAGCACTACTGAAGAAGAAGAATAAAGTAGGAGGACTTACACTACCTGACTTCAGAACCTACTATACAGCTACAGTAGTCACAACAGCCTGATACTGGTACAACGACAGATGCATTGAGAAATGGAACAGAACTGAGAACCCAGATGTAAATCCATCCACCTACAGTCAGCTGATCTTCAACAAGGGCTCAAAGTCCATCAAATGGGGAAAAGACAGTCTTTTTAACAAATGGTGCTGGCAAAACTGGATATCCATCTGCAAAAAAAAATGATACAGGACCCATATCTCAAGCCGTATACAAAAACTACTTCAAAATGGATCAAAGACCAGAATATAAAGCCTAAAACTATAAAGTTCATAAAAGAAAAATTAGGACCAACACTTCAGGCCTTAATACATGGCATTAAGAGGATACAAACCTTAACCATCAACGCACAAACGCAATAGATAAGCTAGATAACTGGGATCTTCTAAAAATCAAACACCTGGGCTCTTCAAAAGACTTCACCAAAAGAGTAAAAAGAGTACCTACAGACTGGGAAAAAATTTTTGGACAGTTCAAGTCAGACAAAGGTCTGACTCCATCATCTACAAGAAAATCCAACACCTCTACAACAAAAAGACAAATAATCCTAGTAAAAAATGGGCAAAGGAAATGAACAGACACTTCACCAAAGAAGACATTAAAATGGCCAACAGACACATGAAGAAATGCTCGCGATCACTAGCCATTAGAGAAATGCAAATTAAAACCACAATGAGATACCATCTCACCCCGGCATTACTGGCACGAATCAAAAACACTGGAAATAACAAATGTTGGAGGGGCTGCAGGGAGATCAAAACTCTTTTGCACTGCTGGTGGGAATGCAAAATGATACAACCATTTTGGAAAATGATATGGCGCTTCCTCAGAAAGCTAGAAATAGACACACCATTCGATCCAGCAATTCCACTCCTAGGAATATATCCTAGAGAAATAAGAGTCATCACTCGAATAGACATATGCACACCTATGTTCATGGCAACATTGCTCACAATAGCAAAACGATATAAACAACCTAGATGCCCATCAACAGATGAAGGGATAAACAAACTATGGTACATACACACGATGGAGTACTATGCAACGAGAAAGAACAACAGTGAATCTGTGAAGCATCTCATAACATGGATGAAACTGGAGGACATTATGCTGAGTGAAATAAGTCAATCACTAAAGGGCAAATATTGTATGAGACCTCTATTGTAAAAACCCATGAAAAAGTTCACACACTAAATGTAACAATCTTTGTTGGTTACCAGGGATGGGGGGGGGGAATACTAGATAGGCAATAGACAAGTGGTATCTTGGGTGAGAGGTGAGACAGTACACAGTACAAGGGAAACTAACACAACCTGCACAAGGAAAGGTCATGGAGGCCCCATGGACATCCAAACTCCCCGAGGGACTGAGTTGTTGAACGGAGGGCTCTGGGGACCATGGTCTAGGGGAACATCTAGCTCAATTGGCATGACACAGCTTATAAAGACAGTGCTCTACATTCTACCTTGGTGAGTAGTGTCTGGGGTCTTAAAAGCCTGTGAGCGGCCATCTAAGATACTCCACTGGTCTCATCCCTTCGGGAGCAAGGGAGAATGAAGAGAACAGGATACAAGGAAAAGATTAGTCCAAAGGACTAGTTGTCCACAGCTACCAAGACCTCCACTGGACTGAGTCCAGTACAGCCAGATGGTGCCCGGCTACCACCGCTGACTTCTCTGACCAGGATCACAACAGAGGGTTCTGGACAGAGCTGGAGAAGGATGTAGAGCATAATTCTAACTCACAAAAAAAAAAAAAAGACCATATTTACTTGCCTAAAGGAGACTGGAGAAACTTCAAGAGTATGGCCGCCAGACACCCTTTCAGCTCAGAAGTGAAGTTACCTTCGAGGTTCACTGTTCAGCCTGGGAGTGGACAGCCCAGTAAAACTAAATGAGACTAACGAGGTACAGGAGTCCAGTGACAAGGGCCAGAAGGCAGAGGAGGAGTAGGAAGCTGATGATAAGGAACACAAGTTGAGTAAGGATACTGTTGATGTGTTGTGAGATTGTTAACCAATGTTATAGGGCAACATTTGTAGTAACTGTTAAATGGGAGGCTATTTTGTCCTGTAAGCCTTCATCTTGGGTGAGAATGGCAGCACAACTGGAAGAGCATAGTCAATGTCACTTAAATGTGTACGTAAAAAGTTTTGAAATGGTGTATCTTTGGCTATGTGTATTTTCACCAGAAAAAAAAAGCTGAGAATTCAGAAGGTTAAAATATTGTGGGGTTGTTAACCAAAGTCATAAAACAGCATGTGTACTACTGTTACATGAGAAACTGTTTGTTCTGTAAGCCTTCACCTGAAGTACAATAAAATATTGAAAAAAAAATGTCATGGGGGCAGTCTCTGACCTCCTCTAACTTCACCAGAGGGAAGGAGAATCAGGATCAACAGCCCAAGGCTGATTCCTATGAGGCAGAGGTCAGACATGCTTTCTCTCTCTGCCATCTTTACCAATTCTGACACCAACCATTCCTCCCACAGCACTCTCTACCTCTCTGCTGAGTTTGATAACTCATTACAGTGGCCACACAGAACTCACAGACCATACTCACCATTATGGGGTTTATTAGGGAAGTAACAGGTGACAATTCAGAAACACTCAAGATATAGTTCTTATATCAGGGCAGCCTCTTCCCAGCCATGCTCACAGGCACACCTCTCCCTGACCCTTGGCCTCTGCCCAAAGGTACTCAGCTTTCTCTCTCCATGGGCCGGGAAGCCTACCACACCATCTTCTGCTGCTGGGTCTCTGTTGCTGATTCACTGCTGTCACTTCTCTGCCACCACTTCCTGCCGTCTTCAAGGTTACAGCTCACTCTCTGTCTCCTGGGTCCAGGAACTTCTCAGTGCAGGGATCCTGGGTCCAAAGGACAGGTCGGCTGCTGGCTGCTCTTCCTTAGTGGTGTTGGTACCCTGTCTCTCCTGCCTCTGGGATGTCTCACCTCAAGCACAGCAGGATGGCAAAGTTGACCAATCCCTTTGGTGGCCCCAAACACCATATCCACACAGTCACACCCAATCACTTGAGTAGGAGTTACAAGACCATGGCTAGAAAGGCCACACAAAAGTGACCCATCACGCTGCAATGGCCAAAAAGTCCCAAATTTGATGAAAGACTCTCAACGAGCGGCAAGTAGAACATACTCGAATGGGTCCATACTGAGACACATCATAATCAAACTGTTGGGAGACAAAGACAAAGATAAAATTTTGAATGTGCCAAGACAGCAGCAACTCATTGTATACAGGATATCCTCAATAAGAATAACAGCTGAATTCCCATCAGAGACCATGGAGGGCAGAGGGAAGTGGGATGAAATATTGCAAATCCTGAAAGAAAAATCTTCCAACCAAGAATTCTATATCTGGACAACTTCGTTTGAGGAAAAATCAGAGAAAAGAATGAAGAAAAATGAACAAACCCTGAGAACAATGTAGCATACAATCAAAAGCAAAAATTTGGGTGTAATCAGAGTTCCAGAATAGGGGGAGACAACAGAAAACACAGAATCATTGAAGGTTTGCTGAGAGAAAATTTCCCTAATATCATGAAAGACAAAAAGTCAACTATCTAAGAAGCTCAATGAACCCCATATAGGATGAACCCCATATAGGATGGACCCCAAAAGAAAATCACCAAGATGTATCTTAATCACACTTGCTAAAAATAAAGACAAAGAAAGAATGTTAAGAGCAGCTCAAGAAAAATGAAAAGTCACATACAAAGGCGAAACAATAAGACTAAACTCTGATTACTCAGGAGAAACCATGCAGACAAAAAGGCAATGGGATGACATATATAAAATCTTGAGAGAAAAAATCTGCCAACCAAGAATAATATATCCTGCAAAACTCTCACTCAGATATGATGGTGAAATTACGACAATTCCAGATAAACAGAAATTGAGGGAATACATAAAAACCAAACCAAACTTACAAGAATTATTAAGGGGAGTCCTTTGGTTACAGAACCAACATCAGACAACAACCTGAATCTAGCACATAAGACAGCATCAGCCAGATACCAACTTAGATAAAGAACTCTCAAAAATAAAACAAAACTAAAAGATTTACAACAGGGAACGAGAGAGGTCAGTCTGTAAATGACAAAAGCGTCACAACAATAAAAGAGGGAATAAACTATGTAGTTATAGAACTTTCAAATGGAGAGGAAGTCAAGGCATTATCAAGTAATAAAAGATTGATTTAAATTTAGGAAGACAGGGGTAAATTTCAAAGTAACCACACAGAAAGTTAATAAACTTACTCATCAAAATAAAGAAGAAAAGCATAAAGTCTCAGTAAACAAAAAAATCTGCAAAAACAAAACACAAACAAATCCACAAACAAAAAGAATTCAGCATAGAAAAGTAAGAGGAACAAAGAAAATGCCAGTACCACAAAAAAAGCACTACAAAATCACAACAAAAAACTCACATCAATTATCACACTGATTGTAAATGGCTTAAATGCATCCATAAAGAGACAGAGAGTGACAGAATGGATAAAAAAACAGGACTCATCAATATGCTGTCTACAAGAGACACACGTTAGAAACAAAGAGGTGAATTTATTAAAAGTCAAAGGTTGGAAAAAAGTATATCAGGCTAACAACTACCAAAAAAGAGCGGGAGTGGCAATGCTAATCTCAGATAAAATAGACTTTGAAACAAAATCAACCATAAAAACAAAGAAAGACACTATATAATGATTAAGGGGATGATCCATCATGAAGACATAACCATAATAAATATCTGCACACCCAATGACAGGGTTCCAAAATACATAAAACAAACTCTAACAACACTATAAAGAGAAATTGATAGTTCCACAATAATAGTAGGAGACTTCAACACACCACTCTCAGTAAAGGACAGAGTATCTAGAAAAAAACTCAACAAAGATACAGAAGATCTAAAGGCCACAATCAACCAACTTGACCTTATAGACATATATAGAACACTCCACCCAATAGTGGCAAAGTACACATCCTTTTCCAACACACATGGAACATTCTTCAGAATAGACCACATCTTAGGCCATGGAGCAACCCTCAACAAAATGCAAAACATTGAGATAATACAAATCATCTTCTCTGATCGCATCACCATCAGAGCAGAAATTAATAACAGGAAGAGTAAGGAAAAGAATCAAATACATGAAAACTGAATAACACCCTGCTTTAAAATTACCAGGTAAGAGAAGAAATCAAAGATGGAATCCAAAGATTTCTAGACTCAAATGAGAATGAAAACACATCATACCAAAACCTTTGGGACACTGCAAAGGCAGTGCTCAGAGGTCAATTTATAGCAATAGGTGTACACATCAAAAAAGAAGAAAGGGACAAAATTGAAATACTAGCTACACAATTCAAACAAATACAAAGAGAACAGCAAAAGAAGCCCACAACCACCAGAAGAAAGGAAATAATAAAGACTAGGGCAGAAATAAATGAAATAAAGAATTTTAAAAAATCAACAAAATGAAAAGTGGGTTCTTTGAAAGAAACAATAAAAGAGACAAACCATTGGTGAAACTGACAAAAGAAGAACAAGAGAGGACACAAATAACCCAAATAGGAAATGAAATGGGGTCATTACAACAGACCCAACTGAAAAAAAAGGATCATAACAGAGTACTATGAAAAACTATACTCCAACAAATATGAAAACTCAGAGGAAATGGACAAATTTCTAGAAACACACTACATACCCAAATAAGCACAAACGGAATTTGAAAATCTGAACAGACCCATCACAAGAGAAGAGATGGAAAAGGTAATTAAAAAAAAAAAAAAAAAAACTCCCAACAATAAAAAGGAACTGGCCCAGATGGCTTCAGTGGAGAATTCTACCAAACATTCAGAGAAGAGTTTATGCCAGTACTACTCAAACTATTTCAGAACATAGAAATGGAAAGGATACTTCTGAATTCATTCTATGAAGTCAGCATACCCCTGATACAAAAACTAGGCAAAGACATCACAAAAAAAGAAAATTACAGACCAATATTTCTCATCAATATAGATGCAAAAATACTCAACAAAATTCTATGCAATAGAACTTAATATCATGTCAAAAAAATAAGACACCACCCCCAAGTGGGATTCATACCATGTATGTAAGGATGAAAATTAATCAACGTAATCCATCATATAAATAAAAGAATCACATGATCATCTCAATCAACACAGAAAAGGCATTTGACAAAGTTCAACACCCATTCCTGATAAAACCCTCAATAAAATAAGTATACAAGGGAAATTCCTCAACATAATAAAGGGCATCTATACAAAGTCAACAGCCAACATCAATCTTAATGGAGAGAGGCTGATAACATTCTCCTTGAGAACAGGAACAAGACAAGGATGCTGTTTATCACCACTCCTATTTAACATTATGCTGGAAGTCTTAGCTAGAGCAATAAGGCAAGAAAAGCAAATAAAGGGCATCCAAGTTGGTAAGGAAGAAGTAAAACTGTCCCTATTTGCAGATGATATGATACTATATATAGAAAACCCAAAAGACTCCAAGCGAAAACTACTGGAATTAACAGAAAGATTCAGCAAAGTCACAGAATATAACATAAACATACAAAAATCAGTTGGATTCCCATACACCAATAAAGAGAACTACGAAAAGGAAATCAGGAAAACAATACCATTTATAATAGCCTCTTAAAAAATAAAATACTTAGGAATAAATATCTAACCAGGGATTTAAAAGACTTATACAAAATAAAAAACTAGAAGACACTACTGCAAGAAACCAAAAAAGACCTACATAGATGGAAAAACATACCATGCTCATGGATAGGCATACTCAACATTGTGAAAATGTCAATTCTTCCCAAAGCAATCTACAAATAAAATGCAATCCCAATCTAAATATCAACACCATTCTTTAAAGAAGTGGAAAAACTAATCATCAACTTTATATGGAAAGGAAAGAGGCCCCCAATAAGTAAAGCACCACTGAAGAAGAAGAATAAAGTAGGAAGACTCACACTACCTAACTTCACAACCTACTATACAGCTACAGTAGTCAAAACAGCCTGGTACTGCTACAACGACAGATACATTGAGCAATGGAACAGAATTGAAAACCCAGATGTAAATCCATCCACCTATGGTCACCTGATCTTTAATAAAAGCCCAAAGTCTATCAAATGGGGAAAAGACAGTCTTTTTAACAAATAATGCCGGCAAAACTGGATGTCCATCTGTAAAAAAATGAAATAGTATCCATACGTCACACAATACACAAAAACTAATTCAAAATGGATCAAAGACCTAAATATAAAACCAAAAACTATAAAGATCATAGGAGAAAAAATAGGGTCAATGCTAGAGGCCATAAGACACGGCATTAACAGGATACAAACCATAACTAACAATACACAAACACGAGAAGATAAGCTAGATAACTGGGATCTTCTAAAAATTAAACACTTAGGCTCATCGAAAGACGTCATCAAAAGAGTACAAAGAGAACCTACAGACTGGAAAAAAGTTTTGACTAAGACAATCTGACAAAGACCTAATCTCTAAAATCTACAGGAAATCCAACACGGCTACAACAAAAAGACAAATAATCCAATAATAAAAGGGCAAAGGATATGAACAGACACTTCACCAAAGAAGACATTCAAGCGGCTAAGATACATGAGGAAATGCTCAAGATCGCTAGCCATTAGAGAAATGCAATTCATAACCACAATGAGATTCCATCTCACCCCGACATTACTGGAATGAATTCAAAAAACAGAAAATAACAAATGTTGGAGAGGCTGCGGGGAGATTGGAACTCTTAAGCACTGCTAGTGGGAATGCAAAATGGTACAACCATTTTGGAAAACCATATTTTGTTGTTGTTTTTAGGTGCCATCGAGTTGGTTCCACCTCATAGTGACCCTGTGTACAACAGAACGAAACAATGCCCTGTCCTACACCCTACCCACAGTCATTGTTATGCTTGAGCCCATTGTTGCAGCCACTGTGTCAAGCCATCTCTTTGAGGATCTTCCTCTTTTTTACTGACCCTCTACTCAACCAAGCATGATGTCCTTCTCCAGGGACTGATTCCCTCCTGACAACATGTCCAAAGTATGTGAGACATGGTCTCCCCATCCTTGCTTTTAAGGAGCATTCTGGTTGTACTTCTTCCAAGATAGATTTGTTCATTCTTTTGGCAGTCCGTGGTATATTCAATATTCTTCGCCAACACCACAATTCAAAGGGGGCAATTCTTCTTCGGTCTTCCTTACTCATTGTCCAGCTTTCACATGCATATGATGGGACTGAAAATACCATGGCTTGGGTCAAGAGCACCTTAATCTTCAAGGTCATATCTCTGCTTTTCAACACTTTTAAGAGGTCTTTTGTAGCTGATTTGCCCCATACAATGCATCTTTTGATTTCTTGACTCCTGCTTCGATGGGTGTTGATTGTGGATCCAAGTAAAATGAAATCCTTGACAACTTCAATCTTTTCTCCATTTATCATGATGTTGCTTATTGGTCCAGTTGTGAGGATTTTTGTTTTCTTTATGTTGAGGTGTAATCCATACTGAGGGCTGCGGTCTTTGATCTTCATCAGTAAGTGCTTCAAGTCCTCTTCACTATCTTGTGTCATCTGCATAATGCAGGTTGTCAATGAGTCTTCCTCCAATCCTGATGCCTCGTTCTTCTTCATATAGTCCAGTTTCTAGGATTATTTGCTCAGCATACATACTGAATATGTATGGTGAAAGGATACAACCCTGACACACACCTTTCCTGACTTTAAACCACACAGCATCTCCTTGTTCTGACCAAACAACTGCCTCTTGAACTATGTACAGGTTCCTCATGAGCACAATTAAGTGTTCTGGAATTCCCACTCTGTGCAATGTTATCCATAATTTGTTATGATCCACACAGTAGAATGCCTTTGCATAGTCAATAAAACACAAACATCTTTCTGGTATTCTCTGCTTTCAGCCAAGATCCATCTGACATCAGCAATGATATCCCTGGTTCTACCTCCTCTTCCGAATCCGGCCTGTATTTCTGGCAGCTCCCTGTCGATATACTGCTGCAGCCGCTTTTGAATGATCTTCAGCAAAATTTTACTTGTATATGATGTTGATACTGTTCGATAACTTCTGCATTCGGTTGGATCACCTTTCTTGGGAATAAGCATAAATATGGATCTCTTCCAGTCAGTTGACCAGGTAGCTGTCTTCCAAATTCTTGGGAAAACCATACAGTGCTTCCTTAAGAAGCTAGAAACAGAAATACCATATGATCCAGCAATCCCACTCCTAGGAATATATGCTAGAAAAATAAGAGCTGTCACATGAATAAACATATGCACACCCATGTTCATTGCAGCATTACTCACAACAGTAAAAATATGAAAACAACCTAGGTACCCATCAACAGATGAATGGATAAACAAACCATGGTACGTACACACAATGGAATACTATGCAATGATAAAGAACAATGATGAATCTGCAAAGCATCTCCCAACATGAGTGAATCTGGAGGGTATTATGCTGAGTGAAATAAGTCAATCACAAAAGGACAAATATTGTATGAGACCACTACTATAAAAACTCATGAAATGTTTTACATAAAAAAAGAAGCAATTTTTGATGGTTACAAGGGAGGGGAGGAGTGGAAGTGAAAAACACTAATAGACAATAGGTAAGTGGTAAATTTGGTAAGGGTAAGACGGTACACAGTACTGGGAAAGCCAGCACAGCTCATCCAAGGCAAGACCATGGAAGCTCCATAGACACATCCAAGCTCCCTGAGGGACCAGATTACTGGGCTGAGGGCTGTGGGGACCATGGGCTCCGGGAAGATCTAGCTCAACTGGCATAACATAGTTTATAAAGAAAATGTTCTACATTCTAGTTTGGTGAGTAGCGTCTGGGGTCTTAAAAGCTTGTGAGAGGCCATCTAAGATATTCCAATGGTCTCACCCCATCCAAAAGAGAATGAAAAAAAACCAAAGACACAAGGGAAAGATTAGTCCAAAAGACTAATGGACCACAACTACCACAGCCTCCACCAGACTGAGACCAGCACAACTACCACCAGTGACTGCTCTGACAGGGATCACAATACACAGTCTTAGACAGAGCCCGAGAAAAATGTAGAACAAAATTCTAACACTAAAAAAAAAAAATTACTGACAGAGGTCTGACAGAGACTGGAGAAACCCCAAGAGTATGGCCCCCAGACACCCTTATGCCACAGTAATGAAGTCACTCCTGAGATTCACCCTTCAGCCAAAGATTAGACAGTCCCATAAAACAAAACAAGACTAAAGGGGCACACCAGCCCAGGGACAAGGACTAGAAGATAGGAAGGGACAAGAAAGCTGGTAATACAGAACCCAAGATAGAGAAGGGGAGAGTGTTGACATGTCCTGGGGTTGGCAACCAATGTCACAAAACCATATGTGTATTAACTGATTGATGAGAAACTTGTTTGCTCTGTAAACTTTCATCTAAAGTACAATTGAAAAAGAATGAATTCTATTCTGGAAAAACTATCCTTCAAAAATGAGGAGAAATTAAGATATATCCAGATAAACAAAAGCTAACAGCGTTCATCCCTACTAGGCCTGCCCTACAAGAAATGCTAAAAACCAGAACAAAACCCATTGCCATCGAGTCCACTCAGATGCCTAACAACCTTATAGTACAGAGTAGAACTGCCCCATAGGGTTTCCAAGGAGCGGCTGGTGAATTTAACTGCTAACCTTTTGGTTAGCAGCCAAGCTCTTAACCACTGTGCCACCAGAAATGCTAAAGGGAGTCCTTAAGATTCAAACAAAATGATACTAGATGGTAACTAAAAGACATATGAAGAAATAAAAATCTCTGGTAAAGGTAACTGCTGTTTTTGTTAGGTACCATCAAGTCGATTCTGTTCCTATGTACAACAGAAGGAAACACTGCCCAGTCCTGCACAATCCTCACGAAGGTTGCTATATCTGAGCCATTGTTGCAGCCTGTATGTCAATCCATCTCATTGAGGATCTTCCTCTTTGTTGCTTACTCCCTACTTTACCAAGCATGATGTCCTTCTCCAGGGACTGGTCCCTCCTGATAACATGTCCAAAGTAAGTGAGAAAAAGTCTCACCATCTTCACTTCTAAGAAGCATTTTGGCTGTACTTCTTCCAAGACAGATCTATTTGCCAGGAGACAGGAGGAGGGAATGGGGAGTGGTTAATGGATATGTTTAAAGTTTTGAAACTAGACAGAGTGGTGGCTGCACAACATTTTGAAGACTCTAAATGCCACTATATTGTATACTTTATAATGGTTAATAGTATGATATGTGAATTTTAAGTTCATATAAAAAAGAGGAGAACCATTAGAAACTCTGAGAGTACAGATCCAGTGACCACCAGCCTGGTGCAGGTTGCAGGTGAGCTTGTTTTAATGGCCAGGTCATGATGTGAGAAGGCAGTGAGCCAGTGAATACACAAATCTTATCAGACCCAGCCTGGTGATCATGATCCCCTGCCTTGAGGTCCTGGTCAAGCTCTGCTCTAAGAGTACAGAATCTGAAATCAGGACAACTAAGTACTGTTCCTGGACTTTCCAGTACTTCTTTCAGGGCAACTTAGGTTCTCCGGGCTTCAACTTTATCTGCTGTGAAATGGGGAGACTTAACTGAACTTAAACTTTTTTTTCCAAATTAAATGATACAAAAGCCATAGCGGAGGCCTCAATCAGGGGATCCTGGTCTTTGGAGTCTCCTGTCCTTCCAAGGAAAAGGCTCTGCACATAATATATTTTCTGGATGGTGGAAACGTGTGTCCCATGTCTGAATAAGCAGGAGATTTCCAGTTTAATCAAAATGGTGGACAAGATTAGTGTAGAAAACTCCCAACCACAAACCCTGAGAGGGAATGATAAAATGAAAATAGTAGTAGTAGTGATCATGATGATGATTAAGGTGATTAATTGTAAAGCTGAGCTTTATATGAAAGCCCTTGAGTGCCAGAGATAATAAACATAACTGCTGTGGACACAGCATCTTTGAAAGTGTGGGGTTAGTGTCAGTCTTGGTTCCTAAATACATAGGAAGTGCAGGTCTATTAAGGATATGTAACAGATGTTCTCTGGACATTGATGTCTTTGAAGAAGAAATATAATTTCTCATGCACTTTCTTTTCTCCTAAAAAAAAAAGAAGACCGTGGGATGGTGTTTAACCACGGAAATGTGGCTACAGAAACTGCACCTGCCCCTGCCTCTGCCCCCTGCACACCAAATCTCCGATTTCTCCAAGGGTGACTAGATAGTGCAGGGTGGACACTGGTCGGCACAGAATGAGGGCTGGACTCCCTGGCCCAGATCTTCTCAAGTGAGAAGTGCTTTGGACTCACCAAGAGGAGGGAGCTCCTGCTCTGACTGAGTTCTCTTCCACCAGCAGGGAGCAGCAAATATGCAGCCAGGAGATCCAGGGAGAAGCTGGGGCTGCCCAGGTGGAGCTTAAGTGGGAAACCAGCCGTGAAGTGAAGACAACAGATGTTCAGGTTCTGTCCTCAGACTGGAAAGTCAGAACTCTCCATCTCTCCCCTCAGGTTAGGGAACCTATTCTAAGAGTCAGACCTACCCAGGCAAGAGCCTTAAGACTTTGAGTGGAAATCCAGGCAAAAAGAGTCTTTACCTGGGAAATGCATCTGGGAAAAGCCTGGTCCAGGCGTGACTTGGGAAGCTCCTGCAGGGCTGAGATTCACTCAGGAAAACACCCCCAGGTTGAGGTGCTCTATGGGGAGGGGAGGCTACAGAGAGAGGACAGGACTCACAGGGCCTGTGTCCTTCCCCCAGGAAACCTGCATAAGCCTCCCTCCCACTCTCAGGGCATCATCCTCTCACTGTCCAGCAGTGATCCCAGGAGCTGACCTCTGCCCTGGGCATTTCCAGAGACCCCTGATCCCTCCAGGCCGACTCTGCCCTCAGATGACCCCACAGGACCCTTGGGGCTGCAGCTTTATGCTCAGGTTCAGTCTCAGGTGGGTTAAAGACAGAGCTTGGAGTGCCCTCTTTCCTGAATAAGATCATCTGAGCACCCTGAGTGACATGGTGTCTCCCTGCTCAGTTTCACAGCCCTCATCCCTGGGCTGTCCTCGGTTCAGGGACAAAGTTGCCCTTGCTGGAGGGGGGACTAGTGGTCCAGCCCCCAGACCCCAGCTCTGTACAAAGACTGTGACCTGGGGACCCACAGGAGAACCCAGAATTCCCAGAATTGGGGTGCCAGTCACAATGGTTTTTGAAGCCTTTTACAAGATCACATACAACATGGATTTTAAAAAAGGAGAAAGAATGAAAGTTTGGTCAATGCCAACTGCTAGCTCACTGGGGAGGGACATATAGAAGGAATGCTAATACCATGTGTGAAGTGAGGCTAGGAGCTGAAGGAAGAAGAGGAAGGTAATGGGGCCACAGGACCACCTCCTGCTGCATCAGATGCTATCAGTTGTCTCTCAATGGGGCCTAGCTCAGCCCCATGACCAGGCTCCAGGAAGCCACCAGCCCCTCTGAGCCAGGCCTGGACAGAGGGGTTTGGGACAGCTGTCCTGTGGCCCAACCCCAAGGAGGTGAGTGTGATTACAGACCTTGCAGCCAAGGCTGTTTTTTCCAACTGAAAGCAATTCAAAGGAAACTGCTGGAAACTTCAACCTTTCCCCTCTGGCCTACCCCTCACAGCTGGTTTTAGGGCCCTTCAATTAGTATCCCCAGAGAAGGGGAAAATTTGCATAAAGACCAAACAATCTCTGCCCTAAAGGCCTCAGAAGGGAACAAGAGGGTCGTGGGGACCCAGCTGAGCTGTGGACTCAGGAAGCAGAGCTCAGGTGCCTTCACAATGGCCTGGACCCCTCTCCCACACCCCCTCCTCACTCTCTGCACAGGTGCAGCTTTCCAAGCCCCGCCTATGGGCTCACCCTCACAGGACCCTGAGCTCAGCCTAGTCATTGCCTCAGGGGGACCTCCTGGAAATAAGCACCATGGCCTCAGACCCTCCTCCCCTCTTTTCTCTTCGAGGCTCCATGGCCTCCTACGAGCTGACTTAACCACCCTCAGTGTCAGTGGCCCTGGGACAGACAGCCAGCATCACCTGCTCTGGAGATAACATCGGGGGTAAATAAGCCCATTGGTACCAGCAGAAGTCAGGCCAGGCCCCTGTGCTGGTCATCTATGGGGACAGCAAGCAGGCCTCAGGGATCCCTGATCGTTTCTCTGGCTCCAGCTCAGGGAACACTGCAACCCTGACCATCAGCAGTGCCCAGGCCGAGGACGAGGCTGACTATTACTGTCAGGTGTGTGACAGCAGTAGCAGTGCGGCTCACAGTGACACAGGCAGATGAGGAAGTGAGACAGAAACCTACTCACCCAGCCTGACTTACCCTCCCCACCCCCAAGGTCACACAGAGCAGGACATGGGTCTTGCATATGCAGAAGGTGATGCTCCTGGTCACCACATGCTCTCTGATCTTACTCTGATTCGTGAGGAAAGGACACAGTGTCCTCATCAATAGCTGCACACTGCGGACCTCCTTCCATGCTGACCTCTGCAAAGACACCACATCTGGAACAGAAATTGCAAATGGGACAAGTATGTGTTGGATCCTCAGGAATCCACTTTCACTTTCAGGATCCACTCAACTCTTGCAGGGACAAACTCATGAAAATATAATGCCCAACTCAACCTTAGGTACTTTAGGTCTTCAAAGATGGCATTAATCTATGCCATTCCCCACCTGATATTCATATGTAATTGGTTTTTTAGTGAGTATATTGGGTGACATGAGGATGAAGAAAGGTTCAGGATTCACCAGGTGGCCTTCTGACTCCAATAGCTCTTCCTCACAGAACAAGACACCAATGTGGGGATGGTGCTGCCTCACCAAGATAGTCTATCCAATGACTCATTCAGAGGGGAGAAATGACCACCAGGCAGGAGCATGATCCCAGGAAACCCTGATGTGAGGTGAGCCATGATCAGGCCTCTATGCACTACCTGACTCCTGTGCCCCATTCTGACAGTGAGGTTATTGTGATGTGTGGTTTCCCAGGGATCAGGAGCAGCTCAGACCCCATTGTGCCCAATAGTTCTTCACAAGGTCAGGCATCCTCTTTCCCAGGGTTCTCTGTCCTCAGTTATTGATGCCAGTCCCTTTGGAGAAGTTCTGAGTATCATTACCTAAAATCTAGGGTCATCAAACTTTTTCCAGAAAATAAAAGTTTTAGGTTTTATATCCATATTGTCTCTGTTTGAACTACTCAACACTTTTGTTGTAGCACAAATGGAGCCATAGACAACACACCAAAAAAGCGATGTGGCTGTGTTCCTATAACACTTTATCTACAAAAACTGGAGCAGCCCCCTGCCTCATATAGTACAACAGCCATACTGTTGAAGGATATCCTTTGCGGCACCTTCTTTATTCATTGTGCTCTGGGTCAGAAAACTGCCTCAGGTCTAGATTCTGGGGAGGAGATTGATATTTTCATTGGACAGTGTCTTAGTCATCTAGTGCTGCTATAACAGAAATACCACAAGTGGATGGTTTTAACAAAGAAATTTATTCTCTTAAAGTCTAGTAGGCTACAAGTCCAAATTCAGGGCGTCAGCTCCAGGGGAAGGCTTTCTCTGTCTGTCGGCTCTTGAGGAAGGTCTATGTCATCAATCTTCCCCTGGTCTAGGAGCTTCTCTGCTCAGGAATCTCGGGTCCAAAGGATGCACTCTGCTCCCGGCACTGCTTTCTTGGTGGTATGAGTTCCCCTTGTCTCTCTACTCACTTCTCTCTTATATCTCAAAAGGGACTGGCTTAAGACACAGTCTGATCTTGTAGATCTCATCAATAAAACTTCCACTGATCCATCTCATTAATATCATAGTGATAGGATTTACAACACATAGGAAAATCACATCAGATGACAAAATGGTGGAGAATCACACGATACTGGGAATCATGGCATAGCCAAGTTGACAGATATTTTCGGGGGACACAATTCAATCTATGACAGGCACCTGCCCCCAGATGTCCTGATTACATTTCATTGTTTACATTGAACTGTCCCCTCGCTGGTCATCCATCTCCTGACTCCAAGGATGTGGAATTCTATACTCATCTCCAGAGTTCTGCAGGTCATGCCCCACTAGTGACCTGCGAAACATCACCTTCATTATAATTGTACACACCTTGCTTCTGAGGGTTACCCACCTCCCCCTGCCCATTCATCTCTAAACACAATGACCTCTCTCACACTCAGGGGCCAATTCTGCAGTCAGTGGCACTGGCATGGCCTCAGAGCTTGTGGAGACACTGGCCTCTCTCCGCACAGCTCAGTGCTCTGTGGACGGAGCATCCTCGGGCTTCTGCAGGACTCTCATCTGGGGGTGTCCTGACCTCAGTGATCCATCCACTCCATACACCACTTCTCCGAGCCTTCCAATCCTCTGTGTCAGATGGTTCTGACACTTGTGTTTGATTGATGTGAGTGCTGGGTTCTCCACATGCTCAGAGTCATCCCAACAGTATGTCAAACCATCTGAGTCCTATCAATGGGTGAGATCCTCTGTCCCAGCAGAGGGCTCCCACATTTATAAACTACACTTACCCACCTTATGTTCTGTCCCTTTGATACACATGCTCTGAATCCAGGCACATACACTCTGCCTGGTTCCTGGGGCAACTGCTGGGGAGGCCCTGCAGCCTCTCCAGCTGAGGGCCCTTTTCCTCCATATCAGGTCAAGAGTTCCCAGCTGGACTGGATGGTGACTTAAGGGTCTACCCTTTCCCCCCGTCAGTCTCCTCTTCCTCTACCCAATGCCTGCCTTGCCTAGGAGGCCAGGTCCTGAGAAACTGTCACAGAAGCTCAAGCACATAGGTACAGGGGAGCCACAGGAATCACAGCAAACTCCACTGAGGACATCAGCCCCTCACAGCTAGGTGGCTCCAGTGAACTGGCCTGAGCCCCTGGGTCCCTCTCAGATGCCCCTCAGACAACCAGAGGACCTCTAAGGAGGCCCCAGCATCACCAAGCCTCAGACGAGGACCTCTGATGTAATTTTTGGGTGTTTCTTCCTGGCCATACATTACTCCATCTACCCCATCCCCCTACTTGGATAAAGTTTATTCTAACCCAAGTGGTATTGAAGCTGGTTCCCTCTGCTATTTATTACTGGAATGTGGTCCTTGGGTGTGTGATAGAAATACAAGAGACAAATTTGAACATTGAGAAGAGTTTTACTTATTCATTCATTCATTCATTTTATTTGTAATGCTTTGTAACAAGTCCATTTTTCAGAACAGCTGCCTAACTAATTTAAAGTACAGGCAGTATTTAAAAGGAAAACTCCAAATTTTGTGGTTAATTGTTCATTATTCTTTATGGAAAAAGTCATCCTCCTCATTATCATTGCATGCACAAAGGTCATCCTGCCTGCAGGGAACAGCATTTTCATAAAGCTCACATTGGGGTGTCAGCACCTTGCTGGAAAGGGGTCCTGGACTCACCTCCTTCAAGATAAGCTATGAGACTGCAGCATGAAGGGCAGGGGCCTCTTCCTCCTTCTAAGGAGACATCCTGGGGCTGGACATGGGAACTCCATCGTTATGCCCCCCTAGAAAGAATTTATGTTGGCTATTCTGGATCCACCTAAAGCAGCGCCTACTCCTCCTGGGGGTATCTGCAGGGGGTGGGACCTCCAGGGAGTAGACCCGCAGCATTAGGCTTATCAACACACACCCCCACACACACACTCACACTGCTCCCTCTAGACACATTTCTACAAAGAGGCCAGGCTGGTTATTTCTAGACATACCACAGCTCTCAGCATCCCTGATAATCTCTGGTTCCAATTGGGAAACTGGACCACAGGGACACAGGCTGTTTAGTTTGGAACCCCCAAACGTCACCAGGCCTAACCAGCCCATCTCCAGTCCCTCCACATCCCACGCTGTGCTCAAAAACACTTTGGCTTGAAGTCTCAAATCCTGGGTTCATTTCACACTGGGTCATTTGTCTCCGCTAGGTTTGTCTCCAATCTCCCTGAGCTTCAGTTCTTGCTCTGACCACTGGAAACAGCAAAACTGCACACAGAGCTTCGGCAGGACCACACAGGGTGGTGACTGTGAGCTCCATTAGTCACAGGCTTAGAGCAGAGTAAAGACATTTCCAGTTGTAAAAAGTGACCACATGGGTGTTGGGGACATGAGAGATGTCTTTCTGGCCCTGCTAGGTGCTGATGCAGGTCTGAGGGCTCCTCACACCAGGATGGGAGAGTCCTAGAGAGAGGAAAGTTCTAGTAGTCACCTCGATTTCGGACATCAGGGGGCCTGCATAAAGGGTAGGTGACATCATGATGAATTGATGTGTTGAGGTCTCTTTTCCTTGATGGGGATCTGATCTGGAGATCACCTGAGGTCTGAATGGGTCTAACACTGGTGGGGATCTTCCCAAGCTGGAGGTCCCTTGGTGTAGGGGGAGGAAGTTTTGGCCAGACAGACCTTGTTATGAATCCTGGTTCATTTATTCATTTGATAAAGAAATATTCATTGAACACCTACTATGTTCTAGAGACTAAGCCAGGTGATTGGGCACAGTACTGAACAAGATAAATGGTTCCTTGCCTGATAGAGGTTATAATATTCTTAACTGGGATATTCAGGGACCTTTGTAATCTGTGTGGAGATAGAGCATTTGTGAGCTTTCTTCCAGAGTGAAGATCTAGTGTTTTCAATAAACTCTTAAAGGGAGCCAGGAACTCAAGAGTTAAGCATCCATAGATCTAAAGGCTCCTCCCTACTAGCTGAGGACCACATCTGTGAGTTAACCCCACAGGATTGCAGACACAGAAGGGAAGGTCTAGAAGCAAGTCTTGATAGTAAACTTTGATCTGATAATTGAGCTGTTTGCCCAGATGAGCAAAAGGTTTATCTGAACAATTGGTTTTCAAAACGTTCCTGAAGCAGAGAGTGACATTATTTATTGGTTTACACCCTTATGTTCCTGGGAAAGAATTTCCTGGAACTAACAGTTAAGTCCTGTTGACACAGGTGGTCTCTCTCAGTCCTCAGGACTAGTAAACATTCATTGCAGGACAGAAGGTAGCAATGAAAGAAAAGTGTTTATTAAATCCATAGAGGGATGAAGTCATGAACCCCCCCATCTGCAGGGATGAGGGGTATTGTATTGGTGGCCTCTCCCTACAGGAGCTCATTCCCCCTTTGATGGAAAGGACCATGTGAGGGCCCCAGGGAGGGTGTGTTGAGGGCAGGGTCCAGATGGAGGGAACAGACTTACCTGGTCTCATGGTTGCCTGGGCTGGGCAGGTCTGTTAAAGGATGGAAGCCTGGACTGCCCTGGATGGGACCACACAATCCTGTCCTCCCAGGAAACTTTCTTTCTTCCTCCTCAGGTGCTGGCCTCAGCATCTGTCTTAGTTATCTAGTGCTGCTATAACAGAAATACCACAGGTAGATGGCTTTAACAAAGAGAAATTTACTCTCTCAGTTTAGAAGTCTGAATTCAGGGTGCCATTTCCAGGGAAAGGCTTTATCTCTCTGTCAACTCTAGGGGAAGTTCCCTGTCATCAATCTTCCCCTAGCCTAGGAACTTCTCAACACAGGGACCCCGGGTCCAAAAGATGCATGCTCCTGGCTCTTCTTGCTTGTTGGTGATGAGATCCCTTATCTCTCTGCTCTCTTCTCTATATCTCAAAAGAGATTAACTTAAAACAAAATCTGGTCTTGTAGATTGAGTCCTGCCTCATTAACACAACTGCTTCAATCCTGCCTTATTAACATCATAGAGGTAGTATTTACAACATGTAGGAAAATCACATCAAATGACAAAATGGTGAACAATCACACAATGCTGGGAATCATGGCCTAGCCAAGTGGACAGTTATTTTTGAGGATGCAATTCAATCCATGACAGCATCCTATGATCATCTGCTCCTGTCTCATCTCCATAGTCTCTACCCACCTCCAGGCTGCACCCTTTCCAGGGCCCTCCCATCTACATCTTCACTAGTCCCTACCTTCCACCCATGATCTTCTGTGGCTGCCTTATCTCCATAGTCTCCACACTCCTCCTGGCCCTGCCCTTCCCAGAGCCTCCCAGCAACATCTTCCCTAGTACCACTCTCCCATGATCCTCAGGTGTCTGCCTCATCTCCATAGTCTTCCCCTCATCCTAACCCTGCCCAAACCAGGACCCTCCCATTTGAATCCTCTCAGGCTCTTCCCTCTACCAAAGCCCACCATGCCCAGAAGACCAGGTCCTGAGACACCATGAGAAACTCAGAGCCTCCAGCTGCACTTTAGGCACAGGCATCACATCAAACACCACTGAGGACATCAGCCCCACACAGCCAGGTGGGTCCAGTAAACTGGCCTGAGCCCCAGGGTCCCTCTCGGATGCCCTCTAGGACAGCCAGCAGGAGGCCCCAGCTCCACTCGAGCCTCAGAAGAGAACCTATGAAATCATTCTCAGGTGTTTTCTCCTAGCCACACCTTACTCCAACTGCTCAGTCTCATAACCTGGATAAAGTTTGTTCCAACCTACTTGGCATGGAACCCTGGCTCTGCCGTTTATCTTTGGAATGTGGTCATTGGGTGTGTCAAAGAAAAGCTCTGTGCAATTTTACCGTGGAGAAAATAGTTTTATTCATTCATTCATTCATTTGTAGGGAGTCCATTTTTTGGAAGAGCTAGCTCAGTAATTTATAAAACAGGCATTATTTAAAGGGAAAAACCAAAGATTGTGGTTAATTTGCTCATTATTCCTCACGGAACAAGTTGTCCTCCGCCTCATCCAATCCACAAAGGTCATGCCTGCCTGCAGGGGGCAGCGTTGTCATTAAGGTTCATGTTGGGTGTCAGCACCTGTGGGAAATGAGCCCTGGAAGCAACTCCTTCAGGACAAGCTGAGAAACTGCAACATGAAAGGCAGAGGTCTTTTCCTTCTTCTGAGGGCACACTGAGGTGCTGGACATGGGGCCTCATACAAGGTCCCCTCCCTTGCCATGTCCCTCTAGATGGGGCCTATGGTGGCTACTCTGGAACTCGCCAAGAGCAGCACCCCTCAGCCTGGGGGATACTTCAAAAGGGAGGATGTCCCGGGCATGGACCCTCAGCTTCAGACTCATCACTCCCCCAGCAGGTCCCTTGGTCTGGGAGAGAAGCCATCTCTGAACACACCAGGCTATGCCGAGAGTGGTTATTTCTAGACATAACTAGTGGCCCTCAGGTTCTTTATCATCTCTGATTCCCTCTGGGAAACCAGACTTCAGGGACCCAGGCAACTGAGGCTGCTACTCACATACCCCACCTGATCAAAAGACAGAAGATCTTTACTCCTTAGAAAAGGGGCTTCTGGGAGGGGCAAGGTAGGGGTTGAGACTACAGACATGGTCCTCAAACTCCTTTGCTCCTCACCATCTAAAAATATTCTGAAATACTGTGCACCTCCTTGCAACTTTTTAGGATGACAACTAAACTTTCCCAACAGTTTCTAAAATACTCACATCACACTGATACATATTCAGTGGAGGACGGATGTCACAATGATTTGATGCCCTTCTTAAAAATTCTTTTTGGAAATTCTTTTCTAGCATTTGGAAACTTTACACTTCTTCTCCTTCAGTGTTGCTGTCATTCCACAACCCTACCTGACTTTTATTTAGTCATATGTTTTTATAGGAGTCCCTGGGTCGTGGAAACAGTTAAGCACTCAGCTATTAACTAAAACTTTTACAGTTTGCACAAACAAACTGAAACTCAAAGGATGGAAAAAAACATATCAAGCAAACAACACTCAAAAAAGAGCACGATTGGCAATACTAATCTAGGACAAAATAGACTTTAAAGTAAAATCCACCGCAAAGGATAAGGAAGGACACTGTATAATGATTAAAAGGTCAGTATACCAGGACGACATATCTATAATAAATATTTATGCACCCAACGACAGGGCTCCAAACTACAAAAAACAAACTCTAAAAGCATTGAAAAGAGAGATAGACAGCTCCACAATACTAGCAGGAGACCAACACACCACTTTCAGTGAAGAACACAACATCCAGAAAGAAGCTTCACAAAGACACAGAGGATCTAAATGCTACAACCAACCAACTGGATCTCTTAGACAGATACTGAACACTCCACCCAACAGCAGCCAAGTATACTTTCTTTTCCAACGCACATGGAACATTCTCCAGAACAGACCACATATTAGACCATAAAGCAAGCCTTAACAAAACCCAAAGCACTGAAATATTACAAAGCATCTTTTCTGACCATAAAGCCAGAAAAGTAGAAATCAACAACAGAAAAAGCAAGGAAAAGATCAAACACATGGAAACTAAACAATACTTTGCTCAATAACTACTGGGTTAGAGAAGAAATTAAGGCCAGAATAAAGAAATTCATAGAATCAAACGAGAATGGTAACATATCCTACCAGAACCTTTGAGACACAGCAAAAGCAGTGTTCTGAGGTCAGTTTATAGCAGTAAGTGCACACATTCAAAAAGAAGAAAGAAAGGGCCATAATCAAAACATTAACCTTACAACTGGAACAAGCAGAAAGAAAGCAGCAAAAGAAGCCCTCAGGCACCAGAAGAAAGGAAATAATAAGAATTAGAGCAGAATTAAGTGAAATAGAGAATAGAAAAACAATTGAATGAGTTGACAAGACCAAAACCTGGTTCTCTGAAAAGATCAACAAAATTGATAAACCGTTGGGTAAGCTGACAAAAGAAAAACAGAAGAGGAAGCAGATAACGCATATAAGAAATGAGATGGGTGATATCACAACAGACCCTTATTTTTCATAGTACTATGGTAAAAGAATCATAACAGAGTACTATGAAAAACTGTACTCTAACAAATTTGAAAACCTAGAGGAAATGGACAAATTTCTAGAAACTCACTACCTACCTAAACTAACACAAACAGAGGAAGAACAGCTAAATAAACCCATAAGAAAAGAAGAGATTGAAAAGGTAATTTTAAAACTCCCAACAAAAAAAGCCCTGGCCTGGATGGCTTCACTGGAGAATTCTACAAACTTTCAGAGAAGAGTTAACACCACTACTGCTAAAGGTATTTCATAGCATACAAAACAATGGAACACTCACAAACCCACTCTATGAAGCCAGCATAACCCTGATACCAAAACCCAGTAAAGACACCACAAACAAGAAAATTACAGACCAATATCCTTCATGAACATTGACACAAAAATCCTCAACAAAATTCTAGCCAATAGAATTCAGCAACATATCAAAAAAAATAATTCACCATGACCAAGTGGGATTCATACCAGGTACGCAGGCATGGTTCAACATTAGAAAAACAATCAATGTAATCCACCACATAAATAAAACAATAGACAAGAACTACATGATCTTATCAACTGATGCAGAAAAGGCATTTGACAAAGTCCAACACCCATTCATGATAAAAACTCTCAACAAAATAGGAATAGAAGCGAAATTCCTCAGTATAATTAAGGGCATTTATACAAAGCCAACAGCCAACATCATCCTAAATGGAGAGACTTTGAAAGCATTCCCCTTGAGAACAGGCACCAGACAAGGATGCCCTTTATCACCACTCTTATTCAACACTGTGCTGGAGGTCCTAGCCAGAGCAATTAGGCTAGAAAAAGAAATAAAGGGCATCCAAATTGGTAGGGAAGAAGTCAAAGTATCTCTATTTGCAGATGATATGAACGTATACACAGAAAACCGAAAAGAATCCACAAGAAAACTACCGGAACTAATAGAAGATTTCAGCAAAGTATCAGGTTACAAGATAAACGTACAAAAATCGTTTGGATTCCTTTACACCAACAAAGAGAACTTTGAAAAGAAAATCACCAAATGAATACCATTTAAGATAGCCGCCAAGAAGATAAAATACTTAGGAAGAAATCTAACCAGAGATGTGAAAGACCTATACAATGAAAACTACAAGATGCTGCTGCAAGAAACCAAAAGAGACCTGCATAAGTGGAAAAACATACCTTGCTCTTGGATAAGAAGACAGCATTGTGAAAACGTCAATTCTACCCAAAGTAATCTACAGATACAATGCAATACCAATCCAAATTCCACTAGCATTTTTTAATGAGATGGAGAAACAAATCACCAACTTCACATGGAAAGGGAAGAGGCCTCGGATAAGTAAAGCTTTACTCAAGAAGAAGAACAAAGTGGGAGGCCTCGCACTACCTGATTCGAGAGCCTATTATACCACCACAGTAGTCAAAACAGCCTGGTACTGGTACAACAACAGATACATAGACCAATGGAACAGAATTGAAAATCCAGACATAAATTCATCCACCTATGAGCAGCTGATATTTGACAAAGGCCCAAAGTCCATTAATTAGGGAAAAGACAGTCTCTTTAACAAATGGTGCTGGCATAACTGGATAGCCATCTACAAAAAACTGAAACAAGACCCATACCTCACACCATGTACAAAAACTAACTCAAAATGGATCAAAGACCTAAATATCAAATTGAAAATGATAAAGATCATGGAAGAAAAAATAGGGACAATGCTAGGAGCCCTAATACATGGCATAAATATAATACAAACCATAAGTAACAATGCACAAGCACCAGAAGAGAGACTAGATAACTGGGAGCTCCTAAAAATTAAACACTTATGCTCATCAAAAGACTTCACCAAAAGAGTCAAAAGACAACCTACCAACTGGGAAAAAGAATTTGGCTATGAATATCCAATCAGAGTCTAATCTCTAAAATCTATAAGATACTGCAAAACCTCAACAACAAAAAGACAGATAATCCAATTAAAAAATGGGCAAAGGATATGAACAAGCACTTCGGCGAAGAAGATATTCAGGCGGCTAACAGACACATGAAGAAATGCTCAGAATCATTAGCCATTAGAGAAATGCAGATCAAAACTAAGATGAGATATCATCTCACCCCGACAAGGCTAGCACTAATCCCAAAAACACAAAATAATAAATGCTGGAGAGGTTGTGGAGAGACTGGAACACTTATACACTGTTGATGGGAATGTAAAATGGTACAACCACTTTGGAAACCTATTTGGCGCTTCCTTAAAAAGCTAGAAATAGAAGTACCATACGATCCAGCAAACTCGCTCCTTGGAATATATCCTAGAGAAATAAAAGCCGTCACACAAATAGATATATGCACACCCATGTTCATTGCAGCACTGTTCACATTAGCAAAAAGATGGAAACAACATAGGGGCCCATCAACGGACGCATGGATAAACAAATTATGGTATATCCACACAGTGGAATCCTACGCAATGATAAAGAACAACCATGAAACCGTGAAACATCTTATAACATGGAGGAATCTGAAGGGCATTATGCTGAGTGAATTTAGTCAGGCACAGAAGGACAAATATTGTATAAGACCACTATTATAAGAACTCAAGAAAAGGTTTAAACACAGAAGAAAATATTCTTTGACGGTTACGAAGGTGGGGAGGGAGGGAGGGGGTTATTCACTAGATAGTAGACAAAAATTATCTTAGGTGAAGGGAAGGACAGTACACACTACTGGGGAATTCAACACAACTTAACTAAACCAAATCTAAGTAGTTTCCTGAACATAATCGAACACTTTGAGGGACAGAGTAGTAGGGTGGGGGTCTGGGAACCATGCTTTCTGGGGACATCTAGGTCAATTGGCGTAACGAAGTTTATTAAGAAAATGTTCTGCATCCTACTTTGGTGAGTGGCGTCTGGGGTCTTAAAAGCTTGCAAACAGCCTTCTAAGATGCATCAATTGGTCCCAACCACCTGGAGTAAAGGACAATGAAGAACACCAAAGACACATGGAAAGTAGCAGCCCAAGAGACAGAAAAGACCACAATAACCAGAGATTTCATCAGCCTGAGACCAAAAGAACTAGATGGTGCCCGGCTACAACCAACGACCGCCCTGACAGGGAACACAACAGAGAGTCCCTGATGGAGCAGCAGAAAGGTGGGGTGCAGAACTCAAATTCTAGTAAAAAGATCAGACTTAATGGTCTGACTGAGACTGGAGGAACCAGGAAAGCATGGCCACCAGATTCTCTATCAGCCCATAACTTAAACAATTTCCAAGGCCAACTCTTCAGACAGGGATTGGACTGGACTGTGGGGCATAAAATGATACTCGTGAAGAGTGTGCTTCTTAGCTCAAGCAGATACAGGAGACAAAACGGGCAGCTTCTGTCTGGAGGTGAGATGAGAAGGCAAAGAAAGTTAGAGGCTGGTTGAATGGACATGGGAAATCAGAGGTGGAAAGGAGGAGTGTGCTGTCACAGTGTAGCGAGAGCAATTAGGGTCACATAACAAAGTATGTATAAATTCTTGTATAAGAGACTAACTTGAAATATAAACTTTCACTTGGACTACAACAATAAACCAGAAAACAAAAAACAAAAAAAGCTAGTGAGAGGCTATCTAAGACGCATCAATTAGTCCCAACCCACCTAGAGCAAAGGAGAATGAAGAACACCAAAGACACAAAGAAAATATTAGCCCAATAGACAGAAATTAACACATAAATCAGAGACTCCGTCAGCCTGAGACCAGAAAAACTAGATGGTGCCCAGCTACCACCAATGAATGCCCCGACAGGGAACACAATAGAGAGTCCCTCACGGAGCAGGAGAAAAGTAGGGTGCAGAACAAATTCTAGTAAAAAGACCAGACTTAATGGTCTGACTGAGACTGGAGGGACCCCAGAAGACGTGGTCCCCAGACTCTCTGTTAGGCCAAAACTAAAACCATTCCCAAATCCAACTCTTCAGACAAAGATTAGACTGGACTATAAGACATGAAATGATACTCGTGAAGCATGTGCTTCTTAGCTCAAGTAGATACATGAGTCTAAATAGGCAGCTCCTGTCCGGAGGTGAGATGAGAAGGCCGAAAGGGACAGGAGCTGGTTGAATGGACACAGGAAATTCGGGGTGGAAAAGAGTGTGCTGTCACAGTATGGGGAGTGCAACTAGGGTCATATAGCAGTGCGTGTATAAAGTTTTCTATGAGAAACTAACTTCAACTGTAAACTTTCATTTAAAGCACAATAAAAAAAAGAAAAGAAAGGACCGTATTAGTTGTGCACAGTATGACCATGTTCATTGTGTACAGTGGAACCATGTTCACTTGTTGAGGCCATTTCTAGTTTTGACATTCAAAGAGGAGGCCATTCAAAATTCATGGGTACTGAATTTCTCTGAAGTGATACTGTAATTGATGAAGTGGACAGGGTCTACTGGTGCCATACAGTGTTGAAGGGACCTGTCATTCCAAAGATGTAATTTTCATCCATTGCATCTGAGCTGCCCACCCCACATGTGGGTGAATTTGATGTCAACGTGGATCATGTGGGTAAGAAGTGATCGGGATTGTGAACTTTCACATTTTATTCAGTCTTCTCCCTTGTTTACATATTATACCCAACTATTTTGTATTTTATTAGTGTTTGTGTTCTACAAGTATGTCTGATGTCCAAATTTGTGACTTGTGAAGATGAGGGATGAGATGGAGGAGAAGGTTCTGGGTTGGAGCCCATGGACAATTCTGATCAGGTAAACTGTGAAGAATTATCATCCTCTCAGTCTTCTCACCACACTAGCCACAACAGGGGGAGAAAAGTTCAAGACACAATGAGAACTACAGGGTTTCTCACAGGCTGGTGATCCAAGGTGTCCTTTCCCCTGTGCATCATTTGGGAAAAACACCCCGACACGAAGTGATTGCTCCAGCAAAGTAAAGAGATGCCTAACTGCCCATCACATCCATTTGACAAGTAAACCAACCCAAACCAAACCCACTGCCGGCAAGTTGAATTCCGACTCATAGAACTGCCCCATAGGGTTTCCAAGGTTGTAAATCTTTACGGAAGCAGACTGCCGCATCTTTCTTCCGAAAAGCAGCTGGTGGGTTAGAACTACTGACCTTTGGGTTAGCAGCTGAGTGCTTTAACCACTTCACCACAAGGACTCCTTAACAAGTAAAAAAACCAAACCCACTGCCATTGAGTCAATTCTGACTCATAGCGACTGTATAGGACAGAGTAGAAATTCCCCCATAGGGTTTCCAAGGAATGACAGGTGGATTTGAACTACTGACCTTTTGGTTAGCAGCCAAGCTCTTAATCACTGTGTCACCTGGGGTCCTTGACCGCTTAAAAAAAAAAAGACCCGTTGCCAAGGAGTCAATTCCAACTTGTAATGACCCTATAGGACAGAGTAGAACTGTCCCATACATTTTCCAAGGAGCGCTGGCAGATTCCAACTGTCAACCTTTTGTTTAACAGCCAAGCTCTTAATCACTACATCACCAGGGGTCAGAGACAAAGGGGAGTTTATTACTCACATCAATAGCAGTAGGTAGAGTATTAACATTTTCTTGTATGGGTTCCCCAAGTCTTAATTCCCACAGGCTGATGCAAAAAGGGCCAGTAGACATCTGCACACCTGAGCTTAGATAGATAGACAGACCGACTGACAGACAGACAGACAGATAGATAGATAGATAGCTGCCATCAAGTCAGCTACAACTCATGATGAACTTAGGTACAACGGAATGAAATGCTTCCCAGTCCTGCGTCATCTTCATGATCGACAACACGTTTGAGTCTGTGGTTGTGGCTATTGTACCAATCCATCTTACCAAAGATCTCCCTCACCCTTGCTGGCCCTCTGATTCACCAAATACAATGTCCTCCTCCAGCTATTTATCCCTCCTGACGATATGTCCAAAGCAAGCCAGTCAGACAGTGTTCTATTGTGATCCACAGGGTTTTCCTCGTCTGATTTTCTAAAGTGGCTCGTGAGGCCTTTCCTCCTAGTCTGTCTTGGTCTAGAAGCTCTGTTGACATCTGTCCACCATAGGTCACCCTCCATTATTTGAAATACTGATGGCATTGCTTCCAGCATCACAGCAACATGCAAGCCACCACTGGCAGATGTGTAGTGGACACTTGAGCTTAGGGAACCCAATTCTTTTATATTGCACTGTAAGCATGCCCAACTTTTGCTCCAGAGGGAGACACTACCTCTATCTTTTAGGCAGTTTACAAATACCTTGAAAAAAGAGTCCAGAACAAAGACAGTCAGTGTCTCTGCTCACAAGATGTGAAGATATGCAGAGCTCCACAGAGAATCATCTCCCAGCACTCATTATCTATATAAATAAAATAAAGTCCCATGAAAATGACTGATTTCTACCAACTTAGGAGGAAAGCTAAGGAGTGTCTGACTCAAAACTTGGACTAAGAAATTCTTTAACTGACATCCCAGAAAGTTCTATTTGATAGGCTCTGGGTTGCTCCTTTAAGAATTGCTGAGACAGTACAACTAGATGGTGCCCAGCTACCACCACCAACTGCTCTGACAAGGATCACAATAGAGGGTCCTGGACAGAGCTGGAGAAAAATGTAGAACAAAATTCTAACCCACAAAAAAAGACCAGATTTACTGGTATGACAGAGACTGGAGAAACCTCAAGAGTATGGCCCCCAGATACCATTTTAATGAAGTCACTCCTGAGGTTCACCCTTTAGTCAAAGATTAGACAGGCCCGTGAAACAAAATGAGACTACATAGGCACACCTGCCCATGGGCAAGGACAAGAAGGCAGGAGGGGACAGGAAAGCTGGTAATGGGGAAACCAAGACCAAGAAGGGGAGGGTATTGACACGCCATGGGCTTGGCAACCAATGTCACAAAACAATATGTGCACTAATTGTTTAATGAGAAACTAATTTGCTCTATAAACTGTCATCTAAAGCACAACAAAAAATCAACATTCAAAAAATTATGACAGAGAAAATCGAGAGCCTTGGGTGGGTTGCAGATCAGGAATCGAGCAAATGTATTAAAGACCTTGTGGCAGAAAAAGCATCTGGAAAACCAAGAGGGCTTGTAACCTGCTGCTTCTTTCATGAGCAACTCTAAAATGTGCTCCAGGGTGAAGTGGCAGCAGGATTTAACAAGGGTTAAGCAGCTGAGTTCTTTAATCACTTCACCACAAGGACTCCTTAACAAGTGAAAAAACCAAACCCACTGCCACTGAGTCGATTCTGACTCATAGCGACCATATAGGACAGAGTAGGACAGATTCTGGCTCATAGTGACTGTATAGAACAGTGATTTTCCTGGAATCCCTAGGTGGCACTGTTAAGAGATAGACTACTATTCGAAGGGTTGGCAGTTCAAGTCCATGCAGAGGGACCTCAGAAGAAAGGCCTGGCAATCTACTTCTGAAAAATCAGTCATTGAAAACCCTATGGAATGCAGTTCTACTCTGACACACATGGGGTCGCTATGAGTTGGAATTAATTCGATGGCAACTGGTTTGGTTTGGGGTTTTTTATTTGTTAGTTTTTTGGGTGGTTATTTGGTGATTTTCCTAGCCACACCAGGTGAGCCAGCAGGTAATAATAATAATGACAGTAATAATGATGATAAGCGAATAGTAACACCTTGAAAGCATGCAGCTCTTGATGTCCATGATTTCAGGATGACAGTCCTCACCACAGTCTTACAAGGTAGCAAAACAGGGACCTTCATCACAAGGATCTGGGATCCGGGGGATCTTCTCAGACATTTACACCTGCGCTATCAGGGGCATCAGAAAGGATAGAATGGGGGGAGGTAATAGACACTACGGCCCCAGGGGACAACCAAAGCTTAAGAAATTCCACCCAATGAGAGTGATGTCAGCTTCCACTAAACGATCTCTGGACTAAAATTAAAAAAATGGAAAACAATAAATGTTGCTGAGGCTGTGGAGAAATTGGAATCCTCATCCATTGCCAATGGGAATGTAAAATGGTGCAGCCACTGTGGAAAACAGTTTGGCAGTTTCTTTCAAAAAGTTGAACATAGAGCTACCATATGACTCAGCAATTCCACTCCTAACTATATACCCAAGAGACTTCAAAGCAGTAACGTAAACAGACAAATGTACTACAATGTTCACTGTAGTATCATTCACAACAGCCAAAAGACGGAAACAACCAAAATGTCCAACAAATGAATGAATAAACAAAATGTGGTCCATCCATACAATGGACTGCTACTCAGCCATAAAGAGAAATGAAGTTCTCATACATGCTATGACATGGAAGAACCTTACAAACATTCTGACTCATACCGACCTTATAGAACAGAATAGAACAGCCCCATAGGGTTTCCAAGGAGCAGATGGTGGAGTCGAGCTCTTAACCACTGCACCACCAAGGCTCAACATGTCTGTCAGTTTGTTGTACTGTGGTGGCTTGTATGTTGCTGTGATGTTGGAAGCTTTGCCACTAGTATTTCAAATACTAGCAGGGTCACCCTTGGCGGACAGGTTTCAGCTGAGTTTCCAGACTAAGACAGACTAGGAAGAAGGACCTGTAAGTCTACTTCTGAAAAAATTGGCCAGTGAAAACCTCATGAATAGCAGTGGCACATTGTCTGATATAGTGCCAAAAGATGAACCCCTCAGGTTGGAAGGCACTCAAAAAGTAGAGTCAACCTTAATGACATGGATAGAATCAAACTTTAGTGATCTTCATTGGCTGATGTGGCACAACTCGAAATGAGAAGAAATAGCTGCAAACATCCATTAATAATTGGAATGTGGAATGTATGAAGTATGAACCGAGGAAAATTGGAAGTTGTCAAAAATGAAATGGACTGCATAAAGATTTATATCCTAGGCATTAGTAAGCTGAAATGGACTGGTACTTCCCATTTTGAATCTGACAATCACATGGTCTACTATGCCAGGGAGGACAAACTGAAGAGGAAAGTCGTCCCATTCATCATCAAAAAGGACATTTCAAGATCTATCCTGAAGTACAACGCTGTCAGTGATAGGATAATATCCATATGCCCACAAGGAAGACCAGTTAATATGACTATTATTCAAATTTATCCACCAACAACTAACGCCAAGGATGAGGAAATTGAAGATTTTAACCAACTTCCACAGTCTGAAAATGATCAAACATGCAATCAAGATGCATTGATAATTGGTGGTAATTAGAATGCAAAAGTTGGAAACAAAAAAGAGGGATCTGTAGTTGGAAAATATTGCCTTGGTGAGAGAAATGACGCCAGAGATCGCACGATAGAATCTTGCAAGACCAACAACGTCTTCATTGCAAATACCTTTTTTCAACAACATAAACAGCGACTATACACGTGGACCTCACCAGATGGAATACAAGTCAACTACATCTGTGAATAAAGACCATGTAGAAGCTAATAACATCAGTCAGAACAAAGCCAGGGGCAGACTGCGGAACAGACCATCAATTATTCATGTGGAAGTTCAAGTTGAGGCTGAAGATAATTAGAGCAAGTCCATGAGAACCAAAGTACAACCTTGAGTATATCACACCTGAATTTAGAGACCATCTCGAGAATAGATTCGAGGCACTGAACACTAATGGCCGAAGACCAGACAAGTTGAAGAATGACGTCAAGGACATCATACATGAAGAAAGCAAAAGGTCATTAAAAAGAAAAAATTTAAAATACTAAAATGGTTGTCAGAAGTGACTCTGGTATTTGCTCTTGAACGTAGAGTAGCTAAAGCAAAAGGAAGAAATGATGTAGTAAAAGAGCCGAACACAAGATTTCAAAGAGTGACTTGAGAAGACAAAGTAAAATACTGTAATGAAACGTGCAAAGACCTGGAGTTAGAAAACCAAAAGCTAAGAGCATGCTTGGCATTTCTCAAGCTGAAAAAACCGAAGAAAAAGTTCAAGCCTCGAATTGCAATACTGAAGGATTCTAAGGGAAAAATATTAAATGAAGCAGGAAGCATCAAAAGAACGTCGAAGGAATACACAGTCACTGTACCAAAAAAAATTGGTCAACATTCAACCATTTCAGGAGGTAGTAAGAGGTCCCCCGCCTGCGGAAAATTCCACTGCCTCAAGCAGCTTCCTTGGCACACCCTGTAACTTTACACTGGAATCCTGTTTCCTTTGCTTGACACTCTCCGTAGCTTTACGTTAAAATCCTGGTTCCCCTGTCTTTAACTGCTGCCCCAAAACCGGTGGAAACCAGTTTATGCGCCACGTTGACATTCAGGATAACCTTTTAGTTCATTAAATACCTCATGCATAGTAATCTCCCTGCCTCTGGGTAGAGTTTAACTACCATTTTCTGAACATGCAAATACATGAAGTTATATGTAAACCCCATTGCGCCTGCGTGCAATTCAGAAAGTTGCTGACATAACTAGTACGAGCTTCCTACTTGTAAACCCCTTAAAAGTAACCTGTTCCCTCACCCTTACTGAGCAGCCTCAGCAGCAGCAGCCCCAACTCTTCCTTTCCTTGAACAATGAAATAAAGGCACCTTTCTACTCTCCCACCTTGGTCTCTCGTTTATAGGCTTGAGACAAGCCTCGCAGAGCAGAACCTGGGGTTTCCACCCGGCAACAGTAGCGTATGATCAAGAACCGATGGTACTGAAGGAAAAGATCCAAGCTGCACAAAAGGCAATGGTGAAAAACAAGGCTCCAGGAACTGAAGGAATATCAATTGAGATGTTTCAACAAACGGATGCAGTGCTGGCACTCATCTATGCCAAGAAATTTGGAAGACAACTACCCGGCAAACTGACTGGAAGAGATCCATATTTATACTCATTTCAAAAAAAGGAGATCCAACAGAGTGTGGAAACAATATCATTAATATAACATACGAGCAAAATTTTGCTGAAGATCATTCAAAAGTGACTGCAGCAGTACACTGACAGGAAACTGCCAGAAATTGAAGCTGGGTTCAGAAGAGGATCTGGAACAAGGAATATCATTGCTGATGTCAGATGGATCATGGCTGAAAGCAAAGAAAACCAGAAAGATGTTTATCTGTGTTTTATTGACTTTGCAAAGGCATTCAACTGTGTGGATCATAACAAATTATGGATAACATTGTGAAGAATGGGAATTCCAGAACACTTAATTGTGCTCATGCAGAACTGCCAAGAGGCAGTCTTTACAAACATTATGCTGAGCGTAATAAGTCAGTTAGAAAAGGACAAATGTTGTATGATCTCACTCATATGAAATATCGAAAACAGACAAATGCGTAGAGACCAAAGTTTATTAGTAGTTACCAGGAGCGGGAGGGAGGAAGTAAGGGGGCATCATTGTTTAGGAAGCATTGAATATCTGTTTATGGTGATGGAAAACTGGACAACAGACAACAGATACTGGTGATAGCTGCACCATATGATTGATGTGTAGAAGAGGAAACTTAATAACACATCTTACTTGGATTTTAAGGTTTTTTTAATCTATGAAACCAAATATTAACCACAATAAGCCTGACCAAAACTGAAAAAGCCTGCCAGAAACTACTCTACAGCAATTTAAAATTGTCTTACTCTGCTAGAAAAGGATAGTCAACAAACCATTACCTCCTAATTTAAATCTCAGAAAGTCTCCTGGGACTTCCAGGCAACATGGCACTATAGTCAGAAGCACCATGCCATCCCTCCACAGCAAAGACCTGAAAAACTAAATCAAACAGAGTCACATGTCAGTCCTGAAACCCTAAGCATCAAATTAAGAGATAAAGAACTCAGCCAAGCACCTAATGGAATAAGAAACTGACCAATAACAGAGAGCGAGGAGAGATACATGCAGAGGTCCTCTATCAGCTACTGTAGCATGGATCCGCCATCTTGGACACCTATCAGAGACTGGCGAACAGGTGGTACGAAAAAGTAGCTTCACGGAGCTTCCAGCAGGAGACAGAACAGCCAGTAACCAACAATATATGCTTTCCCAATGCCCAACCTTCTTCACCCCGACTCAGCCCCTCTGCTTCCCACAGCCACAGTCTCTTGGCCAGGAAGCACCTACTTCACTCCAGTGTCTCTTGGATTCCACCCGCATGCACTGGCCAGCTCCCTGAGTGGCATTTGTTGGCTGTTGGTGTTGCTGTTTTCTGTTTCATTACATTTCTTCCTTACTTCTCACCACCTCCCCCTCCTTTCTTTCAAAGATCTGGCTCTGTGGCCATCTTTGCTTCTTCCTGGGGGGCTGCAAGGTTCAGCTTGACTGTGGAGCTGTTTTCCAGCCCATGCCACCGCACTGGTGGGGCCCCCGGGGCTTTTTGTTTGTTCGTTTGTTATGATTTGTTCCGTTTTGACTTTTTTCTTTGATTGTTTTCTTTTTCTTTTCTCAGCTTGGGAGTCTATTCTGGCCAGGCAGTGCCATGAAGCTTGGGAGATACTCCCTTACTCTGTGCAGACACACAGTGACATCCCTGGGAGCATTTCTTTTTTCTTTTATTTTTTTTTTTCCTTTTTTTTCCTTTTTTTTCTGGTTTTTTGTTTTTGTTTTTCTGGGCTTTTTGTTTCTTTGTTTTGTTTTTTTCTCTCTTTTTCCCTTTTCATCTTTCTTAATTTCCAGTTTCTCGATTTATTCATTTTTTTCTTTTACCTTTTTCCTTTTTTTTCATTTTTGTTTTTCTCCATTTCTCAGTCTCTCATTTCTCCACTACAATAGCAAGTTCCTTTAGCACTCTTTTTTGTTTTTGTGTATGTTTTTGGCTCCTGTTTCTCTCTCTTGTCTCTCTTCTTTCCCATACCCATCTTTGCTCCACACATCACAATCTACCCCCTTCTTCCTGCCTACCTGCACTGTGCACTGAACATGACACACCCAATCAGCACAGGCACAGCCTACCAGAAAGTGCCCTGCACTGATTCCCAGCCTGCCCAGTCAGCCCTAGTATGTGCCACAAACAACTCATCCCAGCAACTCCCCTTCATCTGGACCTGCCCTGCTGTACCATACCTGAGTGACTTACCCTGCCCATTGGAGAAGGAGGTGAAAGTACCATGCCCAGAAATGAGCAAACAACAAAGAACGCACAGCATGCCTGCTCAGACATAACCAAATAAAACAAAAAATCAGGATGAAACAAACAAATCTGCAATCAATAAACAAGGAAAATAACCACTGAATGCCCTGAAGACAGCAGACAATATCAAAACATTTACAAAAACAGGACAGGATGGTTCCAGTAGGCATCTGAAATAAAATGCCAGATGCCCTCCTGCTAGAAGAAAAGTCACTAGAACTACCTGATAGGGAATTCAAATCTCTAATATTCAGAATTATCCAAGAGTCGAAGCAAAACGCAGACAAAAATGAGGAAAAAATAGACAAATTCATGGAAATGTAGACAAAAAATGGAAGAATTCAAGAAAATAATACAGGAACAAAATGCCAAAATAAATTCACAACTAGAAAACATACAAAAACAACAATTAGAAATCCAAAAGATAAGCAACAATATTTCAGAAATGGATAGTGTCATAGAAGGGCTGAGGAGCAGGTTTGAAACGACGGAAGACAAGATCAGCGAAATTGAAGACAAACACTTGGATACAACTCTGAGGAAAAATCAGAAAAAACAACGAAGAAAAATCAAGAAACCCTGATAATTATGTGGGATACAATCAAAAGCAAAAATCTGTGAGTGATTGTAGTTCCAGAACAGGGGGAGAAAACAGAAAACACAGTAAGAATCAGTGAACAATTACTGACAGAAAACTTCTCCAATATCATGAAAGATTAAAAGCTGACCATCCAAGAAGCTCAACAAACCTCATATAGGATAGACCTCAAAAGAAAATCACCAAGGCATATCATAATCACACTCGCTAAAACTGAAGACAAAGAATCCTGACAGCAGCTCGAGAAAAATGAAAAGTCACATACAGAGGAGAAACAATAAGACTAAGCTCGGATTATTTGGCAGAAACCACGCAGGCAAAAAGGCAACGGGATGACATATACAAAACCTTGAAAGAAAAAAATTACCAGCCAAGAATAATATATCCCACAAAACTCTCGTTCAAATATGATGGTGAAATTAGGTCATTTCCAGATAATCAGAAATTAAGGGACTATGTAAAAACCAAACAAAACTTATAAGACTTATTAAAGGGAGTCCTTCGATCTGAGAACAAACAACATCAGACCACAGGCTGAATCTAGGACACAGGCTTGTACTAGCCAGATACCAACCTAGGAAATGAACTCTTAAGGACTATCCAAAACTGAAATAATTACAACAGGGAACCAGAAAGGTTAATCCATAAGTGGCAACAACATCAGAACAATAAAAGAGGGAATAAACTGTGTAGGTATAGAACCTTCTAATGGAGAGGAAGGCAAGGTGATACCAAGTAATAATAGACTGGTTCAAACCTAGGAAGATAAGGGTAAATTTCAAGGTAACCGCAAATAAAGTTAACAAACATACTCACCAAAATAAAGAAGAAAAACATAAAGTCTCAGTAAAAATAAAACCTAGAAAAATAAAAGAAATGAAAAAAAATCCACAAACCAAAGGAATTCAGCACAGGAGAGCAAGAGAAACAAAGAAAATGTAAGCACAAAAAAAAGCACTACAAAGTGACAGCAAAAAACTCACACATATCAGAAATTACACTGAATGTAAATGGCCTAAGTGCACCCATAAAGAGATGGAGAGTGACAGAATGGATTAAAAAAAAACAGGATCCATCAATATGCTGTCTACAAGAGACACATCTTAGAAACAATGAAGTAAATTTATTAAAAATCAAAGAATGGAAAAAATATATCAAGCAAACAGCTACCAAAAAAGAGCAGAAGTGGCAACATTAATCTCAGATAAAATAGACTTTAAAACAAAATCTACCATAAAAAACAAAGAAGGACACTATATAACGATTAAGGATATGATCCATCATGAAGATATAATCATAATAAATGTCTACGCACCCAATGACAAGGCTCCAAAATACATAAAAAAATTCTAACAGCACTGAAAAGAGAAATTAACAGTTCCACAATAATAGTAACAGACTTCAACACACCACGCTCAGTAAAGGACAGAACAACTAAGAAGAAACTGAGCAAAGATACAGAAGACCTAAAGGGCACAATCAGCCAACTTGACCTCATACACATATATAGAACACTCCATCTAACCACAGCAAAGTACACATTCTTTTCCAATGTTTCCATGGAACATTCTCCAGAATAGACCACATCTTAGGCCAGAGAGCAATCCTCAACAAGTTCCAAAACATTGAGATAATTCAAAGTATCTTCTCTGACCACAACACCATCAAGGTAGAAATTAACAACAGGAAGAGCAAGGAAAAAAAACCAATTACATGGAAACTGAATAACACCCTGCTTACAAACCACTGGGTAATAGACGAAACTAGAGGTGGAATCAAAAAATTCCTAGAATCAAATGAGAATGAAAACACATCATACCAAAACCTTTGGGACACAGCAAAGGCTGCCCTCAGAGGACAATTTATAGCAATAGATGCACACATCAAAAAAGAAGAAAGGGACAAAATCAAAACATTAACTATAGAACTCCAACAAACAGAAAGAAAACAGCAAAAAAAAAAAAAGCCCACAGCCAGTAGAAGAAAGGAAATAATAAAGATTGGAGCAGAAATAAATGAAATAGAAAATAGAAACACAATAGAAAGAATCAGCAAAACCAAAACCTGGTTCTTTGAAAGGATCAGCAAAATCGACAACCCCCTGGCCAGACTGACAAAAGAAAAACAGGAGAGGACACAAATAACCCAAATAAGAAAGCAAATGCGGGACATTATAACAGACCAAACTGAAATAAAAAGAATTATAACACAGTATTATGAAAAACTATACTCCAACAAATTTGAAAACCTAGAGGAAATGGATAAATTTCTAGAAACACACTACCTACCCAAACTAACACAAAGTGATGTTGAAAGTCTGAACAGACCCATGACAAGAGAAGAGATTGAAAAGGTAATAAAAAAAAAAAATCCCCCCAAAAAAAAAAAAACCCTGGCCCAGATGGCTTCACTGGAGAATTCTACCAAACATTCAGAGAAGAGCTTATACCAGTACTACTTTAACTATTTCAGAACATAGAAAAGGAAGGATACTTCCAAATTCATTTTACAAAGGCAGCATAACCCTGATACCAAAACCAGGCAAAGACACCCCCAAAAAAGAAAATTACAAACCAATATCTCTCATGAATATAGATGCAAAAATTCTCAACAAAATTCTAGCCAATAGAATTCAGCATCATATCAAAAAAATAATACAGCATGACCAAGTAGGATTCATACTAGGTATGCAAGGGTGGTTCAACATTAGAAAATCAATCAACCTAATCCACCACATAAATAAAAGGAAAGAAAAGAATCACATGATCATATAATGGGGCACAACACTCCAGGGACAAGGACTAGAAGGCAGGAGGGGACAGCAAAGCTGGTAATAGGGAACCCAAGTTTGAGAAGGGACAACGTTGACATGTCATGGGGTTGTTAACCATTGTCATAAAACAGTATGTGTACTAACTGTTTAATGAGAAGCTATTTGTTCTGTAAACCTTCATCTAAAGGACAATAAAAAATGTAAAAAACAAATATAAAGTATAAAATAACCTTCAAACAGGGGAGATCATCTTAGCTCACAGAGGTAAAGGTTTATAGAATGGTCAGCTGGCATTCAGTCTGTTGGCACTAGATAAACAGCATCACTGTGATCATTATGTCCTTTTTCCTGGGCTTCAAAACTGACCTCAGCCCAACCATTTGCTCAGCCCTCCCCTCCACCACCACCACGTACAAGGGACAAAATCTAACACAGGTAGAATTCACTGGAACCAAGCACAAACTTCCAGTGCACAGAGGGGTAACACTTCAGGAGTGTGATTGTGCCTAGATCCTACTTATCCTGCACCGCAATCTCCAAACAACCTTGGGCCCTGCATTCATCTTCTCCATTTTCCTGCCTGCAAAACAGGGACACCAGACCCAAAGACACTCCAAGGTTCTGGAGCCTGAAGTATTAGGAGGGCAGAAAGGGAGCCCACTATGCATGTTGCTTGGAGACAGTGGTGGTTCAGTGGTAGAATTCTTGTCTTCGCTGCAGGAGACCTGGGTTCAATTCCCAGCCAATGCACCTCATGTGCAACAACCACCCATCTGTCAATGGAGAATGACATGTTACCATGATGCTGAACAGGTTTCAGGGGAGCTTACACACTAAGACAGACTAGGAAGAAAGGTATGGTGATCTACTTCTGAAAACCAGCCAATGAAAACCCTATGGATTACATAGGTCCAATTCCATTGTGAGAGGGGTGGTCATGAATCAGGCCCAACTGAACAGCAGTAGAAACTGTCATCTCAATTAGTCCTCATTATCTCCCTGCCTCAGAAGAACCATCTGCCCATTTTACCGATAAGGAAATTGAGATCCAGAGAGGGCCAGTTAAATCCAAAGTTCATGATCTCACCAGGGCTAATTGGATGAAGGGTGAGAATCGCTCCCTGAGTAGCCCTTGCCTGACAGAGAAGCTGAGAAGAGGACCAGAGGGGAATCAGCAGGCTTGGCAAACCAGCTAGGAATGTGGAGTGTGGGGGGCCACCTGGGGTGCTGGTCAGAACAGAAGCCCCCCAGCTAAGCCCCACTTCACTAAACTCAGGCTCTTGGTGCCCCCTGTTCCACTGGGCGTTTGGCTGTTCTCCACTGACCCTCCAGGGACCTGGAGCGATGCTCCTAAGAGCCGGGGGGGCCCTTGGGGATCTAAGGCGCGAGCAGGTGTGCCCCCAGGGCCCCAGAGCAGTCCCTCGGGTGTGGGGGCCGCAGGAAGGCAGTTGAGCCCTGGATTCCCACTACAGCGAGCACTTGGCAGATGGCCCTCTGGGAGAGACCCCAGGGTTACGGCCATGGGCCTCGGAGGGCGCTGGGAGCAGAGACCAGAGCCAACCAAGCCGAGGACGGGCCACGCAGGCTGGGGCGCACGGGACATCGCCAGCCCTCCTCCAGAAGCCCCAGGGACCTCTGACCCCAAGGGCGGATGAGGCCCGGGCCAGACCCGGGGGACCGCGGGCGGCGCTGGCTGCTTCTGCTGCTGCTGTTGGCCTTGGGCCCCCTAGATCTATGGCCCCCAACGGCAACCCCGCTGAGCAGCGCCCCGGGCCCTAGAGCCCCGGTGGGGGGCAGCCGGTCCCGCCTGCGGAGCCTGTGGGGCAGGTAAGGGACGGGAGTACCGTGGGGGTGGGGGCCCCTGAGGTCGAGCCAGAAAGGGGTGATAGAGTGGGGCGGCCGAACCGGGAAAGGGTGACCGGAGGGAGTTGCCTAGCTGGGAAGGGATGATCTGGGCTGAGCCGGGAAAAGGGTGACAGAGGGGTCAGCCCTGCTGGGAAGGGATGACTGGCTGCGGGGGGGAGGGGGGGGAGACTGGCGAAGGGGTTGGGGGGAAGGGGAAGCTACCTAGCCAGAAATGGAAAGGAAGGGTCATCTGGGAGAAGGGGCCGGGCAGACCCTGTCTTTATTTCAAAGGTTAGTATTTTGTTCATCGTTAATATTTTTACATTAATGTTTGATTTTAAAATATTGCATTAAAATATCATTTAGCTTGATTGCTGGAGTTTGGTGCACACTTACATTGTGTGCCCAGTTAGTGCCTCGCTCTCCTAGCCCTGGCTGGCCCTGTTCCGGGAGGCAGAGGCGGGAGGCAGGCGGGACGTCCGAGGTGGGCCTGCCGCCGCCCAAGGTGCCAGGCCCCACTCTCGGCAGAAGTCTCCACGCCTCACGCCCTCACCGGCAGGGCCGCCTCCCGGCACCAGGCCGCCGGCTCCGCCAACACTGCGGGTCCTTCCTTGGGGTCCCTGGGCCCGGACACTGAGCCAAGGCAGTCTTCTGGGACTCGCCTCCCAGAGTCGAGCGCTCCAAGGACAGGCGCCGCCCTGAGGAAGACTGCCTGGGCGAGGTCGCGTCACTCCTCAATAGCTGTGGGCCCAGAGCAAACCCCTCCTCTGTGTGGCGCATAGGGACCCTAGGATGACAATCAGTGACATAACAGCTGCGTCCCTGGCGGGCGCTCCTCATTCTACAGGCGGAGCCTCCTACCCTGCCCCGCAAGGCGGGTTCCGCTGCCTCCTAGAGACCCAGAGAGGTGAGGCCACCTGCCCCTGGTCGCACAGCTCGCGGATGTAGTTCCAGGACCGGAAGAGAACGCTGTGACCACACCAGGGTGTTTGGTGTTTTAACAGAACGGTCCCAGAGAAGGGGGACCGGGGGTTGCCGTGCGCCAGGAAAAGAGCAGAGCTGCCCAGCGTCCTCCCAGGGCGCAGGTTCTCGGCTCATCCACGTGTGTCTCTTCTGGGCCAGGCCAGGGGACTCCGACAGGGCTGAACCGAACCAAGCGGCCACTGTGCAGCCGCAGAGACAGACACACGGCGCAGTGGTTAAGGGCTCAGCTGCTAACCAAAAGGTTGGCAGTTCGAATTCACCAGCCGCTCCTTGGAAACCCTATGAGGCAGTTCTACTTTGTCCTGTAGGGTCGCTATGAGTTGGAATCGACTCAGCTGTAATGGGTTGTTTTTTGTTTTTTGTTTGCGGGGGGTGGAGGCACTCAGCTCTGTGGGCGAGACGCCCAGCTAGGACTATCAGATGAGGACGCTGGCTAGTGATGGGGCTCTCCAGGCGCCCTGAGTGAAGCAGAG
This sequence comes from Dugong dugon, assembly GCA_030035585.1. NCBI lineage: Eukaryota > Metazoa > Chordata > Mammalia > Sirenia > Dugongidae > Dugong > Dugong dugon. Next base: position 36,136,271 of record CM057476.1, on the reverse strand, counting down.
TGAGGTGCGGCGCGGGGTCTGGAAGCTGACAGGGGAAGCGGGAGGAGGTTGGGCGGCCCGCAGAGGGTCCTGCAACCAGGCCTTTATCCTGGGGTCCACAGTGTTTTCTTGTGGACGTTTTGAAAAATACAGAAAACTGTATTATAAAGCAAAAATTTAAACCAGGTGGAATCCCACCAGCCAGAGACACAACATTCAATATTTTCTGACAGGCTTTGAAATATGCTTCTAAAACAAATTTGGAAGCATCTGTATATTCAGTATTGCCAGAGGGATTTAAGCTGGAGAATGTCGGAGTCGTCTTTCTGTCTTGAAAGATATCTCTGGACCCGGCTGAGCCCGGGTTAGATGTGCCCAAGCGAGAGCCGGAGACAGAAAGGCAGCTGCTGCCGTCCAGGTAATAGGCCTGGAGCAAAGCCTGCACCAGGGCTTAGGAGGAGGGCAGGTACACAGGGGATCCAGTACCAAGAGCTCCTATGAGATTGGCAGGTAGATTTGAAGTGAAGGAAAGGACTTGGATTATCCACAGGAGTTTAAAATGTACAACTATCTTAGCTAGATGCACTGATTCATAATATGTTTACATATTTAAATTATGTAATTCCACTTCTAGGATTTATGGGGGGGGGGGGGATCAAACATTATTTATGACGTGAAAAAACTGGAAATAACCTAAATATCTGCAGAAAGTGCGTGATGAAATACAATATGGTCCATCTAAGGAGTCTTACACAAATCTTCAAACTTATGTTTCTGAAGCATCTCTAATAATATTGGAAAATCTATTTTTAAAAAGGATACAACATTGGATATACAGATGCTTCCGATTTGTTTTAGAAGTATGTTCCAAAGCCTGTCACAAAATACAGAAAATATTGAAAGATGTGTCTCTAGCTAGTAAGATTCCACCTGATTTTAACTTTTGCTTTAATTTTCTGTATTTTTCAAAATGTCCACAAGACAGCCTATTTCATTTTCGACTTCTACAATAATTTTTAATTTTGGAAATAGTGGCAATGGTTGCACAACATGGTGACTATGATTGATGTCACTGAATTTTACACTTAAAAATGGCTAAAATGGCAAGTTTTGTTATATCTATTTTACCACAATAAAAAAGTAATTCTTAATATAAGAGTAACATGTGCTTGCTGTTAAAAGAAAAAGTTAAGCAGGAAGTATATAAAGTAAAAAGTGCATGTTTCCATTTACCATAACCTCATGTCTCCCCCAGAGGTGGTGACTGTTGGCAGGTTGTCTCTACACTTCCAGCCCTTTTCCTATGTGTGTGTGCCCCTAAACACACACACAATGTATAGTTAGTGTTGGCATACCGTTTTTCAAAAATGGATTCATACTTTACGTATTCTCCTGCAACTAGCTTTGTAAATAATGTTATCAACATTTTCTATGTCAGTCGTATGGATCTATCACATTCTCATAATAGCTTTATAAGAGTTCAAAGTCTGAATGAATCCGAATTAGTTTAACCATTTCCTTGCTAACGGACATTTAGGTTGTTTCCATTTAAAAATACTATTTACAAGTGATGCTGCAATGAAGACCCCTGCGTATGGTGTATGTGTATAAGGTGTACGTATGCATGGCCATAGGAGAGATGCCTAAAAGCAGAATTGTTGGGTCAGAGGGAAAGTGCTTTTAAACTTTTCGTAGGTAGTGTCCAATCACTTTCCCAAAAGGCTGTTCCGATCTACACTCTTTACAATGAATAATAGTGTTTTTTCCCCTACATCCTTGCCAATCATGTGATTTTGTTGCTCTGTTTTTATTTTCCCCATCTGATGAGTAAAAAATAGAACGTTTATTGTTTCATTGTTTAGAATTTGATCATTGGTGAAACTTGTTTTCCTTTCATATTTTTATTGACTAATTCTGTTGCTTTTGTGAATTGACTGATCATAATTTTTCCCACTTTTTCCATTCAGATGCTTGTATTTTCTAATAGATTTATACAAATTCTTGATATATTTTGGATATTAACTCCTTGCCTAGTATATATTTTGTAAATATTTTTCCCTAGTTTGTTTTATGGCTCTGGTTTATGGAATCTTTTGCCATAAAGTTGTTTTTAATTTATATGTGTCAGATTGGTTTAATATTTTCTTTATGGTTTCTGTGATTCATGGCATGCTTTATGTCAATATTATAAAATCAGTTTTCTATATTTTAGTCTGGTCCTTTTGTTTTTCTGATTTTTTTAATCCACCTAGAGTTTACTTTTATGTAGGTAAGAATCTTACTTTATTTTCCAAATGACAAGCCAATGGGCATGCATTTGTTGAATATAAATGCAACTTTTTTCAAACACTAAGTTATTGACTCATCATACCCTCCCTGTGGTTCCATTGATCTATTCCTGTGTCAGTTCAACATTGTTTTAATTACTTTAGCTTCACAGCATGTTTTGACATCTGCTAAGGAAAGACCCGTCATTATTACCCTTTTTCAAAATATTCATGTCTATTCTTGGCCATTATTCTTACTGCCGGACTTCAGTTTACTTCACTAATTTTCAAAAATCATTCTTTTGGTGTGGTGTGTGTAATTTCATGAAATATATAGATTAATTTGAGAAGAACTGACATCTTTATGATGTTCAGCATTTCCATCCAGGAGCATAGTACACCTCTCCACTCATTCATATTCGTCAGGTTGCTTTATATTTTATTCTTGTAAATCTGGAACATTTTTAACTATTAAGTTTATTCCTAAGGTTTTTAACATAACCTTATGGCAGTTGTGAATTTTTCCCCAATTTCATATTCCAAATGGTTACTTCAGGTGTAGAAGGGAAACCTGTTGACTTTCATATGTTGCTCTTGTGTCCAGTCACTTTATTGAGTTCTTGTTTTAGTTTTGATATTTCTTCAGCTCACTCTCGGGATTTTTTAAAAGACTATCACATCATCTGCAAAGAACAATTTTCTCTCTTTTTTTTCTAATACTTATACCTCTTTTTTTTTTTTTTAACTTCATCTGATTTCATCAGCTAGAATATCCAGAATATGTTGGATAAATAAAAGTGAGAGTGGGCACCCTTGCCTTGTTTATGACTCTGAAATGTTTTACGTGTAAGTATAGAGGTTACTGTAAGCTTCTGGGAGATGCTCTTTGTAAAGGAAGTTTCCTTCAATTAATAACTTACTAAAAGCCTGAATATTTACTTCCTTTAAATCAGAAATAATTGTTGAATTTATATTACTATCATATTAAATTTTATTTCAAAAACCCTATGTGTATATCATAAACACAGCCATAGCCAAATGGTCCTGCTGCTAAGGAGGAAAGCACTGGCCTCGACTCGATAGGTTTTCTTCCAATTTAAATAAACTATGTGGCGTTGGTGGTATAGTGGTGAGGATAGTTGCCTTCCAAGCAGTTGACCCGGGTTCGATTCCTGGCCAGCACAGTGGGCTGACATTTGGAAACTCTGGTGGCCTAGCGGTTAAGAGCTATGGCTGTGAAGCAAAAGGTCAGCAGTTTGAATCCACCAGGCACTCCTTGGAAACCCTATGGGGCAGTTCTACTCTGTGCTACAGGGTTGCTAGGAGCCAGAACTGACTTGATGGCAATAGGTTTGGTTTTGGTTTTTATGTTGTTTTTAGCTGCCATCAAGTTGAACCCTAATTCATGGTGACCCCATACACAACGAGATCAGATGATTGTGATCCACAGAGTTTTCATTGGCCAGTTTTTGGAAGTAGATTGCCAGGCCTTTCTTCTTAGTCTGCCTTAGTCTGAAAGCTCTGCTGAAACCTATTTAACATCATAGCAACAAGCAAGCCTCCACTGACAGAAGAATGTTGGCTGCACATGAGGTGCATTGGCTGGGAATCAAACCTGGATCTCCTGCATGGAAGATCTACCATCAAACCACCACTTTCAGTGTTTTTGCTGCTGCTGCTGCTGCTGCTGCTGCTGCTGCTGCCACTGCTGCTGCTGCTGTTGTTGTTAGTTGCTGGCAAGTCAGTTCCAACTCTTGGTGATCTTATGTACAACAGAAAAAAACATTGCTCAGTCCTGCATCATCTTCATGATCCTTGCTATGTTTGAGCCCATTAACTATATTGGGAGATAAATCAGATTGGCAACAGTGAAGATTCTTGCAGTCATAAACTCTTAGAATGTAATTGCAGTGTTTTTCTAATTATTTTAATGGTCTTCTTATGCTATGGTAGAATGTCTAGGAGAGGGTGACTCGAGGAGGATGAAGCATTCTAGGCTGACTCTAGAAGTGGAGAGACATCTGCTGAAGTGAAGACATGAGAGGGGAGCAAGTTTGCAGGGAAATGTGATGAGTTTAGTTTGGGCCTGTTGGGTTTGAGGTACCTGTAGGACATTCAAGCAGAAATACGTGAATTTGGAGCCAAACAGAGAGGTCAAGGCTGTAAGTAGGGACCGAAGATGTCTTGGGCACTCATCGGAGTGTGCGGTGTAGGTCAGATGCAGGGACTACAGAAAGAGTACAGGATAGCAGAACCCAGGGTGGTGGTCTGGGGGTCAACATGGGTTGGGAGAAAGGGAAGGCAAGGGAGAAGGAGATTGCGGGGTCTCAGACACCAAGGAGATAAGAGTCTCTGGAATGAGCAGCTGACCATAGTATTGCATCCTACAGAAAAGTCAAGTACACAGGAATGGGGAGGGATCTCAGCCTGACCATGACGGGGGCTTTTTTGGCCTTGACTTGAGAAGTTTCAAGGAGAGACGGGGGTGAGAGTCAGGGGGACCCCCACAATGTCCCATCACGTGAAGTAGTGCCTGAGCACTAAATGGGTGCTCAGTAGCCATTGTTGGATGGGTGAGGCAATAGATGGATGGACCAATGGATACATAGATGGATGGTTGGATGGGCGGATGGGGGGATGGATGAACAGGTGGATGGATGTACAGGTGGGTGGTGGATGGCTGGATGAATAGGCAGGCAGGTGGATGGATGGATGGATGGATGGATGAATGGATGGACAGACAGAAAGATGGTCGTCTGAAAGGTCAGAGAAGGCTTCGTGAAAGAGGTGGGACTAGACTGAGTCTTGATGGATGGAGACAATAGGAGAGGGGTCTCCACATGGGAGTGCCATGAGTTGGGAACAACCCAGTGTCCACCAGCCCAGGGAAGAAGACGGTCTGGCTGGACTGTGTGAGCTTGTAGGGGAGTAGGATTCATAGGCCGTTACATGAGGCCAAGAAAAGCTGAGCAGGACCAAGCCACTCAGGTCTCACTTCCCAGCATGCTGCAACCTGAGAGAAATAGTTAAACAGATGTTTGTGGAGCACCTACTATGCATAGTGTCACCATCCACACTGGGGATTCAGTGGTGACTGGGGCAGACTTGGTGCCTGCCTCAGAAAAGGAGTTGGGCAGGGGAACAAGTCCATGGATGGGCAGGGGGTTGGGCAGGGGCTTGCCCTCACCTCTGTGGCTGGCCACCTGCCTGCATTCCCCAACCCGCCCTCCTGTGGCCTGGGTCTGTCATGCCCAACAGGTTCCTGCTCTGGCCGGGCCCCCAGGGGACAGGCCCCAGGTGCTGGCCCCACCAGTTTTGGTCCGAGCCTGAGTCACCGTGGTATGTTTTCGGCAGTGGGACACAGCTTACTGTCCTAGGTAAGTGGCTCTCACAACACTTCCCAACCTCTCCTGCCCCTCCTGTCTCCAGAAAGTCTGTTTTCTCTCTTGGGGACTTCTTATCCCCTGCCCTCCCCAGCCTGAGGGTCCATTCCTTTACCTTTCTCCGTGAGCCTAGGAGAGGTGGGTTGGTCTTGGGGTTCCCAGCAGGAGAGACCCTGACAAAAGGAGCAACTCCTTCAAAATCTGACAGCCAGGGCCAGCCTGTTAGCCCTGGAGCCTGGGCTGTGGAGCTTGGCCTCAGGAATGGGCACTCCTGCCCCACTTCCAGAGCAGACCCCACAAGGGTGCCAGAGGCTGGTCTGACCAGGGCACTGGATGGCTTTAGAGACAGTCCCCAGCCCCTGGGTCTAGGCTGAGGGCTGGATGCCCACCAGGTCCAGGAAGGCTGCACAGGAGGCCCAAGGACAAGGCTGGGGCTGTGACCCCAGCTGCAGGATGCAGGAGGTCAGCCTGAGGGAAGACCAATGGAGAGTGAGGAGGGAGTCAGGCTCCTTCTAGGTCAAAGCTCTCTGGGGTCATGGCTAGACCGTGGAGACAGGGACCAAAGAGACAAGGTGAGACTGGGTGAGGTGACCAGATGCCATCCCTCTCAGTGCAGTGGTCAGAAGGGAGCAGGGCTGGAAGCCAAGACTCCCATGTCGCCCTGGGCAGAGACCTATCTGGCCCAGAGCCCTTTAGACTCATGCCAGCTGTCTCCCCTGTCCAGTGGGTTTGCCCCCTGCCATGGAGTGAATTAGGGGGGTTCAGTGAATTTCTGGCTGTCAGGTAAATCAGAGGTGGTCAGGGGCTTCTGAAGTGGGTGTTGGGCAGTTATGCCCCATAGTTTGTAGGTGAATCACCCCAAGAACCCATCCCAGTTGAAGAGTCCTGCAGTCAGGACAGTGGGGAGAGGAGGAGATGGGCAAAGCCCAGAGGAGCTTCTTGGGGCTTTGGCCCGGAGGAGCCCTCCTCGCTCCCCAGCACAGTTGAGTGAACCAACTGGCTGGGAAAAAGCCTGGCCCCTGAGGGTGAGAGAAGCGCCCCTGCCAAGTGCCAGGTAGAGAATTGGGGTTTCTATACACACCATGGGTATGTCCCACCAGCCTGGGTTGGGGGGAGCCCTGGTTCACAGAGCAAGACAGAGGGTGCCCCAAGAATGCAGCAAGGGGGCATCTGGTTTTCAAGGAAGTTGTGTTGGTCTCTGTGACATCCTGACCTGGGGCTGGGGCTGAGGGCACAGGAGGGTGCCAGATTCCAAATTCAGACTCCAAAGATGGAGGTATAGCTGTCCTGGTCACACAGGAAACTGAGACCATCAGAGAGGAGGGACTCTACAGGTCACTGGGAGATGGTGACTTGGAAAGGGCTTCTAGGAGGGGCTGGGTACCTGCTCTCCGGGGTGCCTAAGTGGAAAGAGGGAGAGGAGGGATAAACACAGTTCCACTGTGAGCATCCCAAAGCTGCGACGTGGGGACAGTGGAGTGTGCTCCCGAAAGCTCCAAATTGTCCCTGCACCTCACACCATTGCCTCGTTCCACCAGGTCAGCCCAAGGCCTCACCCTCAGTCACTCTGTTCCCACCGTCATCTGAGGAGCTCCAAGCCAACAAGGCCACACTGGTGTGTCTCATGAATGACTTCTACCCGGGTGCCGTGACTGTGACCTGGAAAGAAGATGGCACAACCATCTCCCAGGGCATAGAGACCACCAAGCCCTCCAAACAGAGCAACAACAAGTATGCAGCCAGCAGTTACCTGACCCTGAAGCCTGCCCAGTGGAGGTCTCATAAGAGCTACAGCTGCCAGGTCACACATGAGGGGAGCACCGTGGAGAAGAAGGTGGCCCCTGCAGAGTGTGCGTAGGTCCCTAAGCTTCCCTATCCATGAGGACCTAGAGGAGCTGGACCCTGGGTACAGGGTCCCCCATCCAGACATCCATTCCCCAACTCCCCACTGTGTCCCTGAGCCCCCCTGGCATCAGCTCAGATGTGGGTGGACCCCACACCCTCCCATGTCCACTTCTCAATAAAGATCTGACATTTATCATTGGATGTGTCCAATGTGCATCTGCGTCTGGTTGCATCTCTGGGGAAGGTCTCCACTCCAGGGGCAGGGCAGTTCCTGTGTGGAAGCCCCATCTCCCATAATCCCCCCCAAACATGCAGGGAAGTGAAGAAAGCTCCTTTTGCCAGAGGAACCTTGACCACAGCCAGAATTGTCCCCACCAGTGCCACCATGGAACTCTGTCCTTGTCCACCCAGAAAGAAGAGGGACTGAGGGAGGGGACAGCTGGAAGGGGCAGACCCTGAGTATTACATCAGGGAGAAATGAGAAGGGTTCCAGTCCTCTGGAGTGGGCTGGAGACAGGCAATGGGAGGAAGAAACCCCTTGAGCTAAGACCAGGGTCTGAGCACGAGATGAGGTTCAATTTCCTGGTTTCATCAAGGGACCCAGGTGGACAGCATTTACCTAGGAATAGTCCATGGTTTTCCCATCACCTGGGAGCACTGGAAATATTTGGAGAATTTCACATACACACCCGTCTCTTGAAGTCTCAGAATGTATAGTAAAGACACAAGTCCTGCAATAGAGAAATAGTTTAATATTATGTAACCCACCTTCCCATATCATATTGACCCTCTCCCCACCATAAGAAGCCCCTCTAATGCTCTGCCAGACAACAGTGTCCAGAGACAATATTAGGGGGAAAATGAGGATAAGGCTAAGGCACACACATGTTCTCTGTTTAGTTCTGATGTATGTGGGGGTCAACTCAGCTCAGCAGGGGCCTGGGGATCTCCATCATGAATTCTCAATGTGTATCGTTAGGTTTGGGTATAGAGTTAGGGGCAGGTTTATGGATGTAGTTTGTTGATGGTCACACAATTTGGGGAAGGGACTTTGGAGAAACTGGGGTAAGTGAGAAAGTACATTGTCCCAGGCACATAATGGGCTTGTGATGATTTTCCCCAGGAGGAGATGTGAGAGTGAAATTCAGGATTAGAGTTAGGGTCAGGTCAGATGGGATCAGGGCAGGGGGGAGTGTGGTGTCAGGGCTACAGCACTGTCAGACTGCCACCGTGGTGATCCCCGGCCCCCGGCCCCCACCCCACTGGGATTATACAGGGTTTTTTCATTTTTAATAAACCTTATTTTTTAGAGCAGTTTTTAGGTTTACAGAACTGCACAGAAAGAACAGAGGGTTCCCATATATCACCTTTAACAGCTAGCTTGCGTTAGTGTGGTCCATTTGTTACTACTGATGATCATATATTGATACGTTATTAGTAACCAAAGCCCACAGTTTACATCAGGGTTCACCGTCTGTGTTGTACATTCCTATAGGTTTTGACAAATGCATAATGCCACGTGTCCACCACTGTATTATCATACAGAATAGTTTCACTTTTCTTAAAATGCCCTTTGATCCACCTATTCATCCCCTCCTCCTCCGCCTGAATCACTCAACTTTGTTACTATCTCTAGAGTTTTGCCTTTGTCAGAATGTCATACACTTGGAATCATACAGTGTATACCTCTTTCAGACTGGTTTCTTTCACTTACAAATATGCATTTAATGTTTCTCAGTGTCTTTTCGTGGCTTGACAACTCAATTCTTTTTATCACTGAGTGATAATCCATTGTATGGATGTAATACAGCTTGTTTATACATTCATCTGTGGAAGGACTTCTTGCTTGCTTCCAATTCTTGGCAATTCAGGATAAATTTGCTATAAACATTCATGTGCCCATTTTTGTGTGAACATAAGTTTTCAATTCATTTGGGTAAATATCTAGGAGCACAACTGCTGAATCATATAATAAACCTACATTTAGCTTTGTAAGAAATTGTTAGACTGTCTTCCAAGTGGCTTTTTTGCATTCCCATCAGCAATGAGTGACAGCTTCTGTTGCTACACATCTTAGCCAGCATTTGATGTTGTCAGTGTTATGGATTTTAGCCATAGTAATAGTTGTGCAGTCGTATCTCGTTGTTTTGATTTGCAATTCACTAATGAATTCTTGAGCATCTTTTCATATGCCTATTTGCTGTCTGTATGTCTTCTTTGGTGAGATGTCTGCTCTGATCTTTTGCCCCTTTTTTAATTGGGTCATTTGTGTACTTATTATTTAGTTTTAAAGTTCTTTTATATCTTGGATACAAGTTCTTTCTCAGATATGTGTTATGCAAAGATTTTATCCTAGTCTGTGCCTTGTTTTTCCATTCTCTTAGCAGTCTCTTTTGTAGAGCAGAAGTTTTGAATTTCAGTGAAATACAGCTTATCAGTGTTTTCTTGTATGGATCATGATTTTGGTGTTGTATCACAAACTCCTCAACAAATGCACCATCACCTTCTAGAATGTATATTTAAAAAAAACCAAACTCATTGCTGTCAAGTCAGTTCCGACACTCAGTGACCGTATAGAACGTATACAGTATTTCATTTAACATTTCAATCGGTGATCCATTTTGAGCTCTTTTTTGTGAAAGTGTAAGATCTGTGTCAAGACTCATTTTTTGCATGTAGACGTCCAGTTGTACTAGCACCATTTATTGAAAAGACTAACCTTTCTCCATTGAATTCACCTACTCTTTGGTCAAAGAACAATTGACTGTATTTGTGTGGGTATATTTCTGGACTCTTTATTCTTTCCCATTGACCGACTTGCTTGAGATTATATTTTATTGATGACGTGAATGTCGCATATCTGGAGACTGGCTTATCCACGTGTCCTGAGTCCCAAGAAGAACTCAATGATTTCCTGCTCTCTAGGGTGACAAGATGTTCTAGGCTTGTCTTGGACCTTGTCTGCTTCAGGCCCGGAATCAACAATTTGCCCTCAGTGTCCAAAGTCCATGTAAGGTAGGTGATGTTTAAAGAGCATAATCAGGGTGCTAGCTATCATCTTTCCTTCAATCAAGACATTACCAGACCCACCCCAAAATGAAACCATATTATAGCTTGTATGGTGACAGGGGATATTTCCAGGTCTCCCTGAAGGAATGAGTGTGGCATTTCCCACTGGGAACATGGCCAGGCCCCCCGCAAACAAGGGACACACCTGGAGAGATTAAGCTGAGCCACCAGAGTCAGTAGGGCTTGTTGGATGCTTCTTATGGGCAGTGTACTCCAAAACAACCTGCTCATCTCTGAGGAGATTGGGGCATTCCTGTGGATACCCTCTGCCCTCACCCCATGTCTCATCAAGGGTTAGAGTTTTGTCAACTCAATATAGACACCCTGCTCCATTCCATGTAATTTCATTCCCTAGTGTGATAAATAACCCCCAAGGACTCATCCCTATTTCCGGACAACAGTCAGTGGGAAAAACAGATTCAAGACACTAACTTCCTCCAGGATCCCCAATTCCCAGCACCTGCCCCATCTCTGCTGGGTGGGCAGGTGGGCATGTGACTTCACTGCTGAGCAGATACCAGACTGGGGTAGGAGCCAAGGTTTCCCCATCACAGCTGCAGGTGGGCTGGGGGTGGGGTCTGGAGCTGGAGCATCACAGGCAGAGTTTTTGAACGAGCCTGTGTCACAGTGTCCAGTGTTTGGCAGAGGGACCGAGTTGACTGACCACAGGCCAAAGATCAGGGCTGGGTTTCCCTAGAAGATAGGACTCTGGGTCCAGGGCCACTGCATATGGCAGCAGCTGGAGGGTTCCCCTGCCATTGTGGGGCTGCCCTGCATGAAGTCCTGAGCCACCTGGGACTCAGGGAATGAGGCAGGAGGGAGGACAGAAGAGAAGGCTCTAGACTCCAGGACAGTGGATGGTCATCGGGGACAGGGTGTGAGGAGGAAGTTGGACGCTGGGACTCTGCAGGAACACTACTTCTGACAAACAAGTCCCTAAGGGCACAGACAACAGATCCCATGGAATCCAACTACTGATACGACCAAGTAGTCAGAGGGAAGCCCTAAAACTGATTCTACAGAATAAGGGAGACCCCAGGCAGACAGACTGTCTCTGATCAGGAAACACATTCCCTTATAAGATACCCTTTAAGAGAGATTTTGGGAAAACAGATCCTGCAGGTACACAGCCTAGAACCCCTCAAGAACCTGTGTTAGGTCAGAAATGTTCCCAGAGTGGACCCCACAGGACAGTCAGAGAGCTCACATCACTCCCACACCCACCTGTTTCCTTAAAAATTACACACTAGAAAAACCTATAAGGGCAGTTCTACTCTGTCACATGGAGTTGAAATCATCTTGATGGCACCCAGTAGCATGTCTTCCAATAGCTTGCCAGCTCAATTCTTGATATCACTGAGTAATACTCCATTTTATGGATGTACTACAGCTTGTCTATCCTTTCACTTATTAAAGGATATCTTGGTTGCTTCCAATTTTGGGCAATTATAGACAAATCTGCTATAAACATTCACGTGCTGGTTTTTGTGTGAACATAAGTTTTCAATTCATTTGGGTAATACCTAGCAGAGTGATTCCTGGATCATATGGAAAGCCTATGATGAGCTTTGTAAAAACCTGCCAAACTGTCTTCCAAAATGGCTATACCATTTTGCACTGCCACCAGCAAAGAACAAGAGTTCCTATTGCTCCACATACTAGCCAGCATTTGATGTTGTCAGAGTTTTGGATTTTATCCCTTTGAAACACAGCAGTTAAAGTGCTCTGCCACTAACCACTAACTCTGCAGAAGAAAGATGTGGCAGTCTGCTTCCATAAAGATTACAGCCTTGGAAATCCTATGGCGCAGTTCTACTCTGTCCTATGAGGTTGCTGTAAGTCAGAATCAACTCGACAGTAGTTCGTCAGCAGTGTCTCACTGTTGTTTTAATTTGTAATTCCCTAATGACATATGGAAGGATCCCTGGTGGCACAAAGGTTAGACACTTGGATGCTCACTGAAAGGTTAGCAGTTCGAACTCATCCAGCAGCTCCGTGGGAGAAAGACTTGGTGATCTGCTTCCATAAAGATTGTAGCCAAGAAAACCCTAGGGGCAGTTCTACTCTGTCACATGGGGTTGCTATGACTCGGAATCTACTATCAAACCAAACCCACTGCCATCGAGTCCATTCCCACTCAGCAACCCCATAGAGTTTCCAGGGCTGTAAATCTCTGTGGAAGCAGACTGCCACATCTTTCTCCCATGGAGCTGCTGGTGGTTTTGAACTACCGACCTTTCAGTTAGCAGTCAATCACTTGAGTCGCTGGGCCACCAGAGCTCCTTGAGAACCAATTACACCACATCTAATAACAACAATGGAATATGATGTTGAGCATCTTTTCATATGATTATTGTTATATGTATATTTTCTTTGGTAAGGTGTCTGTTCAGACATTTTGCCCATTTTGTAATTTGTTTTTTTTTTTGTTGTTGTTGTTGTTGTTTTAGTTTTAAGAGTTCTTTGTATACTTAGATACAAGGCCTTTATCAGATATGTGTTTCGCAAAGATTTTCTCCTAGTCTGAGGCTTGTCTTCTCATTCTGTGAACAGTAGTTTTCCCAGAGCAGAAGTTTTTCATTTCAATGAAGTCCAGCTTATCAATTTTTTTCTTTTATGGATCTTGCTTTTGCTGTTCTATCTTAAACTCATCACCCAGCTCACTGTCACCTAGACTTTCTCCTATGTTATCTTCTAGACGTTGTATAGTATTTCATTTAACATGTAAGTCAGTGATTCATTATACTTCACTTTTGTGTAAGGTTTGTGTCTAGATTCATTTTTTGCATGTGGATGTCCAGTTTTTCAGCACATTTGTCAAAGGAACTATCCTTTTTCCATTGATTTCCCTTACTTCTTTGTCACAGGTCAGTTGACTGTATTTGTGTGGGTCCACTTCTTGGCTTTCTATTCTGTTCCATTGACCTATTTGCCTTAGGTTATATTTTATTCATGATGTGAATGTTCCAACTCTTCAGGCAGCTCCTGGGTCCACCAGAGACCTTCCAAGATCCCAGAGGACCTCCATGGGTCCCTGCTTTCTACGATGACCACACTTTCCAGACTTACCTTCTACCTTGTATGCTTCAGGTCTGATCAGCTGTTTACCCTTAACGCCATGATTCCACATAGTGGAGATGGTATTTGGAGACCACAATGGGGATGCTAGCTCACATGTCTTCTTCAAACAAACTTTACCAAATCTACCCCAAAATGAGACCATATTTTAGCCTGAGTGTACACAGGAGATATTTCCAGGTCTCTCTGGAGGAATGAGGCTGGCATTTCCCACTGAGACCACTGACCAGGTCCACCCAAAACAGAAGACACACCCAGAGAGATGGGGCTGAGATGCCTGGAGTCATAGTTGGGATTGTTGGATGTTTTCCAAGGCCAGTGACCCCAAGGCAAATTCTCATTCCTGGGGGGATTGCAGAACTCCTACAGATACCCTCTGCCCTCACCCCATGTCTCATCAAGGGTTAGTTTTGTCACATTGATATAGAAAAAGCATCCTCTTGGACTGAATTGCTGGGCTGAGGGTTGTGGGGACCATGATCTCAGAGAATAACACAGCTGGCATAAGAGTTTATAAAGACGATGTTCTGCATTCTACCTTGGTGAGCAGAGTCTGGGGTCTTAAAAGCCTGTGAGCAGCCATCTAAGATACTCCACTGGTCTCACTCCTTCAGGAGCAAGGGAGAATGAAGAGAAGAGAATGCAAGGAAAAGATTATTCCAAAGGACTGATGTACCATGGCTACCAAGGCCTCCACCAGACTGAGTCCAGTACAGCTAGATGGTGTCCGGCTACCACCACTGACTGCTCTGACTGGGATCACAACAGAGGGTCCTGGACAGAGCTGAAAAAGGGTGTAGAACAAAATTGTGACACACAAAAAAAGACCAGTTTTACTGGCCTGACAGAGACTGGAGAAACCCTGAGAGTACGGTCCTAGAACATCCTTTTAGCTCAGTAATGAAGTTACTCCCAAGGTTCACTGTTCAGCCAGGGATTGGACAGCCCCATAAAACATAACAGGACTAATGAGGCACAGCAGTCCAGGGACAAGGACTAGAGGGCAGGAGGGGACAGGAAAGCTGGTGATAGGGAACACAAGGTTGAGAAAGGACGGTGTTGACATGCCGTGGGGTTATTAACCATTGTCATAGGGCAATATGTTTACTAACTGTTTAATGAGTAGCTATTCTGTTCTGTAAACCTTCATATAAAGTACAAAAAAAAAAATTATCTATGTGAAACCAAATTGACAGCAGCAACTCAAAAGTTTTGATGGGAAGCTTAGGGGGCAGTGAGTTGAAGATAATGATGATAGAATAATTTGGAAAAGGATAGTGAGACTAGCAGCACAACTGTAAGAATGTAATCAATGTCATTGAATTGTACATGTAGAAATTTTTGAAATGGTCTATCTTTGGCTGCGTATACTTTCACCAAAATAGAAACAAGTTCCTCCAACGTCGAAAAGGGAGAATGTTGACATGTTGTGGGTTTGTTAACCAATGCCATACAACAATATGCGTACTGACTGTGTAATGAGAAACTATTTGTTCTGTAAACCTTCACCTAAGGTACAATAAAAAAAAAAAAAAGAAGAAGCATCCTCTTTCCTTCCATGGAATTTCACTGCTTAGTGTGATAAACACACACTCTTCCTATTCACAGGCAGTGGTGGATGGGAAAACCAAATCTACAACCCCAAGTTCCTTCAGGAGCCTCGCTATGCACAGAGGGTCACCTGCCCCCTCTCTAGTGAGTGGGCATGTGCCTTCACTGCAGAGCAGATGACAGCCTGGAGTGGGGTCCAGGTTTCCCCATCACAGCCGCAGGAGGGCCTGGGGGGTTGTGGTGGGGACATCACAAGGAGGGCTTTTGCACAAACCTGTGTTACAGTGTTAGGTGTTTGGTGGAAGGACCCAGCTGGCTATCCTAGACGAATTTTTTCTTCCACCCTGTTTCCTTGATTCCCCAGCCTTTTGGGCAATTTTCTGCTTTTTTTTTTTTTTTTTTTGCTCTATTTCTGTGTTTTGTCTCTGCCTGGGGTCAGAGATTCACCCAGAGGCTTATCTCAGCAAACCCTGGCCTCTTCCCCTCTCTTTGCAGACCTCTCTTTGTGCCTCCAGCTGATCACCATCAGTCTTTGGTCTCTGATCCACAAGCAGGGGTGGATGGGTGACTCTTGATCTCATTGTTTTCTCTCTGGTGCATGCTGGGTCCTAAGAATTGTTCTGTGCTGTTCTCCCCCATCTGGGCTCCTCTCGTTCCCTCTTTGTCTATAGGGGTCACTTGGGGTCCTGGTTGCAACGGGAAGAGGGATCAAGGGGCCAATGAAAGGATGACCACCTGTGAGACTAGAGGGACTGGGAATGCTCAGTGCCAAGGCTGGGAACCACAGGTCAGAGAATCAGGCTGGTTTCCTGTACTGAGGACTCAGCATACAGGGCCCAGGGACATGGCAGGAGCTAGAGAGTACCATGACTATTGTGGGGCTACTCTGCACAAAGCTATGAGCCCCCCGGAATGTAGGGATCCAGGCAGGAGGGAGGACAGAGAAGAAAGCTCTGGACCCCAGGACCAGAGGAAAGTCATGGAAAACAGGGTCTGAGGGGGCTGGAGAACACTTGGTCTCTGCAGAAGACACTCACTCAAACACATGAGTCTCTGAGGATATAGACAACAGATTTCGTGGCATGAAACCACAGATATGACCAAGTTATCAGAGGGGACCCCTAAAACTGACTCTGCAGAATAAGGGAGGCTCCAGGCAGGCAGACTTACTCAGATTAGCAAACCCCTTACCTTATAAAGAACCTTCAGGATAACAGATTTATTGAAAACAGACCCTTTAGGGCACACGACCCAGAGCCCTCTGAGAACCTGTATTAGATCAGAAATGTCCCCAGAGTGGATCCTACAAGACAGTCAAAGAGCTCATATCACCTGCTCGGGGAGAGACAGACAGACACGCAGACAGACCCTGTCAGGATGTCAGAAGGAGGCAGGGCAGGCATCAGGGTCAGACATCAGGAGGGGGGAGGAAGAGATGGATTTCAGGAAGGTGATGGGATTGTGTCCAGGCTCAGGGTCTCCAGGTGTGATGGGAGTTATTTGAGCAACACCCCAGACCCACCTCCACCCTGACGTGTACCCTCAGGCTCATCATGGAAGTAGTTCTTAGACCTTTCTCCGCACCTGGGTCTGGGGAGCCTGTACCCCAGTCACAAACTAAGATCAGGGTCCTCCCACTGTGGATGCTGGGCTTCTGATCTCCTGGCCCTCCCTCACCCCTGCAGATCAGTCCAAGGCCAAGCCCTCAGTCACTCTGTTCCCACCATCCTCTGAGGGGCTTCAAGCAAAGAAGGCCACACTGGTGTGTCTCATGAATGACTTCTACCTGGGTGCCAGGGACAGTGACCAGAAGGTAGATGGCACACCCAACAAAAAACAAAAGCCCTGGCCCAGATGGCTTCAATGGAGAACTCTACCAAACGTTCAGAGAAGGGCTTGCACCAGTATTACCCACAAAATTTCAGGACATAGAAAAGGAAGGGATGCTTCTGAACTCATTCTATGAAGCCAGCATAACCCTGATACCAAAACCATGCAAAGATATCACAAAAAAAGAAAATTACAGACCAATATCTCCCTATATATATAGCTGAGAGATATCTCATATAGATGCAAAAATTCTCAACAAAATTCTAGCCAATAGAATTCAGCATCATATCAAAAAAATAATGCACCACAACCAAGTGGCATTCATACCAAGTAGCAAGAATTGTTCAACATTACAAAATCAATCAAGATAATCCACCACATAAATAAAACTAAAAAATCACATGATCATCTCAATTGATGCAGAAAAAAACATTCAACAAAGTCCAACCCCCATTCCTGATACAAACTCTCAACAAAATAGGTATACAAGGGAAATTCCTAAACATAATAGACAGCATCTCTACAAAACCAACAGCCAACATCATTCTTAATGAAGAGAGGCTGAAAATATTCCCCTTGAGAACAGGAACAAGACAAGATGCCCTTTATCACCACTCCTATTTAACATTGTGCTGGAAGTCCTAGCTTCAGCAACAAGGCAAGAAAAGGAAATAAATGGCATTCAGATTGATAAGGAAGAAGTTAAACTGTCCCTATTTGTGGATGATATGATACCATACACAGAAAACCCAAAAGACTCCACAAGAAAACTACTGGAACTAATGGAAAGATTCAGCAGGGTAACAGGACACAAGATAAACATACAAATATCATTTGAATTTCAACACACCAATAAAAAGAACTACGAAAAGGATACCAGGAAAACAATACCATTTATAACAGTCCCTAGAAAAATAAAATACTTAGGAATAACTCTAACCAGGGATGTAAAACACCTATACAAAGAAAACTACAAAACACTACCACAGAAACCAAAAGAGACCTGCATAAATAGAAAAACATACCATGATCATGGATAAGTAGACTTAACATTCTGAAAAATGTCAATTATACCCAAAGAAATCTACAAATACAATATAATCCCAATCCAAATACCAACAGCATTCTTTAAAGAGATGGAAAAACTTATCATTCACTTTATATGGAAAGGAAAGAGGCCCAGATAAGTAAAGCACTACTGAAGAAAAAGAATAAACTAAGAGGACTTGCACTACCTGACCTCAGAACCTACTATACAGCTACGGTAGTCAAAACAGCCTAGCACTGGTACAATGACAGACATATTGACCAATGGAACTGAAATGAGAACCCAGGTGATAAATCTATCCACCTATGGTCACCAGATCTTCAACAAATGCCCAAAGTCCATCAAAAGGGGAAAAGACAGTCCTTTTAACAAACTGTGATGGCAAAATTGGATGTCCATCTGCAGAAAAATGAAAAGGACCCATACCTCCCACCATATACAAAAACTAATTCAAAATGGGTCAAAGACCTACACATAAAACAAAAAACTATAATGATCTTAGAAGAAAAAATAGGATCAAAGCTAGGTGCCCTAATACAAACATTAACAGGATAAAAACCATAACTAACAACACACAAACTCCAGAAGATAAGCTAGATAACTGTAATCTAAAAATTAAACACTTAAGCTCATCAGAAGACTTCACTAAAAGCGTAAAAAGAGAACCTACAGAACTGGGGGAAAAAAATTGGATATGACAAATCCAACAAAGGTCTAATCTTAAAATCTACAGGAAAATCCAAAACCTCTACAACAAAAAGACAAATTATCCAGTTAAAAACTGGGCAAAGGATATGAAAAGACACTTCACCAAAGAAGACATTCAAGCGGCTAACGAGAGGAAATGTCATGTTAGAGAAATGCAAATCAAAACCATAATGAGATAACATCTCACCCCGACATTACTGGAGACTAATCAAAAAAAAAAAAAAAACAGAAAATAACAAACGTTGGAGAGGCTTCAGGGAGATTGGGACTCTTATAAACTGCTGGTGGGAATGCAAAATGGTACAATCATTTTAGAAAACAATATGACACTTCCTTAAAACGGTAGAAATAGAAATGCCATATGATTCAGCATTCCCACTCCTAGGAATATATGCTAGAGAAATAATAGCCGTCACACAAATAGACATATGCACACCATGTTCATTGCAGCATTGTTCACAATAGCAAAAAGATGGAAACAGCCTAGGTGCCCATCAACAGATGAATGGATAAACAAACTATGGTACATACACACAATGGAATACTGTGGAATGACAAAGAACAATGACAAATCTGCAAAGCATCTCACAACGTGGATGAATCTGGAGGGCATTATGCTGAGTGAAATAAGTTGATCACAAAAAGACAAATATTGTATGAGACCACTACTATAAAAACTCATGAAAAGATTTACACACAAAAAGAAACAATCTTTGATGGTTATGGGGGGAGGGGTGTGGAGGGAAAAACACTAAATAGACTATAGATAAGCGGTAACTTCGGTGAAGGGTAAGACAGTACACGATACTGGAGAAGCCAGCACAACTTGTCCAAGGCAAGGTCATGGAAGCTCCATAGACACATCCAAACTCCCTGAGGGGAGGCGGGGCCAAGATGGCGGAGTAGTCACATGCTTCAGGTGGACCCTCTTACAACAAAGACCCGAAAAAACAAGTGATTCGATTATATATGGCAATCTGGGAGCCCTGAACATAAAAGGCAGAATCGAAGAACCGGACTGAGTGGCAGGGGGATGGAGAGAGGTTCGGAAGCAACAAGGAGTTGCCAGACCTGACCCTGTGAGAGCCTGAGCATGTCAGGCCTGATAAGCTCGGGCGTGAGCGGTGAGGCAGGCAAGCAACCATGCTTGGAAGGCACGTTTTCCACACGGGGAGAGACCCAGCACCAGAGATTCTACATGGCCACCCAGAACCAGTGAGAAGCAGCCCTCATCGGCGAAAGATAAGTACTTGTGTACAGCTTACCGCGGATCAAAAACACCCCCCCTTAGGGAAAAACTTCTCTCCCATTTACCTCCCTGCTCCGTGCTCTGCACTGGGTCCCAGACCGGCTTCAGCAATTGCCGAGTCCCCAGGGCCAGAAGTAGGATCTGTCACACGCCCGGAGCCATTCTCCCTGCCTTGGAGAGTGAACAAATTAACAAACAGGGAAAAAAATAAACTGCCATCTCCCCTAAGCCAGGAACCCAGGGTAAGCACAGCCCTTTGCGTAGGCACAGGCATAAGGGCTGCACAGACTTTGAGTGCCTTTCCCCCTGCATGTACTTGTGTGGGCCCATCTCAACTGCGTAGGTTCTCATTACCGCAGTACAACAGGGTATACACTGGAACTCTAACTTCAACTGTTTCAGCTGTGAAGTGGTAGGTTCTTGACATTTGACACTGCTCTGTCCATTAAGCAAGGTCTTCACCTACCCACATCAAGGGCCTAGGACTGGTTGTTCCACCCAGGCCACCTAGCCACCTGTAACAGGGGCCCATGAATAAGAGGTGCCCCCCAGTCTTTACAGCCAACAGCTTTAGGTGCTCATAGTCCAGCTGCAAAACCCACCCACCTACTTGCTCTAGGGAATAGGGACACACCTTCCTTCTAGACACTCAGGGACGGCCATCAGCCGCCTGCCTTGCTCAGAGTGGTCCCTCTGCTGCTGACAGATGACTGTGCCTACACCAAGCACCCATGCCTGTCTAGGACTGTAAGTGAGAGCCTACACCACGCACTTGGTGGCTATCTACCTGGGCACCTGAGCTGAATCCATACAGGAGGAGTGGGCAGACTCCTGGGCTCACATACCTAGTAACAGATCTAACCACCAGGTGACAAGATGGTAGAGCTCCAAAGGTGCCGATAATCAAACTAGCTCATACAAGCAGCCTATTTGGGCATATCAAAACAAAACAAGAAACTAAGACACAGTAAGCAAACATAAAATAAATAGATATAATAACTTATTGATGTCTTGGAGACAACAGTCAATATCAAGTCACACAAAGAGGCAATCCATGATGACTTCAGCAAGCTCCCAAAATAAAGAATCTAGAAATTTTCCAGAGGAAGAAAATTTCTTGGAATTACTGGAGGCAGACTGCAAAAGATTAATATACAGAACTCTTCAAGAAATTAGGAAGGAATTATGAAAAATGCAGAACATGCAATAGAGGAAATTAAAAAGATTAGAGAAGAGCATAATGACAAATTTAACAGGCTGCAAGAATCCATAAAGGGACAGCAATCAGAAATCCAGAAGGTTAACAATAAAATTTCAGAGTTAGACAACTCACTAGAAAGTCATACGAGCAGAATTGAGGCAATGGAAGTCAGAATTAGTGAGATTGAAGATAAAGTACTTGACACCAACTTATTTGAGGAAAAATCAGATAAAAGGATTTTAAAAAATGAAGAAACCCTAAGAATTATGTGGGACTCTATCAAGAGGAATAACCTACGAATGATTGGAGTACCAGAAGATGGGGGGTAACAGAAAATACAGAAAGAATTGTTGAAGATTTGTTGGCAGAAAACTTCCCTGATATCTTGAAGGATGACGAGATATCTATCCAAGATTTTCATCGAACCCCACATAAGGTAGATCCCAAAAGAAAGTCACCAAGACATATTATAATCAAATTTGCCAAAACCAAAGATAAAGAGAGAATTTTAAGAGCAGCTAGGGATAAACGAAAAGTCATCTACAAAGGGGAGTCAATAAGAATAAGCTCAGACTACTCAGCAGAAACCACGCAGGCAAGATGACAATGGAATGACATATATAAAGCCTTGAAGGAAAAAAACTGCCAGCCATCTATATCCAGCAAGACTGTCTCTCAAATATGATGGTGAAATTAGGGCATTTCCAGATAAACAGAAGTTTAGGGAATTTGCAAAAACCAAACCAAAATTACCAGAAAAAATTAAAGAAAGTCCTCAGGTTAGAAAATCAGTAACATCAGATAACAACCCAAGACTAGAACACAGGACAGAGCAACCAGATATCAACCCAGACAGGGAAGTCACAAAAGTAAATCAAAGCTAAAACACTGAAAATAGGGAAACAGATGTCCGTATGTAAAACATGACAACATTAAAACAAACTCCCTGTGGGACCAAATCACTAGGCTGAGGGCTGTGGGGACCATGGTCTCGGGGAACATAGAGCTCAGCTGGCATAACATAGTTTATGAAGAAAATGTTCTACCTTCTACTTTGGTGAGTAGTATCTGGGGTCCTAAAAGCTGCTGAGTGGCCATCTAACATATTCCACTGGTCTCTCCCTGTCTGGAGCAAGGGAAATGAAGAAAACCAAAAATACAAGGGAAAGGTTAGTCCAATAGACTAATGGACCACAAGTACCACAGTCTCCACCAGACTGAGTCCAGCACAAATAGATGGTGCCCAGCTCCCACCGCTGACTGCTCTGAGAGGGATCACAATAGAGGGTGCTGAACAGAGATGTAGAAAAATGTAGAACAAAATTTTAACCCACACACGTAAAAAAAGAGACCAGATTTACTTGTCTGACAAAGACTGAAGAAACCCTGGGAGTGTGGCCCCCGGACACCCTTATAGCTCAGTAATGTAGTCACTCCTGAGGTTCACCCTACAGCCAAAGATTAGACAGGCCCATAAAACAAAACGAGACTAAATGAGCACACCAGCCCAGGGGCAAGTACCATAAGGCAGGAGGGTACAGGAATGCTGGCAATGGGAAACCCAAGGTCAAGAAGGAGAGAGCGTGGACATGTTGTGGGGTTGGCAACCAATGTCACAAATCAATACGTGTATTAATTGTTTAATAAGAAACTAGTTTGCTCTGTCAACCTTCGTCTAAAGTACAATTTAAAAACTTTTTTTTCAGGAGAAAAAAAAAAGAAAGAAGATAGCACAACCATCACCCAGGGCATGGAGACCACCAAGTCCTCCAAACAGAGCAACAAGTATGCAGCCAGCAGCTACCTGACCCTGACGCCTGACGAGTGGAAATCTCACAATAGCTACAACCTGCTAGGTCACCCACAAGGGGAGCACCGTCAAGAAGAAGATGGCCCCTGCAGTGTGCTTAGCATCCTGAGTTTCTCCACCCAGAAGGGCCGAGAGGAGCTGAATCCTGGGTAGGGATCTCCCCTTGTCCTCCTAGTCACCCTGAGTCCTTCTTCCTGAACTCAATAAACTCTCAGTAAACATCCTCATTGTCCATCAGAAAGCATGCTCTGCTCACATTTATTTGTATACGTTTCATCTTCAATTGGACCATTCTAAAAGTGAACAGAATCTTTTGGCCTCATAGATAAGCCATCTAGGGGAGGAGAAGGTCATTGTCAGGAGAATTCATTGTCAGCCTTGAAATCCCCAGAGGACAATCCGGAAGAGGAGAATGGGCTCCACAGCAGGAACCTAGGCCTGCCACCTCCTGCACCCCACTGAGTTTCCTGCTATAGTGTGGAATTTGCCCACCTCTAACCATCTTAGAGAAAAACACTCTTTTGTCCTTGTGGCCTCCAGTGTACAGTCTGAGCCCTTTCTTTGGAATCCTAGGCCCTCTTGGTCTGGGACAGCATCTTTCTCTCAAGATGTCCCTTGGTGCCTGTTTTAGTCATCTAGTGCTGCTGTAACAGAAATACCACAAGTGAATGGCTTTAACACAAAGAAATTTATTTTCTCACAATCTAGTAGGCACAAGTCCAAATTCAGAGTATCAGCTCCAGGGAAATGCTTTCTGTGTCAGCTCAGGAGGAAGATCCGTGTCATCAAATCTTCCCTTGGTCTGGGAGTATCTCTGCACAGGAACCTCAGGTGCAAAGCAGGCGCTTTGCTCCTGGCACTGCTTTACTTGATGATATGAGGTTTCCGTGTGTCTCTGCTCGCTTCTGTCTTTTATATCTCAAAAGAGATTGGCTTAAAACACTATCTAATCTTGTAGACTTCATCAGTATAACTGCCGCTAATCCATCTTCTTACATCATAGTAACAGAGTTTACAACACATAAGGAAAACACATCAGATTACAAAATGGTACACAATCATACAATACTGGGAATCATGACGCAGCCAAATTGACAGATATTTTCGAGGGACACAATTCAATCCATGACAGTCCTCTAAATAATAGGACCCCACCTACAAACACCCCTCCTAGAATTCTCCCATCTTCACTTCCCAGAGCACCCTCCCGTCCTGCCTCCATAGCGACACTGCCCCTGCTCTCCACCCCAAGCCCATCCCTCTAACGTTTGCCCACAGGACTCTCACTCTCCGGAACCCAGATCCCTTGCTCCCACTCTGCCCTTGAGTGCCCTTCCTCCCACAGGTGTCACCAGGATCCCACTTATATTTAAGGCCTTTGGGAGACAAGGTCAGCTCTGCTCTCTCTTCTGACCCCTCAGTGACAGCCCAACACCAACTCCACCACAAGTGCCTACCATCCAGGTGTCCATGGGGCACTAGGCTGGACCCTTTTAGTTCAAGACCACGGGTTGGATTCTTGGAATGAACCAAGGACTTCTCTGTAGCTGACCCATCCCTGTGGGGGTCAGCACTGGGTCTGATAACCACACAGATTCTTACCAAAGCAGCTAGCACAGGATGGGAGATGGGAACAATCACACACACACGCACACATACACCCACATATTCACAAACATAAATACACATGCACACACACAATACACACACGCACACAGGAGTCCCTAGGTGGTACAGTCAATGTGCTCTACTGCTAATAGAAAGGTTGGAGGATTGAGTCCATCCAGAAGCACCTCAGAAGAAAGGCCTGGTGACCTACTTCTAAATATCAGTCATTGAAAACCCTGTGGAGCACAGTTCTACTCTGACACACATGGGGGTACTATGAGTTGGAGTCAACTTGAAGATAAGTGGACATAAACATACACCTTCAATTTATAAGTATGAGCCGTGGCTGGCCGTCTCACCAAGAGTGTCAGGAAAGCACTGGGGAGAATGTGCTGTTCTAAGGCTCTAGAGCGGGACAGGAGCAAAGAAAGTCACGGGCCTCCAGGACCAATCCAGAGCAGAGGGGAAGGACTGAGGTCTCCCTGCTCTGCTAGGCAGGGGGTGACAGGAGGGATTGTAGCTGGGAGCCTCAAGAGGAGAAGCAAGAACATCTCGGGCCAGAACCAGAGTTCTCGGAGAGGGCCTGTGTATCCAGGGCCCAGCAATGGACATGAGTGCAATGCCATGTGCCTCACTGCACGGGCACCTCATGTGCACCTGGGCCAGTGCATGCATGTACACAGGGGGGCCACTGCATGTGGGAGCATGTGTCAGCCAGGAGCAGTGCAAGGTGACAACGGAGGCACTCCCTCTTCAAGCTGCTGGAGGAGATTGAACTGGGAGCATATCCCGCCTCCCACTCTCTGTGGCCCCTTTTCAGCCGTTCTATCTCTAATTTGGGGGCAGTGGTGGTCCAGTGGTAGAATTCTCACCTTCAGTATGGAAGACCAGGGTTTGATTCCTAGCCAATTCACCTCATGCACAGCCACCACCTGTCTCTCAGTGGAGGCTTACATGTTGTTATGATGCTGAACAGGTTTCAGCAGGGCTTCCAGACTGAGACAAAATAGAAAGAAAGGCCTGGCGATCTACTTCTGAAAACTAGCCAGTGAAAGCCCTATGGAGCACAACACTCCAATCTGCACCCCACCATGGGAATGGCACAGGACCCGGCAATGATTCATTTCATTGTGCATGAGGTCGCCATGAGTCGGGGGCCAACAACATGGCAGCTAACAACAACAACATCTCTAATTCTGCACACTCACCTTCAGAGAGACAGCTAAGTCAGTGGGGCTGGGGTGGGGGGCCAAACAGTGACCTTCCACTTCACCTGCAGGACAACTGCCAAGAGACAGGGTTGTTGGTGCTGAGGACCCCACTTAGGGTCTGAGCACCTGGTGGAAAGTGTGATGCTCCCTTCTCCCATCCCCTACCTCAACCCTCACCCTGCCAAGCCCTCCTATGCTGAGGATGTGGCCGACTTCCAGGGCCCTCCCCACTGGCCCCTTCTGAAAAAGGGTCGCAGCTTCATCAGCTCTGCAACATCAGCAGGCATCCCCTTCTTTCACACTGATATTCCAGAAATGGGCTGAGCCGGGGCACACAGCTTTTCCAGGGTTGGGAGTTAGGGAAATCAGATGTGGCACTTGGACATTCTCTCCAACTACAGCCCAACTGGGGATGGATGAGTCCCACCTGGCCAAGGAAGGAGGGTTCAGTGTGAGCGGACCCACATTCCTCACCCACCCTTGGCCTGAGCAGTCTTTCCTGCGTGCCAGGATCCCTGGACTCTGGGCCCCCGTACAGCTGAAGGTGGGCTGGGTCGGTGCTGGGGTTGGGGGAGAAGCATCAGGAAGGAGTTTGTGTGCGAGCCTGTCACTGCATGCGATGTTCAGTGGAGGGACCCAGCTGACCATTCTGGCTGAGTCTTTTTCTCTCCCTTCTCTTTGTGTTGAAGTTGGGGTGAGATTTTCTCTCCTTTGTGTCCTGTCTGGGGTTGGGGTCTGGACCTCTCTGGGGGCCTGGGACCATTGTCCCCTCTAGCCTGACCCCAGCCGTCCCTTCTTCTCAGGCATCTGGTTGGGGCAGGATGGGGACACCCCAGTGACCCCTCCCTCTGCCCCCTCGGGTCTCACTGTGCACCCAGTCTCTCTCCACTGGATGTTCTCCTCTGGACTCTGGTATGTTCAGGGATCTCAGTGTGCTTAAGGGCTGGAGGACACAGGGCTGGGCTCAGGGTGGCCCACAGAGGGGGAGGCTGGAATAGATCGGCCAGTGCAGCTGCTTTAAACATAGAGAGGGGGCCCTTTTTTGGGAATGTGGCGAAAATGGAGGAGAGCAGCTCAAGAGGATGAGATGAGGGAGAAGATTCCACAAGAGGATGCTTCAGGGTGCTGGGCCTTTCTCCCCTCCAGGATAAGGGGTGCTGAACTCAGGGAGGGCTTAGGACAGACTCAGCCCCAAAGGGAAGCCCTCCCACAAACTGTGAGACCCCAGAGCAGTGCTCTAGATGACAACTCCTGGCCAGAAGCAGGTGACGGGGACAGGTCCCTCCAAGCAGACAGACGTCCTCAGATAGATAGAGCCCCAGTGTAACTGCATAGGCCAGGCCGGCCCCTTAGAACAAATGCAGCCCCATGCTTAGAACAGAAAACCCACCTCAAGCTGAGAGCTTATCTCTACAGACCCCTCGAACCCAGCCCCAGGACAGATACTCCCACACACACACACCAGAACCACCTGAGGGGCTCCTCCAATGGACATGGGGAAGGGGTTGCAGGGACAGCTGGGGAGGATGGGGTGGGGAGGCAAGGAACACTCCCAGAAAAAGAGGAGAACCTGAAACCAGGACAGACAGCTTGCTTGATCAGACCCCAGAGAGGGATGATCTGGGAAATCTCAGGACAAACAGATGCCCAAGACAGACAGACTACCCAAGGAAAAATGAGACGCCAGGGCTGATCCCGGTGAGGGTCGGGGTTGGAGGAACAAGTGGTGGGTGGGGGGAAATGAGAATGTATGAACGTGGATGAGAGGCTGAGCCCAAAGTGGGGGTCCAAGAGTCCCCAGGAGCCAGACACTGAGGGTTGTCCTAACAGGAGGTGAGTCACCCCCCCACCACCACCACTGACCTGTCCCTCAGGCCCAGCATGGTCCCTGCTCTAGGGCCCTACTCTGCACCTGGGTCTGGAGAGCCTGTACCCCACTCACACCCTGAAGTCAGTGTCCTCCCACTATGGATTCTGAGCCCCTGACCTCCTGCCCCTCTCCTACCCCTGCAGGTCAGCCCAAGTCCTCACCCTCAGTCACTCTGTTCCCACTGTCCTCTGAGGACCTCCAAGCCAACAAGGTCACACTGAAGTGTCTCATGAATGAATTCTACCCAGGCACCATGACAGTGACCTGGAAGGAAGACGGCACAACCATCACCCAGGACGTAGAGACCACCAAGCCCTCCAAAGAGAACAACAAGTATGCAGCCAGCAGCTACCTGACCCTGATGCCCACTCAGTAGAGATCTCATAACAGCTACAGGTGCCAGGTCACGCACTAGGGGAGCATCGTGGAGAAGAAGGTGGCCCAGGCAGAGTGTGTTTAGGGCCTGACCTCCCCCTCCTAGAGGGGCTGGACTCTGGGTAGGAGCTTCCCTTGCCCCCTACCCAGTCATTGCTAGTCCTTCTCCCTGAACCTAATAAACTCTCAATAAACGTCTTCATTGTCCATCAGAAAGTCTGCTCCTGCTCACTACTCCTAGTCCCTGTTCAATCTGCCCCTCCCTGGGCTGGGGTTGAGTGGACTCCTGGGCTCCCAGTGGGAAAGTGGCCCCAGGGAAGAGGTCTGTGGTCTCCCTGAGCAGCACCGGGACCAGGCCAGGACACAGGAGTGGGGGCAGCGGGTCAGGGCGGGTCATACAGCACACAGGGTGGGCGCCATCCTGGGTGAGTCTCTCCGTGGGCTCCTGCATTAGCTCCTGTGGCTGCTGTAACACATTACCACAAACATAGTGGCTTGAAGCAACGCACATTTATTATCTTACAGTTCTGGAGGTCAGAAGTCTGAAATGAGTTGTCTGGGGCTAAATCCAGATGTTGCGGGAACCCACTCTTTCTGTGGCTCCAGGGAGCCCCACTTCCTGGCTGGTCCAGCTCTCCGAGGCCACCTGGTACCTGGGTTCGAGGCCCACCTCCATTCTCAAAGCCAGCAGCACAGCATCTTTCCTACTCGCTCTGACCTGCTGCCATCCCACAGCTCCTCTCTCTCTGACTTCCCGCCCCCCCACCTTTCTCTTGTAAGGGTTTTGTTTGTTTTTTCCATGTGCCCTGATGTTTTTAATTGCATTTTATCCTATTTTTTTGTAAATATATAGATATAACACATTTGTCAGTTTAACATCTTTCATGTGTACTATTTAGTGACATCAGTTACATTAATCATGTTATGCAACTCTGTTTCCAAATTTCCCATCACCTGTAATCAGAAACTCACAGCTTCCCAAACAATAATTTACCCTTTCCCTGTCCCTCCTGACCCTGGCAACTACTACTAAACTTTGATCTCTGTGCAGTTGCCTATTCTAGATATTTCATTAAGTGGGATCATGTAATATTTGTCCTTTTGAAACTGACTTACTTCACTCAGTATGACGTTCTCAGAGTTCATTCATATTGTAGCATGTATCAGGACTTCATTTCTCTTTATATTAATATTCCATTGTATGGATGAACCACATTTTTTGGTGGACACTTGGGTTATTTTCACCTTTTGGCTATTGTGACTAGTGCTGCAGTGAACATTGGTGCACCCTTGTAAGGTTGTGATGGCATTGGGCCCACCAAATAATCCAAGCTAATCTTCCCATCTGAAGATGCTAAACTTCGTCACACCTGCAAAGTCCCTATGGCCATATGTGGTACAGTAGTCACAGATTCCAAGGGCTGGGACTTGCACATCCTCAGGGGCCAGTACTCAGCCAACCTAAGCTCTCTTCCTCACTCCCTGGGGATTCAGAAAACTTCTCCTTCATTCCTCCTTTCTATTTCTCTGGGTCCTGCTCAGTCCCAGGTCAGGTTACAGCTGGGGCCTCCACTGCTCAGGCTCAGCCCCCTTCCTCCGTCTGCTGTGAGCCCTTCTGGTCCCAGTGTCACGGGGAAGGAGCTTCGATTTTAGCTCAGCTCTGGGGCACTTTCCATTCTCTCCCCACCGCCCTCTGCTAAATGCCCTCCACACCTTCTCTCCGTGGTCACAGCCACCACTGGGTAAAGACTCTGTGATGACGCTCATTCTGTGGATAGAGACACTGCAACTGAGGAACCCTAAGTGACCACCCAAGGTCACAGGGTGACTCAGCCCTAGCCCTCAGACTGCAGACCTCAGCCCCTCATCAGGCTACCAGCCAGCACTCCCCTTGCTGCTCACCTCTCAGGCCTCTTCCTCTCTGTGATTGTTAAGGTTGTGTGACAACTAGGCTGGGCCATGATTCTCAGTGATTTGACAGTTATGTAATGATGTAACTTGGCAGTTATGTAATGATTTGTGATATAATGTAATCACCTACATGATGTGATCTGACGTGATCAGCCAATCAGTTGTAAGGGGAGCTTCCTCTGGGGTGTGGCCTGCATCCAATATATACAAACTTTCTGGCAAAGTTCTCTGGCTTTTGCTCACTCTGGATCCTGTGTACAGCTCATTATCATTTGACCTCCAGTTCTTGGGACTTGAGCCAGCAGCCTGCTGTCTTACCAGCCAGTCTCAGATTTGTCAGCCCTCACAGCTATGTGAGTCAGGAGAAGCCTCCTGCCTGACACCTGACCCATGGACTTGGGACTTACTAGCCTCTACAACCACATGAGCCATTTCCTTGAGATAAAGCTCCCTATATACATAAACAAAGAGAGAGAGATATGCAAATGTGTGTGTGTCTCTGTGTGTGTGTGTGTGTGTATGCATGCTTCACTGGTTTTGCTTCTCTAGAGAACCCAGCCTAAGGTACCCTCTCAGCTCTGCTCCAGCCCTTGAGAGGTTGAAGCCCATGGGGTGCCACCCCTTCCCCACTCAGGACCTCAGCTTAGGGGGCAGAGCTGTTGGGGCCGACATGGGGCCAAGGGGAACAGGGGCCCCACGGGGACTGCTGGGTTCCAAGTGTCCCCTCCCTTTCCTCTGGGTCAAAAGTCAGAGTAAGGATACTTGGGAGAGGGGCATGAGCAGGTCTCCTCTCCCTGCAGACCCCCCTCAGTCCTGTCCAGAGAAGAGAGGATCACCACAGGGCTTATCGTGCCCCCCTTCCCTGGAGGCCTGGCTCTGATAGGGACCTCCTCCACCCAGCCCCACCTTCTGGTCCCAGCCACACCCACAGGACCCAGGAATTCTCAGCAGCATCTTCAGTGGGGGCATGCTTTTCCAAGAGAAAAACCCACAGGCTCTGGTCTGGGAAAGAGAGACCCATGACCCTCACAGGGGCCTGGCACCTAGCATGCAGCAGGTGCCCAACAGTGACTGTTAAATGGCTGGGAGCTGGCCAGAACAGGACCCCATCCTGCAGGAACCCCAGGTCTGATTTCCCTTCCTCTCCTCCTGACCGCCTCTCAGTTCACATTTCCCTAAGAAAACTTCTGCATCCCTGTGTCCCGCAGGAGTTCCTGATACTCAGGGGGAAGAAGAGGAGGGGTGTGCAGCCAAGGATCCCTGACTTTTGGGACCCTCAGGCCTACAGGACAGACAGATGCCCTGAGGCAGACACCCCCCAGAGTCTACACATGAGGGTGCTATGCCTTCCTAGACCCCTCTCTGAGCCTCTCCACCCTGCCTTCTATGAAGCCTCAGCAGCATCCCATATTCTTGTGGTCCCCATAATCGGACTCTGCCCCAGCCCCTTCCCACTGACCCCCAGGGAGCCGAGGCTGATACTGGGGCTGGAGCAGTGGCTGCCTTCCTGTCACCCCATCTCCGTCTAGGTCCCCCAGATCAGCCATACCCCTGTCACCTCAGCTCTGTCCAGGTCCCCAGCGCCCATACACCCAGCCTGCAGCTCCAGGCCTCATGGCCACCCTGGACCCATGGCAGTAGTGATGAAGTATCCTGCCCAGGGACACAGGCCCACAGTCAGGACTGCTGAGGCTCTCACCCCCCACCCCCATCAGAGGGTCCCTTGATCTCGAGTCTCAGCATGAGGACCAGCATCCTCCCATGGCCGTGATGGAGCCAGACTAGTGTCCTCCAGGGAGGGCTCACCCAGGAAGTGATAAGATGCTGGAATTGGAGACGGCCCATGTGGGACCAACAGACCCTTGAGGATTTCACTTCCTGGTGGGAAGAAAACAGAAGAACTGCATGTGTGACCCCAACATCTAGGGGCTGCATGGGGAGCACACCCTAATCCAGGCACAGGGCACTACACCAAGATTTTGAGCGCTGACCTCCCTCAGGTGGTGGGCAACCCCAGGGTCTCCAGAGCACTGAGTCCCTCCAGGTAGAGCACTGGTCCCTGTACCTGCCCCAGGAGCCCCTTCCGGCACACCCTCCCCTGTCACGTTTAGGAAGCTCCACTGTCCTGCCCTGACCCCACACATAGCAGCCCCCCTATTATGAATCTTCAGTTTCTGCCTCTAACAAAGGCTTCCTGTCCCCTCTGCCCATAAACCCACTCCTCTCCCAACCCAGAGCGCTGTTGTGGGTGCCACAATCTCTCCAGGGGCTGTCCACCTAGCTGTCCTCTCTCCAGCCATGTCTCTGAGGGCTCTACAACCCCACATGCCCCTTCTGTCATTTCTCAAGCCCCCATCTCTCTCCTGGACCTGCACTTGCCAAGGCTACCAAAAAAGAAAACCAGTTGCAGTAGAGTTGACTCCAACTCATGGCGACCCCATGTGTGTCAGAGTAGAACTGCAGTCCACAGGGTTTTCAGGGGCTGATCTTTCAGACGCAGATCACCAGGTCTTTCTTCCAAGGTGCCTCTGGGTGTACTCAACTGCCAACATTTCAGTTAGCAGCCAAACAGTTAACTGTTCGCTCCACCCAGGGATTCCTGATGAGGTTGGAGGTTTTTTTCTTTTTGATCCTCGTAGTGACCCTCAGACCTTAGGCTCTCACTGGCCCTTTACACAGATGGGATGCTGACCATGATGGGTACACC
Organism: Dugong dugon; assembly: GCA_030035585.1. Lineage (NCBI taxonomy): Eukaryota > Metazoa > Chordata > Mammalia > Sirenia > Dugongidae > Dugong > Dugong dugon. The sequence goes on along the minus strand of CM057476.1, from coordinate 36,103,571 downwards.
AGGGCTTCTTAGGCTCAACCCAGCACAAGTGAGCCCATTCTGTACTGGAGCAATGGCCCACAGCAAAGGGAGGGAGTGGGGACTGGGGCAGGGGCAGGTCCCCCAGGAGACTCCTCAGGTACCGACAGAGCAGTCAGGGTAGGGAGAGCCCTGTCCCCTGGCCAGCATCTCCACGTAGCCCCAGGCAGCTCCCTCCTGCTAGGCTTCCTTCCTGCTTAAGTGGGGCTGAGACCTAGGGGGCTGAGTAGGGGCTGTGTCTTCCTTCTCAGCAGAAAAGCAGAGCTCAGAATAACCTCTGGCTCCTGAAGAGGGCAGGGGAGCCTCCGGGAAGAAGCAGCTGTTTGGAGCCCTGGGGGAGGGGAGAAGTTTCCAGCTGAGTGAGCAGCTTAACTAGGCGGCTCTCCCATCTCCCCAGCCCTTTCCTCACCCATCCCCACCATGAGCTGAGCTGTGTGACAACTTTGCTTTCCCATCTCACCAAGCCCCCATCCAACCAACCCCACCCCCATCCCTACCATAAGCTTAGATGGGTGGCAACCTGGCTTTTCCATCTTGCCATGCCCTTCCTCCAACACCACACCCCATCCTACCAACCCCCAACTCCCCCCATCCCCACACCCCCGCCATAAGCAGCAAGGACACAGTACGTAGAATAGGCTGCAGAGGCCTGAGCAGAGGTTTCAGCCCTGAGGTCCAGATTTGGAAAGAACGTCCCCATCAAGGGGAACCCTGGACAAGCGTCTGGAAAACACAGCAGTCCTGTGAGTACGCAGAGTGTTGTACTTGCAGGGCCTCATTCCAGCAGCATTTGGGCATCATGAAGAGAGAGGCAGGGAGGATGTGGGAGCCAGAAAGTGAAAAGTAGTCAGAACCCAGAAAAGAAAGAGGTTTTAAAAACACGTATATATATCAAGTTTATTGAGGTATGTCAAAAATAATGAAAGCACAGAGATGAAAACATAGTTTATTCAAGCAGTTCATCTGTGCATGTTCAGGGAAACCATCCGTTCAGAGACACAGAAGGTTCCATTTTAGGTTGGTGACAAAGGGTTTTAAAGAGAAAGGAGTAAATACAGAGTAGAATATTAACTGTTGTCTAACCTTTACGTAATTAAATCATGCTTTCTTTCCTTCCTGAGATTGCCTAGCTAACTCTGTGGCTTACTGAGATATCTCGATTACTTAGGAAACTCCAAAGGATTAGCACTGTCTTCTCAGGAAACAAGGGCAAAGACTAGTCCACTTTTGGATGAAGTTAAATTCTTTGCACGAAGTGAAGTTTAAACGGATGCATGGTTGTTACAGTTGTCTTATCCTAGACAGGGGTTGCAATTTTATGATCACTGCATCTCCACCCTGTCTCGTCGTCAGCAGTCTGGGTGCATTCCACATTCGTCAGAGACATGTATGACTTTCCTACTGAGAAACAGAGTTTTACTTCTCTTGAAATCCAGATTTCTGGGTTCCGTGGGGATTGAGGTAAGCCATTCAAACGATCACCCTGAGATGATCTTTGAACCCTGAGCCTTGAGAAGACTGGTTTCCTAAAAGTCACCTTCAAGTCAAACAATGGTATAGATAAATTACTAAAGACCATTTTGCCTTAGGCTTTGCGCTCTATTGAAGAATTAGCTATACGTAATCAGTTTCTAGAAACCGAAAATCCAGGATCAGACTAGAAGCTATGTTTTAGGGGAAATTGCTATTATATAAATACTATTGTGGCCCCTTTTCCATGTCAATGTCTATAAGATAGTATTTGAGAATCTTTGGACATTCTTTCCTCTTCAGAACAATTTTGACCCCCTGGTCCAAATGTTACCCAGATTTGCAAGCTGTATATTAAATAAGCTTTAATCAATTTCTATTATTGGCTTAATATGATTTTTTGGGTTTTTTGGGTTATTTTGTTTTATTTATTTTGTTGTTGTTGAGAATATACACAGCAAAACATACACCAATTCAACAGTTTCTACATGTACTATTTAATGACATTGATTACATTCTTTGATTTATGCAACCATTCTTACTCTCCTTTTCTGAGTTGCCCCTCCCCAATTAACATAAATTCACTGTCCCCTGAGGTTCCTATATAATCTTTCGAGTTCCTGTTGTCAATTTGATCCCTTGTAGATAGTTATTGAAAGAGCATAATGCTTCCTCAACAAAATACTAGCAAACAGAATCCAACAGCATATTAAAAGAGTCATATGCCATGACCAAGTTGGATTTATTCCAGGAATGCAGGGATGCTTCAACATTAGAAAATCAATCAAAGTAATATACCACATCAATAGAACAAAGGAAAAGAACCACATGATCATTTCTGTGGATGCAAAAAAAGCATTTGGTAAAATCCAAAACACTTTCTTGATGAAAACACTAAAGAAGTTTGGAATAGAAGGGAAATTCCTCAATATGACTCAGGTCATATAGAAGAACCAACAGTCAACATTATATTTAATAGAAAAAGGCTGAGACCTTTCCCCTTGAAATTGAGAACAAGAGTGGCAGTTCTCATCATTTCTATTCAATATTGTATTAGAAGACCTAGCCAGAGCAATACGACAAGAAAAAGAAATAAAAGGTCTCTCTATTCACAGATGATATGATCCTATATATAGAAAATCCCATAGAATCCACAAGAAAACTTCTAGAGCTAATAGAGGAATTTGGAAAAGTTGCAGGGTACAAGGTCAACAAATAAAAATCAGTTTGGTATCTATACACCAGCAATGAGAAATCTGAAAGGGAAATTAGGGAAACAATTCCATTTACAATAGCATCAAAGAGAATAAAATAACTAGAAATAAATCTAACCAGGGACCTGAGGGACTTATACAATGAAAACTATAAAACACTGCTGAAAGAGATTAAAAAACAAAACCAACCCCGTTACAGTCGAGTCAATTCCAACTCATAGTGATCTTTAAGATGAACTCAAAATATCAGAACTACTCCATACGGTTTCCAAGGAGTGGCTGGTGAATTCGAACTGCTGACCTTTTGGTAAGCAGCTGAGCTCTTAACCACTTCGCCACCAGGACTCCAAAATAGAAGAATTAAATAAATGGAAAGATGTTCTGTGTTCATGGGTTGGAAGACTTAATATTGCTAAGATGACAATACTACTGAAAGTGATCTATAGATTCAACACAGTCTCAATCAAAATTCCAATAGCCTTCTTTACAGAAATAGAGAAATCAATCCTCAACTTTATATGGAATGAGAAGAGGCCCCCCAATAGTGAAAACAATCTTGAAAAAGAAGAACAAAGTAGGAGGGTTCACCCTTCCTGATTTTAAAACATAAAGTATTTTTGGATCAAAGATCTGAATACAAAGCCTAAAACTATAAAGTTCATAGAAGAAAAAATAGGACCAACACTACAGGCCTTAAAAATTTTAAATGACATTAACAGGATACAGACCATAACCATCAATGCACAAACCCCAAAAGATAAGCTAGATAACTGGGATCTTCAAAAAATAAAACACCTATGCTCTTCAAAAGACTTCACCAAAAAAGTAAAAAGAGAACCTTCAGGCTGGGAAAAACTTTTTGGACAGTACAAGTCAGACAAAGTTCTAATCTCCATAATCTACAAGAAAATCCAACACCTCTACAACAAAAAGACAAACAATCCTATCAAAAAATGGGAAAAGGAAATCAACAGACACTTCACCAAAGAAGACATTCAAATGGTCAACAGACACATGAGGAAATGCTCGCGATCACTAGCCATTAGAGAAATGCAAATTAAAACCACAATAAGATACCATCTCACCCCAGCATTACTGGCACGAATCAAAAATACTGGAAACAACAAATGTTGGAGGGGCTGCGGGGAGATGGGAACTCTTATACACTGCTGGTGGGAATGCAAAATGATACAACCATTTTGGAAAACGATATGGCATTTCCTCAGAAAACTAGAAATAGACATACCATTCGATCCAGCAATCCCACTCCTAGGAATATATCCGAGAGAAATAAGAGTCGTCACTCGAATAGACATATGCACACCTATGTTCATGGCAGCATTGTTCACAATAGCAAAACGATGGAAACAATGTAGGTGCCCACCAACAGATGAATGGATAAACAAACTATGGTACATACACACAATGGAGTACTATGCAACGAGAAAGAACAATGAATCTGTGAAGCGTCTCATAACATGGATGAAACGGGAGGACATTATGCTGAGTGAAATAAGTCAATCACAAAAGGACAAATATTGTATGAGACCGCTATTGTAAAAACCCACGAAAAAGTTCACACACAAAATGTAACAGTCTTTGTTGGTTACCAGGGATGTGAAGGGGGGGGGGGAAATACTAAATAGGCAATAGACAAGTGGTATCTTGGGTGAGAGGTGAGACAGTACACAGTACAAGGGAAACTAACACAACTGCACAAGGAAAGGTCATGGAGGCCCCATGGACATCCAAACTCCCCGAGGGACTGAGTTGTTGGACGGAGGGCTCTGGGGACCATGGTCTTGGGGAACATCTAGCTCAATTGGCATGACACTACTTATAAAGATAATGCTCTACATTCTACTTTGGTGAGTAGTGTCTGGGGTCTTAAAAGCCTGTGAGCGGCCATCTAAGATATTACACTGGTCTCATCCCTTCTAGAGCAAGGGAGAATGAAGAAAACAGGATACAACGAAAAGATTAGTCCAAAGGACTAATTGTCCACAGCTACCAAGACCTCCACCGGACTGAGTCCAGTACAGCTAGATGGTGCCCGGCTACCACCGCTGACTGCTGTGACCAGGATCACAACAGAGGGTTCTGGATAGAGCTGGAGAAGGATGTAGAGCATAATTCTAACTCACCAAAAAAAAAAAAAAAGACCAGATTTACTGGCCTAAAGGAGACTGGAGAAACCTCAAGAGTATGGCCCCCAGACACCCTTTCAGCTCAGAGGTGAAGTTACCTTCAAGGTTCACTGTTCAGCCTGGGAGTGGACAGCCCAGTAAAACTAAATGAGACTAACGAGGTACAGGAATCCAGTGACAAGGACCAGAAGGCAGAGGAGGAGTAGGAAGCTGATGATAGGGAACACAAAGCTGAGTAAGGATACTGTTGATGTGTTGTGAGATTGTTAACCATTGTTATAGGGCAACATTTGTAGTAACTGTTAAATGGGAGGCTATTTTGTCCTGTAAGCCTTCATCTTGGGTGAGAATGGCAGCACAATTGGAAGAGCATAGTCAATGTCACTTAAATATGTACGTAAAAAGTTTTAAAATGGTGTATCTTTGGCTATGTGTATTTTCACCAAAAAAAAAAAAAAAAGCTGAGAATTCAGAGGGTTAAAATGTTGTGGGGTTGTTAACCAAAGTCATAAAACAGCATGTGTACTACTGTTACATGAGAAACTGTTTGTTCTGTAAGCCTTCACCTGAAGTAGAATAAAATATTTAAAAAAAAAAAAAAAAGTAAAAAGAGAACCTACAGACTGGGAAAATATTTTTGGACAGTACAAGTCAGACAAAGGTCTAATTTCCATCATCTACAAGAAAATCCAACACCTCTACAACAAAAAGACAAATAATCCTAGTAAAAAATGGGCAAAGGAAATCAACAGACACTTCACCAAAGAAGACATTCAAAAGGCCAACAGACACATGAGGAAATGCTCGCGATCACTAGCCATTAGAGAAATGCAAATTAAAACCACAATGAGATACCATCTCACCCCAGCATTACTGGCACAAATCCAAAACACTGGAAATAACAAATGTTGGAGGGGCTGTGGGGAGATCGGAACTCTTACGCACCGCTGGTGGGAATGCAAAATGATACAGCCATTTTGGAAAATGATATGGCGCTTCCTCAGAAAGCTAGAAATAGACATACCATTCGATCCAGCAATTCCACTCCTAGGAATATATCCGAGAGAAATAAGAGTCGTCACTCAAATAGACATATGCACACCTATGTTCATGGCAGCATTGTTCACAATAGCAAAACGATGGAAACAACGTAGGTGCCCATCAACGGATGAATGGATAAACAAACTATGGTACATACACACAATGGAGTACTATGCAACGAGAAAGAACAACAATGAATCTGTGAAGCGTCTCATAACATGGATGAAACGGGAGGACATTATGCTGAGTGAAATAAGTCAATCACAAAAGGACAAATATTGTATGAGACCTCTATTGTAAAAACACATGAAGAAGTTCACACACAAAATGTAACAGTCTTTGTTGGTTACCAGGGATGGGAGGGGTGGGAGGGAAATACTAACTAGGCAATAGATAAGTGGTATCTTGGGTGAAGGGTGAGACAGTACACAATACAGGGGAAACCAGCACAACTTGTACAAGGAAAGGTCATGGAAGCTCCATAGACACATCAAAACTCCCTGAGGGACTGAATTGCTGGGCGGAGGGCTCTGGGGACCATGGTCTTGGGGAACATCTAGCTCAATTGGCATAACACAGTTTATAAAGACAATTTTCTACATTCTACCTTGGTGAGTAGTGTCTGGGGTCTTAAAAGCTTGTGAACAGCCATCTAAGATACTCCACTGGTCTCATTCCTTTGGGAGCAAGGGAGAATGAAGAAAACAGGATACAACGAAAAGATTAGTCCGAAGGAGTAATGGACCACAGCTATCAAAGCCTCCACCAGACTGAGTCCAGTACAGCTAGATGGTGCCCGGCTACCACCACTGACTGCTCTGACCAGGATCACAACAGAGGGTTCTGGACAGAGCTGGAGAAGGATGTAGAACAAAATTCTAACTCACAAAAAAAAGACCAGATTTACTGGCCTAAAGGAGACTGGAGAAACCTCAAGAGTATGGCCCCAGACACCCTTTTAGCTTAGTGGTGAAATTATCTCTGAGGTTCACCATTCAGCCTAGGAGTGGACAGCCCTGTAAAACCAAATGAGACTAACGAGGTACAGGAGTCCAGTGACAAGGGCCAGAAGGCAGAAGGGCACAAGGAATCTGGTGATAGGGAACCCAAGGTTGAGTAAGCATATTGTTGATGTGTTGTGAGATTGTTAACCCTTGTCGTAGGACAACATTTGTAGTAACTGCTAAATGAGAAACTATTTTGTTCTGTAAGCCTTCATCTAAAGTGAGAATAGCAGCACAATTGGAAGAGAGTAGTCAATGTCACTGAACTGTGCATGTAGAAATTTTTGAAATGGTGTATCTTTGGCTATGTATATTTTCACCAAAAAAAAAAAAAAAAAGGGTCAAGAAGGCAGTGGGTTGACATGTTGTGGAGTTGTTAACCCGTGTCATAAAACAGTATGTGTACTACTGTTTCATGAGAAAAAAATTGTTCTGTAAGCCTTCACCTGAAGTACAATTAAAAAAAAAAAAGAAAGAAAGAAAAAGAAAAATAACCTATGAGTGACTGGAGTACCAGAAGAGGTGGGGATAACAAAAAAAAAAAGAAAGAAAGAAGACTTTACCAAAAAAGTGAAAAGACAAGCTACCGAGTAGGAGAATATCTTCAGAAGCCCCCTATATCCAACAAGAATCTAATAACCAAAATATGTGTAAAACTTTCACGACTTAATCACAAAAAGACAAATAACCCAATCATAAAATGCACAAGGGACTTGAACAGACATTTCACCAAAGAGGACGTTCAAATGGCCACCAAACACATGAAAAGATGCTCAGTGTCATTAGCCATCGGAGAGATGCAAGTCAAAACCACAATGAGATACCATTTCACTCCCACTAGGATGGCTAAGATTTAAAAAAAAAAAAAAAAAAAAACAGAAAATAGTAAATGCTAGTGAGGATGTGGGGAAATTGGAACCCCTATCCATTGCTGGCTAGAATGCAAAATAGTAAGTCATTGTGGAAAACAGTGTGGCAGTTCCTAAAAAAATAAAAATACAGCTACCATATGACCCAGCCATTGCACTTGTAGGTATATACCCAAAAGACTTGAAAGCAGAGAGTTGAAAAGAGACTTGTACTCCCATGTTCATTGCAGCATTATTCACAGTAGCCAAAAGGTGGAAACAACCTAAACGCCCGTCAACAAAATAATGGACAAACAAAATGCAGTACATACATACAATAGACCACTACTCAGCCAGCAGGAGAAATGAAGTCTTGGTACGTGCTACAGTATGGATGGAGCTTGAAGACATTATGCTGAGTGAATTAAGCCAACCACAGAAGGATAAATATCGTATGACCTCACTTATATAAGAAGACAAGAAGAGGCAAATATATAGAGACCAAAGTTTATTAGTGGTTACCAGGGCTGGGAGGGAAGGGGAAAAAGAGAGTCAACGGTAAAATCACATTGATTAAGGGTAGGGTTGCACAGCCAGTTATGGTAATTGTAATTGCTGTGGACAAGCTGTATATCCGTAAAAAGTTGAAGTGGCAAAAGTTGTGACTCTGGGGGAAGTCAGGCAACTGGACTAAACCAAAGCTAACAAGTTTCTTGAATACAACCAAACACTTTGAGGGACAGAGTAGCAGGGGCAGGGGTCTAGGGACTATGCTTTCAGGGGACGTCTAGGTCAATTGGCATAACAAAGTTTATTAAGATAAAGTTCTGCAACCCACTTTGGTGAGTGGCGTCTGGGGTCTTAAAAGCTGGTGAGTGGCCATCTAAGAGGCATCAATTGGTCCCAACCCACCTGGAGTAAAGGAGAATGAAGAACACCATGGACACAAGGAAAGTACTAGCCCAAGAAACAGAAAGGGCCACATAAACCAGAGATTTCATCACCTGAGACCAGAAGAACTAGATGGTGCCTGGCTACCACAATGACCACCCTAACAGGGAACAAAACAGACAGTCCCTGATGGAGCAGGAGGAAAGTGGGGTGCAGAACTCAAATTCTAGTTAAAAGACCAGACTTAATGGTTTGATTGAGACTGGAAGGACCCTAGAGGATGTGGCCCCTGGGCTCTCTGTTAACCCAAAACTAAAACCATTTCTGAGGCCAACTCTTCAGACAAAGATTAGACTGGACTATGGGACACAAAATGACACTCGTAAAGAGTGTGTTTCTTAGCTCAAGTAGATACATGAGATTAAATGAGAAGCCCTCATCCAGAGGCAAGATGAGAAGGCAGAGAGGGTCAGAAGCTGGTTGAATGGACACAGGAAATCCAGAGTGGAAAGGAAGAGTGTGCTGTCACAGTATAGGGAGATCAAGTAGGGTCACAAAACAAAGTATGCATAAATTTTTGTATGAGAGACGAACTTGAATTGTAAACTTTCACTTAAAGCACAATAAAAAAATTGTTTTTAAAGTTTTGTGATAGATATATTTACAACAACAACATAAAACAGTAGCTGCTGAGGCTGCTTATGTACAACCAAACACTTTATGGGATTTAGTTCCTTGGTTTGGAGGTTTATGGTCATGGTTTTATGGGACATCCCAGTTAATTGGCCTAAGATCATGTTTAGTGCCTCTGTTGTATCTCACAGTTTGTTGCATAGTGTCTGGGGTCTTAAGAGCTTGCAAGCAGCCATCGAAGGCACAACAGTTGGTCTCTATTCTCCTGGAGCAAAAGAGGCAAAAAGGGAGTCAGGAATAGAAGGAGAATATGAAATGTGTAGCTAATTGCCTTCATGAACAACTCTCTCCTTTGCCATGAGACCAGAAGAACTGGATGGTGCCCGGCTACCATTTCTCAACATTTTGATCAAAGATTCCGTGGAAGAATCTTGATCAAAAAGAGAAAAATGCAGAACAGAATTTCAAATTCGCATGGAATCCAGGCTTTCAGGAGCCAGGGAGGGTGCATGAACCCCTGAAACTATTGCCCTGAGATAATCTTTAAACATTAAACCAAAAATGTCCCCTTACATTTTAGCTTAACTAGTAAAGAATGTCTGCCTTGAGCATTAAGCTCTTTTAAGAACTGTCTATATGGAATCAAATGGACAACAGCAACTCGAATGATTAGATAGGAACCTTAGGGGGCAGTGAGTTTACGTTACTGAGAGAGGAACAACTCAGAAAAGGAAGGTGAGAATGGTTGCATAACTTGAAGAATGTAATCAATGTCACTAAATTGTACATGTGGAAACTGTTGAATTGGTGCATGTTTTGCCTGTATATTCTCAACGTCAACAAGAAAATAAATAAAATTAGGGAAAAAATGAACTGAGGAGGGGAAAAAAGAGCATAATGCTCAAGGTACATTTTTTACTAGCTTGTTTTTATTGTTTAAAACCAAACAATAGCTAAGCTATATTGGTCAAAGATTCCATAGAAGAATCTTGATCAAAAGGAGGAAAATGCAGAACAGAATTTCAAATTCTCAATAGCTAAGCTATTGTTTGGTTTTAAGAAGACTTCAGAGGGTATTTTAGTTTAAGATTTAAAGATTATCTCAGGTCATCCATCTCAGGAATGATTTTTGTTTTAACACCATGTATTCAGAGGAACCGATCAATTTGGGGCCTCGAGTTCATTTTTTCTTTAAATAATATTTTATTGTGTTTTCAGTGAAGGCTTGCACAGCAGCTTAGATTCTTATTCAACAATTTCTACACAAGTTGTTCAATGACATTGGTTACATTCTTCACAATGCGTGAACATTCTCATTATTTCCTTCTGGTGGTTCCATTTTCATTAATCTAGTTTCCATGCCCCCTTACACTCTCATTTTTGTTTTAAAGTGATTATTGATTGTTTGCTCTCATGTAGATGATTTTTTTAAAGGAGCACAGTACTCAAAGGTGATAGTCTTTATTTTATGAGCTAATCTGTTATTTGGCTACAAGGTGACCTCAGGAGTTTGTCTCAGTTCAAGGTTTACAGAGTATCTCAGGGCAATAGTCTCAGGGTGTTCTCCAGGCTCAATCGGTCCAGTAAGTTTGTTTGTTTGTTTTTAAGGAATTCGAGGTTCCATTCCACATTTTTCTCTCATTCTATCAGGGTCCATCTATTGTGGCCCTCAGTTTATTATTAACAATAATAGAGCACATACAATGAAGCGCAGCCATTGAAAACACAGTGTGATGTATGCACACTGTAGGACCAGGACAGTCTGGAGCATTTTCTAGGGCATGGAGTTCTCCCAGCTGCCTGGGTAAAGAACTGCTCATCCTGTGCCCCCTCCCCCCACCAGGTTGGGATTCCATGGCACAGAAGGAGGCGAGGGATCTGATCTTGAATCAGCCACCTTCTGTCTCCCAAGCGAGTGTGCACAAGGAATAGCTGCTAAATCCTCCTCTCTCTCCTCCAAGCCCTCTCTGTAGACCTGTGGGTTGAATTAGTATCCCAATGAGCAGTGAGCACCGAGGCCAGGCAGGTTGTGTTTCCCCTAAACCCTTGTTGTGAAAAGTCCCTGAAAGGCCCCTGTGCCAGGGAGACTTGTGAGGACTGGAGCAGAAGGACCCCCTCGTGTCGGGGTGACTGGGGACACCTATGCTTCTATCTGATCGTCTCAGGGGATTGCAGATGTGCCACGGGACATAGTGACAAGACGGACAGTAAGGGGGCAAGGATCACTCTTCGGATCATTCTTCTGAAAAGCCAACTGGCCACTGTGACCTGTAAATGAAAAATTCTGACAATAAGTAAATTTTACAGCATGTATTTGGTTGGGGTCGCCATGAGTCAGAATCGACTCTACTGCACAAAACGATCACAATTTGGTTCCCAAAGATTCATGAATCAGGCAGCACAGTTTCCAGTAAACCCAGGAAATGCTCCCCCAACAAAAACAGCCTGGAAGTTTACATAGGAAACAAGAGGCTGAGAAAAAGGCAAAACCAAGCATTTCTCATCTGTTTTGAACATTATTTTTATTATACCGTGTGTCAAAGTATACAGAAGGCTTAAAAATTTAAACTTATCATATGAAAGTGTCTGTTTAATGTCTAAGCTAAATCTTCTAAGCACGTAGGCAGATTAAAACGTGTGCACAAGCAGAAATATCTGGGTATACCAACGAGGTCAAAGGAGATAGGAGTTTCAAACAGGGCCTGGAGGTGAAACCAGCCAGGCTCCCCAGCTCCAGCAAGTCTGGAAGATGAATTACAGATTTAAGAAGCCACATGAAACCTGCTCTTGTTGGTCAATAATTTCAGTAGGGACCGCCTCCCAGTCAGCCTCCTGGCCCAGGGCTGCTGTAAGGAGCGACCATGCATCCTCATTTTTCCCGACATTCCCGGTTGTGCCCATTGTCCTGACATAGTTATTAATAGCACCGCTTCCACTCCCAGAAATGCCCCAGTTTAGACAATCAATTTTGGCCACCCGAGCCCAAGTGTTTGCTGAATGACTGAATGATGCCCCTTACAGGGGGTGTGAGAGAAGCCGAGGCCCAACCTCCAGGTCAGAGGCCCGGGAACAGTAGTCAGTGCCCTGAGTGGTCTGAGGGCCAGGCCTGGACAGAGACACCACAATGGGGCCAGTGGCCACCCGGGCAGCCTCACCAGGGTGCCATCCCAGGATCACCATGGGGCCCCATCTGTGTGGGCCCCACCTGGAGGCCTGGGGACAAGCTCACACCAGCAAGCCCCATAACCGGCAGGAGTGTAGCCTGACACCATTTTCCAAGTTTTGAGCAGAGAGGCCCATGGCCCAGCACGGATGAGGTCCAGTGTGGACACTGCTTGTGGACCAGCTCAGACAGCCCAGAGTGGAAGCTGCCTGTGGTACATTGTGGATGAGGCCCAGTGAGGCCACTGCTCAGTGCAGCCACACACTCCATCTGTCTGTACTGAGACCTGCTATGTGTCAGGACTCAGGCTGGTTAGCGAGGCAGGGTCCTGCATGAGGCGCCCACACTGGGGGGACAGAAATAAACCTCACAGACGATGAGTGATACCAGGCAGGGAGAAAACAGAGCAATGGGAGGGGGAGGCCACAACCACACTGCAGGGGCAGTAAGGGACTTGAAGGAGCCCTGGACTGGGGTCAGGTCCCTGAAGCTGTGAGTTGGTGGCTCTAACTCAGCCTCAGTTTCTCTCTGTGCAGTTGGGTTGATAATAATGGACCCTCACTCCCTGGGAGAAGGAAGGGGGCGATTAGATGGAAATGAACATTTTGCAAACAGCAAAGGGCTCTCCCCACTTGTCTTCATGACCATTGTTGTTGCTGTCCCCATTGGATTGCTCTGACCCTGCAGCCCCAGGCCAGCACCTGCCCCCAGCTGTCTTCCCTGGGTCCTGAGCCCTCACCCAGTGCAGGTGGCTGGGTGAAACCAAGAGTCCCTGACACCCAAAATAGCAGGGAAACCCCGCCTGCCCCAACACTGGCAGTAGATGCCTCCCTCTCCCGAGGGGGAGGATGGGGTGGGGGCTACTATTTTGGAATCTTCCACCACCCAGCTGGATAATGGGCTATGTCCCAACACCCAGGCTGCTCAAGCCCCCGTGCCTAGGCCTGAGCCAAACCGGGCCTCCAGATCACAAAGGACAGTCAGTGCATCTTCTGTTCCTGAGCCTTCTGTTCGTGTGGGCCTGCCTGTCCCCAGGGCAAGGTTGCTGACCTGACCGTGGGCACAGCCAGGCACTAGGAGCTCAGAGGAGCCGCAGGCTGCAGGGCTGGCCAGGACCAGGCATGGGACCACATGGGCAACCTGCCACCTGCTGCCCCAGGTCCAGGACTCTTTAGTGGTGTTGGGCCAAGTGCCAGGATGGGAAGAGAATGTGGGCCCTCACAATCCCTGCCCTGAGAGCCCAGGACCCGGGAAATAATAAGGAGCCTAGATCATGGCTGTCCCCAAGAGGCCTCACGGGGCCTTCCCCAGGGGACAGGTCCTCAGATTGGTCAGTCATCCACTCATCTATCCACCTGTCCAGCTGTCCATCACTCTATCCATCCATTCATCCATCATCCATCCATCCCTCTGTCCATCAATCTGTCCATCCATCCCTCTGTCATCTGTCCACGAACCCTCTCTGAAGCATCCTGGCTTGTGGGGGACCTCAACCCCTCATGTCTAGCTGAGGCCTGGAGTGGGCCTGCTGGTCCCCACAAACTGAAGGGCTGTGGGTGGCAGATGCCCCCACTTGCCCAGTCTCCTCAGGCGGGTCCGGACTCTGAGCACAAAGGAGGATGAGAGGCATGGGGATGGCCAGCATGGTAGGGCTCAACACCCCACCCAGGGTGACCAGGCCCAGTACAGTCCCTGCCCGTGCAGCCCTTGGCCCCTGATCCGAGCTCCAGGTGACCCCCTTCTCTTCTCCACCCTTTTCTGTCAGGACCAATGTAGCAGAGAGGCTGGTGCCATGGTTCCCAGGACCTTCTGGGCCAACCTCTGACCTCTGGGGGGTTCTGGGTTTCCAGTGGGAGTAGGGAGAGGGTCCAAGCACCCAGTCACATGTCACAGGGAGGGCCTGTCCCCCCAGATGGCAAATTACTTCCATGATGGGACTATACCATTTCAATCTCAGGGGCCCTGGCTCAGGGAGTCAGGAACCGAGGTGGGCGAGCTGGGGTCCCACAGGTTGGCAGAGGGTGCCAGGGACCACACAGTGCCTACCAGTTGGGGGTTCAGAGGGTACCAGAGTGAGGCCCAGGAGGCTGCCCCAGGACGATGTCCTGGAGAGCCAGAGTGAATGGTGTACCAGGTCACAAGCAGTGACAAGGGCTCAAGCGTACGTGCACGGCCCGGCCAGCAGACCCAAGTATCTGAGCCCCAGGGCTCAGCAGAAGGCCCGAGGTGGGGCTCAGAGGAGGCAAGGCAGAGAGTAGAGGCCCAGTAGGCCTGGCTCAGCCAGATCTGTGATTCCGAAAGGCAGCTGCACCCAGGGTTGAGATCTATTGAGCAGCTTTATTGTTCTCATACCACCCCTGGGTGGTGCACAGGGTCAAGACACTCAGCTGCTCACTGAAAGGTTGGAGGCTGAAGTTTGCTCAGAGGTGCCTTGGAAGAAAGGCCTGGATATCTACTTCCAAAAAATCAGCCATGGAAAACTCTGTGGAGCACAGTTCTACTCTGACACACGTGAGATTGCTATGAGTTGGAGTCGACGGCAACTGGTTCTGGTACTGTTTATAAAACACAGACATGCATTACCTGGCTGAGCCACTCACAGCTTCTATGATGCCACTCTGGGCCCCATCCTTCCTGTCTGCTCAAGGAGGGACCAAGTGAGGGTCCCAGGGCCAGTAGGAAACCTAAGATTGCTGGATGAAGGGATGGACTTGAGGCCTGGGGAACAGTGAGGCCTGAGGTGGGACTAGGCAGCAGGGGGTGGGGGAGCAGCCTGAGGAGTAGGAGGGGAATGGAAAGAGTCACTTCTCCCAGCTCTGGTGCCCTGCCTGCAGCTGGCCAGCCCTGGGAATCCCCAGGCTAAAGTTAACCCCGCGCTGGCTGAAATCAGAAGTCAGGGTGACAAAAAGGGAGAACTAAGGGGAAGTGAAACCAAGCCCATGGGCAGCGGGGCATGGGACAGCAACAAACAGGGCCAGGTGTGGAGCAGCTGGGATGTTTGCAAAGCTCACAGGTTGTACAGCAGCCCCCTCCCCCACCCCGATCACTGCCCCTGACCTTGGGCCTGAGGCTGCCCCCTGGCTGCCTCCCCCATGTCCTCCTGAGCCCCATCCTGGCCCTGGAATCCTGGAGCCTGACTTCCAGGGTCTCAGAATGGCCAGCTGGTGGTTGGTCCCTCCTCTCGACAGAGCCAGTCTCAGGGAGGGGCACAGCCAGGGCCACAGAGCAGGAGGGACCACGCAGGGAGACCAGCTGCCCCAGGCCCTTCCCAAAGTAGTCACATGCAGAAGTGAGTGGATGAGTGAGCTGAGGCAGCAACTTTCCAAGACCCCGGGACCCTAAGGGGCTTGGGGGTACAGTGAGACGTGGTTCCACCTTCTAGAGGGGATTCAGGCCCAGATCCTGGGCCTGGAAATGCCTTCCCTTTGACCCTGCGATCCTGTACATCACAAATTTATCAAAAGGCACCACGGGCACAGCTGATTATTCTAAGTGCTGTCAGTAAGTTGCATACCTGTAAAAAAATGAATTGGTAAAAGTTATGTGATAGATATACTTACAAAAAAAAAAAAAAAAGACTAGCTGCTGAGGCTGCTTATGTACAACCAAACTCCTAATGGAATTTGGTTCCTTGATTTGGAGGTTTAGGGTCATGGTTTCATGGGACATCCCAGTTAATTGGCCTAAGATCGTGTTTAGTGCTTCTGTTCTACCGCCTAGTTTGTTGCATAGTGCCTGCGGTCTTAAAAGCTTGCAAGCAGCTATCCAAGGCATAACAATTTGTCTCTATTCTCCTGGAGCAACAGAGGAAGAACAAGAGTCAGGAATAGCAAGAGAATATGAAACATGTGGCTAATTGCCTCCATGAACAACTGCCTCCTTTGCCATGAGAACAGAAGAACTGGATGGTGCCCAGCTACCATTACTGAACATTTTGATCAAAGATTCTATAGAAGAATCCTGATCAAAAGGAGGGAAATGCAGAATGAAATTTCAAATTCTCATGGAATCCATGCTTTCTGGAGCCATGGAGGCTAGATGAAACCCTGAAACTATTGTCCTGAGATAATCTTTAAACTTTAAACCAAAAATATTCCCTGAAGTCTTCTTAAAGCCAAATAATAGCTTAGCTTAACTAGTAAAGAATGTCTGCCTTGAGCATTGTGCTCTTTTTAGAACTATCTATATGGGATCAGGAGCCCTGGTGGCTTAGTGGTTAAGAGCTTGGTTGCTAACCAAAATGTCGGCAGTTCAAATCCACCAGCCACTCCTTGGAAACCCTATGGGACAGTTCTACTCTGTCCTATAGGGTGTCTGTGAGTCAGAATTGACTTCACAGCAACAGGTTTAGTTTTTCAGGTATAGGATCATATTGACAACAACAACTTAAAAGATTAGATAGGAATCTTAGGGGACAGTGAGTTTATGTTAATGGAGGAGGAACAACCCAGAAAAGGAGGGTGAGAACAGTTGCACAACTTCAAGAATGTAATCAGTGTCACTGAATTTTACATGTAGAAATAGTTAAAAATTAATAAATAAAGACACCGTCAGGCTAATGCACAGGGACATGTGGCTAGGGTGCACCCTGCAGTACATTTCGTCAATACAAAAAAGGAAGCTGAGGCCCAAGATTGATGGATTCCTCTGAGTACATAGGAAAGTCACAAAGGTCACTGACCAATATGGAATGCATCCATAAATAGATGAACAAGGAAACAGGGTGGAGACACAGTGATCACAAAATTTCAAACTCCTCCTCTGTAACGAGACAATCTGTTAATCAAGAATCTGTTTAAAGTGTACTTTGTACAAAGAATTTAACTTCACCCAAAAGTAAACTAGCCTCCACCCTCGTTTCCTGAGATGACAGTTCTAATCCTTTGGAGTTTCCTGAGTAATAGAGATATCTCAGTCAGGTCACAAAGTCAGCCTGACAATCTCAGGAAGGAAAGAAAACATGATTTAATTATGTGAAGGTTAGACTCCAGTTAATATTCTACTCTGTATTTACTCCTTTCTCTTTAAAACTGTTTGCAGTGAACCTAAGATGGAGCCTTCTGTGTCTCTGAACAGGCGGGTTTCCCTGTACATACACAGATGAACTGCTCGAATAAACCCTAGAGGATTTCATTTCTTTGTGCTTTGATTACTTTTGACAGTTTATAGCAGTGAAAAACTACAGATAGCCTAAATGTTCACAGCCTCAAATCACATGGATGATGTGACATGGACAGACATCCCCAGCAACGGGTGGGCATCATATGAAGACAGGTGAGCAAGAAAAGGTCTGATCCAAGCCCATCCTTGTGGAAAGGACATGAGTCAGGCAGAGAGGAGTCTGGAAGGATACTTGCCAGTGTGCTAGCAGGAGAACTCCCTCGTAGTGAAGTCAGAAGTCTTCTTTATTGTCTTCTTTATGCTTTTCAGTATTTCCTGATTTCTCAAAGAGCATGTATCACTTTTATAATCAGAAAACTAAATGATGAACTGATTTGTTACAATAAATGACCCTCTAAAATGGTGTGTTAGAAGATTTGAATAATATCTGAAAAGGCTGGAATATAATACCATCTCCAAAGAGGTCACAAGACAAGTTATGAAGTGTGCACACATCTCTGTATTCATATCCGTATCTACTTCCGTATCCATATCCATAGCCACTAACTGGGGCAACCTGTGAGTGCTGGAGCTATAGGTAATTTCCTTTTCATTTTACACATTTGATTTTTCTAACTCTTCTACAGTGATTACACATTTATTGTGTAATTATGAGAAATAGAAGTTTGTAACTCAATTCTAGGAGTCTAGTGCTGTAACCTAGAGTCCAAAGGGGCAGGAACCCAACAGCCACCTCTTCAGCCTGCCTGCCTCCCACCTCAACTCCCTCTCACAGAACCCCCCATTGATGAAGGAAAAGCTGCTGCCCCCTAGAGGTGTGGCCCCTTGCCGGGTCTCCAGACTCCAGCACCCAGTCGAGTGCCTGGTATCTTCAAGACTCCCAATAAATAGTTAGAATGAGAGAATGAATTAATGAATGAATGAAGAGATGGGTAGGTGGATTAATGTGTGGATGGGTGGGAGGGTACATAAATGGGTGGTTGGGTGCATGGATAAATGGGTGAGTAGGTGGGTAGATGAATGGGTGGGTGATGGTTGATGGATGAATGGGTGAGTGGGTGGTTGGGTGCATGGATAGGTGGGAGGTTGTATGGGTAATTGGATACATGGATGAATGGATAGTTGAGTAGGTGGGTGGGTAGTTGGATGGGTAGATGGATGAATGGGTGGATGTGTGAGTGGATGATTGATGAATGGATGAGTGGGAGAATGCGGGAGTGGATGATAGATAGATGGGTGAATAATTGGTAGATGGACGGGTGGGTGAGTGGATGGATGACTGATGGATGGATGGTGGGTGTGTGAGTGGGTGATGGATGGATAATTGGATGGATGGATAGTTGGGTGGGTGGGTAAACCCTAATCACACGAAGCACAAACAGAACTTTGGTGCCTGGCATTTCTGACATCCAACACTTGAGTTCAAATCTCAGCTCTGATCCTAACTCAAATGTGACCTTGGGCCATTTTCTTAATGCCTCTGAGCCTTGTCCTCACAACAGGCAAAGAGGATATCATTGCCTTTCTTGCCCACCTCACAAACTCCTGGGAAGGACACTGAAAGTAAAGCATGCATGAAGGTGCTTTAGAGACCCTAGAGAGCTTCTCGTTGGAAGGATCCGGGAGGCCATCCAGCCAACTCCTCCAGGGTTTTATCACAGCGCACTGGTAAGATCCTGAGCTCGGTGCCCAGACAGACTTGGATTCAACTCCTGGCTCTACCACTTGTCCAGTGTGTGACCTTGGGCAGGTGACTGGCCTCTCTGTGTTCCCTCTGCGACATGCAGGTGATCGTGGTGGCAGTTACCCCCTGGGACTTTGTGAGCATTCACTGGGATATCCATGGAAAGCAGGTGTGCATTGATGGGCTGGGGGAAGCATGCTTCCCATTACAGATTCAGGGGTCTGCCTTCTTGGGCCACAAAGGAGAGGCCCATTCGCCCCTCCCTGCAGGAGGGTGCCTTAGAGCCCACGAGTTGGAGAAGTGTTCAAGGATGTCTAATCCAGGGGTTCACAAAACCCTGAAATGTGTGAAACTGTGTATTGCTTTGTGCAGAAAGAGACCTTGACCCCTAGAGTATTAGCCTCTCTGACCTGATTCAAGACCTTCACTTAAGAAACTGAGCCCCAAGGGCACTTGGTGGTCCAGGAATTAACAAGGAACTAACTCCCAGCCCAGTGGGGAGACCCTCCTCACTCAGGAGCAGGGGCCTGTCTGGGAATTGATGGCCTGAGAGAAGGTTACGGCCACCTGGCAGCAGCGTGCACCAGGCAGAGGCTGCAGAGGGTGGAGTATCATGGAAACAGCATACAGCAGTGGGCTTATAGGGGAATTTCAACCTTCTTTTTAAACTTGCCTTTCAAGGCTGTTGTAAGAAAGTGTTAACAATAAATTAAAGTTGGGGGAGAAGGAGACAGTGACTGGTGGTGAAAACATCTCATCCACTCACCCAGGGGATCTGGAGTTAATGAGCTTGTGCTGACAAAAACACACAAGAGAGGCAGGAATGGACAGGATCCAAGTTTGCCAAACTCGGGTGTGACACGGAGCCACCAAGGGAACAGGATCGGCTCATCCAGGAAGGGAACAGCCAGGCCAAGGAGGGATTTCCCCCCTGTCTTTGGGGCCATCCTGGCAGAGAGGTTCAGTGGGCCTCTGGGGCCTCCAACTCCAGGCCCAAGTGGAGGCTGCAAGGACACAGGTGTCAGCCCAGCATGAAGAAGAGCTACCGTGTTTGTCTGCCAACTTCCTTTTAGACACAGTTTACTGGTCTTGAGTTCAGAAACAACAACTGCTTGCTATAAACAATGTGCAAAGTACAGAAAAACAAACAGGAGAAAAAGTCACCTCTCGTCCCTCCACCCAAAAGAGCCACTGCCCGTTGTGGCATATTCCCTTCTGTTTTAATTGTAAACTAACAACCAGAAAAAAGAAAAGAAATAAATAAAACACAACTGTGAGTTTAAAAACTAATAATAAAACTGCCATCACGTGCCCACCTCCCAGGCTAATGAGGTCAGGACCTCAAAGCCCTTGAATGCTGAGTTAACTATCTCTTTACTTTTTCTTACAGTTTTGCCACCTCTGCTGTTGTTGTTGGCTGCCACCAAATCAGCCCCTGACTCATGGTAACCCCATGCACAACGGCACAAAACACTCTCTGGTCCTGCACCATCCATCCCCATGATCGGTTGCGATTTGATTGTTGTGATCCATAGGGTTTTCACTGGCTGATTTTTGGGAGTATATTACCAGGCCTTTCTTCCTAGTCCATCTTGGTCTGGAAGCTCCTTTAAAACCTGTTCAGCATCATAGCAACATGCAAGATTCCACTGACAGGTGGCTGTGCACGAGGGACACTGGCTGGGAATCAAACCTGGGTCTCCTGCATGGAAGGCGAGAATTCTACCACTGCGCCCTTTCCACCTCCTTGTGTGCCTTAAACAGCTTGCTTCTGAGCTCCATGTTAGTGGAGTTAGACTGTGTGTATTTCTCCGTGACTTGTTCTGTCTCTCACACTCATCTTTGATGGTCACATGTATGGATAGATTGCTCTTTCTCCTGCCGACGAGAAGCCCACCGGGCGGAGGCCACCACTGATGCTTCCAGTCTGTAGCAGACACAAGGCAATTTGCGGTTCTGTCCCAGGAGCTGGGCGTTGTCCACCACTGTGCATGTCCAGGGCACTGAGGAGGGCTCTCTAGGGCCCATCGCCCATCACTGTGCTAACACAATGTTTCTCTTGTTTTCAAAAATGGAGATGGCTTCATTTTTTCCTGATTATGAAAAAGAAATACAAAGATTCTTTTAAAAATACAACAGAACTTGTACATCAGTGTTCACTGTAGCACTATCCACTGTAGTCAAAAGGTGGAACCAACCCAAGTGTCCATCAACAGATGAATGGACAAACAAAATGTGATCATCCGTCATACAATGGAGTATTACTCAGCCGTGACAAGAGAAATGAAGTCCTGATGCCATGCCACAACATGGATGAACCTTGAAAACATTATGCTGAGTGAGATAAGTCAGTCACAAAAGGACAAACATTGTATGATCCCATGTACATGAACTATCTGGAATAGACATATGCACAAAGACATAAGTTTATTAGAGGTTACCTTGGACTGGGAGGAGAGGGGAATTGGGAATTGTTGCTTAGTGGGTACAGTGATTCTGTTTGGGGTGATGAAAAGGTTTGGAAACAAATAGTGGTGATGATTGCACAACATGGTGAGTGGGATTAATGTCACAGGGTTGCACATTTGAAAATGGTTGAAATGGTAATTTTTATGTTGTGCCTATTTTACCACAATGAAAAGAAAAGAAAGAAATAGAAAATAATTATAAGAAAAGGCTAAAGCACCAAAACCCTGGCCCGGAGATCCTTGCTGGTTAGACTGGGCATGTGTCCCTCCAGACTTTATCTTGCATTTTCACACAAACAGATGGACAAGCAGACAGAGATTTGTTACCCTTGACACATAACAGCACAGACACACAGATATAAATGCACACTTGTGAATGTTGGCTCTGACAGCACCCTGGCTGCTCTGGGAGCTTGGAAGATATGCACACTCGGATGGGGTCAGTGAGCTGGGGGCCGGGGTCTATGGGGTCTGTGGGGCTTCAGGGGGGCTGGAGGGACCCTGCTGGTGGCCACTGTCCCCATAGTCAGGACCCAAGGAGGGGGGTCTTGTCCACCGACCCCTTAGGTTCCGACCGAGGTCATCTAGCTTTTCAAGGTCAGCTGCCCCTGACGCAGGAGTGGTGGAGGGGCTTCAGGCCAGCACCTCCAGCAGCCAGGGCTTGGTGCCCCCACCCACCAAGGGTCAGAGCTGGGCTGTCAGATCCATTAGGGGTCCCTGCTGCCCAGCCCTGCTATCCAGACCAACCACCCCAGGAGCCAGAGTGGGGCTGGGCGTGCCACAAGGCCACTGGGAAAGGCTGGAGGGGGCCTTAGAGACTGGGCTCCACCCAGTCAGCTGATACAGGAGGAAACCGAGGCCCAGAGAGGGTAAAGGGTTTGCTGGGGTCACTCTGTGAGCCGGGCCACAGATTCAGGTCCAGTGCCCTTCCCCACATGGCACTGTCACCTGATGGGCACACAAGAGGGGCCATGACAATGGTCTGAGGGAGCAGACGGTACACAAGGAGGCACAGGAATGGTCTGAGGGAACAGACAGCACATGAGGTGCCATGGGAATGGTCTAAGGGGAGGCACTGCCTCTCCTGCTGCTTTTTCCAGCCACCCCCTGGGCCAGCCTGGCTAGGGAGGCCGCGTCTCCACGCACCACGTGAGCCCCAGACTGAGGTCCTTTCTGACTAGGTCCAGGACCCACCCTGAGTTCTCCCCCAGCCCAGGGACCTCGGGATCAAGGGCCTCAGGGAGCTTGTCCTGGGAGGGAGGGCGGCAAAGGTCGGAGGGTGTTACCACCAACATAGACACTCAGGCACCCAGGCAGTGACGTCACCACCCTCACCTGACCTCCTTCTCCCTGAGCATCACACAGATGTGTCCCGGCTCCTTTCCTAGCCAAAGGATCCCTAGTCTGCCTTCTACAGTGCGCACCCCTTGTGTACACACACACTCACACACATAAATGCACTCACACATACTCCTCCACACAAAGTCACACACATTCACACTCACAAGGAGTCCTGATGGCACAATGGTTAAGTACTCAGCTGCTAACTGAAAGATCAGTGGTTTAAACCCACCAGAGGCTCTGTGGGAGAAAGACCTGGTGATCTGCTCCCATAAAGATTACAGCCTAGTAAACCCTATGGGACAGTTCTACTCTGTCCTACAGGGTCACTGTGAGTCGGAATTGACTTGATGGCACAGAACAACAACACATATTCACCTACATTTACACATGCTCTCACACACTCAGTCATTCGCACTCACATGCGCACGCGCGCGCGCACACACACACACACACACACACACACACACACACACACACACACACACACACACACACAGACGCACGATTCAACAGTGCCCTCTGGTGGCCACTGTGGTCACTTCTCTAAAGGACCCCTATCATACCAGTCATAACCCCCAGGAACGTTAAGTGCAAATCTGGGCAGGCGGATTCACAGATAATTACTTCCTTTCATAGAGGGGGATGCGACCTGGCCAAGGTCACCTGGCCTCCCTACTACCAAGCCAATGCTCTTGCCCCCTCTAACCTCCCCAACCCCCACGTGGCCTGGGCGCTCAGCTTCTAATAACTCCCACTCTCAAGGCCCAGCCAGAGCCCAGAGGCTGGGGCAGAGGAGCTGGGAGGTTTTTGTATCACCAGCCCCACAAGTACAGTGTGCAAGGACCCGCCAGGAGGGAAGAACGTACCTCAGGGATCCCAGGATGTGCTTCCTCTCTGCCAGATGGGACAGGGATACACACAGCTGGGGTGGTGCTTCTGCGGGAAGTGGGGGACAAGGGAAAGAAGCAAACATGGTCATCTGTGTTTTGTTCTCTTGGTAAACACATCTGAAGAGAAGCAACAACAGGCCAGCATTTGTTACCTCTGCCTGGTGGGTGCACTGGTATTTGTGTCAATGTTCTTGGTATTTTTGTGTATCTGTAAAGCCAGGCCATTCAATCCACATGGACTTACTCATCAGCTCCGATGCCCAAAGTGCTGTTTTAGGTCCTGTGGACACAGAAGTGGCCTCAGAGACCAAGTCCTGGCCCTCCTGGAGTGAAATTCCAGTGGGTGGGACAAGCCGTGAACAAACAACACATTCTACTATAATGTGTGATGTGATGAGTTCTTCACCAACAAGGAGGGGTTAAGGGGAGAGAGGGTAACAACTATTGGTTTAGAACGATGGTCAAGAAAGGCCACCCCAGCCCTGAATGAAGTGAGGGGCCAGTTGTGGAGGCCCCTGGAGGAGGAGGGCTCCCAGTGGAAGGAACAGCAGGTGCAAAGGCCCTGAGGTAGGAAAGTGCCTGACAAGTCAGAGGAACAGTAAAGAGGCCAGTGTGGCCCAAGCCAACGGAAGAGGAAGAGTGGGAGGAGGGGAGGAAGAGAGGAGCCAGGCCATCCTTGAGGCGTTGCAGACCACAATAAGCACATTGCATTTTGTTCCAAGTTTCAAATGTAATGACCAACATCATGTCATGCATACCGTACACCTTCTAAGTCTCCATATGTCTCTATGACTAGGAGATCCAGGACTGTTAAAGCAGAGATGGTGTGATGGCTCCCCAATCATATTAATAGACAGCTCTGCACTGGCCATCCCAGTGGATGGATATTTGGGCTGTTTCCAGTTGTCCTCATTCACAAGCACGGACACAGTGAACTACTGCATGGCCCTGTGCACCTGAGCACTTCTCTAGGGCAAACACTGAATGTGGAAATGCAGGGACACAGGGTGCTTATGTTTACTACGAGCTGCAGACCACTCTCCAGAGCAACTGGACAACCAGCTGTGGTCCCATTCTTTTGTCCCAGCCATTCCTCGGAAATGTTGTTGCTCCATGTTGCCATCCCAAGTCTGTGTACACGCCCTCCTGGCATTAATGAGAAACCCAGGTAAAGCCTCTACAGCAGGGCCCAGCACACAGCATCACCTGCTGTCCCAGAGCCCCACCCACCATCCTGGTCCCACTCTGCCCCTAACTCATGTGACCCTGGGCTTCAAGCCTCAGTTTCTCTGCGGTGTCACTCCGTGGTCCCTGAGCCCCACCTCCCTGTCCTAGTTTCCACTCTATCCCTACCTCACTGTGATCCTGGGCTGTGAGCCTCAGTTTCCCCATGGTGTCACTCAAATGGTCACTGAGCCCCACCTCCCCACGGTCCTGGTCCCCACTCTTCCCTGACTCATGTGATCCTGGGCTCCGAGCCTACGTTTAACCATGGTGTCACTGGGTGGTCCCTGAGCCCCATCCTCCTGTCCTGAGCCCCACTCCTCTGGGTCTTCCAGCACAGGAGCCTTACGCTTCCAGTGAGGGGACAGCGACCCCTGGAGGCCGATGTGGGTATGGCGTGTCCCGGAACCTGACAGCGGCAGGACCCTGAGGGAGCACAGAAGCCATGCCTCCTCTGCTGCATTCCCACCCTCGGAGGCCCTCCCCCAGCCACCACGGGGCCCTCACTCTGAGCTGAAGCTGGGCCCGGAATGTGCCCATAGGGGGACCCCCCCCCGCCAGGTTGCTCCCTGGGTTGGGGGCAGGGAGGGTCCTGGTGCAGTCATCACAAGCCCCGCCAGACTCCAGCCCAGCTCCCTGTCTTTTGTCGTCCTGCAAACCCCCTTCCTTGGCCCCAGGCTTCTTGCATTTATAGTAAGGGTCCTCCCTGAGCAGGACAGGATGAATGAAAGTGAAACTGTGTGTATGGAGCTGTGATAGGTGCGAAGGGGTCCTTAAGGGTCGTGGGGCTGGGGACTAGGGTGTAGGGAGACTGAGTGCTTGTCTGGGGGTGTGTGCATGTAAGTGTGTGTGTCTGTGTGACAGAGAGCAGTGCCTGTATATGTGAATGTGTGTAGCTAGGTGTTTGCGTGTGTGTGTGTGTGTGTGTGTGTGTGTGTGTGTGCGCACCCAGGCACTCAGGATGATGCCTGTGTATGTGTGAGAGAGTGGTGCCTAAGTGTGTATGTGTAGCTGGGTGTATGTGTGAATGTCCCTGGGAACTAGGGGTGGTGCCTGAGTGTGTGTGCATGTGAGTGTGTGTGTGCTGTGTGTGTGTGACTGCATGGACACACAGGGTGGTTCAGGAGGACATATGACAGCAGTCAAGGCACTTGGCACTGCACTATGGGGCTCAGCCACAGCCAAGAGAACCCTAAGTGTCCTTCAAGATCCACTCTCCCCGTGGCCTCTGTCCCCCTGAGACACAGGCGTCCCTTTGGTTTTAACCTCTCCACAGTGTCCATGCTGCTGACTGCCCTCCTCTCCAACTTGCCACCCTTGGGCGTCCTCACCTGCAGGTGCTCTAGGTGGTCCCATACCTCTGGCTTCACTGGCTCGGGTGCCTCCTCCTCAAAGTCAGGTTCTCGGGCCACCTCGTCCACCCACGTGACTCTAGAGGGTCCCTCCCACCAGATAGAAAATTCCATGATATGTGGATGGGCTGACTTTAAAGAAATATAGCAGGTGGGCGTAACTTGAGGACAGTCTCAGTGTTGGACATGTAGGTTCTGAGGTTGCTATGGGCCACTCTCACTAGGGACAGTGGGCCACATGGGGCCAGAGCTCACGAGTGAGGCCAGGGCTGGGAATTGGGAGTCTCAGAGGTAATAGCCATTTTCAAGCATCAGAGGGTGCCAGAAGGCCTGGGTGGTGTCAACGTTCAGAGTCCCCAGAGGGATGATTCAGAAACTGTTGTTGTTAGGTGCCAAGTACATTCCAACTCATAGCAACTCCATGTGACAGAGTAGAACTGCCCCATCCATAGGGTTTTCTTGGCTGTAATCTTCACAGCAGCAGATTGCCAGGTCATTCTCTGCAGAGTCTCTGGGTTGGTTTGGAACTACCAATCTTTGGGTTAGCAGCCGAGCACTCAACCATTTTACCAGCAGGGCTCCTGATTCCAGAGCAGGTCTGTGCATTTCACCAACAAGCTCAGGTGAGTCACAAGTGGGCCGTTCTCAGGCCCAAGATTTGTTGGTCCTGGGCTCTCCCACCCAGAGAAGCATCCACTCCTGTCACATCACCCTCTCTCCCCACTCTCACTCATCCATAGGGTACCTGGGAACGGCTCTGGGCTCAGGACTCCTCCTTGAGCCTCTCGCTTTCATCCCTGCCCATAGGGCTCTGGTGTAACTCCCTTGCCTGGGAGTTTGATTCTGGGCACCAAAGTTGAGCCCTCCAAGAGTGATTGAGGACATTAGGCTGATCTTTGTATCTCCAAAGCTCACACTCCTTGTCTCTCTCCCCTGGAACTCAGGCAAGGAAAGGAGGCGGTGTTAGCTGTCAGCCTCCTAAAACCCCATCCTTCTCAGCATCATTCTTCTTCAGGCACAGGAACACCATCATGCTCTGTGACCGGAAGCAAGTCCCTCACTCCTTGTTTCCCCATGTGTGACATGGGGATTTGGGAAGGATCATCCCTATGGTACCTTCAGCTTTAACAATCTGATTTATCATAGAACCACAAAGGGGAGCCCTTGCAGCGCAGTGGTTAATAACTTGGCTGCTTACCAAAAGGTCTGCAATTCAACTCCACCAGCTGCTCCTTGGAAACCCTATGGGGCAGTACTACCCTGTTCTATAGGGTTGCTATGAGTCGGAATCAACTCGCCAGCAATGGGTTTGTTTTTTGTTTGTTTGTTTGTTTGTTTGTTTTTAACCACAGAAGCAGAATTCCCCTGGACTCAGCAACTCATAGAAGGAAGGAAGATGGCCCCTTGTGAACACTGGAATTCTCTGCTGCAGAAATGGGAAATCAATGTATCCGTCACTGATTTGGTAAAATTCTCACCTTTCATGCAGGAGACTTGGGTTTGATTCCTAGCCAGTACACTTCATGAGCAGCCACCATCTGTCCATCAGCAGAGGCTTGTGTGTTACTATGACGCTGAACAGGTTAAGCAGAGCTTCAAGACTAAGACCAGGAAGAAAAGACCTGGCGATCTACTTCCAAAAACCAGCCAGTGAAAACCCTATGGATCATATAGGGGCAGATTAACTAGTAAGCACAGTACGCACTGGCTTACAGTAAGCAAGGTACACATGGGCTAAATTGTGCACCACAGTTCATTAAGCACAATTAAGCCTATGCGTACCTTGCTTATTGGGTAATCCATCCCTGGGATCATAAAAGTCCTATTACCAATCAATCATGGGGATGGTACAGGATCAGGAAGCACTTTGTTCCCCTGGGCGTGGGATCACCACAGATAGATACAGAGATAGATATATACAGATATACATGTATATATGTATATGAATATTAAGAGATTACTTCAAGGAATTTTGGGGGCTGGAAAATCTAAAACCCATAGGGCAGACAAGCAGCCTGGAAACTTTTGGGAAGGAGCTAAAGCTGCAGTCCCCTGGCAGGATTTCTTCCTCAAAGAAACCTCAGTTTTGCTTTTAAGGTTTTTCAAGTGATTGGATGAGGCCCACTCAGATTATCAAGGATAATCTCCTTTACTTAAAGTCATCTGATTAGAGATGTTAACCATTAACTACATCTAGAAAATATCTTCACAGCAACACCTAGTGTTTAAGCTAATAAAAATTTTTTTAAAAAAGTCAACTCCGACTCATGGCAACCCCACATGTGTCACAATAGAACTGTGCTTCATAGGGTTTTCGGTGGCTGATTTTTGGAAGCAGACCACCTAAATTAGTGTTAATTTAATAACACCTAGATTAGTGTTTGAATGTCCCTGGGCAGTGCAAACAGTTAAGTGCTCGGCTATTAAACAAAAGGTTGGCAGTTCAAGTCCACCCAGAGATGCTTCAGAAAAAAGCCCTGGTGATCTACTTCTGAAAAATCAGCCACTGATAACCCTATGGAGCACAGTTCTACTCTGACATGTATGGGGTCACCATAAATCTGAACTGACTCAATGGCAACTGGTTAGTGTTTACTGTAATAGTGTTTAATACTATAGCATAGCCAAGTTGACACATAAAACTAACCATCACAATATACCTCCTTTATCCATACTTAACTTCCAATATCTAAATCATGCTTTCACGTAACATGATGCAACTACCCTTGTGTTTTAGTCTGGGTTCTCTAAAGGAGCAAAACCAGTGAAGCGCATATATAGAGAGAGTTACTTCAAGGAAATGGCTCATACAATTGTGGGGGCTGGCAAGTCCCAAATCCGTGGGTCATGTAAGTGGGCTGAATGCTTCTCCTGATTCACATGGTTCCAAGGGCTGATGAACCCAAAATGTGCAGGTCAGGTTGCAGGCTGTTGGCTTGCAGGGTTGAGGGAGCTGGCTAATCCATAGTGTGCAGGTCAGGCAGCAACAAGATGAATTCCAGGATCGTTTGATCGAGAGAGCAGCAAGCTTTACCAGAACGTCCATATATATTGGATGCAGGCTGGACCCCCAAGGAAACTCCCCTTACATCAGATTACAAAATGGAAGATAATTATATAATACTGAGAATCATGGCCTAGCCAAGTTGACACATAGCATTAACCATCTCACCACTTACAACCAAAAACATGCTAGCCCTCTCCTGAAAGGAAGGCTCACGTTCCATGTCACTTCATCCACATTTAAGTGATGTTTTTTCTTCTCCTAGCTGATTCTTCCCCTCTGATGTTCTGTAACTTAGATACCAAAATAGAAAGTTACTCACTATTAGCACATCTTATGTTATATTGCAGGGAAATGGGAGGAAGAAGAAAAAAATGGTTACTATAATATAAAAATATTTATAAAAAATAAGGAAGAAATATTCATAACTATTACAGTCCTCTTTTCTGTGACTGTTCACATTGTTGTAGCTGGAATTTATTACTTTCACTACTAGTTACCATTGAGTTCATTCCAACTTATGGTAACCCCATGTGTGTCATAGTAGATATGTGTCCATACGCTTTTCAGTGGCTGAGCATTCAGAAGTAGACCACCAGACCTTTCTTCTGAGGCACCTCTGGGTAGACTCAAACAGCCAAGCTTTCAGTTGGCAGCTAAGTGTATTAACCATTTGCACCATTTGGGGTTCCATTACTTCCACTACTCATTTCATATTCCCTTTGCCCTCAACAAGCACCTCATTAAAACCAAAAAAAAACCAAACCCATTGCAGTCAATTCCAACTCATAGCAACCCTATAGGACAGAGTAGAACTGCCCCATAGGGTTTCCAAGGAGCAGCTGGTGGATTCGAACTGCCAACCTTTTCGTTAGCAGCCATAGCTCTTAACCACTGTACCACCAGGGTGTCCAAGAACCTAAGTAGCACAATGCAATCCCCTTGGCAGTTAAGCTTGATTCTCCATCCTTGTTGTTCCCTGAATGAGGAGCTGTGCGTGGCTGGGGCAGCCTCAGCTTCCAGCTCAGTGGAATCAGTGCTGTGTCCCTGGTCGAAAACCCCCTCCCTTGGGAACTAAGACCTCTAAACTAGCAGAACCCATTGTTGCAGGGATGGGAAGCAAAATTTTGCTGGTGGATTCCCAGAAACCTGGCCAGACAACAAATAGTCTCCATAATGGTTTCCTGGTTGTGTGTTTGATTGATTTGATTTCTAGAACAATTGCATTGTACTCAGAGACCATGAACCATACTTTAGCATTTCCATACTCACTGACCCTTCTGTGTGTGCTTGAAAAAATGTGTGTTCTGCACTCAGAACACACTGTTCCATGGATAGCCACGGGGTTGGTTGCTATTTGTGTTGTTCAGACTTCTCCAGGCTTTCTGATTTACAGTCTGCTTATTCCATTCAATACAGACTGTAGTACGTAAAAATCTGGTGGTACCATCCCAGCAAGCAGAAGGCAGCCCACAGCTGGGCTTCCTGGGATCCCACAGGCTCACCCAGGCCTGAAGGCAGAAATGGGAGAGGGACACTTCTTACACGTCTCCTCCCTCCCTGTGGCCCCCCAGGCCACCCTGGCCCTGAGGTCTGGGCTTCAGGCCTGTAGGATCTCTGAGGCAGAGGGAAGCAAAAGACTCCTGGTCTGCTCCTGGGGAGAGGCCTGAGAGGGACAGCTGCTAGCCCCCCATAGGCCGTGAGCACCCACACGAGTGCTCAGCCCAGCTGGGCACATGGCTCCCTCTGGTGGCCGCATTCCTTCATCACTCACAGTTCCCGCCCCAGGGTTTCATATGAGGACTCTGTTTCCCCAGCCTGTTCTTCTCAGTCCCATGTTCTGGTCAGGTCTTTTCCTCCCTCCCTCCCTTTTATTCCCTTTTCTCCGTGTACTACGGGGCAGTGGCATCCTGCCAGCCTTCTCACTGTTACTGCCTAAGAACACAAAACGTAATCGTGAAATGGACTCCAAATCACGGGCGCTTTCCACTCTACGCTTCTAGGAGCCTGGCTTCCCCGAAATTCCTGCTGATCCCGACCCTAGTCAACAAGGAAGAGATCAAAGGCCAGGAGGAGTTCAGCCACTGCAAGGACTCACTGGAGGCCTGGGGTGACCTGATCAGGAGCTGGATCTGGAGGACAAGGGCTCAGATGAATTCATAGCTGGGGCACTTGTGAAATCATTTTTTAGGAAATATATAGTATGCCAGATGCTGAGATGATGTTGAAGAGTAACCAGGAGGCATGAGGAGCAAAGGGTCCCAGTTGGACCCTCTCTTTCTCATCCTCCACTACTTGCTGACTGTCCCTGGTCAAACAGCTCCTGGCACCCAGGACACAGCCCGGGCCTGGGCGGGCGTGGGAGATGTGGAGCGGGAACTAGGCCTTCTCAGTATAGCTGACCCAGGCACAATAGATGGATCCTGATAGAAAGGGAGAGAAATGTGGAATAGAACCTCAAATTCTTAGAAAATCTAGACTTACTGGACCAGTTGAGACTGGAGGTATCCCCATTTGTTGCCCTGAGATACTCTTTAAACCTTGAACAGAAACTATCCCCTGAAGTTATCTTTTAGATAAATAGCAGGTTAGCTCATAAAATAAAGAATATCACCCATGAGTATTGCACTCCTTTAAAAAATTACCTATACGAGACCAAATGGTCAACAATTACTCTAAAGCAAAGATGAGAAGTTTGTTGGGGGGTGGGGGGCAGGGAGACCAGGTTATTGGAAATGGAACAACTAGAACGAAGTAATGAGAATGTTGTCACAATGTGAAGAATGTAACCAATGTCACTGAACAATATGTGTAGACATTGTTGAATGGGAACATATTTTGCTGTGTACACTTTCACCAAAAATACAATACTATAAAAAAATGAATAGCTGACCCAGGAACAGAGCCATCCTGCTCCCACCCCCATCTACCCGTGCTCTCCTGAAGAGGAAGGGGCCCTCTTTTGTGGGTTAGAGCAGGCTCTCCCCAGGGACATCCTTCCCAGAACCGCAGGAGGTCAGTGTGGCCAGAGAATGGTGCTGGGAGTAACAGTGGTGAGAAGAGGGACTAGAGCCTGAGGGGTCAAGTCAGGTAGGGCCTAGGAACCCCCTAACACTTAGATTCACATGAATCCAATGGTGGTGTGTGAGGGAGTGACCTGTCAGACTGGCAAGTTAGGAAGATCACTCTGGGTGCCCAGGGCAAAGGGAGCCACGTCCAAGGAGGGGAGCCAATGAGGGAAGGCAGGCAGCCCACGAGGGGTGGCAGCAGCCTTGGCTAAGGTAGGTACAACTGGCAAGAGAAGGTGGTGGAGGGGAGCTATATTAAGCAGTACTTGGGGGTTGGTGAATGAGAAGGTGTAAGAGGTAGCAGCACCCCAATTCCTGGCTTGAGGCCAGTGAGAGCGGAGAGAGGAGAGGAAGTAGGAAGGCAGCTGAGACCACAGCTTGTTGATACAGCAAATGCTGGTGGAGGCCCCCTCGCAGCCCCGGGGGTATGGTGGGCAGCGAGGCTTGCAGGCCCCCTAAAACCCAGGGGACTGGGGTGGGCATTGAGGCCTGCAGGCCTCCTCCAGGCTCAGAGTGGAGCAGGAAAGGAAGACAGGCAGAGGGAGGCCCCCTGGGAAACTCAGACAGGCCTCCAGTAAGAGCAAGTGGCTTCGGGCCTTCAATTTAGACTCCCATTTGTAAGGCCCAGACCCAAGCCCCATCAATCCCTAAGAGGGGACTCTACCCCTGCCACTCCCTACTACAAACCCAGTTTTGAGGGTTCTCGTGGTCCCAGTAGACCAGTCCAGAACCACACGCAGTGCCATTTCCTCTTCTGGGAGATGACAGGTAAAGGGCACACAACAGTGGGCTCTCTCTTTCCTGGGGCTCCAGGAGATGGACAGCTCAGGCAAGCTACAGAGGAATCCAGTAAGCTTCCAGATATCTCCCGGAGAAGGCCAGCCTGGCCCTGGGCAGTGGCACGAGGTGGCCAGATTTAAAGCAGAGGACCCTTCTCGGTTTGGAGACCACACGCCAGTCATGTAGATGCTTACCGGCCGCCACTAGAGGGCAGCCCAGACCAGAGAGGGGGAGAACCTCCAGAAAGGAGGCAGCAGGCTGTGGGAGGCCAGTGACCACAGCAGGACATGTAGAGGCAGCAAGGGGAGGACTCAAACATGGGGGGAGGGGTCTCCAGCCATGACCCCACCAGCATTCTGACTACTAGTCAAGTGTTTCTCCTCTGGGGTACAGGAGGGATAGCCTATCTATCTTAGGCTGGGTTCTCTAAAGAAAACCAGTGAAGCATATAAATATATAGAGAGATTTTATATCAAGGAACTGGCTGACGCGGTTGTAGAGGCTGTAACATCCCAAGTCCATGGGTCAGGAAAGAGGCTTCTCCTGATTCTTGTAGCCACACGGGTTGGCAAACCCAAGATCAGCAGGCCAGAAAACAGAGCTGCTGCTCACAGGCTGTGAAGATCTTCGAATCCCAAGATCAGCAGGCAAGACTGCAGGTAAGCTGCTAGCTCAAGTCCCAAGAACCAGAGTTCAGACCAACAGGAGCCAGCTGCAGGATCCAAAATAAGCAAAAGCCCCAGAGCCCTGCCTGAACATCTGCTCAGACTCAATGCAGGATACATGCCCAAGGAAACTCCCCTACAACTGATTGGCTACTCACAGAAGATTCCACCATGGGGGTGATCGGTGATCACATATCAAATCTCAATAGGGAAGTTATCATAACATTATACAACTGTCGAAACACTGAAGAATCAAGGCCCAGCCAAGCTGACACACAATCTTAACCATCACACCATTACACTAACCTTGGTCAACACCTCGCACCCCAATTCTACTCGCCAGTTTGGCTTTCTGGATTGTCAGATGCTGGAGATCTGGCAGTTTTCCTCCTATCAGAAAAGGGCCTCTCCCTCCCCACCCCAGTAAATCAACGCATCAGCATTCTGGCAAATACATCCACCTTGGGTAATGTGGGTGAAATGTCCACTCGCCCCGAACAGCCGAGCAACTGAGGGGATTGAGGCCATCTGGTTTTTACCACTTGCTGTCTCTGAGAAGTCCTGGCAACAGCTGGCCAGGGCTCCAGCGTGACACCAGGACTGTTCCTTTCCCCAGGGATGCTGGGCCAATCAAGGCAGTCATGGCACTTGCCTCCTCTGGGGCTGCAGGATGCACAAGAGATGCCTGCCACTTGAAGCCATCTCCCCCAAACAGACCAGAACACCCTGGCTTGGACAGGTCTCCCCAGTGCGGAGTCAGAGCAGCTATACACCTGCAGTCAGGTGCCTCCCAAGGTGGCAGACAGCCTTATCCTTCCCCTTACCTATAACAGCCTCCACTGGCTTCTTCTGGCTACTTCTGTGGGAAGGGGACCAAGAGCAAGAGCCTTGGGTGAAGACACCCCTGCAGAGTAGAGAAGCACTGTCCTTTGTCAGAGCTGGCCCCCAACATCCCTGAAGATTTGTAATGCAAGACCAACTGCCTGACCCTAGATGCCCCCTGGAGGGCAGGACTGCAGTGAGGGTACCAGCAACAACAGCAAAACACTTCACCACCTATCTCCACTGCCAGGAAATACAAGGGAAATACTCCAAGTATTTCTGAAGAACACTTACTTGGCCCTCACCATTCTAGCTCCTTCATACTCGAAATGTGGTCCATGGACCAGCAGCATCAGTACCACCCTGGAGCAGTTAGAAATGCAGTCTTGGGCTCCACCCCAGACCCATGTCAGAATCTGTGCTTTAACCAGACCCTTTGCTGATCTGCATACTCAGTATAGTTTGAGAAACACAGGTTTAGCACAGTGGTTCCCTGCCCAGCCTGCACATTTAGAACCACCTGGAGGTGTTTTTAAAATCCTAACACCCAGGTCACACACCAGAGCAGTAAGATGAAAGTCTCAGGGTAGGATCCAGGCAGCAGCATTTTAAACCTCCCCAGGCAGTCCCTGTCTAAGGCCCCTGTGTGCAGCCAGGTTGAGGCAGAGCCCTGGTTAGGCAGAAAAAAGAACTGGCTGGGCCCCAGCTCTGCCACTAAATTGCTGCACACCTTGGGCAAGTCATCAACTGCTCTAGGCCTCAGTTTCCCTATTTGTAACATAAGTGACCAGGAGTGACCAACTCCTCAAGCCCCTGTAGCTATGATAGTGCATCCATCCCCTCTCTCCCTGGTGATGTTGGCAGGGTCCTGCTGTGGGGTGGGGGAAGAGAGACCAGCCTGGAAGAGGGGGATGGGAACAGGTACGAGACCACAGCCTCTACCTCTCTTCAAATGACAAGTTCACTCAGGGAGGGGGGCACAGATCCATGTTTGAGCATTGGTAGCACAGTGCTCAGTTGCCAACTGAAAGGTCAGCGGTTCAAACCCACCAACTGCTCCATGGGAGAAAGATGTGGCAGTCCGCTTCCAGAAAGATTACAGCCTTAGAAACCCTGTGGGGAAGTTCAACTCTGTCCTATAGGATCGATGGCAATGGGTTTGGTTTTTTGGGTTTTTGTATTTGGCAGTATTTTCTAAAAAATAAAGCACAATGGAATATTCTAAGTTATGTTGAAAGAACTTTGGGAGTAAGAAAAACAGAAAATTAAATATTTCAGAGTGCTAACAGTGCAATAATTAACTGCACCTCACAGTTTGCCAAGCACATCTGCCTCACTCCATACAAGCCCTACAAGGCTATGAGGGGAGCATCATTTCCCCCGTGTTACAGCCAAGGACACTGAAGTCAGAAGCCAAACACATGGAGAATGGGCTCAGGGAGGAGCCCAGCACTGACCCCAAATGTGACAAGATCTCTAGTCTACACAAAAATGATACTCCAAATGTGGTTAGAGAGGGGAAAAAATGAGCATGATCTTTTGAGTTAAACAACTTAATATACATTAAAATATTAAGTATAAATGATGCTTTACTCTTAAAAAATGTCAGAGAACTTCTTACATAAGAAAAATACAGAATCAGAAAACAAAATACAACAATTTGCTGTTTATAAGTTACAGATATATAACAAAATATATACACAAATTTAAAAAATAAAATGATGAACTAAATTCTATCATGCAAATGCAAATTCAAGAAAAGCAAGGGGCTTCAATTGTATTTGGAAAAGTGAAGCTTAAGCTAGAAGCACCGAAAGAGGCAAAGAGGGCACTAAAAGGCACAGTTTTTCAAGGTATCACTATTAACTATATATGCCCCAAATATTATGGTTTTACTGACAATTTATACCCTATTTCCTAAAAAGGAGTTGAGAAAACTACATGACTAACACAGCAACATACATCAGAGAAATAGAAAAACCATAATGGAAAAAACACACAAAATCAGACTACGATTAGAAGTTCTTATGTTTTGGGGTCACAGAGCCCTTTCAAAATCTGATGAATGCTACAGAGACCCCTCCCAGAACAATTCATGCATACAGACACCCCCATAGCTTTGTGCAATCCCTCGGAGTCCACCAACCCCTAAAGCCACTGCAAGCTATGGACTCCTAAGCAGTTCATGGACCCCAGGCTAAGAACTCTGAAGTAATTAAAAGTTAGAGAAAGTATGGGTTTGAATAGAATAATCAAAAAATTGATTTAACAAACAGAACTGATGAAGTAAAGGCAAATTTCCTGAGAGTACATAAATGCTTTGTGAAAACTGATAATATATTCAGGTTCAAAGAAATTCTATGGTCACTCAGAAATGTTGCACACTACAGTGCAATAAGAAATAAAGAGCAATAACGTAAGCATTCATCACCTGGAAATATAAAAAAAGTAGCAACAACATTTGGGCCAAAAGGAAATTTCTAATAACAAAAAATACCACATCAAATCTTTAACAGAGTGCCAACAAAGCTATCGGAGAAAATTATACATCCAAGTACCTACGTTTACTAGAAATAACAAAATTATTATTAATTACATCTATATAATTAATCTTAGAATTGTAAAGTATTAAACAACAACAACAACAAAGAGCAGACTACATATAATTTGACAAAACATCTAGATCAGTAAACAAATCAAGAGTCGGAGCTTTACAACACTCAACAACATTTAAGTAAACCACCACCATAGAAAGGAAAAAAATATAAAACAACAAAAATAAAAACTAACAAATATATACAAGGAAAATTGAAATAATACTAAGGACAATGCAACTTTATATTGCTTGAGAATCTAAATAAAGCATTACAAACATACATCATTAAACACTGGAAGAAGCTGAACAGACTACTCAGAAGGAACAGGGCTCCACTCACACTTCTAACAAAAAAGCACTTGATCTTACCATGTTCACATGAGTCTGTCAACCCTTCAGAACCCATTCCCCATTGCTATTGAGTCATTTCAGACTCATAGCAACCCTACAGGACAGAGTAAACCTGCCCCATAGGTCTTCCAAGGCTGTAATCTTTACAGAAGCAGATCGCCACTTCTTTCTCCTGCAGAGTGGCTGGTGGGTTCGAACCACCGACCTTTTGCTTAGCAGCCGAGTGCTTTAACCACTGCACCACAAGGGCTCCTAACCCTTCAAAACAGGGATCTAATTCCAATGTTTCATAATTGTCAAAAAGAAAGGAGGAGAGAGGGAGAGGCAGAGGAGCAGAAAAGAAAAAAGGGCATATTGCCAAAACATGAGCACAGCGAGAGCTACGAGAACCTGGAGATGGAGAGGTTTCTAGCAGAGGGTGGTATGAACTCCATGGGCATGTTCAGAGGGCAGTCAACAGGACTGGCTGAACCAAGGCTGTGCGTGCACAATAGTCCCTGAAGGTTGGTTTTAAGGAGAACGGCAATGTGTGCAAAGTGATGCTTTACGAAATCAATCTGGTTGGGTGTGCAGGGTCAGGAGGGAGACAATGTGACAGGCCTAACCAAGGCTGACAGGGAAGGGTGCTATAGGGTGGTGTCGAAGAGGTAGATAGATCTGCTGGGGCCCACGCTGGGAGGGTGTCTCAGCATTCTTTCTTCTAGTTGCCATAAACTCCGACTCACAGCGACCTCATGTGTTGTCAGAGTAGAACTGTGCTCCACAGGATTTTCAATGGCTGATCTTTCAGTAGATTGCCAGGTTTTTCTTCCAAGACACCTCTAGGTAGACTCAAACCACCAACCTTTCAGTTAGCAGCCAGGCACAGCAACCATTGCACCACCCAGGGACTCCAGTCTCTCCATTCTTTCTTCACTCCTGGTAAATTACTGAAGGCCACTGGGGCAGGCCACCCACTGACAATGCTCTGGAGGCCTGAACTGCTGGCTGTTTCATACACTCACACAGGAGAGAGGAGCTGGACAGAGGAGTGGCTTATGTACTTAGCACCAGGACTCCAGGATCCCCCTCCCCCGCCTACCAGATCCAACATTTGGAAAGCCCTAGCCTACCAAGCCCCACTTACTAAGTAACCATTATGGTTTTCCCATGTTTACTCATCAAAACTATACATCAATGCCAAGCTGAGCTTCTGATCAGCTGAGATAACCAATGTTACCACCAAGAGCTCATGTAATTCCAGCCATGCACTTTTGGAAATTTTGAAAATAGCTTATAGACTGCTCCCTCCTTGCACTAGCTCCACAGAGCCCAGTGGGAACCAGCACTAGAGACCCCTGTGGCCGCACTAAGGCTTGAACACCTAAGACA
The DNA here is from genome assembly GCA_030035585.1 of Dugong dugon. NCBI lineage: Eukaryota > Metazoa > Chordata > Mammalia > Sirenia > Dugongidae > Dugong > Dugong dugon. The sequence goes on along the minus strand of CM057476.1, from coordinate 36,064,402 downwards.
GATATTTATCAGTCAGTCACAGAGTCACTGTCCAAACCAACTCCCGGGGGCAGGGGTTATAACATTGTGATCCCCTGGGGAGCCTTCTGAACATGCCAAATCTTGGCCCAACTCCAGGGATGTGGACGAAATTGGTCTAGGTGGAACCCAGCAATGGCACTTTTTAAATGACAGTGTACTCCAGTGGGCCATGGACAGGACAGGGAAGTACAGAAAAATGTGGTGTCAGGAGAATGCATCCATCTCGGTAACAGGGGTCACAGGGTGCACAAAGACCGCAGCCCTTTGCTGACCTGGTGCAGGCCTAAGGGGGTAAGGCTTGACTTAACAAAGGGCCTGCTGCAAACTTGCTGTTTTGGGAACAGAACAGGGACACCCCACCAGTCTGAGGACAGCATGTCTGAATGGGGATCACTTGGGGTCTCCACCCTCAGCCACCATCTGGGACTGCTCAAATTCCAAAGCACTTTCATGCGTGATCTCGTTGTGCACAGAAGCCTCACACCAGCCCTTGGAGGTATGTGACCAGGCCCCATGACCCCCTCTCACAGATGGGGAAGCAGACTCCCGGGGGCTACAGGTGGGACCTGCTAAAGGTCACACAGGCAGGAGAGGGCAGAACTGGGATTTGAACCCAGATCCTGTGACTCCAGAACAATGGCCTTCTTCACCCTCCTCTGCATGCCCCCAGCATTAGGGGACAAAGAGGAGGCTGCACAGCCACAGACCAGAAGGGGACCCTGCTAGTATCCCAGGCTCACTGGGTCTTGTGGGGGCTTATTCCAGAGAACGGTTAAGGCCTGATGTCCAAGCTAAGTTAGAGCCAGCAGCCTCTCCTTCCTGTGGCAAAACCTCTGACAGAAGCCACCCTCTCTTTAACATGGAAAAGAGGGCCCACCACCCTCACTCCCAACCTCAAAACCAGTATTTCCAGACCCCCACCCCCTTTTCTCTATTAGCCTGTTGTGGCTGTCCCCAACAATGCCTGACTCAGGCAGAGGAATCCCATTTTGCCTGCTGATGAATCTGCTTTTGAATTCATTTTTCTTCAGGTGATTTGAGTTGTGAGCACAGATTCTGCCTTCTGAAACTGCCACGCTGAGGGTTAACGTTAAAACAGTTAATCTGACATTTTCATCGGTTTAATTCAACTTTCTCCTTTTGATGTTTATTCTTCCTCTTCTGGATTCTGGAAAAAGCAAATAGAGGGGAAAACTCTATCTCATGGGCTCACAAGTCAAGCAGAATGAGAACACTGAAAACCAGCTCTTTCCTGGCTGGCCTCCATTTCCTCCACCTTCCTAGCGCCCCACCCTCCCTTCCACTCAGTTATTTGCTGAGTGTGGAGCTCCTTACCAGGTGCCACAAGGGCCCTCCCACTACTGTGGATGTTTAGGGGCACTGGGACTGGAGGGCCTCCATTCAGTGCTGCTATAAGGGAGGCAGGTGAGGTCTTACAAAGCAATACAGACACAGGCTCTGTCCGGTAAAGGCTAGCATGATTTGCTACCAGCTCTTCCTACTACAACTTCTCCCCAGTGTGGATTTTCTGGTGCCGGATAAGATGCGAGCTTCCCCGGAAGGACTTGCCACATGTATTGCACTCATAGGGTTTCTCCCTGGTGTGGGTCTTATAGTGCTCGATGAGGGCCGACCGGTGCCGGAAGGCTTTCCCACACTCATTACAGGCATACGGCTTCTTCCCATTGTGGATCCTCTGGTGCTGGATGAGGGCCGAGCTGTGGCAGAAGGCCTTGCCACACTCGCCACATTCGTAAGGCTTCTCCCCTGTGTGGATCCGCTGGTGCTCTATCAGCGAGGAGCTCTGGCTAAAGGCTTTCCCACACTTGTGACATCTGTAGGGCTTCTCACCTGTGTGGGTCTTGCGGTGCTCAATAAGGTTGGAGCTCTGACTGAAGGCTTTCTCACACTCCTCACACTTGTAGGGTTTCTTACCAGTGTGGATCCTCTGGTGCCGGATGAGGTGAGACCTGTGACAGAAGGCTTTCCCACAAAGTTCACACTCATGGGGCTTCTTCAAGGTGTGAATTTTCCGATGCTGGCTCAGGCCTGAACTCTGGTTAAAGGCCTTCCCGCACTCCTTGCACTGGTATGGCTTCTCTCCGGTATGAATTCGCTCATGCTTCCGGAGACTTGCACTCCTGCTGAAATCCTTCCCGCACGCCCTGCACTCGTAGGGCCTCTTGCCAGTGTGGGTCTTCTGATGCTGCATGAGAGCGGAGCTCTGGCGGAAGGCCTTGCCACACTCCTGGCACTCGTAGGGCTTTTCCCCGGTGTGGATGACCTGGTGTCTCAGCAGATGCGAGCTTTGGCTGAAGGCCTTCCCACACTCACAGCACTCATAGGGCTTCTCCCCTGTGTGGATCACCAGGTGTCTCAGCAGATGTGAGCTCTGGCTGAAGGCCTTCCCGCACTCCCGGCATGCATAGGGCTTGGCTGGCTGTGCCATTCTGTGAGAGTAGTTAAGCACCACACTCCCCCAGTCTACCGTCTTGCCATCATACTTGCCGGAGTCTTCTCCACCATGGACTATCTGGCACACACTGAGGTCTGGCTTCTGGAGGAAAGTTTGGCCAAACAGCTCACCATCCTGGGGTCTGGTGGTTGGGGGCACATTCTGACGCTGAATAGGGCTACAGCACAGACTATTTCCCCCATAATCATCACACTCATCGCCCTGCTCTCCAAGAGGGATCTCCTTGTAGATGACAGCCATGTGCTCCAAACCTTTGTCCCGAAGACAAGGATTCCCCAGGTCCTCCCCTGGGAAAAGTTCTTGCTGCATCTCTAAGCTGTCCTCAAAGCAAAGGTTTCAGCAAACCTGGTTCCTAGGGGGACTTCCATTGTGAACTGAGGATCTCCCGAATTACCATGGTTCTTCAAAAATGTTCTTCTCTGCAACACCATTACTGTTCTCACATCTGAAAGGAAAATAAAGGACACTGTCACATCAGAGAGTAAAGTACCTATTGTGTGCCTCCTCTCTGGGCTAGAATCTGTAGTGGTAACAGCAAAATAAGTATATGACACAGCTTGTCTTTGAGATGATCCCAACCAAATCAGAGACAAGGCTGATGTACCAGAAGCAATTACAAGACAGACCACTATACCAGCTGCAGTCAAGTCGACCCTGACTCATGGCAACCCCACATGCCAGAGTAGACTTGTGTGCCACAGGACTTTCAGTGGCTGATTTTTTTGGAAGTAGATCGCCAGGCCTTTCTTCCGAGGTGCCTGTGGGTGGGTTTGAACTGCCAACCTTTCGGTTAGCAGCTGAGCGCACTTACACCACCCAGAGTCTCCAGACTGACACAATCAAGTGCTACACTGTGGTATCCAGACTATACAAGCTGAGAGTGCTTCGAAAGTAAAGCCCTGAGGTAAGCTAAAATAGCAAGTGGCCAAGAGGCAAGACTTCAGCTTACTGGAGGATTTAGGCGGTGGGGGTTGCTGAGAAAGAAAGAATACTTCCCTCCTACACTAGGTTAAGGAACCCTGGTGACACAGTGGTTAAGCACTCAGCTGCTAACCAAATGGTAGGTGGTTCAAACCCATTAGCCTCTCTCCTGGAGAAAGATGTGGCAGTCTGCTTCCTTAAAGATTATAGCCTTGGAGCACAATTAGAAGAGCATAGTCAATATCACTTAAATGTGTAAGTAAAAAGTTTTGGAATGGTGTTTAAATAAAATAAAAATAAATAAATAAATAAATAAACAAATGAGACTAAAGAGGTACAGTAGTCCACTGACAAGGTCCAGAAGACAGAAGGGGACAAGGAAGCCCCCTGGTGATAGGGAACACAAGGTGGAGTAAGGATATTCTTGATGTGCTGTGAGATTGTTAACCATTGTCATAGGGCAACATGTGTAGTAACTGTTAAATGAAAAACTATTTTGTTCTGTAAGCCTTCATCTTAAGTGAGAATAACAGCACAGTTGGAAGAGCGTAGTCAATGTCACTGAACTGTGAATGTAGAAAATTTTGGAACGGTGTATCTTTGGCCATCTGTAATTTTCATCAAAAAAAAAGGTTGAGAATTTAGAGGCTTAATACGTTGTGGGGTTGTTAACCAATGTCAAAAAAAAACAACATGTGTACTACTATTTCATGAGAAACTATTTGCTCTGTAAGCTTTCACCTGAAGTACAATAAAATATATATAAAAAAATAAAAAAATAAAAAATAAAAAATAAAAGTGACCAAAAAAAAAAAAAAAAAGATTATAGCCTTGGAAACCCTATGGAGTAGTTTTACTCTGCCCTATCGAGTCACTATAAACCAGAATCAACTCGACAGCAATGGGTAAATGGGTGAGTACACTAGGTTAACTGTACCCTATCCAGCCAGTGCCCAAGCCAGGATCCTGGGAGTCAGACTAGACCTTCTCACTCCCACACTCCATCCTGTCCATTTCCTGAGGCTTCACTGATGGGGTCTCAGCCCCCCTGTGCTCACTGCCACTCTGTGGCTCAGGCCTTATTGCTACTCCCCAGGATTATTTCAATGTCACCTCCTAACAGCCACCTACCTCCAGCTTCTGGAGTCCCTGGGTGGTGCAAACGATGAACACACTTGGCTGCTAACTGAAAGGTTGATGGTTCAAGTACACCCAGAGGCACCTCAGAGAAAGGCCTGGCAATCTACTTCCAAAAAATCAGTAACTGAAGACCCTGTGGAGCAAAGGTCTACTCTGACACACACGGAGTTGCCATGAGTTGGAGTCAATCCCATGGCAGCTGGTAACTCTAGCTCTTCCTCCTTCCCCCAGTCCATTCTCTCTATTGACCAAGAAAAAACCCCAAGCCCATCATGTCGAGTCGGTTCCGACTCATGGCAACCACACGTGTTACAGGGTAGAACTGTTCCATAGAATTTTCTTAGCTGTAATCTTCACGGAAACAGATCACCAGGACTTTCTTCTGTGGTGCCACTGGGTGGGTCTGAACCATCAACCTTTAGGTTAGCACCCAACAGCAAACTGCTTGTGCCACTCAGGACCCAAAACACAAATCTGATCATGTGGTTTCCCATCTTAGGATCTTGCAACGGTTTCTCGATGCCTACAAAACAGAGCCCCACTCCTTTACAAGGCCTTTACAATGGCCCTCCCGGTCCCTCTCCTACCTCTGTCCCTCACGCCTCTAGCCTTCCAGCTCAACCACTCCTCTGGCTGCTGTTTCCAGTCTCTGTGCCTAACAGAAGATTGCAGGGTTCCTGCTCTCAGACTTCCCCTTGCTCCTCCTCAGAGACTCGGATCAAATGTCCCTCTTCCCTGAACCCTGATTCTGGGGATCACCGGTAGGGCTCACTGTGCCTCCTCAGTGGCCCACAACACTCGGCACATACCCGTGATAGTACTCACCCTGGATGGCAAACATCAGTCTACATGACCCTTCTCACCATTGTGCTCCTTCATCTTGGAACCCTCAGCATCCAGCACAATAGCACTACCCTTACACACACCTTTGCTGAAAAAAATAATTGCTCAAATGGAGGAAAAGCCACTTGGTTTTGTAATAGAACTATCAAACTTTTTTTTTCCTCCCCAAAACCCTTTATTCAAATTCTGGGAGATTTCACAAAGAATCTTTTATTGAAATAAATTATCTATAAGTAAATAAAATAGATGGAAGCAAAGCCAGTCCAGTCAAAGCAGATGTTTTATGGAAGCAGATGGCCACCACTCAGCCCCTACCTGCTGTGGTGGCCCAGGGAGCCCCTTAGGACTTCATTTGGAAACACATGTGCTAGAAAAAGGGAAACTCCTCAGGTGACATGATGATGAAAATAGCTCGTATTTATGGAGCACCTACTGTGTGATAACCCGTTGCCATCCAACTCATATACAGACACTACTAGAACTTTCACAAACATATCTCGTTTAATCCTCACAACGCGATACAGAAGTACTACAATCCTTGCACCAAAGCTTAGGGAGTAAACATACTAAATTAATCATAACAGTCACAACGAAACTCATTCCTATTAAAAATTATTTTTAAAATAATTTTTCAGCCAGTAGAAAGGTCAGCTGTGAAAAAAGCATAGAACTATTCTCAAAATTCTTTGACCACTTCAACTCCTCCTACCTTCCCCATTTCTACAGTAACCCATAAACTTCAATCCTTCCAGCTCTCTTAACACTTTTCAATCAAGTCTAACAACCCTCCATTTTCACTCAGGTTCCCCCCCTTCCCTGCCTAGCTTGTTGTCATTAGCTGCCTTTGAGTCAACCCATGACTTATGGCAACCCCATGCACAACAGAACGAAGTACTGTTTGGTCCTGTGCCATGTTCACAATCAGTTGTGGATAGGACTATTGCGATCCACAGGGTTTCATGGGCTGATTTTTGGAAGTAGCTCGTCAGGCCTTTTTTCTAGTCCGTCTTAGTCTGAAAGCTCTGGTGAAACCTGTTCAGCATCATAGCAGCACACAAGCCTCCAATGACAGACTAGTAGTGGCTGCACTTGAGTTGCCGTCAAGTCGATTCCAATTCATAGTGACCCTATAGGACAGGGTAGAACTGCACTGCGCCACCAGGGCTCCATGACATAAATAGTAGGTACTTCCTAAATGTGTGAGATTAGACGCTATCTACAGAGGGACCAGCTATAGGCGTCACTTCAACTAACTCTCTGACCAGCATCACGTTCCTTACCTCCTTGCCCTGCTGCAACCAGCCGCTAGCTCCCAACCTTGTCAACTCCCCCTAAAATGGTAGATGTTGTCAAGGAAAATCATGACTAGGTCAGGCACCACCACAAATTTCCAGTCTCCAATTTTAGCTAAGACCTCAGCACTTGGCTTCGGCATCCAATGACCTCCTAATTGCCAAACCCGGGTCTCTCTTCTCATTCTATCTGGCACTGCTCACTATCACCTCCTTCTCAAAATCCTTCATGTTAGAGATTGCAAACTGGCAGCCTGAGGGCCACCAACACGTTTTGTTTGACTCTCAAACAGTTGAGCCTGTTGTTTTACTTTGTTGCCAATATTGAAAAATCAGGTTTCTGGCTTTTTCTTCGAAACGGGAAGATGTGACAATATGGGCCCATCCAACAACAACGAGGCCGGGGGGAGCCGGGTGCCCCCTTCACTAACCCATCTTGCCTGCCAGGGCTCCTGAAAGCTTTAAGCCTGCTCCCCACCCTCCCCGCTTGATGCCTCATTCTGAAAGTACTCCCCGATTTTCATGCCCTGTGATCCCTCCTAAGGGTACCTGTGAAATGCAACTCTCCCTCCACCCACCTGTTTCCAAGGTACCTCCCAGAGAAGTTTTACATTCCCCTCATGGACCACCTACACGCTGGATTAAAAATTTGCAATCTTTAATCTGTCCCCAACGATTTTTTTAAATGTTTGGGCCTGAAATCCCAGAGGCCTTAAACTCATGCTTCCCACCCCTCCCAGGCCTCCTCTGGCTCCTTCCGCATCGTCACCCCGTCCCATGGGAGCCCCAGGCCCGCGCACCAGCCGACCTTCTGCGGAGGTCTGCAGACCCGCACGCGCCCGCCGGGCGGCGACGCCAGCGCCTCTGCAAGCGTTCACCGCCTGCTACGCTTGCACGGGACCACCGGCGACGGGTGGTCACGCGACCCAGAGGCCCCGGCGTTCGGGTCACACAGTGGACACAGGGCCGCTCACCTAGACGGGGCGGGCTGCTCACCTTGCGGGGAGTGCCGCACCTCAGCAGCTCCCAACCACGGCCGACTACCGGCGCCAGCGCCGGTTTGATGCGCCCCACGGCCGAGTGCCCGGCCCCGCCCGCCGCAGGCACTTCCGGGACCGCGCTAGGCAGCGCGGAGGCCCCATCTCGGTGGTCCCGCGCGCCGGCATCGGAGAGCAGCGGGCGGGCTGCGGAGCCGGGACGTGGCTCAGGAGGTCTGTGCTGATGGCGGTCCAGGCTGCCCTCAGAAAGCAGTAGGAGAAAACTGAGGCTGGAGGGGCCTGCCGGCCCAGAGCCGCCAGAGACCACGGGGAGTCTGAGATCTTCAGGAGAAAGGAGAAGGGGGAGCAGAGCTGTCAAATCTGTCACCCTGCATAGGCCCAGGGCCTGTGAAGACCCAGCCCCCTTCAAAGGCAGTCCTGTTCCTGCCTGCCCCGCCCCAAAAATAACAGGCCTGCGAGGGTGGGGCCAGGAGGTGGTTGAGAAAGTAGGCGGGACCCTCCCAAGACCCTGGACACCCCCAAGACTGTGCAACTGAGAGCTGAGGTCCAGGCATGAGGTGCCTCTCAGCAGAAGGGAAACCCTGGTAGCATGGTGGTTAGGAGTATGGTTGCTAACCAAAAGGTTGTCAGTTCAAATCCACCAGGAACCCCTCGGAAGCCTAGAGGATAGTTCTACTCTGTCCTGTAGGGTCACTATAAGTTGGAATTGACTCAACGGCAATGGGTTTGGTTTTTGTTTGTTTCCAAGGGAAGAGGGAAGGAAGAGAGGTGTGTTCTTGAACCCTACCCTCACCCCACTCCCAGAGGCTCTAACCACCCTGCTTCTGATTGCAAGACTTGGCCCACTGAGACAGTGTCTTCTGGCATGATGTTAGGGGGCCCTCCACAGAAACAAGGCCCTCCTACCTTCTTCCAGCCGCCAGCCCTGGCCCTCAGGCCTCTAGCCCCTGTGCCCACTCACACCTGCTTCCCTGTCCCCTCAAGGCTGAGCCTGACTTGAACTTAGAAACCCCGAGGAGTAGGCAGGGCTGCTCCTCTCCAAGTCAGCCTGGAGACCCATCCCAGCCACCCCCACTGGTGAACGATGGACCACAGCCAGCCATGCAGAGCTGGGAGTGGCAAGGGCTGGTTCCTCTTTCTCCCCCTCCAACTCCTCCAGTCGCAGGAAGGCCAGGCCACCACTCTGAGTCCCCTGGGAGCCAGCGGGAGGCTGGGCCCCACCCCAAGGGTCTCAGGTGCTTCCTCTTCTGCAACAATCCCCACAACCCTGCCCCCACCACACACACACACACACACACACACACACACACACACACACACACAAGCGCGCGCGCGCGCGACTCCAGACTGACCACGGTCACTTTCTCACCTAGGACTTCATGCTCCTCACCATAGCTGTGGTTGACATGTTGAATTTTATTAATCTATTTTACAGAAGAGGGAAAGCAAGGCTCAGAGAAAGTTAGAGACGGGCTGGAGGTTTGGGCAAAGTGGGAGGTAGACAAGGGCATTCCTCCACACTCCATCCCTAGGGGCTGGAGCCGTAGCCCACAGAGCAGTAGTAATCTGCGTCGTCCTCAGGCTGCACAGGGCTGATGGTCAGGATGCAGGCATCGCGGGCCATGTCCCTGGCTGCCGAGAAGCGGGCAGGGAGGTCAGCAGGCCGGTGCTGGTCATCCTCTGAGCGGTAGTAAAGGAGGTATCGGGGGGCACTACCTGCCCGCTGCTGGTACCAGGACACACCGTAATCCCTGATGGCAGCGTGGTGGGGGCTGAGTGTACAGGAGAGCTGGGCCATCTGGCCTGGGAAGACCAGCAGTGCATCTGGCTGGGCTAGGGCTGGCTGGGAGGCTGACAGAGACAGACTGGCTCAGGCCCAGCCCAAGCCCCTTCTGCTTCCCGAATGTCCTGCTCACAGAAGTTTCATAGCCCAGTGCTGTGGGATGGGCACTGGACAAGGCACAGGAAGCCCAGTTCTGTGTGACCTAGCATACCCTCTCTGGACCTCAGTTCCCCTCTGAGGGTAAAGGGCTTAGAGTCGGCAACCTCCAAGTCCCCATTAGTGCCACGTCCCAAGGATCCATGTTTGGCTGAGGGCCTAGAACTTGGAGGGTAGGACTGGGGACCCTGGGTTCTCCTGCTGTCCACCCGCCTTGCCCTGCAGACCCCTGCCCCCTCAGTCACATTCGCTCTTTCAAACCCTGACTACAAACTAACTACCCCAGGAAGCCTCCTGGGCTGCACCACCCCTCAGGTCAGCCTCAGGCAACTGGCCACTGGAAAACTTCTCAGAGTTTGGTTGCCTCTGAGGTCCTATGGGGTAGGGACCACCTTCCCTATAAAGAACTGTGACTCCCAAGGGTCAAAGCCTGAAGGGAGTCTAGTGATCTGGTCATTCACAAGTGGGGAAACTGAGGCCCTGACTTGCCCCAGCTCAGGGCATACCCTCCTGCAGCCAGGTCTCCCCTCCACCTCGATGCCTCTCCCAGGACTATCCACACTGCCCTAATCCATTTGCTTCCTTGCAGGATTTTTCTGAAGACACTGCTGTCTCCCACCCCACTCCCAGGTGAGCCAGGCTCCTGAGTGCTCACCTGCCAGGAGGACCCCAGTGAGGAGGACCAGGCACCAGGTGGCCATGGGCAGAGGCAGGGGGCAGGCAGGCTTCCTTCTGCTGGGCCCTGCTCCAGGTGCTACAGGGCACTGCTGGGAAGCCAATGGACCACAACAAGGCATGCAAATCAGCCCATTGGTCGGGGGCGGGGCCAGCCTTCCCAAATGTCAGGATCCTTGCCTCAAAAGGCCTTCTGAGAACAAGAGCTAGAAGTCTACGTGAGCAGTTATAGCAGGGGCTTGGAATTGTCTTTTTATTGAGGTATACAGTGGAGATGGATGGATAGGTGGATGGGTGGGTGGATGGATGGATAGATAGATACATAGATAAATAGATAGCTGCCATTGAGACAACCCCACCTCATGGCAACCTGGTTGCCTGGTCCTGTGTCATCCTCACAATCACCAGCATGTTCAAGTCCACTGTTGGGGCTACTTTGCCAATCCATCTCACTAAGGGTTTCCTTCACCCGGCCTTCTACTTCACCAAATATGATGTCCTCCTCCAGCAGTTGATTCCTTCTGATAGTATGTCCAAAGCAAGTGAGTCAAACAATGTCCTGTTGTGATCCATAGGGTTTTCATAGGCTGATTTTCAGAAATAGATCTTCAGGCCTTTCTTCCTACTCATAGTCTGAAAGCTCTACTGAAACCTGTCCATCATGGGTGAACCCTGCTGGTATTTGAAATACCAGTGGCATAGATTCTAGTATCACAACAATACACAAGTCACCACAGTACAACAAATGGACAGACAGGTAGTGGTTGCATACAGGAGAGCACACTAATTTTAAATGTACAGCAATGCCCACCGAATCAAGACTGAGAACATTTCCATCTTCTAGAAGCTTCCCTCTTGCACCTTCCCAGCCAGTAACAGCCTTAACCTGCAAGGGCAACTATCTTTCTGACTTTTACCAGCACGCATTCATTTTGCCTGATCTAGAACTTCAAATAAAGTGGAACAATATGGTGTGCCCTCTTTTGTGTCTGCTTTTTGTCCATCATTATGAGCAGCACTCATGTGTGCAGCAATGTTTAATTTATTCTCATTGCTGGGTGTTGCCCATCCTGTGAATGTACCTCAGTGTATCTATTTGTTCTCCTGTTGTTAGACAATGTGTGTTCTTCCCAGTTTTGGATAGTTACAAATAAAGCTGCTGTGAACTTTCCTGCCAATGTCTTTTGATGTGTCTGTGTTCTCATTTCTACTGGATAGACATTTTTATGGATTGAACTGTGTCCCCCGAAATATGTGTTGGAATCCTAACCCCTGTTCCTGTGGATGTGATCCCATTTAGGAATAGGGTTTTCTTTGTTAATGAGGCCATATCAGTGTAGAGTCATCATTTGTGAGTCATAAAAAGAGCAGATTAGACATTAGAAAGCACAATCAGAAGAAAACAGATGCCACATGAAGATTGGCAAGGAACCAAGGATTGTCTACTAATAGAAGCTGAAATAAACAAAGAAGGACTTCCCCTAGAGCCACACATTCTGAATTTGGACTTCTAGCCTCCTAAACTGTGAGAAAATAAATTCGTGTTCTTTGAAGCCACTCACATATGGTATTTGTCACAGCAGCACTAGGAGACTAAGACAGACACCCAGGAGGCCAATTGCTGGGTCGTGCGGAATGCGTGTATCTAGCTTCAGTAGAGACTGCCATCTGTGCTCCCCCCAGCAATGTGAGAAAGATCCAGGGGCTCCAGCAGTGTGAGAGAAGTCCAGAGTACGAGGGCCAGCACTTGATACTATCTGACAGTAAAAGGTGAGCCACAGTGGTTTTCAATTTGGGCTTGAATCCCAGCTCCTCCTCTTCCTGACTGCATGATTTTAGCTAAGTTACTCCCCCTCTCTGTGCCTTGGTTTCCTCATCTGGAAAATGAAGACAAGCAGAGTGCCAACTCGAGGGTGGTTGTCAAGATGCAAAGAGAAAATCTATTTGCTCAAGAGGACAGTTGTGGTCCAGTGGTAGAATTCTCGCCTCCCATGCAGGAGACCAGGGTTCAACTCCTAGACAGTGCACCTCACGCACAGCCACTACCTATCTGTCAGTGGAGGCTTGCATATTGCTGTGATGTTGAGCAGGTTTCAGCAGAGCTTAAGATGTACTAGGAAGAAAGGCCTTGCAATCTACTTCTGAAAATTCGCCAGTGAAAATCCTATGGAACTCTTGACAGCAGCTAACAACAAGGAAAGACCTACTTGCTCAGAACCAAGCACAGTGCACAGTCATGAACACACAGCCTCAAGAGGTCCCTCCTTCAGAGAGAGGTGAAGAAGCCCTCCACACAAGTCCCATTCCACTCCTCACAGCTCCTTAGGGCATCCCTTGACACTCAAAATAAAATGCCGGTATTCAGAGCAGCTTGGAAGATAAAAGACCAGCCCTGGGAGTGGTGCTGAAGATGAGCCACTGGGCAGGAGAGTGATGGCTGTCAGAGCCGAAGCTCAGTGCCCAGAGTGGCCATTCCTCCCAGAGTCTGGCCAGGTGGCTACAGTCCTTCCAGCTCAGAGTCTTCAAGCTGTGTTATGCAGAGCACAGGTTCCCAGATACAGTGATGTCCCAGGAAGAAATTTGTCTAAGTTTAAATAAGTTTGGGAGATGCTGTCTGTTTCCACCAGTACTGATGCAATGAGCTGTTGAGTCTGAACACTTACTACATGCTGAGCACCAAGATGGCACTTTAATACATGCACTTTAAAGCAACCCTGCTGAGTAATGATTCTCACCCCATTTTACAGGTGGAAACACTGAGGCCTTCCAAAGGAAAATGCTTGTCCGGGGGACAGAATGTGACACTGGTGGAACTGCCTGAAGGCCCCAGTCCTCTGCCTCCAGATCCAGAGCACTGCCTGTGGAGGGCAGGACAGACAGCCATGCCTGATGGGGCGGGGGCGGGGGGTGCAGGAGGCAATTTCTAAAACCTGGGAGCTGAGCAAAAGGATGAGGGAATCCTGTTCTGGGCCCTACTGGCCCCCAGCCTGGTGGAGAGCCCTGGGGCACTGGGCGCCAGAGATGAATTCCAAACACCCCAACTGCTGGATGCAGGGGCTTGGCTGGAGGGGCCTTCTGGGGGCCAAGAGGAGGGAGAGGGAGACAGAGAGCCAGAGATAGAGGGAGGTGATAGGTGGGAAGGAAAGAGGTATGAGATAGGGAGAGGGAGAGAAAAAAGTCAAAGAAATGGTGAACACGGGGAGAACATAAAGAGACAAAGAGAACAAGAGCAAGGCAGATGAAGGGAGAGGAAGAGACAGACAAGTATGAGAGACAGGGAAAAAGGGCAAGAGACAGGGCAAGAATGTGAGAGGTAGGGAAAGTCAGTGAGAGAAACGACTAACAAGGAGTTACTGATGACCTGCCATGAGCTGGGGGGGGAGGGGGGGGGCAGCGACAAAGAGAGGCAGAAAGGAGGACAATGCAAAAGGGGGCAGGCACAATGGAAAACAGGTTGGTAGTTTCTTGTAAAGTTAAATATACACTTATTGTTAGCTGCCAGTGAGTCAGTCCCCAAGTCATGGTGACCCCATGCACAACACAACAAAATGCTGCCTGGTTCTGCACCATCCCTGTGACCAGTTGCAGCTCAGACTGTTGTGATCCACAGGACTATCACTGGCTGATTTTAGGAAATAGATTGGTAGGGCTTTCTTCCAAGTCCATCTTAGTCTGGAAGTTCTGCTAAAACCTGTTCATCATAGCAATACACATTGACAGACGGGTGGTTGCTTCCCATGTGGTACACTGGCCGGGAACTGAACATGGGTCTCCTGCATGGAAGATGAGAATTCTATCACAAACCACCAATATCCTTAAACATATACTTACTGTATGAGGGTCCTGTGGCTGCCGTAACAAAGTACCATAGGCTGGGTCACTTAAAACAACAGAAATTTATTCCCTCACAGTTCCGGAGGCTAGAAGTCTGAAAACAAGGTGTCAACAGGGCCAATGCTCTCTCTGAAGGCTCTAGGGAAGAATCCTTCCTTACCGCTGCTAACTGACCCCAATCTACTCTAGTATGACCTCATGTTAACTAGTTACATCTGCAAAGACCCTACTTCCAAATAAGGCATTGAAAAATGGTGGCAGTAACATGAGAATATGTCTAACTTCAGGGAGGATAATGACCAGGATCAGCCCAAAGCTGATCCCTATGAGGTGGAGGTCAGACATACCTCCACTCTCCAACCTTTTTAACAATTCAGACACTGGTTGTCCTCACCACGGCACTCTCTACTTCTCTGCTGGGTTCAATAATCTGTTGCAATGGTCACACAAAACTCACAGACCATACTTACAGTTAAGTGATTTATTAAGAAGGTAACAGGGAACAGCTTGGAATCAGGTTCAGGAAGCATGCAAGCAAAGTCTGGAAGGCTCCCTCAAAGAGGAGAGTACATCCCTCCCTTCTTCAGTGCTAGACAGCTCTCTCAGCTCCTCTAGGCTGTACAAGAAAGCAGGCCCTTCCCTCTGACTTGCACACCTCCCTCTCAGTGGTGTAGGCTCCTCTCGGGCGCCTCAGGACAGGCCTCTCTACCTTTGGCCTCTCTGCCTTTAGCCTCTCCACTGCTAACTGACCCAGCTCACAGCCAGTGCAGTAGTTTTGTTCAGGCCTCTTAGCTGCATTCCTAGCAGCAGGTTTCCACTATCACCACTGTACCATAGGGCCCGTTCCGGGCCTGTTGCCACCAGCTTTGCTGTTGGGCCTCTTCCAGGCCCTCTTGCTGTCTTCAGTGTTACAGCCCTTGTCCATTATTACAACTCTTTTAGGGTGTTCCTTGCCTCCTCTCTCTCTGCTTCTTCTCTCTTCTTGCTTCTCTTGCCTTTTCTCCTTTCTGCTTCCTTCCTCCTTCTCTGTCTGCCATCTCTGGGTGGCTGGCTGAATATATTAGCAAACTTCCTTGTCAATTTCAAGGCATGGCCTCCCACCCGGGCCACGAACTGACCAATCCCCTCTCATTAGGCCACAGACATTTTATTTGCATAGTGGGCTACAAGACACTTCCTTTGCATAGTCTATAGTCACTTCATTTGCACAGTATATTGACCAATCACAGGGCAAGCTGCAGCCCAGGGCCAGACAAAAAGTATCAAACCAGCTTACCCAGGAAATGCCAATCAACCTGGACAAAGGCAACAAACCCTCTGAGGTAGAAAATTAGGGCAAAAGTAACTCTTCAGGGCTTAGGAGGACATCTCTCAAGCTGTTTTTTCAAAGAACCAAGGCAAAAGCCCACATAAAGGAACTCATTTCACCACAGACATTCACAGGTACCAGGAGTTAGGACTTCGATATATTTTGGGGGACACAATTCAACCCATATCACTATAATAAAAAAACCAAACTCGTTGCCGTCAAGTTAATTCCAATTCATGGGGATTCCACATCTACAGAGTAGAAGTAGAACTGCTCCATAGAGTTTTCAGGCTGTGACCTTTTGGAAGTAGATCACCAGGCCTTTCTTCCAAGATGCCTCTGGGCAGGTTTGAACCTTTTGGTTAGTAGCCCAGCATTTAACTGTTTGTACCACCCAGAGACTCCATAACATTTACTATACAACCCAGCAATCTGACCTGTGGGTACTTACCCAGAGAGATTAAAACTTATGTTCACATGAATACCTGTAGGTAAATGTCTGTACTGGCTTTATCCATAATTACCAAAAGCTAGAAACAACCCAAATGTCCCTCAACTGGTGAATGGAGAAACAAGCTGTGGTACATCCAGACAGCGGAGTTCCCCTCAGCAATAAAAAGGAGCCAACTATTGATACACACACGCATGAATCTCAGAGGCGTCGTGCTGTGTGGAAGAAGCCTATCTACATTATGATCCCATTTATATGATGTTCTGGCAAAGGCAAGAGCAGGAAATAGCAGCATTTGCTAAGGGCTGCTTGCACGGCAGTGGATGACTACAAAGGGGCACAGGGAACCTTGGAGTGATGGAAATGTTCTGTATCCTGACTGTGGTGGTAGTTACATGAGATTGTCAAAACTCATACAACCATACACTAAAAAGGGTGACTTTTACTGTATGTAAATTATACCTCAGTAGCCTTGGTGGAGAAGCCCTGGTGGCACAGTGGTTAAGTGCTCAGCTGCTAACCAAAAGATCAGTGGTTCAAACCTACCAGCTACTCCACAGGAGATTTACAGCCTTGGAAACCCTACGAGGCAGTTCTACTCTGTCCTATAGGGTCGCTATGAGTAGGAATCAACTCCACAACAACTAACAACAAACTTGACTAAAAACCCTATGGATTGGAAACCTAATTTGCTGTGTAAACTTTCACCAAAAACACAATAAAATATTATTTTTAAAAAAAATCCTATGGATCATAGAAGTCCAATCCCATTGTGCACGCGGTCATCATGAGTCAGGAGACTCAACAGCAGCTAACAACAAACTTAACTAAAAGAAAAAAAGAGAGAAGAAAAGGAGGTGAGGGGAATGGGAGTGAGAAAAGCAGAGAGGGAGGGGACACAAAGTGAGCCCAGGAGAGGCTGTGCTGGTAGAGGCACTGAGGCTGGAGAGGACCCCATGCTACGATCATGGTCTGGCATAGCCTGCTACCAACTAAGTCTGGAGGCTAAACAGAAAAAAAAAAAAAAAAAAAAACCAAACCCATTGCCATAGAGTCAATTTCAACTCACAACGACCCTACATGACAGAGTAGAACTGCCCCATAGGGTTTCCAAGGAGCACCTAGTGGATTCAAACTGCCGACCTTTTGGTTAGCAGCCATAGCTCTTAACTACTTCGCCACCAGGGTTTCCAGTCTAGAGGTCAGAGGTCCGAAATCAAGGTGTCAGCAGGACCACGCTCTTTTTGAAGGCTCTAGGAAGAATCCTTCCTTAGTCTGGGCTCTCCCAGGGTCTATGCCCCCATGACCCTGCAACCAGTCCAGGTCTTGGGTCAGGCTGTCTGAGGCTAAGCTCACCCCAGGAAAACACCCTCTAGCTCTCACTGGCGGAAGGATGTGGTTAAGGGTGTTCATCAGGGCATCCCTGGCCCCACTACAGCTTGACCAGAGCCCTGCCTCAGGGACTGTCCCATCAGCACCAGGACTGTTACCAGGATACATCCTCCCTGGATGTCTTGGAGGCTCCTACTGCCATGGAGACAAGCGTGGAGACAGGGGGTGGGTGCTGAGTCTCCCAGAGGGAGGAAGAGGGCGCTGCGGAAGAGGGGGCCAGGTTGGGGCCTAGCTGCAAAGACCCCTCTAGGCGGGGGCAGCCGAGCCCCAGAAGGGGCTGAGCAGGGGCCTGGACTGGGCCCACCCACCCATCAGGCCCTTCTTTAGTGGGGTGTCTAGGGTTGGGAGATCATAGGTCCCACATCTGTCTCCATCCCCTGCAGCCGTGTTTTCACTGTGATGTTTGGAGGTAAGTGGGGCCTCCTCTCCCTCTGCCCTTAGGGGAGGGTGAGAGGCAGTGGTGGGAAGGGGATGCAAATGGGGAAAGGGGTGAGGGAGTTGGGGAAATGGCACTGCTGGCTGGGTCCTGGGAAATTCACAAAGGGCCCCTGCCCCAACCTGCTGTGAGCAAGGCTAAACTGCACAACATCTCATCGGAAGGTCTTGTCACAGGTGCAGATTCCAGCCCCTCAGGCAGGAGGCTGGTGGGGTAGGTGGGGACATCTTGGGAGATGGCAGTTCCAGCAACATTTGGCTGGGATGCAGTCCCAATCCTGTAGCCCAACTCCCAGCTCTGCGGGGAGGCAGAGGGTGCCAGATGGATGGGAGGGGACCCCACCCAGTGAACCTCCCCTGCCCCCATAGCTGGCTGCTGGGAGCTGGTGAACCCCTGGTGCAGCCTGGTGACCCTGACCACCCACTTGAGGGAGAGGGGTGGTGTCCCCCAAGATGGTGAGGGAACAGGAGGGGCACTGGTAGGAGGGGCTGAGGGCCCCAGGCAGGGGAGGCAGCCCTGCCTGCCTCCCTCCTTGCCTCGCAGTGACACTTGCCCTCTTGGCTGAGGACAGGCACCTGGTCAGCCTGGGTCAGGGCCTGGAGGAGGCGGATACCCCAGCCCCCACCATGGGCAGCTCCCTGCTCCAGGAGCGTGAAACCTACATCATCATTAGGATTCTCAGTAAGTGGGGTCCTAAGATCCCGACTATAATAAGAGAGTACACCAAGACTCTGGGTGTCTGGAGCCACCCTCAGTCAGGACTCTAGCCTGGACCCCAGAGTGAGGGACAGGGTGGGACAGAAGGGGGGCATCAGGCCAAGGGTAGTCCTCCCTCCACAGGAGGGAGGGTGGGGCCCCTACCCGATGTAAGTTCCTACTGGAGAACCTGGACAACCTGTGTTCAGAACTGGCAGGTGAGTGTTGGGGTAGAGCCCACAAGGGTGGGGGGTAGAGGGGAGCACCCTGTCCCCAGCCCCTACAGGCAGGGCTTCCTGAGCCTTGCAGAGGAGCTGCACTGGCTGTCAGGCCTTCCGCCTACAGACAACAGCCAGAAAAGGAGAAGGGGCACTTGGCACAGCCACCGGGAAAGAGGCCCCCATTCCAGGCCCCAGAGCTGCCAAAGTGGGCCAGGAGCCTGGTACAGAGGAGACCTTGACACTAGGGGGTACATTCGCACCCAGCAGTGGGACCCCTTCTGGGGGATGGACACACGTGTGCTGACAGGCAGACCCCCAATGCCAATCCCACCCGCCCACCACACATACACCTTGTGCCTGGAGATAAGTCCCCAGCACCCTACCATCAGGGCAGCAATGTGGTCTGTCTGTCCACTTGGTGTACTTTCAACACCTCGGCATGTGGGGCACGGCCTGGTACACAGCAGATACTCTGTGAGGAGCAGGGAGTGGATGCCACCGAAGCAGCAGCACAACACATGGGCTGCTTGGTCCACAGCCACAAGTGCACTGAATGTGAAGGCCTGCTCCCCTGTTCTGCAGTGCCCATGACCTGGCACCCCATGGCCAAGTGGTTGAGCTGGAATCGGAGCCAGGAGGCTGGTATGCTCAGGCCCAGACAGAGAGCGGCCAGTGGGAGTCCTCTTGGAGAACCTGGAATCACTGAAACATTCATTAGCAGAGGGGGAAGGTCACAGGGACACTGGGCAAGAGGCCACCTGGGACCCAGAGGCAGAGACATATGGGAGGGAGGGGCAGACATTCCTGAGGGGGAGACAACAGGCCCTACTGGGATCCAGAGACAGACACCCTTGCGGTTGCCTGCTAATGACCTACTGTCCTCTGCTGCCCACACTGGAGCTTTACCCCCCCTTAGGATGCCCCCTTGAGGGGAGGCATCCCACACCACGGAGAGAAATCCATCCGGCAGACAGTCCACGGGAGCCAGCAGTGGTCTAAAATCAGCTCTTTTAATTGCACATTTGTGTCTCAGGTCTTCCGTGGGGGTAGAACCCCTTCCTCACTCCACCTCCCAGCTACTTGGATACAATCTGGCATCGTGGTCCACTGTCAGTGAGCTGTGGGTGGGTGCAGGGCTTCAGTCGGGCTGTGAGCACTCAGTGGTGTCTTCAGGGCAGGGAGCTCAGGCCTCGGGAGAAAGAGGCCGCACAGGTGTGGTCAGCTGGCTGGAGCAGGAGGGGGCCCTTCCCGCCTAGCCAGTCCCGTAGCTCACCATGGTTGTACTTGCACTGCTTCATGGCTTCGTTGAAGCCCTCACACAGAGACAGGTCACTCTGAGTGGTCGAGCAGTCCAGGAACTGCCTGATCTCATAGGCGCACGGCCCCAGCTGCAGAAGCTGTGGGGCAGCGCTGGCAGGGAACTAGGGATGGCAGGGGAGCTGGCAGGTTCAGCTTGAGGCTGAGGGCCACCTGCCCCTCCCCATACCCCCAGCCTGGGTGCCCCATCGACAAGTTGAGCAGGTGAGAGGGAGGGGCAGTGGAGAGAAGGTTCTAAAAAAGCCCAGCTATGCTGTACTCTTAGGGTGTAAGCCCCACCCCTACAAGTTCTAGCACCTTCCTGGTTCAGCCACACTGATCCTCATGACCCCCAGAACCCTAGACTTAGCTGCTAAAGTGGCATTTGGCTCAGGTCTCTGAAGAGGGTAGGGGTGGGGCATCTGGAGAGTATAGGTCAGCAGGCAACAGGCCTCAAGGTCATTGGCTGCCTTTTGCCCTTGAACCAAGGGGCTGCAGTACCAGACTTGGGTGTGGGGAGAGCAGAGGCTCAGAACATCAACATACCTCCCCTTCTACTCGGGTAAGGTGATCTTGGGCAGTCTTCAACCCCTTGGGCCTCAGTTTCCCCGTCTTTAGGGTTGGCCGGTGTATGGCCCTGGAAGTTCAAGGACTGGGAGGGGGGAGGTAAACCTGATAGGGAGATCAACAGTGAGGACTAGGATCCTCCGTGGGCAAAGTCCCAGGCCTGAGGCAGTTCTGGACACTCCCGCCTCTCCCTGCTATGTGGCCTCAGGAGCGTCCTGCCTCAGTTTCTCTAGGGCCCCGCGGCTCACCTGCTGGGCGGCGGGCTGGTTGGGCTCCGAGCTTCCCCCACTGAAGGCTCCGGTCAGGGCGCTACCCACAACGTGCCCCACAGCCGAGCCCACTGCAATCCCCGTGGCCGTGGACGCCATCTGTGCCATGAGGCCCGGCTGGCCAGAAGCGGCGGGGGCCGGGGCGGAGGCCGAGGGCGGCGGGGGCGCCGGCGGGTGGGAGGAGGGCGCGGCGGAGCGGCTGCGACAAGGAGCAGAGTGACCGCTGACTGGACCCCTGGCCCCTGCGGGTCCTGGAGACGTCCCCTGCCCATCCTGGAGGAGTGCCTCCCCCCCTTAGACACTTGGTGGCAGCACCCCCGACCCTCCCTCCGCCAAGATGGCGCAGCAGCCAAGGTCACAAAGCGGACGCCCTGGAAGGTGCCCACGCTTCTCTGGCCCCCTCCCCACGGAGCCCCTCTACCCCCACCTGGCTGGCCGGGCGGCGCCGCTGCGGCTCCCCCGAGGCATCTCGGCGGCGACGGGACGCAGGCGGGCTGATTCCGAGACCCCGGCGGCGGCACTTCGGTCTCGGGGACAAACCCCGCAGCACCTCTAACAGCGGGAGAAAAGGGGTGGGCGGGGGAGGGGCGGGGCCTCTGGGACACGCCCCCAGTGAGAAGTTTGGGCACGGGGCGTCCCTCCCCCCACGCTTGTTCTTTGACCTCTCCGTTCTAGCATTCCCCAGTATGAACGCCTTCCCCTGCTGGGAACGTGACCCTGCGCCCTCCCTGCGCCCAGGGCCGAGGTGTGTGGGCCTTAGGGACAAGGGGCAATGTCGCAAAGCGCTGAGGGCTTATGCAGGGGCGACAGAGCCAGTCCTTCTGACAGGGAGTGGAGTAGAGTAGGGAGCTATCGAGAGGGCACAGGGAGCAACGGTCTGAGGTCAGCTGAGCAGGCTGGGTCCCGCTCCCTCCTCCTGGAGACAAGGTTTGCCGACCACACTATGGTCTGGGTCTTGGGTGGATACAGCGGGGACGAGAGGACCTGGAGAGGGCCAGCGACCTGTTGCCAGAAGCACCACCAGGTGGTGTCCCGGCCCGCTTTCCTTGGGCAGTGCCCGCCGGGGGCGCGTGAAGCCCCTCTGCGCGACGCTCAACCCATTGACCCGGGCCCACCCCGCCTGGGTCCCTGGCAAGCGGATGCGGCGCCGGGTGCTGGCAGCGTTTCCGCTGCTTTTCTGCGGTTTCCACTACAAAGGCCCTAGAGGCCCTAGATGCTCTGGCTTGGCTCCGGTCGAACAGAGCGCAGGTGTGGATCCCGTGGCCTCCATATTTCAGCACCTGGGTCCTGGGACTAGGGGCGGAGGAGCAGCGGAGTGAGGGAAGAATCCGACCCTTCCCTGCCCTCCGGAAACGAGCGGTTTTTATGCGTCTTTTCCAGGTGATTTTCCAGTTGTCATATTATTTACCTTTGGGAAGAGCTGATTTCTTTATCTCCCCTTATCATTGTGTCCCAAGATCCCTAGGTGGCAGAAACGGTTTTCACTTGTCTGGTAAAGGTTGGCGATTCAAACCCACCCAGTGTCACCGTGGAAGAAAGGGCTGGCAATCTGCTTCTGTAAAGATTACAGCCAAGAAAACCCAGTGGAGCACAGTTCTACTCTCTAACACATGGGGCCCTTTACAGCAATGGATTTTTTATTATTGTGTCCAGTGTGCCCATGGGATGCTTTATGCACTGAGATTATGGGTGGAGGGGGAGTGGCTGTGTGCCTTTGAGAGTGGGGTGGCATCTTGGTTAGAGCAGCTCTGTTCTGGGTCCCGTGCCAGAGGGTTGTGGGCATGGTGGCAGGAGTTGTTGTCAGGTGCCAAAGAGTCCATTTCAACTCATAGCAACCCCATGTGATGGAGTGGAAGTGCCCCATAGTGTTTCTAGACTGTAAATCTTTACAAAAGCAGATTGCCAGGTCTTTCTCCCATGGAGCCACTGGGTAAATTAGAACTGCCAATCTTTCCATTAGCAGCCAAGGGTGCCACCTGCCTCCTTGGGGGCAGGAGGGAGGGTGAAATTTCCAGGAGCAAAAGCATTTCACGGGGGTGTGGGGTACTAGTCACAAGCAGGGAGAGGAGACCCCCTCTGGAGAAAAGGCAGCTGCTGGTTCTGAGTTTGGCTCTGCCAGGATGTGCTCAGTTTAATTGTGCGCAAATCACACCTCGGTGCTAATCATGTGTATGTACCAAGTTCTTAATGCACTTTATCCTCTCAGCAAGACTGTGAAGAAGGGATTGTCCATGACCCCTGTCAGGGCTTGGACCTCAGTTTTCTCTTCTTTGAAGTATGGTGACAGCACCCATCTCCAAGTGGGGGCCTCTCCAATGACCCAAAGCATGTCAAAGGCAAGCATTGTGACCAACTTGGCCATTCTCTCTGCACAGACTACAGGTCTAGTCCAGCCTCTACTCCTTTGCTCCTGCAATCCCTGCCCACCTGGTTATCATTTGCTAAACTGGAACCATCCTTTGAGGCTTATCAGGGTCCTCCTCCTACAGGAAGCCCTCTGTGACCAGCCTACCTGGCTGCATACACTGTTGGCTTGTAACTGTGGCCCCTAGGGCCTGCACTGTGGGTCGCTGTTACTTCAGCACCCAGGACTCTGGAATACAGGTTCCTGAAAGCTTGGTAGTGCATCCCTGGAGGCACATGAGACAGGTTAAGGTAGTGATATAAATGAATGTTTTTATTTAATAACTATATGTGTTAAAAAATGTGTAATTAGTTCACCAAACCCATGATTTCTTGGCCAATATTGCTAAAAACAAGGCTAAACTAAGCATTTACAATTTGAAAAATGAGTCACTTTAAAGAGAAAGATTGCTGAGGTAGGGTCATCATACACTTACTGTGGTCGCTCTTACAACAAGACACACACACACACAAAAAAACAGTGAACCGATTATATATGACAGTCTAGGAGCCTTGAACCTCAAAGACAAAGTTGAGGAGTCTGAGTGGCAGTGGGAGGAAGAGACAGTTCAGAAGCAGTAAGGATTTGCCAGACCTGACCTGGCCTGTACCCTGCAGGCTAGATCGGCCAGTGCGCGCAGGCTGAGGCAAACAGTAGCACTCAGGACACATTTTCCACATAGGGAGAAACTGAGCGGAACTAGGGAGAAGCAGCACTGAATTGGCAAAAGTTAAGTACAAGTGTCTAACCTCTCAAGCGGGATCCAAAAAACCCTTCCCCCATCTGGGAAGTACCTCTCTCCCATTTACCCATCCCCTCCTCTCTCTGCTCTGGTCCTGTTTCAGCTTCAGTGATTGCTGCCCACTCTGGGCTGGAAGTGGGACCCATCGGGTGCCCAGACCCATTCTCCCAGCTTTAAAGAGGGAGCAAGTTTAACAAACAAGAAAAACTAATCTGCCAGCTGCCGTAAGCCAGGAACTCAGGGCAGGCACAGCCTCTTTGCCTAGGCACAAGCATAAGGGTTCCATGGACTCTGAATGCCTTTCACTACTGCCTAGATCTGTGGGGGCCCATTTCAACAGCATAGGCCCTCATTAGCACAGTACAACAGGGTATATACCTGAAGCCTATTTTCAACTGCAACAGTTAAGGGGGAGTGGCAGATTTGTGACATTTGACACTGCCCTGCCCACAAAGCAGGGATCTCACCTATCCACATCAGGGGCCTGAGGACTAGTGGATCCACCTAAGACAGGGGTCTGAGAATAAGTGGTGCCTCCCAGTCCTTACAGCCAACAGCGTTGGGTATCCCAAATCCGGCTGCAAAACCCACCCACCTATGCGCTGTAGGGAACAGGGACACACCTTTCACCCAGGCACTCGGGACAGCCATCAGCCCCCTACCTGGCTTAGTACATAACCCCCTACTGCAGCCAGATACTTGTGCCTACTCCAGTCACCCCTAAGTAGCCCTGCCAATCTAAAACTGTAGAAGAGAGCCTGCACCACACACTCGGTGACCGACGACCTGGACACCTGAACTGAATCCACACAAGAAAGGTAAATGGACTCCTGGGCTCACATACCTACTAACACCTCTAACCACCTGGTAGCAGGATGAGAGAGCTTCAAAGATGCCAATAATCAAACTAGCTCACGTGATCAGCCTATTCAGTCATATCAAAACAAAACAAAACCAGAAGCTAGGATACAGTAAGCAAACAAAATGAATAAGTAGAATAATTTACTGATAGCTCGGTGGCAACAGTCAGTATCAAATCACATAAAGAGACAGACCATGATGGCTTCAGCAAGCTACCAAAATAAATAATCAAGAAACCTCCTGGAGGAAGATAACTTCTTGGAATTGTCAGAGGTAGAATTCAAAATATTAATATACAGAGCTCTTCAAAAGATCAGGAAGGAGATCATGAAAATGCAGACAAATCCAAGGAACATACAGACAAAGCAACAGAGGAACTTAAGAAGGTTATACAAGAGCATAAAGACAAATTTAATAGGCTACAAGAATCCATAGAGAGACAGCTAACAGAAATCCAAAAGATTAACAACAAAATTTCAGAATTAGACAACTCAATAGAAAGTCATAAGAGCAGAATTCAGGCTTAGTGAGACTGAGACAAAGCACTTAACACCAATTTATTGGAGGAAAAATCAGATAAAAGAATTCAAAAGTGAAAAAACCCTAAGAATTATGTGGAACTCTATCAAGAGGAATAACCTACGAGTGACTGGAGTACCAGAACGGGGGTACAACAGAAAATACAGAAAGAATTCTTGAAGATTTGTTGGCAGACAATGTCCCTTATATCGTGAAAGATGAGAAGATATCTATCCAAGAAGCTCATGGAGCCCCACACAGGGTAGATCCCATAAGAAAGTCACCAAGACATATTATAATCAAACTTGCCAAAACCAAAGATAAAGAGAGAATTTTAAGAGCAGCTAAGCATAAATGAAAAGTCGTCTACAAAGGAGAGTCAATAAGAATAAGCTCGGACTACTCAGCAGAAACCATGCAGGCAAGAAGGCAATGGGATGACATATATAAAGCCTTGAAGGAAAAAAATTGCCAGCCAAGAATTATATATCCAGAAAAACTGTCTCTCAAATATGCTCGTGAAATTAGGGCATTTCCAGATAAACAGAACTTTAGAGAATTTACAAAAACCAAAACAAAATTACAAGAAATACCAAAGGGAGTTCTCCGGTTAGAAAATCAATAATATCAGATAACAACCCAAGACTAGAACACAGGACAAAATAACCAGATATCAACCCAGATTGGAAGCCACAAAAATAAATCAAAGCTAAAACATTGAAAATAGGGAAACAGAGACATCAATATGTAAAAGATGACATTAAAACAAAAAAGAGGGACTAATAACGTAGTCATAGAACTTTCATATGGGGAGGAAGTCAAGGCAATATCAAGAAATAAAAGATTGGTTTAAATTTAGAAAAATAGAGGTAAATATTACAGTAACCACAAAGGAACTAACAATATCAAAATAAAAAAGAATAAAAACATAAAACTCAGCAAATACAAAATCACCAACAATGAAAAGAAAATATATAAAGAAAAATGACTCAGCACAGAAAATTCAGTGGAACAAAGAAACTGTCAACAACACACAAAAAAAGACATCAAAATGACAGCACTAAACTCATACCTATCAATAATTATGCTGAATGTAAATAGACTAAATGCACCAATAAAGAGACAGAGAGTAGCAGAATGGATCAAAAAACATGATCCATCTATATGCTGCCTCCAAGAGACACACCTTATACTCAACGACCAAAACAAACTAAAACTCAAAGGATGAAAAAATACATTAATCAAACAACAATCAGAAAAGAGCAGGAGTGGCAATATTAACCTCTCATAAAATAGACTTTAAAGTAAAATCCACCACAAAGGATAGGGAAGGACATTACATAATGATTAAAAGGTCAATATACCAGGAGGACATAACCATAATAAATATTTACACATCCAATGACAGGGCTCCAAAATACAAAAAACAAACTCTAACAGCATTGAAAAGAGAGAGAGAACCACAATAATAGTAGGAGACTTCAACACACCACTTCTGGTGAAGGACAGAACATCTGGAAAGAAGCTCAATAAAGACACGGAAGATCTAAATGCCACAATCAACAAACTTGATCTCAGAGACATATACAGAACCCTCCACCCAAAAGCAGCCAAGTATACTTTCTTTTCCAACGCACATGGAACATTCTCCAGGATAGACCACATATTAGGCCACAAAGCAAGCCTTCACAGAATCTAAAACATCGAATATTACAAAGCGTCTTTTCTGCCCATAAAGCCATAAAAGCAGAAATCAATTATGGAAAAAGCAAGGAAAAAAATCAAATACATAGAAGCTGAACTACACCTCATTCAAAAACTACTGGGTTATAGAAGAAAGTGAGGATGGAATAAAGAAATTCACAGAATCAAATGAGAATGAAAACACATCCTACGAGAACCTTTGGGACACAGCAAAAGCAGTGCTCAGAGGTTAATTTATAGCAATAAATGCACACAACCAAACAGAAGAAAACATTAACCCTACAACTCGAGCAGATAGAGAGCAGTTAAAGAAGCCCTCAGGCACCAGAAGAAAGGAAATAATAAAAATTAAAGCAGAAATAAATGAAATAGAGAATAGAAAAACAATTGAAAGAATTAACAAGACTGAAAGCTGATCCTTTGAAAAGATCAACAAAATTGATAAACCACTGGGCAAACTGATGGAAAAAAAAACAGGAGAGGAAGCAAATAACCTGTATAAGAAATGATATGGGTGATATCACAACAGACTCAACTGAAATTAAAAGAATCATAACAGAATACTATGAAAAATTGTACTCCAACAAATTTGAAAACCTAGACAAAATGGACAAATATCTAGAAACACACTACCCACCTAAAATAACACAAACAGAGGTATAACAGCTAAATAAACCTATAACAAAACAAGTGATTGAAGAGGTAATTTAAAAACTCCCAACAAAAAAAAATGCCTTGGCCCTGATGGCTTCACTGGAGAATTCTATCAAACTTTCAGAGAAGAGTTGCCACCACTACTACTAAGGGTATTTCAGAGCATAGAAGAGGATAGAATAGTCCCGAACTCATTCTATGAAGCCAGCATAACCCTGATACCAAAATTAGGTAAAGACACCACAAAAACAGAACATTACAGACCAATATCCCTCATGAATGTAGACTCAAAAATCCTCAACAAAATTCTAGCCAATGGAATTCAGCAACATATCAAAAAAATATTTCACCATGACCAAGTGGGATTCATACCAGGTATGCAGGGATGGTTCAACATTAGAAAAACAATCAATGTAATCCATCCCATTAATAAAACAAAACACAAGAACCACATGATCTCATCAATTGATGCAGAAAAGACATTTGACAAAGTCCAACAGCCATTCCTGATAAAAACTCTCAGCAAAATAGGAAGAAGAGAAATTCCTCATCATAATAAAGGGCATTTATACAAAGCCAACAGCCAGCATCATCCTAAATGAAGAGAATCTGAAAGCATTCCCCTTGAGAATGGGACAGACAAGGATGCCCTTTATCACTACTCTTATTAACACTGTACTGGAGGTCCTAGCCAGACCAATTGGGCTAGAAAAAGAAATAAAGAGCATCCAAGTTGGTAATGAAGAAGTAAAAGTATACCTATTTGCAGATGATATAATTTTATACACAGAAAACCCCAAAGAATCCTCAAGAAAACTACTGGAACTAATAGAAGATTTCAGCCAAGTATCAGGATACAAGATAAACATACAAAAATAAGTTGGATTCCTGTACACCAACAAAGAGAACTTCCAAGAGGAAATCACCAAATCAATAGCCCCCAAGAAGATAAAATACTTAGGAATAAATCTAACCAGAGACGTAAAAGATCTGTACGATGAAAAGAATGATGCTGGCTCTTGGTTTTTAGACATGCCCCTATAATGTTGAGGAATTTCCCTTCTATACCTATTTTATTGAGAGCTTTTAT
Organism: Dugong dugon; assembly: GCA_030035585.1. Lineage (NCBI taxonomy): Eukaryota > Metazoa > Chordata > Mammalia > Sirenia > Dugongidae > Dugong > Dugong dugon. The sequence goes on along the minus strand of CM057476.1, from coordinate 36,035,652 downwards.
CAGGAATGGGTGTTGGACTTTGTTGAATGCCTTTTCTGCATTGATTGAGATGATCATATGATTTTTTTCTTTTCTCTTATTTATGTGGTGGATTACGTTGATTGATCTTGTAATGTTGAACCGTTTTTGCATACTTGGTATGATTCCCACTCAGTCTAACCAGAGACGTAAAAGACCTATACAAAGAAAACTACAAGACACTACTACAAGAAACCAACAGAGACCTGCATAAATGGAAAAACATACCTTAATCATGGATAGGAAGACTCAACATCGTGAAAATGTCAATTCTACCCAAAGCGATCTACAGATACAATGCAATCCCACTCCAAATTCCAACGACATTTTTTAATGATAGAGAAAGAAATCACCAACTTCATATGGAAAAAGAAGAGGCCCCAGATAAGAAAAGAATTACTGAAGAAGAAGAACAAAGTGGGAAGCCTCACACTACCTGATTTTAGAACCTGTTATACAACTACGGTAGTCAAAACAGACTGGTACTGGTAACACTACAAATTCAGACCAATGGAACAGAATTGAGAATCCAGACATAAATTCATCCACCTACGAGCAGCTGATATTTGACAAAGGCCCAAGATCTGTTAATTGGGGAAAAAACAGTCTCTTTAAGATGGAAAAACTAATCATTAACTTTATATGGAAAGGGAAGAAGCCCCGAATAAGTAAAGCACTACTGAAGAAGAAGAATAAAGTTGGAGGACTCACACTACCTGACTTCAGAACCTACTATACAGCTACAGTAGTCAAAACAGCCTGGTACTGGTACAACAACACATACATTGACCAATGGAACAGAATTGAGAACCCAGATGTAAATCCATCCACCTACGGTCACCTGATTTTCGACAAGGGCCCAAAGTCCATCAAATGGGGAAAAGACAGTCTTTCTAACAAATGGTGCTGGCAAAACTGGATATCCATCTGCAAAAAAATGAAACAGGACCCATACCTCACACCGTATACAAAAACTACTTCGAAATGGATCAAAGACCTGAATATAAAGCCTAAAACTATAAAGTTCATAGAAGAAAAAATAGGACCAACACTTCAGGCCTTAATACATGGCATTAACAGGATACAAACCATAACCATCAACAAACAAAACCCAACAGATAAGCTAGATAACTGGGATCTTCTAAAAATCAAACACCTATGCTCTTCAAAAGACTTCACCAAAAGAGTCAAAAGAGAACCTACAGACTGGGAAAAAATTTTTGGACAGTACAAGTCAGACAAACGTCTAATCTCCAACATCTACAAGAAAATCCAACACCTCTACAACAAAAAGACAAATAATCCTATCAAAAAATGGGCAAAGGAAATGAACAGACACTTCACCAAAGAAGACATTCAAATGGCCAACAGACACATGAGGAAATGCTCGCGATCACTAGCCATTAGAGAAATGCAAATTAAAACCACAATGAGATAACATCTCACCCCTGCATTACTGGCACGAATCAAAAACACTGGAAATAACAAATGTTGGAGGGGCTGTGGGGAGATGGGAACTCTTATACACTGCTGATGGGAATGCAAAATGATACAACCATTTTGGAAAATGATATGGCGTTTCCTCAGAAAGCTAGAAATAGACATACCATTCGATCCAGCAATCCCACTCCTATGAATATATCCTAGAGAAATAAGAGTTGTCACTCGAATAGACATATGCACACCTATGTTCATGGCAGCATTGTTCACAATAGCAAAACGATGGAAACAATGTAGGTGCCCATCAACAGATGAATGGATAAACAAACTATGGTACATACACACAATGGAGTACTATGCAACGAGAAAGAACAACAATGAATCTGTGAAGCATCTCATAACATGGATGAAACGGGAGGACATTATGCTGAGTGAAATAAGTCAATCACAAAAGGACAAATTTGTATGAGACCTCTATTGTAAAAACCCATGAAAAAGTTCACACACAAAATGTAACAATCCTTGTTGGTTACCAGTGATGGGAGGGGTGGGGGGGGAAATACTAAATAGGCAATAGATAAGTGGTATCTTGGGTGAAAGGTGAGACAGTACACAATACAGGGGAAACTAACACAACCTGTACAAGGAAAGGTCACGGAGGCCCCATGGACACATCCAAACTCCCCGAGGGACTAAATTGCTAGACGGAGGGCTCTGGGGACCATGGTCTTGGGGAACATCTAGCTCACTTGGCATGACACTACTTATAAAGATAATGCTCTACATTCTACCTTGGTGAGTAGCGTCTGGGGTCTTAAAAGCCTGTGAGCGGCCATCTAAGATACTCCACTGGTCTCATCCCTTCGGGAGCAAGGGAGAATGAAGAAAACAGGATACAAGGAAAAGATTAGTCCAAAGGACTAATTGTCCACAGCTACCAAGGCCTCCACCGGACTGAGTCCAGTACGGCTAGATGGTGCCCAGCTACCACCGCTGACTGCTCTGACCAGGATCACAACAGAGGGTTCTGGACAGAGCTGGAGAAGGATGTAGAGCATAATTCTAACTCACAAAAAAAAAAAAAAAAAAGACCATATTTACTGGCCTAAAGGAGACTGCAGAAACCTCAAGAGTATGGCCCCCAGACACCCTTTTAGCTCAGTGGTGAAGTTACCTCCGAGGTTCACTGTTCAGCCTGGGAGTGGACAGCCCAGTAAAACCAAATGAGACTAACGAGGTATAGGAGTCCAGTGACAAGGGCCAGAAGGCAGAAGGGGAGTTGGAAGCTGATGATAGGGAACACAAGGTTGAGTAAGGATATTGTTGATGTGTTGTGAGATTGTTAACCATTGTCATAGGGCAACATTTGTAGTAACTGTTAAATGGGAGGCTATTTTGTCCTGTAAGCCTTCATCTTAAGTGAGAATAACAGCACAATTAGAAGAGCGTAGTCAATGTCACTTAAATGTGTATGTAAAAATTTTTGAAATGGTGTATCTTTGGCTATGTGTATTTTCACCAAAAAAAAAAAAAAAGTTGAGAATTTAGAGGGTTAAAATGTTGTGGGGTTGTTAACCAATCTCATAAAACAGCATGTGTGCTACTGTTACATGAGAAACTATTTGTTCTGTAAGCCTTCACCTGAAGTACAATAAAATATATATATATATATATATATATAAAAAAAAACAGTCTCTTTAACAAATGGTGCTGGCATAACTGGATATCCATCTGCAAAAAAATAGAATGAGACCCATACCTCACACCATGCACAAAAACTTAAAATGCATCAAAGACCTAAATATATAATCTAAAACGATAAAGATCTTGGAAGAAAAAATAGGGACAATGTTAGGAGCCCTAATACATGGCATAAACAGAATACAAAACATAACTAACAATGCACAAACACCAGAAGAGAAACTAGATAACTGGAAGCTCCTAAAAATCAAACAATTAGACGCTCATCAAAAGACTTCACCAAAAGAGTAAAAAGACAACCTACAGACCGGGGTTAAAGATTTGGCTACGACATATCCGATCAGGGTCTAATCTTTAAAATCTACAAGATACTGCAAAACTTCAACCACAAAAAGACAAATAACCCAATTAACAAATGGGCAAAGGATATGAACAGGCACTTCACTAAAGAAGACATTCAGGCGGCTAACAGATAAATGAGGAAATGCTCATGATCATTAGCCATTACAGAAATGCTAATCAAAACTACAATGAGATACCATCTCACCCCAACAAGACTAGCATTAATCCAAAAAACACAAAATAATAAACTCTGATGAGGTTGTGGAGACACTGGAACACTTATACACTGCTGGTGAGAATGTAAAATCGTACAACCACTTTGGAAATCGATTTGGTGCTTCCTTAAAAAGCTTTAAATAGAAGTACCATATGATCCAGCTATCCTGCTCCTTGGAATATATCCTAGAGAAATAAGGGCCATCACACGAATAGATATATGCACACCCATGTTCATTGCAGCACTGATCACAGTAGCAAAAAGATAGAAACAATGTAGGTGCCCATCAACAGACGAAGGGATAAACAAATTATGGTATATTCACGCAATGGAATACTCCGCAACAATAAAAAACAATGATGAGTCTGTGAAACATCTCACAACATGTATGAATCTGGAATGCATTATGCTGAGTCAGTCACAAAAGGACAAATATTGTATGAGACCACTATTATAAGAACTCAGGAAAAGGTTTAAACACAAAAGAAAACATTCTTTGTTGGTTAAGGGGACAGGGAGGGAGGGAGAAGAGAATTCACTAACTAGATAGTACACAAGAATTATCTTAGGTGAAGGGAGGACAACACACAATACAGGGGAAATCAGCACAACTGGACTAAACCAAAAGCATAGAAGTTTCCTGAATACAACCAAACACTTTGAGGGACAGAGTAGCAGGGGCGGGGGTCTGGAGACCATGGTTTTGCGGGGGCACCTAGGTCAATTGGCATAACAAAGTTTATAAAGAAAATGTTCTACATCCTACTTTGGTGAGTGGCATCTGGGGGTCTTAAAAGTTAGCAAGTGGCCATCTAAGATGCATCAATTGGTCCCAATCTACCTGGAGCAAAAGAGAATGAAGAACACCAAAGACACAAGGAAAGTATTAGCCCAAGAGACAGAAAGGGCCATAATAAACCAGAGACTTCATCAGCCTGAGACCAGAAGAACTAGATGGTGCCCGACTACCACCAATGACTGCCCTGACAAGGAACACAACAGAGAGTCCCTGACGGAGCAGGAGAAAAGTGGGGTGGAGAACTCAAATTCTAGTAAAAAGACCAGACTTAGTGGTCTGACTGAGACTGGAGGAACCCCAGAAGACATGTGCCTGAGACTCTCTGTCAACCCAGAACTAAAACCATTCCAGAAGGCAACTCTTCAGACAAAGATTAGACTGGACTATGAAACATGAAATAATACTCGTTGAAGCGTATGCTTCTTAGTTCAAGTAGATACACGAAACTAAACAGGCAGTTCCTGTCCAGAGGTGGGATGAATAAGCAGAAAGGGATAGGAGCTGGTTGAATGGACAGGGGAAATCCAGGGTGGAAAGGGGGAGTGTGCTGTCCCGTTACAGGGATTGCAACTAGTGTCACGTAACAATATGTGCATAAATTTTTGCATGAGAAACTAACTTGAGCTCTAACCTTTCACCTAAAGCACAACAAAAAAAAAAAGATTTTCCATATGACACAGCAAAAAAAAGAAAGGTTGCTAATGACCCCTGACTCAAACGGTAAGCTCATGCACAACATGACAAAATGCTGCCCAGTCCTGCACCATCCCCATGATTGATTTTGGATGCAGCCACTGTGATCCATAGTGTTTTCATCAGCTGATTTTTGGAAGTAGACCGCCAAGACTTTCCTCCTAGTTCATCTTAGTCTGGAAGCTCCACTGAAACCTGCTCAGTGTCATAACCGCACTTAAGCCTCCACTGACAGACAGATGTTAGCTACGCTTAAGGTGCGTTGGCTAGGAATGGAACCCTCGTCTCTGGCATGGAAGGCAAGAATTCTACCACTGAACCACCATCCTGTCTGAGCTTCTGGATCTTCGTGGAGAAGTTGTGAAGACTCACTGGGCTACTCCCTCTGCCCTCCCTCCCATCTCACTCCATTGGCCCAGCCTGGATGCCCACCCCTTGCAGCAGCTTTCAAGATCTGCCCACTAAGGTAGAGCCACTGCCTGGATGTTGGCACTACAAAGGCCGCCCATGATGGAGCAAATGGCCTAGGGAGGTGGTGAAGCCCCCTGGCCATCTCAGGGAGTGTGCCAGCAAGGTTGGGCAGCCCAAACTGGAGGTACCCTTCCAGCAGAGTCTGTGTGGATTCTCACCTCCTCTCCCTCTGGTTGCAGGAGGTGGGCCCTGAGGCCATGGGAGCAATAGGGGCCTATTGTGGGTGAGGCCCTGACTCAGTCAGACACCCCCCAGTGCGACCCCCCCTCTCCAACCCAAACACATGCAGCCTTCTGCTTCCAGTACCCTCCCCCACAGCAGACCAACTAGAGGGCCTTCCAAATCTTCCTCCACTCGCCTGTTGGTATAGAAAAGCCTGACCTGGCCCCTCCTTCATGTGGCCTCAGTTTCCCCTGAGGGAAACGTTGTCTACGGTTCTACTGTTCCAAGCTAAGATCTTGGCCAGTCTGAGGCATATGCCTCAGTTTCCCCTGGGGCACATTTTGATATCTCTTTCCTTAGCCGTGTTAAATAAACTTTATCCTCTTGTAAGGGAGACTGGACAGGGCCTATTGTGCCATCTTCCAGATGGGTCAGTCCAGGCTCTAAGCAGTAGGGAAACCTGCCTGCAGGGGTGACCACCTGTCACAGGCTGACCTCTAGCCTGAGATTAGAGGTCAGGCCACCAGAGAAATCCCTTGGATGCGCTTCCAAAGGTGGGGGTATGGATGGAGAGGGGAAAACCCGACTCCTCTCGGCTCTCGGCTCCCACCAAATCTAAAACTTTGGACGCCCACGGCACAGGGGGTAAACAGGCCCAGAGCGGCACGGTACGGCCAGGGCTGACCAGCACCAGTCCTCCGATTCCAGGGGCCCCCTGCCGGGTCAGGACCCTGTCCTGGGCCCCTCCTCGCCGCCAGCCCTTGCCATCCGCCTCCCCCACCCCGGCCACAGCAGCGGCCGCCCTGCAAGTTCAGAACAAAAGGGGGCGAGGCGGGGGCGGGGCCCGCGGCCTGGGCTAGGCGCAGGCTGTAAGAGGCAGCGGCAGCGCGGCCCAGCAGGCCCAGCAGCCTTGGGGCGGATGGCTCCGGCCTCCGGCCTCCGCGGCGCGGGCCCGCGCGTCCTGCTGTTCCCGCTGCTATTGCTGCTGCTGCTGCTGCCGACGCTGCCACTGCTGGCCCGTGCCCCGCGGTCGCCGGTGAGTGCCTCCTGCCGCCGCACTTCGCCTGGGGGCCGAGCCAGACTCACTGGGAGCCCAGGGGTCCGGCTCGGCCTTTACCCGAAACGTTGGCTAGCTCCCCAGGGGCGTGAGAGAGAGTGAGCATCCCGTCCCAGAGATGTGCAAGTGGTGCCCGCGCGGGATTTCTGGGGCTGGTGACGGTGGACTTCGTGCCGTGCTGGATTCACGTCCCCTACCAGCTTGGGAAGCCGGGGCTCTTGGGGAGCAGGTAGCGGAGGGCGTGGTTTCAGGGCTCTGTTCATTGCAGGGACAAAGCAGGTCTCAGCGGATGTCGTCTCCAGGTGCGTGGCCGCCAAGGAGTCACCTGCAGGTGTGCAGTAGGATGGGAGGCTAGAGAGGGCTGCCGGGGGAGAGGGGGCTGATGGGGGAAACAGGGTGTAAGGGTGTCTGTGTGTGACCGTGAAGGGGTCAGAGAGAAGGGGGGCTGAGAGTGGGTAGTTGGGACCCTCAGAGAGAAGCGGGTGGGCAGAGAAAGGGAAGGGAGAAAAAGGTGTGATCTGGTGAGGAGAAAGAAAGTTCAGGTAAGAAAGGATACTTGCAGAGGGAGAAGAGGAAGGTGTGGGCGACAGCCAGTGTGGACCTCAGGCCAGAGCTTGGACAGGCCCCTGGGGGCCTGGCCCACTGGACCTGCAGCGAGGGCATGGTCCAGCCAGCTCTGGCAGGAATGGGAGTGGAGGTGGGGGGTGAGGGGGTAGTGGTGACAAGCAGGAGTCCCAGGGTCTGGTCTGGCGAGGAGGGAGCCTGACCAGGTAGGACCCTTTGTCCAGCCACACCTGCTCTACACTGGCCATGGGAGCGGAAGGGGGCTGGGGTGGGCCAGGTGAGGGGCATCTCTGTCGAGAGGCCCTGCCTCTTCCCCACCCCCTCCCAGTCCCCAAGGACTTGGGGCAGAGCTTAGAAGTCAATCTGGGTGTGGTTGAATGCCCTGAATTGGGAATTGGAGAGAGCTGGATTTGAGCTATGTGACCCTGGGTGAGCCCTCTTCCTCCTGGGAACCTCACCCTTTTGGGCTGTAAACTGGGGGACAGCAGTGCCCACAGTCTGGTGCACAGGAGACCCTGGGCACTCGTGCAGGGCCAGTGCAGGGGGCTGGGGCCAGCCTGAGGCCAGGTCTGAGCCTGGCTGTTACAAGCTGTTGCCCCACAAACACACAGGGAGCATTTGGGATCTCTCAGATGTGTTTATCCCCAAGCTGCCCTCAGCAGGGCGAGAGGGCTCTGTAAATATTTATCCTTCCCAGTTCACAGCTTTCAGGGATGATGAAAGCCCTGTAGCTTGGTGGGATGCTGCTGCTCTCCCTCCCACAGGCAGCAGGGGAGGGGCAGGAAGGTGAAGATGGGGCCACAGTACAGGGGACAAGACGAACTGAGAAGCTTGGCAGTGCTACCTGCCCACTGCTATGTGACTGGGGCAGGTTCCTTGACCTCTCTGAGCCTCAGAGGTGGGTAATGCTGCACAGAACACAGTGGTGGTGCTGCCCTGCCATCCTCACCTCAGGGCCACCTCCTGGACCCTCATGTTGACAACCAAGGTGTCCACTTAAACCAGTTGCTGTCATGTTGACTCCAACTCATTTTTTTTTTTTCAGAAGTAGATCGACAGGCGTTTCTTCCAAGGCACCTCTGGGCAGACTTGAACCTCTGTCTTAGTTTCTTAGTGCTGCTGTAACACAGATACCATAAGTGGGTGGCTTTAACGAACAGAGGTTTATTTTCTCACAGTTTAGGAGGCTGGAAGTCCAAATTCAGGGCACAGCTCTAGGGGAAGCCTCTCTCTCTGTTGGCCCTGAGGGAAGCTCTTTGTCTCTTCAGCATCTCTCCAGCATTCTCAGTTGCTTGTCGATCCTCATGTGGCATCTGTCTTCCCCCGTTTGTGCTCGCTTCTCTGTGCCTCTGCTGCTTATGGCTCAGAAGTGATTAGGTTTAAGACACACCCTATGCTGATACGGCCTCATTAACATAACAAAGAAACCCTATTTCCAAATAGGATCATATCCATAGGTATAGGGGTCAGGACACCAACACATATTTTTGGGAGACAATTCAATCCATAACAACCTTCAACTTTCCAGTTAGCAGCCAAGAGCGTTAACTGTTTACACCACCCAGAGACTCTAGCCAAAGGTGCAGCTTTGATTAACTCTTCCCATTGGACCGACAGCAAACTGAGGCCTGAGAGGACACAACTAGCCTGGGGTCCTCCCTTATCTCCCCTTTACCGGATGCTTCCCAATTCCTGAATTGGAAGCTGACCCAGGGGCTAACCCCGAGTCTCTGAACTCTCTCTGGAGCCTGGGTCAGCCAAGAAATCCCTCGAGTGTGACCACGACTGTGGTTGGGCACCAAGTACAGGGCAGACCAAAAGAGGCTACTGGCTGGCCAAGGAGGCAGAGAGAATGCCCTGGAAGAAGAAATGCCCTTCAGGAATGTGGAGTTTAGCTGTCTTTGGAGGCTGGGAGCAGAAGAGTCGGGGAGCTCTGGACTCTAGGCCCAACCTGACTCACTGTATGACCTGGGGCAGTCCTTGACCTTTCTGGGTTCTGTCTCCTCCTCTAGGAATTGGGGTGATGTCTGTTCCCCAACCTCCTAGGGCTGTAGATGAAGCCAGGGGTGGTCTGCCCAGCATGTACACCCCACTGCAGCCCTGCAGCCCTGGGAGGACTGAGCACCACCACCTGAGGCAGCTAAGGCCATGTGGGCTCAGAGCCAGAGAGGACTCAAAAAGATGGAGCATAGGCAGCCAGTGGGGCAGGGAGCACACGTCCCAACCCAGCAATGGGGAAGCTGAGGCCCATTAAGTGATGGGTTCCAAAAACAACACTCCTGACAAGGCCTTCATCCTAGGGCCCCGTGGTCACCCCTTGCCAAGATCACTGAGCTGTGACGTGGAGGGATGGCTAGAGGCCTCGAGCTTGCAGCAACCCGCTGCACATGTCATCTTCTCTGGCTTCCACTCCCCCCTGAACAGGCGTTGCAAAAGTGCCCTTCTAGCTGTGACTTTCCATTTTCTGCCTTGGGAAGACATGCCTCGGGCAGCTGGAAGTGAGGTGGTGGTGGGAGCTGGAGAGGATTTGGTGAGAGCAGAATTGGGTGTATGTGTATGTTTGTGTGTTGTGTATCAGATGCTTCTGCAGGAATTATGGAAGGATGCTCTTTAGGCTCTTGCCATGGTCCTGTCCTCATTTGACAGGTAGGGAAGTTGAGGCTGAGCAAGGACAGTGACTTGCCCAGGGTCACTCTGTTCAGGATCACTATGGTGTAAAACTAGGCCTTCCAAGCCTCAGATCCAGCTCTTCCTGCTCCAAGGGTGCCACCATCCAGGGTCTGGGAGTGGACCTGGTGCCTCATGCAGAAAGGAGAGGAAGGGATGAAGGCAGGTGTAGGCTGTGTGTGTCCATTCCACGCCTGCCCTCTGTGGCTGGCTGCTCTGGGGTGTAGGAGGGCTCTACCCACGGGCATACACAGAGCTGGCGGGCTGTGGGGTGGGGGGCATTGTACACTGAAGGGCAGTATGGGGAAGGGGAGGGAACAGGTCCTTGTGCCTTGTCCCACGGACCTGGGGGTGGGGCATGGTGACCCACTGCCTCAGTGTGAGACCTTGACAGTCTGCCCACCTCACTGGGTGGTGGTGAGGTTCAATGAGCTAGCCTGCAAAGTGCCTGGGAAACGTAGGTGCTTAATAACTTCTCATTCCTTGTCTTCTGCCACCTCAAGGCCAGTCGGCCCCACTCCAAGGGAAGGGTGACTAACTCCCTGTAGAGCAGAACTGGGGTTGCAGGCAGGAGGGTAAGTGGTGGGCACAGATGCCTGCCACCTGCCAGCTGTGACCTGGGCAAGTTGCTTATGACGGTAGAGTTGGCAAGAGTGTGCACCACCCACAGGGCTGTGAGTAGGGCCTAGCCTAGATACGTGGGAGCTGCAAAGGTGGTCCGTGCTTATTAACGGTGAACCTGTCATCACTGGCATCCAGGACCTTGGGAGGCTGTACTCGGCCAGGTAACCGTGCCACAGGCAAGCTCTGAAAGTGTGTGTGTGTTGGGGGGTGGGGGGAGACTGGTTCCAGGCCTCACGATGGAGTGTTCTTGGGGCTGGGACGTGGAGCTGGAGGACCAGGGCTGGCTGCTCAGAGCCCTGGCCGCCTGGGCCTGGGAGAGCCGCCAGGGCCAAGGGTGAGGCAGGACCTGTGTGGCCCAGCTCAGCACCTCAAATATGGCCGTGGGGATGCAGCAGGCACCAGACAGGCACTGAGTCCCAGTGCAACAGCAGGCTCCACCCTCTCCTCCAGTGCAGCAGTTGCAGGAAGCCAGTCTGGCTTTGGGACAGTGTCCTGAGCGAGGAATTTGCCTCCAGCCTGGGGCTGTGGGGTCCTCACTCAGCCCTCCATGCCCTCACAGAGTCACCTCGCAGAGGTCTCCCAACCCCTCTGAGCCTGACCTCCGCCCTGGAGACTCGCCGCGGGCGGGAGGACACAGCCCCAGGTCAGAGTCTGCATCTGCAGTCCTGAGATTCCGGCACCAAGTGGCTGAGAATGGGCTAATGCCCGAGCACGAAGGGGTGGGCAGGCCGCCTTGCATGCCGACTATGTGCAGGCCCTGGCCTGGGCTGGGCAGAACAGCCTCTGCCAGAAATCAGACCCTGTTCAACAGGTACCCTCACCAGGTGCCCGCCCTGTGCCCGGGGTTTTCCATGCATTACCTTGTTTCCTCTCATCAGCCCTGTGGGAGGTGTTATGTCCCAATTTATCAAGGTGAGCAGACTGAGACCACACCATGGGGTCCCATCCCCTCCTCACCAAGGAGTGGCAGTGGGCATCCCGGGCAGGAGGGACTTGCAGAGCTGGTCACATAACCGGGGAGGGCAGAGTGGGGTGACCCTGGTACAACTGAGCTTTGTGGACATAGGAGAAGAGGAAGTGCTGGAGAAGGGGCCGCGGAAACAGAAGGAGCTGGCCCAGCAGCACCTCCCTGTCCAGAGATGGCTATATAAATATATATAAATATATATAAATATATAAATATATATATTATAAATGGTATTGTTTTCCTGATTTCCTTTTCATTATTCTCCTTATTGGTGTATAGGAATCAAACTGATTTTTGTATGTTTACCTTGTATCCTGCTACTCTGCTGAATCTTTCTATTAGTTCCAGTCAATTTCTCATGGAGTCTTTAGGGTTTTCTATGTATAGTATCATATCATCTGCAAACAGGGACAGTTTCACTTCTTCATTACCAATTTGGATGCCCTTTATTTCTTTTTCTTGCCTTATTGTTCTAGCTAGGACTTCCAGCACAATGTTAAATAGGAGTGGTGATAAAGGGCATCCTTGTCTTGTTCCCGTTCTCTAGGGGAATGTTTTCAGCCTCTCTCCATTAAGTATGATGTTGTCCGTTGGTTTTGCATAGATAACCTTTATTATGTTGAGAAATTTCCCTTCTATACCTATTTGATTGAGAGTTTTTATCAGGAATGGGTGTTGGACTTTGTCAAATGCATTTTCTGCATCAGTTGAGATGATCATGTGATTCTTTTCTTTCCTTTTATTTATGTGGTGGATTACGTTGATTGATTTTCTAATGTTGAGCCATCCTTGCATAGCTGGTATGAATCCTACTTGGCGTGGTGTATTATTTTTTTGATATGATGCTGAATTCTATTGGCTAGAATTTTGTTGAGATTTTTTGCATCTATATTCATGAGAGATATTGGTCTGTAATTTTCTTTTTTGTGGCGTCTTTGCCCGGTTTTGTTATCAGCATTATGCTGGCTTCATAGAATGAATTTGGAAGTGTTGCTTCTTTTCCATGCTCTGAAAGAGCTTGAGTAGTACTGGTACAAGCTCTTCTGTGAATGTTTTGTAGAATTCTCCAGTGAAGCCATCTGGGCCAGGGCTTTTTTTTGTTGGGAGTTTTTTTAATTAACTTTTCAATCTTTTCTCTTGTTATGGGTCTGTTCAGATTTTCAACATCACTTTGTTGTAGTTTGGGTAGCTAGTGTGTTTCTAGAAATTTATCCATTTCTTCTAGCTTTTCAAATTTGTTGGAGTATAGCTGTTCATAATATTCTGTTACAATCCTTTTTCTTCCAGTTGGGTCTGTTGTAATGTCACCCATTTCATTTCTTATTTGGGTTATTTGCGTCCTCTCCTGTTTTTCTTTTGTCAGTCTGGCCAGTGGTTTGTCGATTTCGTTGATTCTCTCAAAGAACCAATTTTTTGTTTTGTTGATTCTTTCTATTGTTTTTCTGTTCTCTATTTCATTTATTTCTGCTCTGATCTTCATTATTTCCTTTCTTCCGGTGGCTGTGGGCTTTTTTTGCTGTTCTCTTTCTATTTGTTTGAGTTGTGTAGTTAATATTTTGATTTTGTCCCTTTCTTCTTTTTTGATGTGTGCATCTACTGCTATAAATTGTCCTCTGAGGACTGCCTTTGCTGTGTCCTAAAGGTTTTGGTATGATGTGTTTTCATTCTCATTTGATTCTAGGAATTTTTTGATTCCATCTCTGATTCCTTCTATTACACAGTGATGTGTAAGCAGGGTATTATTCAGTTTCCATGTAGCTGATTTTTTTTCCTTGCTCTTTCTGTTGTTAATTTCTACCTTGATGGCATTGTGGTCAGAGAAGACACTTTGAATTATCTCAACGTTTTGGATCTTGTTGAGGATTGCTCTGTGGCCTACGATGTAGTCTATTCTGGAGAACGTTCCATGTGCATTGGAAAAGAATGTGTACTTTGCAGCTGTTGGGTGGAGTGTTCTATATATGTCTATGAGGTCAAGTTGGCTGATTGTGCCCTTTAGACCTCCTCATCTTTGCTGAGTTTCATTTTATTGTTCTGTCCTTTACTGACAGTGGTGTGTTGAAGTTTCCTACTATTATTGTGGAACTGTCAATTTCTCTTTTCAGTGTTGTTAGAGTTTGTTTTATGTATTTTGGAGCCCTGTCATTGGGTGCGTTGATGTTTATTATGGTTATGTCTTCATGACGGATCATCGCCTTAATCATTATATAGTGTCCTTCTTTGTTTTTATGGTTGATTTTGTTTCAAAGTCTATTTTATGTGAGATTAGTATTGCCACTCCCGCTCTTTTTTGGTAGTTGTTATCTTGATATATTTTTTTCCAACCTTTGACTTTTAATAAATTCACCTCTTTGTTTCTAAGGTGTGTCTCTTGTAGATAGCATATTAATGGATCCTGTTTTCTTATCCATTCTGTCACTCTCTGTCTCTTTATGGGTGCGTTGAGTCCATTTACATTCAGTGTAATTATTGATAGATGTGAGTTTGTTGCTGTCATTTTGTAGGGCTTTTTTTTTGTGGTGCTGACGTTTTGTTCTTACTCTCTTGTGCTGAGTTACTTTTGTTTGTGGATTGTTTTTTCATCTCTTTTGTTTTTGTAGGTTTTGTTTTTGCTGAGACTTTATGTTTTTCCTCTTTATTTTTATGATTATGTGTATTAACTTTCTTTTTGGTTACCATGAAATTTACCCTTATCTTTCTAAGTTTGAAGCAGTCTATTATTACTTTGTATTGCCTTGCCTTCCTCTCCATTAGAAGGTTCTATACCTACACTGTTTATTCCCTCTTTTATTGTTCTGATGTTGTTGTCATTTACTGATTAACTGCTCTGATTCCAAATTGTATTTCTTTTGGTTCTGGATAGTCCTTGAGAGTTCATTTCCTAGATTGGTATCTGGTTGGTACGATCCTGCATCCTAGATTCTGCCTGTGAGCTGAAGTTGTTTGTTGTCAGATTGGAGGACTCCCTTTAATACTTCTTGTAAGTTTGGTTTGGTTTTTACATATTCCCTTAATTGCTGTTTATCTGGAAATGTCCTAATTTCACCATCATATTTGAAAGACAGTTTTGCATAGTTTTGGCTGGCAACTTTTTTCTTTCAAGGTTTTATATACATCATCCCATTGCCTTCTTGCTTGCATGGTTTCTGCCGAGTAACCTGAGCTTAGTCTTATTGTTTCTCCTCTGTATGTGACTTCTTGTTTTTCATGAGCTGCTCTCAGGATTCTTTGTTTGTCTTTGATTTGGCAAGTGTGAATATGATATGCCTTGGTGATTTTCTTTTGGGGTTATGCTATATGGGGTTCATTGAGCTTCTTGGATTGCCAGCTTTTCATCTTTCATGATATTGGGGAAGTTTTCTGTCAGCAGTTCTTCAATGATCCTCTGTGAAGTGTCTGATTTTTAGGGGCTCCCAGTTATCTAGTCTCTTTTCTGGTGCTTGTGCATTGTTACTTGTGGTTCGTATTACGTTTATGCCATGTATTAGGGCTCCTAGCATTGTCCCTATTTTTTCTTCCATCATCTTTATTGCTTTCAATTTTACATTTAGGCCTTTGATCCATTTTGAGTTATTTTTTGTGAATGGTGTGAGGTATGGGTCTTGCTTCAGTTTTTTGCAGATGAATATCCAGTTACGCCAGCACCATTTGTTAAAGAGACTGTCTTTTCCCCAATCAATGGACTTTGGGCCTTTGTCAAATATCAGCTTCTCATAGGTGGATGAATTTACGTCTGGATTCTCAATTCTGTTCCGTTGGTCTATGTATCTGTTGTTGTACCAGTACCAGGCTGTTTTGACTACCGTGGTGGTATAACAGGTTCTAAAACCAGGGAGTCTGAGTTCTTGTACTTTGTTCTTCTTTTTGAGTAATGCTTTACTTACCCAGAGCCCCTTCTCTGTCCATGTGAAGTTGGTGATTTGTTTCTCCATCTCATTAAAAAATGCCATGGGAATTTGGATCAGGATTGCATTGTATCTGTAGATTGCTTTGGCTAGAATTGACATTTTCATAATGTTGAGTCTTTGTATCCATGAGCAAGGTATGTCTTTCACTTATGCAGGTCTCTTTTGGTTTCTTGCAGTAGTGTCTTGTAGTTTTCATTGTATAAGTCTTCTACATCTCTGGTTAGATGTCTTCATAAGTATTTTATCTTCTTGGGGGCTATTGTAAATGGTATTGTTTTGGTGATTTCCT
The DNA here is from genome assembly GCA_030035585.1 of Dugong dugon. Classification (NCBI taxonomy): domain Eukaryota; kingdom Metazoa; phylum Chordata; class Mammalia; order Sirenia; family Dugongidae; genus Dugong; species Dugong dugon. The sequence goes on along the minus strand of CM057476.1, from coordinate 36,019,733 downwards.
CTTGGAAGTTCTCTATGTTGGTGTACAGGAATCCAACTGATTTTTCTATGTTTATCTTGTATCCCAATACTTTGCTGAAATCTTCTCTTAGTTCCAGTTTTCTTGTGGATTCTTTGGGGTTTTCTGTGTATAAGATCATATCATCTGCAAATAGAGATACTTTTACTTCTTCCCTACCAATCTGGATGCCCTTTATTTCTTTTTCTAGCCTAATTGTTCTGGCTAGGACCTCCAGCACAATGTTGAATAAAAGTCTTGATAAAGGGCATGATAATGATTCTGGGTCTTATTTTCAAGGGGAATGCTTTCAATATCTCTCTCCATTTAGGATGATGTTGGTTATTGGTTTTGTATAAATGCCCTGAAGTATATTGAGGAATTTCCCTTCTATTCCTATTTTGTTGAGAGTTTTTATAATGAATGGGTGTTGGACTTTGTCAAATACCTTTTCTGCATCGATTGATAAGATGATGTGATTCTTGTCTTTTGTTTTATTAATGTGATAGATTACATTGATTGTTTTTCTAATGTTGAAGCATCGCTGCATACCTAGTATAAATCCCACTTTATCATGGTGAACTATTTTTTTGATATGTTGCTGAATTCTATTGGCTAGAATTTCGTTGAGGATTTTTGCATCAATGTTCATGAGGGATATTGGTCCGTGATTTTTTTTGTGGTGTCTTTACATGGTTTTGGTATCAGGGTTATGCTGGCTTCACAGAATGAGTTTGGGAGTATTCCATCCTTTTCTATGCCCTGAAATACTTTTACTAGTAGTGATGTTAACTCTTCTCTTAAAGGTTGGTAGGATTCTCCAGTGAAGCCGTCTGGGCCAGGGCTTTTTTTGTAGGGAGTTCTTAATTACCTTTTCAATCTCTTCTTTTCTTATGGGTTTCTTTAGTTGTTCTACCTCTGTTTGTGTTAGTTTAGGTATGTAGTGGGTTTCTAGAAATTTGTCCATTTCCTCTAGGTTTTCAAATTTGTTAGAGTACAATTTTTCATAGTATACTGTTATGATTCTTTTAATTTCAGTTGAGTGTGTTGTGGTATCACCCATCTCATTTCTTATATGGGCTATTTGCTTCCTTTTCTGTTTTTCTTTTGTCATTTTGGCCAATGGTTTATCAATTTTGTTAATCTTTTCCAAGAATGAGCTTTTGGTCTTGTTAACTCGTTCAATTGTTTTTCTATTCTCTATTTCATTTATTTCTGCTCTAATTTTTATTATTTCCTTTCTTCTGGTGCCTGAGGGCTTCTTTAGCTGCTCTCTTTCTGCTTGTTCCAGTTGTATGGTTAATGTTTTGATTTTGGCCCTTTCTGCTTTTTGGATGTGTGCATTTATTGCTATAAACTGACCTCTGAACACTACTTTTGCTGTGTCCCAAAGGTTCTGGTAGGATGTGTTTTCATTCTCATTTGATTCTGTGAATTTCTTTATTCCATCCTTAATTTATTCTATAACCCTGTAGTTTTTGAGCAAGGTGTTGTTCAGTTTCCATGTGTTTGATTTTTGTCCCTTGATTTTTCTGTTATTGATTTCTATTTTTATGGCTTTATGGTCAGAAAAGATGCTTTGTAGTATTTTGATGCTTTGGACTTAGTTAAGGCTTGATTTATGGCCTAACATGTGGTCTATTCTTGAGAATGTTCCATGTGCGCTGGAAAAGAAACTATACTTAGCTGCTGTTCGGTGTAATGTTTGGTATACGTCTATGAGATCAAGTTGGTTGATTGTAGCATTTAGATTTTCTGTGTCTTTGTTGAGCTTCTTTCTGGATGCTGTGTCCTTCACTGAAAGTGGCGTGTTAAAGTCTCCTACTACTGTTGTGGAGCTGTCTCTCTCTCTTTTCAATGCTCTTAGTTTGTTTTATGTATTTTGGAGCTCTGTCATTGGGTGCACAAATCTTTATTATAGTTATGTCCTCCTGGTGTATTGACTCTTTAATCATTATATAGTGTGCTTCCTTATCCTTTGTGGTGGATTTTACTTTAAAGTTTATTTTCTCAGAGATTAATATTGCCACTCCTGCTCTTTTCTGATTGTTGTTTGCTTGATATATATTTTTCCATCCTTTGAGTTTTAGTTTGTGTCTTTAAGTCTAAGATGTGTCTCTTGTAGGCAGCATATAGATGGATCTTTTTTTTTATCCAATCTGCTACTGTCTGTCTCTTTATTGGTGCGTTTAGTCCATTTGCATTTAGTGTAATTATTGATAGGGCTGAGTTTAGTGCTGTCATTTTGATGTATTTTTGTGTGTGCTGTTCACAGTTTCTTTGTTCCACTTAATTGTCTGACCTGAGTCATTCTTCTTTGTGTATTTTCTTTTCATCTTTTTCATAGTTGTTGATTTTGTATTTGCTGAGTCTTTATATTTGTCTTGTTTTTTATTTTGATGTGTAGGATTGTTAGTTTCCTTTGTGGTTACCTTAATATTTACCCCTATTTTTCTATATTTATACCAGTCTTTTATGTCTTTATATCACCTTGACTTCCTCTCCATATGAAAAATCTATGTCTACATTTTTTAGTCCATTTTGTTTTCATGTTGTCATCTTTTACATATTGACATCTCTGTTTCCCTATTTTCAATGTTTTAGCTTTGATTTATTTTTGTGACTTCCCTATCTGGGTTGATATCTGGTTGCTCTGTCCTATGTTCTAGTCTTGGGTTGTTATCTGATGTTACTGATTTTCTAACTGGAGGACTCCCTTTAGTATTTCTTGTAATTTTGGTTTGCTTTTTGTAAATTCCCTAAACTTCTGTTTATCTGGAAATGCCCTAACTTAACCATCATATTTGAGAGACAGTCTTCCTGGATATATAATTCTTGGCTGTTAATTTTTTTCCTTCAAGGCTTTATATATGTCATCCCATTGCCTTCTTGCCTGCATGGTTTCTGCTGAGTAGTCCGAGCTTATTCTTACTGACTCTCCTTTGTAGATGACTTTTCATTTATGCTTAGCCGCTCTTAAAATTCTCTCTTTATCTTTGGTTTTGGCAAGTTTGATTATAATATGTCTTGGTGACTTTCCGTTGGGATCTACCTTATGTGGGGTTCGATGAGCATCTTGGATAGATATCTTGTCATCTTTCACGATATTAGGAAAGTTTTTCTTCCAACAAATCTTCAACAATTCTCTCTGTATTTTCTGTTATTCCCCCTCCCCCACATTCTGGTATGCCAATCACTCATAGGTTATTCCTCTGGATCGAATCCCACATAATTCTTAGGTGTCTTCATTTTTTAAAATCCTTTTAACTGATTTTTCCTCAAATAAATTGGTGTCAAGTTCTTTATCTTCAATCTTACTAGTTCTGACTTCCATTGCCTCAGTTCAGCTCCTATGACTTTCTATTGAGTTGTCTTATTCTGAAATTTATTGTTAATCTTCTGGATTTCTGATTGCTGTCTCTCTATGGATTCTTGCAGCCTGTTAAATTTGTCATTATGTGCTTCTCTAATCTTTTTAAATTCCTCTATTTCATGTTCTGCGTTTTGCCTAATTTCCTTCCTGATTTCTTGAAGAGTTCTGTATATTTATCTTTTGTATTCTGCCTCTGGTAATTCCAAGAAATTTTCTTCCTCTGGAAAATTTCTAGAATGTTTTGGAGCTTGCTGAAGCCATCACAGTCTACCTCTTTATATGATTTGATATTGACTGTTGTCTCCAAGATGTCAATAAGTTATTATATTTATTTATTTTGTTTGCTTACTGTGTCCTAGCTTCTTGTTTTGTTTTGATATTCCCAAATAGGCTGCTCATGTGAGCTAGCCCAGTCACTGGTGCCCCTGAAGCTCTAATGTCCTGCCACCAGGTGGCCAGAACTGCCACTAAGTATGTCAGTGCAGGAGTCCACCCACTCTTCCTGTATGGATTCAGCTCAGGGGTCCAGGTAGTCAGCCACGAAGTGTGTGGTGCAGGCTCTCACCTACAGTCCTAGACAGGCATGGGTGATTGGTGTAGGCACAGGCATCTGGTTGCAGTAGGGGGACACACACTAAGCAAGGTAGGGGGCTGATGGCCACCCTCGAGTGTCTGGGAGGAAAGCAAGTCCCTGTTCCCTACAGCATGTAGGTGGGTGGGTTTTGCAGCTGGACTAAGAGTACCCAGTGCTGCTGGCTGTAAGGACTTGGGGGCACCTCTTACTCTTGGGGCCCTGTAGCAGGTAGTTAGGTGGCATGGGTGGAGCCACCAGTTCTCAGGCCCTTGATGTGGGTAGGTGAAGACCCTGCTTAATGGGAAGAGCAGTGTCAAATATCACGAACCTGCCACTTCACAGCTGAAACAGTTGAAGTTAGACTTCAGGTATACACCCTGCTGTACTGCAGTAATGAGGGCCTACGCTACTGAAACGGGCCCACCCAAGTCTACACAGGGGGAAAGGCACTCAAAGTCCATGGATCCCTTATGCCTGTGCCTAGGCAAAGGAACTGTGCCTACCCTGAGTTCCTGGATTAGGGGAGACAGCAGATTATTTTCTCCCCGTTTGTTAATTTGTTCCCTCTCCAAGGCTGGGAGAATTGCTCAGGGCACACGACAGGTCCTACTTCCAGCCCAGGGGACTCGTCAATCGCTGAAGCCATCCTGAACCCAATGCAGAGCAGGGAGCAGGGAGGTAAATGAGAAAGAGTTTTTTTGCTAAAGGGGGTGTTTTTGATACACGCGGTAGGCTAGAAGCAAATACTTAACTTTTGCCAATTGAGGGCTGCTTGTCGCTGGTTCTGGAAGGCCAAGTAGACTCCATGCTGCTGGGTCTCTCTCAATGTGGAAAACGCCTCTCGATCGCTTCTGCTTGCCTGCCTCACTGCTCACCCCGGAGCTGATCTGGGCTGAAGGCCTCAGTTCTGGCAACTCCTCGCTGCTTCCGAACCGTCTCTCCCTCCCCCTGCCACTCAATCTGATTCCTCAACTTTGCCTTTGATGTTCAGGGATCCTAGATTGTCATATATAATCGATTCACTTGTTTTTTCAGGTCTTTGTTGTAAGAGGAACCACCAGAAATGTCTGACTACTCCGCCATCTTGGCCCCACTTCAAAGGACATTTTCATTTTTTTCTTATTGTTGTAGTTAAATGAAGTTTACATTTCAAGTTAGTATCCCATACAAAATTTTTATACATACATTGTTATGTGACCCTCATTGCTCACCCTATTCTGCAAAAGCACACTCCTCCTTTCCACCCAATTCCCCATGACCATTCAACCAGCTCCTAACCCTCTCTGCCTTCCCATCTCACCTCTAGACAGAAGCTGTCCCTTTGGTCTCTTGTATCTACTTGACTAGGAGGCACACTCTTCATGAGTATCACTTTATGTCCCATAGTCTGGTCCAATCCCTGTCTGAAGAGTTGGCCTTGCAAATTGTTTTAGTTCTGGGCTGATAGAGAATACAGGGGCCATGCTTTCCGGGGTTACTCCAGTCTCAGTCAGACCATTAAGTATGGTCTTCTTACAAGAATTTGAGTTCTGTACCCCATCATTCTGCTGCTCCATCAGGGACTCTCTGTTGTGTTCGCTGCCAGGATGTTCACTGGTGGTAGAACCATCTAGTTCTTCTGGCCTCAGGCTAATGAAGTCTCTGGTTTATGTGGCCCATTCTGTCTCTTGGGCTCATACTTTCCTTGTGTCTTTGGTGTTCTTCTTTCTCCTTTACTCCAAGTGGTTAATTGACATAGATGTCCCCAGAAAGCATGGTCCCCAGACCCCTACCCCTGCTGCTCTGTCTCTCAAAGTGTTTGATTGTCTTCAGGAAACTTCTTAGCTTTGGTTTAGTCCAGTTGTACTGACTTCCCCAGTAATGTGTACTGTCCTTCCCTTCGCCTAAGATGATTCTTATCTACTATCTAGTTAGTGAATAATACTTGCCCTCCCTCCCCACCCCCGTAACCATCAAAGAATGTTTTCTTCTGTGTTTAAACCTTTTCTTGAGTTCTTATAATAGTGGACTTATACAGTATTTGTCCTTCTGTGACTAAATTCACTCAGCATAATAAGTTCCAGCTTCCACCATGTTATACGATATTTCACAGCTTTATCGTTGTTCTTTATCATTGGGTAATATTCAATTGTGTAGATATACCATAATTTGTTTATCCATTCATCCGTTGATGGGCAGTTAGGTTGTTTACATCTTTTTACTATTGTGAACAGTGCTGCAATGAACATGGGTGTGCATATATCTATTTGTGTGACGGCTCTTATTTCTCTAGGATCTATTCCAAGGAGCAGGATAGCTGGATCATACGGTACTTCTATTTCTAGCTTTTTAAGAAAGTGCCAAATCGATTTCCAAAGTGGTTGTACCATTTTACATTCCCACCAATAGTGTATAAGTGTTCCAGTCTCTCCACAACCTCTCCAGCATTTATTATTTTGTGTTTTTTTGATTAAGGCTAGCCTTGTTGAGGTGAGATTATATCTCATTGTAGTTTTGATCTGCATGTCTCTAATGGCTAATGATCGTGAGCATTTCTTCATGTGTTTGTTAGCCATCAAGGGACCTTTTTAAAGTGTTAAAAAGTAAAGATGTCACTTTAAGGACTAAGATGCTCCTGACCTCACATGCATGTGAAAGCTGCCAGCAAATAAGGAAGACCCAAGAAGAATTGACACTTTTGAATATGGTGTTGGTGAAGAATATTGAATATACCATGGACTGCCAAAAGAACAAACAAATCTGTCTTGGAAGAAGTACAGCCAGCATGCTCCTTATGAGCAATGATGGCAAGTCTTTGTCTCACATAATTTGGACGTTATCAAGAGGGAGCAGTCCCTGGAGAAGGACATCATGCTTGGTAAATTAGAGGATCAGCGAGCAAAAAAGAGGAAGACCCTCAATAATATGGATTGACTCAGTGGCTGCAACAATGGGCTCAAGCATAGCAACGATCATGAGGATAGTGCAGGACCTGGCAGTGTTTGGTTCTGTTGTACATAGGGTCACTATGAACTGGAACCAATGCCATGGCACCTAACAACAACAAAATGTTATCTTGCCTTTAATAAACCTCTTTAACAGAGTATGCAGTTTTTACTCTTTTACACTCTCCTCCGACACTCACTTGATGCATCAGCCAAAGCAAATGCAGCTACATTCAGGCCCCTCAGCCTTTGCTCATGCCATCACTGACTTCAGTGTTGTCCTTCTACCCACTGCCACAGCTGCAGAACCAGTTGTGGGTGTGGACCTGGCATATCTGTTTTCATGAGCCCTCTTAGTTTCTCAGCAGCACTGCATTTCAGTGTGGGGAAACTGGGGCTGGCCTAGACTCACAAAGCACTCCCAGGTTTCCAGATACAGTTCTGTCCTCCTCCTGGCCTTCAGGCCTCACTGCAATCCTCTTCCACTGGGCAGAGTTCCAATCCGGCCTGTGAGACTTGAAAGCCACCGCCCGAGTCAGGCCCTCAGTTGCTATTTCTGTCTGTTAGAAGCTTTCCTCTACACCAGGACTTTGAGAGGCAGCTCGGAAGACAAAAGGGTCGCGGCTCCTTTAAGGAGTCCGAGGGGGCGCGCCCCGATCTTTTGTCCGGGCGGTGGCGCGCGCGTAAGCGTCAACGCTCGCGCATGCGCATGGCGGGCGGCCTAGACAGCGGTGGTAGCGGTGGCGGTGGCTGAGGGGTCCACAGCTACGGGAGCACCCGACCCAGCGCAGCCTTCGTCTCTTGGCCTCGGCTCCCCTCGGCGCGGCGCGTCCCGGCCCCGCCTCTGCCCTCTTGGCCTTTCGCAGTCCGGCCCCGGTCGCCCACCTCTGCCGCCGCAATGATGATGATGGCGCTGAGCAAGACCTTCGGGCAGAAGCCCGTCAAGTTCCAGCTGGAGGATGATGGCGAGTTCTACATGATCGGCTCCGAGGTACCGCGGCGCGTCCTCGCCCTACCCCGCCCTGCAAGAGTCCCCGGGGCGGGTCTGCGCACGGGGGGCGCGCGTCTCCATTCATCGCGACGGGCGCGCGCGCGGGGCCTGGGGAGGACTTTCGGGGGTGTGGTCTACCCAGGCTCCGCCCCGGGCTTTCAGCGTTCAGAGTTTAAGTTTCCTCCTGCTCCAGGGTTCACCCAGCTGCCAGGGCTTAGGCCCTAGAGGTGCCACTTGGACCTCGCTAAGCTGGTCCACCGCCAGCCAGTACGCAAAGAAAAGGGATGTTTTGGTTAGCCGCTGCGGTGCATGAGGGGGTTGCCCTTAAACTGTTGCCCTTAAACGTTTTGAGATGTTGGCAAGCTCATGTGCACCTTGCCCCCGTTGTTTCATCTAAGATCCTGAAATCGCGGGTTGGAAACCGGGAGCTTAGTAAGCGCTCCTCCCTTTTTGTTTTCGTTGCCGCGGAGGTGGGCCAAACCAAACCAAACCTACTGCCATCGGTCGATTCTGACTCATAGCGACCCTGTAGGAGCAGAGATCTCTCAGCACTTCAGAAGCAATTGGCACTTTGGAGATTTGTGAACGGGCTGACCTGAATTATTATAGGGGGAAGGTTCTACCCTTTAATCTTCATTTACAAGTGACAGCACTGTGAGCCAGCTGGAGGACTGGCTTTAGGAAAAGCCTACAACTGTTCCTCTGATGGGGGTTTTTACTAAGTATATTAAGTTTTGCCAAATTGCCTTATATTAGTCTTTCCTGATCTAAAGCCAGTACCTAGCTAGTATATATTTCCTTTTTTCTTTCTTTAATTCATGAGTATAAATAAAATTCACAGGTGCAAATGTCACACCGTTGAGTCTCTTATGTGATGAGGTAAGTGCTGATCCTGGAGAGTGAACACAATTACAAAATGCCAAGGGCTTCCTCTCCTTGTAGCAGGTTTCACTGTCATAGTCCAACATCTCATTCATGTTTTTAAAAGTTTTGTTCCTTTTCTTCACCATTGAGCATAGCATGAAAGAATCAAGCCTGTGATTGTCACACTGAGGCTGTCAGGACCCCTCATGACTCCCATCTTGTCTTAGTTGTATCAAGTTTATGAGGCCAGTGTTGTTAGTCGCCTCAGAACTTTAATGTTTCACTAATTTTTATAAAACAGGAAGGGCAGGATGCGATAAATTCTTCATGTTATCATGTGAGTGCTACTGTTCAAAGAAAGCTTAGCTGGGGACAGGGAGCCAGTTTCTGTCTATCTCTCCCTGCTCAGAAGGACCCTCAGCGCCCACCTGCATGCAGAGCTCAGAAAGGAGTTTCCGTATGTGCTGTTGGGCAGGCTGTTTAATGACAAACCTTTACCTGACCTAATGGTAAAGTAGAAGGTCACCGAAAGTAGAGGGTCGGCTTTTCACTGACCCTCTATGAGATGGATTGACGCAGTGGCTGCCTCTCAAGCATAGCAACGATTATGAGGATGGCGCAAGACTGGGCAGTGTTTCACTCTGTTGTGGATAGGGTCCCTATGAGTCAGAACCCACTTGATGGCACCTAGCAACAACAATGGCCCTGACTTGGAGTGGGTGGTCCTTTTGAGAAAAAAGCTTCCTTTTATTTGAAGGAGCAAAGTAGTTGGGAAGAAGCTACAGCCAGGTGGGAAGACCATCGGGGGCCTGGTTCTAGCCTCCTCCGTCTACATCACTTTTCTCATCTGTACAGTAAGATGCTCGGATAGCATCTGGAAGACCTTCCATGTAACACTCTTTAGGTTTTTGGAAAGCTCACAACAGTCTTTTCTTTCAGCCCATTTGCTCCTGGCCCAGCTTGTTGAGTGACAGTGATTTCATGAGGGTCCCTTTGTTCCTACCCCAGACTGTAGAGACCTAGGTAGGAGAGGCCTACACTTGTACTCTTGGGCCAGGCTTAACAAGCATCAGCCCTTTGGTGTTTGGGGAAGGGTTCAAGGCCAGAATGCTATCTGTGGATATCCATTAGCTCCTGTGACTGTTGGCTGGAGGCCCTTGGACCCCTTGCCCTTAGAAACAGCCTCTGTGTTCTGAGAGGCAGACCGACCATGGTCCCACGCCCAGCACCCCTGTGTGACACCCCGTGGAGCTGCCTTAGGCAGCATCTGCAGTTGCTGTATGTGTCCTTATCCTCTCACCATGTACAGGCAGCTGTGGTCACCAGGCCTGGTCACAGAGCTGAGAGGACCCTGAAAAATCACTGAGCCCAGTTTGACACTGAAGGACACTGACCTTCGTTTGACAGTTGGTACACCTGGGTTCAGAGAGCGCCAGGGCTGATGCAGGGAAAACCCAGGGGGATGGCACCAGTGTCCTAAGTTCTGAAGGGGTCTCAGGAGGGGCTGAGGGGTCCCAGAGTCCCGTGGGACCTGCAGGGCAGTAATGGGGGGCATTGTGGTCAGTTTCTTTTCAAAAATCTCATGAGAATTCTGCACTTATCCTTGGGTGGCACCAGCACACAAGGCAGGGGTGGCTGGCTTCTGTGCTTACTGTCTGGAGCAGGAGGGCTTGTGCTACGGAGAGGTTCTGGTTGATGCATATACACATCTTGGACTCGTGAAACATAGAGAAACTAGCTTTTACTTAATAAATATACTATGCTGGGTAGGTAAAGTGGGAAAAGTCATAGCAGTGGTCTTTTGTGGAACAGAGTTCAGCAGTGCTGTGCATTTGACAGAGGAGTCGAGGTACCCAGTAAAGGAAGGTGATCAAGGTCTCCAAGGGAGCCAGCACCTGGCCCCCAGGCCACTGGCCACGGGGCAGGGGTGGGGGCTCCGAGTGATAACTTTTTTTTTTTAAACTTTTTTTTGTACTTTAGATGAAGGTTTACAGAATAAATAGTTTCTCATTAAACAGGTAGTACACATATTGTTTTATGACATTGGTTAACAACCCCATGACAACACTCTCCCTTCTCGACCTTGAGGACCTTTTCCGAGTGATAACTTTTGAGAAGTCAGTAAGACAGTGGGGTTTCTTCATAAAAACTTGAGGGATGGATTTCTTTTCCTGAAGGAAGGTATGTGTTTGGTTATAGGGACAAACAAACTGAAGCTTTTGTACAGGGAAGTAATTTATATAGCAGTCCAGCGAATGCCAATAAATGCTTTTTAACTCTTAGGAAAATTCCTTTGGTATCCCTGGTTTGAGTTTTGTTACTAAACTAAGTAACATGGGCCATGAGAGAAATTATTCTGCATCCGTCTAAAATTAAGAAACCTTTCTGATGTTTATTATATTGTAAAGATATCAAAGTCTTTCTTAAAAGAAGGTCATAGAGGCCATACATTTTTGGAGAGTGCCAGAGATCTTTATTCCAAATCAGAATCTCGGCAAGCATCATGGTGAGCTTGGGGTGCCTGCCTCCTGGGGAAACTGCGGTTCCGCTGGCACCTGGTCAGGCCTTTCGAACTTGGTCCTGTTACCAGAAGGCAGATGTTATCCTGCCTTATGCTGCAAATGCGGGCCACATGTGCACAGTGGTTGAGCCCTTGATGTTAGCGGCATGGGTTTTATCACCGTTGCAAGGCTGGCACCTGGGGGCTGGCCCCGGGCCTGCCCGCCTGTCTGTCACTCTGCCCAGTGGAGCTCCTGCACCAGGACCTCCTTTCTGCGTCAAGGCACGACCCTCATAGTGACCTTTCTTGCTTTACTCACAGGTGGGAAACTACCTCCGTATGTTCCGAGGTTCTCTGTACAAGAGATATCCCTCACTCTGGAGGCGGCTAGCCACTGTGGAAGAGAGGAAGAAAATAGTTGCATCGTCACATGGTAAAAAAACAAAACCTAACACTAAGGGTGCGTCTTCACGAGGGTTTGTAAACCTGTTTCAAAACCACTCGCTTATGTCATCGAGATAAAACGTTTTCACTCCGGAGTGTCTTCACTGCAGCCTTGCTTAGTCTGATGCTGCCAGGGCGTCCCTGGGCAGTGCTGCCCTGCCAGCTACCATCAGTGGGTGAGAAAGCACTCAGTGAGCAGAGTGTGGCCGAATGCAGGTCTTTCCAGATGGGTCTGTGGGGGCAGGGGGTGGGGTGGGGCCGGGAGCGGGTGTCGTGAAGACATGATGGTCTCAAAATGTTTTAGGAATGCTGTGATGCTCTGCCATCCGCATGGTGTGTCGACATCATCATCCTCCATGCCGCCTGAGCAGTGGGTGGTGACCCTACCGCTCACTTCCCTGGGGCCTCACCGCTTGCTTTTCACAGCACTCCACTCTGTAGCGCCACATCGTGGGCAGCAGTGCTCATGCTCATGTGCATGTCTGGGCTTGCCAGGGCAGGGTGTGTGCTGCTTGGTGGTGAGTTGCTCACCACTTGTAAAGCAAGTGTGCCTTGGGCCATGGCAGCTCTGTACAGGGTGAAGGGGTGCTTTTTCAACACTGGGGTCTCCCTGAGAGCCCCCTGGGTACAGATAGGCATGGATGCAGAGCAGTGTTTGACAAGTGGTGAGGCTGCCTCTACTAAGCAGAGGCACCTTGTAGAGAGCTGCCCGGCCCCTCGGGTAAAGGCCTGCCCCGCAGCTCCGTGTGCATGTGTGTGCGTGTGTGTGCATGCGTGTGCATGCACATATGAGTGGTTTTGCAGTCTGTGCAGTTTGGTTCTGTCCGTAGGTATAGCTGTGGTCTTGTCCACTGTGGACAAAGTAGTGGTTCTTTTAAGCCAGGAGCTAGAGCTGCTTTTTCATCTGCTGCTGTAACCTTTCCACTGACACCCTTAAACAAGTATCCCTGTCCTTTCCCCAGTGGAGCACTACCCACTAACACAGCAAGGCCCTGCTTTGCTTTCCTCTCTGCATGTCCAAATGAGGTCCTGGTGACGACATTTCCACCTTATGCGTGGAAACACCTCCGTGTAACTGAGCCATTTCTCCAGAGAACCAGGCTGGATTGTGCAGAGGTGGTGGCTCCTGACGGAGGTCCCCTGCAGAGCTTTGGGGAGGTCTGCTATAACATGCCCTGCTTTCAAATGGCACACCTCAACTGATGCCTAGGAACCCATGTTTGGCGTGGAGCAGCTCTTTCAAACTTCCTGGTCTCTTGTTTTAAAAGAAAGTGTTTTCCATCTTTCATCCCATCCCTCCACTCTGCTTCATGTTGTGCATCACAGTGGTGTCAAACCTCTGGGCACTGGTGGTCTCACCCTGGGCTACCTTCTCCCAGGAGGGCCCAGGGACACATGTTCTGGAGTCTGGGGTCCCCACTGCTGTGCTGTGCGGTTGTTGCTGGTGCAGCTGCCTCTACCACCCTCTGCCCAAACAAACCCAAAGGGTCATCACCAGTAGGACTTGTGCGTAAAGCCCTCAGACCCCACGGCCCTTTTGGAAGAGGCTGGCGCTGGGCAGTAGTGGGTTTGACACCTTGCTCTCCCCGCGCTCTGCATGCAAGGATCCTTGATATGCTGTGCTCAGTGCTGGCTGCTGCCAGACCTCGCTCCTACCCCCCTGCAGGCTGACTGAAGCAGTGTCTCTTGGTTATAGATCATGGCTACACAACACTGGCCACCAGTGTGACCCTGCTGAAGGCCTCTGAGGTGGAGGAGATCTTGGATGGCAATGACGAGAAGTACAAGGCTGTCTCCATTAGCACGGAGCCCCCCACCTACCTCAGGTACAGCCCTGGGCAGGTCAGCACTGGGTGCCCACACTGTCCTTTCCATACTTGGGAACCCACTGAGGCATGTACTTTTAAACACTTCACCCGCTTAGCACACAAATTGTTTGAACAGGTTTCCGAGTGTCTTCAACGTCTTTGGAATTTATAAGAAACGTAAGCCAAGTCCTGGTGCTGGTGAGTCACTGGGAATGCTCTGACAGTTCAGTTAACTTGTCAGAAAATGTAGTGGTGCAGGTAGACTCACGAAAGAAACAAACAGTAGGTTTGAATGCATAAAAATGGAGAGCCTTTAAAAGACCATCTATAACAAAATAAAAAAGCAAATGACAGATTGGGAAGTTGCTGTTATTTTGAGTGCCTGTTCAATCAGATGTAGAAGAGAAACTCAGTTACCCCAGTAGATTAGTGGGTGGAATAACAAACACGAGGGTGAAGGTTTGACCCCAGGTGGCATTTGAAAAATTCAAAGTAAAAAAAATCCAGCGGCAAATAAAGGACAGAGATTTGTGGCTCTGTGCATGGTGTGCCCTTTATAAAGCTTTGTGACATCAGACAGTGTTGTGTCCTCTGACCACAAATTCCACACACATGTTCTCTGCAGCTTGTGAATAACAGTGGAAAACATATGAAGCCTGAGCATCCAGCCTCAGGGAGTGGCCACATCGGTGAAATACAGCCCCTTGACAAGCTAAGCTATAACCGTTGTGTTCTCATCGAGTAGACGCTGCAGTGACCCAAAGCCTGGGTCCTGTGAGATGAGCCAAATGCAGAACTGTACCTACCTACGTTATACTTCTTGCTCTCAAGAAAAGAAGCATTTATATGCACAAAACCCAGGGAGCACTAAGCAAAAAAAAAAAAGAATTCTTGCTTAGAGAGATGTGGTTGTAGAAGATCATTTCTTTCCAGATTTTCCCTCATCTTTGTTATTGGATTGTTTCTGTGATTCCAAAAGAAAGCAAAAGGTGGCAGGCATCCAGCCAAACCGTGCTGGAGACGTGTGCTCTGCAGATTCTGTCCTTGAGGGATGTGGTGAGAACACAGGGTGGCCGGCCCCTCCCTGAGGAGCCCCTGCAGGAAATTGTGTGCGTGTAGGGTGGCTTTTAAGTCTGCACAGTCAGCTAGGAGCTTCTAGGCTGTAAGTACATTCGTGGGGATGGTGTTGCATGAGGAGCAGCTGAGGGAGTGGAGTCCTGTTCTGCTAACGGCAGAGCGGCAGTGCTGCTTGAGGTTGATGGGAACAGGGAGCGCTGTCCCACGGCTCAGCCCAATGAGGGACCAGCGACCACCACACTCAATGCCAGGCAGTTGCGACACAGGCAGACACACCCCTCAGGGCTCTTGGGAAGGTCTTGCAGTAGAAGGAAAGTTGCATCATGTGACTCGGGTTCTCTGTCCCGTGTCCAGCTGTGTGTGTTGTCACGCGTGCTCGCCATGTCTGACATAGCTTGCATTGTCTACTGGAAATGGCTGCCAGGCGAGTGGAGGCCAACTGGACATGAGAGACAGTTACTGAGGTGGGCTTAGCTCCAGGTCCAGGAGGGGAGCCCGTGAGGAAAGAGAGGGTGGCCCTGCTGCATCGGAATCGCATGTGGACATTGTGAAGAATTCGTATTCCCGGCCCTGCTCCAGAGTGGGGTCACCTGGTCTGAGTGGGGCTCAGGACTTGACTCCTTATAATTTTGCCCCCTTAATGAGTTTGCACAGCCAGGATTGGGAACCATAGCCCAGGCAGGCTGTAATGAGGACCTGGTTTTGCTGTCCCAGGTCTTAGTCCCTACCCAGATAAGCTCCTGGTTCCCTGTTTTCTCAGGTCTCTGGTCACAAGATCAAAGCCAGGCCTGTGTCCAGGAGATGTGATAGAATGCTCCCTGCCCAGCCTACAGGCAGGGTGGTCTTGAGCCTCCTATGTGAGGTACAGGTAGCCCCCATCATTGGAGAGAAAAGGATGAGAGGGCCAGCACCTAGGCAGGTCTCTGCTGCTGGCAGGGGGCCCATCAGCCTGTGTCACTCTGAACTGTGACAGTAATTAGAGGGGACATTGTGCAGGTGTCGGGGTAGAAGGATGAACTAAGCAGTCACTGCCCTCGTGCTGCTCACAGTCTCTCCAGGGAGGACAGACCCCAAGCGTGGTGAAGGAGCCCAGCACGGAAGCTCAGTCTAGAATAGCTTCAGGTGTTTTTCTAGTCATAAGAGCAATCTGTAATTCCAGGAAAAGAGTGAGCCCTTTATGGGGCATAGGTTATGTAAATGACTTTAAGCATCACTTTCTAGAAGGCATTACCAGTACATCTTCTCACCTCTGCTGGTCTGGAAGCTTAGCGGCCAGGAGCCCTTCCCGACCCATCTCAGGATGGCTCTCACATATAAAACAGCAGCGTGTTCACATCCCTCCCTGCTTCAGATCTTCAGGGATGTCCACCAAGTTCAGCCCATTTCTCACAGGGTGTGGGAGACCCTGTAGTCGGACCTTTCTCTCTCAACCTTGGCCCTGCTATGTCCTTACTGAGCTGGGCTCCCTGTGCCTGCAACTCCTGTCCTTTCTTGGTCCTCCCCATGAACTCCTGCTTGGCATTAAGGCTCATGTGAGTCTCCTCTTCCGGAGCTTTCCCTGTAGCGTCCCTTCCCACAGAGGGGAAGGCTGCTCCTCCACGAGCCATCATGGCACTTAGCATGTTACGTTGTGGCCACGGGTTAGCATCTGTCCCATGTGCTGGGCTAGGTCAGGCTGCTCTGCTCTGCTGGGCACATTGGAGCCTTGTCCCTGAAGAATCTGGAGCCTAGCAGGTGTGCACTGGGTGGATGGATGCCAGCACTGAGTCGGGTACACAGAGGGGCCCCCAGGGACCTGGAGACTGACAGGTGGGAGCTGAGAGGATGGATGCCCGCACTGAGTCAGGTGTGCCGAGGCCCCCAGGGACCTGGAGACTGACAGGTGGGAGCTGGGGAGATGGATGCCCACACTGAGTCAGGTGTGCAGAGCTCCCCAGGGACCTGGAGCCTGCCAGGTGGGAGCTGGGAGGATGGACACCTGCACTGAGTAGGGTGCGCAGAGGAGCCAGACAGGGTGCAGCAGTGTCCCCTGACCCCGCATCAATGCAGGGTCAGTGGTACCGGGTGCCCAGGCTGCTTGGCAGGGGACGGTTTCCCATGTCTTCCCAGGGAGCAAAAAGCCAAAAGGAACAGCCAGTGGGTGCCCACCCTGCCCAACAGCTCCCACCATCTGGACGCTGTGCCATGTTCCACCACCATCAACAGGAACCGCATGGGCCGTGACAAGAAAAGGACCTTCCCTCTCTGGTGAGTGTGCCGTTTGGCGAGGCAGGGCCACGCCACTTCACCAGTGCTGCCTCAGTTTCTGAATGTGGTTTCATGTCCTCCTCTTCAGAAAAGCACTCTGCTCTGACCTGGTGTTCCCAAAAATCTGCCATCTTCCTCCTCGGAATGCTTTCCCTCAGCATAGTCTTGGACTTTCTCCAGCCTTACTGGCTCTGCCTGCTTTTTGTCTCTTGCTTTTTTCTCTTCATCTCTCCAGCACCTCAAGTAGAGTTCTTTGGGACACCGTCCTGGGCCCTTTTCTCTGACCTCAGTTTCTCAGGAGCTGGCCACAGCCAGTCTCGTGGTTTTAGATGCCACTCATGTGAGTTTCACCTTATCAGTGTCCTGGGACTCCTGTAACAAATTACCACAAACTTGCGGGCTTAAACAACAGAAATTTATTCTCTCATGGTTCTGGAGATCAGAAGTCTGAAATCAGTTTCACTGGACTGAAGTCAAGGTGTCGGCAGGGCCCTGCTCCCTCCGAAGGCTCCAGGGGAGAATCCGTTCCTTGCCTTCCCCAGCTTCTGGTGGCTGCTAGCATTTCTGGTCTTGTGGCTGCATCTCTCCAATCTCTTACCTCCTCTTCTGTGTGAAAACTCTCTTTGCCTCTCTCCACTGGGACATGTGTGATAGCATTTAGGGCCCACCTGGATAATCCAGGATAATCTCTCCATCACAAAATTCTTAGTCATGTTTACAAAGGCCCCCCTTCTTTTTTTTGCCATCTGCAGTACCATTCACAGGTTCCAGAGATGAGGACGTAGATACCTTTTGGGGGCCATTTTTCAGCCTACCATACCCACATTCAGTTTCTGGCCCAGACACCTCCCCAGTGCGCCGTCCTCACATACCCAAGTGTCTATGTGACGTCTCCACTGCCTATAGACTTCCTCATCTCAAGAGATGGCAATTCCATCCTTCTGGTTTTTCAGGCCAAAAATACTGAACTCTTACTCAACACCTGTCTTTTTCTTACATCACAAATCCAGTCTCAGCAAGTCCCTATTGCTCAGCCTTCTGTGTATCTGGAATCGGGCTGCTCAGCGTCACCCCCACTCCCACCACCTTGTCCAGCTCCCCACACCTCTCACTGGTCTCCTGGCCCTCCTCTTGCCACCCCCAGTCAGTTCTTGGCCCTGCAGCCAGCATGAGCCTCTTAGGCACAGGGCAGATGGCATTGCTCCTCCTCCATGTGGAGTCCTTCCAGAACCCTGCCTCATTCTAAGGGGAGCAGAGTCCTCCAGGGCTGTAGGCCCTGCCTTTTCCACTGCTGCAGCTCTTGGCCCTTTCTCGTGCTTTGGGCATGTCAGTCCGTTACCACCTCAGAGGCTGCTGTTCAGTCCTCCCCCTTGCCATTCACCCTGCTCAAGCTGTGTTCCTGGGTTGCCCCTTCTTCCCTTCCACCTCTATTCAAAGGTCACTTCCTCAGCGCAGCCTCCCTGCTCAGTGTCCAGCACTCTGCCCTCTCCCTGCTTCGTTCTTCTTCACGCCACTGGTGTCTGGTATGTAGTGTGCTCTCCTGTGTGTTTGTCATCTGTTTCCCATGCTCTGAGGGCAGCTCTCAGGCCTCTTTATTCCGCGGACACTCTTAGGTTTACCCCTGCCCTCCCACACACACCCCCTGACCGACCTGCCACCTCCAGTCTTCCCTCTTGTCTTCCTGAAATACAGATGTGATCCATCATTTCCTCATTCAGGATCCTTCCTGAAATACAGATGTGGCCTGTCATTTCCTCATTCAGTGTCCATCTGGGGCTCCCTCAGGGTGGAGACAGGTCCATAGTCGGAGATGAGCACTAGTTGCCCTTTGGTGCTGCATGGCTTTCCAGCAGCATCCGCAATGCACTCTGTGTTGTCTCCCCTCCTCCTCTGTGGTCGGCTTGCTGTACCCTCAGCAGCTCCTGTTTTCCTGCATTTTGGCCTTTGCTGGCAATTTCCTTTTCTGGGAATACCCTTTCCCTTTCTAAGCTTTCTTTGGAAGTCTGGCCTACTTTGGAGCTAAATACCCCTGCGTTCTGATTGGATCTAGATCCACTCCTATTGCCTACGTCAGCAGCAGCCTTTCTGTCCCCTGTGTGTCTGTGGAGCAGCCTGTCCAAGCGGCACTTACCACAGATAGGCTGCGGGGGTCACTACGGCCCTCCTACCCCATTAGATGTGGCTGGCCCATGCTGAGCATGTCTCTGACAAGTGGGCTCTCCTGCAGCCAGGTCTGTGGGGACCAGTGGCATTGGTCTTGGTGCAGAGAGGGAGCCTGAAAACACGCATCCCAGGAGCCCTACGCAGCAGCGCCACAGGCCGCCTTGCTGAGTGTTGTTGCCATCTCACTTCCAGCTTCGACGATCACGACCCTGCTGTCATCCACGAGAATGCATCCCAGCCTGAGGTGCTGGTCCCCATCCGGCTGGACATGGAGATCGATGGGCAGAAGCTGCGGGACGCCTTCACCTGGAACATGAATGGTATGTGGGAGCTTGGGCTGTGGGCCCAGACCTGGCCACTGTGGTATTGCATGCAAACAGGCTCCTCTCCTGCCGGCAACCTGTCAGGCGGTTCTGGACTCTGAATGTGACTTTCAGAGCACTGTGGCCTAGCTTTGCAGGGTGTGGACCCTGGGTTTAAATCCTGGTTCTACCTGTTTCTTATGGGCTGGGCACATGAACCTTGGTTTCTTTCCTCGCTGTGTAGGGCTGTTGGGGAGTGGCCAGCTGGCAGTCCACATAGCTCAGATGATGACAGTGGTGCTAACCAGACCCAGGCTCAGCCACCTGGCCCACCCCACACACATCCTCAGCCACATCAGCCCCTGCTCTTCTTCCACGACTCCACACACACAGCTTCTCACCTCTCTGCTGCCCTTGGCAGGAGAGCCTTCTCTCACCCTCAGTGTTCTCTCCTTTGCGTGTTCTTCAGGTCTGGGGTTGGGTTCCATCTCCCAGGTGTTCCCAGGCTCCCAGAGTCTAACTGCCTACAAATGCAGAGCAAGAAAGTTAGAGGCTGTGGGTTCGGGACAGTGTAGAGGGCTTATCCCATCTGGGAAGGAGGATTGTGTGGGGTTTCTACTTTGTTTTCTTGCTGAATCTTTCAGACTTTTACAGTGAACATATTTATGTTCAGACAAAAAATAGTGAATATCATTTTTTAATGAATAAAAGTTTAAAATCACCAGAATCTCACCACCCCAACAGTATTTTCAGTTTTGCATTTTCCCTGCCAGCGACTTCTTCATGCAAACATATTGAATGTTGTAATTACGGTACAAGTATTATTTTATTTTATTTTTCATCACTTAAGTATTGTCCTACAGTATTTTCCACCAAGTTGAGGTCTCTTAATACTCTCCTGATATTAGACATTTCTATGCAAGTAACATATTTGCTTATAGCATTTTTCCCCAGAAGGCGATTTCGTGAGGGAGGAATGTGTGTGCTTGTTGAGGTGGTGGTATCGGGCTTTCTGGAAGGACTAGAGCTTCCTCTGGCTGTCCCCAGGCACTTTGTGTCATAGCATGGCGAAGTTCATGAGGGACTCTAGGCTTCATTATGTTATACCGTATCCTCTTCACGAAGGCTGTGGGGATTTCAGTACTGTGTATAATTCTGTTTCTCCTGACCAGCGTTTCACTGGTTGTTCCTCACAGGAAGTCCTTGTTTAAAATGTAATTGTGCGTAGAATGTAATTTAGTACAAGCCACTCTTGAGGAACCAGAATGGTGTCATTCTGCAAATTCTCCCTTAGCCCAGAGTGGTATTTAGAGTGTCTAGAGCCATGATTCTTAACTGGTGATTAGGAGATTGCACCCCTGATGTGGTAGTTAAAAGAGCATGTTCAGAATTACTATTGATTTGCTGTGGTTTTAGTCATATCTAATTTACTTTGAAATTTCAAATAACCTTAAAGGAGGTCACGAGAGTCTTTATCACAAAGGGGAGAGGGACTAAAATATGTGAAACAGCACCAGTTGAACACATGAATGGACTATATGTCCTTCAGACAAACTTGCATTACTAGGATTTGTCTCAAGCTTTTGGTAGGCTTTGGTTTGCAGTGAGTTCAAGGTTCTCTTCTCTGGAAAGGACTGGAAATGTAGCTTATCTGAGTTGCTAGTGAAATGTGGTGTCATATGCCTTCACAGTCACCTTAGCTAGGGGAGTATTAAAATTCTCCAGAAAGGATGAGTTGTCTAGCAAGAACAGGTGCCTACATAGACACCATCTTCGCCTAGAAAGGAGACAAGCAAATCCAAGGAGAGGGCCATGTGCTGCCTCAGGAAAAGGTTTTGATTCTGTTCCAGCACACAGGCAAAAAGGTAATCAGGGCCTCCCAGGGGTCTACACTGCAGGACATTGTTTCAGAAGGCAGGATTTTAGAGATTTGTGTCTACGTGCTTACCTTGGATACTTAAATAAAGCAAAATGACACATTCAGGAAGATGAATATACCCCCAAACAGGATAAACCCAAAGAAATCCATGCCAAGTGTGATCATTAAGGTTGTTTATCAACTTGGCTGGGCCATGATTCTCAGTGGTTTGGCAGTTATGATGTAGTTTGGCATTCGTATAATAATGTGATCACCTCCATGCTGGGATCTGCTGTGAGTAGCCAGTCATTTGAAAGGGAATTTCCTTTGGGGTGTGGCCTACATCCAATATAGGTGAACTTTCTGGCAAGGCTTGTGGGTTTTTGCTTGCTCTGGATTCTGCAGCTGGTTTCTGTTCATCTGACCTCCAGTTCTTGTGATTTGAGCTAGTACTTTACCTGCCAATCTTGAAGTTTGTCAGCCTCCGCAGTCCGTGAGCCAGCAGCCTGCCAGCTTACCTTCTGATTTTGGAATTCATCAGCCTCCACAGTCTGTGAGCCAGAGGCCTATTGTCTGACCTGCTGATCTTGGGTTCGCCAGCCCCTGCAGCTACATAAGTCAGGAGAAGCCTCCAGCCCGACCCACGGACTTGGGACTTTTCAGCCTCTACAACTGCATGAGCTATCTCCTTGATATAAATCTCTCTCTCTCTCTTTCTCTCTATGTATAGACGCTTCACTAGTTTTGCTTCTCTAGAGATCCCAGCCTAAGATATTTGGTACCAAGAGTGGTTCTACAGAAACAGTATTGTACAGATGAGTTTTCTAAATTGATCTCAAGTCTGGTTAATCTTAAAGATGTTGATGACTCTGCTACCAGTAGTAAAGAGAGCACTGCTAATCTATGGCATGAGGTGGCAATAGAAATACACAAAATATCGCGACCAATAGATCAGGTATTGGTGACAGGCAAGACTCTGGGTGATCGCATGCTTGACACCTTTCTATGGTTTTATCATAACGAGAAGTATAAGGAAGCTGGTTGGTTCATCCTGTTTTCGCTGGACAAAGTGAAAGAAAGAGATGAGCTCAGGGCTTCAGAGTCAATGTTCAAGCACCTCATAAACGACCTCAAAGTTTCCACTTGTGCCTTGAAACAAAGCTTTATTTCTTGTAGTAACAGAGCTGATATTGCCAAAAACCAAACCCAGGCTTGCTGGGGCTTAAGTCTAGTTATAGGTCTAGAAGCCAGTCTTATTGTAACAGTGGCTGAATTACAATGCCAACTGAACTCCCAGCCTTGAGTGGTGTCTGAAGTTAAAGTGAGGGCACTGATTGGAAGAAATGGGATCTTGAAACTTGGGATGGGAACATATGGGCAGATAATCAGGAAGCTGGGACAATGAGCCCCTAAATTCCATGGAATCACTTCTGGCAACAGAACCAGCCCTCTTACTGCCACGTCTCCAGTAAAACCACTAGCCCCTCTACCCCTATCGGATGAGATTAACCCAGCTGTATCTAAAGAGCCTTTGTCTGAGTCATTGCTTGGAGGATTGCCTGAGGCAGATGCCTTAGGAGACATTGCTGAATGTCCTAAAAACACATCCCCACCACCCATTTTGGCTTCTAGACCTATAACCAGACTTAAGCCCCAGTGAGCCTCAAAAGGTGAAGTACAAAGTGTGACCTGGGGAGGGTATGCTACACTCCAAAATAACTGCTTGAGTTTTCTAATATATGCAAACAGAACCTGGGGAATATGTGTGAGAATGGCTATTAAGGATGTGGGATAGTGGTGCAGGGAACACAAAGATGGATCAGTCTGAGTTTATTGATATGGGCTCACTAAGCAGACTCTTCAGTGTTTCAGCTCGAGAGGGTAGGAAAGGATCTAATATTTTATTTGGTTGGGTCACTGAAGCATGGATTACACAGTGGCCTATACTAAATCAAGTTGAAGTACCAGACCTGCCTTGGGTAGAAGAAAGTATCCAAAGGCTTAGGGAAATTGGCATGTTAGAGTGGATTTATCAGGTTAGATCCACAGACCCACACATGGAGTACCCAGAGGACATACCTTTTACCACAACAGTGGGGAACAAATTTGTGAAGGGAGCCCCGGCATCTTTGAAGACTGCTGTGATTGCTATTTTATGTAAGTCAGATATGACAGTGGGAACTGCCCTAACTGAATTAAGACACCCAACTACAGTGGGGCTGATTGGACCCTGTGGTGGTAGGGGCCAAGTGGTGGCACTCAATCAACAAAGACCAGGTGAGTGTGGTTACTGTAATGGACCGTAGAGTCAAAGTAGTAATCAGAATAATCTGACTTGTATGAACTTGTATCATTGGCTACTTAGTCATGGTGTTTCTAGGAGTGAAATAGGAAATCTACTAAATATTTACTTGATCTGTACAAGTAGAAGAATTCTAGGTCAAGTGAACACCAGTCTAACTCAAATTGCCAGAATAGAGAGTCACAACCCCTCATTAGATTCCCAGACTTGAATGAGTTTAAAGACCTACAACCTCTTGAATGAAAGGGAGGCCAGGTCTCCTTGAGAAAGGACCCCATTACACTGCCAAAACTTCATACTGTTAATCTTTTCTCCCAGCCTTCACCAAAGGGATCTATGACCTCTTGCAAGAGTGACTGTTGGGGAAGAGGAAATAATCAGATTTAGAGGATTACTGGATACTGGCTCTGAACTGACACTAATTTCAGGAGACCCAAAACATCACTGTGGCTCACCAGTCAGAGTGGGGGCATATGGTGGTGAGGTTATTAATGGAGTCTTAGCTCATTTCCATCTCTCAGTAGGTCTAGTGGGTCTCTGAATCCATCCTGTAATGATTTCCCCAGTTTCCGAATGCATAATTGGAATAGATATACTCAGCAACTGGCAGAACCCCCACATTGGATTTCTGACAAGTGGAGTAAAGGCTATTATGGTAGAGAAAGCCAAGTGGAAGCCATTAGACCTACCCCTACCTGGGAAAATAGTAAACCAAAAGTAATACTACATTCGTGGAGGGATTGCAGAGATTACTGGCACCGTCAAGGACTTGAAGGATGCAGGGGTGGTGATTCCTGCCACATCCCCATCCAACTTGTCTATTTGGCCTGTGCAAGAAACAGATGGATCTTGGAGAATGACAGTGGATTATCGAAAACTTAACCAGGTGATGACTCCAATTGCAGCTACTGTTCTAGATGTAGTTTCTTTAATTGAGCAAATTAATACATCTCTTGGTATCTGGTATGTAGGTATTGATCTGGCTAGTGCCTTTTTCTACATTCCTGTTTTGAAGGACCACCAGAAGCAGTTTACCTTTAGCTGGCAAGGCTATCAATACACCTTCAGTGTCCTACCTCAGTGTATATCAACTCTTGAGCTCCATGTCATAATTTAGTCTGCAGGGACCTTAATTGCCTTTTCTTCCACAAGACATCACACTGATCCATTACATTAATGACATTATAATGATTGGACCTTGTAAGGAAGACGTGTCAATGACTGTGGACTTATTGGTAAAATATTTATGTGCTAGTGGGTGAGAAATTAATCCAACAGAATTTCAGGTGCCTTCCACCTCAGTGAAATTTCTAGGGGTCCAGTGGTGTGGGGCATGTTGAGATATTCCTTCTAAAGTGAGGGATATGTTATCGCATCTGGCTCCTCCCACAACTGAAAAGGAGGCACAGTACCTAGTGTGCCTCTTTGGATTTTGGAGGCAACATATCCCTCATTTGGTTGTGCTGCTCCAGCCTGTTTATCAAGTGACTCGAAAAGCTGCTAGTTTTGAGTGGGACCCAGACCAAGAGAAGGCTCTGCAACAGGTTCAGCCTGCTGTACAAGCTGCTCTGCTACTTGGGCCATATGATGCAGCTGATCCAACAGTTCTTGAAGTGTCAGTGGCAGATAGAGATGCTGTTTGGAGCCTTGGCAGGCCCCTATTGGGGAATCACAGCGCAGATGAGGCAAAGCCATGCCATCCTCTGCAGGTAACTACTCTCCTTTTGAGAAACAGCTTTTGGCTTGTTACTAGGTCTTAGCAGAGACTGAATGCTTAACCATGGGCCACCAAGTCACCATGTGGCCTGAGCTGCCCATCATGAACTGTGTGTTTCCGTACCCACAGAGCTATATATAAAGTTGGATGTGCAAAGTAGCAGTCATAAAGGGAGATAGAGTTTCACCTGAAGTAGTAAACATCAATGCCAGTAGACCATTATAAGTCACATATACAAGCGATATACTCCGAACACTGTAAATGTATCATAATGGAATTCTACAAAATGTTCAAGTAACCCACAGGAAGGCAAGAAAAGAGAAGTGGAGAAACAAGAAACAGGAAACAAACAGAAAAATAATAAAATGGCAGACTTAAGCCCTAATATATCAATAATTATATTAATGTAAATGGTCTAAATATACCAGTTATAATACAGAAATTAATAGTAGATTAAAAAACATGACCCAACTATGTTATCTGCAGGGTAACTATTTGTTATACTATTTGTTATCTACAAGAATCTCCATATAATAATATCAGCAAGTTGAAAGTAGAAGGTTGGGAAAAGGACATATCATGCAAACATTAAATCAAAGGAAAGCGGGAGTGGCTATATTAATAGAAGAAAAAGTAGGCTACAGAACAAAGAACGTTACCAGAGACAGAGGGACATTAAATAATGATAGTCCACTGGGAAGACGTATCGTTCTTAAATGTCTGTGCACCAAACAACAGAGCTGGAGAATATGTGAAGCAAAAACTGATAGAACTGAAAGAAGAAATAGACAAATTCACAGTTACATTGGAGATTTCAGCATCCCTCTCTCAATAATTGATAGAAGAAATAGACAGAAAATCAGCAAGAATATAGAAGAATGCAGTTCCATCAGTCAGCAGAACCTGAGCAACATTTATAGAACACTCTACAAAACTCAGGAGAATACATATTCTTTTCAAATAGCCATGGAACAGATGCCATATAGACCATATTCTGGGACAGAAAACAAACTTCAACAAATTTAAAAATACTATGTTCTCCAACTACAATGGAATCAAATACCTGGAAACTAAACTATATTTGGAATATACAAAAAGTACTTGGAAACTGAGCTATACTTCTAAATATCTAAATAAATAAATACACTTCTATATAAAGAGTAAGTCTCAAGATAAATTAAAAAAAAGTATATGGACCTAAATTAAAATGAAAATATAACAAATCAGACTTTGAGACACAGTTAATGCAGTGCTGAGAGGAAAATTTATAGCGCTAAATGCATGCCATAGAAAAGAAGAAAAGTCTCAAGTCAGTCATCTAAGTTCCCACCTCAAGAACCTAGAGAAAGAGCAAAGTGCACCCACAGCAGCAGAAGTAGGGACATAATAAAAAGAGGAGAGATCAATGAAATTGAAAACAGAAAAGCGGTAGAGAAAATTCATGAAACATAGAACTAATTTTATGAAAAGATTAATGAAATTGATGAACCTCTAACAAGACAGATAAAAAGTAGAGAAACACAAATTTTCAATGTCATGAATGAAACGGGATATCACTGCAGACCCTGAAGATAGTAAAGGATAGGGTAATACTACAAACAATTCTACATACGTAAAGTTAGCAACTTAACAAAATGGACTGATCTCTTGAAAAACACAGACTGCCACAGCTCATTCAATGAATATCAAGTAGATAATCTGAATAGCCCTTTAATGACTAAGGAATTTGTTTTTTATTGTAGTTCAGATGAAGTTTGCATTCAAGTTAGTCTCCCATACAAAAATACATTGTTATGTGACCCTAATTGCTCTCCCCATACTGTGACAGCACACTTCTCCTTTCCACCCCTGATTCCCCATGTCCATTCAACCAGCTCCTAACCCTCTCTACCTTCCCATCTCACCTCCGGACAGAAGCTGCCCATTCAGTCTCTGTGTCTACTTGAGCTGAGAGGCACACTCCTCACGACTATCACTTTATGTTCCACAGTCCAGTCTAATCCCTGTATGAAGAGTTGGCCTCGGAAACTATTTTAGTTCTGGGCTGATAGAGAATCTGGGGGCCATGCTTTCTGGGGTTCCTCCAGTCTCAGACTATTAAATCTGGTTTTCTTACTAGAGTTTGAGTTCTGCACGCCACCTTTCTCCTGCTCCATCAGGGTCTCTCTGTTGTGTTCCCTGTCAGGGTGGTCATTGGTGGTAGCTGAGCACCATCTAGTCCTTCTGGCCTCAGGCTGATGAAATCTCTGGTTTATGTGGCCCTTTCTGTCTCTTGGGGTAATACTTTCTTGTGTCTTTGGTGTTCTTCATTCTCCTTACGACTGAGGGATTTAGTAGTAACCTGTACAAATTTAAAAAACTCTCAAAAAGGAAATCTCCAGGCCCAGATGGAATCTACCAAATGTTTAAAGGAGAATTAACACCAATTCTACACATTCTCTTCCAGAAAATAGAATAGGAAGGAACATTTCCCAGTTCATGTTATGAAACTGGTGTTACTACAATATAAAAACTAGACAAAGATAGTAGAAAAAAGCAAAACTACAGGCCAATATCCCTCATGAATATAGATACAAAAATCTTTAACAAAGTATTAGCAAATTCAGCAATGTATAAAAAGAAGTATACATCATGACCAGGGATGCAAGGCTGGTTCAGTATTCAAAAATACAAAATCACTGTATCTATCATACTGACAGGCTAAAGAAGAAAAATCACATCATTAATCAAGCAGAAAAAGCATTTGACAAAATTCAATGCCCATTCATGATAAAAACTTGCAGAAAAATAGGAATAGAAGGGAATTTCCTCAACTTGATTAAAAAACCACACCAAAGTCCAGTCAAGTCAGTTCTGACTCAGCAACCCTATAGGACAGAGTAGAACTGCCCCATAGGGTTTCCAAGGAGTGGCTGGTGAATTCGAACTACTGACCTTTTGGTTAGCAGCCCAGCTCTTAACCACTGTGCCATCAGAGCTTCTAACTTGATAAAGAGCATCTGTAAAAAACTTACAGCTAGCATTATACTTAATGGTGAAAGACTGAGTGTTCTTCCTCTAAGACTGAGAAGAAGGCAAGGATGTCTGCTTTCATCACTCTTATTCAACATAGTACTGGAAGTTCTTGCCAGTGCAGTAAGGCAAGAAAAGGAAATAAAAGGCATACAGATTGGAAAGGAAGAAATAACACATGACTGTGTGTTGCAGATGATATGACTGTCTACATAGATAATCCAAAGGAATTGTCTACAAAAACAGAACACCTAGAACCAATAACTGAATTCATGAAGGTCACACAACATAATATAAACATACAAAAATCAATTGCATTTCTATATACTAGCAATGAATACATGGACAATGAAATTAAAAATGCAGTATCATTTACAAACACTGAAAAAATATGCGTAAATAGTCAAAACATGCAAGATTTGTAGGCTAAAAACTGTGAAACGCTGATGAAAGAAATTAAAGTAGATCTAAATAAATGGGGAGATGTGCTATGTTCATAAGTTAGAAGACTCAACATAATAAATATGTCAGTTCTCCCCAAATAGATATACAGATTTGATGCAGTTTTATCAAAATCCCAGCAGGATACCATATTTTTACACAAATAATATGCACCTTCTATGTTTGTTTGCCAGCTGTTCCCTCCTCTGCAAGGTATTTTTATAAATGCACTATGCTAATTTTTTTTTTACAGCAACATGTGAAAAAAAAATTGGCATAGAGGTGCTTATGAAAATACCTCCTGGAGGGAAGGAGTGGTAGGCAAACAAACATAGAAGGTGCATGTTATTTTCGTAAAAATAGGTATTTTGTAGATATAGACAAGATCGTTCTAAAATGTATATGGAAAAGCAAAGGAACTAGAACAGCTAAAACAAGTTGGAAAAAGAAAAATGAGAGGAAACAGTCCACATGATTTCAAGACGTACTATATGGCAACAGTAATCAAGACTTTGGTATTGACAGAGATAGACATACAGATCAATGAAACAGAATTAAGAACTGTGACATGGTAGGAGTAGCATGAGAACCTGTCTAACTTCAGGGGGGGATAATGTGAATCAAGATCAGCCAAAGGCTAGTCCCTATGAGGTGAAGGTCAGACATACCTCCAACCTTTTTACCAACTCTGATACCAGGCATCCTCCCCATGGGGCACTCTGCTTTTCTGCTGGGTTTGATAATCCACTGCAATGGCCACACAGAACTCACAGACCATACTTATACAGTTAAGTGGTTTATTAAGGAAGTAACAGGTTACAACTCAGCATCAAGATCAATAGGCTACGACTTGGGATCAGCATCAGGAAGCATACAGACAAAGTCTAGAAGGCTCCCTTGAGGCGGAGAACACATTCTTTCGTTCTTCAATGCAGGACAGCTCTCTCAGCTCCTCTTGGCCATGCAAGCAAGCAAGCCCTTCTCTCTGCCGTGCATACCTCCTCTCAGCTCTGCAGGCCTCCTCTCAGCCCCCTCAGGACAGGCCTTCCCGCCCCCAGCCTCTCCAGTGCTAACTGACACAGCTCGTAGCCAGCGTGGCAGTTTTGTTCAGCTCTCTTAGCTGCATTCCTAGCAGTAGGCTTCTGCCATCATCACCAACTCTGCTGCAGGGCCCCTTCTGGGCTTCTTGCTGTGTTCAGTATTATAGCCTTTGACCTTTGTTACAGCTCTTTTAGGAGGTTCCTTGCCTCCTTCTCTCTGCTTCTCTCTTATTTCTTTCTTCTGCTTCTGTCTGCCTACCTCTGTGGGATTGGCTGCACATATAAGCAAACTCTTCTTAGTTTCAAGGCATGGCCCTCCCACCAGGACCACGAATTTACCAATACCTTCTCTGTAGGCCACAGACACTTCATTTGCATGGTAGGCTATAGTCACTTCATTTAGATAAATATATTGATCAGTCCCTGCAAGGTGCATCCCAAACACAGGGTAGGCTGCTGCCCAGGGCCAGACAAAATGTATCAAATCACAGGTTATTTACATTTTACCCACTAAATGTCAGTGAACCTGGGTAAAAGTAACAAACCCTCTGGGGTTGAAAACTAAGGCAAAGGTAATTCCTCAGGGCTTAGGGGAAATAATATCTCTCAAGCTGTGTTTCCAAAGAACCAAGGCAAAGGGCCACATAAAGGAACTCATTTCACCACAAGAATCCAGAAATAGACCCACAGAAGTACGCCCATCTGATGCTTGACAAATGTGCAAAAGCAGCTGAATGGAGGAAATATAGCCCTTTTGAAAATGGGGCTGGAACATTACTGGACATCTATAGGCAAAAAAAAAAAAAAAGGAATCTTGATTAAAGCTTGTACCTTATACAAAAATTAATTCAAAGTAGATCACAGACTTAAATGTAAAACACAAAACTATAAAACTTTTAGGGGGAAAAAAATGTTTGAGATCTAGGGCTAGGCAAAGAATTCTTAGATTTAATACCAAAAGCACAGCACAGTCCATAAAAGGGAAAATTGACAATTTGGACTTCAAAATTAAAACTTTTGCTCTGTGAAAGCCCCTGTTAAATGGATGAAAAGAGAAGATAAAGGGTAGGAGAAAATTTGGAAACTACGTTTCTGACAAAGGACTAGTATATAGAATATGTAAAGAGCTTGCAAAACTCAACAATAAAACAGCAAACAATCCATTTAGAATATGGGCAAAAGACATGAAGAGACATTTCACCAAAGAAGAAATGCAGGTGCTAAGTATATGAAAAGATGTTCAACAGTGTTAGCCATTAGGGAAAGCAAATTAAAGCCACTATGAGATATCATTCCACATCTATAAAAAGTGACATCACCAAATGCTGGCGGGGACATGGAGAAACTGGATTACTCCCATGTTGCTGGTGGGGATGTGAAATGGTTCAGCTGCTCTGGAATACAGTTTGGCGGTGTCTTTTAAAAATTAAACATGTAACTACCATACAACTCAGCAATTGCACTTCTGGGCATTTATCCCAGAGAAATGAAGACTTAAGTTCACAAAAAACCTGTACATGAATGTTTATAGCAGCTTTATTCATAATAGCCAAAAATGAGAACCCAGATGTCCTTCAGTGGGTGAAGGGTTAAATGAACATTGGTACATGGAATACTACTCAGCAATAAGAAGGGATGAACTATTGATACATGCAACAACCTGGATGAATCTCCAAGAGATTATGCTGAGTCAAAAGAGCCAATTCCAAAGTGTTAACTACTGTAAGATCCCATTTATATAACATTCTTGAAATTACAAAAGTATAGAAATGACAAAAGTATAGAAGATTAGTGGTTGCCAGGAATTAAGGAGAGTGTGGGTGAGAAAAGGACAACAGGAGGGTTCCTTATGGTGATGGAGTGTTCTGTATCTTGACTGTATCAATGTGAATATCCTGGTTGTGATATTATTCCATTGTTTTGTGAGATGTTACCACTGGGGAAAACTGGGTAAAGAGTACAGGGGATCTTTCTTTTAAAAATTTATTGTGGTAAACTATATATAACATGAAATTTTCCATTTGAACCGTTTTTAAGTGTACAATTCAGTGACATTAATTACAGTCACAACATTGTACAGCCGTCACCACTCTCTCTTTACAGAACTTTTTCATGATCCCAAATACGTAAGTGGAATTGTACAATATTTGTCTTTTTGTGACTGACTTATTTCACTCAGCATGATGTTTCTGAGGTTTACCCGTGTCATAGCATGTGTCAGGATTTCATTTCTCTTTATGGCTGAGTATATTCCATTGTATATATGGACCACATTTAGTTCAGCCATTCATCTATTGATGGACATTTAGGTTGTTTCCATCTTTTGGCTGCTGTGAACAGTGCTGCAGTGAACATTGGTTTACATGTATCTCTTTTTTGTTCCTGCTTTCAGTTCTTTTGGGTATATACTTAGAAGCAGAATTGCTAGATTATGTGGTAATTCTGTTTAACTTTTTGTGGAACCACTAGACTGTTTAACTTTTTGTGGAACCACAGTAGCTGTACCGTTTTACAGTCCCACCAGCAATGGATAAGGGTTCTAGTTCCTCCACATCCTCACCCACACCTGTTTTTTTTGTTTTTTTAAATCATAGCCATCCTAGT
Organism: Dugong dugon; assembly: GCA_030035585.1. Lineage (NCBI taxonomy): Eukaryota > Metazoa > Chordata > Mammalia > Sirenia > Dugongidae > Dugong > Dugong dugon. The sequence goes on along the minus strand of CM057476.1, from coordinate 35,987,495 downwards.
GAGCACAAAGTGATATCTCATTGTGCTTTTGATTTGCATTTCCGTAATGACTGATAACATTGAGGATCTTACCATGTGCTTGTTGGCCATTTGTGTAACCTCTTTGGTGAGATGTCTCTTCAAGTCCTTTGCCCATTTTTTATTGGATTGTTGGATTTTTATTGTTAAGTTGTAGAAATTCTTTATATATAGGTAGTCCCTGACTTAATGACATGTTCAAGTTACGATGAACTATACCTGCAACTGTCTTTTTTTTTTTTTTTAAATACATCTCATTGTTAGTAATGGACCCCTGGTGCCACAGTGGTTAAGAGCTTGGCTGCTAAACAAAAAAGATGGCAGTTCGAATCCATCAGCTGCTCCTTGGAAACCCTATGGGGCAGTTCTCCTCTGTCCTATAGGGTCACTATGAGTTGGAATCAACTTGGTGGTGTTTTTAATCATTAGTAAAAGTACTACATACAGTGTCACTGCACATAATTTACTAGTGTTATCATTCTCATGCCAACCCCCAAAGGCAAAGATTGGATTTGTAAAGATACTGATAATAAAAAGAAAGAATAATGGAGGGGTAGGTGGGGTCAGGAGCTCGGCTTCCAGTGGCATAGCTGGGGAAGGAGCGGCAGGAGCCATGTCTGGCTGTGAAGGTGGCAAGAAGAAGCCCCTGAAACAGTCCAGGAAGCAGAGCAAGGAAATGGACAAGGAAAATAAGGCTTTCAAGCAGAAACAAAAAGAAGAGCAGAAGAAATTCGAGCTAAAAGCGAAGGCCACGGAAGAGGGCCCCTTGGCCACAGGTGGAATTAAGAAATCTGGCAAAAAATAAGCAGTACTTTGTGGCTAAAGTGATGGTGACCCTTGATTCCATTCCTGTTTAAACATCTGGATTCCCTGCTGTAACATCTGTTGCCACCCGTGGTTAGAGTAAAATATTGTCTTGGAGCCTGTTGTATATTTAAGAATAAACTTTTGTAAAATCATACAATGTTTCATCTCTTTAGTTCTTCTCGCTCAGCCATTCCTATCTTAGCTGTGTGGTCAGAATAAACCCAGTCCAGAATCCTGCCAGAGTCTGCTCTTCAGTCTTTGTTATGCCCTGAATTCTGTACCTCCCGGAATTAAACTATCTCATTTGAAATTAAAAAAAAAAAAGAAATAATAATAAAAACTAAAAAAAATGAGGTATTCACTTGTCAGAACCGACTTATGACAATTGTCAGAATGGAACCCTGTCATAAGTTGGGGACTGCCTGTATTCTTATCAGATATATGATTTGCAATATTTTTTTTCCCAATCTGTATGTTGTGTTTTCACTTTCTTGATAGAGTCCTTTGATACACAGAAATTTTTCATTTTGCTGAAATCCAATTATCTATTTTGCCTTTTGCTGCTTGTGCTTTTGGTGTCATATCTAAGAATCCATTGCCAAAAGCAAGTCCTGACACAGCTTGACCACTAAGAAGCACACTAGAGAAAAGAATGTTTGTGCTAAAGAATATGATATACATAATTTTGCAACACTAACAATAACCAAAAAATGAGTGTATGGTCACATATGTATGTGTATAGGCATATATGAGTATGGGTAGGTACAGGTGTGCACATACCTGTGCAGATAGAAGTATCTATATATGTGTATGTACAGATGTGTGTGCTTGCATATATAACCATAGAAAACATAATTAGCAGATATTTCTCAGACATAACCAAACACCTTGTGAAAATGGTTTTCTGGGTTTGAAGGCTTGAGACCTTAGTTTCATGGGCCAGCTTAGTCAATTGCCATAATACATGTCTTAGTTATCTAGAGCTGCTCCAACAGAAATACCACAAGTGGATGGCTTTAACAAGCAGAAGTTTATTCTCTCACAGTCCAGTAGGCTACAAGTCCAACCTCAGGGCATCAGCTCCAGGAGAAGGTTCTCTCTCTCTGTCAGCTCTAGAGAAAGGTCCTTGTGATGCATCAGTCTTCCCTTGGTCTGGGAGCATTTCAGCACAGGAACCTCTAGTCCAAAGGACGTGCTTTGCTCCCAGCACTACTTTCTTGGTGGTGTGAGGTTCCCATGTGTCTCTGCTCGCTTCTCTCTTTTATATCTCAACAGAGATTGTATTAAGACACTAATCTTGTCAACCTCATCAGTATAACCTCGTCCCAGTGATAGAATTTAAAACACATAAGGAGATCACATATAATCATCATAGTGATAGAGTATACAACACATAAGTAAATCACATCAGATAACACAATCATCCAATACTGGGAATCGTGACCCAGCCAAGCTGACAGGTATTTTTGGGGGACACAACTCAATCCATGACAATATTGTTCACAAAGTTCATGTTCTGTATCCTAGTGAGGTGAGTAGCATCTGGAGTCTTAAAAGTTTGCGAGCAGCCATCTAAGATACAACTCTTGGTCTCTGCTCATCAGGAGTAAAAGAGAAAAGGAAACCAAAGTCTCAGAAAAGAAGCTAGTCTACAGGGCTAATAGCCTGCACTAGCCACAGCCTCATCTACCCTGAGACCAGAACTTGATGCCCAGCAACCACTACCGACCATTCTGATCAGGGCCACAATAGATAGACCCTGATAGAATGAGAGAAAACCGCAGAACAGAACTCAGTTTCTTAAAAAGTCCAGACTTATTGGACGATTTGAGAGTAGAGGATTCTCTGAGACTGTCACCCTGAGATATTCTTTAAAGTTTGAACTGAAACTATCCTGAGGTCACTTTTTAGTGAAATAACAGATTGGCATACAAAATAAGGTATGTTACCTGTAAGTACGGTTTTCTATTAAAAATATATGAGACCAAAAGGTCAACAATTACTCTAAATCAAAGATGAGAAGATAAGGGGGCAGGGAAACTAGAGCACTGGAAAAGAAAACCAGAACGCAGTTAAAAAGAGTGTTGACACATTGTGAAAAATGTAACTAATGTCACTGAACAATTTGTATAGAAATTGGCAAATGGGAACCTAATTTGCTGTGTAAACTTTCACCAAAAACACAAAATTATTAAAGAAAAAAAGGGGGGGGGCTGAAGCATTACTCCTATGTTTTTCTGTAGGAGTTTTATGGTTTTAGCTCTTACATTTAGGTCATTGATCCATTTTGAGTTAACTTTTGTATATGGTTCAAGATATGAGACCACATTCATTCTTTTGCGTGTGGCTATTCAGTTGCCCTCGCACAATTTGTTGAAGAGACTATTCTTTCCCCATTCAGTGGACTTGGCACGCTGGTCAAAAATCAGTTGACCATATACATAGGTTTATTCTGGACTCTCAATTCCATTCCACTGGTCTATATGTCTGTCTTTATTCCAGTACCACATTCTTTTGATTACTGTAGCTTTGTAGTACATTTTTAAGTCAGGGAATGTGAGTCCTACTACTTTTTTTTCTATTTCAAAATTGCTTTGGCTATTAAGGCCCTTTTCCATTCTATATGAATTTGAGGATTGGCTTTTCCATTTCTGCAAAAAAAGACTGTTGGAATTTTGATAGGGATTGTATTGAATATGTAGATCACTTTGGGTAGTGTTGACATCTTAACAATATTAAGTCTTCCAATCCATGGAGATGTATCTTTCCATTTATTTAGGTCTCCCTTGGTTTCTTTCAGTGATGTTTTATAGTGTTCAGTGTATAAGTCTTTTTACTCCCTAGTTAAATTTATTTTCAGCTATTTTATTCCTTCAGATGCTATTGTAAATGGATTAGTTTTCCTAATTTCCTTTTTAAATTGTTCATTGCTGGTATATAGAAACACAACTCATTTTTGCATGTTGATCTTGTACCCTACAACTTTGTTGAGTTCATTTATTAGCTGTAGTATAGTAGCCTTCTTATGAATTCTTTGGGATTTTTTTTTTTTTTGGTATAGATTCATGTCATCAGTGAATAGAGGTAGTTATACTTCTTTCTTTCCAAATTTCGATGTCTTTTATTTCTTTTTCTTGCCTAATTGCTCTGAGTAGGACTTCCAGTACAATGTTGAATAGCAGTCGTGAGAGTGAGCATCCTTGTTGTGTTCCGTGATCTTAGGGGGAGAGCTTTCAGTCCTTCTCCATAGAGTATGTTAGCTGTGGGTTTTTCGTGAATACTCTTTACCATGTTGAGTCATTTCCCTTCTATTCCTGGTTTGTTGCGTGATTTAATCATGAGAGGGTGTTAGATTTTGTTAAATGCTTTTTCTGCATCAATTGAAATGATAATGTGTTTTTTTTCCTTTGTTCTATTAATGTGGGAAGGCTCTTGGATCACACAAATAATATGCCCTTGATGACTAACCTTAAAGGTTGGTGGTCTGAACCCACCCACTGGCACTGTGGAGGAAAGGCCTGGTGGTCTGCTTCCTTTAAGATTACAGCCAAGAAAACCCTATGGAGCAGTTCTGCTCTGTAACACATAGGGTCACCATGAGTCAGAATCGACTCAGTGGAAACAGGTTTGGTTTTTTTGGTTTATTAATGTAGTGTATTACATTGATTGATTTTCTTGTTGAACCACCCTTGTACTCCTGGGATAAGTCCCACTTGTTTCTCTTTATTCTTTCTTACAACTGCAGTTGAATCTACTATTATCTCAAAAGGTTTAATTTTTAAAAAAATAGGTCATGCGCTCAGGTGCTTAATGTGAGCACTTCTGTGTCTTGCTGTAACCTTCAAAGTAAGCCACTCTCACTTGCTGCATGAGTTGCCAACGCTTTTCTGGCTGCATGTCATGTGGCCTAGAACGGTGCTTTTAGGACGGCTGGTCTCCAGCCTTCTTTCAGACAGTAAGGGAATAGTGGGATCAGATTCCTGTCAAAGCCAGACCTGGATCTTGTTGATGGGGTCGTGCTGTCTGCTCCTGAAGGAATTCTTTCTTAGCTCCTGCTTGCCTGCAGCTCATTCCAGAGTGATCTTGTCTTCAAGGTTTGAGTTACAAAATCAGGGCTAGAACATTTGACAGCGGGACATTGCTGTCATCTGTCCAACTGCAGACCCTTCCTGCAGCCTCACTCTCAGTGTGGTTGTACTTACAGGATCTGTACAAACCTCCCCACTTGTCATCTTGGTGAGCATGAGCCAAGGGTCAGCTGAGGGAGGCCTGTGAAAAATCACAAGCCACTTGGTGTTTTCCCTGAGGGGTTCCTCTCCTAGGTGGTAAGATGGTGGACGGAGCCATGGTCCCTGGTTGATGCTGGCCCGAGGCAGGGGCATTTGGAATGAGGTGGAAGGATGGAGCCATGGTCTCCCCCTCACCCCCAGTCAGTGCTGGCTCAAGAGGGGCATCAGGAAGGAGGCTGGCATTTGTTTTGGTGGGACTGCTTCACAAGCTAGTAGATTGTCTTGAGGAGCATTGTAACAGGTTGTCACTTTCACAGATCTGGCATCCAGGACCTCGCCATGGCAGTGTGTTCCCGTGCTGTTAATAAAGGTCCTCAAGCAGACACTTCCTGGGCCAGGTGGTTTTCCAGGTGCTTTTTGAAGCTTGAGTTTTATGGAGTTTTGTTTGTTTGTTTTAACCATCTGTGTTATAACAGGCCACCACCCGTCTGTTTGTTTGTCATTGTAGTGGCTTGCATGTTGCTATGATGCTTGAAGCTATGCCACTGGTATTTCAAATACCAGCAGGGTCACCCATGGTGGACAGATTTCAGCAGAGCTTCCAGACTAAGACTAGGAAGAAAGGCCTGGAAATCTATTTCTGAAAATCAGCCAATAAAAACTTTTATGGATCACAACAGAACATTGTCTGACTCACTTGCTTTGGACATGTCATCAGGAAAGATCAATTGCTGGAGGAGGACATCATGTTGGGTGAAGCAGAGGGCCAATGAGGGCAAAGGAGACTCTCAGTGAGATGGATTGGAACAAGAGCTGCACTGATAGACTCAAACATGCCAGTGAGAATGACGATGACTTAGGACTGGGCCATGTTTTGTTCTCTTGTACATGAGGTCACCATGAGTTGGAGCTGATTTTCAGTGGCAGCTAACAACAACATAATAGTAAGGAGGTTAAGAGAGGAATGTGCCTGGGAGCTGGAGCTCTGGGTGGGAGAGCTGGTGACATGCTAGAGAGTGTGCTGAGCACCAGAGCCCACGACGGGCATCAGGGTACAAATGGGACCCCACGGCCTTGCCCCCCAGACTTGTGCAGCGGCAGGGGATGTCATAGTTGATTGTAGCACTGTGTTGTACATGCTCGTGCAGAGTAGAGGACAGAGCACGTGTCCCCAGAGGAGCAGGCTAGGGAAGGCGTCACTGAAGCCAGGTCATAGAGGAAGACCACTCCAGGCACTGGTGTTTCAATGAAAGTTGGCTGGGAGGGTACTGGGCAGCCGGCCTGTGCCCTCGGCAGGGGCTCGACCTCTCAGCGTGGAAGAGGAGATGTGAGTGGAGGATGGCAAGGACACGTGTCAGGTCCCCCAGCCCTATCCATGAGGGCCACCCTCATGTCCCCAGTCTTCATGGCAGACAAGGAAAGGGGGACGTCCAGGTGCCCAGGACTGGAGCATCAGCCAATCGTCCTGTCTTCTGATTGCAGAGAAGCTGATGACCCCCGAGATGTTCTCGGAGATCCTCTGTGACGACCTGGACTTGAACCCACTGACATTTGTGCCGGCCATCGCCTCAGCCATCCGGCAGCAGATCGAGTCCTACCCCACGGACAGCATCCTGGAGGACCAATCAGACCAGCGTGTCATCATCAAGGTAGGCGCCCCGCCTTCACACTAGGTACCAGCAATAAAGCAAGGCCTTGGCACCATCCATCTCTGGGGTCAGTACTGTGGGGAGGGGCTTTGGGAAGCCTTCTCAGGGGCAGCACCCCCCCACCATGAAGGGCAAGCAAGGTGTTCAGCAGCTTCTGTGAGTTAGGTGTCGGTGCTAGGCATGTCCAGAGCAGACGGTCTTGGGGTGCTGCTGTGGGTCAGGCACTGAGCAGAGCCCAGCAGTACAAGGGAGGTAGAGAAGCTGACACAGGCCAAGACCAGGCAGGTTCCACAGTGGGACCGGCGTCACCACACTTGCCCTGCACAGTGGGGCCTGTGTCTCCATGCTTGCCCCGCACAGTGGGGATGGGGACATGGTCTCCATGCTTACCCTGCATGTGCTCCCTGTGCTGTCTCCGTAAGCCCCTCCACAGTCCTGTGAGGGATGAGGCAGGCACTTGGTGACACTGAGCTGAGTTCTGCCTGGCCATTGTGGTCACATGAAGATTGGGGTTCCTGGCTGAGGGACTGGCAAGGATGAAGGCACTGAGGCAGGAGGAGCTCCGTGTGTGGAAGGGCAGGCAAGAGGGCATGGCCATTGCAGTGAGCAAGTTGGGCAGGCATAGGGAAGGTGGACTCAGGCTGCCCTCTCTTTGCAGTCCCAGGAGGTTCATGGGTCAGGCCCATTTTGCAGGTCGGGAAATTGCAGCCAGAAGGAGGGCCTCTCTCAGGTCTCAGCTCATGTCTGGTGGGCCTGAGAAGCTGCCCTCATGTGCTCCAGGCCTCTCTGGGTGGCTGCAAGTCAGACACACTAACCCTCGTGTGTGCCCCTAGCTGAACATCCACGTGGGCAACATTTCCCTGGTGGACCAGTTTGAGTGGGACATGTCGGAGAAGGAGAACTCGCCTGAGAAGTTTGCCCTGAAGCTGTGCTCGGAGCTGGGGCTAGGCGGGGAGTTTGTCACCACCATCGCCTACAGTATCCGGGGACAGCTGAGCTGGCACCAGAAAACCTATGCCTTCAGGTAGGACACACAGCCCTCCCGCTGTCCTCTGCAGAGCATCTCAAGGAGACTTCTTTCTTCACGAGTTGGGTACCTGGGGCTTTCTTGGGCCTTGCAGTCTGGTCACGCCTTAGAGGCCACGGCCATCAGACTAGAGACAGACAGACCCAGACAGGCTCTTGCTTCATGCCCCCCACCCCACCAGAGACCTGGGCTCAGCCGGACTCCAAGTCCTGGGTGGGGGTCGGCTGCGTCAAGAGAAGCGTGGAGCTGGGTGGCCGGCAGCATCAGAGTTCTGTCACTGTGAGCTCGAACCCCTGACATCTGTTTAGCCCCCAAGTACCATCTGTCTGTCCCTCTTGGCTTTACCCCTGAGGCCTTCTGTCCCCCTCCACCCCCACCACCACCCTGGCTTGTGGTCTGGCACCCACAGCAACTGTGCGGCAGTTCTCTAAGCTTTCACGCAAACTGTTACCCATCAGGGTTCTTCGGTGGAGGGCCTTGCTGAGTCTGTCTTCTGCATGGCCTCCCCCAGCAGCTACTTTTTCCTGATCTTACTCTCACCTTTCCCTTCATTCACTGGGTCAGAGAACATCTGAGGAGCACCCATGCGGGGCTGGGCCTGGACAGGGTGCCGGGGAAGGGACAGGGTGCCGGGGAAGAGACAAGCCATCTGGGCCCCACCCTCAGCCCTGCTGAGAAGGCAGGAGTGTGAACAGGACATCATGGCCTTGTGTCCTGTGTGCTAGGGGATTGGCCAGGGGGTAGGGGCTCCTCAGGTGGGGCCTTGCCTTCCTGTTCCTTTTAGGGGGCTGAGCATACAAGTGCTAACTGTGGTGGAGCCCACCGCCTCATCAGGACATGGAGTGGGGAGCCCACCCAGGGCTGCTGCTCAAAACATCCAGCTCTGTCCTCCAAGCTCTTGCTTGTGTTAGGAGTGGGTAGGACAGAAGTGCTGAGCATCCCTATGTCAAAACATGATGTTAGGGTTCATGCCACGTGTCAAACTGTTACTATCCACATGTGGTTGTTGTTATGGGCAGGGCCTGCAGCTTAGAGTGACGAATGAGGAGCCAGGACCCAAGTCCCTTTGCAGACATGATGGTTAATGAGTCTGTGAGTCATCTTGTTTTCCCAGAAATCCCATGAGACAGTGCTTCTGCTGCCTATGAATCTGACCAGGAGAGAAGGAATGACTTTTCCACAGGGTGGTGGCTCCGCCCATAGTGGCTGAGTACCCCACCTCTGGGCTGAGGCGGGTATCCAGGGTCTCCCATGGCATCCCACCTGAAGGGCCAGGCTGGGGAGTGGGTGTCTACTGGCACCTCCTGCTTCTGGCAGGTGAGCAGTGTGCTGTCTGTTCCCTCTTTACTGGTGCCAAGTTTGACAGGCCCAAGAGCCTGTTGGGGACAAACTCGCCCCCAGGAGTCGCCCTCAGGCCTTTCAAGGCTGTAACATTGCATAGGTCCTGGGGATGATCCTGACACAGGTCACCTCACCCCAGACTGCGTTCAAGTCATAGCCCACACTCTGGGCTCACAGACACAGACAGTGTGTCTTGCTCCAAGCAGCTGGACGCGAGGTATCAAAACTCCACCTGGCCACATGGTGGCCGCCAGCACCATTCGGGGCTTCAGAATTAGAGTCACTGAGCCCTCTTGCAGGGTCCTTCCTGCACAGTTCCCTTGACCACCAGCCTGGGCAGCACCCCCAACTCTGACCCTAGGACACCTGACTAGCCACCTTGGCCCTTGCCTGTTCCAGGGTGGCCAGCATGAGGCCACTTGGCTCCTGAGCCGCCTCCCGCTGCACGCTCATCAGCTGGCAGGTCGGGATTTACAGGCGGATACCTCCCTTATCTTGGTGGCCGGTTAATGAATTCTAGCCACGTGGAGCTGAGCCATGGAGCCTCATCCCACCACGGTGGTGGTGCTGAGTCTGCAGGTTTTGGGTCTTCAGATGAAAGCAGGGCCGCCCACTGGGAACTGGGCACACACGTTGCTCCCCGTTAGTCGGGGCCAATGAGGTGGGAGGGCTGTGGCCTGCGTAGGGCCAAGGCAAGCATCCCATCACCTTTGGGCATCAGGAGGGCCGCCTGTACCCCCCAGCTGGCCAGGCCTCACGAGCAGGGCTTCACACCTTGGCCCAGCACATTCTGTGTGCTGCATCTGGTCTCAGCAGCCAGGGTGCTCACCTGGGAGTGTGCTGCAGAGGGGAGGGCCAGAGGCCAACTCATCCCAGGTGTTACTGTCCAGGGGACGACTGTGGCCACTGCAGAGAGTGAGGGGTGGAAGGTGTGACCCCTGCCCACCCATACTCGTCCCACAGCACCACTCACCTCCCCCCAGAGATGTTAGCCCCATAGGGTACAGGGTGCCTGCTCAAGGCCCCCCAGCAGAAGGGAGAGCCACCCAGCCCACGGAGGACCTGGACCAGGAGCCCTGGCCTGGCCTTTGTGCTACATGTAAACCTTGACAACTCCTGCACCACTCAACTTTGTTCTAAGTCCTGGGGCTCTGTCACCATGTTGGAACACTCAGTCCTACCAGCAGTCCCGTCTGTCCCTCCCCATTCCTGAGCCCATCCCGTTGTGGCACCCTCCTCAGGACAAGGACCACTGTCTACAGTAGGCTGAGGTGAGCCACTGGTCACAGGATGTGTGTGATGGGTGAGGTGCCCAAGGGTGGGGACCGGGGCCGAGCTCGACCACTGCCCAGCACTCAGCAATAGGGGCACAGGGGTGGACCTGGAGAGGCCAGGAAGTGGGCTTTGGGTGAGCATGAAGGGAGAAAATGGGTGTGCCGCAAACTAGGAGCACACGGCAAACTGGCTGGGACCCCAGTCCCCTAGAGGACAGAGCTGGACCAGCCAACATGGATGTCTAGGAGCAGGGCAGTGGAAACAGAGTGACAGGAGGGGGCGGGGCATAGCCTGGGGCTGGGCTGGACAAAGGGGTGTTTGGACGTTCCCAGAGCCCTGAGTCTGCTGCTTGCTCCTCCCGTGTAGGAGAATTTCATCCGGCAAAGTCTTCTGGCCCCTCCTGAGCTGGGCACCCAGAGGACACAGACACGTGGGGTGGCCACCAACATGTAGTGACAGTGGACAGCATGAAAGACCATGAATCGAGTTAGCTGGCTCTGCTGGCTGGAAGGATGGGGTAGGTGCTCAGGGAGGCAGGCAGGCGGCGTATCTCTGGGCACTGACTGTGGATGAGACAGTAGAGGTTTGCCCTCGGGACTCCTCACACCAGCAACCCTGCCAGGAGCATGTGCTATAGGGGTGCTGGCAGGGGGTGAAGGGTCAGGGCACTGGGCATCTGGGCCTGAGTGAGGGCCAGAGACAGTGGCACTGGTACAGTCTCAGGAACTCGGTGGGGGGACGCCAGGGTCACATTTGCACAGGACAAGGTGAAGAGGTTAGTCCTGATGTTCTGCCCATTAGCCCTGCCTGACATCATGGTGGGTGGGCTTTTGTAACGGCTTATTAAAAGCTGTAATTAATATGCCCTACTTGTACCCATCTAAAGTGTACAGTTCAGTGGTTTTTAGTATATTCATAGATTGTACAGCCATCACCAATCTCTAGTTTTAGAGAGTGGTCTATTCAGTGTCTATTCAGGTTTTTTGCCATTTTTTAATTGGGTTGTATCTTTCTGAGTTTTCAGAGTTCTTTATATATTCTGGATTGTTGGGTGTCATCGAGTCAATTCCAACTCATAGTGACTCTATATGACAGAGTAGAACTGCCACAGAAGGTTTCCCAGGCAGTAATCATTATGGGAGCAGATCCCCAGGTGTTTTCTCCCAAGGAGCGGCTGGTGGGTTTGAACCACCAACCTTTCAGTTAGCAGCCGAGCACTTAACCAGTGCACTACCAGGGATCCTTATATTCTGGATACTGGACACTTACAAGTCATATGATTTCCAAAAATTTTCTCTCATTCTGTGGATTGTCTTTCACTTTCTTGATGGTGTGTTTTGAAGCACAAAAGTTTTTAATATTGATGAAGTCCAATTTATCTATTTTTGATTTTATTTCTTGTGCTTTTAGTGATATATGTAAGAAACCGTTGCCAAATCTAAGACACGAAGATTTACACCTATGTTTTCCTCTAAGAGTTTTATAGTTTCAGTTCTTGCATTTAGGTGTTTGATCCGTTTGAGTTAATTTTTGTATGTGGTGTGAGGTAGGGTGCAAGTTCATCCTTGTGCATGTGGAGATCCAGTTGTTTGAGCACCATTTGTTGAGAAGATTGTTCCCTCCACTGAATGGACTTGACATCCTTGTTGGAGGGGACATCAAGTTTCATCTCCTCTCCTCCCAGCTGCATGGCTGCAGGCAGGCCATTTCCCGTCCACTCCATTCTCTCGTTTATCTCAGCTGGCCTGCATCTAGTGCCTGCTGCATCCAGTGGTGTCATGGAAGCGAGATCCCATTGAACATGAACATCATGGTACCCCACAAGCCTCAGTCCCTTCCTGGCCTGGGTGTGTGTCCCCACCTGGACACTGCAGGGCTGTGGGGATGACCCACAAATCAGAATCCCCTCCAAGGAGGGGACACGGGACGGCTCTCACAGCCTCCAGGTCCTCGAGCTCAGGCTGCGTCTGCCACTGTCCCCACGGCCCAAGTCAGCCTCCATGCTGGCTCCAGGCCCACCCGATGTGGTTGGGTCAGGCAGTTCTTACTTTAGAACAAGCCCACTGGGTTGGAATCTTTCCAGAGTTAGAGGGAAACAAGGGGCCTCAGGGACCACTCACGAGCACTTGTTTATGCAGGATGAAAACATGTTTTGCCCCTCGTGGCTGTGGCGCCTTTCATGTCTCCCTCCCAGAAGGCGGCCAGCGCCCGAGTGATTGATGATGGTCTGGGGCTGGATGGTTCCTAGATTGCCAAACCCCAGGCACTAGCTGGAGAGCCGCCATCAGGAGATTCTGAGGAAGGGCCTGCCCCAGTGTTCAGGGGTGGGTGGGTGGCGGGGCCCAGCCATACATCTCTGAGTCACCAGCATGCGCTCAGTGTCTGGGCCTAGTGGGTGTGGACTTCACAAGCTGAGCTTCAGGAGCAGGAGGCCAGGCCATTTCCACAGGGGGGACATGGTAGTAGCTGCCTCCCTGCGAGGCAGGCCCCATGTGGGCCTGATGGGGCCTCACAAGCACTGGGTGCCGTGAGAGTCCCAGGAGGCACCAGCCCACTGTGCCAGCCTCAGCCATGCCCAGGCAGGAGGTCAGCCAAGGCTGGCCCAAGAGCAGGGAGCCCAGAGTGGGCAGATGGGGGACCAGCTGCAAGTGCTATGTGAGAAGGTTCCAGGCCCCTCAGTACTCTCAGTGGGTGGATGTTGGCTACTCATAGTAGCCCTCTGGCAGTCCTCACAGCAGCAAAGATCATTCCCACTTCACAGATGACAGGCTAGAACCACCAGGCAGCAGGCCAACCAGGGGCCATCTACCCTCTTTCCCCCAGAGCTCCCCCTGCCTGCTGAGTGCAGCAGTAGAGCAGGGCAGTTTTCTGGGACTGGGCCTCAGAAGACAAGAGGAATGATCCTTGCGGGCATGTGGCAGGATCCATGGGAGGATCATGGTCATGCTGAGGCTTGTTTGCCAGGCCAGGGGCTGGGCGTGATCTGATCAGGAAGGCTCCGAGCCGTGAACTGCTCTTTATCCCCAAGGTGGAGCTGACAGTGGGTCCCTAGGCCCTCCTGGAACCCATGCATCTGGAAGACATCCACCTAACGCCCTCCTCCCCATCCCAGTGCCCCTCGGCCTGCTGTTGACCTCCCTTCCCAACGCTGGGTGTCTAGACCGTCCTGGGAGCACAGTCCACTGGCAGGGGCATGCTCAGGTAGCCTTCACGGCATGGACCACTGGGTGTCTGAGGGACCCCAGGGCAGAGTAGGGTCAGGGACGCAGTTTCCAACTCAGCTTTGCTCACCAGCTGTCTGACCAAGCAAGTAACCAGGCCTTTCTGGGACTTAGCCTGGCCCCGTGAAGTGGGCCAAGGGGCCACAATACAGAACACTGAGGAATGGGCAGCCCAGCAGCCCTCTGCAGCTGGAGGGGATGAATACCTCAGGGGGTCAGAGGATTCCTCCTGCCACCATTCTTCTTCCTGTTCCTCTGGCCTGCGAGCTCTGATGGGTCCTGGCCCTGGACTGAACAGGGTGATTGACTCTCCTTCCCTGCCCATGTGGATACTGCCTCCTGGCTGTGACCCACCAAGTACCAGAGTAGTCCAGCTAACCTGCTTTCTTGGTGGACCCGCCCCCCCCCCCCCCCCCCGCCCCGGCCAGTGAGCAGCCCCTTCCCCCTCAGCCAAGTAATGCTGGGGTGACTGACACACGGCCTGTTTGGAGTGTGTTCTGCAGAGAGGCCCGTGGGGTCCCAGGGTGGCAGTGTTGGAGCTGGGGCATCCCTAGGCCACCTAGTGCAGAGGACTGCTCCAAGGAGCTGGGAGATGGAGCCTGGCCAAGCCTTGGCAATGGCCGCAGAACACTGGCGGACAGCCTCCCATCTGTACGGTGGGCAGTGTGGTTCTGGGCCCCACCAGTGCTGCTGTGTGAACCAGTCACTGCTCTCCCTACCCCTTCTGCAGTGAGAACCCCCTGCCTACGGTGGAGATCGCCATCCGGAACACTGGCGATGCCGACCAGTGGTGCCCACTGCTGGAGACCCTGACAGATGCTGAGATGGAGAAGAAGATCCGCGACCAGGACAGGAACACAAGGTACCTTCCAGCCCCTGCAGCTGCTCTACCCACAGGTGGGGGCAGGGCCATCTCCATCCTCCCAGGGCCTGTGGTCTCAGGGTGGGGACCTGGGTACCAGAGGCAGGTCCCTGGGTGACAAGGCCCTCAGGTCGGTGCTGACCACAGCCCAGAGCTGGGTCTCAGGCCCTAGAGAGCTGGCAGGGCTGAGGGCAGCAAAGCAAGCCACTTTGGGGCCAGGCAGCAGATGAGCGAGGCAAAGGGGGAACCTGAGTGACCTGCTGGTAGGCTCCCGTCCCTGTTGCCTATACCCAGCTGCCCTAGAGCCCAAGGTGGGCCACCTGGCTGGTAGCTGCCTTGCCTCACTGCCCTCTCCCCCCAGGCGGATGCGGCGTCTCGCCAATACTGCCCCAGCCTGGTAACCACTCGGCATGGGTGTCCACTGGAGTGGCTCAGAAGATCACACCACCGCTCTCTCCAGTACCTTCTGGCAAGAGGAGGCAGGGACAGCTGTGCCGTGCCAGGTGGCACAGGAGGGGGCCTTCCAGCTGCCTCCCCGGCACACATTCCATTGCTGAGCCCCACGCCCCCACCCTCTTCAGTCTCTGGGGTCAGGAAGAGGCCTCATTTTGAGTTGTGTTTAGTTTTTCTATAGGAGCCCCAGGCAGGGCTAGCAACACTTTTTAAATAAAAGGCAATGGGTCTTATTTCCTTTCTCCAACTGGTGACATAGAAATGAGAATGGGGAGTGCCACGGCCTGCCACTGGGCCTGGCTGGGGGATGTGGGTCCTAGCTGACAGTGGGCTTCCCTCTGCAGCCTCAGGTCCTCAGGTCAGGGTCACAGGCTCTAGGCCCCACTTCTCAGTCTGCAGCTGCACCAGCTCTAGCACAGCACAGTGCTTGGCTTTTCCTTGGACCTCAAGCTTCCTATCTGCCACCCTAGCCACAGAGTCCTTGGGGCCATGGAACAGCAGACCCCAGTGGCCCACAGAGGCAGGAGACAGGAAGTGGGGGAACCCAGAGAGCAGGGGGGCACCTCCCCCACAACGTGGCTCTGCTTGGCTGAATGAAGTAGCACAGGCTCTCGCACTGGCTTTGGGTGCTACACCCCAGTGCTCAGTCCCCCAGGCTATGAGCAGGGCCTCTCCAGAGCCCTTTCCAGAGGGCACAGGTGGGGTCCCGTTGGGCTGCGCTGGGGTGCCAGCCTCACCACAGTGTGCGTAAGAGGTTGACAGAGCCCTCCATCCTGCCTGGCACTGTGGTCCAGGCCAACTTCTGCCTCCCCTGCCCCAGGCTGGTTGTGAGGAGTGATGCTAGCAGGACACTGGCCCGTGGGATATGTGTGGTACAGAGAGACGGTGGGATGACCCTGGGCCCCTCTCCCCTGTTCTCCTTTGTGTGGCCCCCACACCCTTGCCTGAAACATGAAGTGTCCCACCCTACAGGATGGAGGTAGGTACGTGAGGGCAGTCTGCCCACGTGGGTCTCCTTGCCTGGTTGAGGCCCTACGTGGTGAACTGTGCGTGTGCCCCAGTCTTAAGAGAGATAATACAGGGCAGGTGCCACCCTGGTACTGCTGGTGACCCAGGAATAAACTGTCAGGCCAAATGCTCAAGGGCAATGGGAAAGCTGGCTGGCCCTCCAGGCACCCACTTCACAAATGAGAGACCCAAGCTGTGGAGAGCAGGCAAGGGCCCACGCAGGGTCCTTAGCTAAAAGTGGCAGCAGTGGACCTTCGCTGCCCAGTCTGCCTCACTCATCACAGGGCTCTGCTAAGGTGGAAGCTTCTCCAGGCTCTGGGGCCCCAGGGAGGGTGAAGGACCCTATGAGGCCTCAGCTAAGTCCCTTAGCTGCTCAGCCTCAGTGGCACCAACTGGATAATGGGGAGAAGGCCCCTCGACGGTTGGGGTTGCTAGTAAGGGGTGGGAGTGCTAGGTGAAGTGCCACGGACAGGGGGCACCCACACACTGGCCTGAGCCCTGGCTGCTGTGGTCTGGCAAGCTCAATGGCCAGCAGGGAATAGAGGCCGGGGCTAGGTAGGACCTGCCCAAGGCCCCATTGAGGCCCCAGGCTCTGCTGGACCACTGTGGGCAGCCCAGGCCTTTGGAGCCTCCCAGACCACTCCTGTGGCTGGGCTCAAAGGGCAGCCAGGTTTGGTGAAAGTAGAGATGCACCTTCCGCCTGGCCCGGCGCATGCCCAGCTAACAGGGCAGAGGAAGCCAGTGTGTGGCCGAGAGGCTGCAGGTCACTGTTTATTCAGGTCGGTCACGGGTACTAGCGTCTCCAGAATGGGTTTGAGCTGGGTGTGCAGGTGGGGTGGAGGCCTGCCAGAGCTGGCCCCAGCTGTCACGGGATCACTGCTGCGGGGGTGGCAGATGGGGTCCCAGCTGCTCCTCAGGCAGGGGCAGATAGTTGGGGTCCTCCTCTGGGGCATCCATTAGCAGCTTCCTGTGGGGGGGCCCACACTGAGCTGAGCTGAGGCCTATACCCATCCCCCAGGGGTAGGGCGGTCTGAGGAAGGTGGGGAGGGTGGTGTCTCTAGTACTCACAGGAAGCTGGGGGTCAGCAGCAGCCTCTTTCCTCCAGGCTGGTTGGGGAACACATCCTCCAAGTAGTAGTAAATGTGGCCCACGGCAGTCCCTGGAGGAGAGGTCAGGACTGCTGAAGCCACCCTGCACCACTCCAAGCCCACAGGTACAGGGGCGGAGCAGCTTCACATAGAAGCCCACCTTTAGGGCAGGCCCGGGAACATGGACTGAGCCAGTCCAGGCTGGGCCAGGGCTGTCCATGAAGGACCTAGGGAGGGGAGAGCCTGAGAAGCTGCCAGCACACACAGGGCCTTCAGAAGAGCTGGGGCCATGGAGCGGGAACCCTGGACCACTACCCCCTGCCCCCATGCACAGGTCGGCAGGCCACCCCAAAGATGAAGCTGGGGGTTGGCTTGTTCCAGGGGCTGCAAGAACAGAGGAGCCAAGAAGGCAGATCCTGGGGCGGGGGGGCTTGGGTCCTCAGGTCCTATGCAGCATGAGGTATGGGCCGCCCCTCTAGGTGGGCAGATGGCTCACCCAGCAGGTCCGCGAGGACTGAGTTGCCCAGCAGCATTGAGAAGCCCATGAGTACCCAAGGCAGGAAGGGTGCCTGGAAGGTGAGGAGCCCGAAGAAGTTGACCCTGATGCGTGGGCTGCGGCGGCTCCACACATACACTAGCATGGCCAGGAGCGCCTGGCCCAGGAAGAACAGGCTGCCCAGGAGCCCCAGCAGCTACATCAGAGTCAAGGAGCCTGGAGGCCACTCCCAGGCCTCAGCCCTGCCCAGGGCCGTTGCGGGGAGGGCTCGCAATCTTCGGGGTGTGAAGGATGGGGAGCCTAAGCGGAAGTCCCAAGGTAGAAGTCTAGGCCTGGTCCCTGACGTGACCCTCACCCTCATCCAGTCACCAAGCCTTGTCCACTAACTTTCTAGATAAATCCTCCCCCCACCTCCCTCCCTTCACCGGCCCTATGTGCTATTCCCTCATTAGAATCAAGGCCACACTCCGTGGCCCACAGGTCCCATGCTGTCCTGCCCAGCTCTCCACTCACCTCAGCCTCCACCCCCGCCCGAGTCCCTCCTGGCTGACTCGCATTCAGGGCCCAGGGCCCAGGCCGAGCTCACTCTCCTGGGCATCGCCCTGTGGTATTCTGCGCACAGCCATGAGCTCTAGCTCTGACGCCTGGAGCTAAGCCGGGCACATGTCGGCCACTCAATGCATCCTAGGTTGGGGGTACGACTCTCCCTTCCCTGGCCCCCGGCCGCGCGCTCATCTAGGGCTCCAGGGCCAAAGCACACCAGAGTCGGCGAGCCCGGAAGGATACGGTCATGAGAACACCCCCGAAGAGAAGCATGAAGACAAAGTCGGCCGTGCGCCCGCGAAACGAGCCCTCCTCCAGCATGCGGCAGTAGCGGAACCTGGACCTCAGTATAGGAAGCGCAGCGTGCGGGCCTCAGTTTCCCGGTGCCCACGCGCCCCGCCCTGCCCTGCCCGGTCCGTGCGCAGGATACACGAAGAGCATGTTGAAGAAGAAGCTGAATCCCAGGGGCCCGAAGAAAAGGAAGCTGGTGACCAGACGCCAGACCTACGAGGGGCAGGCGGTCAGGAGCGACGGGCCGGGCGGGGCTGGACGGCCGCAGGGGCGGGGCGGGGCGGCCTCACCTGGAACTTCCTGAACACGAGGTGCGGGTTGAAGTAGAGCTGGAAGGGGCTGAGGAGATCCAGTTGCTGCGGAACCAAGGCCCGTCAGGGGTCGTCACCACGGCCATGGTCGCCTCGCCCGCCTGGACCATAACCAAGGACCCTTCAACCCGCTCGCCTGGGCCATAACCATGGCGACGCTCGCCCTGTCTGCCGGGGCCGTAACCGTGGCGACGCTCATTCCGCCCTCCCCCACCCCCCGCTGGCTCACCACGGCGGCGGTGGTCAGCACGCAGGCCGCCGTATAGGCTCGCGTCACCGCCGGCACCTGCAGGAATTCGGTCGCCAAGCCCTGCCAAGCCATGGATCCTTCTCAGGCACTCGCGACGCGACCCGCAGCCCACTCTTTAACCCGACTCCGAGCCCCGCCTCGCTCCGGCTTTCAGCCAATCCACGTCGGATGCGCAGCTAGAAAGCGGGGCCCTAGGCCTGGTAGCCAACGGAAGGAGGGGGCGGGCCTCCGGCGCGGGGCAGGGGCGGGTGAGGACGGTTTTACACTGCTGGCCAATTAGCAGGCTCCACAGTTGAGCACGTGGCGGTTGTTGTGGCGGCGGGGCGGGAGAACCCGTGGCCAATGAGGAGCTAGCTGGTCTCTTCGCGGCATTCTAGAACAGGACCAATAACAATGACCCACGGGGTCGCCACAGGGGCGGAGCTAAGATCCGTGTTGTTATTGGAGAAAAGACGGGGGCGGGGCGCAAGCGGGACCGAGAGGGGCGGGGCTAGAGGGAGGCGAAGCCGGACAGGGTGGGGCTGCTCCACTGCCAACTGGTCTGCGACCCGGGCAGACGGCATCACCCACAGACGGTGTCCCTTACCGTCAGGACAGTGCCCTGGCAGACACAGCGCCAGGCGAAGGCAAGAGGGCCGCGTAGTGGGCGCATCTGTGAGGAGGTCATTTTTTTTTTTTTTAGAAATGCAAATTTTATCCTAGTTTATCGCCATCTTTTTAATTGCGGAGAAAATACACAAAACAAAACATAAGCCATCTCAATTTCTACAAGTACAATAAAGTGACCTTAATTACATTCTTCATGTTGTGCAACCATTCTTGCTATCCTTTTCTAAATCATTCCACTACCATTAACATAAACTCAATGCCCCCTAAACAGCACCTCCCTGCTTCTCCGTTCAACCTCTGGTAACCACTAACAATCTTTGGTTTCTATGTATTTGCTTATATTTCATATAAGTGAGCTCAGACAGTATCTGTCCTTTTGGGACTGATTTATTTCGCTCAGTATAATGTTTTGCAGGTTCATCCATGTTGTGGCGCACATCAGGGCTTTATTTCTCTTTATGGCTGTGTACTACTCCATTGTGTGCGTACCACATTTGTTAATCCTTTCATTTGAGGAGGTGACATTTGATTGGCTGCCGTGTGGGCCAAAGACTGCAAGTAGGCCAGAGGGCAATTAGTGAGCAGGGGAGGCTGCAAGGGCCTGTAGGCTGGGAAAGGCAGCAGCCAGGAGAGCAGGAAGGGGCGGGGTGTAGGTCTTGCTCAAACGCTGGATAGAGGTGTGGGTAGAGGATTCAAGGGTGATTCAGTGACCTGAGCCACAGGGTGATGGCCGGTGGTGGCCTCTAGAACATCTGGGGATGAAAAGCTCAGTTATGGCCTTGCTGAGGCTGAGGCATCTGTGTGATATCACCTTGAGAAATCCAAGTGTGGCTTTGGGGGAAGTCGGGCAGGTGGTCTAAATGTAGGCATTTGTAGCATTGTGGGCATTTGCATGAGATGCCCAAGGGGTGAAGAGAAGGAGCCCAGCCTGGGTCAGTGAAAGAAGACAGACCCAGCCAGGTGAGGCGGCCAAGAGGCCTGGATCCAGGAGCTGAAGCAGGAAAGAGCTCCAGGGTCAAGACACTCAGAAGCCCAGGGAGATGCGGGCTGGGAAGACTGTGGGACACAGCCACACCGAGAGTGGATAGCAGCGGGCATAGGGGGAAGTCAGGATGCCAGGGTGGGCGCCTGCAAAGCAAGCAGGAGCCAGTGGAAGCAACGGTCAGGTTTCCTGTTGGCAGGGAAGGGGAGGTATTCCTGCTTCCAGGTGCTTGGCAGGCACTGGCCTGCCCTCCACTGGGGTCAGGCTGGGGCTAAAAGGAGGGGCTGCCATTGTGAATGGGCCTCCGCTCCCCTTTGATGGGGCTCAATAATGCAGGCGCTGGGATGAGGGCTCTGGAGGCTGACAGGCACATCACTAGGAGGCTGGAGCTGGGCAGGGTAGGGGACAGCAGCTGGGTCCTAGTGCAGAAGTTCCCGTCAGAGTGGGGAGAACCCCAGATGGGGAAACTGAGGCCCAGTGCGGGGCAGGGCCCAAGCAAGCCACTTTGGAGACACCAGATCCACCTCACCTGGGACCCTCCAGACAGCTGTTTGTGGAGAGGAGCCCTGCACATCACAGGCTCCCTGGGCCTAGGGACGCACAGGGCATTCTGGCATCTGTCCTAAGCAGCAGGGTGGTGAGACCTGTCTCCTGTGCAGAGGGCTGTGGACTGAGGAGATAAAGAGCCCCCAATGGGCCTGCGCACCAAGCCAGAGACCCAAGACCCCCAGGTACCCTGTCCACATTCTTCCAGTGTCTCTGGCAGGACAGCCCCTTTGAGCCCACCAAACCTGCCCTCCTCCCACAGGCCTCATGTACTAGGAGAGACCCCATGGGTCCCCAGTGACAATCTAGAAATCTGGGGTCATCCTGCCTCTCCCTCCCCCTCAGCACCTCGTTGCCAAGTGCATTGGATGCCTCCACACACCTTTCCAGTCCTTTCTGTCCTCTCCAGCACGCCTCACCACCACCACCTCTTCTGCAGGCCTCAGCTTCTCTCCCTGGGGACTGCCCAGCTCTCGACTCATTCATTTGTTCATTCACTCATTCATTCTCCTCTCTACCAACCTAAATATTATGTTAAAAGAAGGGAGGAAGAGAGGGTGGTGGGAATGCCCCCTGTTCCAGGAAGATCTCTCTAATCTGCCCTGGGAGAGATTGCAGCTCACCTATCTTCTCTTAGGACCCTTAGCACTTCATTTTTAAATGTACTGGATTCTAAAGAACCAGAGCATCAGAGGCCAGGTAAGTGTTTGTGTACGTGGTGGAGTCAGAATCAGCTCATACTTTCCTCTTGACAACACACAAGGCCCCTTGCCAGCCCTGAGCACCTCTCTGTTGGGGGTGGGAGGGATGGAAAGGCTTTCCTCAGGGTCTGTGAGCACAGTCCCCCCACTTCCCCTCACATGGGCCCCCAGCACCCTAGCTGGGGTGGGTGGGCCAAATGAGGCTCCAGCTGTTGGCCCTTCCTTCCTGGGCTGTGAGGTATTTTTAGCACCAAATATGGAACCCTAAGGCAGCAGCAGCACCAGGTGGGCTGCTTCAGACCTGGGCTGCAGAAGAGGTAGCTGGGGTTTAGCCCTTGAGCCTGGTAGCAGAACTGGGACTTTCCAGGAATAAGCAGGGCTCTGGAGGGGTTCAGGGAAGAGGCAGTTTAGGGCAGAGAGGATGAATAGGCACGACTAGGCCAGGACTGGGAGCAGCCTGTGCAAGGGCCCTGGGGTGGCATAAAGGAGGCAGAGCAAGGAGGGGAGCTGTGCGTGGTGTGAGGCTACAGAGGGGCTGGAGGCCACCAACAGGGCCTGGTGGGCTGTGGTCTCTGTCTGAACTGCAGTAGGGAACCAGGAGAAGGTTCTAAGCAGGAAGAGGGGCATGACCAGATGGCAGCTGCGGTGCGATGGATCGCTTTTGTGTGGCCTTTCTAGCCATGGTTTTGTAACCCCCACCCAAGCGATTGGATGGGACTATGCAGATAGGGTAATTGTGTCCCACCAAGGGGAGTGGTCAGTTTTTACCATCCCGCTGGGCTTGAAATGAGCCACCCCAGAGGCAGGAAAGAGAGGATCCCACAACCACCAAGGAAGAACAGCCAGGGGCAGAGAGCATGTCCTTTGGACCCGGGGTCCCTGTGCTGAGAAGCTCCTGGACACAGGAGACAGACAGCAAGCTGTAACCATGAAGATGGTGAGAAGTGGTGGCAGAGAAACTGTGGCAGGAGAGACTGGCAGAAGAGACCAGCAGGAGAGACCAGCAGGAGACCTCGAATGGGCTTCCTAGTCCACGGAGTGAGAAAGCTAGGATTCCTCTGGGGACTTATTGGCAGGGACTTAAAGAGTTTTGTAACACTTGCCTGAGCAGGGCAGAGGACTAGGGCCAGAGACAGGTATGCCTGAGGGCACAGCTGAAAAGAGGATGTCCTGATGGAAGAGCTGTATCCTGAGTGTTCCTGAGCCTGAATTGTAACCTGTTACTTCCCTCATAAACCCCATAATTGTGAGTATTGCCTGTGAGTTCTGTGTGGCCACTGCAATGAATTAGCAAACCCAGCAGAGAAGTAGAGAGTGCTGTGGGAGGGACAGTTGGTGTCAGAATTGGTAAAGGTGGTGGATAGAGGAGACATGTCTGACCTCTGCCTCATAGGAATCAGCCTTGGGCTGTTGATCTTGATTCTCCCTTCCCCTAGTGAAGAGAGAGTTCAGACACTGCCCCCACACCATTTTTACAGTGCAGCTGTTTGGAGAAAGAAGGGGACAAGAGGGGAAGCAAGAGTCCAAAAGGGGAAAGGGAGCAAGTGGGTCCAGGAGGTTGAAGCCAGGACTAGTGAGCGCTTGGCAGTTGGGTGAGACAGGAGGGCCAGCTGATGCCCAGGTGCCAAGCCTACCCAGCAATGTGTCCCGACAATAAGCAAATGCTGGTAAGAGAGAATGAAGGAAGAACTGACTCTTCAGGACTCTGGCAAGTCCTCTCTCCCAGGCCTGTTTCCTGCTCGCGTCCTCCTGGCCTGTGATCAGGGACTTCTGTGGAGGCCTGAGGGTGTGGGAGGGGAGGAGGGGACCCACAGGAAGTCTCTCCCTCTGGCTAGGGTTCTGAGTGCCTTGTGGTTGTGGTGACTGGGGGTCCCACATGAGTGAGTCACATGGAGGAGGGGGCTGAGGCACAGGGGCAGGGGGCTCCTGATCAGGACAGTGGTGGATGAAAGAGAAGGCATGCTGGGTAGGGAGAATGGCTTGAGCAAAATGCGACTGCAGAAATAAACTCAGTATGTTTGTGGGTAAGGTCCTTGGGCGGTACAAATAGTTTGCACTCAGCTACTAACTAACTGAAAGGTTGGTGTTTCGAACTCACCTAGCATTGCTGCAGAAGAAAGGCCTGGCAATTTGCTTCCATAAAGATTACATCCAATAAAATTCTATAGAACAGTTCTACTCTGTAATACGTGGGGTTGCCATGAGTCGGAGGTTTTTTTTGTTTTGTTTTTGTTTTTTCATGGGTGAGGAGCCCTGGTGGCAAAGTGGTTAAGAGCTACGGCTGCTAACCAAACGGTTGGCAGTTCAAATCCACCAGTCACTCCTTGGAAACCCTATGGGCCAGTTCTGCTCTGTTCTATAGGGTCGCTATGAGTCGGAATTGACTCAAAGGCAACGGTGTTCATGGGTGAGCCCAGGGTTGGAACCAGTTGTGACCAGGATGACAGCTGCTCCATGCCAGACTGCACTGCAGTCATCCTGTGGACTCTCTTCATCTTCATCACCATCTTACAAGGCAGGCTAGGTCACTGCCTGAGGACACACAGCTAAAGCGCTCTCAAGACAGCAGGACCAGTCCTGGCTTTGCAGCTGACAGGTGGTGATTGGAGGTGTTGGGGGGGGGGGCACTGAGATCTCATTGAGCATAAGGGAGAGTCACCAGGGGAAGGAGAGACCAGTAGCCACGTGCCTGCTGAGGGTGTCAACAACTGGCCAGCGAGGCATAGCCTCGGACGGCTCCACCAGGGCTCAGGGATGTCTCCAACGTGAGACTTGGCCGAACCTGCCTCCATGCTGATCCATAATGGCAGGAGGAAATGGTCCCTGTCCAGCCCCCAGCTGTGGGACCGGCCTAAGCACGTGTCCCAGCTGTCACAACCCTCAGCAACTGCCCCTAATTCCACTTCCTGCTGTGGCCGCCATCTGAATGTCAAAGCCACCTCTGGCCCAGAGCCACCCAGAGCATCTGGTGCTCATCTGGATGGGACTCCTCCCCGTCTTAGCTGTCTCTGAGTCCAGGAGGGCTAGGCAGTATTTGGGAGAAGCAGATTATTTGCTTGGCAGGGTTGGCCAAGGGGCAGGGAGCTCACAGAGACACAATGACTGATGAGACATGGTGACAAGACCTCGTGGACTTGAAGTCGCCTGTACCACCTGTCTTCAAACCCTGGGGGCCCCTGCCCAGGATGAGTGACTCAGCCACTGGTGGGCCGAAGAAGAGGCTCAGAAAGGCCCTGGCTTCCCCCCATCTCCCACCTGGCTTGCATACACTGATGACCCCGCTAAGCAGCCCAGGCTGGCTCATGCCAGGGGCTTGTCCAGCCACTGTAGGGGGAAGCTCACTACCAGAGGGAACTAGAACCCAGGTGTCCTTGTCCTCCCATGTGACACCACACTTCCTGCCTCACATTTTGCTCAAGACATTCTCCCTGCCCTTCCCTCCTCCAAATTGGGGGTCCTGAAGCTTGTAAAATTTGGAGGGACCTTTTAAAGAAAGGAGCCCCTTGGTGGTGCAAATGGCTAAGTACTCGGCTGCTAATCAAAAGGTTAGAGTTCACCCAGAGGTTCCTTGGAAGAAAGCCCTGGTGATCTACTTCTGAAAAATCAGCCATTGAAAATTCCATGAAGAGCTGTTCTACTCCGACACACATGGGGATGCCAGAAGTCAGAGTTGACTTGACCGCAACTGCTTTTTTATTGTTGTTTTTTTAAAGAAAACAAATGCAAAATTAAATACAAAAGTGAATATTTATTTAGAATGAGAAAGCAAACAAAACAAACAACAAATTCATAAATGCCGACAAATACCACCCCTCCCAAAAAAAAAAAAACTCTCCCTGGTCAGAGCCTTGGCTAATGGCTCTCCCCGGTCGGGCCAGGTTGGGTGTTGGTAGAAGTACCGGCGTGCATTAACCAGCTCTCTGTGTGCCCCCCTGTACAGCAGAGGAAACTGAGGCTGGGGGTGGGAGGGGGCTTGCATGAAGTGGTGAGGGCTGGTCCAGGAAGGGACTGGCTCCCACCTTGCAAACCTGTGACAGGTTGGCCCAGACTCAGAGGCCTAGCTCCTACGGGCCTACTTCCCCCTCCTGTGGGCCCTGCTGGGATGGGCCTCCCCCTCCCCAGGAATACTGTCATCAATGCTCCAGACTCTGGTGTAACTGCTGCCCCAACCCCACACCCCTGCCTTTCCCCTCCAGATGTAGGCACAGCTGGCCCAGACCATGGTGTATTTTTAGAGCAGCTAACCACAGGACATTCTTTCCTTCTAACTCCTTTCCTTCAAATCTCCCATCTGCAACCAGCCCCACTGTTCAGTCATCAAATATCAAAGGGAGGCAGGAGGGGCAGGGTTCGTTTTTTTGTTTTCCTGAACTGTTAAGTTGGAAATGAGACCCAGAACTTGAGTGAATGCCAGCCAGAGGAGGAGGGGGAGCCGAATCTGCAGGAGCCTCCCTGGCTGGGACATCATATTAGGCTGTAGCCCCACGGTCACCCACTCTACATGAGAGTAGGTCTGGGTCCCTGCCCTCCAGATGCCCAATTCAGGGAGACTGGACAGACACACCCAGAAGCCTGAAAGCACAGCAAGTGCACTGGGCAGGTCAGCTGTTATGACCCATTTTAGGGAGCAAACCCAGGCTGGGAGAGAAGTGGCTGTTCAGAATCACAAGAGCCTGGGGCTGTCCTGCTGTTCTTGGTGATGGCTCACTGCCCAACTGCAGCCTGGTACCCCAGGTCAGTGGCAGGGAGAGGAGCCTAGAGTCCACAGGGGGCCTCCAGAGCCTCGGCCTCTAGAGGTTCCTGGTGTGAGGCAGGGGTGCTGGTCCACATAGGAGGAATGTGAAGGCTGCAGGGAAAGGGCTTCAAAGGATGGCAGAGCAGCAATCTCACTCTATAAACCAGAGTTCTCAACTCCACATAAGGAAACTGAGGCTCAGAGAGGCCAAGAGGCTGGCCCCAGAGCAGCTCAGCCTGTCTGGGGCCTACCCACCACTCCCCACAGGGATGGATAGGCCTGCTGGGCTGAGCTGGAGGAGAGGCCAGGGTCTTGGGGTCCAGCCAGAGCAACCAGACTCCTCCCCCACGCCCGGGGTGGGGAGGGGTCTGGCCCACCTGGCACAGATGGGTACAAGGTGCAGAGGACCTGAAATCAACCAGGGTGCTGTGGCAGGGCAGTGCCTGGGCCCGGGACCACTGCCAGGACTCCTGTGCCCAGATGTGAGACTGTGGGGGCGACAAGGCAGAAAGTGGCAGCGTCCCGGAGAAAGCACCGCCCCACGTGGGGGCCCCGGACCGGCCCCTTTGTTTCACTACCACAAGGAGCCTTCTGGAAAAGCCGGAGCTCGGGACCCTGCGGCCGGTCTCTGTAGCCCCCCACGCGGCCGAAGCAGGTCTCAGCGGCGGCGTCCGGGCAGTGGGGGAAGGCCTGCAAGGCAGAATGGGCAGCCGGGACCGGGGCTGAATGGGAAGCCCAAGGGGTGCTGAATGGGGGACAGGAAGAAGGCTGAAAGAGGGGCCGAGGGCTGGGAAGTCTTGGTCAAGAGGCCGAATCCCTGGAATGTCCGTCGTGCGCAAGGCCTGGTCCCCAGGCCTGGTCACGGGCGTGGGCATTTCTGGGGCGCGCCAGGTCGGAGGCAGTGGGCCACTGTCCGGTGGGTGAGAGTCCATATCGCCCACCCGCCTCGCCGTATTGGTGGTTTTTAGGGTGTGCAGCTTTCCTGCTTTCTCCTGTGTGCCGGGGGCCGACCCTGCCCGCTCTGGGCCCGTTTCCCATCAGCAGAGCAAGGTACCAGGGTGTTGGAAGCAGGATGGAGGGTGGGGTCCTGTGAGGCGGGGGAGAGGATCGCTACCCGCAACTGGTCGTAGGCCACGCCGTCCCTGGGCAGCTCGTGGCCGTGGGCAGGCTGCCCCCTCCCCGCCTAATCACCTGGAAAGACTAGGTGAGACTCAAACGCGGAAAGCCGAGGGCTAGAGGAGTGAGGGAGTGTTCAACTTCCGCCTCCAACAGTTCCTGTCCAGTTTGGCGGGGCTGCCGGCGAGAGGCCGGCAGGTCCCAAGGTCGCTGGGCCCTTGCCCTGGCGTCGGCCAGGCCGCAGCGGACCACGGCAGGCTGGGCAGGCGAAGAAAGACCAGCCGCAGCAGGGTGGCACGGTGGTGCGGAAGAAGGGACGCGGGTACGCACTCGACCTCTCTGAGTCTCTCGGCCCCTGTACGAGAGGCTCAACCCCCTGCCCCCGTGCTGGGGTGTTGATTGAAAATTCCCACCTGGCACCAAACAGGGCGTATATGAGCACCGGGCTGCCACAAATACAATCGCAACTTTCACATTTTCAAGATTAAACTCCCAGTTAATGTTTGCCAAAGGGAAACCTCAAGCTTCCTGGCTTGTTAATGGGTGGGGAATCGACACATAGAGGCCCTGACTCCACAGAGGATGGGAGGTGGGGTCAGGGCGTCCAGGTGGCATTTCAGGGAGAACAAGGGGCAACTAGATATTATCATAGCAGTGATCAACGGTGGGGTCCAGACTGGCAGTCTAAGATTCATAATGTTAAATCCAGTTCTGAATTTGGTACTCAATCACCCCCTTGCACACCCAGAAGCTTTTACCACATATGCATGTATTCCTACATAAAGTGTGGTTTTGTATTTCCAAACTGAATATAGACACTATAGTGAACACATCTTTCTGCAGTTTTACCCGGGCAGCACTGATTCATCCACGCAGACACTGTTCCTCTAGTACAGTGCTTTTCACATTTATTTCTCCATTTTCCTCATGATTAACATTTGGGCCATTTTCAGTTTTCTCATATTACGAACAATGCTCATTTGTGAACCGAAGTTCTTGGGCATGGGATTAAGAGTTTCTCCAAGGCAAACGCAGGAGTGGAACTGCTGGAATTGCTAGGAGTATGTGCAATTTCAACTTTACTAAAAAAAAAAAATCCATACCTCGAGTCAATTCCAACTCATGGCAACCCCATGTGTACAGAGTAGAACTGCTCTATGGAGTTTTCAAGGCTGTGATCTTTCAGAAGCAGATTGCCAGGCCTCTCTTCTGAGGTGCCGGGGGGTGAGGGTGTTCAACCAGCCAATCTTTGTGGTTAGTAGTCCAGCGTTTAGCTGTTTGTGCCACCTAGGACTCCTTTAACTTCAGTAGATGTGCCCAAATTGCTCTCCAGAGTTGTTGCACCATTTATATTTTCAGCAGCAGCACTTGAGCGGTCCAACTGATCGCCACCAACACTTGGCATCGTCAAAATTAAGCTGTCAGCAGTCTGTGGACTGTGAAACAATATGCTGTTGTGGACTGTTTGCTTTTCCTGATAGGTAATGCAAGTGAGCATCTTTTCATTCACTTTTTGGTTTATAGCTACCTTCTCCTAGTCAGTAGCTTTTAGTTTCACCTTTTTATGGTGTCTTCTTACACAGATTTTTTATTTTAATGAGGTTAAATCCTCATAAGAAACCCGTGTGGTTTGTGCTTTTTGTTATTTTGTTTAGGAAATCCTTATTTATCCGGAGGTTATAAAAACATTGTTTTTTCCTAAAACATTTACAGTTTGCTTTTTGCATAGGTCTGTATGCACGTAGAGTGATTTTTGTGTATGGGGGTGAAGTAGAGATTCAATTTTATTTTTTCCCCACATAGATAATCATTTGTCCCACCACCATTTATTAGTCCATGTTTCCACACTGATCTTCTGTATCTCTCTGCCATGTGTCAAGTTTCTGTATATGGGCAGGTCTGTTTCATGGTTTTGCTGGTTTTATCGGTCTTTTTGTATATCCTGGAGCCCTGGTGGCACAGTGGTTAAAGTGCTCAGCTGCCAACTGAAAGGCTGGCAGTTCAAACTCACCAGTCACTCTGCAGGAGAAAGATGTGGCTTCCTGCATCCATAAAGATTTACAGCCTTGGAAACCCTACGGGACAGTTCTACTTTGTCCAATAGGATCACTATGAGTTGGAATTGACTTGACAGCAGTGGGGTATTTTTTTGGTTTGGGGCCAATACCACACTGTCTTAATTACTACAGTTTTAAATAAGCCTTAATATCTGTCAGGACTAGCCCCTTCTTCAGAATTATCCTGGCTATTCTTTGTCCTTGGTCTTTGATATACATTTTAGAATCAGCTTGCTACATTCCACAAAAACAACCCACTGGGGATTTGTCATCCCACTGAATCTATGTATTAATGTGGACTGAACTAGTATCTTTATTATGTTGACACTTCTAATCTATGAACATATGTCCTTTGATTTAGGTCTTCCTTTAAGTCTTCCAATACAGTTTTATAACTTTCCTTATAAAGATCATGCATATGTTGTTAAAATGGTAAGTACTTTCTTTTTTGTTCTATTGTGTTATCCTTTTGAAACTACGTTTTGATCTTGTATATTGATTTTCTATCCAGCAACCTTAGTCTAGTCTTATGAATTCTAATGGGTTGCTTATAAATTCTTTTGGTTTTCTATTAGACAATCATATTGTCTGGAATAACAGTTTTCTTTCCTTTCTGACTTTTATGCCATATAGTTCCTTTTCAGCTTTTACTATGCTGACTAGACTCATCAGAACAAGGTTGAATAGAAGCAGTGTGAAGAAGTCATCCCTGCCCCATTCCTTTGGTCACAGAAACATGGAGCTGAAAATGTCCTGAAGAAGTCATCTGGACACAGACCAGAATGGGCCCTCGAGTATACCTACTGCTCATGTTTCGTTTGTGTTTAATTTTTCCTTGTCTGAATTTTCTGTAATTTCCAGAAAACACTGCATTTTTGGGGAGGGTGGGAAGCAATGATTGTTTTTAAAAAAATAAACCCATTTAAATATTAGCAGTTGAAACCAACAATGTGCTAATGGTAACAATAACAACATTATGAGCAAGCTGAGTTTACTCCAAGAATTCATGGATGGTTTAACCATTAGAAAAATCTACTGATTTAATTGATCTCATAAACAGATTAGAGGAAAACCAAATAATTATCTCAATAAATGCCAAAAAAAAAAACATGCAATCAAACACCCATTCATGACAACTGCTAATATTTTGTATTTTTCTTTAAACATGCATGGTGTTTCATGAACTACTGCCTCCTTTGTCTGAGATCAGAAGAACTGGATGGTCCCAGGCTATCATTACTGAACATTTTGATCAAGGACTCAACAGATGAGTCCTGATCAAAAGAGGGAAAATGTGGAACAGAACTTAAAATTTTTTATAAAATCCAGACTTACTAGACCCACTGAGACTGGAGGAACCCCTAACTCTTTTATCCTGAGAAAAATTTTGAACCTTGAACTGAAAACTACATCTGAAGGCATCTTCAAACTAAACAGTTTAGCAGTTTGCCTCGAGCACTGCACTCTTTTGAAGAATTATTTATATCAGATTAAACTGACAACAGTAACTGTAAAGCACAGACTAGTAGTTTATGAGGCAGTGAGTCAAAATCAATGATGATGAAATAATATGGGGGAGAGATAGTGAGAATGTAACCAATGTCACTGAACTGCACATGTAGAAATTGCTGAATGAGAGTATGATCTGCTACGTATACTTTCACCAAAAAAAAATATTTTTAAAAATGCATAGTGTTTTTAGAAATTATGGAAAGTTTCATAACCCCCAAAACCCACTACTGTCCAGTTGATTCCCACTCATAGTGACCCTGCAGCACAGAGTAGAACTGCCCCATAGGGTTTCCAAGGCTGTAAATTTTTATGGAAGCAGACTGCCACATCTTCTCAGGCTGGAACAACTAACTAGATTTGAACAGCCGACCTTTTGGTTAGCAGCCCAGCGCTTTAGCTACTGCACCACCAGGTCTCCTATGGAAAGTTCAGACAAGCAAAAATCAAACAAAAGCCAAGCAGGAGCAATCGATGTACTACAGGACCCATTCGGGTGTGTGTCCTATCAGTTTGCTCCTATGACTTACTAAGGTCACTCTCAGCTGTGTTTCTATGACCACAGATAGCATTTCTGGCAAAGTTGGTTTCATTTTGGCCTTTGTCCGACTCCTGGATTCCATGCAGGGCCTGATGAGCCCTGAGAAATAAAGATTAATCCGGCTCAGTGGACCCTGTGGTTCCTCACCTCCATAGATTCCCCTGGCAGCAACCGGAGACCGGCTCTGCACAAAACGGACAGATGACGGCGCTTCAAAGACTGGTGGGTCCGCCTTTCGGTCCCTGCTGGTCCGGCCCCACCTCTGGGGAAAGAGTGGGGACACCTGCGACGGGGGTGAGAGTGGGGAAGAACTTTCCGGGCCCACAGGCACCGTATGGGGAGCTGTGTAGAATCGGGCGGAAGGGTAGGGCGCTGGATCAGAGTTAGAGGACGAAAGGGGGGGGGGGGGTCGGCGGGATGCCTGGGGGGCCAGGCAGGCAGCCGCAGGGATTCCTTCTGGAGGCGGCTGCGGGAGCAGTGGACGCAGGGTCGAGAAACGGCGTCCGTGCCGCCCGCTGGGGCCTGTGGGGGCTGCTGCAGAGGACTGGCCGGGATGACCTCAGACCAGAACCCCTTCCGGTCTGCACAGCCAGTAAAGAGTGAGTGGCGTTTCAGCCTGAGAGCCGCGAAAGAAGCGACATGCAGGATGCGCAGGACCCGCCCTCACGACCACCGACCCAGGTGACCGACCCGCGGCTCCCCCACTCTCCCCACGGCCGCTTTACCACCCTGTACTCCTCCACGTGCGCTTCAGCCGCTCTCCGTGCGTTACTGCGCCTGCGTGAGTGTATCGGCCGTGCGCCCAGCTTGCATAAGCTCTGCGCTAGCCTTCCACTCCCTACAGCGCCCTCAGCAACCACTGCGCTGGGGTGCCACTTCCGCCCTTTAATTGGTTTGCTCCTCTCAAACGTCCAACGCGCGTGCGCTGGTTTCTCCCTCTCCCTTCGGATCTCGGAATTACCGCACCGCCCTGCCCTCCGCGCGCATGCGCTCCTCCGTTGGGCTACTGCGGGATCGCGGAGTTTGGCGGCCGTGTCTCGCAGCTCCTGGAGCGGGTGGCCAGGCAGGGCCGCAGCGCCCTAGGGCCTCGCGACCCCCGCCCGGCCCTCTGCCCTGAATGCTGCTGCAATGTCTGTGCACTCCTTTCCGCCTGCGACCTGGAAAGGGTTGAATTGCGAACCCCACCTGACCCAAGTGTTTCAGATGCGGGGTTGCTGTCCCGCGTGGAAGCCCGGGAAGGCATAGCGAAGGCGTCACACGTACACAAATACCGTGTGCTCGTATGTAGTGGCGTTAGGTGTTGGGCTCAGATGAGCACAAGCAGGTGTGCACGCCGAGGGCTGGCCCGTGGGCCAGGACTCGATTACAAGAGGTCACACGGGGTCACACGTTTGGGACGGGCGGCAGGCCAGACGAGCATCCCACGCGCTGCCTGCATTGCCCATGGGTCCTCCCGCAGCCAGACACACCCCAGCACTGCAATCCTGGCCGGCTGCCGCCTCCTTTGACTGTTTCCCCGCCCTCTTCTCTCTCCTTAACCCTCATGTCCATGCCTCCTTTGAGCTTCCACCTGGTGTCCAACTTGACAGAGGGAATGAGGACTGCCGGAATAGAAAGAGAAAGCCCTCATTGTCTGTCTGTGGTCCCCCCCCCCCCCCCCCATCTCACACCTGGACTGATTTCCCTCAGATATCTGCCTGGCGCTTTCCCTCACCTTCAAGTCTTTGTGCAAACATCACTTTTCAGGGCGTCTTCCCTTACCCCTGTATTTAAAATAGCACCACTCTCTCCAAACACTCCCTGTCACACTTCCTGCTTTATGTCTCCCCATAGCAACAGCTAACATAGTATATATTTCGCTTGTTCGTTTTATTGCCTATCTTTCCCGGTGAGGTCCTGGATTTTGTCTTTTCTGTTCAATGCGCTCTATGCCTAGCACACAGTACGTTTATTGCCCGTAGTGGAGAGGCAGTAAAGATTTGTTCACTGAATTCATCATCATCATCATTACCATGACCAGGCACAGTACTAGGCAGTTTGCCTGCATGATCTCATTGAATTAAATCATTCCCTGCTGACTTGGAGATGTGTCAGCTCATGTGCTCACCTATCATCATACACCATGCCGCTCCTTCTGGAGGATCCACTATCAAAATGGAGTTCTCACCTCCATGCAGCCGCACAGGGAGCTGAAACGGGGTGGGGGTGGGGGGCAGACTCCTGGGTTCTCACTTGGCTCCCTCCTACGGCTTCCGGCTTCCGGCTTAGAAGGAAGTTGCTTAGGCCTATGGGAACACTGGCCGGCCTGTGGGGCCTCTATCTGCCGTCCTGTGGCAAGACCTTTGGTAAGGTCCTGCCCTCTGGATGCCTGTCCCCCTCAGTACAGTATGTCCCCTGATGGTGAGGACTGGCCACTTCTGTCTTCTCCTGGTTGTATCTGCATCCCCGGCACAGTTCCTGGCCCAGAAGGCTCTAGAAATTCCTCAGAAAGCCTTTAGCCAAGCGTCCTCTGCCATGAAATTCATATTTAAGTATTAAAACAAATAATAATAAACTGATTTGAAGAACTTTAAGTCTGCTTGGTGATTTACCAGAACAAGAAAGGCAGTGTAGTTTCTTGGGAAAAGCTCAGTGATTTGTTTTTTTGTAAAATCTAATACTTTGTGAGTGTTAGAAAAAGTATCTGAGGGAAGCAGTTAATTTCCAGGCCTCTGAGGGAGTGGAGAACTTTTGGTATAAATGAATTAAAACAGGTTTAATGAGCGTGTTATTTTGTAATTAAAAGTTATATAAGAAAAATATAAATAGAATTGTGAATCCACAAAAAAATTAACAACTGAATGGGAGAGGCCATCAGGGCACTGAGTCCCCAGCATGGCTGGGAACCTGGAGGAGTTTTCCCTGTCTCCAAGGAGATTGCACTAGGATGAAGAACTGCCCTGTACTGCACCAGGTGTGTGTGGCACACATGTGCCTCCAGCTGCATCCCAGCCTGGAAGTAGGCATTACTATCCCTGTGTCCAGTTGAGGAAGCAACAGGACCCAAACACTTCCGCAGGCCCCTCTTTGATGCCCCCCAGCCCCTGCTCCTGTAGGTCCATGTAGCTTCTCCACAACTCCCACTGAGAACAGGCCGAGGAGGCTCAGCTCAGACTCCTGGAGCCCAGCCACTCAGTAGGAGAATGTCTTTGCTGAGGCTGAAGGGAACTGCTCCAGGACGAGGACGGCCCCTCCTGCTGCCAGGGGGGAGGGCTTCACTAACTGGGGTCCCAGCCCAGGGGATTGTCCTCCCGAAAGACAGCAGCCCTGCCTCAGGCCAGGGAGCTGCTCTCCATCTCAGGAAAACAGTGGAGGTGGGGCGCTGAGGATGGAGTGGGGATTGGTTTTGGATTCAGGGGGTGGAGCCCTAGGCTCAGGGGGTGGAGTCCTAAACTAAGGGAGTGGAGCTCTAGACTGGAGATGGAGCCCTAGACTCAAGGGTGGAGTCTCAGAGCAGACGTCTGGGTGCCGCTGCCTGCCAGCCCTGTGACCTAGGTGACTCTTCTCTGGGACTGAGTTTCCTCAACTGCGAAGTGGTGACATCATTGCCTAGTTCAAATCAATTGCAATGCTGGGAACTGTAGTTTCCAGGCCGGGAATGGAGGTAGAGACTGTCATCGGTCACTCAGTGTCCTCCCCTCTTTTCTCAGGTTCAGGGCAGGGTCCTGCTCCTGACCATCTGTGCAGCCGGCATTGGAGGGACATTTCAATTTGGCTACAACCTCTCCATCATTAATGCCCCGACCTTGGTATGTACCTTCTGTGCGCACTCACTGTCTGAGTGGGTGCTGGGGGAGGGTCTGCAGCTGCTCACTTCAGGGCTGCAGCCCAGCGTCCACTTGGTGGCATTTGCACCCACAGATCCACCTCCACTGGGGCATCCAGCAGGTTCCAGGTAAGCTCTGCATCCTTCCCAAACCCATGTGTCCTTTGTCCCTGATTTCAGCAATTACTCCGCCACTTACCCAGGGACCCGCCCAGGAACCTGGGGGCGGCCTTGATTCTTCCCTTCCTCCCGCAAACACCAATTCTTTCCTAACTGCCTCTAGAATCCAGCTGTTTCCCCCCATTCTCTCTGCCACAGCCCCCATTCAGGCCCTCATCTCCCCCCTGATCACTGGCTCCCTGCCTTCAGCCTTTCCCCTCCTGGATCCCTTCAATCTGATCAAGTCACTCCTGTGCCCAGAACATTCAGTGCCTGCAGGAGTAGACAGACTTACCCACCTGAGTTCCAGACCTCCTGGGATCACCTGTCCACGTATCTCCCACATTCATGCCCCAACCCTGCTACCCAAGCAGGTTAAGTGCATTTCCACAGATACCATGGCCCCATCCTTCCTGTAAGCCTCCTCCCAGAAGTCCTTCATGTACCACTGCAAATACCTCAACCACCGTGAAGCCTTTCTTCAGCACCCCTCTGCTGGAATACTTCTCCCCCAGCTTTGTATGGCTGCCGTCACTGCAGGTCTTGTGTGGGTTAGTGTGCCCTGTCTCGTCTCTCCTGCTGAGGTCTCTCGACATTTGAGTCATCTTGGACACCCTGGCACTTGCCTCGCCCATGTGCAGTGAGTGCCTATGGAGAGGTTGCCTGTTTAGTCACAGTGGTAGAAACCCACTAGAACTGGCTTCAGTAAAAGGGTGTGTGTTGGGCCACCAGCTGGGAAGGGTGTTGGCTTGCCCACAGCATGGAGGGCAGAACTGCAGGAACCAGGCCGTAGGACAGGACAGGTGACTTGGTTGCCGTGCCTCACCCCATCCTCCATCCAGTGGGCAAGCAGGCTGTGGTCAACAGGTTCATTTCCTGCCAGCTAGGTCCCCCCAAATAAGTCTTCCCTGTTAGCTCTGGTAGAAAACTCAGGGAGGACTCTGATTAGCTGCTTTGGATCACATGCCCACCCCTAGACCAATCATGTGGCCAGAAGGTTGGAGTCCTCAGATTAGCCAGTTCTGGATTAGGTGATCACCTTTATGTGAACACCAATCAAAACCAAGCCCATTGCCACTGAGTTGATTCTGACTCATAGTGACCCTACAGGACAGAGTAGAACTGCCCCACAGGGTTTCCAAGGAGTGGCTGGTGGATTAGAACTGCTGACCTTTTGGTTAGCAGCTGAGCTCTTAGCTACCGCGCCATGAGGGCTCCTATGGGAACACAAGGGGTTGCAATTGCAAGTGGGAGAGAATTTCCCACAAAGGAAAGTGGGGGATGGGAGCATGTTCTGGGCAGAAACAATGATAGCCACCCAGTCTACCATGTATGGAATAAGTGGATTTAGAAAGGGAGGTCCCAGCTGGCTGCACTCATTTGTTTATTTATTCATTCAGCAAGTGCTCAAGTGCCCACTCAGTGTAGACTCACAGGCTGGAGAGGAGTCCTTGGTGGCGGAACACCCTTAGGCTGTGCCTCCCCTGGGCCATCATACATCACAGCCTGTGCACACAGGCCATACCTCCCCTGGGCCATCACAGCGCCCCTCCCCAACACAGCACCCTTAGGCCGGGTCTCCCCTGGGCCATTAAAGTCCCTGCACACAGGCCTTTCTTGGGTTTGGAAGTTCCCCTGCTCCCTGAATGATCAGTCTTGTGGGCTTCCAGCCAAGGTTAAGGAGGCTGGCCCTGGTTCAGCTCCCCAAACAGGCCCTCCCAGCAGAATGGCTTTGTGGGCACTGGGCTGTCAGTCAACACTCGAACTGACCTGTGCAGGGAGAACCACAAACAACTGAACCCACTGCCTCCCTCACGCCCTGTTGGGAGGCCTAAGACCAGCTCGATGTGGACATTTCATCTTCAACCAAGGGAAGGGATCCTAGTGTTCCCTATGCACAGTCCATCCTGTCCTGTTGGCTTCGATTCACTTTCCTAAAGTGGAAGCTGGTGGTGGGGGTGGGGCGGATGGAGGGAGTAAGGCTTGGCGTCCAAACCACCTGGGGACATCCCTGACCTGTGGCTGAGGCCATGGGCAAGTTACTTCACCTGCCCAGGCCTAATTCCCAGTCTTAACAATGGACAAAGTAATGTTGTAATCTAGCACCATAAATCATCAATTTCATGAGAGAGATGAATCAAGATCAGCACAGAGCTGATCCATATGAGGTAGACATCAGACATACCTCCACCCTCCAACTTTTTCATCATTTCCGACACTAGCTGTAACCCCACATCACTCTCTGCTTCTCTGCTGGGTTCAATAATTCATTGCAATGACCACACAGAACTCACAGACCATACTTACAGTTATATGGTTTATTAGAGAAGTAACAGGCTACAACTCAGGATCAGGATCAACTTGGAAGTAACAGGAACACTCAAGATTAGGATCAGAAAGAACATAGGTGAGGTTTGGAAGTCTCCCCCAAGGTGGAGAGCATATCCCTCCCTTTTTCAGTGTAGGACAGCTTCCAACCAGGACAACTCTCTCAGCTGCTCTCTTAGCCATGCTAGCAGGCCTCTCACCATGCCAGCAGGCCCTTCTCAGCCATATAAGCAGGCCTTTCTTTCAGCTGTGCAAACAGGCCCTTCTCTCAGCCGTGTATGTCCCCTCTTAGCTGTGCAGGCCCCTCTGCCTTCAACCTCCCATCCATTGGCTTTTCCACTGCTAACAGGCCCAGCTCATAGCCAGTATATCAACTTGCTCAGCTGCTGCTCTCCTAGCAGCAGCTTTCTGCCCTCACAGCTAGCTTTGTCTCAGGTACCCTTCCGGGCTTGTCGTTGCCAACTATGCCACAGAGCTCCTTCCAGGCCTCTCGCTGTCTTCAGTATTACAGCCCTTGACCCATATTACAGCTCTTTTAGGAGGTTCTTCTAGCAGGAGCCCAGGTTAAAAACTGCTCTACTGTAGTCTCTTCTTGGTCTTGAGGTTCCCTCCTTGCCTTTTCTCTAAAAACCTCTGTAGGGTTGGCTGCTTATATAAGCAAACTCCTTGCCAATTTCAAGGCACAGCCCTTCCAGCAGGACCACAAACCGACCCATCCCTTCATGGACCACAAGTCGTTCAATCCTATTGGGAAGGATTGGCATAATGGTTAAGCACTTGGCTGCTAACCAAAGGTTGGCAGTTTGAATCTACCAGCAGCTCTGCCGGGGAAAAGACCTGGTGATCTGCTCTTGTAAAGATTACAGCCTAGAAAACCCTATGGGGCAGTCCTAGAAAACCCTATGCGGCAGTTCTACTCTGTTATACAGGGTCCCTACGAGTCCGAATCGACTCCATGGCACACAACAACAACGTTTGAATTGTTAGTTGAGCAATCCCTCGCAAGATTGTGGCCCTGCCAATCATTTTGGGTGAGTCACAAGTCCATTAGATATCAATCAAGTCAGGTCTTAGGCAAAAGTAACATTTTCTACCAGCAGACACCTCCTCCTCCCCTGGGCAAAAGTAACAAACCATCTAGGGTAGAAAGCACTCTGGGAGGTCCCCCAAGTAGTTTCTCCAAAGAACTAGGGCAAAGGTAACTCCTTAGAGTTTAAGGAAAAAAATTTCCCAAGCTGTTTTTCCAGAGAACCAAGGCAAAAGGCCATAAAGGAACTCATTTCACCACAAATGTGTATCCATCAAAGCACTTGTGAGGGCTTGTCCCAGTCAGGGTCCCAAGGAAACAGATGATACACTCAGGAGAAGTCAAGCAGGTTTAGATACCAAAGAACGATTTATAAAGCATTGAATGGGACATAGAGAACACCAAACCAGTTGCCGTCAAGTTGATCTCGACTCATGGTGACCCCATACATTAGAGTAGAACTGTCTGATTTTTTTGGAAGTAGATGACCAGGCCTTTCTTATGAGGTGCCTCTGGGTGGACTCAACTACCAACATTTGGTTAGCAGCTGACCGCATTCACTGTTTGCACCAACCAGGGCCTCTGAGAATACATAAGGCAGGAGAGAATGCAGTAAAGTGGATTTAGTCACATTGGAGTTGTTACCACCCCTTCCCCCAAAGAGACAAGTGGAAGAAGCAATTATGGAATCCAGAAGGAAATAACCATGTGGAGTAGGCCCCCTTAGAAGGAGCAGTGATCTTTGGTCAAGGGTCACAGCCCGGCAAGGTGACTTCACAGGGAGGGAGCCAGGAGAACAAATACCCCTCCTCCATCTCCTGTGTCCTTGAATGTCCTGCTGGTGCTTGCCATTGGCCAAGTCCAACGAAGCCAGTCAGCAGGGGAACACAATGTTACATGTAAGGTCAGCTTCTAGTGCATAAACAGGGTGGGAAGGGGCCATGGAGGACCTGGAGGGCCAACACAGAATGCCCAGCACTAGGCTAAGGAAGGCATTGTGTGTGGAAGAAGCCAGCCCAGTGCCTGCACACAGTGGGCTCTCGGTCAAGTTTGTTACTGCTCAGGATGGGTAGGACTGCTCAGGAGCCTCGGTGCCTGCTCTGCAGAGACCCTCAGCCCTGTGGGGGGAAGGCCTGTCTGTGGAGTCCCTTTTCCAAGAGGCTGACTGGCATCTATGGCCACAGCACATTCAGGACTTCACCAATGCAACCTGGTGGGCACGGACAGGTAAGCCACTGCCTGATCAGCTGGTTCTGCTATTATGGTTGCTCATCGTGTCTGTGTACCCCCTGGGGGGCCTCTTCAGAGCACTGCTTGCAGGTCCCCTGGCCATCGTGCTGGGGAGGGAAGTGCTTCCTGTGGAACCTCTGCACACCCTTAATGGGGGCATCCCAGTCTGCAGGCTGAGGAATGGGAGAAGGAAGATGCCCTGCAGGCTCCAGGCCCAGATCCACTTACTACCCAACTCCTTCTCTGCCTAGAGTGTCTCCATAACAGGGTCACATTTCCAAGTGAATTAGTAGAAGAAATCGCCCTGTGCGACGAGGGAGGACTTCTGGTTTCTAGTTCCACATCTGCCAATAAGTGCTATTTGACTTTAACAAACAAACAAACCTGTTGCTATTAAACCAACTCCAACTCATGGCGACCCCACGTGTGCAGGGTAGAACTGCTCCATAGGGTTTTCAGTGGCTGCGATCTTTCAGAAGTAGATAATCAGGCTTTCTTCCAAGGTGCCTGTCTTAGTTATCTAGTGCTGCCATAACAAAAATACCATAAGTGGATGGCTTTAACAAACAGAAATTTATTCTCTCACAGTTTAGAAGGCTAGAAGTCCAAATTCAGGGCACCAGCTCCCAGGGAATGCTTTCTCTCTCTGTTGGTTCTGGGGGAA
Organism: Dugong dugon; assembly: GCA_030035585.1. Taxonomy (NCBI): domain Eukaryota; kingdom Metazoa; phylum Chordata; class Mammalia; order Sirenia; family Dugongidae; genus Dugong; species Dugong dugon. Next base: position 35,946,617 of record CM057476.1, on the reverse strand, counting down.
GGTCCTTGTCATCAATCTTCCCCTGGTCTAGGAGCTTCTCAGTGCAGGGACCCCAGGTCCAAAGGACATGCTCTTTCTTTCTTGGTGGCATTTCTTTCTTGGTGGCATGAGGTCCCTCTCCTCTTTGCTCGCTTCTCTCTTTTATATCTCAAAAGAGATTGACTCAAGATACAACCTAATCCTGTATATTGTGTGCTGCCTCACTAACATAACTGCCTCTAATCCCGCCTCATTAACATCATAGAGGTTAGGATTTACAACACATAGCATAATCACATCAGATCACAAAATGGTGGACAACCACACAATACTGGGAATCATGGCCTAGCCAAATTGATACATATTTTGGGGAGACATAATTCAATCCATGACAGTTCCCCTGCGTGGATTCAAACCATGAACCTTTTGTTCAGTAGTCGAGTGCTTAATTGTTTTACTACCCAGGGACTCTTTATTTGACCTTAAACAAGTATTTTTTTCCCCAGACCTCATATTTGCCACCTGTATCTAACTGATGCAGTTCTTGAATTGCAAACAACAGAAATGACCTCTGACTAATTTAACAAAAAATTGTAATAACTGAAAGGATATTGGGGAGGCTCAGAATGAAAGGAAGTGTTTAAAACCCATGCCTTGAGAAGGTCAGGAATCAAGGCAGTGCTGAAGATCTCAATAGCCAGAACTTTTGGAATTTCCTTCTGGGGAGGAAATGTCTTCAGTGTACTCAGTTCCAACCACATTCTGTCTTCAACTATCTACATTCAAGATTCAGAATCCAGGAAGGCAGGCTTGAATTGGTACAACTTGCATCATGCCTATACCTGTGAAGGAATGGGAGTGAAGCAATGCTGGGTAGAAAAGACAAGTGGTTTCCACAGTCCACCCCTTTGCTCAGCATACGTCAACTCCTTTCTCCCATATATTCAGTTACATAAGTGCCCCCAGCTAACATTATCCAATCATCCCATATACAGTAGTTTATGTATTACCCCTCCCTGAGTGAGACCACTCAGAGCATTGTCTTGCCATAGCCACCGGGGCAATATAAGGGAGGTATTCTTTCTCAGCACAGGATTTCCAGATGATGACCATTCTTCAGGCAGCTCTGCAGTTAACCTGTCTTGATATTGTGCAATCTACACACAATGGTAAATTTAACTACTCTATTAGAGGAGAAAAGAAGCCCTGGTGGCACAGTGGTTAAAGTGCTCCGCTGCTAACCAAAAAGTTGGCGGTTCAAACCCATCAGCTGCTCTGTAGAAGAAAGATGTGGCAGTCTGCTTCTGTAAAGATTAAACCAAAAAGAAAACCCCAAACCTGTTGCCATTGAGTCAATTCCAACTTACAGCAACCCTATAGGACAGAGTAGAACTGCCCTATAGGGTTTCCAAGGAACGACTGTTGGCTTTGAACTGCTGACCTTTTGGTTAGAAGCCAAACTCTTAACCACTACATCACTGGGGCTCCTTGTAGAGATTACAGCCTTGGAAACCCTATGGAGCAGTTCTACCCTGTACTATAGGGTTACTGTGAGTTGGAATTGACTCGACAGCAGTGGGTTTGGTTTTTCGTTTTTTTTGTAGGATGAGAAAAAAAGGATAAATAGTAAGAAAAAATTAAGGAAAAGGAAAGCAGTGAATTTATTTCCAGAAAGTCTGGAAATACAGGTAGAGGTTCTACTCCTTGTTTTTGCAACCGGTCACAAAGCTTTTGCTTGTAGTTGTGACCTCCATCCTCCAGTTTCCCTCTTGTCTCAGGTCAGCACTTCAACTGGCCGAGGCTCTTTGTGCATTGGGATGACCCAAATCTTTATTGTTGAGTGGGCTTGGTGGTTCACTTGTGTAGAGTCTTCAGTAGGTTATTACACTCTAAGGCCATCTGCTTCTGAATTATGGGATTCACAACACAATAATGCATTCCATGAGCATCAGCCTTTCTTTCACTGATGTAACTTCCTTGGTTGGATTCCAAATTGCATGAGTATCATGTTTGTGTAATTAATAGGTGTATCTGTTAGGATATTTCCAGTTGCAAATAACAGAAAGCCAGGACTCAATTGGCTAAAACAACAGTTTTTTCTGTTTTACAATAGGAGATTTTTTTTTAATGTGTAGGCATGTGACCCAAGTTGGACCAATATAAGCCTACCTTCCTGGATATTTTATTGTGTTTTTGGTGAAGTTTTACAGAGCAGTTTAGTTTCCCATGCAACAATTTCTACACACATTGTTCAGTGACATTGGTTTACAATAGGAGATCTTTCATCTCACACAACATGAAGTCTGTGGGTGGGTGACTTCAGGGCTCCATCAGTACTCAAGAGCTGGTCTTGAGAGCCCCTTAGCTGCAGTCTCCACTGTATGTCAGCTTTGTCCTTAGGTTTGTAGTTGGGAAGCATCAGCAGTTCCAAGTGCCTCCCTCAGATGCAACATCTAGCAGAAGGGGGATTTCTTCCTGGCCTAAACTCTACATCAGAAAGAAAAGAACCTTCAGAAGAGGCCCATGTCTTACTGCTAAGAACTGAATTACTAGCATGGAGAATAGGATACTATGTCTGAGTTAGGCTAGTGGGTATCCACACCTGAACTATGTGGGGTAGCCATTCCCAAATAAATTTGGGGCTCTTCCAGCAAAGAAGAGGGAGCATCCCATGACACCTGGTCCAGTGTGTCCCTGGATGATGGTACTGACAGAAACATAAAGGGAAGGAATTGAAAATTCAAATTCAGCATATATTCCCAGACGAGGGCCTTGCCTCCTCCCAATCCAGACATCTCTCCCAACTGTGGTAGGCTAATAAACGAAGCCAGTTGCTGATGAGTCGACTCTGACTCATAGCAACCCTATAGGACAGAGTTGAACTGCCCCATAGGGTTTCCAAGGCTGTAATCTTTTCTTCTTCTTTTTTTTTAAAATTGTACTTTAGGTAAAAGTTTAGGCTCAAGTTAATTTCTCATTCAAAAATTTATACATATATTGTTTTGTTTCATTGGTTGCAATCCCCACAATGTGACAGCACACCCCCTCTTTCCATCCTGAGTTCCCTGTGTCCAATCGTCCAGTTCCTGTGCCTTCCTGCCTTCTCGTCCTGCTTTTGCACAGGAGCTGCCCGTTTGGTATCGTATAGTTGATTGAACTAAGAAGCACATTCCTCATGTGTGTTATTTTTTGTTTTATAGGCCTGTCTAATCTTTGTCTGAAAAGTGGGCTTCAGGAATGTTTTCAGTTCTGGATTAGCAGAGCACCCGGGGGCATAGTTTTGGTGGTTCCTCCAGTCTCTGTCAGACCAGTAAGTCTGGTCTTTTTACGTGAATTTGGATTCTGTTCTATATTTTTCTCCTGCTCTGCCTGCGATTCTCCATTGTGATTCCTGCCAGGGTGGTCATTGGTGGTAGCCGGGCACCATCTAGTTCTTCTGGTCTCAGGCCGGTGGAGTCTCTGGTTCATGTAGTCCTTTAGTCCTTTTCGCTAGTATTTTCCTTGTATCTTTGGTTTTCTTCATTCTCCTTTGCTCCAGTTGGGATGAGATTGATAGATGTACCTTAGATGGCTGCTCGCAGGCTTTTAAGACCCCAGATGCTACTTGCCAAAGTGGGATGTAGAACATCTTCTTTATAAACTTTGTTATACCAATTGACCTAGATGTTCCCTGAGACTATGGTCCCCAGGTCTCAGCCCCAGCTACTTGGTCCCTCAAAGTGGATGTGTCTAGGAAACTTATATGATTTTGCTTTGTTAAGTTGTGATGACTTCCGCTATATTGTGTGTTGGCTTTCCCCTCACTGAAGTTGACACTTGTTTACTGTCTAGTCTCCTCCTCTCCCTCCCCACCCTTGTAACCATCAAAGAATGTTTTCTTCTGTGTTTAAACCTTTTCTTGAATTCTTATAATAGTGGTCTCATACAATATTTGTCTTTTTGCAGCTGACTATTTTCACTCAGCATAATGCCTTCGAGATTCATCCATGTTATGTTTCACGGATTCATCATTGTTCTTTATCGTTACATAGTATTCTAGTGTGTGAATATGCCATAATTTGTTTATCCATTCATCCATTGATGGGCACCTAGGTTGTTTCCATCTTTTTGCTATTGTGAACAGTGCTGCAATGAACATGGGTGTGCATATATCTATTCATGTGACGGCTCTCATTACTCTAGGTTATATTACAAGGAGTGGGATTGCTGGATCGTATGGTACTTCTATTTTTAGCTTTTTAAGGAAGTGCCAAATCAATTTCCAAAGTGGTTATACCATTTTACATTCCCACCAGCAGTATATAAGTGTTCCAGTCTCTCCACAACCTCTCCAACATTTATTATTTTGTGTTTTTTTGGATTAATGCTAGCCTTGTTAGGGTGAGATGGTATCTCATTGTAGTTTTGATTTGCATTTCTCTAATAGCTAATGATGGTGAGCATTTCCTCATGTATTTGTTAGCCGCCTGAATGTCTTCTTTGGTGAAGTGCCTATTCATATCCTTTGCCCATTTTTTAATTGGGTTATTTGTCCTTCTGTTGTTGAAGTTTTGCAGTATCTTGTAGATTTTAGAGATTAGACCCTGATCAGATATGTCATAGCCAAAAATTTTTTACCAGTCTGTAGGTTGTCTTTTTTACTCTTCTGCTGAAGTCTTTTGATGAGCATAAGTGTTTGAATTTTTAGGAGCTCTCAGTTATCTAGTTTTCTCTTCTGATGTTTGTGCATTGTTAGTTATGTTCTGTATTCTGTTTATGCCATGTATTAGGGCTCCTAGCATTGTCCCTATTTTTTCTTCCATGATCTTTATCATTTTATATTTTATATTTAGGTCTTTGATCCATTTTGAGTTAGTTTTTGTGTATGGTGTGAAGTATGGGTCCTGTTTCATTTTTTACAGATGGATATCCAGTTATGCCAGCACCATTTGTTAAAGAGATTGTCTTTTCCCCATTTAATGGACTTTGGGCCCTTGTCAAATATCAGCTGCTTATAAATGGATGGATTTACGTCTGAGTTCTCAATTCTGTTCCATTGATCTATGTGTCTGTTGTACCAGTACCAGGCAGTTTTGACTACTGTGGCTGTATAATAGGTTCTAAAATCAGATAGTGTGAGGCCTCCCACTTTGTTCTTCTTCAGTAATGCTTTACTTATCTGGGGCCTCTTCCCTTTCCGTATAAAATTGGTGATTTGTTTCTCTCATTTGAAAAATGCTATTGGAATTTGGATCAGGATTGCATTGTATCTGTAGATTGCTTTGGATAGAATTGACATTTTCACAATGTTTAGTCTTCCTATCCATGAGCATGGTTTGTTTTTCCATTTACATAACCTTTATGGAAGCAGACTGCCACATCTTTCTTCCGCGGAGTGACTGGTGGGTTCAAACCACCAACTTTTCGGTTAGCAGCTGAGCGCTTTAACCACTGTGCCATCAGGGCTCCTTCACGTAGCTTAGACTCCTTGAAACAGTTCTCACCTCCCCTGCAGGTCTGATTGGTGCTAGTTGGAGTTGCAGAGAAGGGTTCCCCAGGACTGAACCAGAGCCTGTCTTGCCCTATGTTCCACTTCCCCATGGAAGAAGTTCATCCTGGTGAATAGCATCTTTGTGGTGGCTGCAGCAATCCTGTTTGGCTTCAGCCACAAAGCAGGCTCCTTTGAGATGATCATGCTGGGAAGACTGCCCATGGGAGTCAGTGCACGTATACAGGGGGTCACATCCTGCCCCTTGATTCCCTTTATCCACTGATTCATTTCTCCTTCATATCCATCTTTGTTTGCAAAATGATTAAATATGGTTTATTTTTAAATGCTCATAATATTATTAGGCACTTAAAATAGATACAGAAAAATGAAAACATTGTGCAGGAATAGAGGGACAAATATTCCCAAACCTATACCAACAGAGGTCCTGTGTTTGAGCAACACTAAGCCACGGGCTTCCTGGTAACCAAGGTATAAAGACATATAGGATGAGTTCTCTGATCTTTCCTACAGAGGAAGAATAGCCTGTTAAGCACTCTAAGTTTCTGTAGCTTATCACATGGGGAAGCAGAGTTTTCAGTGCATCCACATGGGCTTTTAGGGGCTCCAATCAACAAATCATCTCTTGACTCCCTACTGTTTATACAGCCTGTTGTTAATGTCTGTATTAGTTGTCTATTCCTGTGAAACAGCTTACCCCCAAGTTTAAAATCATGAACATCCACTATCTCACACTAGAGTCTTAGCTGGGTGGTTCCAGCTTAGGGTCTCTCGTGAGGTTGCGATGAAGCTAACAGCCAGGGCTGCAGTCACCTGAGGGCTTGCCTAGGGCTGGAGGATCTACTCCCAAGATGGCGCACTTACATGACTATTGGCAGGAGGCCTCCATTCCTCACCTGGTGAGTCTCTCCAGAGGTCTGCTTGAGTGTCCTCACATGGCAGCTGGCATCTCCTTGAGTGAGTGATCCAAGAGAGAGAACAAGGAGGACCCCCTGTGCTTTCTATGTCCTAAGCTCAGAAGTCATACACTATCGGATTTGCCACATTCTATTTGTTAAAAGAGAGCCATTAAGAACAGCCCACACTCGGGGAGAGAAATGAGAGCAGACTTTGTCTTTGTATCCCAAGTACCTAAGTGTTTGTAGGAAGAGCAGGAACACCTCAGACTTCTGGCAATCGGTGCACCGCCTTCCTCCCAGCTCTCTCCACCCAATGCTTGTAGAGTGCCAGTCAAATGGCGATGTTGCCTGGTCCCAGGTCAGGAAGGAGGATGGAGCAGCATTCCCTGCAGTATGCCCAGGTGTATGGTACCCTGATTCCTTGGCCTTCATTTGTCATCCTCTGGGGTGGGCAGTGGGGACACTGTCCAGTTTTTTCTCTTTTCTCACTGGCTGCACATGTGCTAGGGGCTTCCCTGGGGTAATGGGGAAGAGTGATGAGGAGAGACCCTATGCTGGAGTGGAGTCCTGAGAGCCTGATGTGAGAGCCAGTGCAGTGGTGGGCGCTCAGGATGTAATCCCACTCTTCTCTTGCCTGCTTGCTCAGCTCCTCCAGAGCCTGTCACACTTGTCCAGTGACAGGATGTTAGATAGAGTACATGAACATAGTGGGACTGAACACAGTGGGAACACAGTGTGGTGAGGGAACAGGATGGGAGCTGATCTGAGAAAAATTTCTCTCCCAGAAATTCTGGGGTGGAGGGTGGAATTACAGTCCTCTTGGCCTTAGGACTCAGGATGTAGTAGACAAGGGCTGAGCAGTAGGCAGAGGAGATAGGCCGTTGTCTTGGAGCTGAGTAGGTGACTGACCCATCTCTGCTGTGCTCGTGTGTCCAGGTGTGAGCATGAACATTCAGCCCATGTACCTGGGGGAGAGTGCCCCCAAAGAGCTCCGAGGAGCTGTGGCCATGACTTCAGCCATCTTCACTGCTCTGTGAATCGTGATGGGACAGATGGTCGGACTCAGGTAACCACCCCCACCATGAGCATTTAGTGGATTTAGGGGTGCCAGTACAAGTCCTTCCTTTCAATTTCTCCCCTGCCCACCAATACTCGGGACCTCACCTTTCCTGTCCTCTCCAGATCAGGGACTATACAAGGTCTTGACAGAGGAGAGGGGGAGGATTTGGACTTATACAGGGGAGCATAGCCTGGCCATGACAGAAAGAGGAGTGACAGAGCCTGGACCATGGGGAAAGGAGGAGCAATGGCCCTGCCCTCCTTGGTCCCTACGAGTAATAGGCATCTTGGTGTCCAGACCCAGAGTTGGTTAGGAAGAGGCACAGGGCAATGCAGACCCTCTGCAGGCAGATGGGCAGGTGAGCAGGTGAACAGGGCTCTGGGAAGGAGATGCCTGGCCCCACCTCTCCTCTGCCTCCCCTAGGGAGCTCCTGGGTGGCCCACACACCTGGCCCCTGCTGCTGTCCAGCTGCCTGGTGCCTGGGGTGCTCCAGCTTGCTTCCCTGCCCCTGCTTCCTGAGAGCCCGTGCTACCTCCTCATTGACTGCAGAGATATTGAGACCTGCCTGGCAGCTGAGTCCCTGTCCTCGGGCCTCCAGACTACCCTTGACCAAGGGGCCATCTGACCAAAGTGTATGGGCTCCCATTTCTTGAGTTTAATCTATCAGGGAAAAGCTATCCCTTTCTTTATTCTCTGGCCTTATCAATTTCATTATCCACCCATCCTTCCCTCCCAAACTCCTTACCAAGTGGCTGTCCTAAGTGCCAGAGCAGCAGGATAGATCAGACACCATCCCTGCCCCATCCAGGAACCTCAGGGTGGCATGGAGAAAAAGCTCCCGACACACATGCAAGATGAAATACCAGTGCAAGACATGTGCCCAGTGCCAATATCCAGTCTTGTAGACCTCATCAGTATAACTGCTGGCTAATACATCTTATTATAGTGATAGTTTATGACACATAAGGAAATCACATCAGATTACAAAATGGTACACAATCATACAATACTGGGAATCATGACCTAGCCAAGTTGACAAGATATTTTTGGGGGATATAATTTAATCCATGACAGAACCCAAATAGCCAAAACAATCTTGGGGGGAATAAAAGAGAATAAAGTAGGAGGACTCACACTTCCTGGTTTCAAAAGATATTATAAAGCATAGTAATCAAAACAGTGTGCTACTATTATAAGGGTAGACATATATACAATGGAATAGAATTGAGAGTGCAGAGATAAACCCATATGCCTGTGGCCAATTGATTTTCAATAAGAGTGCCAAATCTATTCAATGGGAGTAAAGAACAGTCTCTTTAATAAATGGTGCTGGGACAACTAAATACCCATGTGTAAAAGAATTAAGTTGGACCAATACCTCACAACCCTATACAAAAATTAACTTAAAATGGATCAATGACCTGAATATAATAACTAAAAAAAAAACTCCGAGAAAAAAACATAGGGTAGATATTTAGGACCTTGTCTTTGGCAATGGATTCTTAGGTATGACACCAAAAGCACAAGCTACAGAAGACAAAATAGATGCACTGGACTTCATCAAAATTAAAAACTTTTGTACATCAGGAGATATCAACAAAGTGAAAAGACAACTTACAGAATGGGAGAAAATATCTGGAAACCGTATATCTGATAAGGGTTTAATATCCAGAATATATAAAGAACTTCTACAACTCAACCACAAAAAGACAATTTAATCAAAAAATGGGCAAAAGAGGACTAGACATTTCTCCAAAGAAGATATGCAAATGACAAATAAGCATGTGAAAAGATACTCAACATCAACCCCCACTGCCATTGCCGTCGAGTTGATTCTGATTTGTAGCAATCCTATAGAACAGAGTAGAACTGCCCCATAGAGTTTCCAAGGAGTACCTGATGGACTTGAACCACCCACCTTTTGGTTAGCGGCCATAGCTCTTAACTACTATGCTACCAGGGTTTCCCAACATCATTAGTCATTACTAAAACCCAAACCAAACCCGTTGTTGTTGAGTCAATTCCGACTTGTAGCGGCCCTATAGGACAGAGTAGAACTGCCCCATAGGGTTACCAAGGAGCAGCTGGTGGATTCAAACTGCCAACCTTTTGGTTAACAGCCGTAGCTCTTAACCGCTGTGCCACCAGGGCTCCTCATTAGTCATTAGGGAAATGTAAATCAAAAAAACCACAACAAGATACCATGTCACACCTACTAGGATGGCTCTTATCAGAAAAATGGAAAATAAGAGTTGGTGAAGATGTGGAGGAATTAAAACACTCATCCATTGTTGGTAGAAATGTAAAACGATGCAGCCACTATGGAAAAGTTTGGCTGTTCCTAAAAAAGTTAGAATTACCATATGATCTAGCAACTCCACTTCTAGGTATGTACCCAAAACACTTGAAGGCAGGGATTCAAACAGATATGTGTATACCAGTGTTCATTGTAGCACTATTCACAGTAGCCAAAAGGTGGAATCAGCCCAGATGTCCATCAACTGATGAATAGATAAACAAAATGTGGTACATACATACAAGGGAATATTATTCAGCCATAAAGAGAAATGAAGTTTTCATACATGGTACGGCATGGAGGAAACTTGAAAATATTCTGCTGAGTGACATTAGTCAATCACAAAAGGACAAATATTGTATGATTCCCACTTATATGAAATATCCAGAATAGGCAAATGCACCTAGATCAAAGTAGATTAGTAATCACTTTTTAGGGGCTCAGGGAAGGGAGGAATGGGGAGTTGAAAAAAAAGATTCCCAAGAATGAGAGGACAATGTGTTGGTGAACTCACAAGTAGTTCATTTTGGCCAGTGTAAGAATGCTTGGGGGAATTATGAAGGAGGACGTTGGACAGTTATGAAAAAGTAGGATCAGGCTTGAAACAATCATTTATTGGATCTTTTACTCATTTACTCCGCTGGGCTGGCTGCACAGCTCTGCTGACTCACTGGGCTGGCTTCTGGCATCTGAGGGAGCTGGCAGGGTTGTGGCCAATCTAGGCTGGGCTGAGCTGGAGCAGTTCATCTCTCCTGCACATGTCTCTCCTCTCGCTTGTGGTACCAGAAGTCTAGTCCGGGAATGTTCTTATTATGGTGATGGCAGAGGCACAGAGAGCAAGTCCAACTGTGCAAGAACTTTGGTTCTCTCATGCCCATTGAGATTCTATTGGCCAAAGAGAGTTGTGTCACTGAACCCCACATCAAGGGATGGGAAAATCCATCCATGGCATATCCTTTGCTTCTTCAGTGGGAAAGGGCAGCAAAGTTACATGGCAATGGACATGGATACAGGGAGCAGTGAAGGTCAGGGCCCATTACTGTAACTTCTTAACTTGCCCTCCTGGCCACATTTCTCCCTCCCTCGTGCAGAATATGCTCAGTCCCATCCCAGGACAATTCCAAAGTCTCATCCAACCCTGGTATCAGGCTTCAAGTCCAGGATCTTAAGATCAGGTCAAGTCCATATGTGGCTTTTTTTGATTCAGAGACCTAGGAGCTAAAAAGACAATTCTTCTGCTCCTCCTACACTCAACATACAATGGTGAAAGAGAAACAGGGTAACCAAAATTAACACTCTCATTTCAGAAAGAGGAGGAAGGGGAGGCACAGAGACGTCAGTGTTCCTTGGCTATTCTCAAGTGTCTGCTGGGAATATGTTGCCAGGGCCCCTATCATGCAGTTGAGGAATGTTCCTTGATCAAGCCCTGGTTCTGCCCCAGCAGGAACTCCCCAGGCCATGGTTCTGTATGGTTCTTGATTCAGACATGCCCTTCCTCTTCTATCATCTTCCTTGGCACCTTCTGAAGAGGGCACTGGAAAATGTACTGCTTTTGGTGATTGGGCAAATTTCTCAGCCTGCTTCTTGCCTACAAGAGGTTAGGCCACAGAAATCTTTTCACGTTTCAGGTAGTCTCAGTCTGGCAGAATTTTGGCCAATATATCTTTTTAAAAAACTTTGTGAGTTATCTGTGTATTTGATTCCAGTCCATTTTATGTGCCAAAAAGGCACATACACAATTCTTTTTGAGACATGCTCCTCTCTCTAGACCTAATTACTGATATTTTGGACATGCCAGGCTGCTGTGGACCAACACTCTTAAGCTTCCTAGATGCCCTTTTCTCCAGCTATAAGGGCCTACAAGGTACTGCTTTAGGCCACGCCCTTGATTTGACCATCACCCCGAATCCATGCTTTGCTGGTAGTGCCCTAGACTTGATCTTTGCTCTCAGGCTGTAACTTATGTTGGGACTCTTTTGCTAGCTGGAGGGATGAAGATGAGAAACTTTTTTTTTTTTTAACGTAGCAAGTTCTGAAATAAATTAAATTTTGTTCCCTCTGAATTTTTCTTCCCCAATTCTTCTTGCCAGTTTTTTTTTTTTTTTTTAGCTTATTTACTTATTTAGTAGCTTATTTATTTCTTATAGTGAGTTTATAATACTCAGATAAAAGCAAGCAGTTCATGCTTTCAGCATTTGGAGATCTCTGTCACCAAGTCCAAAAGTTCATTAGGTCTATTTTCTTTCTTTCAAGTAACTGCGCTATATAACATGGAGTTTCATTTTTCTAAACTACTGAGCAGTTTCTCTCTTCTGCCTGGTCTCAGAACCAATGCCAGATATCATAGGTTTTTCTTCTACTCCTGGTACCAATTCATAGATCCCTTCTATTGCTGCATAACAGACAACCACAGCATCTCAGTGGCAAACTAAAGAAGCAACTATTTAGCTCAAACTTCTGAGAATCCTTTGGGGTTGGCGAATCTAGGCTGGGTCTGGAGGACAGCTGATCTTGGAGGGACTCACATGCAGTTCATGCAGCAGTAGGTCAGCTGAGCACTGACTGATCTAGGATGGTCCCAGCTCAGGGAACTGCTCCTCCAGGGACCACTGGGCTGTCCCGGCATGTTCTTATGATGGTAGGAGGGCAAGTAGAAGCATGCAGGGCCTTTTAAGACTTAGGTTCCAAAACGGCATGTCCTCACTTCAGCCTCATTCTACTGGCCAAAGCAAGTCACATGGTTGAATCCAGAGTCAAGGGGTGGGGAGTCTCTGGGAGGCACAAAGGATTAAGTACCCACTGTTAATGGAAAGGTTCAAGTCCACCCAGAGGTGTGTTGGAATAAAGGCCTACAATCTACTTCCAAAAAATCAGCCATTGAAAACCCTATGGAGCACAACTTTACTCTGATGCAGTGAGGTCTCTATGAGTCAGGGCCCTGAGGGTCACCATGAGCTGAAATCAACTTGACAGCAACGGTGGTTTTATTTTACTTTATTTTTGGGGGGAAGAGAGAGGAAGAACTGTAAACTCACATAACAAAGGGGTGAATACAGGCAGGGGTGGAAAATTGGGGACAGTAATGTACCACGATCATTTTGTTCTATCTGATGTGTCCACAGAACCCCTAGTTTTAAGGCCTTCTCTTGTTGAGCCTCCAACACCCTGTGAAATGACAGTCCTTGAAGATAACCCCTATCTGATTGGGGTGCCCTGGGAGAGAACCAAGTTGGGGGGGCTCACTGTGAGAGTCCAAAGAGGGGCTAGAGGAAGGGGGACTCAGCACCCACTGCCTCTGTCCTCAGCACTGCAGTGGCTGTGGGGCAGCAGAGACATGACCAGGGCTGGTAGGTGTGGTGCCCATGGGAGCTGATCTGTGACTGGGCCCTGCAAAGGCAGGTGGCGAGCCTCGTGGAGCTGGGCAGTGCCATGGAGCTCTGTGAGAACAACTTAGTGAGGCCCTCCTGGATCCAGGAACCTTGCTCTGTGGGCAGCCAGGAGCCATGGGAGGCTGACGGGAGCCAGAGGCCCCAAACTCTTGAGCAGGCCCTGTCCTGCCCTCCCCAGGTATAGGCCTGCACCTCCTTGGTGTTCTGGGAGGCCAGCATTCCTGAGGTGAAGGTCCAATACGCCATCATTGGGACAGGGAGCTGCAAGCTGCTCACGGCAGTTGTCAGTGTGAGTCTGTGAGTCTGGCCGGTTGTGGTCAGTGGCTCCAGCTGGCTCAGGGCTGACCCTCCACCAGCCCTGCCCTGTGGGGTGCCCTTGCCCCCACAGGGATTCTCAGGGCCTCATTGACACTCCTATAACTTCAGTCCTCCGCATTAAATCATTTTCCACTCCAAGGAGCTCTGTTAAAATTTGGTGAGTTAGCGAGCATTTATTGAGCACCTGCTGTTTCCTGGGCTCCCACATTGCTGTGTTGAGATGAGGAAATGGATATCTTCAGTGATGCGCCAAGGTCCTCTAAGAAATTAACAATGTCTCAATCTTCTGAAGCAATAAACTACCCCTACCCTCTCCCAGCTTTCCCACAGGACCCTGCCCCTGCCCACCCTGAAACCAAGGGGACTATGACTAGTGCATGAGTCAGTGACCAAGTGGACTCCTTCTCTTTCAGTGTGTGGTGATCGAGAGAGTGGGCTGGCGGGTGCTGCTGATGTGGGGCTACTGCCTGATAACCTGCTGGGGGAGCATTTGTCACAGCGACCCTGTGCCTACAGGTAGCTGGGGGGCACGGGGATGTGGCAAGTGGCCTGCTATCCACCTCACCACCCCCTCTACTGCAGAGCTCATTCCCCTGGATGCCTTACTTGGCCAACTTCTCCATCTTCGCCTTCATCCTCAGCTTTGGTATCGGCCCTGGTGAGTGGGCAGAGGAGCTCTGGGCTGGGGCCTCGATGAAGGCACAGTGGGCATGTGAGTGGGTGATGAGTGTGTATGTACTGTCACCCAGGGCCCTCCAGCCCACCTGTGCAAAAGCCTCTGGGAGGGTAGCTGGGCCTGGTCCCCACTCGCTGTCCCCACCCCTCTTCCAGCAGGAGTGGCGGGGATCCTGGCCACCGAGCTGTTTGACCAGACGGCCCAACCTACTGCCTATGTGGTCTGTGGGGTGCTCCTGTGGACCATGCTCTTCTTGCGGGGGCTAGGCTTCCCCTTCATCATGGTAGGCCTGCCCCTCCCCGGCGCTGCCTTACTGTTCATCCGTGTCAGCAGGAGAAGCCTAGCCAGGGGCATAGCAAGGGTAACAAGTGCCTAGGGGCAATCTCTAAATTGTGCCCCCCCCATTTCAAGATGAATTGACGTTGATAGCAGCAACGTGTCAGCTGAAACGCCTACCTCCCTCTTGTCTGACTGCCTTAGTCAGGCACCTTTCACATTTGTGGCACCTTGGAATGTCATCCCACATCTCATCTGGTGCCCCCTTGGACTCATACCTGGGGCAAATGTCCCCCTCTTCCCCCTCCTCGCTAGGCCTCTGACCCCAGCTGGGAGGCCCCATCCAGGGAGACCAAGATGAGCGGGAATGGGTCTTACCTGAGCAATGTGGGACAAGTCCCTCATCATGCCCTGGCACGGGACCTTCAGGGTGGGGGCTGGCTGGGGCCACACCCATTCTGGGTCTCTTTTAACCCACAGGACGGCTTGTCATGCTTCCTCTGTGTCCCTTTCCTTGTTGTCTGTGTCTGTGGGGCCGTCTACACGGGCTTGTTCCTTCCCGAAACCAAAGGCAAGACCTTCCTGGAAATCTCTGAGGAATTGCACAGACTCAACTTCCCCATCCCTACCCATGTGCCCAGGTGGAGGGGCCTGGAGGTCATCCGGTCCACAGAGCTCTAGCCCCGCAGCCTGCCCCAGCCCAGGGTGGCCAAGCCCAACCCAGCTGCTGCCTCTTCCTTTGCTTCCTTCGGTCCATGGCCCTCTCCATTTGCTCATTCCTGCGTTAGTTTAATGAGCGTTTATTGAGTGCCTACTGTGTGCAGGCATGGTGCCAGATTCTTAGCAATCAGTGGTGAGCAAGAGAGATGGATCCAAGGTACTCCCCATCTGGAGGCAATCAACTGACAGGAAATACACAGTCACTCCAATGTAGGCATAACTACAAACTCAGGGAAATGCAATGGAGAAAAATGCGGGCTGTGAGGTATGTGCATGTTGGGGGAGCCTGACATTGTCCAGGGATTTTTTTTTTTAACTATTTTTTTTTAAATTATTTTTTTGATTATTGTTGTCCAGGGATTTCTGAGGAATTGATTTTTTGAAAATCAGCTTTAGCAAGGCATAATTTTCATACAATAAAATTTGTCAATTTCAAATATATCTTTGATGAGTTTTGACTAATGTCTGCACCCATGAAGCCACCACCATTATCAAGATAGAATATTCACATCACCCCAAAAGGTCCCTCTGCAGGGGCACACCCATCCCAAGACTTTTTAAGAATTTGATATATATATGGAATCATACTGTATATATGTTTTTGTGTCTAGCTTCTTTTGCTCAGGATAAAGTTTTTGAGATCATGCATGTTTGTGTTAGGCTGGGTTCTCTAGAGAGGCAAAACCAGTAAAGCGTATAAATATCTATAGAGAGAGATTTATATAAAGGAAATGGTTCACATGGTTGTAGAGGCTGGAACATCCTAAACTCGTGGATCAAGCTGGAGGTTTCTCCTGATTCACATAGCCACAGGGGCTGGCGAACCCAAGACTGACAGGTCAGACAGCAGGGCTCTTGCTCACAGGCTGCGAAGACCGACGAATCCCAAGATCAGCAGGCAAGACTGCAGGTAAGCTGCTAGCTCAAGTCCCAAGAACTGGAGGTCAGACAAACCGGAACTAACTGAAGGATCCAAAATGAGCAAAAGCCCGCAAGCCTTGCCAGAATGTACACTTGTATTCAATGCAGGCTACACACCGAAGGAAACTCCCTTTCAACTGATTGGCTACTCACAGCAGATCCCATCACGGAGGTGATCACATTATATCAAATCTCATCATGGAAGTGATCACATCATCATCATATGACTGCCAGACTACATCATAATTGCCAAAACACTCAGAATGATGGCCCAGCCAAGTTGACACACAACCCTAACAACCATGGTGTTGTTGCATGTATTAGTATATATTCCTTTGTATTGCTGAGTAGTAAGTTCCTTACATGGATATACCATAACTTGTTTACTCATTTACCTGTTGGTGGCATTTGGGTTGTTTCTAATTCTTGGCCTTCATGCATAAACTGCTATGAAAATAGACATTTCATTTCTTTTGGATAAATGCATCACTGTGTTTAATAATAAATATCTAACTGTATAAGAAACTATTTTCCAAAGTGATTGTACCACTTTACATTCCCACTAGCAATGTATGAGAGTTCCAAGTGCTCCAAACCCTCATCAACACTTGGTATTGTCAGTTTTTTAAATTTTAGCTATTCATGTGTGTAGTGATACCTCATTCCCTCGTATCAGTCAGCATCTTTTCATGTGTTCAGTGTGGCAATTCACATATTTTCTTTATTTTCCAATATTTTGTCCACTATTTTTTATTGGGTCTTTTGTCTTATTATTTTTGAGTTGTAGGCATTCTTTAATACGATGAAAGAATACAGCCCTTATTTTAAACCACACAGTATCCCCTTGTTCTGTTTGAATGACTGCTTCTTGGTCTATGTACAGGTTCCACATGAGCAAATTAAGTGTTCTGGAATTCCCATTCTTTGCAATGTTATCCATGATTTGTTAGGATACACAAAGTCAAATGCCTTTGCATAGTCAATAAAACACAGGTAAACATCTTTCTGGTATTCTCTGCTTTCAGCCAAGATCCATCTGACATTAGCAATGATATCCCTGGTTCCACCTCTTCTGAATCCACCTTGAATTTCTGGCAGTTCCCTGTTGATGTACTGCTGCAACCATTTTTGAATTATCATCAGCAAAATTTTACTTGCATATGATGTTGATATTGTTTGATAATTTCCACATTCTGCTGCATCTCCTTTCTTTGGAATGGCATGAATATGGATCTCTTCTAATCGGTTAGCCAGGTAGTTGTCTTCCAAATTTCTTGGCATGGACAAGTAACCGTTTTCAGAGTTGCATCCATCTGTTGAAGCATCTCATGGTACTCTGTCAATTCCTGGAGGCTTGTTTTTCACCAAGGGCTTAGTGCAACTTGGACTTCTTCCTTCAGTACCATGGGTTCTTGACCATATGCTACTTCCTGAAATGGTTGGACATCCACCAGTTCTTTTTGGTACAGTGACTCTCTGTATTCCTTCCATCTTCTTTTGATACTTCCTGCATCATTCAATTTTTTGCCCATAGAATCCTTCAATATTTCAACTTGAGGCTTGACTTTTTTCTTTAGTTCTTTCAGGTAGAAATGCCAAGTGTGTTCTTCCCTTTTTGTTTTCTAACTCCAGGTCTTTGCACATTTCATTGTAATACTTTACTTTGTTTTCTGGAGCTGTCCTTTGAAATCTTCTGTTCAGGTCTTTTACTTTATCAGTTCTTCCATTCACTTTAGCTACTTTATGTTCAAGAGCAAGTTTCAGAGTCTCTTTAGGCATCCATTTTGGTCTTTTCTTTCTTTCCTGTTTTTTAAAATGACTTTTGCTTTCTTCATGTATGGTGTCCTTGATGTCATCCAACAACTCACCTGGTCTTCAGTCATTAGTGTTCAGTGCGTCAAATCTATTCTTGAGATGGTCTCTAAATTCAGATGGGATATACTCAAGGTCGTACTTTGGCTGTCATGGATTTGTTTTAATTTTCTTCAGCTTCAACTTGAACTTGCATATGAGCAATCTGTGTGCTGAACAAATAATCTGAGAAGTTGGGCTATACGAAGAACAACAGCATCAGGACTGAAGGAAGACTCATTAACAACCTGCAATATGCAGATGACACAATTTTGCTTGCTGAAAGTGAAGAGGACTTGAAGCACTTACTGATGTAAGTGTGGATTACACCTCAACATAAAGAAAACAAAAGTCTCTACAACTGGACCAATAAGCAACATCATGATAACTGGAGCAAATAATGAAGTTGTCAAAGATTTCGATCTACTTGGATCTACAATCAACGTCCATGGAAGCAGCAGTCAAGAAATCAAATGATGTATTGCATTGGGCAAATCTGCTGCAAAAGACCTCTTTAAAGTTTTAAAAAGCAAAAGGTGTCTCTTTGATGACTAAGGTGCACCTGACCCAAGCCATGGTATTTTTAGTCACCTCATATGCATGTGAAAGCTGGACAATGAATAATGAAGACCAAAGAAGAATTGACACATTTGAATTAAGATGTTGGCAAAGAATATTGAATATACACAATGTACTGCCAAAAGAATGAACAAATCTGTCTTGGAAGAAGTACAACCAGATTGCTCCCTATAAGCAAGAATGGCGAAACTTCATCTCATTTACTACTTGTTTGTTTTTTTTCATCTCACTTACTTGGGACATATTATCAGGAGGCACCAGTTCATGGAGAAGGACATCATGCTTGGTGAAGTAGAGGGTCAGCCAAAAAGAGGAAGATCCTCAACAAGATGGATTGACACAGTGACTGCAACAATGGGTTCAAACATAGCAATGATTGTGAGGATGGCACAGGACTGGCAGTGTTTTGTTCTGTTGTACATATTGTCTCTGTGAATTGGAACCAACTCAGTGGCACCTAAGAACAACAGGTATTCTTTATATATTTTAGATGCCAGTACTTTGTCAGATATTCATTGTTTCGGGTTAAATTTTTTCCTCCTAAAATGTGTGCTGGAATCCTAACCTCTATAACTGTGGATGTAATCCTGTTAGTTAATTAGATCATCTCTGAGTAGGGTGGGTTCTAAAGCTAATACTTGAGTTATAAAAAGAGCAGATTAGACAAACATACACACCCCCCCCACACACACACGGGGAAGACACCATGTGAGGATCACTACACACCAAAGAACCAAAGAACACCTGGGACTACCTACAAGGAAGGAATGGACATGGCCAAAACTCTGACTTGGACTTTTAACTTCTGGAACTAAGAATAACTTTCCGTTCTTTAAAGCCACCCATTTGTGGTATTTCTGTTGTAGCAGCATTAAGTAATTAAGAGATACGTTTTGGAAATATTTCCTTGAAGTCTGTAGCTTGCCTTTTTATGCTCTTAATGGAGCAGAAAATGTCATTTTGATAAAGTCCAGTTTATCAATTGTATCTTTTATGACTTTTATGCTTTTTGTGTCCTAAGATATCTTTGCCTATCCATAGGTTGCAAAGGTTTTCTTCTAAAAGTTTGATAGTTTTTGCTGTCATTTATGTGGATAATCAATTTTGTGTTAATTTTTTTGTATGGTGTGAAGTAAGAGTTGAAGGTTTTTTTAGTTTTTGTTTTTTATGAATGTCCAGTTATACCAGCACCATTTGTTGAAGAGACTTTTTCCCACTGAATTACCTTGGTACCTAGGTCAAAAATTCAATTGACCATGTATCTGTGGGTCTATTTTTGGTGTCCCTATTCTGTTCCATTAATCTATATGTCTACCCTTAAGACAAACACCACAGTGTTTTGATGACCATAAGTTTATGGTAAATCTTGAAATCAGGTAGTGAAAATCCTACAACTTTGTTCTTTTTCAAAATTGTTTGACTGTTCTAGGTCCTTTGAATTTGCATATACATAATTTTTTAATCAGATCCTCAATTTCTACAAAAAAAAAAGCAGCCTAATGGAATTTTGATTGGTATTGCATTGAATTCAAAGATCAATGTGGGGAGAATTGATGTCTTAACATTGAATCTTTCATAAATATGGTATATGTCCATTTATTTAGGTCTTGTTTGATTTCTTTCAGCAATGTTTTATAGTTTTTATTATACAGATTTTGGACATAATTTGTTAATTTCATATCTAAATTTTATGTCTTGAGGTATTATTTTAAATAGCACTGTTCATTTTTTATTTTATTTTCAATTGCTTTTTGATAGGATGTAGAACTACATCTGACTTTTTAGTGTATTAACCTTGTATCTTGCAGCCTTGCTGAATTCATGTTTGGTAGATTTTTATTAGATTCCTTAGGATTGCTATATGAATTATCATGTCGGCTAATAAGGAGAGTATTAATATGATAGCTGGCCTCCAAGATGGCCCTCAATGATCCTTACCTCCTGATATTCATGCCTTTGTGTCGGTCCTCTCCTACATTGAATAGGGCTGATCTGTGTGAGGAAGAAGTGATGATGTGTGACTCCTGATATAAACTATTGTATTTCTTGCTCTGGGACAATCCATCTACCATTCCATGAGGACCCTCAAGCAGCCCAGTGCCGGGGATTACATGGAGAGGAAGTGAGGCCTCCTGCCTACAGCCAGCACCAAATTGCCAGCCATGTGAGTGAGTCACTTTAGTAGCAGATCCTCCAGCCCCAACCAAGCCTTCAGGTGACTGCATCTCAGGCTCATGTCTTGACTGCAACTACATGGAAGACCCTGAGCCAAAAACACCCAGCTAAACCTCTCCCACATTCCTGAGCCATATACACTGGGAGAGTAATGTTTACTATTTCTTTTAGCTGCTAAGTTTTGGGGTAATGTGTTATCCAGCAGTAGATAACTAATACAGGTTTTGGACTAGAAGTAGTGTGCTCCTATAAAACCCTCTAAAAATGTGGGAGTGATCTGGTATATGGAAGCTGAAAGGACCTTGAGGTGAGTGTTGGTGAGGGCCTAAAGGACATCAAAGTGGCTGTCAGCGTAAGTTGAATGCCCCTCAACTTAACCTAAACCCTCAGCCTATTGGTGAGGACTTAAAGGAAAGCAAGGAAACTGTTAATGGAAATTGGAGGAAAGAGAATCTCTGTCATATAGTGGCAGAAAGTTTAGCAATAATGTTGCCTACAATAACGTGGGGAGTAGAAAATGTACCTAATAAAATGTGTGACCTAGCTAAGGGAATTTCCTTCAACCTAAGGTTGTAGAAGGTGCCACGTGTGGTTTATAGTACAGGAAAGCAATAAGCTTAAGGAAAGGCTGTTAAACATACAGAAATTAGAACCTGCTGGTTTTATAAAAATTCCCAGTCTCTCCAGATGACAAACAATGCTAAAATTAAGAAATGGCTTCCTGCAGTGAGTTTCTCTATGGTGCTGGAAAATTTGGCAATGATTATTGGTGATAGTTACCCAATATGATTATCTTAGTTATCTAGTGCTGCTATAACAGAAATACCACAAGTGGATGGCTTTAACAGAAACTTATTCTCTTACAGTTAGGAGGCTAGAAGTCTGACTTCAGGGCACCAGCTCCAGGGGAAGGCTTTGTCTCTCTGTCATCAATCTTCCCCTGGTCTAGGAGCTTTTCAGTGCAGGAACCCTGGGTTCAGAGGACGTGATCTGCTCCTGGCTCTTCTTGCTTGGTGGTAATGAGGTCCCTCTCCTCTCTGCTCACTTCTCTCTTTTATATCTCAAAAGAGATTGACTCAAGATACAACCTAATCCTGTAGATTGTGTCATGCCTTATTAACATAACTTCCTCTAATCCTGCCTCATTAACATGATAGAGGTTAGGATTTACAAACACATAGGATAAATACATCCGACCACAAAATGGAAGACAACCACACAATACTGGGAATTATGGCCTAGCCATGACAAATTGAAGAAGAATGGTGTTGCATTCATCGTCAAAAAGAAAATTTCGAGATCTATCCTGAAGCACAATGCTGTCAGTGATAGGATAACATCCATATGCTTACAAGGAAGACCAGTTAATACAACTGTTATTCAAATTTACACACCAAACACTAAGGCCAAAGATGAAGAAATTGAAGACTTTTACCAACTTCTGCCATCTGAAATTTATCAAACATATATTCAAGATGCATTGATAATTACTGGTGATTAGAATGCAAAAGTTGGAAACGAAGAAGGATTGGTAGTTGGAAAATATGGCCTTGGTGATAGAAATGATGCCAGAGATCTCATGACAGAATTTTGTAAGACTTCTTCATTGCAAATACTTTTTCACCAACATAAACGGCGACTATACACATGGACCTCGCCAGATGGAATACAGAGGAATCAAATCGACTGCATTTGTGGAAAGAGACAATGGAAAAGCTCGATATCATCAGTCAGAATAAGGCAAGGGGCCCACTGCAAAACAGACCATCAATTGGTCATGTGCAAGTTCAAGTTGAAGTTGAAGAAAATTAGAACAAGTCCATGAGAGCCAGAGTACTACCTTGAGTATATCCCACCTAAATTTAGAGACCATCTCAAGAATAGATTTGACACATTGAACACTAATGACTGAAGACCAGACGAGTTGTGGAATGACATCAAGGACATCATACATGAAGAAAGCAAGAGGTCATTAAAAAGGCAGGAAAGAAAGAAATGACCAAAATGGATGTCAGAAGAGACTCTGAAAGTTGCTCTTGAATGTGGAGTAGCTAAAGTGAAAGGAAGAAATGATGAAGTAAAAGAGCTGAACAGAAGACTTAAAAGGGCAGCTTGAGAAGACAAAGGAAAGTATTATAATGACATGTGCAAAGATCTGGAGTTAGAAAACCAAAAGGGAAGAATACCCTCGGCATTTCTCAAGCTAAAAGAACTGAAGAAAAAATTCAAGCCTTGAGTTGCAATATTGAAGGATTCTACAGGAAAAATATTAAGCAACGCAGAAAGCATGAAAAGAAGATGGAAGGAATACATGAGTCACTGTACCAAAAAGAATTGGTGGGTATTCAACCATTTCAAAAAAAAAAAAAAACCCATTGCCACTGAGTCGATTTCAACTCATAGTGACCCTATGAACCAAAACCCGTGGTATTGAAGGAAGAGCTTCTAGCTGCACTGAAGTCCTTGGTGAAAAAAAAGCTCCAGGAATTGATGGAATACCAGTAGAGATGTTTCAACAAACCGATGAAGCGCTGGAAGCACTCACTTGTCTGTGCCAAGAAATTTGGAAGACAGCTACCTGGCCAACCGACTGGAAGAGATCCATATTTGTACCCATTCCAAAGAAAGGTGAGCCAACAGAATGTGGAAATTATCGAATAATATCATTAATATCACACACAAGTTAACATTGTGCTGAAGATCATTCAAAAGCGGTTGCAGCAGTACATTGACAGGCAACTGTCAGAAATTCAAGCCGGATTCAGAAGAGGATGTGGAACAAGGGATATCATTGCTGATGTCAGATGGATCATTGTTGAAAGCAGAGAACACCAGAAAAATGCTTACCTGTGTTTTATTGACTATGCAAAGGCATTTGACTGTGTGGATTGTAGCAAATTATGGATAATATTGCGAAGAATGGGAATTCCAGAACACTTCATTGTGCTCATGTGGAACTTGTACATAGACCAAGAGGCAGTTGTTTGAACAGAACAAGGGGATACTGCATGGTTTAAAGTCAAGAAAGGTGTGCATCAGGGTTGTATCCTTTCACCATACTTATTCGATCTGTATGCTGAGCAAATAATCTGAGAAGCTGGACTATGTGAAAAAGAATACAGCATCAGTATTGTTGGAAGACTCATTAACAACCTGCAATATGCAGATAACACAACGTTGCTTGCTGAAAGTGAAGAGGACTTGAAGCACTTCTTGATGAAGATCAAAGACCACAGCCTTCAGTATGGATTACACCTCAATGTAAAGAAAACAAAAATCCTCAGAAATGGACCAATAAGCAACATCATGATAAATGGATAAAATATTGAAGTTGTAAAGGATTTCATTTTACTTGGATCCACAATCAATGCCTATGGAAAGAGCAGTCGATAAATCAAACGATGTATTGCATTGCACAACTCTGCTGCAAAAGACCTCTTTGAAGTTCAAAAGCAAAGATGTCACTTTGAGGACTAAGGTGCGCCTAACGCAGGCCATGGTGTTTTCAATCACTTCATATGCATGTGAAAGCTGGACAATGAATAAGGAAGACTGAAGAAGAATTGACTCCTTGAATTATGATGTTGGTGAAGAATATTGAATATACCATGTACTGCCAAAAGAACAAGCAAATCTGTCTTGGAAGAAGTACAGCCAGAATGCTCATTAGAAGCAAGGATGGTGAGACTTTGTCTCACATACTTTGGACATGTTATCAGGAGGGACCAGTCTCTGGAGAAGGACATCATGCTTGGTAAAGTAGAGAGTCAGTGAAAAAGAGGAAGACCCTCAATGAGATGGATTGACACAGTGGCTGCAACAATGGGCTCATGCATAACAACGATTGTGAGGATGGTGAAGGACCGGGCAGTGTTTTGTTCTGTTGTAGATAGGGTTGCTATGAGTTGGAACTGACTTGACGGCACCTAACAACAATAACAACATGGTCCAGTGACTCCTCTGTGCCTCCCACTTTCTCCTTTTTTGAACAGGAATATCTATAATGGTTACTCTATGCCTGTCCCATCTTGTTTGTATACTGGATGTGTGGGACAGATAACATGTCTTATTTGTTCAGATTGAGAGGAACAATACTTGAGAAGCTGTACCTGAAGAACCAGGCTGGAGTAGCCTTACCTACACTTAGACAGGATTTGGATGTTGAAATCCTGGACTTTGAGCTAATGCTATAATGTAATGTAGCATTTGGGGGCCTTAAAAGAGGATGAGTTCATTTTGCATGTGAGAATAACATGAATCATTGGGGGCCCAGCGGGCAGACTGTGGTAACCAGCCTCCAAGATGCTACCTAGTCATCCTCACCTCCTGTCTTCATGTCTTTGTATATTCTTCTCCCACTCTGAACAGGGCTGATCTGTGTGACCAGTGTCGTATGACAGAGATGATGTTGTGTGACTTTCAAGACTGGGTCATAATTGCAGCTCCCCCCTTGCTCTTTTGGATTGCTTACTCGGGGAAGCCAGCTGCCATGTCATGATGACACTCAAGATGACCAACTTCAGTCTGCCAGCCGTGTGGATCAGCCACCTGGAAGCTAACACTTCAGCCCCAGGCAAGGCTGCAGGCGACCAAAGCGCTGGCTGACAGCTTGTCTACAATGTCATGAGAGAGTGCCGAACAAGAGTCACTCAGCTCTGCCTCTCCCAAACTCCCACACAAACTGACAGATATAATGTTGTTGTTAGTTGCTGTCGAGTCAGGTCTGACTCATGGTGACCTTATGTATAACAGAACGAAACACAGCCTGGTCCTGCACCATCCTCATAATTGTTGGTATGTTGGAGCCCATTTTTGCAGCTAATGTGCCAATCCATCTTATGAAGGGTTTCCCTCGTTTTCTCTGACCCTGACATACAAAACATGATGTCCTTTTCAAGTGATTGGTCTTTCCTGATGACGTGTCCAAAGTAAGCAAGACTTTGCTTCTAAGGTGCATTCTAAGGAATATCCTTGGTTCTAAGGTGCATTCTAATTTGTGCACAAATGGTTAAGTGCTCAGCTGCTAATGGAAAGAATTGGCAA
This sequence comes from Dugong dugon, assembly GCA_030035585.1. Lineage (NCBI taxonomy): Eukaryota > Metazoa > Chordata > Mammalia > Sirenia > Dugongidae > Dugong > Dugong dugon. Next base: position 35,920,947 of record CM057476.1, on the reverse strand, counting down.
TATGCTTCCGTAGAGATTATAGCCTAGAAAACCCTATGGGGCAGTTCTACTTTGTCACATGGGGTTGCCATGAGTCGAAATCGATTTGATGGCACCTAACAACAACAAGATATAATAAATGGTTATTTTTGTTTTGAGACACTAAGTTTTGGGGTAATTTTGTACATATCAATAGGTAACTAATATAATTGCTTCTTCACATTCAATTTTATGACTTTGGGAAACTCCAAAGACTTCTGAAGCTTTTGGCCCCCAGAAAGGCACTCCGAGGGAGGGGCAGCTGCTGGGGCCCCTCAGTGGGAGGGGTACATGGGGGTGTGGGTTCAGCTCTAGTCTCTCTGTCAGTAGGGGGCCGAGAAGAGGGGTGCCCAATGGTATGTGTGGGCAGGGGGGGGCTGTTGTAGGGGGCTGCCTGTGATGACCTTGCTGCCCTTCTCATTCCCACAGTTTCAGGGTTCTGGGAATCATAGGGTACCCTGGGTAGGAGGGCACAATCCCTGCTGTCAGAAAAGTTCAGCTGCCTTGGACCAACAGTGAGAGGCCACCGCTGCCACAGTTTCAGATCCGGACCCAGGTGACTGGTCTGGCTTCTCTGCCCCTTGTCTATGGCCCTCGAGCATTCCACCTGTGCCCCCAGAGGCCCTTCCAACACCCACCTGCCCAGATACACTCAATCCCCACCCCCCCCCACCCCCCACTGCAGAGCTCACAGAGGAGCACAGTCTCCCTGCCTGCAGTCAGAGGTTTCAACCATCAGGCTCCCTCCTGTCTGTCTGACCAGACATCTCCCTGCACAGTGCCCCCACTGACCATGCTGCTGCCAAGCCAGGCAGGGCCACCTGCAGGTGCCCTCCAAGCCCCACTCCAGAGCCACCTCCTTCGAGGGGCTTGTCCCAGCCCTTGACTGAAATGACTCTCTTCAAAGGTCTTTCCTGTGTATCCCTGCTAGTGCTGTCTGGGTGAGGACCTTTGTCCTCTCCCCTATAATCTGCCCCTCTGCCTGGGGCCTGGCAGGAGGGAGCCAGCCCTGACTGTGGCCCCACAGAAAGGACTTTTCTTGAGCTCAGAGGCTTCCTACTCCCTTACTAGTTACCCTTGTGAGGTTCCAGCCAAGGCTGGGGAGGCTGGCCCTGGTCCCAGCTCCGTGGACAGGCCCTCCCAGTAGATGGGCCTGGCGGGCACTGGACTGTCAGGGAGAGTGGCCCAACAGCTGAGCCCACTGCCCTCCCTCACACTCTGTTGGGAGGCCCAAGACCAGCCCCACATTGATGTCCCCTCTCTGACCAAGCAGAGGTGTCCAGGACTTACTTCTCAGTGCCTCCTGACCATTCACTTGGAGAGGCAGATGTAGGGTGGGCTTTGGGTTCAGACAGCCTGGTCCAGCCTTGATCCAGTCCTGTTTCCATGTCCTTGGACAAGGCACTTCACTACTCTTGGCCTTGAGGCCTCCCACACATTCCTGGAATGATGTGTGCAGCAGAGTCCCTCTGAGGGTGATGGAGACAGTGCCAGGGAAGGGCTTGTGTGGTGCCAAGCACCCAGGAGGCATGCCTTCCTTTCAGCAGGAAGAGGGTGGAGGAGGCTCAGTCCCCATCTGCCCTACTCAGAGGCTGCTGGGTGGAGCTCCAAGCCCAGAGAAGAGCTGGACTGGCCCACAGAGCTCCTTATCCCGCCACAAGTCTCTCAGGCCCTCTGTCCACAGCACACACAGGAATTCACCAAAGACTCAGATGAGACCAGTGTGGGTGGGGCAGTGAGCCTCCCCAGATCTGTATCCCATGGGAGCTGCACTCCATCCCAGCTCATCACGTACATGGAAGATGGCAGCAGTCAAGGCCTATAAGGAACTGTGGAAAACCAGGTGGTAGCATGAGCTCAGTAGGACTGCTTCTAAAAGCAGGGTGATGTAGGGCAGCTAGGGCCCTGGGTGGTGCAAGCAGTTTGTGATCGGCTGCTAACCTGAAAAGTTGACTGTTTGAACCCACCAGCTGCTCTGAGGGAGGAAGACCTGGTGATCTGCTTCCGTAAAGATTACAGTCTAGGAAACCTATGGGGCAGTTCTACTCTGTCATATGGGGTCTTGATGAGTCAGAACAATGGGTTTGGGTTTTTTGGTAGGACAGTTGCAGCTTGACTTCCAGATGAATAATTCTACTACTGCTTTGCCATCACCTGTGGGCTGCCTTCATGCATGCGCTGTGATTTTATGTGTTTGTTGGTTCAATAATAAACTTAGCAAGTTCTATACTTGGGAATAGGTGTGCTCCTTTTGTTCTGGGTTTCTTGTTCCCCACAGTACCCACTTTGGCCTCTCAGGGGCACTGCGTCTACCTGGGCCAGCGTGCTAAGCCCTTTGCTTGTTCCTAGGGGGCGAGGAGCAGGGGAGGCTGCGCTGGGGGCCCAAGCCTGGGAAGCTCGCTGTCTAGGGCACGTGTGATTACAGATGTCCAGGGCTGGTGGGACCCTGACCACGCCGACAGGAGGAAGGAGCTGAGGGGCAGAGCTGGGAGAGGTGTTCTGAGCAGAGGGAACAGTATGTGTGGAGCCAACCATGGGGAAGAGGCTGGTCGGTCTTTGGAGGGACTGAGGGCCTGGGCTAAGGTTGAGCAGGAAGCAGGAGTGACAGGAAGCAGGGCCCTGAAGGCCACAGAGAAGTGCTTTGATTTACCGCAAGTGGTGTTGCATGCTCCAGGGTGGGTGTGTTGGGGAGGAGAGGTGCCCCAAAGGAGGCTATGGTGAGACCGGTGAAGGGGACCTTACAGCAGTTCTGCCTAAAGATGATGGTGCCTGGGACTTGAAAATGGGGATAAATGGATGGGATGAGCTACATCTTAGAGGCTGGCAGAAGTTCTGGGTAAGTGAGTATTCTAGCCAAACAGAACTGAGCTTCTGTTAATACAGAGGAAGGGGATGGGTGTCGGGCAGGTCAGCATCCATGTCTGCCAGTGCCATGCTGTGCATCAGTCCTGTTGAATGTCAGACAGGTACCAAGCCCCCAGAGATGCCAGGTGTATGGCTTGTCTACTGCACCCATGACAAATTACCACAAACTCAGCACCTAAGACAGCACCCATTTATCACTGCATGCTTCACTACAGTCTGACATCCCTCATGCCATGCTGGGTCCTCTGCCAAGGCCTCATGTGGCCCAGTCCAGGCGTCTGGTCAGCAGCTCAGAGAGAACCCGTTTCCAAGTTCGTTCCGGCCGTTGGCAGAATCCAGTTCCTTGCAGTTGCATGCCTGAGGCCCTTGGCCCCTTCACCTGCAAAGTCAGTGATGGCTCTTCTGTTGTGAGTCCCACTTCCCCTCTTGGTGTCTCTGACTCTGGAGAAAGTTCTCTGCTTTTAAGAATGCATGTGGTTAGACTGGGCCCACCCAGATAATCCAGGATAATCTCCCTATTTTAAGGGCTGTAACCCTAATGACATCTGCAATATCCCTTTTGCCATATAATATAACATATTCACAGGGGCTAGGGTACAGATCTCTGGGAGAGCCATTCTGTCTACCCCCTGAGGTGATGGCTCAGGAGGCTGGCATACAGTGGTGGCCAAAGAGACAGTCCCCATCCTTAAGGTGCTTCCTGCTTGGACAGGAGTCAGTAGCCCACAAGTAGAAATATGGTATGGAAGAAGGACATCCAGAATGCACCTTAGAAGCGAGGATGGCGAGACTTCGTCTCACGTACTTTGGACATTTTATCAGGAGGGGCCAGTCCCTGAAGAAGGACACCATGCTTGGTAAAGTAGAGGGTCAGGAAAAAAGAGGAAGACCCTCAACAAGACAGATTGACACAGTAGCTACAACAATGAGCTCAAACATAGCAACGATTGTGAGGACGGTGCAGGACCAAGCAGTATTTCATTCTGTTGTACATAGGGTCGCTATGAGTTGGAACCAACTCGATGGCACCTAACAACAACAACAACAGAAGTAGGGTGACAGCTTATCCGAACCATCTCGTGGGATGGTCAGTTAGGGGCAACATGGGAGGGAGGAGAGAGGGAAGACACAAAAGTAACTAAATGTATTAGACATCACAGTTTTCAGAGGCTACCCAGCACGTCACGCAAGGCCACCAGGAGCAGGACTGCATGAAGGACAACTGCAACAGGGAGAGCAAGAGTGAGGCTGAGGAACTGTAAGTAGCTGCCTCTACTGGGGTTTCAGGATGGGGGCAAGCATTTAGCTGCATTAGTCTGTGGTTGGCTAGTTATTCTTTTAAAGCTGGTGCCTGGTGGAAAGTGGCACAGGTGCCCAATGGGACCACCAAAGGGTACCAAATGGTGTTGACTTCAGTGCACTGGGGGGCCTGGAACTGGGCAAAGGGCAGGGCCCACTATACAGGCTGAGCCCCAGACGCTAAGCTCAGAATGTTGGGAGCATAAAGCTGGTTGAAATTGTTAGTGCACAGCTGTGGGAAGCACAGGACTAGCACTGGATACATTATCCGACCTCAGCAGCCAGGGGCTCTGGGTGGCTCCCTGAGGAACCAACGGCTACGTAGAGGTCTGGAATATGGGCTGGAGTCAGACAAGGAAAAGTGTAGGCAAACAGCCAGGAGCTCGGCACTGTAGGGCAGCGTGCCCCGGGACAGAGAACAAGGGGGACCGTGCAAGATGGGGGTGGCTGGCAGGGACCACTGCCACCAGAGGACACGATTGTCATCTGGTGGACATTATCGTCATCCCGATATTACACATGGGGAAACTGAGGCTCAGAGGGGTTAGGCAATTGTCCAAGCTAGTGAGATGTGAGGCTGGGAGTGCCCTTCTGGAAACTCTGCAGTGACTGCTCTGTGGAAATCAGTTGGGGGAGGGTCAGAGTAAATGACAAATCGCACAGGGGCTATCCTGGCCAGGGAGGGCTCCCTCATGCTTTAGGGACACCCTGAAAACCTCAGTGGCTTACCATGGCATGTGTGCTGTGGTTGGCAGGGTAGCTGTTCAGCCAACGAGGCTCCTCCCAATCATCCACCTCCACCGTCACAGAGGAGAATGCAGCCAACCAGGCCTGGGTCTTGAACCTTCTGCCTGGAGTTGTCCACATCCTTTTTGCTCACGTGTCACTGGGCAAAGCAAGTCATATGGCTAGATCTGCTGGCAGGGACATGGACACCTCCCACCTGGAGAAGCAGTCCAGGCAAAAGTGATGACCGCTAGCTTAGACGAACGTGGTGGTGGTGCATGAGGAAATGCTCACTATCTTTAGCCATTACAGAAATGCAAATCAAAACTACAATGAGATACCATCTCACCCCAACAAGACTAGCATTAATCCAAAAAACACAAAATAATAAATGCTGGAGAGGTCGTGGAGAGACTGGAACGCTTATACACTGTTGGTGGGAATGTAAAATGGAACAACCACTTTGGAAATCGATTTGGTGCTTCCTTAAAAAGCTAGAAATAGAAGTACCATATGATCCAGCAATCCCGCTCCTTGGAATATATCCTAGAGAAATAATAGATGTGACATGAATAGATATATGCACACCCACATTCATTGCAGCACTGTTCACAATGGCAGAAAGTTAGAAACAACCCAGGTGCCCATCAACAGATGAATGGATAAATAAATTATGGTATATTAACACAATGGAATAGTACGCAATGATAAAGAACAATGATGAATCCGTGAAACATAACATGGAGAAATCTGGAAGGCATTATGCTGAGTGAATTTAGACAGTCGCAAAAGGACAAATATTGTATAAGACCACTATTATAAGAACTCAAGAAAAGATTTAAACACAGAAGAAAACATTCTTTGATGGTTATGAGGGGGGAGAGGGAAGGAGAGGGGTATTCACTAACTAGATAGTAAACAAGAATTATCTCAAAGGACAACACACACTACAGGGGAAGTCAGCACAACTGGACTAAACCAAAAGCTAAGAAGTTTCCTGAATACAACCAAGCACTTCAAGGGACAGAGTAGCAGGGGCGGGGGTCTGGGGACCATGGTTTAAGGGGACATCGAGGTCAACTGGCATAATAAAGTTTATTAAGAAAATGTTCTGCATCCTACTTTGGTGAGTGGCATCTGGGGTCTTAAAAGCTAGCAAGCGGCCATCTAAGATGCATCAATTGGTCCCAACACACCTGGAGCAAAGGAGAATGAAGAACACCAAAGACACCAGGAAAATATTAGCCCAAGTGACAGAAAGGGCCACATAAACCAGAGACTCCATCAGCCTGAGACCAGAAGAACTAGATGGTGCCCAGCTACCACCAACGACCGCCCTGACAGGGAACACAACAGAGAGTCCCTGATGGAGCAGGAGAAAAGTGAGGTACAGAACTCAAAATCACATAAAAAAACCAGACTTAATTGTTTGACTGAGACTGGAGGGATCCCGGAAGACATGGCCCCTGGACTCTCTGTCAACCCAGAACTAAAACTATTCCCAAGGCCAGCTCTTCAGACAAAGATTAGACTGGACTATGGGAGATAAAATGATACTCGTAAAGAGTGTGCTTCTTAGCTCAAGTAGATACACGAGACTAAATGGAAAGTTCCTGTTGGGAGGTGAAATGAAAACGCAGAGAGGGTTAGGAGCTGGTTAAATGGACACGGGATATCCGGGGTGGAAAGGAGGAGTGTGCTGTCACAGTATAGGGAGAGCAACTAGGGTCACATAACGATGTGTGTATAAATTTTTGTATGAGAAACTAACTTGAATTGTAAACTTTCACTTAAAGCACAATAAAAAAGAGAAAGAAAGTGGTGGTGGTGGGGGGTGGTTGGGGATGGGGAGAAGTGAGGGCTTCACAAGGGGACCGTGGGGTTTGGGAGGAAAAGCCTTGCATTTGGGCTTGGAGTACTGAGCAGGAGACACTGGAGCTCAGAGGAGTGCCCTGGACTGGGGCCAGAACGAGGACTGCCATGGGTGTGGCAGGGTGACGGTGCCCAGAAGAAACTGTGGGGCCACAGTGAGGCAGAGGCAAAGATGGTCCTGGGTCCATAGATGGAGGTGGCCCCTTGGTCACAGACTCTGCCCAGTAGTGGCAGGGCCCACAGGCTGACCAGGTCCTGCACATGGCGAGGGTCCTAATCCAGGTGCTGGCTTCTCTTCCTGAAGTGCCCAACTATCCCCATTCACCCATCCATTCATTCAGCCAGTATTTATTCCAAGTCTCCTTAGGTGCGCCCACACCCACCGGCTGCTCCCCTGTGAGCAGCAGAGACATGGTGATTTAGGAAATAATATTGGAGTCATTATTCCCTCTCCTTGAGCATGGAGAATTGTGACCCAGGTGGGGCTGGGCCCTCACAGACTCAGAAAGACACGTCAACCGGGCCCTGAGATAAGACAACAGATGGGACAATCTCAGAAATTACCTTAAGGAAGTTTTCACAAAAGGGCAATAAAACCTAACCCAAAGGACTTCTCACCTTGTCTTTTTCTATTAACATTTAGTGACTAGGAATTCGTTGGACCAGTGAAGACCCTCCTGACTTTCGTAACTGAAACCCGTACCAATGATTCTTAAGAAAGATTCTAAATGTAAGATTACAATTTCTAGCCAATCAGTGAAAAAGTGACGCTTTCAATGATTCTACCCATTTTGTGATGTTGATATATACTGATGATTCTGTAATCTTCCTTGGACTCTGGCAGACATGGCTGTGGCATAATGTTTGTCCATTTTCCCATTCTTGCCTATTCTGTGATATTCTTTGGACTCAGGCAGACAAAGCTGTGGCAGCATGCTTGTCAGCTTCCCACTTTTGTCCTTTTGAATATATGCCAAATAAAACTTTCTTTTTACTTCTCTAAACTTGGTGATGTTTTTCCCCCTACAACAATGGAAAGTCCCCAAAGGGAACTGCGCTGACCACCCGCCCCCCCCCCCGCCCACACACATGCGCGCGCGCGCTGGGCGGTAGCACTTGGAGACTTGTGGTCCCGAAACTCGAGGCTTGGCGCACGTTGGAACGGTCTCGGACCTCACGCACCCGCCGTGAGCCCTGGGGGCAAACGGCTCTGTGTCCCGCTAACAGCCCCCTCTCCAGCCACCGCACGGCTCTGGCACACCAACGTCGCTGAGCACACGACTGGATGGACGTAATAATACCGGCCAAAAGCCGAAAGCGGCGGCCAGCCACCGGCAGAACACGCGGAGGCAAGCGGCGGGGCATGCGCGGGAATAAGCTCCGCCGCCTTGACGCCACCAGGGGCGGGATCTCTGGCTGACGTCACGGGAGGCGGGAGCGCGGCCTCGCAGGGGTGGGACCTCCGCCGGGGTGACGTCATGGTGGCGGAACTACCAGCTCGCAGGGGCGGGGCTAGGCGTCGGTCACGTAACTCAGGTTACGGGGCTACGGTAGCTGTGTGTGTCGCTCCATCAGTGTGGTCAACCCCGCTGTTTTTCCGCCATCATGCCGATGTTCGTTGTGAACACCAACGTGCCCCGCGCCTCCGTGCCCGAGGGGTTCCTCTCCGAGCTCACCCAGCAGCTGGCGCAGGCCACTGGCAAGCCGGCCCAGGTCTGCCGAGTGGGGGCGGCAGGGGGTGCCCGCGGGCGGGGTGCTTCTGGCGGTGGGTTGCAGACCCGGGATGAGGTTCTGGGGGGCCCGGGGCGGGGAGAGCACGGTGACCGGGGCCCCGAGCTGCCCGGCCGCTGACTTCTTCCCCTCCCCGCAGTACATCGCAGTGCACGTGGTCCCAGAACAGCTCATGGCCTTTGGCGGCTCCAGCGAGCCGTGCGCGCTTTGCAGCCTGCACAGCATCGGCAAGATCGGCGGCTCGCAGAACCGCGCTTACAGCAAGCTGCTGTGCGGCCTGTTGGCCGAACGCCTGCGCGTCAGCCCCGACAGGTGCGGGGATCTGGGGGGGCCGGGAGGGCCGTGATTCCGGGGGGACGCGGGCGGGAGGGGCGGGGAGACGTGGAGGGCCGGGCTGGTGGGCGGGCAGGGCCGGGGGCGCAGCGCTGAGCCCGCCTTCCGTCCGACAGGATTTACATCAACTATTACGACATGAACCCGGCCAACGTGGGCTGGAACAGCTCCACCTTCAACTGAGCGCCGCGTTGGCCCGCCGCGGTCTGCAGTGGCGGTTCCATCCCCAGCCCCGGTCAGCCCACCTCCCGGTGGGAAGAAATAAACGGTTCAGAGTCCTTGCTGCCTCGGCTTGATTGGCTTGGGGAGGAATCGGGCAGGGCCTGGACGGTGACTTGGGGACCGAGCCTAGGGGCGGAGCTCGCCCGACGTGGCAGTGAGGGCAGGGCCAGGCTGTTCCTCGAACCTTCTGTTCCAGCGCGCTTGTGTTCATCCGTTCCCTTCCAGGACCCCAGCAGAAGCCGCAGCTCTTTAATTCCAGGGTGTTGGGAGTGGGGAGAGGTACCTGGGGCCACAGAGCCAGGAATGCAACCCAAATCTTGAGCCTCCTGGTCAAGGTTTGCATTGGGCCTTCTGGGAGGCCCAGGACTGTGGGCCAGAGCCCAGAGTTGAATGGCCTCCTATCGCAGGGCCTGTGCAGGGGTGGAGCTGCGCTGGCTGGAAGAGGGCATCAGGGGCCGGAGGTCAACTCGGCCTGGACCTTCAAGATAGAGAAAGGGTGTGGAGCCTCATTTTCTCCATCTCGACAACCCTTTTGTTCTTGCTGGAACTTTGAGACAGTTTTTAAGTGTTGGTGGGGGAGGTGTGCAGGATACAGACTTCCTTGGTTATACCAACCCCCAACACACACACACACCCCTGGCTCTTTGCTCTGCCTCCCTCTGGGCACCCAAGCCTCCACAGCACTTCTGAGAAAAGTTTGACGTTTCTATTGATGCCATTCATGTTTGTGGTACAACAGCTCTGGAAGGTTCTCAGGGGACAAGCCTACCCCACAGGAGGATGAAGGTGCTGGCCCTGAGGGCACAGTGTCCACGCCCAGTATGACTATACCTGGACAACACTTGCAGGCCTCGAGCCAACAAGTGCTTACTCAGGCCGGTTGCCAAGGGCCCTGCAATGTGAGAGCTTGCATGCTCCCAGCAGCAGCTCCTTCAAGAGGGCAGGCCACCCACACTCTGGGTGTTCCCCATCAGGGCTCAGAGCCATGGCACCTGGATATTAACCTATAGTGAGGGCCAACTCAACCCTCAATTTCCCTGCTGGAGAAGGCAGGTCTGTCCAACGGCTTGTACAGAGAGGGGCTCTCCTCACCAAGTGCACCCCATTCCAAATGTGCTCTCCCGCAGTGGACCCTGCTGTCCCCAGGTTGGCTGGGACCCCTTGCTCTTCTTCATCCTGTATCTAGGCAAGACCATCCACGAAATTTAAATGCATGTGTTTTTGGGAATAGGCTCTGGGGAAGGGGGTGCTGTCTGGGCTGGGCCTTTGGAGCGGTGGTCTGTTTCTGACATGCCAATGAGGTGTTGGCGGTAGTGGGGGCTCTCCTGAGTGTGTGAAGAGGCTGCAGGTGAGGCTGGGGGCCCATGCCTGTGCCAGGTTGGGAGGCTCCCTTTGGTCAGCTCAGAGCCGAGGACAAGTCTCGTCTTTGTCACAGCCAACTCCAGAACAACTTGACCCCATGGGTCCTAGGCCCTGGGCCCAGTCTCTTGGCAGTTTCTGCATGAGACTAAGCTTCCGTCTTTTTCACTGCAGTCATGTAGGGGTGGGTGCCTAGCCTTCTTGGCAGCTTCTGCCCTTGGGCCCCTGGCCTGCTTGCTAATCAGGGCCTGGGGAGCCCTTGCGGCCCAGTATCTGCCCCCACACTCAGAAGGGAGTGGGGATAGCAGGGTAGCATTTGGGAAGGAAGGAGACTAGAGCTCGGGGGTGTCTGGAAAGATGTCACCAACGCCTCTTGGGAAGACACTCTTCCACAAAAGTCTCTGGAGTAAAACTTGCCTCAGCTGAAAACGCCCCAGCTGAGGCCTCACTCCATGGAAGGCAGTATCATTCTGTTGGTGGAAGGGCCCTGGAGACAGGTCTGTCCCGTGGTGCAGGGGTGTGTGGCGGGGAGGCATGGCCGGCTGCAAGCAGGTCCTGTTCATCTTCCCTGGTTGCTGGTGGGTGTGCTTCTCATGGGTGTTACCTGCCATGTAACAGGGCTCCCACCACTGGTTGGGCCTTTGTCCCATCACTCCCCACTCCCACCCCAGCTCCCATGTGCCCTCACCCCCAGCTACTCAAGACCTAAGACTGTACTTTGCCTAAGCCCACACCACCCCACCCCCAGTTCCCAGCACAGAACCTCTTTCCTCACTGGGCCCCCCTGGTTCCTCACCCTCACCCCCAATCACAACAGCCCTTCTGCTGTACCTGCAGGGCCTGCCTGTCCGCCTTTCAGGTCAGCCCAGCTCTAGCCTCCAGCCCCTGCTCAAGCCGGCCTCCAGTTCTGGAGCCTGCCCCACACACCATCACCAAGGAGCAGGGCAGCACAGCCTCTAGTCCAACTTCTTCATTTCACAGATGAAGGCATGCCTAGGCCCCACATACAGCTGCACTCAGGGCCTTGTTTTGTGTTTCTTATGAGCAGGTGAGTCTTCCCAGCAGAAGCTGAGGTCTCTGGGGCCGAGGAGGCAGGCAGTGGGCTGGTGGTGTGCTGTGTATAGGGGTAAGGAAGCTTACAGGAACTGGGAGAGCAGGGCAACACTTGGCCCCCTTCAAGCGGAGAGTGTCAGCTGGGCTTCCACAAGCAGTGTGGCTACTTGGACTCCAGGGAGAAGGGACATCTCTTCATCCAGGGACTACCTCTCTCTGGCCCTGCCCACCACACTCCCACATACCAGGAGGGCCATGCCCTGTCCTCTCTGCCCTACTTCCCACAGTCCAGTGGGCTATGGCTAGCCTTCAAGATGGCCGCAGAAACTCATCTCCCAGTGGTGCCTCCCATCAGACCTGGCAATGTTAGTGCTGCCTGCTCACCCTCATCGCTCCAGGGATACTGTGCCATCCGCTGATGGAGGCCCCAGCCTCCAGGACAGCCCTGAGCTCCCCTTGGGCGGGCCCTGCTGGCGGCAGCGAGGCTTATGGTCCTCACAGGCTATTGGAACCAGCATGGCACCAGCAGGCCTCACCCAGCTCTGTGTGCACTTCCTCCAGCCGGCCTGCCCACACTTTCGGCCCGTTGTGAGCTGCTGTTTGCTGAGCTTTCTCCTCTTGTGTCTTCCCAGGAGCCTGTGGATGTGGAGAGGTGGCTGTGCTCAGCCTGGGGCCTCAGGCCAGTCCACTCTGGAGGGCCAGCATCCAGCATTGGCCTCCCACTCCCTTCAGCTGTTCCCACCCCAGGAACGCCTTCATTGCAGAGATCCCTCTGCCCCTCCCTAGCCTGTACCCTGACTCCAGATCCCATCATGTGTCTATCAGGAGAGCTGGGGTGAAGTCCTTGCCCTGCTCCCCTCTCCGGGCCTCAGTTTCTCCTATCTGTGAAGTGAAGGGATTCACAAATGTCTCTCCTACTCCAATATGTTGAGTATGATCACAGTCCCTCAGCAGTAACAGGCGTGCCAGTTGGTCTCATGCCCTCAGAGGCACAATTAATCCAGGGGCAGACCTGTGGCGGTGAGTGAGCATGTGGCTTGTACTTGTGTCTTGATAAATTGTGAAATCCCTCTCCCTCTCTCCTTGGTGGAATGCTGTTCCTGCCCTGTGCTGTCCTGACTTATGGCAGGTGATGGACAGATATGAGGGGACTCATTGGTTACCCTCTTAGCCTGCAGGGAGGCCGGAGGGGTGCCTGGGTGGCACACTGTCCTCGATGGGGCTTCGAGCAGCCCTGTGGGAAACAGCTGAAACTTTTTCATGGTGGACTGCCTCAGCGCCACACTGAAGGGTCCACCAACACCCTGAGCTGTCAGTCAGGCAATGGGACCATTCTGCCTTCAAAGCAGTAACAAAAAACAGTGCAGGGCCAACCCTCAGGATCAGTTACTGGGGATAGGTCAGCCGATCCAGGAGCTGAGAAAGTTTCCAATGTTTCTGGGCCATCGATGTTTTCCTTGATCCTTCATCTCTCTGGTGAGAGGAATGTTGGCCCCATGAAACTGTGTTTCTGTAAAGCATCGCCCATCTCAGGCCCTCTTCCCAGCTGAGACCTGCTACCCCAGGCCTCCAAGTGTGAATCCCAGGGTCAAGAAGCGGTGGCCCAGCTGAGAAATTGACAGCACGTGCACCCACCAGCTGCTGGCCCAGGATATCGAGCTCTGGTTTCCCAAAGGCCCCTCCCTGGTAAATGAGCAGGCACACCTCACATCTGTGTTTGGAGCCCAGAGACAAAGATTATCAGTCAGAAATGAGCTCTCTCCCTTCCCTCCTGAAGCCTCAGCCCTATCAGGGATGGTAGGGACTGCACTCAACATTCTCATTTGATCAAAGTCCAAAAGCTACAAACGAGATGTCTCCCTTCCACCTTACCAACCGGTTTCTGGTGTACCTGGTTTCATTCTTTTCTCTTTTTAAAAGGTTCTATTGGTTTCCATTTTGAATAGGTGATATATTTGCATGGCTTAAATTTAAAGTGTTCCAAGGGGCCCAGAGGGAGGTCTCCCCCATGTCATCTCCCTCCACAGAGCACCACCCCACATACAACGCAATCTCAAACTTGCCGGAGTTTTCTTGTGCACACACACACATATAAGCAAATCTGCGTAACAGTCCTCCCTTCTACTTTTTTCCACCAATGGTAGCATATTCTACACCTGTTCTGCACCTTGCTTTTTTTCCTCTCTAGTATTTCCTTGCTGCAATGGGCCATGATTCCATCAACCAGCTCCTATCTGCGGACATCTAGGCTGTTTCCAGCCCTCATCTCTTAACTCTGCTTTATTGAATTTCACATATGTATGTGTCTGTAGGATAAGTTCCTAGAAGTAGAATTGCTTGATCAAAAGCGATGCTGTTGTCATGTGGCCAGATGCTCTCTGAGAGATAGGGCCTGTCGCCCCACCTAGCGGGCATGGAGTCACTCTTACCAACTTTTACTTTGACCTCTCTGAGGGCTGACAGTCCTTCTCTCTCAAGCCACAAGGTTTTCATTTTCTCTTATTAATGAGGCTGAGCACAATTTTTCTATGGTGAACGGCCATTTCCCTTTCCTTTTCTGTGAACTGTCTAGTCAAATCCTCAAGCCCATTTGCCCACTGAATGGGTTGGTTTTGTTTGTTTTTAAACAGCTCTTTACATGTTAGAGAAAGCACCCCTTTGCTGTGAGCAGCCAGTATTTCCCCATTTGCCACCTGCCTTCTGACTGTGGTATGCCCTGGAGATGCACTTATCCACCGTCCTTCAGGATGCACAGCACCCTTAGGCTCCTCATCCATGGATATCACACAATTTTCCATGGTTTCTTCCAGCACTTAAATGTGGTTTTTATGTTTATATTTTTGCATATATTTTACATATATTTTATATGTATGGAATTTGCCCTTGTATCAGGTATGAAAGGAGACTTGGTGACGCAATGGTTAAGCACTCAGCTGGTAACCAAAAGGTTGGCAGTTCCAACCAACCCAGCGGTTCTGCAGGAGAAAGACCTGGTGACCTACTTTTGTAAAGTTTACAGCTTAGGAAACCCTATGGGGCAGTTCTACTCTGTCACATGGGGTTGCTGTGAGTCAAAAATCAACCCCAAAAATCAAACCCGTTGATGTCAAGTCAATTCCGACTCATAGTGACCCTGTAGGACAGAGTAGAACGCCTTATACGGTTTCCAAGGAGCACCTGGTGGATTTGAACTGCCTACCTTTTGGTTAGCAGCTGCAGCTCTCAACCATCATGCTACCAGAGTTTCAAGAAATCAACTCAATGGCACCCAAAAACAACATCAGGTACAAGGTATTGTGTTGTCTTTTATTTTAGATGCTACCCTTACCCTACTGATGAAATGCCCCCTTTATACCATACTAAATTCCTTTGTGTCCGTGGGTCTACTTCTGAGGTCTTGACCTGTTCTCCTGATCAGTCACCCTGAGGTTACTTGCACCAGAGGAAGCTTGTTCACAGACTGCTCAACATTTTCTGGGGAAGCTGTCCCCACACCTCTTTGATGGCTTACCCTCTCAGACCTGGCCCCACTCCAGGCCCCCCATCCAGCATCTTCCTACTGCCCTGTTTTCCCTACTGTCCACTTCCCCATCCTCCAAATGCCCACCCTTTGGGCTTACTCTCAGGGACTTTGCCAGCTGTGTTCATCAGACAGCCTACAAGACCACAGGGACCTCACGTCTCGCCTCATCACATGGATGAACCACTTGCTCGCCACATCAGTGTAGACGGTAGCAGAAAAAGAGCAGCAACAAATTCCAAAGTTTTCTGCCCACTCTGATTCAGCACCTCTCATGGGTGCCTTCCAGGAGAAGTTCGTTCTCTCCTGCCAGCAACTCTGCTCAGTAGGGAAGCTACCTGGACACCATCTGTAGCTGCTCCTGTAATTGCTATGCTTGGCCCTCCAACATGGTAGGAATGTCAAGGTGTCTGAAAACCTCCTGAAGGTCACCTTGGCCAGCTAGAAAGGTGGAATTGGGACTCCACCAGAGAGTGAGGTGGAGGCCCACCTGGGGCCTCCCAGTGTTTCTCCAGGAGGAAGCTCGACTCCCTCGATGGGCCTTCTCTTTGCTAGCAGATCAGAGGATCATATTCTTGCATATAAAATAAGCCCATTTCCTTCGTGTTCAGATGGAATGAAAAGACCCTTTGTATTTAACTCATTTTGTCTATTCTTTTATGAAAACCCAGACTTTAACTCCAACCCTGAATCTGGAGGGAAGGGTCAGGAACAGACCTATTCCAGCGAGCACTTGGCTTTGGAGAAGAGTGTGGTGAATCTCCCTGAGCAGAGTGTGAAGCCTGTGATGCCTGCGGGGTGGTGCTCCTGAGTGCCCTTTTTTGGGAGCCGGACTGAGGAGAAAAAACACGAAGAGGCTGCCAAATGAGGTAGAAGGAGCTTTGCTTCCATCCTTTCCATTCAGACAGTGTAACAGATGACCCCCGACCCTCAGGCTCATTTTCTCAAGAACAAACAAGCAAGGCAATAATTCCTTAAAAAACAAGGTGGGTGACACTAAGCCTTTGAACTCCATTCATCCCTAGAGCTCCTTCTGAAGCTATGTGCTGAGAAGGTTCTGGAAAGCAGCACTTTTCCAGGAACGTGGTTCTCAGGAATGGGGTGATTGATTTTGTGAATTAGTGCCAGTTAAAAACACAGCTACAAAGGAGAGAAGAAAAGTCAGCCTCTACAAACCCTCTTTTTCCATATTAAAGGAGAGAAGGACTGTCTTTTTGTTTACATTAAGGTTGCTAGTGATTGTGAGCTGATAAAAAAGCCAGAGGAAGACCCAAAGGGTGTGGACTTATATGAGTTCAACATCTGAACCTATGTATGTAGAGTAACTACAAGAACCTATTTATCAGACAAATATCTTTAAAATACATGCATTGAGTATCGATCCAGAAACAGACTTTTCTCAGAATAAAATGAATATTACTTTACAATACCATACAAAGTATGACTTTATACATACAAAAAGGAGAAGAGTAGGGTAAAAAAGTAAAGGAGGAAGCAACATGAGTGTACGTGGTACCAATGAATCAGAACCAATTGAGACCAGTTCCACTGGATAAATGCCCAGCCCTGGGCTGGTGCACTTATGTATGGACTCTTGACTATAGAATTTACATCACCTAGGAAAGAATTAATGGACCAGGTCAAGATGGTCTCAAGTTATTCCCAGATGACAACCTATAACACCATAGGAACCTATCTGAGTCAATGTTTTGATGGTACAATAGCAATTCCCCTTGTTGCCAATGAGATACCACCATTCTTAGAAGCTGAAAAGCACATAAGAAATATACTTAGGAAGGATTTCCAATATGCTGGGTACCATTTGCCATCCAGAGGTACTAAGGTTAGCTTCCAAAGAGTTCCCAAACCTATTTGACAGCTGCAAACTACTGGAATAAGAAAAATACACCTTCTTATGCTGGTTTCCAAGCACCTGAACATACTCCAGGCACTACTATTGCCACACCAATGCTTGTTTCTGAATCAGCTAGGAAAATTGTAAATGAAGGAGACGATGTTTCCTCCATTGCTAAAGAAGTTGCTGCCATTCTGCAAATTGTTGGAATTACACAAAACTTTAGGGGGAAAAAAAGTAAAGGAAATAAGCAGATAATTCAAAAATGTGCTGCCTGTACCTAGCAATAAATCCAAGGTGTGCAAAATTAGAGAAAACTAATGCCATGAGAGTCATTTGAGAACTAAATTGATGGGAAGACCAACTATGTCCATGGATTGAAGGCAATATTGTAATGCTGCCACATCTCCCCAGTTTATGATTCAACACAGTCTCAATCAAAATTCCAACAGATTGTTTGATGGAATTTGGCAACCCGATTCTAACATTTTAGAATCCAAAGGGCCAAGAAGAGCCAAAACATTTACTCGAAGACAAGATGGGGGGACTTGTTTTCCACATGTCAACATTTGTTACCAAGCTACATCATTAAGGCAAGGTGGAATCAGCACAGGGCCAGACAATAGACCAATAGAAAGAAGAGCAAGCCCAGAAACAGACTTCTCCACACAGATGGACATGAGGCAGCACTGGAATCTCTGCAAAAGGAGGGACTGTTCAATTAGCTGGATAGCCACAGGGGAGAAAGATCACAGTGGTCTCTTATTTTATACCATACACAAAAATCAGTTCTACATGGATTAAAGCCCTAAATATTGAAGGAGTGACCATAAAGATCTTAAAAGATCATATATAAGAATATCGTCTTAAGGATTTCTTATGTAAGATACAAAAAGCACATACCACTAAGGAAAAGATGAACATATTTGACATTAATATTACTAAGATACCATAAAAAGGATGAAAAGTCATGCCATAGTTTTTGCAACTGATATTACTAACAAAAGGCTCATACCCAGAACATATTTTAAAAAAAAAAAAAAAAAACTCCTACAAGTCAATAATAGACAACTCAATAAAAAATGAGCAAAAAACTTTAGAAACTACTTCAAGGATATCCACATGGAAATGAATCCAAAATTCAGCTTCAGTAGATGTCAGGGAAATGAGATTAAAACCACCATGAGGAAGCCCCATAGACACATCCAAACTCCCTGAGGGACTGAATTGCTGGGCGGAGGGCTGTGGGGACCATGTCTTGGGGAACATCTAGCTCAGTTGGCATGACACAGCTTATAAAGACAATGTGCTACATTCTACCTTGGTGAGTAGTGTCTGGGGTCTTAAAAGCCTGTGAGCAGCCATCTAAGATACTCCACTGGTCTCATCCCTTCGGGAGCAAGGGAGAATGAAGAGAACAGGATACAAGGAAAAGATTAGTCCAAAGGACTAATTGTCCACAGCTACCAAGGCCTCCACCGGACAGAGTCCAGTACAGCTAGATGGTGTACGGTTACCACCACTGACTGCTTTGACCAGGATCACAGCAGAGGGTTCTGGACAGAGCTGGAGAAGGATGTAGAGCCTAATTCTAACTCACAAAAAAAAGACCAGATTTACTGGCCTAAAGGAGACTGGAGAAGCCCTGAGAGTATGGCCCCCAGACACCCTTTTACCTCAGTGGTGAAGTTACCTCCGAGGTTCACTGTTCAACCTGGGAATGGACAGCCCCGTAAAACCAAATGAGACTTACTAGGTACAGGAGTCTAGTGACAAAGGCCGGAAGGCAGAAGTGGACAAGGAAGCTGGTGATAGGGAACCCAAGGTTGAGTAAGGATATTGTTGATGTGTTGTGAGATTGTTAACCATTGTCATAGGGCAACATTTATAGTAACTGTTAAATGAGGAACTATTTTGTTCTGTAAGCCTTCATCTTAAGTGAGAATAACAGCACAATTGGAAGAGCGTAGTCAATGTCACTGAACTGTGTATGTAGAAATTTTTGAAATGGTGTATCTTTGGCTATGTGTATTTTCACCAAAAAAAAAAAAGGAGGTTGAGAAGTTAGAGGGTTGATATGTTGTGGGGTTGTTAACCAATGTCATAAAACAACATGTGTACAACTGTTTCATGAGAAACTATTTGTTCTGTAAGCCTTCACCTGAAGTACAATAAAATAAAATAAAAAAACCCATGAGACACCACCATAGCCCATCACATTGGCTGTAATTGACACACCCACAATTCCACTCCTAGGTATATACCCTAAAGAAACTTGTATCTGCAAACAATCCAAATGTCCATCAAGAATAGAATGGATAAATAAATTGTGGTATATTCGTTAATGGAATTCTACTCAGCCGTGAAATGAACGAGCTACAGTTAAACACATAGCACTATCAATGAATCTCACAAGCATAATGTTGAGCAAAAAACACGAGATACCAATTATACGATTCCATTCATTTGAAGTGCAAAAACAGGCCACCCCAAACTGCGTTGTTCAGAGGTCTGTCTGTTTGTTGGTAGGTGGTCACACGGCTGGGCAGTGGCACACTGAGGAGGGAGGGCTGTGACCAGGACAGGGCACACAGCCAGTGTTCCCTTTGCTTTTTCACTGTTGTCAAGACTTTCATATTTTATATTTGTTAAATTGTTATGCATTTTTCTGTGTCTATGTTATACTTAATACAAAAGATTAAACAAAATGAAGGGAAGACCACCACAGGCTGACTGTTGGGTACCATACCATGCAAAGGTCCTGTCCAACTTCCACTAAGGTGCTGCTCCCCACTCTGGCCCATGCTGAGGGCTGCTGCCCAACTCTGCTGCCCTGTGCCCAGCCCACCCTTAGTTTCTCCAGAACTAGTGTTCCTGCTGGAATAGGGTGGGCCTCTTCTTCCTCATCTGCCTCCTGCTTCCATTCCTGGAGAAGCTCTCCCCAGCCCCTCCTGGAACTGCTTTGGGGTGTGCTGCCTACCCTCTGGGCATACGCCATGCACCCACAAGGAGACCTTGAGGTTTGAATTGGAAGAAAGGGTGTTGTGTTTAGGTCCCCTCAGACCCAACATCTTGCACCTCAGCTTCAGACTCTGCGTCCACACCCATAACTCACGTGATGTCTGAGGCTCTGGTGCTTGGAGGCAAGCGGCATGAAGGCTTCAGTGGGGACCATGCCTGGTTTCTGGCTTGGTAGCTGGGCCATGAGCTGGTGCTTCTAGTTGTGTGGCTGGCTTTTAACTAGCTGGCTTGGTGGCATGAGCAGGGGCCACATGGAGGCTGACCTGGTACTCAGAGCCGGGCCCTGAGGGGTCACAAGTTCAGAGCTGTCTTCTTTAAGAGGCGAGGCATTATTGAGCCTAGGCTGTAGCTCAGGTACAGTGGAAGGGCCTTGCTGAGGTCTTGATCCCCCATGGGCCCTGTCTTCTGAGGCTCACATGGACAGGACCCACATGCTGCCTTGACTGTGTTCTCAGCCATGTCTGATAGCTGAGGGAGGGACTAGGGAGCACTAGGGTCTGAATTTTGTACCACGCATGGGGAGGGGGTAAGGGATATGCTGCCCCAAAGCCTCCTGTCAGAAATGGGGCTCAGAGGGTCCCCGCTGAAACTGCGAAGCACCTCCAAAGGCTCTCAAGAGTTAATCCCCAGTGGTATAGGTGCAGTTGTGGTTGGTTCATGATGTAAATTCTGATCTGGAGTTGCGAGACCAAAGCTGTAGCTTCACCCACGGGAGGGCACTAGTTAATGGACTGTTAATGGACAACAGTAGTGGAAGGAATGGGGCCTAAGAGAATACGCTGCTTTCTTGGGTTGAGAGAGAGAAATAATGCAGGGAAATCACTGCCCACCACAAAGCCTCAGGGCCACGCAGAGACTCATGCTGGGCTGTCTACTCGGGGAGTCGGGCTGGCTAGGGAGCTCCAGAAGGAATTAGAATGGTTTGTAAAACACTCCACAGTCTTACTTACAGAGAAGGAGCAGTGGGAAACGAGAAAAAGGAGCCACTGAGGAAAAGGAGTACCCCTAATGGGAGGGGAGGGATCAGAAATTGGCTGGCAGGGTAAGACCCTGGGGGGAGGGGAGTGGAGTACCCGGCTGGGAGGGGAGAGGCTGCCCTAGGGAGCCAGGTGACCCAGAACACTCTTGAGGGGCAGCAGTTCATCTGCCTACAGTGGCTTAGTGAGAGCCAGAAGCCGTCCTGAACCAGGCAATGTTGACAGGCTCAGAGAATCTGGGTAAGTTCAAGGATGGGAGATCAGCAATAAATACTGAAGAGCTTTTGAGGTGCACTGGGGACAGCACAGTTACTCCTGGTGGGGTCAGGATGGCTCAGCCCATGGGTAAGGCCTCAGACAATGTTCAGCTATAAGGAGGCCAAAGAGAGGAACGTGGAGCCCATCAGGAGAGAGGTGCTGGCTGGCAGCTGGCCATCTCCTGGCTGGGTCAAGGACTATCTCAACAGTGAGTGCTGGTGACAGACCCAGAACTGACTGGTGTTACTCTCTCTCACCATGGGAGACCCCAAAAGACAAAATCCAGAGGGATATGTCATAAAAAGCAAACATTTGGGCCACAAAGCAAAGTAAAAGGGAGAAAGGCCCTGGAATCCAACAAAAAAGGCTCCTCTGTGTGGTGGAGAGGAGGGACGGGACCAACCTAGGAGCCGGCTCCATGGTCAGGGCCTCAGCTGGGTTGTCGGGACAGCGCTGGCGGAAGCATAGCCACAGAGGCCTCTTCCACCACTGAAAACCACGTTGCAGAAACAAATGCCCCTTGAGGCTGGGAACACCCTGAGTGGGGCCTGCAGTGTCTTGAGGAACCACCAGGTCATCATCACTATTCCCAGGCCTCAGTTCAGGGACCTGAGGGACTGGGGCTCCAGGCAGGACAGTCACCCAGAGGGAGGAGAGACTCTCAGGACTGGAGGACTCCCTGCCCACCACCTTGCACAGAAGAGTGGGATGCCCTGCCACTGGGGGTGTAAGCACTGGGCACTCAAAGAGAAAGGGAACATACTGGAAGGAATAAGACCCAAGGCCAGCGCTACCCCTAGGGTGAGTGACTAAAGTCTGTGAGAAGGCAGGAGTAGCTCTGTGCTCTCAGAGAGGAGCCCCCTGCCCCACCCCAACATGGTGATCTGGGCTAAAGCTGACCTCCCACCTGGCTGTTCACAGAGCTGCCGGGCACACTGAGCCAGCCCCAGGAGGGGCTCTCTCTCCTGACCTCCAGGCAGCAGGAAGTCCATGCACTGGATGCTGGAGGCATCCAACTGGTTTGCCCTAGTAACACTGAATTGTTTCAAAGAGGAGCACATGATAGGCTAGCAAAAGGTGCTGCCATGTGGGGAGGAGGAACCCATTCTAGGAGCAACACAGCCTCTGCCCTCCACCTCGGAAAAGAAGTTAATGGTCTGGGCTTTGACAGACTTTGGGGCTCCCTTCGAACGTGTTGCCCTTAAGACTTTCCGTTTTTATTTCTTTGGACTTCAACCTAAAAAGGCAAGGGGATCTAAATTTTGACTTGAATATTTGGGCCTAGGAACTTTATGTGAGAGGGCATTTCTATGTTAACTTTTTATATCTGTCATTTTATTTCTTTGCAGAACCTCTAAGCCAAATATGGACTTTGAGTTAGCACCTAATTTAGGATGGGAAACAGAGTAGGGAGATAGTTCTTAGTTTTGGGTTCACCATGGCCTTGGAAGTAACACTTGGTTCTGGCCCATTCCAAGGCCTTGGTGGGGGGGAATTTAAATTGCCCACAGGCCCCCAAAGCAGGAGCAGCCTCCTCTGGATCAAGGGCAGCCTTGCCTATGAGGCCTTAGAACAGTCGAGGATGGCTGGGGGACAATTTCATGCCCTACCCCAGCACTGCCTGCACTCTGCTCAGCAAGTAACAGCAATAACCCTGACCCACGAGTTTGAGAAAAGAAAGTGGGCAGGTTCAACTCGGCTCCTTTGAGTCCAATCTGGGATCTGGCCTACCTGGCCACTTGGGTGCCCAGTGGTACCCATCTCTAATTTGGGGTGAAGCTTGCAAAGCCTCTCTGCATTGCCCTAGATGCCCAGCAAGCTCCCATCAGGCTGCTGAGGAGCTCAGACACCAGGCCCTTGCCTTGCCCAGCCCTGTGTGCCCACCCCCCTCCTCCAGGCTTCTTTCCATCCTCAGGCTGCAGTGAGCCTCAGTCCCCTGACCTCCGAAGGCTGTCCCCTGAACCCAATACCCTTTTTCTCAGTGCAAATGAACTCCAAACTATCATTTCGGGTCACCTTTTTTCTTTTAAAGGCTCTCTGCACACACTGAAAGGGGAAAAAAATGCCCAGGGAGCGTAGGCAGTAGAGACCGGGAGTGGGAGGGAAGGGCCAGGACCAGGGGTTGTCCAGAGGAAAACCAGCCAGGAGGCATGAGCCTGGGCTTCCCTGCATGCACCTTCCTCCTGGGGGTCCTTCTTCTGGTCCCTCAGGGCTGCTCCTTCTCCCTGCCTTCCCCTGGAGGGGCAGGCAGGCTACCCTAGGCCCCAGGTCAGCTGGACTGGAACAGCAACCCCTCAGCTGGCTGCTCCTCCTGGCCCTGGGCTCGATGATGGAAGTCAGGTTCTGACTCCTAAGCCAGCGCTCCCTGCCACCCATGTGCCGCCTCCACCAGGCACTGGGGCTGCTTTAAGTGAGGCTACTCCACCTATAACAGGATCAGCTTTGAGTAATAAAGGCCACGGTGATTTCCCTAAACGATCAGGGCCCACACCTGGGCCTGGGGCCTCTGAGGGCACTTACCCTTTTGGCCAAAGGCACTACAAGGGGGTCCTTTGCAAGCTGCCTTTCCCAATTTCCCTAGACATTACCTCGTGTTATCCTCACAACAACCTTGTGAGGTAGGTGTGGACAGCCCTGATGTAAAGGGGACACTGAGGCCTGGAGAGGCAAGGCAGGCATTTCCCATGGCCATATAGCAGGCCTCC
The DNA here is from genome assembly GCA_030035585.1 of Dugong dugon. Taxonomy (NCBI): domain Eukaryota; kingdom Metazoa; phylum Chordata; class Mammalia; order Sirenia; family Dugongidae; genus Dugong; species Dugong dugon. The sequence continues at coordinate 35,897,133 of CM057476.1, read as the reverse complement.
TTGCACCCCTCACTGCCCTCCTCTGCCAGGTTGGGGTGGGCAGCCACCGGGCCAGACACCAGGTTTCCATTGCTAGTAGCAGGGAAAGAGAAACAATGTGTACAGCCAGGGCACCCACCCCGCTGGCTGCGCCTCCACTGCGCTCAAAGCACATCCTCAGTGACATGGAGTTGCTACACTCGAAGATGTCTTACATATGAGTTTCATCAGTGCTTCACACCAGTCCTGTAGGACAGGCAGGCCAAAGGCCATAGTGCGCAGGGTTCACTCAAGGCATGTCTGGAGCGCCAGTGGCATCTCTGGCTCCCAGCCTGTGAGGGTACTTTCAAAGGACATTGCTTACAGCAACGCAAGCGTGAGCCCTGAGTTCAGAGGTCTGCCTGTCAAACCGTTGATGTGAGAGGCCTGGGAACGTGCCCAGGTCTCAGGATTCTTTTGGGTGGGCACAAGTCCCAGGAACCTCCTTGCAGTGTACGTGTGGGGGGCTTGTCTGCAACTGTAGATTAGCCAAATTAAGAGTGAACCTTCCGGGACTGTTCATAGGCTTGCGCCATCTTCCCTTCGACTCTCCGGTGGAGACGCTCAATAGGCCCAGCTGCAGGGATTTGGAGCAGAGGTGGAGCCACAGTGGAGGTAAGCAGAGGCCAAGCCCCCAGGCTGCCTGTCTGCCCTGGAGGGGCCCTCAAAATGCTGCAGGTTGTCACAGCCTTTTGGAAAACTGGCAGATGTTTTTGCCACAGTTGGTTGAAGCCCCTGCCTCTTTCCACTGTGGCTTCGTTCTGTCACACAGCCCTGTCCTGTCCAAGTGCCGTGGGCATTTTGGATATGGCCAAGGGGAAGGTAAAATTGGGGGGTCATTTTGTATGGGCTTAATGGGACATATGTATGGGCTTTGAAGTCATTTGCAGCCTGTGCCTACTTAGATTACTGTAGCTATCCTGGTGTGTAGCTGGCTTCCAGGGTTATGCCTACTGCCAAAGGAAAGACCAAATTATCTTTCTAGTCTCTCCCTAGGAAATAATTACAAAATCATTGTCATATGAAAGGTGATCAAAGAGTCTGCTGCCAAAAAACATAGCAAGTATTTTCAAGGTGAAGGATGTCCAACAGTTAACTAATAAAAATCTCAGGATAGTTTTCTGGATTTTGTGACGTTTATGGTATTTGTCAGCTTTTTAAAAATTTGCAATTTCTCGATCTAAATAATCTTTTTTTTTTTTTTACACGATAGGAATGCTTATCATTTTGAGTGTGATGACAATGCCCTGGTTTTCTGTTCAGTCTCCTTTTCCAACCAGCTCTTCACTCAAGACTCAATGTGTCCCCATACTTATTATCAGCTCTGAGTGGGCTTCTGGATGGTCTCTGTGGCTCTGTTCTCACACATCAGCTGCTCTCTAGGACTGGACACCCCACTTAGTGCACTTAAACTGTGACATGACCTGACAGCTTCCTTAACCCAAGCTTACTGACTCACGTGAGAATCATTCTCTCTAAATTATACTTGAGGAAACTGAGGCTGAGGCCAATGCTAAGGCTGAAGGAGGTGACAGTGGACAGAGAGGGGATAGTATGGAATGAGAGATGAGGTCACGACAGCTGCAGTGCTTTGTCCCAAGAGCATTCCAGTTGGTGACAAAGTAAGTTTCTCACAGATCTGGCCTGGGGCTCCTCCCCCTCAGCAGCTGCCTCCCCCTGCCCTATCTAAGCCAGAAATTCTTGGTTTATATGGTTTCGTTCACAGGTCAGCTTACGCAGCAGAGCTGAAATGACTTGCCCAAGATCACTCAGCTAGGAACTGATAAATCCATGTCTCTGGGCTCAGGGCAGGGCTGGAAGAACAAGGGGCAAAACAACCAACAGCAAGCAGTATGCAAAGCCATGTGAATAACACTTTTTCTGTGTTTGCAGACCCCACACCCTTGGAAAGAGCCTTCAGTATCTCACTGGATCCTCACAACAACCCCAGGAGTGGGCAGAGCAGTGATTATTTTACAGATGATGAAGCAGCCCAAGAATAATTTGGGAGCTCGCTGACTTCCCCACAGTGGTGATCTGTAGGTGTGGGGGTGGTCCATCTAATGTGGGGAGAAGATCACCAAGGTCCTCCCCAAGAGACAGAGTCTGAGGCTCCAGACACCCTGGCAAAGATGAACAAAGATGAACATCAAGATGGGGGGGGGGGTGGTCAAGGCCAAGAAGTTGGACCCATGACATATTAGTCTCCTGGCAAGGGTTATACTGAGAGTGGCTCTTCTTCAGACTCCCTAGTTTTTAATATTGGGTTCTCTGCCACACCCAGGACAAAGCAGCCATGAAATGGAACTGGTGTGTCCCTGGTGCACCCAAGGGCACAGACTTCTCAAAACCAGTGTCCACTTCTCCCCAAGCTGGACCCCCATGTGTCCCTTCCCTCACTTCCCGACGGCATCCCTTCCTTGTGTTGCCATTTCGTTTTCTCCACCTGCCCCCTCTCCCACCCCCTTAACTCGAAGGTAAGTCTCAGAGATTTACGAGGGAGCTTTAGGCACCAGAAAGAGCTGTGGGCAGACCTCCGACCACAGTTGACAGCTATTGCCGAGGCCCCGTCCTGCTCCACAGCCAGCTTTTGAATCAGGTCAATAGAACTGTTTCTTTTCCTCCATAGGCCCGCTCTTCCCCTGCTCCATCTTGTACCTCAAAAATATTGGCCTTCCAAAATCTAGGAGGGGTCCATTACGGTTCGCTCAGTATTTTATAAGGCTGGCCACGATGCCATACACTCAGCTCTGCCGACGGCTCCCCTGCCTCATTTCCCCCAACTTCCTCACTCTCTCCCACTTCCTCTTTGCGCCCACCTGCCTTCCCCTCCCGCCTACTTGTCCTCTCCTTCTTCCCTCGGCAACCGAGTCCTCCATACCCACTTCACGCCCCCAGACACCAGCGCGGTCGGCGATTCCACTCTAGGTGGTTTTCCCGCCCCTGCCCTCCACCCTCAGAGGCCCTGGGCACAGTGCGCGCTCCCATCATCCCCGCGTAACCAACAACGCGCGCCCGGCAGTTGGCCGCGAAGCCCAGTCGGAACGGCGGGCGAGGCCTGCTGCCAAGCTTTTCCAGCTCGCCCGGCGAGCGCAGCTGGGCGGGGCGAGGCGCTGTAGTTTGCGGGCGGGCCTGGCGGGGTCAGTGCGTCCTGCCGCAGCTTGCTCCCCGCGCTGGCGGGACTCCGGGAGCCCGGAGGGGGCCCGTGTGGTTAGCGGTGTTGGCCGCCCAGGACAGCTGCCCTGGAAGCGTTTGCGTAGTGGATAAAGTGAGGGTTAATAAAATGCGGTGCCTTTTCTAGATATTTCACACTAACCCTTGAACTCAGAGAACTTTCTTCAGCTGCAGTGAGAGAGATTAGGGGAAAGAGGAAGCAACAAATGTGAGCGCGAGAGGACTGAACCCTCCGTTGCTGGAGGCGTGGGCACATGGAAAGTCTGAGAAGGAAGGCAGGAAGCCTCTAGGAGCAAAGTCCAGCCCCAGCTTACAGCTGGCAAGGAAATGGAGACCTCAGTCCTGTTAACGTTAAAATCATATTAAGCCAATAACAGAAGTTGATTGAAGTTTATTTAATATAAAACCAAAACCAAACTCGCTGCCGTCGAGTTGATTCCCACTCAAAGCGACCCTATAAGACAGAGTAGAACTGCCCCATTAGGGTTTCCAAGGAGCGGCTGGTGGATTCGAACTACCAACCTTTTGGTTAGCAGCCAAGCACTTAACGACTGTGTCACCAGGGCTCCTTATTTAATATGTTATTTGCAAATTGGGGTAACATTTTGACTAGGGAGTAAAAAATGTTCCAAAGATGAGAAAACCTCCAGAGATTCTTATGCCCCATCGATATTGTCATGGAAATAGGGCCAGAATAGTGTTTTTATAATGATAATTTACCCCAAAACATAGCTTCTAGTCAGACCCTGGAGATCGTTTTTCTAGACTGATCGCACATAGACAACTCTTCAAAAGAGCCCGATGCCTAAGGCAACAGTCTACGCTAAGCTGCTTACTCTCGCTATTATTTGACTTAAAGGTGACTTTAGGAAACCAGTTTCTTCAAAGCTCAAGATTCAAAAGTACACCTAAGAAGAAATGGCCTGGGTGGGTCACACAACTCCATGGACTCCAGCAGTCTGGATTCCAGGAGAATTAAAATGGTTTCTTAGTTGTACAAGTGGCCAGTGACTTCAGTGAGTTTGGAATCAATTTGTCTGAGCCTCCAGAAAGAGCACAGCCCTGCCACATCTTGATTTCGGTCTCTCGGGACCCAGCAGAGTGACACCATACCTGGTATTCTGACCTCCAACACTGTACTATTAAAGAATAAATGGGTGTTGTTTTAAACTGCAAAAACAAAAAAACAAAACAAAAAAAAAAACCAATGCTGTGCCAAAGGTCCAGCATGAGGCACGCATCCAAAAGAGGGTTATCTAGATTTATTTTTATTTTTTCAATGACCTTTGTTAGTTGTTGTTAGCTGCTGTTGAGTCAGCTCCGCCACACATAAACCTCATGTACAACAGAATGAAACGTTGCCCAGTGTCCTGGGATAAAATCACCACAAAGTTATAGTAAAGCAAGAAGAAAGATTTTATTTGGCATATGTTCCAAGAGGCAAAAATGGGAAACAGACAAACATGCTGCTAGAGCCATGTCTGCCGGAGTCCAAGGAATGTAACAGAATCATCAGTGTATATACTAACATTACAAATGTGTAAAATCATTAGAAGTTCACCTTTTCACAGATTGGCTAAAAATCTGGTAAAATCACAGTGATTCTACATTTTGAGTTATCTTTCTTAATAATCACTGGTGCAGATTTCAGTAGTGACAGTCAGAAGGGTCTTCACTGATCTAACAAATCTTGCTACTTACTAAACACTAATAGAAAAAGATAAGAGTGGAAAATACATGGGTCTTTTGTGCTCTGTCTAAGATTTGTTTATATGAAAGTTTCCCTAAAAGATGTTTTCGAAGATTGTCCTAGTTTTTTTTTTTAAATACCTCAGGGCCCAGTTGATGTATTATTCTTTTGAGTCCTTGTGAGTCCGGCTTCATCTGGGTCACATTTTTTTATATTCAAGGACAGGGAATAATAGCTCCAATTTTAACTCCTAAGTCACTCCCTCCTTTTGATCGGAGACTGGAGATAAAAAATTGATGATCAAAACCTGGACTTAATTGGCTCCTAGATGGCAGCCATGGTAGGCTGTTTAAATTCATGGTGATGGTTTTCCACCAGATACCATGTGGTTCTTTACCAGGATCTTAAGTAAGAGTGATGTTCTCATCAACCACATTGCAGAAATGAGCAGAATCTATGTACATCAACATTTTAGCCTAAGCCTTTCTTTTGCCTTTTAAGTGTGTAAGACAACAGAAGATAAGTTTTATTATGACTAATGCTATCAGGAAGCAGACTAAGAATATTACTATTTCTTGCAGTAGTGATCTAGCCCATGTACTTATTCCTGATGGTAAATGTCTTAGCTACCTGGTGCTACTATAACAGAAATACCACAAGGGGATGGCTTTAATAAATAGAAATTTACTCTCTCATAGTTCAGGAGGCTAGAAGTCCAAATTCAGTGTGCCAGCTTCAAGAAAAGGCTTTTTCTCTCTCTCTCTGTTGGCTCTGGGGAAAGATCCTTGTGGTCAATCATTTCCTGCTGTAGGAGCTTCTCAGTGCAGGGACCCTGGGTGCAAAGGACATGTTCTGCTCCTGGCTCTTCTTTCTTGGTGGTATGAGGTCCCTATCTCTCTGCTCATTTCTCTCTCTTTTTAGCTCTTTTAAGATAAAATGTGATGTAGGCCACACCCCAGGGAAACTCCCCTTACATCGGATCAGGGCTGTGACCTGAGTTAAGGGTGTTGCATTCCACCCTAATCATCTTTAACATAACCTAATCTTGCCTCATTAACCACAGGCAGAGATTAGGATTTACAACACATAGGAAAATTACATGAGATCACAAAATGGAGGACAACCACGCAATACTGGGAATCATGGCCTAGACAAGTTGACACATATTTTTTGGAGACACAATTCAGTTCATGACAGTAACCAACCAAATGAATCTGGTGTTTGTAGGGGTGTTATAGTGTGTAACCAAGTAGCTTGCTGTCTAATTCTATGTACATCTTGTTCTATTTCTCCTGTGTTACATATCCAAATGCAACAAGAGGTATTTGCTACACAGACTCCATCTTCTTGAGCTAATAAAATACTAAGGCTATTCTGTTACCTTACTCCATCTTGGCTAATGAGGTCAGAGATCGCTGTTGTGTTTCTATCCCATTAGCAACTTCATTTGGTATTTGTTCCATAGTGATTGATACATTTCTAAAAGATTTTTTTAATTCAACTATACCATAAGTAGGAATTAAACTTCTCAGAAATGACCAACCCTACCTTAAGTGTTGGACCAATGGGTTTTCTTCTGATTGACATTTTACAATGTGTAACAATTTAACATTTTCTTTCCAATATTTACTAGCATCATTACTATGAATGTGGAAATTATCAAACAATATCAATATCACACGCAAGTACAATTTTGCTAAAGATAAGGCAAAAATGGTTGCAGCAGTACATCAACAGAGAAATGCCAGAAATTCAAGCTGAATTCAGAAGAGGGCATGGATTGAGAGATATCATTCCTGATGTCAGATGGATCTTGGTTGAAAGCTGAGAATACCAGAAAGACGTTTACCTGTGTTTTATTGACTATGCAAAAGGCATTTGACTGTGTGGATCATAAGAAATTATGGATAACATTGCAAAGAATGGGAATTCCAGAAAACTTAATTGTGCTCATGTGGAACCTTACGTAGGCCAAGAGGCAGTCGTTCGAACAGAACAAGGGGATACTGCGTAGTTTAAAATCAGGAAAGATGTGTGTCAAGATTGTATCCTTTCACTATACTTATTCAATCTGTATGCTGAGCAAATAATTCGAGAAGCCGGACAATATGAAGAAGAACATGGCATCAGGACTGGTGGAAGACTCATTCACAACCTGCATTATGCAGATGACACAATCTTGCTTGCTGAAAGTGAAGAGGACTTGAAGCACTTACTGATGAAGATCAAAGACTACAGCCTTTAGTAATGATTACACCTCAACATAAAGAAAACAAAAATTCTCACAGCTGGATCAATGACTAACATCTTGATAAATGGAGAAAGGATTAAAGTTGTCAAGGATTTCATTTTACTTAGATCCACAATCAATGCCCATGGAAACAGCAGTCAGGAAATCAAATGACGTATTGCATTGGGCAAATATGCTACAAAGACCTCTTTAAAGTGTTAAAAAGCAAAGATGTTACTTTGAGGACTAAGGTGTGTGTTTTGGTCATCTAGTGATGCTATAATAGAAGTACCACAAGTGGATGGATGTAACAAAGAGAAATTTATTCTCTCATAGCCTAGGAGGCTAGAAGTCCAAATTCAGGGCTGCAGCTACAGGGGAGGCTTTCTCTCGCTGTTGGCTCTGGAGGAAGGCCCTTGTCATCAGTCTTCCTCTGGTCAAGGAGCTTCTCAGCACAGGAATCTTGGGTCCAAAGGGCACGCTTTGCTCCTGGCATTGCTTTCTTGGTGGTATGAGGTCCCCTTGTCTCTCTGCTCACTTCTCTCTTTTATATCTCAAAAAAGATTGGCTCAAAACGCAATCTAATCTTGTAGATTGAGCCGTGCCTCATTAACATAACTGCTGCTAATCTTATCTCATCAACATAGAGACAGAATTTACAATACAAATCAGATTTCAGTAACAACAGTCAGAAGGATCTTCATTGGTCCAACAAATCTTGCTATTTACTAAATGCTAATAGAAAAAGATAGGAATGGAAAATATGTGGTCTTTTGTGCTCTAAGATTTGTTTATGTGAAAGTTTCCCTAAAAGACGTTTTCGAAGATTGTCCTAGCTGTTGTTTTTTTATACCTCAGGGCTCAGTTGATGTGTTCTTGTGAGTCCTTGTGAGTCCAGCTCCATCTGGGTCACATTTTTTATACTCAAGGACAGGGAATAATGGCTCCAATTTTAACTCCTAAGTCACCAGTCCTGCATCATCCTCATTATCGCTGACGTGTTCAAGTTCATCATTGTGACTATTGTGACAGTCTGTCTCACCAGTGGTCTCCTTCACCCTCACTGACACTCTACTTAACCAATTATGATGTTCTTCTCCACTGATTGATCTCTCCTGATGATGTGATCCATAGGGTTTTCATTGGCTAATTTTCAGAAGTAATTGCCAGGCCTTTCTCCTAGTCTGTCTTACTCTGAAAGCTATGTTGAAACTTGTCCACTATGGGTGACCCTGCTTGTATTTGAAATATTGGTAGCGTATCTTCCAGCATCACAGGTACAGGCAAGCCATTACAGCATCACAGACTGACCGGAGAGGGGTGGGGAGAGTTTATAGCATCTTTGTTATATAATCTTTGTTATATGGTGGTTTTAATTTACTCTTCTAAAGACTAATGTACAAGTACTTGTGTTCCCCACACTATGGTCAAACAGAAGCAAAGCCTCAGCCTTCCGCTTCAGCCTCCACGGAGGAAACCACACAGGTCAGAGTCAGTCCTTAAATGCAGTCATTTGGAGGCCACAGGTCCTATTGTTTTGTGTGCATTTACAGTCATCGTGGCTTGTGTTTCCTTTGGGCATCCTCGTGAATGTGTGGGCTGAATTCACTCATTCTCATTCTGTACCGTGTTCTATTCTTTCACTAGTGGGTATTTAGAGTGCTTTCATTTTTTTTTTTTTTTTTGCTATTACAATGATTGCAATAGCATACTAAACAGTATTAAAAAAATGTTGCTGTAGAGTCAATTCTGACTTATAGTGACCGTATAGGACAGAGTAGATCTGTCCCATAGGGTTTCTAAAGCTGTAAATCTTTTTGGAAGCAGACTACGACATCCTTCTCCTGCACAGCAGTTGGTGGGTTCGAACCACCAATGTTTCGGTTAGAAGCTAAGTGCTTAACCACTGCACCAAGAGATCTCCATATTAAATAGCACAGTGAACATATTTTGAATATACCAACCTAATGGGTATAGAATGGTATTAATAATTCCTTGTGACTGTAATTTTTATTTCCCTACTTTTAGTGAGTGTGAGCTTCTTTTTATATGTTATTGACTGTTGTTGCCGGTTGCCAGCTAGTGGATTATGACTCATGGGGTCTCCATGTGTGTCAGAGTAAAACTGCACCGCAGGGTTTTCAATGGCTGATTTTTTGGAAGTAGAGCTCCAGGCTTTTATTTCAAGGCACCTCTGGGTGGACTTGAACCTCTAACATTTTGGATTAGCAGCTAAGTGAGTTAACTGTTTGCACCACCCAGGGACTCTGTTTATTGGATATTTGGTTTTAATGTTCTGTAAATTGCTGTCAGTGGCATCACTAGGGGTATGCAGGAGGTGGGGACAACATCAGGTGACACTGTCAGAGGGGGTGACACCAAAATTACTGTCTATAAAATTTTTGTGCAGAGTTTCAGTAGAAATTTATTATTTTTTAATAAAAATATCCGTGTGGCTAGTTATAACAACAAAAACATTTTTTTCTTTTTTTATTGTACTTTAGGTGAAGGTTTACAGAACAAATAGTTTCTCATTAAACAGTCAGTATACATATTGTTTTATGACATTGATTAACAACCCCATGACATATCAACACTCTCCCTTCTCGACTTTTTTTTTTTTTGTGAAAATGTACATAGCCAAAGATACATCATTTCAAAAATTTCTACAAGCACAATTCAGTGCCAGTTGTGCTGCTATTCTCACTTTAGATGAAGGTTTACAGAACAAAATAGTTTATCATTAAACAGTACATATGTTGCCCTATGATAGTGCTTAACAACCCCACTACTTGTCAACACTGTCCTTACTCAACCTTTGGTTCCCTATCACCAGCTTTCCTGTCCCCTTCTGCCTTCTACTCCTTGTCCCTGGACTGCTGTGCCTCATTAGTCCTGTTTTGTTTTATGGGGCTGTCCAATCCCTGGCTGAATGGTGAACCTCGGAAGTGACTTCACCACTAAGCTAAAAGGGTGTCTGGGGGCCATACTCTTGGGGTTTCTCCAGTCTCTTTCAGGCCAGCAAATCTGGTCTTTTTTTGTGAGTTAGAACTTTGTTCTACATCCTTCTCTAGCTCTGTCCAGAACCCTCTGTTTTGATCCCCGGTCAGAGCAGTCAGTGGTGGTAGCCGGGCACCATCTAGCTGTATTGGACTCAGTCTGGCAGAGGCCTTGGTAGCTGTGGTCTGTTATTCCTTTGGACTAATCTTTTCCTTGTATCCTGTTCTCTTCATTCTCCCTTGCTCCCGAAGGGGTGAGACCAGTGGAGTATCTTAGATGGCTGCTCACACGCTTTTAAGACCCAGACGCTACTTACCCAGGTAGAATGTAGAACATTGTCTTTATAAACTGTGTTATGCCAGTTGAGCTAGATGGTCCCTGAGACCATGGTCCCCACAGCCCTCTGCCTAGCAATTCAGTCCCTCACGGAGTTTGGAGGTGTCTATGGAGCGTCCATGATCTTTCCTTGTACAAGTTGTGCTAGCTTCCCCAGTATTGTGTACTGTTTCACCCTTCACCAAAGATACCACTTACCTATTGTCTATTTAGTATTGCCTCCCCCACACCTCCCATCCCTTGTAACCAACAAAGATTGTTACTTTTTGTTTGTAAAGTTTTTCATGAGTTTTTGCAATAAAGGTCTCATACAATATTTGTCCTTTTGTGATTGACTTATTTCACTCAGCATAATGTCCTCCAGTTTCATCCATGTTATGAGATGCTTCACAGATTCATCATTGTTCTTTCTCATTGCATAGTACTCCACTGTGTGTATGTACCATAGTTTGTTTATCCATTCATCTGTTGATGGGCGTCTAGGTTGTTTCCATCTTTTTGCTATTGTGAACAATGCTGCCATGAACATGGGTGTGTATAAGTCTATTCGTGTGATGGCTTTTATTTCTCTAGGATATATTCCTAGGAGTGGGGTTGCTGGATCATATGGTATTTCTATTTGTGGCTTTCTAAGGAAGCGCCATATAATTTTCCAAAATTGTTGTACCATTTTGCATTCCAACTAGTAGGGCAGAAGAGTTCCAATCTCCCCGCAGCCTCTCCAAACATTGTTATTTTCTGTTTTTTTTTTTTGATTAGTGTCAGTGTCTGAGGCTGGGATCTCTAGAGAAGCAAAACTGGTAAAGTGTATAAATATATAAAGAGATTTCTATCAAGGCGATGGCTCATGCAGTTGTAGAATCTGGAATGCCCCAAGTCATAGATCAGGATAAAGGCTTCTCTTGATTCACATAGCTGCAGGGGCTGGCGAACCCAAGACCAGCAGGTCAGAGAGCAGGGCTCTTGCTCACAGGCTGTGAAGGTTGGCGAATCCCAAGATCGGCAGATAAGCTGATAGCTCAAGTACCAAGAACCAGAGGTCAGACAAACAGGAGGCAGCCACAGGAACCAGAACGAGCAAAAAGCCAGAATGTCTGCTTATATTCAGGTGCAGGCCACACCCCCAAGGAAACTCCCTTTCAACTGTTTGGCTACTCACAGCAAATTCTATCATGAGAGTGATCACATATAAAGACTGAGAATCATGGCCCAGCCAAGCTGACACACAATCTTAACAGTCATGGCCAGTAATGCCTGGGTAAGATGGTATCTCATTGTGGTTTTTTGTTTGTTTATTGTTGTAGTTTAAGTGAAAGTTTACATTTCAAGTTAGTCTCTCATATAAAAATTTATACATACATTGTTATGTGACCATAATTGTTCTCCCTATACTGTGACAGCACACTCTTTTCCACCCCTGATTGCGCATGTCCATTCAACCATCTCCTAACCCTCTCTACTTTCTCATCTCACCTCCGAACAGAAGCTGCCCATATACTCTCATGTATCTGCCTGAGCTAAGAAGCCCAATCTTCATGAGTATCATTTTACTTTCCACAGTCCATTCCAATCTTTGTCTGAAGAGTTGGCCTTGGGAAATGTTTTAGTTCTGAGTTGACAGAGAGTCTGGGGGCCATGGTTTCTGGGGATCCTCCAGTCTCAGTCAGACCATTAAGTCCAGCCTTTTTACTAGAATTTGAGTTCTGCACCTCACCTTTCTGCTGCTCCGTCAGAGACCTTGTTGTGTTCCCTGTCAGGGCAGTCATTGGTGGTAGCCAAGCACCATCTAGTTCTTCTGGTCTCAGGCTGATGGAGTCTCTGGTCTATGTGGCCCCCTCTGTCTCCTGCCAAGACTTTCCCCGTGTCTTTGGTGTTCTTCATTCTCCTTTACTCTAGGTGGTTGGACCAAATGATGCATTTTAGATGGCCGCTTGCTAGCTTTTAAGACCCCAGACGCCACTCACCAAACTAGGATGCAGAACATTTTCTTAATAAACTTTGTTATGCCAATTGACCTAGATGTCCCCTGAAAACATGGTCCCCAGACCCCTGCACCTTCTACTCTGTCCCTCAAATTGTTTGATTGTATTCAGAAAACTTCTTAGCTTTGGTTTAGTCCAGTTGTGCTGACTTCCCCTGTAGTGTGTGTTGTCCTTCCATTCACCTAAAATAATTCTTGTCTACAATTTACTTAGTGAATAACCCTCACCCTCCCTCCCCACCCTCGTAACCATCAGAGAATGTTTTCTTCTGTGTTTAAACCTTTTCTTGAGCTTTTATAATAGTGGTCTTATACAATATTTGTCCTTTTGTGACTGATTAAATTCACTCAGCATAATGCCCTCCAGATTCCTCCATGTTATAAGATGTTTCACAGCTTCATCATTGTTCTTCATCATTGCATACTATTCCATTGTGTGAATATACCATAATTTCTTTATCCATTCATCCGTTGATGGGCACCTAGGTTTTTTCCATCTTTTTGCTATTGTGAACAGTGCTGCAATGAACATGGGTGTGTGTCATGGACTGAATTGTGTCTCCCAAAAATATATGTCAACTTGGATGGGTCATGATTCGCAGTACTGTATGATTGTGTAATCTGATGTGATTTCCTTATGTCTTGTAAGCTCTATCACTATGATGAGGTTATATGTGATCTCTTTATGTGTTGTAAATTCTATCACTGTGATGAGGTTATACTGATGAGGTTTACAAGATTAGAAAGTGTGTTCATCCAATCTCTTTTGAAATATAAGAGAGAAGTGAGCAGAGACACATAGGAACCTCATACCACCAAGAAAGTGCCAGGAGCAGAGCATACCCTTTGGACCTGAGGTTCCTCTGCAGAGAAGTTCCTAGACCAACGGAAGATTAATGACACGGACCTTTCTCCAGAGTCGACAGAGAAAGCCTTCCCCTGGAGCTGATGCCCTGAATTTGGACTTGCAGGCTACTGGACTGTGAAAGAATAAACTTCTCTTTGTTAAAGCCATCCACTTGTGGTATTTCTGTTAGAGCAGGACTAGATGACTAAGACAGTGTGCATATATCTATTCATGTGACGGCTCTTATTTCTCTAGGATATACTCCAAGGAGCGGGATAGCTGGATCGTATGGTACTTCTATTTCTAGTTTTTAAGGAAGTGCCAAATCAATTTCCAAAGTGGCTGTACCATTTTACGTTCCCACCAACAGTGTATAAGTGTTCCAGTCACTCCACAACCTCTCCAGCATTTATTATTTTGTGTTTTTTGGATTCATGCTAGCCTTGTTGGGAGGAGATGATATCTCATTGTAGTTTTGGTTTGCATTTCTCTAATGGCTAAAGATCATGAGCATTTCTTCATGTGTCTGTTAGCCGCCTGAATGTCTTCCTTGGCGAAGTGCCTGTTCATATCCTTTGCCCATTTTTTAATTGAGTTATTTGTCTTTTTTTACTGAGGTTTTGCAGTACCTTGTAGATTTTGATTTTTGATTGGATTTGTCATAGCCAAAAAATTTTTCCCAGTCTGTAGGCTGTCTTTTTACTCTTTTGGTGAAGTTTTTTGATAAGCGTTTAAGTGTTTGATTTTTAGGAGCTCCCGGTTATCTAGTCTCTCTTCTGTTGCTTGTGCATTGTTACTTATGGTTCATATTCTGTTTATGCCATGTATTAGGGCCCCTAGCATTGTCCCTATTTTTTCTTCCATGATCTTTATCTTTTTTTATTTTGTATTTAGGTCTTTGATCCATTTTGAGTTAGTTTTTGTGCATGGTGTGAGGTATGAGTCTTGTTTCAGTTTTTTGCAGATAGATATCCAGTTATGCCAGCATCATTTGTTAAAGAGGCTGTCTTTTCCCCAAGTAACAAATCTTGGGCCTTTGTCAAATATCAGCTGCTCATAGGTGGATGAATTTATGTCTGGAGTCTCAATTCTGTTCCATTGGTCTGTATATCTGTTGTTGTAAAATTACCAGGCTCTTTTGACTACCATGGCAGTATAATTGGTTCTAAAATCAGATAGTGTGCTGACTCTAACTTTGTTCTTCTTCTTGAGTAATGCTTTATTTATCTGGGGCCTCTTCCCTTTCCATGTGAAGTTGGTGATTTGTTTCTCCATCTCATTAAAAAATGCCGTTGGAATTTGGATAGGGATTGCATTGTATCTGTAGATTGCTTTGGCTAGAATTGACATTTTCACAATGTTGAGTCTTCCTATCCATGAGCAATGTATGTTTTTTCACTTATGCAGGTCTCTTTTGGTTTCTTGCAGTAGTGTCTTGTAGTTTTCATTATATAGGTCTTTTACATCTCTAGTTAGATTTATTCCTAAGTATTTTATCTTCTTGTGGGCTACTGTAAATGGTATTGATTTGGTGATTTCCTCTTGGAAATTCTCTTTGTTGGTGTACAGGACTGTAACTGATTTTTGTATGTTTATCTTGTATCCTGATACTTTTTTTTTTTTTTTAATATATATTTTATTGTACTTCAGGTGAAAGCTTACAGAGCAAATAGTTTCTCATGAAATAGTAGTACACATGTTGTTTTTTGACATTGGTTAACAACCCCACAACGTATTAAGCCTCTAAATTCTCAACCCTTTTTTTTGATGAAAATTACAGAAGGCCAAAGATACACCGTTTCAAAAATTTCTACATTCACAGTTCAGTGACATTGACTACGCTCTTCCAACTGTGCTGTTATTCTCACTTAAGATGAAGGCTTACAGAAAAAATAGTTTTTCATTTAACAGTTACTACACATGTTGCCCTATGACAATGGTTAACAATCTCACAGCACATCAAGAATATCCTTACTCCACCTTGTGTTCCCTATCACCAGGGGGCTTCCTTGTCCCCTTCTGTCTTATGGACCTTGTCAGTGGACTATTGTACCTCTTTAGTCTCATTTGTTTATTTATTTATTTATTTTTATTTTATTTAAACACCATTTCAAAACTTTTTACTTACACATTTAAGTGATATTGACTATGCTCTTCCAATTGTGCTGCCATTCTCGCCCAAGATGAAGGCTTACAGGACAAAACAGCCTCCCATTTAATAGTTACTACAAATGTTGCCCTGTAGCAGTGGTCAACAATCTCACAATACATCGACAGTGTCCTTATTCAATTTGTGTTCCTTATCATCAGTTTCCTACTCTCCCTCTGCCTTCTGGCCCTTGTCACCGGACTCCTGTACCTCGTTAGTCCCATTTAGTTTTACTGGGGTGTCCATTCCCAGGCTTAACATCGAACCTTGAAGGTAACTTCACCTCTGAGCTGAAAGGGTGTCTGGGGGCCACACTCTCGAGGTTTCTCTAGTATTCTTTAGGCCAGTATATCTGGTCTTTTTTTTTTTTTTTTTTTGGGAGTTAAAATTATGCTCTACATCCTACTCCAGCTCTGCCCAGAACCCTCTGTTGTGATCCTGGTCAGAGGAGTCATTGGTGGTAGCCGGGCACCATCCAGCTGTACTGGGCTCAGTCCCGTGGAGGCCTTGGTAGCTGTGGACCATTAGTCCTTCGGACTAATCTTTTCCTTGTATCCTGTTCTCTTCGTTCTCCCTTGTTCCCGAAGGGATGAGATCAGTGGAGTATCTTAGATGGCCGCTCATAGGCTTTTAAGACCCCAGACACTACTCACCAAGGTAGAATGTAGAGCATTATCTTTATAAGTAGTGTCATGCCAATTGAGCTAGATGTTCCCCGAGATCATGGTCCCCAGAGCCCTCCGTCCAACAACTCAGTCCCTCGGGGGGTTTGGATGTGTCTATAGGGCCTCCATGACCTTTCCTTGTGCAGGTTGTGTTAGTTTCCCCTGTACTATGTACTATCTCATCTCTCACCCAAGTTACCACTTACCTATTACCTATTTAGTATTCCCCCCCCCCTCCCATCCCTGGTAACCAACAAGGATTGTTACATTTTGCATGTGAATTTTTTCATGGGTTTTTACAATAGAGGTCTCATACAATATTTGTCCTATTGTGATTGACTTATTTCACTCAGCATGATGTCCTCCAGTTTCATCCATGTTATGAGATGGTTCACCGATTCATTGTTCTTTCTCGTTGCATAGTACTCCATTGTGTGTATGTACCATAGTTTGTGTATCCATTCGTCTGTTGATGGACATCGAGGTTGTTTCCATCGTTTTGCTATTGTGAATAATGCTGCCATGAACATAGGTGTGCATATGTCTATTCGAGTGATGACTCTTATTTCTCTAGGATATATTCCTAGGAGTGGGATTGCTGGATCGAATGGTACGTCTATTTCTAGCTTTCTGAGGAAACGCCATATCATTTTCCAAAATGGCTGTATCATTTTGCATTCCCACCAGCAGTGTATAAGAGTTCCCGTCTCCCCGCAGCCCCTCCAACATTTGTTATTTCCAGTGTTTTTGATTCGTGCCAGTAATGCCGGGGTGAGATGGTATCTCATTGTGGTTTTAATTTGCATTTCTCTAATGGCTAGTGATCGCGAGCATTTCCTCATGTGTCTGTTGGCCATTTTAATGTCTTCCTTGGTGAAGTGTCTGTTCATTTCCTTTGCCCATTTTTTGATAGGATTGGTTGTCTTTTTGTTGTAGAGGTGTTGGATTTTCTTGTAGATTATGGAGATTAGACCTTTGTCTGACTTGTACTGTCCAAAAATTTTTTCCCAGTCTGTACGTTCTCTTTTAACTCTTTTGGTGAAATCTTTTGAAGAGCATAGATGTTTGATTTTTAGAAGATCCCAATTATCTAGTTTATCTGTTGGGTTTTTTGTGTTGATGTTTATGGTTTGTATCCTGTTAATGCCATGTATTAAGGTCTGAAGTGTTGGTCCTATTTTTTCTTCTATGAATTTTATAGTTTGAGGCTTTATATTCAGGTCTTTGATCCATTTTGAAGTAGTTTTTGTATATGGTGTGAGGTATGGGTCCTGTTTCATTTTTCTACAAATGGATATCCAGTTTTGCCAGCACCATTTGTTAAAAAGACTGTCTTTTCCCCATTTGATGTATTTTGGGCCCTTGTCAAAAATCAGGTGACCGTAGGTGGATGGATTTACATCTGAGTTCTCAATTCTGTTCCATTGGTCAATGTCTCTGTTGTTGTACCAGTACCAGGCTGTTTTGAGTACTGTAGCTGTATAGTAGGTTCTCAAGTCAGGTAGTGTGAGTCCTCCAACTTTATTCTTCTTCTTCAGTAGTGCTTTACTTATTCGGGGTTTCTTCCCTTTCCATATAAAGTAACTAATTAGTTTTTCCATCTCTTTGAAGAATGTTGTTGGTATTTGTATCAGAATTGCATTGTATTTGTAGATTGCTTTAGGTAGAATTGCCATTTTCACAATGTTGAGTCTGCCTATCCATGAGCATGGTATGTTTTTCCATTTATGTAGATCCCTTTGGGTTTCATGCAGCAGTGTTTTGTAGTTTTCTTTGTATAGGTCTTTTATATTCCTCGTCAGATTTATTCCTAAGTATTTTATCTTTTTAGGGGCTATTGAAAATGGTATTGATTTCCTGATCTCCTTTTCATCGTTCTCTTTACTGGTGTATAGGAATCCAACTGATTTTTGAATGTTTATCTTGTATCCTGCTACTCTGCTGAATATTTCTATTAGTTCCGGTAGATTTCTTGTGGAGTCTTTAGGGTTTTCTATGTATAGTATCATATCATCTGCAAACAGGGAGAGTTTAGCTTCTTCATTACCAATTTGGATGCCCTTTATTTCTTTCTCTTGCCTTACTGCTCTAGCTAGAACTTCCAGCACAATGTTAAATAGGAGTGGTGATAAAGGGCATCCTTGTCTTGTTCCTGTTTTCAGGGGGAATGTTTTCAGCCTTTCTCCATTAAGAATGATGTTGGCTGTTGGTTTTGCATAGATGCCCTTTATTATGTTGAGAAATTTCCCTTCTATACCTATTTTATTGAGAGCTTTTATCAGGAATGGGTGTTGGACTTTGTCAAATGCCTTTTCTGCATCAATTGAGATGATCATGTGATTTTTTTCTTTCCTTTTATTTATGTGGTGGATTACGTTGATGGATTTTCTAATATTAAACCATCCTTGCATACCTGGTATGAATCCTACTTGGTCGTGGTGTATTATTTTTTTGATATGATACTGAATTCTATTGGCTAGAATTTTGTTCAGAATTTTTGCATCTATATTCATGAGAGATATTGGTCTGTAATTTTCTGTTTTTGTGATGTCTTTGCCTGGTTTTGGTATCAGCGTTATGCTGGCTTCATAGAATGAATTTGGAAGTGTTGCTTCCTCTTCTATGCTCTGCAATAACTTGAGTAGAACTGGTACGAGCTCTTCTGTAAATGTTTTGTAGAATTCTCCAGTGAAGCCATCTGGGCCAGGGCTTTTTTTGGTTGGGAGTTTTTTTATTACCTTTTCAATCTCTTCTCTTGTTATGGGTCTGTTCAGATTTTCAATATCACTTTGTTGTAGTTTGGGTAGGCCGTATGTTTCTAGAAATTTATCCATTTCCTCTAGGTTTTCAAATTTGTTGGAGTATAGTTTTTCATAATATTCTGTTATAATCCTTTTTATTTCAGTTGGGTCTGTTGTAATGTCCCCCATTTCATTTCTTATTTGGGTTATTTGTGCCCTCTGCTGTTTTTCTTTTGTCAGTCTGGCCAGTGGTTTGTCGATTTTGTTGATTCTTTCAAAGAACCAACTTTTGGTTTTGTTGATTCTTTCTATTGTTTTTCTGTTCTCTATTTCATTGATTTCTGCTCTGATCTTTACTATTTCCTTTCTTCCGGTGGTTGTAGGCTTTTTTTGTTGTTCTCTTTCTATTTGTTTGAGTTCTGTAGTTAATGTTTTGATTTTGTCCCTTTCTTCTTTTTTGATATGTGCATCTATTGCTATAAATTGTCCTCTGAGGACTGCCTTTGCTGTGTCCCAAAGGTTTTGGTATGATGTGTTTTCATTTTCATTTGATTCTAGGAATTTTTAATTCCATCTCTGATTTCCTCTATTACCCATTGATGTGTAAGCAGATTATTATTCAGTTTCCATGTGTTTGATTTTTTTTCCTTGCTCTTTCTAGTGTTAATTTCTACCTTGATGGCATTGTGGTCAGAGAAGATACTGTGAATTATCTCAGCATTTTGGATCTTGTTGAGGATTGCTCTGTGGCCTAAGATGTGGTCTATTCTGGAGAACGTTCCATGTGCATTGGAAAAGAATGTGTACTTTGCAGCGGTTGGATGGAGTGTTCTATATATGTCTATGAGGTCCAGTTGGCTGATTGTGTCCTTTAGGTCTTCTGTATCTTTGCTGAGTTTCTTTTTAGTTGTTCTGTCCTTTACTGAGAGTGGTGTGTTGAAGTCTCCTACTATTATTGTGGAACTGTCAATTTCTCTTTTCAGTGCTGTTAGAGTTTTTTTTATGTATTTTGGAGCCCTGTCATTGGGTGCATAGATATTTATTATGGTTATGTCTTCATGATGGATCATCCCCTTAATCATTATATAGTGTCCTTCTTTGTCTTTTATGGTAGATTTTGTTTTAAAGTCTATTTTATCTGAGATTAGAATTGCCACTCCTGCTCTTTTTTGATAGTTGTTAGCTTGATATATTTTTTTCCAACCTTTGATTTTTAATAAATTCACATCTTTGTTTCTAAGATGTGTCTCTTGTAGACAGCAAATAGATGGATCCTGTTTTCTTATCCATTCTGCCACTCTCCGTCGCTTTATGGGTGCATTGAGTCCATTTACGTTCAGTGTAATTATTGATAGATGTGAGTTTGTTGCTGTCATTTTGTAGTGCTTTTTTTTGTGATGCTGAAGTTTTCTTTGTTCTTCTTACTCTCTTGTGCTGAGTTCCTTTTGTTTGTGGATTTTGTGTTCATTTCTTTTGTTTTTGTAGGTTTTGTTTTTGTTGAGACTTTATGTTTTTCGTCTTTATTTTTATGAGTTGGTTTGTTAACTTTTTTTGTGGTTACCATGAATTTTACCCTTATCTTTATAATTTTGAAGCAGTCTACCGTTACTTGGTATCGCCTTGCCTTCTTCTCCTTTAGAAGGTTCTATACCTATGCCGTTTGTTCCCTCTTTCATTGTTTTGATGTTGTTGTCATCCTTTGATTGATTTCTCTGATTCCCTGTTGTATATCTTTTGTTTTTGGAAAGTCGTCTGTAGTTCAGTTCCTAGAATGGTATCTGGTTCATGTTAACCTGCATCCTAGGTCCTAGGTCCTGCCTGAGGGCTTAAGCTGTTTGTCCTCAGATCGAAGAACTCCCTTTAATAATTCTTGTAAGTTTGGTTTGACTTTTGCATATTCCTTTAGTTTCTGTTTATCTGGAAATGACCTAATTTCACCATCAAATCTGAATGAGAGTTTTGCAGGATATATTATTCTTGGCTGACAATTTTTTTCTTTCAAGATTTTATATATGTCATCCCATTGCCTTCTTGCCTGCATGGTTTCTGCTGAATAATCTGAGCTTAGTCTTATTGTTTCTCCTCTGTATGTGACTTCTTGTTTTTCACGAGCTGCTCTCAGGATTCTTTGTTTGTCTTTAGTTTTAGCGAGTGTGAATATGATATGTCTTGGTGATTTTCTTTTGGGGTCTCTTCTATATGGGGTTCGTTGAGCTTCTTGGATGACCAGCTTTTCATCTTTCATGATATTGGGGAAGTTTTCTGTCAGCAGTTCCTCAATGATCCTCTCTGTGTTTTCTGTTTTCTTCCCCTGTTCTGGTATGCCAATCACTCGTAAGTTTTTGCTTTTAATTGTGTCCCACATAACTCTCAGGGTCTCTTCATTTTTCTTTGTTCTTTTTTCTGAGTTTTCCTGAAACAGAGTTGTATCCAAGTGTTTGTCTTCAGTTCCACTGATCCTGTCTTCCATGGTTTCAAATCTACTTCTCAGCCCTTCTATGACACCGTCCATTTCTGAAATCTTGTTGTTTATCTTTTGGATTTCTAATTGTTGTTTTTGTATAATTTCGAGTTGTGAATTTATTTTGGCATTTTGTTCTTGCATCATCTTCCTGAATTCTTCCAATTTTTTGTCTGTATTTTCCATAAATTTGTCTATTTTTTCCTCATGTTTGTCAGCTTTTTGCCTCAGTTCTTGGAAAATTCCAAGTATTAGTGATTTGAGTTCCGTATCAGGTACTTCTAGTGCATTTTCTTCCACAGGAGAGTTATCTGGTGTTTTAATTTGGACGCCTATTGGAGCCATCTTGTCTTGTTTTTGTAAATGTTTTGATATTGTTTGCTGTTTTCGGGGCATTCAGTAGATATTTCTCTCGTTTATTGATTGTAGATTTTTTTTTTTTCGTTCTTGTGGTACAGCTGGGCAGATCTAGTTGAGGAGGAGCCACTGGGATGGGTTGCTTGTGGCACTCACCGCAGCCACCAGGACGGTCGGTAGTCAGTGCTGGGCAGGTTCCAATAGGGCGTGCCTGCACCGCTTGGTGATGTGATGTCTAGTGCACGGTGCAGGTAGGTAGGGTGCAGCTGGAAGATGGTTATGTGTGAAGCTAAGCTGGCTATGGGAGAGAGGAGAGAGGAGGAGGAGCAAAAAGCGTACAAACATAAAAGAATGCTAGGGGAGCTTGTCGTTGGAATGTACAGATGAGAGACTATGGGATGGAGGAAACCAGAAGGGGGAAGAGAAAGAAAAGGAAAGAATGACCAAATAAAAATCAGAAAAGTTAAAAAACTGCAAAGTTCCCAGGGATCCCACCGATGCAGCTATGAGGTCTGGGGGAGTCGGTCTCAATTTTCACAGCTCAGCCTGGCCAGAAGGTACAGAGGCATACATCGCCTGGTATTCAGGGATCAGAAAGAGAAGGAAGAGATAGAGAGACAAGAAATTAAGCAATGAAGAAAGACAAAAGAGAAAAAGAGGTAAAATATGACAAAACTAATCAAAAAAGGAAGAAAAATAAAATTGAGAGAAAAAAAAAAAAGGGCAACACCAGCAGTCAGTGCCTACAAATGGGACCCAGAGAGCCCCCACTCAGGGGCGCGAATTCCAAGAAGCCGATAGTCTCGGGGTTAAGTGACCGTGGCCACGGGAAGCAGAGGGGCCAACGAACAAAGGCCCCAGAATCCCACCCGCGCGGGAGCCCAGACCTGGAAACAGCCACACGCCCGAACGCAGCCCTACAGCCCCGCAGGAGAGAGCAGAGACGGCACTCGGAACCAGGCACCCAGGCAAAAGGAGGGGGAGGCGGCAGAAGAAGGTTCGCTAGGTGCCAGCAAACGGCTCCCAGAAAGCCCCCAGCCCGGGCGCGCGGAATCCAAGCACCGGCGCCCCCCTGCTCAGGGACTCTGGCCACGGAAAGCAGAGGGGTGAATGAACAAAGGCCCCGGGATCCCACCCACGCGGGAGCCCAGACCTAGAAACAGCCACACGCCCGCACGCAGCCCTACAGCCCCGCAGGAGAGAGCAGAGACGGCACTCGGAACCAGGCACCCAGGCAAAAGGAGGGGGAGGCGGCAGAGAAAGTTTCGCTAGCTGCCAGCAAACGGCTCCCAGAAAGCTGCCAGCCCAGGCGCGCGGAATCCAAGCACCAGCACCCCCCAGCCCAGGGACCCTGGCCACGGAAAGCAGGGGATCCCCAGCTGAGGCGGAGAGGGGTGGGTGGTGGGAGAGCGCGCACCGCAGTTTACCGGTCGTTATGTCTCCGACCAGATGCTCTGCAAGGCTGCTCTCCCGTTTGCTGGTCTCCGATAGGAATCCAAGATGGTGGATCCGCGCTGCGTTAGCTGGTAAGGAATCTCTGCCTGAGTCTCTCCTCCCTCTCCGTTCTCTTTTAGTATTCTCACTCCGTTTGGTGTTTGGCTGAGTTCTTTATCTCTTCATTTGGTGTTCTAGGGTTTCAGGATTGTTGATTCTCTGTTAGGCTTAGTTTTTCGGATCTTTGCTGTGGAGGGACGGCGTGGTGTTTCTGCCTAGAGTGCCATCTTGCCCCTCTCCTTGTATCCTGATACTTTGCTGAAATCTTCTTTTAGTTCCAGTAGTTTTCTTGTGGATTTCTTGTGATTTTCTGTGTATAAGATCATATCATTTACAAATAGAGATACTTTTACTTCTTCCCTACCAATTCAGATGCCCTTTATTTCTTTTTCTAGCCTAATTGCTCTGTCTAGGACCTCCAGCACAATGTTGAATAAGAGTGGCGATAAAGGGCATCCTTGTCTGGTTCCCGTTCTCAAGGGGAATGCTTTCAAAGTCTCTCCATTTAGGATGATGTTGGCTGTTGGCTTTGTATAAGTGCTCTTAATTATGTTGAGGAATTTCCCTTCTTTTACTATTTTGTTGAGAGTCATTAATGTGAATGGGTGTTGGACTTCGTCAAATGCCTTTTCTGCATCGATTGATAAGATCATGTGGTTTTTTTGTCTTTTGTTTTATTAATGTGATGGCTTACATTGATTGTTTTTCTAATGTTGAACCATCCCTGCATACCTGCTATAAATCCCACTTGATCACGGTGAATTACTTTTTGATATGTTGCTGAATTCTATTGGCTAGAATTTTGTTGAAGATTTTTGTGTCAATGTTCATGAGGGATATTGGTCTCTAATTTTCTTTTTTTTATGGTATCTTTACCTGGTTTTTGTATCAGGGTTATGCTGGCTTCATAGAATGAGTTTGGGAGTATTCCATCCTTTTTTATCCTTTAGTAGAAGTGGTGTTAAGTCTTCTCTGAAAGTTTGGTAGAATTCTCAAGTGAAATCGTCCAGGCCAGGGCTTTTTTTTGGTTGGGAGTTTTTAAATTACTTTTTCAATCTCTTCTTTTGTTACACATTTATTTAGTTGTTCTACCTCTGTTTGTGTTAGTTTGGATAGGTATTGAGTCTCTAGAAATTAGTACATTTCCTCTAGGTTTTCAAATTTGTTAGAGTACAGTTTTTCATAGTATTCTGTTATGACTCTTTTAATTTCAGTTGGGTCTGTTGTGATATCACCCTCTCATTTCTTATATGGGTTATTGGCTTCCTCTCCTGTTTTTCTTTTGTCAGTTTGGCCAATGGTTTATTGATTTTGTTGATTTTTTTCAAAGAACCAGCTTTTGGTCTTATTAACTCTTTCAATTGTTTTTGTATTCTCTGTTTCATTTAATTCTGCTCTAATTCCTATTATTTCCTTTCCTCTGACGTCCGAGGGCTTCTTTTGCTGCTCTCTTTCTACTTGTTCCAGTAGTAAGGTTAATGTTTTGATTTTGGCCCTTTCTTCTTTTTGGATGTGTGCATTTATTGCTATAAACTGACCTCTGTGCACTGCTTTTGCTGTGTCTCAAAGGTTCTGGTAGGATGTGTTTTCATTATCGTTAGAGTCTATAAATTTCTCTAGTCTATCCTTAATTTCTTCTATAACCTGGTAGTTTCTGGGCAAAGTGTTATTCAGTTTCCGTGTCTTTGATTTTTTTCGTTGCTTTTTCTGTTATTGATTTCTACTTTTAAGTCTTTATGGTCAGAAAAGATGCTTTGTAATATTTCAATGCTTTGGATTTTGTTATGGCTTGCTTTATGGCCTAATATGTGGTATATTCTGGATAATGTTCCATCTGTGTTGGAAAAGAAAGTATAGTTGGCTGCTGTTGGGTGGAATGTTCGGTATATGTCCATGAGATCAAGTTGGCTGATTGTAGCATTTAGATATTCCTTGTCTTTATTGAGCTTCTTTCTTTATATTCAGTCCTTCACCAAAAGTGGTGTGTTGTCAGCTACCAAGGTCTCCACTGGACTGAATCCCATACAGCTAGATGGTGCCTGGCTACCATCACTGAGTGCTCTGACCAGGATCACAATAGAGGGTTCTGGACAGGGCTGGAAAAGGATGTAGAATAAAATTCTAACACACACAAAAAGAGAGACTGGATAAACCCCAAGAGTATGGCCCCAGGACACCATTTTAGCTCAGTGGTGAAGTCACTCCTGAGGTTCACCATTCAGCCAGGGATTGCACAGCCTCGTAAAACCAAATGGGACTAATGAGGCACAGCAGTCATAATGAGGCACATCAGTCCAGGGATGAGGACTAGAAGGCAGAAGGGGACAGGAAAGCTGGTGATAGGGAATCCAAGTTTGAGTAAGGACAGTGTTGACATGTGGTGGGGTTCTTAACCATCCTCATAGGGCAATAGGTGTACTAACTGTTTAATGAGACACTATTTTGTTCTATAAACCTTCATCTAAAGTGAGAATAGCAGCACAACTGGAAGAATGTAATTGATGTCACTGAGTTGTACATGTAGAAATTTTTGAAATGGTGTGTCTTTGACTATGTATATTTTCACCAAAAAAAAAAGGGGGGAGTTCCAGCAAAATGGCGCTCTAGGCAGAAGCACCACACCATCCCTCCACAACAAAGATTCGAAAAACTAAGCCAAACAGAGAATACAACAATCCTGAAACCCTAAAACATCAAATGAAGAGATAAAGAACTCAGCCAAGCACCAAATGGAGTGAGAAAACTGACAGAGAACGGAGAGTGAGGACAGATTCATGCAGAGGCCCCCTACCAAACGCAGCACAGATCCACCATCTTGGACTCCTATTGGAGACCGGCAAATGGGGGGTACAAGAAAGCAGCCTCACGGAGCATTCAGCGGGAGACAAAACAACCGGTAATTTGCGGTGTGCGCTTTCCCACCCCCCACCCCTCTTCGCCCTGGCTCGGCCTCCTCTGCTTCCCGTGGCCACGGTCTCTTGACCGGGAAGTGCCGGCTGCTTGGATTACACATACCCAAGCAGGCGGCTCTCTGGGTGCCATTTGTTGGCTGCTAGTGTTGCTTTTTTTTTTCTGCTTCTTTTGATTTCTCACTTGCCTCTCGTCACCTCCCCCTCCTTTCACTCGAGTGCCTGGCTCCATGCGCCACCTTTGCTTCTTCCTGAGGGGGCTGCAGAGCACCAGCAATTTGTGATATATGCTTTCCCACTCTCCACCCTTCTTCACCCACAATTGGTCTCCTCTGCTTCCCACAGACATGGTCTCTTTTCCAGAAACACCAGCCTGCACTAGCTGGCTCTCTGAGTGCCATTTGTTGGCTGATAGTGTTGCTTTTTTTTTCTGCATCTTTTGACTTCTTACCTGCCTCTTGCCACCTCCCCCTCCCTTCGCTCAAGTACCTGGCTCCGTGCACCATCTTTGCTTCTTCCTGAGGGCCTGCGGAGCTCCATTCAAGTGTGGAGCTGCTTCCCAGTCTGGGCTACCGCGCTGGTGGGATCCCGGGGCTTTTGTTCGTTTGTTCATTTTGAATTGTTTGTTTCTTTTCTTTTCCTTTTCTTGAGTTGGGAGCCCTTTCTGGCCAGGCGGAGCTGCGTGGCAAGGAAATCCCCTTCAGCTTCCACAGATGTGCAGAGGGATCCCTGAGGGCATTTCTTTTTTTGTTGGTTTTTTGTTTTTTTCTTTTTCTTTTTTTTGGGGGGGGCCTTTCTTGTTCTTTTTTTTTTAATTTGTTTTGTTTTCTTTTTCCTCTTTCTCCCTTTTGTCTCTCTTCATTGCTCAGTTTCTCACCTCTCTATATCTTCCTTCTCTTTATGATTCCTGAATACCAGGCATTGTATACCTCTACGCCTTCTAGCCAGGCTGTACTGCGACACCTGAGAGCGACTTCCCCAGACGTCAAAGCTGCATCAGTGGGATCCCTGGGAACTTTATGGTTCTTTAACCTTTCTGATTTTTATTTATCAATTCTTTTCTTTTCTTCCTCTTCCCCTTTCTGTTTTTCTCCATTTCATACTCTCTCATCTCTCCATTCCAATGGCAAGCTCCCCTAGCATTCTTTTTTGTTTGTTTGTATGTTTTTGTCTCCTATTCCTCTATCCTCTCTCACATATCCATCTTAGCACCACACATAACAATCTCCCCATGGCATCCTGCCTACCTGCACCGTGCGCTTGACATCACGCCACCAAGCAGTACAGGCACAGCCTACTGGAAGCTGCCCTGCACTGATTACCGACCTGCCCTGGTGGCTGTAGTAAGTGCCACAAACAACCCGTCCCAGTAACTCCTCTTCAGCTAGATCTGCCCTACCATACCATATCTGTGTGAGTGACCCTGCCATTTGAAGAAGGAAGCGAAAAGCATTGTGCCCAAAGACGAGCAAACAACAAAGAACACACAGTCTTCCTGCTCAGACATAGTCAAACATTTTTTTAAAAAAGGGACAAAACAAACAAATCTACAATCAATAAATGAGAAAAATAACTACTGAATGCCCCAAAGACAGCAGACAATAACAAAACATTTACAAAAACAGGACAGGATGGTTCCAGTAGGCGTCGAACATAAAACACCAGATGACTCTCCTCTGCAAGAAAATGCACTAGAACTACCTGATAGGGAATTCAAATCTCTAATACTCAGAATTCTCCAATAACTGATGCAATAAGCTGACAGACATGAGGAAAAAATAGACAAATTCATGGAAAATACAGACAAAAAATTGGAAGAATTCAGGAAGATGATGCAGGAACAAAACGCCAAAATAAATTCACAACTAGAAATTATACAAAAACAACAATTAGAAATCCAAAAGACAAACAGCAAGTTTTCAGAAATGGATGGTGTCATAGAAGGGCTGAGAAGCAGATTTGAAACCGTGGAAGACAGGATCAGTGGAACTGAAGACAAACACTTGGATACAACTCTGTTTCTGGAAAACTCAGAAAAAAGAACAAAGAAAAGTGAAGAGACCCTGAGAGTTATGTGGGACACAATTAAAAGCAAAAATTTACCAGTGATTGGCATTCCAGAACAGGGGGAGAAAACAGAAAACACAGAGAGGATCATTGCGGAACTGCTGACAGAAAACTTCCCCAATATCATGAAAGATGAAAAGCTGGTCATCCAAGAAGCTCAGCGAACCCCATATAGAATAGACCCTCAAAAGAAAATCACCAAGGTGTATCATGTTCACACTCGTCAAAACCAAAGACAAACAAAGAATGCTGAGAGCAGCTCGTGAAAAACAAGAAGTCACATACAGAGGAGAAACAATAAGACTAAGCTCAGATTATTCAGCAGAAACCATGCAGGCAAGAAGGCAATGGGATGACATATATAAAATCTTGAAAGAAAAAAATTGTCAACCAAGAATAATATATCCTGCAAAACTCTCGTTCAAATTTGATGGTGAAATTAGGTCATTTCCAGATAAACAGAAATTAAGGGAATATGTAAAAGTCAAGCCAAACTTACAAAGATTATTAAAGGGAGTTCTTTGATTTGAGGACAAACAGCTTCAGCTCACAGGCAGAACATAGGACGCAGGATTGTACCAGCCAGATACCAATCTAGGAAATGAACTCTCGAGGACTATCCAAAACCAAAATAAATACAACAGGGAATCAGAGCAGTTAATCAAAAAATGACAACAACATCAAAACAATAAAAGAGGGAATAAGTGGCATAGGTATAGAACCTTCTAATGTAGAGGAAGGCAAGGTGATACCAAGTAATGGTAGACTGCCTCAAACTTAGAATGATAAGGGTAAAATTCATGGTAACCACAAAGAAAGTTAACAAACCA
Organism: Dugong dugon; assembly: GCA_030035585.1. Classification (NCBI taxonomy): domain Eukaryota; kingdom Metazoa; phylum Chordata; class Mammalia; order Sirenia; family Dugongidae; genus Dugong; species Dugong dugon. Next base: position 35,868,184 of record CM057476.1, on the reverse strand, counting down.
ACTCATAAAAATACAGATGAAAAACATAAAGTCTCGGCAAAAACAAAAACTATAAAAACAAAGAAATGAAAAAAAAATCCACAAACAAAAGTAACTCAGCACAAGAGAGTAAGAAGAACAAAGAAAACTCCAGCACCACAAAAAAAAGCACTACAAAATGACAGCAACAAACTCACATCTATCAATAATTACACTGAATGTAAGTGGACTCAATGCACCCATAAAGAGACAGAGAGTGACAGAATGGATAAGAAAACAGGATCCATCAATATGCTGTCTACAAGAGACACACCTTAGAAACAAAGATGTGAATTTATTAAAAGTCAAAGGTTGGAAAAAATATATCAAGATAACAACTACCAAAAAAGAGCAGGAGTGGCAGTTCTAATCTCAGAGAAAATAGACTTTAAAACAAAATCTACCATAAAAGACAAAGAAGGACACTATATAATGATTAAGGGGAAGATCCATCATGAAGACATAACCATAATAAATATCTACACACCCAATGACAGGGCTCCAAAATACATAAAACAAACTCTAACAACACTGAAAAGAGAATTGACAGTTCCACAATAATAGTAGGTGACTTCAACACACCATGCTCAGTAAAGGACAGAACAACTAAGAAGAAACTGAGCAAAGATACAAAAGACCTAAAGGGCACAATCAGCCAACTTGACCTCATACACATATATTGAACACTCCATCCAACCACAGTAAAGTACACATTCTTTTCCAATGCACATGGAACATTCTCCAGAATAGACTGCATCTTAGGCCAGAGAGCAATCCTCAACAAGTTCCAAAACTTTGAGATAATTCAAAGTATCTTCTCTGACCACAATGCCATCAAGGTAGAAATTAACAATAGAAAGAGCAAGGAAAAAAAATCAACTACATGGAAACTGAATCATACCCTGCTTACACATCAGTGGGTAATAGAAGAAATCAGAGATGGAATCAAAAAATTCCTAGAATCAAATGAGAATGAAAACACATCATACCAAAACCTTTGGGACACAGCAAAGGCGGTCCTCAGAGGACAATTTATAGCAATAGATGCACATATCAAAAAAGAAGAAAGGGACAAAATCAAAACATTAACTACAGAACTCAAACAAATAGAAAGAGAACAGCAAAAAAAAAAAAAAAAAAAAGCCCAAGCCACCGGAAGAAAGGAAATAGTAAAGATCAGAGCAGAAATAAATGAAATAGAGAACAGAAAAACAATAGAAAGAATCAACAAAACAAAAAGTTGGTTCTTTGAAAGAATCAACGAAATCGACAAACCACTGGCCAGACTGACAAAAGAAAAACAGGAGAGGACACAAATAACCCAAATAAGATATGAAATGGGGGACATTACAACAGACCCAACTGATACAAAAAGGATTATAACAGAATATTATGAAAAACTATACTCCAACAAATTTGAAAACCTAGAGGAAATGGATAAATTTCTAGAAACACACTACCCAAACTACAACGAAGTGATGTTGAAAATCTGAACAGACCCATAACAAGAGAAGAGATTGAAAAGGTAATAAAAAACCTCCCAACCAACAAAAGTCCTGGCCCAGATGGCTTCACTGGCGAATTCTACAAAACATTTACAGAAGAGCTTGTACCAGTACTACTCAAGCTATTTCAGAGCATAGAAGAGGAAACAACACTTCCAAATTCATTCTGTGAAGCCAGCATAACGCTGATACCAAAACCAGGAAAAGACGTTACAAAAAAAGAAAATTACAGACCAATATCTCTCATGAATATAGATGCAAAAATTCTCAACAAAATTCTAGCCAATAGAATTCAGCATCATATCAAAAAATAATACACCACGACCACGTAGAATTC